>JADMNL010000024.1:184883125-186355000 GCA_016271365.2 Neoceratodus forsteri
TGTTGGTAACCTAATTCTGCTCTCAACATATGGGCTATCAGGCTAGTTAGGGTTGCAATAGATTCATAATGTTTAAAATACAGCTTATCTAATTTAAAACTACTTCTTTCCTGTACAAATTAAATTATATGCTTCTAGGTCATACCCAGGGGTTACTATCCTCCTTAGCCAGCATGAGATTTGGGCAAAGATCTTTATTAGACTGATCTACCTTAATTAAATTCTCCTTAGAATTTGTTTTTGTTTAATTAATCATCCCTCCCCTTTTCTTGATCTTTTATAAGTGTCCCATCCACAAGTATAGTTTGTTTTTTGGTCAGGATTCTTCCTTGTATCTCTGTACCTCTCAATCCTAATGGTATGTGTAACCTCAATTTTATTAGTATTTTCGTCCTTAATGTTTAATTCATCTTTCTGTTTACTAAGTTAGGAGTCTGAGTTAGTCCCACAGGCCCAAGCTTTTTCTTCTCCCCTTTTTTCTTACTTACTCCATCCCTATTTTTGGCCTTTTTGCTTTTTGAGGGCTCTTGAACATTTAGGGGAGAAAATGACAAATTATGCCTAGATCTGTGAACTTTCTTTTCCCCCAATAATTGTGAAATTTGTTGTTCTAAAAGCAACAAACTTCACAGCACAAAAAACTAGAAAGAGTTTCCAAAGCTGTCTTAATACCATTATATGCCTCCAATAAAACAACATTAGACATTACTGGATGTGCAAGACCCTTAATGGTATATTTCGATATAGTATCGAGACACTGAACCAAAAAATCTTTATCTAAATGGATGTCCTGGACCTCTTTGTCCATTTTTTGAAAAAACTCTTCAGGCACATCATTAAGGGATGAATACACCATTTCTTTAGAGTCTATATTGCAGACCCCTACCTCACTGGAGATCTCTAATGGACTAAATAACTTTACTCCTGAGGGAAAGCATGAAATACCATCATCTTTATCTATATAATCTCCTTGCCCAGACATGCATTGCTGACTTGCTTCTACTATCTAGGTGTAAATCTCAGGTGATTAAAAGAACTTGATAGCTGTGAGGTTTAAATTACTTGTAGGCAGATCTAGTAAGTAGGGGGAGTGGCTTAGCTAGAAGGAAGCTACATTTAAAGACTGCCTTAGAAAGATTTTGCCAGTAGCTTGGCAGAAGATACCAGGAGAAAAAACTGCTGTGTGACTGGACTTCTCTACTGGGACTATATTGCCCTCCTTCCCTCCCTCCACCCTCCCACCCAAAGCTAGTTCTTCTTTTATAGGCACAGCATTTGACTGACCTTAGGAACTTCCTGTTTGGGAGCAGGAAGTAGTGATCACAGAGCCACCAAGACCCACCATCCTAGAAGGAAAGAAGTAGCTCTCTGGCCCCTCTAGCTGCTGAAGGTCTGCCTCTGAGCAGTAAGGGGTCTACTGAAAATATAGGATATTCTTGTCTCGAGACAAGACAATCAAGGCTCACAAGGGCACACAGGCAGAAGTAAGGAGAGAGAGGAAAAAACACAGGAAAGAGTAGGGATTGCAAACAGTTAAAGGGCCAGAAATAAGACATGATGGGAGTGGTGTAGTGCAGTGGCTGTGGAGCAGCAGTCTTCCAGGAGGCGTTCTGGAGGATGCGGTGTCGTCATCTGCAGGAACTTCTCGGAGGGCTGAGGAGGCTGCTCATCTCCAGGCTGAGTTGGCCAGGATTTGTGGGACCTCCTCTTCCATCCAGGGACCACCAGTGCCACTGCTGTTGCCTCAGAGGTTGCCAAGAAAGAGGAGCGGTTGGATTACAGTGGGCTCATGGAGGGTGAGGGTGGTGGAACAGAGGCACATACCTCTAGATGTACCTCACAATTCCTATGCCATTCTGGCAAAGTGTGGTTCCTCTATGGAAGGCCCATAGTGGAGACAAGGAGGATGCCAGGAACCTCCACAAGGAGACCCACAGGAGGTGGCAGGAGACTGCACAGGGAAGAAGCAACTCCTGGTGGGGACTCCATTGTTAGAAGAAGGTAGAACTGGGAGAGGAAGAGGAGGAGGTAGGTGCCTGCCTGGTGCCATGGCTTGGAGGGACAGGAGTGAATCTTCAGGATTGCCAGAGCAGCTGCACAGGGGAAGGAGGGAGCTGGATGTCATTTCCGCCTAGGAACAAATGACCTGGCTAAGAAAGGGATTAGAGAAGTGAAGAAAGAGTTTGTGGAATTGGAGAGGGGCCTTAGACAAGTAGCACGCACGGTAACCTTCTCGAGAGGTGCTGCCCATCTATGGCGTAGGAGAGGCTGGATGTTCCAGACCATGGGGATTCAATCAGTAGTTGAAAAACTAGTAGCTGGAGCTCAGGATTTGGCTTCATTAGGGGACTAGGGTCTACCACTGGAATGATGCAAGCCTATACTGGCATGATGGATTGCATCTGTCCAGGAGGGGAACAAGGATCCTGGGTGATAGGTTCAAATGCTTCATTGGCAAACATTTAAACTAGCCAAGGGAGGCACTGGAAAGGGCAGGAAATCTAGCCCCAAAAAAATCATGATAGTAAATCGGCAAAAACACCAACATAGAGAGTCGATAGGGAGAGGGCAGGGTAAATAGAAAGTGACAAAGGCAAGAAGGACAGAGATGGGGCAAAAGGAGTAAGGCCATCAGGAAATGGAGGGTAATGAGTACCAATGCCCGTGGTCTGGGCAACAAGCTCCTGAGCTGGTGGCCTTGATGGAAGAGGATGCCTGGATATCGTAGCAGTCACAGACACATGGTACACAGAGAACCATGACTGGGATGTTAACATACCAGGGTAGATAACCTACAGGAGAGACAGGCAGGGAAAGAGGGTGGGATAGCTCTCTATGTAAAGGAAGGATAAAGCAACTGAACAAAAGAGTAAACAGGGAGAGGAGGCACTGTGGGTCACCTGGAGACTGGAAAGGACTCCACAATCTGCACAGGGTTGTGGACAGACCCCCCATATCAGGGGAGGAATGGACAATGATATGATAGAAGACATTCTTAGAATGGCAGAGAAAGGAGATACTGTTGATGGGAGACCTGAATACGCAGATGTTAACTGGAGCATTTGCTGCAGACATCAAAACAAGGCCATTCTTGATGCTACAGGTGGCGAGGCCTCAGACAGCTAGTTTTGGAATCCACTCATGAGGGAGCAATCTTAGACCTCGTACTCTCAAATGGGGGCAGTGAGAGAATCTCGGATCTAGAAAGTGGGTTGCCATCTGGAAACAAGTGACCATCAAACAGTGTGGTTCACGTTAAACTCAACTACAGAAGTCAAGCCATACAAAGTGAGGTACTGGACTTCAGGAGGGCTGACTTTGGCAAGATGGAGAAGTGCCTCAGAAAAGCACTAGCAAAACAGGCTAGAAGGAGGTGTGGAGCAACAATGGGGAATCATCAAAGCTGCCATCACAGAGGCAACAAGCGTTTGTGTGAAGCAAATAAACAAATCAAAATGAAAGAAAAAGCCACTATGGTTCTCAAAAGAGGTGGCTGTGAAGTCAGGAAGAAAAGATAGCATTCTGGAAGTATAAGGAAACACAGAAGGAAGCAGGACAGAGAGCTGTACCAGTTAAGGCACAGAAGGAAGCAGGAGGGAAGTCAGAATAGCAAAAGCCCAAACTGAGGAAAAGATAGCCAACTCGGTTAAGAAGAGATAAAACCTTTTATAGGTACATCAGCGAGTGTAGAAAGACAAGGGAGGGATAGTGAGCTGAATAGAATGAGCGGTGGGTGGGCAGAGGGACAGTGAAAAAGCAGGGATACTGTCACGAATATTTCTGCTCAGTATTCACAAAGAGGAGGAAGTGCCTAATCCAATTAACAGAAGCACTCTTGATGGGGTGGATCCCAGTCCTTTCACAGAAGAAGGGTTCTGCAAGAACTCATAAAACTGAAAGTGGACAAAGTAATGGGGCCTGATGGAATTCACCCCAGAATTCTAAAAGAATTAAAGGGGGAACTAGTGAAACCACTGGCTACTCTTTTTGATAAATCATGGGAGGATGGTGTGGTACCCGAGGACTGGAGGAAGGCAGATGTGATTCCCCTTCACAAAATTGGGACCAAGACAGAGGCAGGAAACTACAGACCTGTCAGTCTGACCTCTGTGGTAGGAAAAGTGATGGAGTCACTTCTGAAGGAAAGGATAGTTGAGTTCCTAGAGGCTAGTGGGGCACAGAACCCAAGGCAGCATGGGTTCGCAGCAGGAAGGTCATGTCAGACAAATCTAATTGAATTCTTTGACTGGGTGACCAAAGTAGTAGACCAGGGAGGGCTGTGGACATAGCCTACCTAGACTTTAGTAAGACATTTGACACAGTCCCACACAAAGATTAATAGTCAAATTAACCAGCCTGGGAGTGGGTCCCAGGGTGGTAGCCTAGGTAAAACATTGGCTGGACAACAGGACACAGAAGGTAATTGTAAATGGAGTCCACTCTTGAAGAAAGGGGTTACTAGTGGGTACCGGGAGGTTCAGTATTGAGCCCAGTCCTTTTTAATGTCCTCATAAGTGACATTGCAGGAGGACTGGAAGGAAAAGTATGCCTCTTTGCAGATGACACACAGATCTGCAACAGGGTTGATACACAAGGAGGCGTGGAAAGGATGAGAAGAGACTTGGCATGGTTGGAGGAATGGTCAGAAGTATGGCAGCTAGGATTCAATGCAAAGAAGTGCAAAATAATGCACCTGAAACAAGAACCCAGGGAAGAATACACAATGGGGAGGGTAGTAACAACAACAAAAAGAAAAGGGACCTGGGGGTAATCATATCAGATGACCTTAAGGTTAGCAAGCAATGTGAGAAGGCAGTAGGGAGGGCTGGGGGTATACTAGGATGCATACAGGGAGGCATCAGCAGCAGAAAACTGGAAGTTGTTATCCCTCTGTACAGACAGTTGGTGAGACCCCATCTGGATACTGTGTCCAGTTCTGGAGACCCCATCTCCATAAGGACATAGACAGGATAGAGAGCAGTCAGAGGAGACAACTAAAATGGTGCAGGGTCTGCAAGAGAAGCCGTATGAGGAGAGACTAAAGAGCTTAATATGTATACCTTTGAGGAAAGAAGGGAGAGGAGGGACATGATAGAAACTTTCAAGTACCTCAGTGGAATCATCAAAGTCCAAGAGGTGGCATCTTTCAGAAAAAGGCGATGAAGTAAGCAAGGGACACAATTTAAAGATAGAGGGGTGGTTCAGGGGCAATGTGAGGAGTATTATTTCACAGAGAGGGTAGTGGATGCATGGAACAGCCTTCCTGAGGAGGTTGTGGGGTCTAAAACTGTGGGAGAATTCAAGAGTGCATGGGACAGACATAAGGCAGTTCTTGTGGGGGGGTAGGAAGAAATAGGCTGTTGGTTAACTAGGATCTGCGGCCTATCCTATAGGTAGGGAAATGGGCAGACTAGATGGGCCAAGCGGTCCTTATCTGCCATCAAAGTCTATGTTTCTATGTGCCATAGCACAACCAGACTTCTGCCATGGCGCAACCAGACTTGCGCCATGGTGCAACCAGATCTGCATCATGGTGCAAGCAGACATGCACCATGGCACAACCAGATCTGTCCCATGCCACAAACAGCAGCCACAGACAATGGTGGGAGCACAGCAGCAGAGTAACAGAGGGGGGCACAGCACAGGAAGAGACCCAGAGACAGTGCCAGGGAAGCACAGTGGCAGGCCACAGGTGGCCACCACCAGCAGAACACACACAGGTACCCAGACCCCCCCACCCCGGAACACAATAGTGGCAGAGAAAGCAGGCAACAGGTGGCACCAATGGCCAATGTAGGGCCACCAATGGAGACGCCCCTTCCATCGCTTGCTGTGCCCCCATCTACCCAGACCCCAGCAAGCCACTCCCAGGATCATGCTGCCAAGCACATCCATGCCACACACCCCTGACAGCTGCCTCATGGGTGGCTCAAGGCACAGCCACCGACCAAGGGGCGGGACACCACCACCATGGGACATACCACAGCACGTAGCAGTGCACCGCAGATGCACAACTCGCATGCCAACACATGCACACCACACAGACAAACACCATGCCACTGCAGCATGGCTCCTTATGCCAGCTGAAAAGCAGTCACCGACACAGGCAGGTAAGTCAAAATAAGTGTAATTAATGTATAAAACTATTTACAACAGCAAGGGGTGGGAAAGGGTAGGAAAGCAAGGAAAGGGGAAAGGGGACAGGGACTGCACAGTGGGAAGGGGGACGGATGGGGGAGGGACAGCAGGGGAAATAGGGAAAGACTGGGGTTGAACTAAGGGCGGCCACACCCTGCCAACATCTGGCACCTCCTTCTCTGCTGTTCGACCATCATCAGCCAACTAACCTGCTGGACTGCCTCCTAGATGGTGGACGTGATGAGAATAATTTGCTGCAGCAGCCTGCAGTGCAGGGGCAGCCTCAACCTCTGCCAGACACCTATGTCAAAGGACAGGACAGGTGATCAGTGCAAGGTACCATGCCCACCCACTGTGTGCAATGGGCACTGGGAACACACACCCCTTGAGTTGCACCCTGGCCACCCACGGGGGGGTGGGCCAATGCCTGCCAGCAACCCAGCATGCCATTACAGTGCACAGAGGTGGACACTGCTGCCCAGTGGCCACCCGACTGCATGGCGACAGTCAGATGGCATAGGGCACAGCAGCACCACTGCAACACCAGTGGCAGCTAGGCATACACCCACCCCACCAACAGCTGGTACACTTGTGCAATGGCCGCCCCACAGTGGCATGCACCATGCACAATGTGCAACACACAGCTGCCATGGCACAGGTGGCCATGGCTGCACCCACTGACCACCATGTAATGTGCACAGGAATGAAGCAGTGCGTACCTGCTCACTGCGGTCCTGCTGGCGCTTGTCCTGCTGCTGCACCACCACTGCTGGCTCTTGCTGCGGCCTGCTGGGCTGGCCCAGGTGCTCCTGCTGCTTGAGCTCGGTGCCAGTCTTCAGGTCCTGGGAATGGAGCAAAGACAGGTACACATCAGAGTACACCCATAGCATGTGCCCACCACCCTCACCCCTGTGCACAGTGTGTGCCCCTGCCCGACATGTCCCGCACGGCTGTATCATAACGCAAGCTGCAGCTGGCATTGCCACACTGCAATGCATATGACAGTGTACCCCTCTGTAGGGCATGCCAGGCAGCCAAGCCATCACCACAGTATAGCACTAGGGCACACATGCAGCATGGGAAGACTTACCTGGCCGTGGCACAGCCCCTCGGCGGACGCATGCCTGCAGCTGTCTCGGGCACTCTGGGTCCCACCGCACAAGGTCCCCATACCAGGGGCGGCATTGTTCCCTGATTCTGGCCACCCTGATGTTCTGCACCATGCTGGCAGTGCAGCCCTGCCAGACCTCTGTCTGGGGTTGTTGCAGGGGCACCTACCCAAACTGCCCTGGTGCATGTGGCTGCATACGGGCCACCAGATTAACTAATTCAAGATCGGACCAGTTACAGGCCCGGTGAACTCCCCGCTGTGCCATATACCAGCAGAGATATGTGGAGACAAAGTGGCAGCCAGAGGCACACATTGCACAACGTGTGTAGGGTGCATGGCTCATAGAGGCATGCACTGTGTCTGCCAATCGCACAATGCCAGAGATGCGCAACATGGGCGTGGCCTGACAGGCATCTGGTGGTGGAGTCCCAAGGGGTCAGAGGGTCATAGTAGGGGTCAGGGGTCGACCGGTGCACTGTGTGCCAGTGAGCAATAGCAGCCATGGCGTACAATGCGCCACGGTCCCAATTGTGCAGTGGGTGCACAGTGCGCAATAGGTAGTAGCACACCACTGGACACATGCACACTACAGTCCTGTGCACTGTGCATGCCTGGACATTGCACTGTGACTTGCTCCAGAGCAATTCAGTTGCGCATGGAGCAAGTACGTGATATTTAGCTGCTACATGCAAATGAGCTCATCAGCCAATGTGCAGCGCACTGAAGAAATTAGCATGTCATTACCGTTGCGCTAATGCTCATTCTCATGTGTTGCGCTATAAAAGCGCCACGGACCAGCATAGGCCATAGACCAGTATTGCAACCATCTGAGGTAAGTTGTGCATGCTGCTGAGCCCAGCCAGCACAGCAGGGTGGATGGGGTAGGCTGTTGCTTACACTGACACACATGTCCATGTCCACAGGTTGCACTTTGTCAGAGCATGAAGAGAGTGAGGAGCGTGGGCCTGCTCACAAACGCAGGCCCAACTTTACTAAGGCAGAGGCAGATGCACTGTTTGAGGCCTACCTCAACAGGGAGCCACTGCTGAGTGGTGCCACAGGCACACCACAGGCCAGGGCTGCAGCCTGGGAGAAGGTGGCTGTGTGTGTCAACCAGCAGGGCAGCCACCAGTGGTCTGTGCAGGAGTGCCGTAAGAAGGTGGACACCAATAAGCGGCGCATCAAGGAGAAGGTGGTGGCCATTCATGCAGCCAGACAGCCACTGGAGGGGGGTCTGCTGATGTGCCACAGCTCATGGCACAGGAGGAGTTGGTGGCAGCCACCATGCGCTACAGCACTGTTGAGGGTGTACCTGGTGGTGGTTTTCAGATGGGTGGAAGCCCATCACTGCATGGTACATATGTTGGGCATGCACAGCACGCAGTGGCCAGGGGGGAGGAGGATGGGGGGTGGATTGGGGCCATGTATCACTGACACATCTGCTTTCTCTTTCAGTGCCAGCACACCTGCATGTGGTGGATGGGGTACCAGCAGCAGCTGTGGAGGCAGGCCCAGTCCCGGAGGACCAGCCATCCACCTCCGCAGGGCCTGATCGGCTGCAGCTCACCACCGCTGTCCAGTGGATGTCCCGGGCATGGGGTCAGACGAGGCGCTGGCTGTGTTTCAGCAGGATGCCAGCCATGGCATCCTCTGCATGGAGATACAGATCAGGGAGGGGTCCACCACCGATAACAACCTGACCATGATCCTGGACAGCATGGGTGGTGTTGTGGGGGAGACGCCCATACCAGGTACCAACACAGGCAGCACGCCAAGTGATCTGTCAGCAGTGGGACAGCTGCCCGCCGCCACTGCAAGTGCTGCTGTGTGCACCGCCATGGTAGTGCCTTGTGGTGGTGGTGGTGCAGCTGCGTGGGTGCTGGGCAGCATACAGGGGCTGGAGGGGCAGCAGCGGCAAGCAGCAGGGGACAAAGGACAGCTGGAAGTGGGGTCCACTACCAGGACACCTGATAAGAATCTAGCCCATGAGGATCCCACTGTGCAGCATTCACCTGAGCGGAGGGCTGTGCAGCTTGGTTGTACACCACCGGAAGGTTGGTGCCCCACCCAGGTTACCCTGGGTGCTGACCTATTAGCAGAGCACACCCATTTGCTGCAGGCCTCCATGGAGCAACTGGTGCTGCTGGTAGCTGGGGTGCATGCACTGTGCACGGAGGTGTGCCAGGCAGCCGAGCAGTGCAAGGGAGGCATTGCACAGCTCCTGGAGGCTATTCAGTGCTTGCAGGAGGACATGACTGCATCCCAAGATCGCATAACCAATGCGATCATGGATGGCCTTGCACTGCTGGCTGCCACAGGGCATGACTGGCCACCTCAAACATCACGTAGTGCACAGTCCACCCCATGATCCCATTGTCGAGTGACACCCTCCATGTTGACGCCGGGCTCTGCTGTTGGCATCCCAGGCATGTCTGGGGCAGGCCTGTTTGGGTGCCTATGCACCCCTGCATAGACCCGGTCATGGTCCCGCAGTACAACCCCCGGGAGGCTGTTGCTTATACCCCCTGTGGCCGATGTGCAGCCTGTGGCTGCCGATCGGCCCCAGCATGGCTGCCCCCATGGCTGCGGTGGCCATGGTTACGCGTGGTGGACCTGATGTGCATACTGCCCTGGCTGCAGTCTGCTGCTGCTGCCCAGTGCACGCATGGTGCGGTGTGTGTGTGTGTATATGCTTGTGCATACCACAGGTGTGGCACCTGTGTGTCATGCTGCACGCTGCCTGTGTGCATGCCTGCCCGGTCGTTGGCCCGTGTGGCATGGGCGTGATGAGAGTGGATCAGCACCAATTGTGTCTGTGCACTGGTGCACTGTATCTGATCCCTGCCACATGCCAGCGCCTGGGCACTGGTGTGTGAGTATTTGTGTGTGTGTGTGTTTGTGTGTGTGTTGCTGTTCACTACTGTGTGCAGTTGTGTGTGGCTGTGTGGCACTGTCACCCCCACCTCTGCATCACGCCTATGTGTGTGCATGCCCATTGCCATGCATGCCCCTGCCTGTGTGCTGTTCCTGTGTGTGTGGCCAGTGCGTGGGTGTGGCACCACCTACATGCGTGCACCATAGTGCTCCTGTGCGATTGTGTCCCTGTGCTGGTGTGTCATCCTCTGCAGCCAGGGATCCCTCTGCCCGGAGGGGGCTGTCCACCACCCTCTGGCCCATTGCCCTCATCGTCCCACTACTGTCGCCCTCATCAGCCTCGACAGCTATCCCAGAGTCAATGGCCATGTTGTGCAGTATGTAGCAGGCCAGGAATAGGCCACAGGCTTTTGAGGGGCTGTACTCTAGGGCACCACCAGACCTGTCTAGGCAATGGAACCGTGCCTTCAGTATCCCAAATACATGCTCAGTGATGTTCTGCATGCTGGCGTGTGCCTCATTGTACCGTCCCTCTGCTGGAGATCACGGTGCTGGTAGGGGGTGAGCAGCCAGGGCCTGAGTGGATAGCCACTATTACCTGTGTGGGTAATGACATGGTTAGCCCTGTGTCCTCCGTTGCTGTGCCCCTTGCCTATCCATGGCGCCCTCCCCAGTGCACCCACCCTGCCCTCCCCATCCCATGCTCTGGTCTGCCTGGCACCCCTTGCCCATCCCATACTCACCCACTAGGTGGCGCGTGGGGATGTCCCCACACTCGAACCTGTGGCACAGCGCAGAGCTGTGCCAGATGAATGCATCATGTGCACTCCCAGGGTGTGTGGCACAGACATTGGTGATGCACCCCTTGGCATCGCACACCACCTGGCAGTTCACACTAGGGAACCCCTTCCTGTTCATGTACGCCACACCCTCAGGGCCAGGTGGCATGCGGATGCCCACGTGGGTGCAGTCAATGGTCCCAAGCATGCCAGGCATGCGTGCTACCTTGAGGAAGTCCTGCATGGTTGACGTACGCTCTGCTGTGTGCTGGGGAAGTGGATGCATTCTGAAGCATGTGGCAGCAAGGCGTTGAGGAACTGTGTGAGGAGGTGGGATGTGGCTGACTGGGTTATGCCTGTAGTGTCCCCTGTTGGTCTTTGGAAGGTGCCTGTGGTGAGCAGACAATGACAGCTGTCATCTTTGTCTCCACAGACATTTCATGGCTCCGTCTTGTGGGTGCCTGCATCTCCTCACTGCACAGCTCACAGAGCTGCCTCAGAATGGTCCTGTTCATGTGATACCAGCCCACAATCTCCATATTGGTGTAATTCTCGAAGGTGGTATGGGCAGGGTACCACCTGTTCTGGGTGTATCAACGATGGGCCCTTCCACGGCCACATCGCTGTTCCTCCTGCCTCCTCGCACCCCTCATTATGGCCTCCATTAGGAAGGGTGCACTGGACATGGCCTCTGATGTTCTGTCTCCCCCTGTGCGGTTGGCTGGTGCGGGCTGTATGCCACCCTGGTGCACTGCGTGGCACTTTGCCTGCCTCTCCCTCTCACTCTCTCAGTCCCTGGCTCACTCTCCACTGCAGCGTCTGTCTCATGCCCCTGTGGCTGCCTGTGCCAGTCACTCTGTCCCTCACAGGCTGTGTTCCCCTTGCTCTGTGTTTGTTTCTGTCCCTCCTCCTTCTCTTGCCATACTCTCTCTCGCTCCCTCTCCCCTCGTGCAAGTGCTGTCGGTGTACTTGCACCCAGTATTTATGGGCTCAAGTCTGCTCGTTGCATCCAGGATTTGCTCCACACTTGCGTCATGGTCCCACGGTTGAATATCGCACCGTGCCGCATATTCATGGACACGCCCCCTGCTCTTGCGCATGCATTCATTATGGCTGGGCATTGGCGCACTGGGATTTGAGCTGCGCAATGGCTTCCACTGAATATTGCTCCTTGGTGCAAGTTCACACTTGCGCCGGTGCAACTCAGTTGCGCCATGCGCAACTGCTTTGAATATCCCAGCCCCTGTTTGTGTCATAGCTAACCTAGTCCATTGGTTCCTTTTTCCTGCAAGAGTTTAAAATTGCTACCTTGCATTGATGGTACAAAATTATGATTTCTAAATATGGGAGTAAATATCGATGTTATATGTTGTACTTTCATAGTTTTATGAGCTTTAGCCCAACAGTTTATAGTAATTTTAGTGGTGTCACACTCTACAGTGTTTGTTTTTTTGGGGGAGGCCGAGTATAGCAGATTTCTAAGTTTTGGGTATAGCTGTGTGTCTTGCGCTATTTGAGCAGATTTAGGAAGTTCATTATGTCTGTTTATCTAACTCCATATTTGTGTTATTTGAGCCACTATATAGTAGATATAAAAATCTGGTGAAGTTTGTCCTCCTCCTGTTTTTGGCAGCATGAGTATTGTATAAGATATTCTTGTTTTTTTGGTTTTCCACAGGAATTTCATTATTGTGGATCTTACTTGGTTAAAAAATGCCTGTGAAATTGGGATTGCCAGATTTTGGAATAAAAAGAAACATTTTGGTAATATCTTCATTTTCACTGTGTTAATCCATCCTATTAGGCTCAATGACAGTGTCTCCCATCTTTTAAGTTCCTGTTACATTTCCATAAATGTATTTTCAAAATTTATTTTAAATAAATCCTGGTATTTTGCAGTAATGCTTACACCTAAATAATGTATTTGAGTAGACGTTTGTAGACATAAATATTGAGGTGGAAGATTAATCATATTGTTTGTGTGCAGTTTTGATAGTATTGACTTTGACCAGTTAATTTTATAACCTGATGCTTTTCCAAAACTTTCTGTAAGCCGTATTAATTCTTGAATGGATTTTCTGGCTGTGTTAAAGTGTAGGCGTAGATATAATGACCTGCAGAAGAGGGAGGTGCACCTCCTGCAGGAACTCAGTGGTGGAGGAATAGCCGGTGCAGCCGGTACAGTGGCACAGGGGCCCAACACACTTAGGGGCCCAATAAAATATTCACATTTATTTTTTACAAACAGTGCCAACATTACGAGAGAGAGAGAGAGACAGTCCTACCTAGACAGCTGACTGAGCTGTCAGTGTGCCGCATCCAACCTGTGTGCTGCCTGACGATGTACTGCAGATGGCAGCAGAGACTCTTTCTTGTGCTGTGGAAGACAGTAAACACTGAGAGCTGGGGACCAAACTAAAAGAACGACCAATTAAATCTGTCCCACTCACTCAGACTGGCACTGCACTAGTGCTTTTTCAGTTCTCCACAGTCTGAGTCAGGATAGGAATCATTCTGACCATGTCTGTGAGACTACTGCAGTGAGGCGAGTCTGCTGCCTGCATTGTGCACCTTCCTAATCTAGTATGCTGCAGAAGAGTGAGCATGCCACAGTCGAGGAGGCACTTGTTGACTTGGCAGAGTTAGAGTAGAGAGAGAGAGAGAGAAGACTTGTCTGTGACCCGTCCCGTGCGTGCTGTACATACACACAAACAGAGTCAGAGCATCCCTCCTTGCCTTGCCTTTCCCGACCCCATCACGGTCAGTCACGCTGACCCATCCGTCCCTCTTGAACCTGATGCCCGGACACCCACCACCCCACCCGCCACGGCACCACCCACCCAGACCTGACCAACCCCTCTCTCCAATCCTCAGACTCGACCTCAGGTGGCTCCAACAACCATCTGTGCTTACTGCTGCTCAGCAGAGCTGCTCCTCATCCTCTGCTTAAGTTCTTTCTCTCTTTCTCTCACTCTCTCTGTTAATGACTGTGTCTTTTTGCTTGTTCTTCTATCGACATGATTAGGCACCAAATAACCCATTAGGTGGCTTTGGCTTTTCAGCCCTGGGGTTTGTCTCGCAGACTAGTGCTGCTGACCAGGAGTCCGGGACTGACCTGTCTGTGTCTCTGTGATGTGTTTAGGCTTAGCTTGTGGTGGGGGGGCAACTGGCCGCAGGGGAGGGGGGCACCAACACCAATGGCCCGGCCACGAGTGAGAATGAACTAGTAGCTGACTAAATTATTAGTGCCCCTGTGCCAGTGCTGTGCTGACTGTACTACAGAGTGGACTAGGAGGGAGGGGAGAGGAGGGGAGGCAGAGAGCCGGAGAGGCCAACTCAGGCTGCAGGCAGGGCGGCAGGTGCCAGGCATGCAAAAGGGCAGCATGGGTCTTAGCAAGCTCGAGCTCTGCACCACATGACTGGCTACTGGCTGACACATCCCACTGGATAAGGACACTTAGATACATAGATACATAGATACATAGACAGTGTCGGCAGATAAGGGCCTATGGCCCACCTAGTCTGCCCATTTGAGCTTGTAAGTTCAGTTTGTTTTCCTAGAAGTCTATTTCCCCTTACCCCTGATCTCTAGAATTCCTTTATGTCTATCCCATGCATTCTTAAATCCCGTGATTGTTTCAGCCCCCACCACTTCCTCTCTGGCAGGGTGTTCCACTTGTCCACCACCCGTTCTGTGAAGAAATTCTTTCTCATGTTTCCTCTGAATCGTCCTCCCTCCAACTTCATCCCATGCCCTCTAGTCCTGAAACATCTTTTTCGCTTAAAAATAGTGTTTTCCTGCACCCTGTTCCTCCCTGTAAGATACTTGTATGTCTCTATCATATCCCCTCTCTCCCTCCTCTCCTCCAGGGAGTACATGACACTGTCAGCGAGTCAATGGTAGGCAGGGCTGAGCTGGGCTGTATAGGATTGCAGCACAAAGAGATGGGTCACACGTTGTTGATGAGCTGAGGGAAGCAAGTTTCTGACACGCAGCACTGTCTGTGTGTGGCGTGCACACAAAAACACAATATTTCTTTTGATTATTTCTAATCTTGATTGTTATGTGACTGACTATTTAGGCAGGGACTGACTGACAGACTGATTATTGTACTGAAGGTCCAAGGACTAGTAGCACAGCATCAACGACTTACTGATCTGGTGAGGATTTTTGAACTGAAAGAAAGAAGGTTTGGGAGTTGGGCCTTGGACCTTGCTTGCTACCTGGCTGGGCTGGGGCTGGCAGTGGGCACAGCGCTGCTGCCTGGGGCTGGGCCTGATAGCACTAGGCTAGTATTAGCTAGCAGTACTGCAGAGAGAACAAGAGCTGAACAGCCAGTTAGTAGTCTTTACTAAAAATGAGGGGAAAAAAAATCTCGGGAGGGTAGGGGGATCAATGTGCCGTGGTGGGGGGCCCAAAATTACAGCCTGCACTGGGATCCATCTTTCTCTTCCTCTGCCACTGCAGGAGCTGCGAGCGATGGTGGATGGTGGCACCATGCCCAAGCAGGTGAGTACAAATGGTTGTATGTATTGTGCATGTTAGGGCCTGTGCGAAGGCCTGTGTCATGGTAGTGTGTGATAGGGCTACTGCCACTGAGGCACTGTGCACAATACCTGTGTGGCCTTGTTGTTTCCCTGTGTGCTATCGGACCTGCCACACTGCATGGCCTACCTGTATATGTGCAGGTGTCTGGGCCCCCTGGTCCATGGGACGTACCTATGCCCTGTACATAACAGGACACACTGTGCTTGCTCGAGGTGTGCACCTGCCTGGACTGCACAATTGTGGGCTACTACAATGACATGGCAGCAGGGTCAGGGTGCATGACAGACCCATGGATAGTGTCCTGGCATGCTATGCAGGATCTGTCCACTGGGTGCTGTGGCCTGGACATGTCACCATCCCTCACTGCATATAACCCAGGAGAGGGCCACAGGTGTACAGGACACACTTCATGTAGCTGTGATGTTAGGCATCACTATCAGGACATGGATGTGCCAACCATCTGCGCCATGTGCACTGTTCATCCAGTGCTGCATGGGCACTGGTATACCTCTGCCAAGTACAACATGGGGTACTACTGTACTGCACAGGGGATTCCAGACATGTAGTGGCCATTTTATGTGGCCACAACTGCTGCTTCCTGCCCCCAGCTCTTGTGCAAGTATTCATTGCTAGCCCCTGTCATCTATTACCTGGTGCACCTTGTGATCCCATGCATACTATGCTTTGTAAGGGTCTGAGGCCAACATGTATAAGTCTGGTGCACAGAGGCTGGGGGCTGTTGGCACTACATGGGCCAGCATACACTGTGTAAGGCTCACCTACTGTGAGGGGGTATCATTCCTGTTGTGCCTGGGCCATGGCTGGCATGTGTGTGATGCCATGGTGGTTCTACAGGTCTGTAATAGACCTGTTCAAACCTGTCCATTCACATCATGCACATGTGGTGGCTGGTGCACAGTGCAGGCATCTGGGCATTTATTCTGTGTAGTGTGTACTAAATGGTGCACTGTGTTCCATTGCAGGATACTGATTAAACCTCCCTTTGCCTCCTCTACAGACTTAGCAGAGAGTGGCCCCTGCTAGGGGCCTGGGTCATAGGGAATGGCTGAACCACAAATAGGACAGGTCTACATCACCAGGTCATGATGGGATTCGAGGAAGCCTGTCACAACAGGGTGTCCACCTAAGTACCAAGCATTGCATGTCACACCTGAGGTTGCATGTAAAAGTTCTGGAATAGGTTGGGCCACTGTGGCTGTGGCCCTACTACATTCGTAGGTGGTATGGCCTGCCTCTAACTGTTGTTGCAACCATAGCTATGTATTACACTGGTGGAGAGTGCCCTGACACTGCAGCTTGTGCCATGCACAGTATTCTATACATGGCACCCTCTCTGTAGCATCCAGGTTGTCAGCAGAATTGTTGAGAGTGACAGCCTTGGTCTTGTGAATGTGGGTGGACAGGGGCCATGGCCTGCTGGTTTATGAGTCAGTGGGCTGAGTGTACCACTGTACATGACAGGCATGGTCTGGGTGATGCTGTCAGTGGGTGGGGGGGTACAATATTCTACACCTGCTCAAGGCAGCAGTATGGTTGTGGGTGACCCAGTCAAAGAAGGCATGACTTAACCCCTTATATCCTTGGCCATGCCACCATTTAAACGCATCTGCTTCCCATGTCTACAGTAAGTTGCAAGCCTCTGTGGCCGGCTACTGATGTCCTTGTGTGCCCCCCCTTATGAAGGGTGCATGCCTGTATGGGCCTACCCTCTGAGGTTGTGGTGGGGGACAGGCACCATTCACTTGGGGCATTGGCCCACCTGTGCCACCAGCGTGTGTCATGCTCTGTGCAATCTACTGATGTGCACCTATGTGCTACTGGTGTGGTGCCATGTGTCAGGCTATTGTGCCATGGTGTGCCTTCCACCAGGCATTGGCGTGCCCCTGTGATGCTGTTCCGGTGCCACAGGGGTCTGGTAGTAGCACTCACAGCCCTGGTTCTGACCCGATCAGTATCAGTCTGGTATGCACTACCATATGCCTGGGACTGTGTATGCGTGGCTGTCATCAGGTGGTTGGTATCTGCCACTGTAGTACCGGTACACCACCATGTTCTGCTGTGCACATCATACAGCCTCCATGGCAGTCCACCTGCACAGATGCCATTTCTGGCACCAACTACACTGTGTGCCAGGCCTTTGCTGCTCACTGAACCCAGCATATGTAGCATGTGACCTGTGTATGGTGCATCCATTGGTGGGTGGTGTCACAAAAACTACTCCTGAGGGTCAGGTCCACTGAGCTCACAGTGCCTACCTCTAAGTGCAATCCATGACAGGGAGGAGGAAACAGGGGATACCCTCTTCATGTCCTTCTATAGTGCTCACTGAGTTCACAACTGAACACTCGCCACAAAGTCCCAGGCTTCCCTCTTTACTCTGGATCAGGGTACAATACTAGTCTCAAGTCTTGCAGCCAAATATGAACCCTTCTTGGTTGTTACACAAAGGAGGAAGAGCCAGGTGTTACAACCTCTTTGTGGTAGCACTGCAACCCTGTTTCTGCCTTCTCCCACAAGGCGTTCAGTAACCTGGTTCAAATCCCTACAGACCCTTCCTTAAGACTTTGGTATTCCCCCTATCTTTTACCAGACTTTCCCTTTTCAGACCCTTGTTCGATTTGGTAGCTTATGATGGCATCCCTTTAGCAATAACAGTTTAGTCACAGATTATTACTGAAACATCCCGCAGTCGCACACACAATATAATAATCTCGCTCAGGCAGGTTTCTTAAAAACAAATGTTTTTACTAAATAATTATCATACATTTACAACTAAAATGTTTTATCAATTTGGTCACAGAATAACACAAATAAAAGTGCAAAATATACATGAAAAAATGCATTATTACTGTTATCTAAGGTTCTGCCTTAATGGTCGTAGTGAATTCAAAGTTCAGAAGAATACATACAGTCTGAAGAATCCTTTCCTTCTCTTGCTGCCACTGGCCTTCAGTGTCTGCTGGCAGTTGGTTTTGTCTTGTCAGGAGAGTGTCCTCAAAATGCTCTGCGGAGGGTCTTAAATACCTGTGGTCCAACCTGAAAAAAACTCTGTCTGATCTCAATGGTGACCTTCTTTTTTAGGCCAGTACAGGTCACTCTTGCGCTTTCCCAACAACCAAGTTTTCTGGCTGCCTTTAAAGTCACACTGTTTTACTGGTAATGCAATTGACACCTGTAAGAGAATTCACACAGGTCTGCCAGAAAGGATATTCTTTTCCTCTTACCTCATAAAATGTAATATACTATAACAGTTTCCTGGAACCAAAAGTCTCTCCCTTGAAGTGCAGGGTTTGTGCCTGACCATGGACAGCTTTAAGACGGCTTTAAAAGCATATTAATTTAGCCGTACTTTTGGGGATTGTTGAAGTTGCAATACTGTATTTTTATTGCTATAGTTAGATATTTTATTGTTTATTTGTGCTTTAAGCCCTGTACAGCACTTTGATACTTGTTGAATTGTACTTTATAAATACATTTTATTATTATTATTATTATTACTACTACAGGAAAATGGATTTTGGCATATCCTTATTTAACAGCCGTTGAAGTAATGTGGCTTCCTGCCCAGCAAGCTTCCTCCTCAGGTCAGAGGAAGGTTAAACATTTAAAAAATCCAGTCTCTCTCTATGTGACCATGTCATCCATTTTCCTTGTGGCAGTTTAAACATACACAAAATATAACAGAATACAACACCATATACAGTATCTGTACATCTGACTGGCAGTGGCATAGCTTGCACAGGTAGTGTATGTAGTGTACCATATGTGATCAACATTGTTATGCCAATGTGATGTCTAATTGGCACAATGATGCCTAGGGTATGATTAGGCCACTGTACCTGGGGTGTGGCCATGCATACATTCAGACTCATCTGGGGCTTTGCAGAACCAATGTCCTGTGCAGGGGTGGTATGAGGGGCAGCCCTGTACCTAGGGTGGTGATGCCATCTTCAGTGTGGGGTACAGCACCCCACCTGTGTATGACACCACAGAGCTTGCATGGGACTCTGGTTGCTGCACACAATGTGGCATCCTGGTGCTATCCATGGACAGCTGCATTATGTGTCACACGTGTATGGCTGGATTGGACCCTGCAAGTGACAGGGGTGGGTCCTTGTTGTCTGTCGTCCTGCACACCTGTCATGGGCTATGTGCAGCATGGCATGTCTGCATGTAACAGGGTGTGTGTGTGGATCCCTGCATCCCCAACCATTCCACTGCCTCTTGTGCCCTGGCATTGCAATGCTGTTGCTTGTGCTGTAGTTCCACCTGTGGCTTGCCAACTTGTGTTGCTTGTGCCTTGCATGGCTGTGTCCTTCTGTGTAGTAGCATGGCACATCCATTGTATGTGTAGTCCTCTACTGTGGGTTCCTCCATGCTGTCTCTGGTATGCCACACCCTCCTGCTGTGACTGCTTGACACTCTCCACCTATGTGTGGCCAGGTGTCAGCTGGATGTACCCCTCTGCCACATGTAATGCAATTCCTGTGTCTCTTATCTTTTGTGCCTCACAGGTTGTGTTCTTTGCCTTGTTTTCCAAAGATGCTTATCAAGCCACAGGCCACCAACTGGACACTGTGGATAGGGAGGGCAGGGATAACCTCCTCTGGAGCCAATTCCACCTCCTCAGGCTCCTTGTAAGGTGGGCTGAGAAGACAACAATGGTTATGAGGGATCTCGCTGTGGCCATGCAGCACCAGCAGCAGCAACCGCCTCCACCACCAGCAGCACCATGATTTGGGACTGACACAGGAAGGACAATTGGTGTCCCTTTGGCATTGCCTCCACCTTGTTTACGGGTGACTACCCCTGTGTTTTTGTTCCCCACCACCTGTGTTAGTAGTGTTGCTATTTACTTTTATGATTGGCCTGTTGCCTGTTTCTTGTATTAAAGTATATTTTTATACACATTCTACTGTGTTGTGTGTCTATCGTTGGTGCCCTTCTCTTCCACCCACAGCCACCCCCAGTGTGCAGCTCTTTACCCAGTGCTCTAGTCATGCCTGTGTCACTGCTTGCCCCCTTGTGTTCAACACTATCCTCAGTGCTATATTCAGAGTTGCTCTGCTGCACTGCACTGCACTGCACAATAGGCTGTCATATGCATGGTGCGCAATCCACCCTATATTCAAAGGATTTAGCACTGGCACAAAACCTCTGAATATGGAACACTAAGCACAGGCACAGTGCAAACATTGCACCTACACAGACTTCTGAATATCTGGGCCCTGGTGTGCGATGCCATTACAAACCACTCACTGATGTTGTGAAAAAAAAAAAAAAAAAAACTTGCTACACACTGTTTTCCAGACGTTATACTTCATCCAAAACATTCACAGAGGCTGCATGTTGTTAGAAGAACCAATGTAATAAATTAAGATCAAGGTCTGAAAGTACTAAGTTTAAATTGTAAGCTTTGTAAGATCTTCCCAACATCCCTTGCTCTTGTTTGTTGTCTGTGTGTGCCTAAAGGCTTCTGCAATGATTCATGGCTTGCAAACACTTTGGGCTACAGTGCGTATGTAAGGCCCTATATTAACTTCACATCCTTATCAATTCAATACTTTATAACTCTAATACAAAGCTGATCAGTCTGATCCAGTAGAATTTTAAGGTAACCTGCATTGCTTTCAAGTAACCAACTCGTTTGTGACAGACCTAACAGTGCCACCAGAGTTCATCACTGCAAGGAATTTCATTTTATGTTTCTTAGGTTGTTTTTTTTTAAATGTATGTCAGGTTATTTCAAGAAACCTGAAATCTTGGTTAGTGCTGCATGGGTCTCAGTCACACAGATGGCAAGGCTTCCTGGCTAATATATACAAGTCTGTGGCAAAGATCTTGCCACAGCTGTAGATGAAACTGCAATGACTGGTTACCTCAGTGCTAATGTTATTGTGTTTGGGGTCGTTAATGCATAAAATAATACTTACAGCAACATTTAGCCCTTATGCTAATGTAATTATTATTTTACACATTAATCTCCACACCCATGAAAGCAGTGCAATTAGTATACTGCAGTAATACTCGATTTCCGCTGTTTCTTCACAGCAGGAATGGTGGGATCTATATTACAAACCTGTGTGTATTACACAGTAAGCATTATGCCCACTCATTTAGAACCCATGTGGTGCTGTCTAGGTTTCTGAGTTCTACAAAATAACTCGGCATGAATGTATAAAAAAACTAAAAGTCATGAAATTAAGAAGAATAATAATCAGCATTTATATAGCACTTTTTCATACACAGTGTATCCCAAAGTGCTTTACAAGCAATGCTAGACTGGTAGTGAAGTGAATGAATGTGTAGTGGCAGCCATAATGCATATCAACACCAACATACAGCCTGGACAATTGCATGATCCAGTTTATTGGAAGGGGAATGTTGGCCAGGACACCAGGAATGTCCCCTACTCTTTGCGAAGAGTGCCCTGGGTTCTTTTACTTCCACCTGGGTACCCACCAGGACAGCACCAGGATGGGTAGAAGGTGTGACACTCTGCCCATGTACTTGTCATTATTGTATAATATTTGTGATATAAAAAATATGTTATGTGAATGTCTACTTGGGAAATAGCAGCCAGCAAGTATAAGAAGGCTTGACCATCCATGACATCTATGAGCCTCTCCAGTCTGGTTTTCAAAAGAGACATAGTACTGAGACAGCGCTGGTTCTGGTGCTCAGTGATCTCCTGATGTCTAGAGATCGGGAGAGCCGCTCCATCTTGGTTCTTCTGGATCTCTCACCAGCGTTTGACACCGTGGACAATGGGGTGTTGCTTAGCCATCTGAGGTGCACCTGTGGACTGTCAGGAACAGTCCTCAGGTGGTTTACATCATTCCTCACTGGAAGAACTCAGACAGTGGTATCTGAGTTTTTTTCCTCAGACCCAGTTTCTCTGTCTTGTGGGGGTCTCTCAGGGCTCAGTATTGTCACCCATGTTGTTCGCGGTGTACATGCTGCCCCTTGGAGACAGTGTAAGAAGGTATGGGCTGAGGTTTCATTGCTATGCTGATGATACCCAGCTCTACCTTTCTTTTGTGCATGACCAGGATAGAGCTCTCTCGGTCTTTAATAGCTGTCTCAAAGAAGTCCAGGAGTGGATGGATTCGAGTTGACTGAAGTTGAACTCTGGAAAGACTGAGGTGTTGGTTGTGGACCCTGGTCACCAGACAGGGTATCTGGGGGGTGGGTCACCCTCTGGACTTTTTTTGGGGGGTGTCTCTCTCCCGACCACTGACCAGGTGCGAAACCTGGGGGTCATTTTTGATGAAGGGTTGACCCTGCATTCGCAGGTGTTGGCTGTTGTCAAATCTTCCTTTTATCATCTAAGGAATATCTCCAGGATTAAAACATCTGGTCCTGCCTAGTGATCTTCCTGTTCTGGTCCATGCCTTTGTGTCCTCGCACTTAGATTATCGCAACTCCTTATACCTAGGGTTTCCTGGGGTGAAAATCTGCTGCTTGTAGCTGGTGCAGAATGCGGTGGCCTGGCTTTTGATGGAATCATCTCGGTCCTGTTATATTTTGCCAGTGCTGCACGAACTGCACTGGCTGCTAGTACAGTGGCGGATCATCTTTAAAGTAGGCTTGCTGACTTTCAAAGCCCTACACGGACTGGGCCCGGACTACCTGAAAGAGCTCCTGGTCCCTTATTGCCCCAGGCGATCACTCCGCTCAGCCGGCGAGGGATTGCTAGAGATCCCTAAGGTACGTTTGAAATCTTCTGGAGCCAGAGCATTTATGTTCATGGCCCCTACACTTTGGAATTCTCTACCTCATCAGTTACAGGAGTGCATGACTGTGGAGGGTTTTAAGCTAGCCCTAAAGACTTTTCTGTGGCACCAGGCATACAGTGAATGATTAATTGATTGATGATATGATGATGTTTGATTTTGATTGTTTATTAAGATTTGTTTTTTGATTTTAAATTGTATGGTGCCTTGGCATTTGAAAGGTGCCATAATAAATCAAGTTATTATTATTATTACCTTTGACCTCAGCACAGCACTACAGTAGCAGATAGCTGGTTTTCTGCTCTGTTTTAACATATATTTGCTGGTATTCCAAAGTGACAGTTTATAACACCTTATAAAATATTTCTGCTTTGAAGAGCTCGGAGAAGTATACATTTTATCACCCATGAGGAACAAGGACATTTAACAGATTCCTGTTAACTCATAAACCTGAAATTACTTAGAAAGCCAGGAAGTTGATAGAAAGAGATCAAAGGAGCTGCTTTGATCAAAGAGACTGTCATATTTTAAAATTACTAACTGCTGATTTCCAGTCAGCAGTAAAATAACATCCTTTTGGATATACTTGGTCAGGTTGCAAAATTAATTACAGGACTAACAGTGACCTCATGGGCTGTGACATCACAAGGAGGTGGAGAGATTAACTTGCAATATTGCCAAGCATCTGAGGGAATTGGTACACTTTATCTCTGGACTCTTAAATGACACTTCATCTCTGAAAGACCAAAGAGGCACTTCTGTTAAAAATATTAACACCCAACTGGAATTTAGCTAAACTAAAACTTTATGTAATCAGGCATTTTGTTTTCTGTAAAATTCCAATTTATTTTCAGACTATAAGTACTCAGGTTATATGTTCTATGTTTTGTATGTATTTGATATTTTTTTTTATTCCAGTAAACCTTTTGGTTTCCTTAATCCTGCCTGAGTCTTTTCTTTTGCATGTGGAGGCTGAAAAAGTATTGGGTAATTCTGACAAGAACTATTAAGGGCTTGAATGTGTTACTATGTTGCTAAGGAAAGAATATACCTAGGTCTCAAATTAAGTCATAAGGGTAGACATTTGAACCTGGCTGGGTGCCCACAGGATGAAGTATTGTACTGCATCCCCTGAAGAGAATACATATCTGAGCCTGTTAACTGGGTGTACTAGCAGAAAAGGTTCATATTTGACACCAGGACTCAAGGCTAGTAGGTGATTTGGACCCAAAACAGAAAGGAGGATTACCCTGTTCACATATTGCACTTCGAGGTTTGGCACTGTGGAAGCAGAGGGCCTGATCTGCAGGGTGCATTTGTGACAGAAGGGACATCAGTTTAACATTTCATCCAAAGGACAGCACACCTCAGAAGTACAACACCCACTTAATACTGCACTTGGATGCCAGCATTTAAGTATGAGTCCAATCCTGGTGTGGGACGAGAACCCACACCCTTCTGGTACAGAGGTGGATGTGCTACCAGCTGAGCCACACTGACATCTTTATTGCAGCACTGAATTTCGGTGGCACTGTTAAATATAATGTGACAACTGGCACCAGTTGGTTGAAACCAAAGCAATTTGTTATTTAATCAGTAAGGCATGACAGGGTGTGCATTGTGCTGGGATAACAGCACACCTTGGGTGGGTTAAAGTAGTTCCATTGACAGGCACTGTATTGCAGGGCTGCTCTTTAGTCAGTAGATGGCAGCAAAACTGCATACAAGGAGATTTTGGGGGGAGAAAAGTAACAGTTTTATGTACAGTAAGGGCAACTCTTTGTGGCCAGACCTACATTTGGTATTCTTCGTTGCACCCCATCCCAATGTTTATAAAGCCTAGTTAGGCCTGTTAAGATATACGGCATGCATTCAAAAACTGAGGAAGCAGGCCAGAGTTCAGCATCAGATATTTGTGATGATGACTTTTTGACATCTCTTTAGAAGTGCTGGTATTGCAAAGTGCTGTGAGCCCTGCCAGGACCTAAGTTGTACATCATAGTTCTTGCTTAAGCCATGGTGAATTTGAGCTTTGTGTCACCATCAGCAGCAGTTGCAGAGTGCAGAAATCAGCCATGTTTGGCAGCCACGAGCCTGGAGACAGCAGTGAAAGAAGTGAAGCCAAATACTACACTAGGATTGATTTGATTCTCCTTCCCAACGAATGGCTGCATACCATTTCTACGTGCCAAATAATGACCTGCACTTTATCAGATCACGCCCCTGTAAAATTGAAATTAGACTTACTTCCCGTAATTAGAAACTCACACTGGAGGCTTAATGTAGGCCTCTTAAACAACCAAAATTTTAAAGATCTAATTTTAGCCTCGATCCAAAATTTTGATCGGGATAACCCAATAGGTGACACCTTGCATGCTGTCAGGTGGGATGCTTTGAAGGCAGTCTTAAGGGGAATCATTATCAAATATTCTGCTGCAGATAAGAAATGGAAGGAACAAAGGAGAATAGACCTTGAGAATGAAATAGTGGAGCTAGAATTCCAACACAAAATTTCATTGAATAGTCAAACCCAGAAACTTTTAACAGACAAGCACTTAGCTTTGGTGAAGCTGTTAACTTCTCACATATTGCTTCCTACAGGAGAGCCCACCAAAATGTTTATGAAAATGGAAATAGGGAGGGGAGATTTTCAGCGGCTACGTTACGGAAACAACAGGTCAGCAGATTGATTCCTTACCTTCAGGATCATGCACAAAGTAGCTAAATGTTATACTGTCCTGAGGAAATTACTAAAGAATTTGCAGTCTTTTATGAGAAATTATACACCCAAGATTTGATCCCTGATTTTGAGGATAAACTTTCCACTCTTTTTGAGAACTTGGAGCGGCGATCCCTCTCTCAGCTGGCGAGGGATTATTTAGAAGGAGTCATAACTAGAGTTAAACTCCTTAACCAGATTTCTAATATGAAAAATGGCAAGGCCCCAGGTCCAGATGGGTTTCCTTCTGAGTTTTTTAAAACTTTTGCAGATCCCCTGATACCCTTTCTGTTATCAGTATGTCAAGAGATTATGAATGGAGGGGAGACCCCAGCTTCCTGGCAGATAGCTCCTATATCTGTTATTCATAAAGCTGGTAAGGACCCCCTGGAGTGCAGGTCATATAGACCAATTTCCCTATTAAATGTCGATTTAAAATTGTTCACAGGCTTTTTTTCCCAAAGGTTACAGGTTCACATCCCCTCCCTAATCCACGAAGATCAGACAGGCTTCATATCGGGGTGATACCTTTTTGATAATATTAGGAGGCTACTAAATATTATCTCCCCCCAGAAAGCTGTTAATATGTTTCAGCTAGCCATATCCATGGATGCAGAGAAAGCATTTGATAGGGTTAATTGGAAATTTCTAAAAGCATCCATGGAGAAAATGAATTTTGGCCCTAAATGTTTGCATACCATTTCTAAATTGTATTCTAACCATCAAGCTTTGGTGAGAGTGAATGGAGTGAGCTCCCCCTACTTCCCTTTGTCTAGGGGGACCAGGCGAGGTGTCCCTTTTCCCCTCTCCTGTTTGCCCTGTGTTTGGAACCCCTTGCTTCCAAAATTAGACAAGATCTTAGGATTTCAGGGGTTCAGGGGGGATCCTCAGAGCACAAACTGTCTTTATATGCAGATGACTCTATTTTTTTTCTCTCATGCCCAGAAGAGTCTGTCCCTAGGCTTTGTGATGTTTTGACCAGCTTTGGGGAAATTTCAGGTTACAAAATCAATTTCTCCAAATCTCAGGCTTTGATTCTAAGTGGCAGAGCCCCCAAGGGTTTCAAGAACACTTTTCCCTTTAAATGGGATCCAAATCTCTGTAGACCGACCAAAACTATTCTCACTTAACTACGGGTAACTCTGGGGAGAGATGGAGAGAGATCTGGCAAATTGGTGCATCCTGCCCCTTACCCTGGCAGGTAGAGTCTCTGTGCTCAAAATGAATATCTTGCCACAACTTCTATTCTTGTTTCAGTCCCTCCCTTTGAGACCACCAGCCTCATTCTGGAATAAGTTAGGAAGAGTGACCCAGAGCTTCATCTGGAATCACAAGAGACCCAGGGTAGCTAGACATTGCCTCTGCCTTCCCAGAGAAAAGGGGGGACTGGCCTTGCCAGACTTCTTTTTATATTATTTAGCGGCACAAATGAGCCCTGTAATGACTTGGGCTAAACAGAGAAGAGAATCAGGATGGTATGACTTGGAGAATATGCTCCAGGAGGGGAGGCCACTTTTACTCCCTGGCCCTATTACCTCCTCCTAGAGAATACTTTCGCCAAATTAGGAATTGCTGGGTTAGACAGGGGCTGCAGGTGCTTGGGAAGGTTATGACATTGTTGGGAACTCCAGATGGAGTAGGCCCCCTCTCTCTCTCTCTTATCAGACACAAATCAAATTTTTTTCTACCATTATTGGATGTAGGTTTTGCCAGGTGGGAGGTTAAGGGAATAACACGTTTCACACAATTTGTAGAGGGAGACAGCTGCATCTCCTTCCAGAGGGCTCAAGATAAATTTCAGTGGAGCAATGTCACATTTTTTAGATCTCTCCAAGTGAGACATTTCATACAGTCCTCAGATCACTTGGAGAGGCTGTCTAGATCTCTCTCAAGTTGGGAAAATGTTTTATATGGGGCAGTCATGATCTCGACCCCAATCAGACTGGTGGCACAGTTATATAAGAGTTTATTGGAGAATAGGGCAGACTCTTTGGGAGGACACCGCAGGGACTGGAAGGGGGAAACCAGCACAAGTATTTCAGAAACTGAGTGGAATCATAGATTAAAATATGGTTGGAAGGTGATCTCCTCCCAGGTGTAGCGAGATTTCTTTTGGAAGATTCTTATTCGATTTTTTCCGGTGCCCCAGGTCATGTCTCACTACTTGGGAGGGGGTGCTACTTGCTGGCGAGGATGTGGGAATATAGATAATCACTGGCACATCTTCTGGGCCTGTCCTAGGCTCTCTGTTTTTTGGAGGTGACTTGGGGAAACTATCAAACAGATAACAGGGGTGCTTATTCCCTTTACCTTTACTGGTTGGGTTTTAGGCTTTCCTACTGTGGTTTATCAGAAAGGTGACCTAAGGAAAGTATTATTGTTTTTTTATCAGTGGGTTTGAAATGCATTACTGTCAAATGGCTGATGCAGAGTCCCCCCTCAATAACAGAATGGGTCAGGTGTGTGGAGGAAGTGGTCCTGGTGGAATCTCTGAGAGCCAAAATAAGATTACAGTATGATCAGCATGTAAACCATTGACAACAATGGAAAGCCTGGAAACTAAGCACCTCAGGAGCACATCATGTCACCCTGGCTGTTATATGATGGACACATTAGTTTAGGCCACCTGCCATATTAGAGTTAGGGAGGAGACCATGAGGCTCCCTCCTTCCTTCTGTCTTCAGGGAACCTAATAGTGCTGGAGCTCCTAGGACCCTAATTTTTGTTTTTCTCCTAGAGGTTTGAACAAGTTAGAACATATTTTAGAAAGATTATAGCCTGAATCTGATTCCCCCCTCCTCTAGTACGATCCGAGGGAGGTATTCAGATAATGTTTCCTTTCTGTCCCTTTTTTATGTACACAGCAATGGGTGAATTAATTGTTAAGGCCATGTTTAGAGGCCTTGCATACTGTTTAGTACTGTATTATGCCAAATTAGATCAATTTAGCTACATTTACAAGTTTAAGACCAAGACTAATACAGTGAAGATGCCAAAATAATTGGTATATATATTTTGAAGCCATATTCTGATGTAAAAATGTCTTGCAATTCCTCTGCTATTCATTTGTATGCTTATTGGTGGCTACATATTACTTGAATAAAGCTGAATTTAAAAAAAAGAAGTGGAGCAAGTACAGCAAGAGCAAGCCTGTGAGGGAACTAGATCACAAGCTAAAAGAAAAAAACTTGAATGGTGCAGCTCTAATTGAGCTGTGGGTATTAGTTGTATACTGCTTTGGGTTAGATGGAGTGTCAATACTGTTTCAGGAGAACAGGAGTGAGCAGGCAGTGCCAGTTGATCTTCACGGTGTATCTGTGGTCGGCACAGAGCGGTACTAGAAACTTAAACAAAACAAGGTAGTGTAATATAAAAGCAAAATGTTTAACATGGGCAACAATGTGGTAATAGCTGTCAAGGGCAAGGATGAGGATAACAGGCAAGGCAAAATTTATTTAAAAGATGCCCAATCTCTGAGGCTCTGGGCGCCGTACAATCAGTTAAAACAAACATGGTGCACTGGAAGCCATATTTGGTATGGGAATTTCAGTCCTGGACTGTAGTGATATCCGGTACCAGGAGAATATCTCGTGAATGAAACCATGCAAGGATAACCGTGCAGTCTGAAGCGCATAATGGAATACAGCGACAGGGGTATGATAGCAATAGAACACGACCGCTACTCCTGTCGCTCACTCTGAAGTGGAGGAAAGACTGAAGATGCCACAGGTGCTGTGCCTGGTCAAGTCACTCCTGTGATGGAGTGGCTAAGGCACATGCGCCTGGCGCAGTGGAGAACCAGGGATTGGGGTTTGAAACCCTGTCTCCCAACATGTTGTTTTTTTTTTCTCCCTCAAGAAAAACTAAGTTTCCCAACTCAGAGTTTCCCCTTTTCCTCTCAGTCCACCCCCCTCAGAGTTAGATACTTAAGTTCGGGGGGTGGCAGGCGAAGCACCCCATGTTGGGGGAGGGTGCGGGGGGAAGAAACAAAGATTTCCCAATGTGCTTCAGTGGTGTGTGCTTTTGTTTTGTTTTTTTTAATCGCATCTGTATTTCTCCTGTCCCGTAAGGCCCCCATCTGACCGACTCCCCAAGCTCCGTCCCCTGGAATTACTGGGGCTTACCTTATGCCCGGTCGGGAAGCAGTGCCTGTGAAAAGTCGGTCGTCATCCTGCTGCCAGTGTCTTTTTCTGCTTTTCCCCCCTTATTTTCCTGAGGACCCCAGGAGAAGTACGCATGCATGTGGAGGCACACATGCACCTTACAGCCCCGTTAATGGCCCTCCTCCACCAGCCCCATTGGCCTATCACTGACACCCTTGCTTGTGCAGCCCCTCAACCTCCACCAGCAAGTAGCCATGAGCGAGGGATGCCACCCCACCTCCCTGGAGAGGAGAGCTGCCTTGACGGCCATTCCATCCAGCCCCACCTGCCCCCCGTGCCGACCTCCGATGAGCCAGGCTCGCTCCCAAACCCGGGTCGCTGGCATGGCGTGAGGTGAGACGTCCAGCACCTCATCCCTCTGCACCACTGGGCCGGCACCATGGTGTGTGCTTTTGTGTTGCGGTTGGCATTTTTTTCTGACCTTATTGTGCTGCATGCAGTAATGTCTGCAGCATTGTTGTGGTGCATGGTTTCATTCACAACATAATGACCCCATGCCGTCCTATCTTACTGGCTAGTACTGTGTCGAATTTTCAAATTCTGGCAGAACAAAATTTCATGGAATTTTTAAAATTCTGCTGAAATTCTACAGAATTTTACCAGAAATGGAACGGCAGAATTCAATGGCAGTAAATGCAGAATGAGTTTTCTGTAACATTTATATGGAATTTTATTCCATGGATCTTAATATTTTCCACAGAACTGTTAGTGGAATGATTTTCTACAGAAAAAATGCTGTTTTGCAGAATATTATTATTATGCAGATCTAAATATTTTCTGCGGAAATGGTTGTGGAATAATTTTCCGTGGAAAAATTGCTGCGCCGCGGATAGCAGCAGGCAGAATTCTGCAGAAGAACCAGCAACATTCCGGCAGAAGTTCCGCTAGCAGAATAATCATTCTGTGCTAATTTCACAAGCAGAATTCCGCAATCTGCACAGCCACTACTACTGGCTGGACAGGGTAAAGAGGCTGGATCACAGACCTTTTTCCAGTGCTGTTGTGCTGTGATATCACTATGGGGGTTCTGAGGCCCTTGGCCAATCAGATTTCAGGATTTTTTCTACCCATTTCATAATTCTGCACATATTGGAGTTCCCATACACAGTTCGGCTAACTTGATGTACCAAAATTGCCTCTTTATTTCATACAAAATGAACGGCAATTCAAGCATTTAAAAATAGTTTTCCAGCAGTGTCTCTGTTTAAATACAGTTCCTAGAACACATGCAGTTTTCGGAAAGAACAATCATCAGAAAACATGCAGTCTGAAAATTGCATGTGTTCTAGGAACTGTATTTAAGCAGAAACACTGGTGAGCAATACCGCTGATGAAACTATTGTGAATGTTTAGGTCAGTTGCTGGTGCACTGACAGCCATGCTGGAAAGCAATTTTTAAATGTTTCTATCACAGCTCAGTTCTTACGAAATAAAGAGACACGTTTAATAATTTGCTTTGGTGAGCGCATCCTTCTTTTCTTTTTTGCTTTGGGTGTTGAGTGCTGTCTCCTCGTGCTTAGTGATATTTTTGTGGCTGGAGACACAGCACCTGTGACAGATGGCCCGTCTCTTTTGTTTGGATAGTTCAGCTAACGTTTAATAAAGCAATAATTTTGTGACTTGACAAGCAATGCTTATAACTTAGTTATAACAAAAGCATACTTTGTGTAGAGAAGACATAAGATTATCTTGCAGCTTCCGAAGTCTTGTCCAACAAATCTGTTCTAGCAACATTCACTAATAACAACAACAAACTATGATACTTCAAAAGAAAATGGGATGAGGAAGGCCACAAGTCATAATAATTTCAATTAAACAAAGGGGGGGGGTAGAAGATTAGCATCATATCTTAAAAAAGTTTATTGAAAAATGATTTTGTGGAAGAAGAAGACCTTGTTGATTTCCCTGACTTTCAGGTACCTCGGGGGAATCAACAAGGTCCAAGGAGGGCAGCATCTTTCATAAAAAGTGATGTGCAAGAACAAGGGGTCAAAATATGAGATTGGGGAGGAGGGACTCGGGGTTATTATGAGGAAGTATTTTTTCACAGAAAGGGTGAGAATGCATGGGACAGTTTCCCAGTGGAGGTCATAGAGGCTAAAACGATTGGCAAGTTCAAGAATGCATGGGATAGACAGAAGGCAACCCTAGTGATAGGACAGAGAGGGTAAGCTGCTGATCATTTAGGATCTGGAGTTTAAGTAGGTAGAGAAATAGGCAGACCAGGTGGGCCAGGCGGTCCTTATCTGCCGTCCAAAATCTATGTTTTTATGTTCTGTGTAAAACTGCTTTGACTTGTACTGTTTTTAGAACAGAAGGGCAAATTCTGAAAATCCCCCTCAAGTTCTTTCATGTCAGGGCAAAGAGTTACTGCCAGTATTGAGGAGGCAGGTAAAGAGTAAGTTAAAAGCTAATGTGTAGCACAGGCCTGTTAATTGCTTTTAGTTTGCTGCAAAAAGCCTGTTGAAAAGCTTTGTTGGGGGCTGGGTTAAAATAAGGTCAAGACAAAAAATTAATTGTAGGCAGTTCTGAGAAGGTCTGTGCTAGAGATGGAGTCAGGTTTCTAGCAGTCCACTGTTTAACTTTCACAGGTCCTAGTGACAACTCACATGAGCAAGCATGAGGACAATGAAGAAGGAAGGTGGTATATGTGGGGGAATCTGCAGAAAAGTCCACAGGTGCACACAGAACTCTCTTCAATGGGGACTCCACATGATGTAAGATTCTGGTTCCTCCCATGGAGGGAGACTCATATTTTGTGTTGTGAGTGGAAACAGGGAACAGCTGGGACCAGAAACTGCAGGCACTTGGCAGAACCCTATCTATGGTGCCCAAATAAATAGGTGTCTGGCAGGGGTTAGGAAAAATCCTACTGAAAGAAGGGCTAGCGGGGACAGCTAAAAAGATGTCTGTGAATAGTACCCTAACTCAAAATAAAGTACTGCATCTGGGAGGGGGGGAGTTGCATGAGGAGTGCAGGAAGGTGGTAGGATAAAATTGGGGTTGTAAGGGAGCCTATTTTGCTGCAGTGACTGTGGTGAAGCCATCTTCACAGAGACACCTTGGAATACAGGCTGCTGTCCAGTGTGCAGTTGACTTGCATCACTCATGGTGGAACTGACAGCAGTAAAGGCTTAATTAGGCCACTGTAGCAGGGCATGTAGGGGCTAGAGAAGACAGTTACTGACCCACTTTCCCTATGGACACCAAGGGTCTGTTGGGGGGGTGTAGAGTAGTTGGCAGGGGGAAAGGAGAATGGTAGTTCCTATGGGGGTGATGAGACTCCAGTAATAGTAACAGAATTATTTTGCTCACCTGAGCAACACAATTCATCCAATATCATCCCACAGGGAGATGGTACCTATTACCTTTTAGGCAACCATGCCTTCCCCCCAGAGTGATACCTGGGAAAACATCAGCATCTATGGGCAGGAAGAAAACTACGAAGCTACTAGGGCTGGAGAGAGTAGTGTGTGCTGGGAACCAGGAGGCAGGATGATCAGGTGCCTCCCGAGGGCTGCAGCAGGGAGGAATACATGTAGAACTGAAAGGATTGTTAGGGGAATGGGGAGGTAAAAGTCTGGATGTAATTGTCCACCTGGGGACAAATGGTCTAGCCAGCAGCCCTATGGGAGTGATGAAAGACAAATTTAGGGAGATGGAAAGGAGGCTTAAACTGGTTACTAACTCAGTTACTTCTTCTGAAGTCCCACCAGCATGATTCAGGGGCATGGCTAGGTCTCTTCTGATCATTCACTTTAGTAGTTGTTGAAGTAGTGGTGCAGTAAAGAGAGATTCGGCTTAGTGGGAGACTGGGCAGTTCAGGTTGGACAAGAGGCTACACCAGTGGCATGACCTCCACCCTTCAGCAAAGTAGACCATGGGCTTGGCCAAAAGGTTTAATGCCTTCATTACTGGACATTTAAACTGACAAGGAGGAGGTTGCAGCTGGGAGTAAGCAAGGTATTGTTATAGCAGCTGAGGGAGGAGAAGTGGCACTTTCCCTTTATACAATAACATGTAGGGTCCTATTGGGCTGAAGGGTAATGACAATGGGACCTATTCACAAAGGGGCATGGGGATGTGTGATATGCACAAACCCAGCCTGCATAGCTCCGTGCCCCCAGAGCGGCACAGGGTGCACAGTATACACTACCATGAACACTTGCAGGGCATTTGTCCACAGCCTTGCCACCCTGATGTGCATCTGCATCGGGGTGGATTGCAGCTGCACAAGGGGGTGGATCGCAAGGCACAGGTGGGCATCCAATGGGATGCCCATCCTAGGTCCCACAGTGGGTTCCCTGCTGTGTGCATGCAGGGGATCCTGGGAAGGTGCAGGATCCAACTTTCTTGACACCACAGGCATGTGCCCAACTGGCTGCACCCAGTCCTCCCCATCAGCCTAGTGGGCTGGGGCAGCAATGTGGAGGGGGTTCCTGGTCCACCGCTGCTGGTAGGTTTCCATGGGGGGGTCACGTAGCAATCATGGCAGGGTACACCCTTGCGTAACTGTGCCACCCTCACCCAGCAGTCTGTGCCAACTCCACACCTTAGTGCATGGCACAGAGTGTGGGCATGCCCCTGGTATGCCCCAGACCACCTGTGTACATAGCTGTGTGGATGGTCAAAGGATCACATGTGCACTGGGCTCATGCACCAGCTGTGAATGTCACTGAGGGTCTGCTGGATTCCCAGTATGCAACATTTCAACTTAGGGTTGCTTACACCTCTCAGATACACGGCGCATAGGCAATTCAACCCTTTGTGAATAGGGCCCATTATGAGAGGAGGAATGGGGGTGGATCTATTGGGTAAAAAAGAGGACAGATGGGGGAACATCAACACCTTAATGGTGAAAATGGCTAATGTGAATGACAGGAGTCTAGGAAATCAGTATAGCAGCAGAATGGGAGGGGTGGTGCAAAGAGAGGTACAGTGAAGCAGCTGGGTGTAGCAAATGAAGTGTGAGGACTAGAACATACAGGAATTCAGAGAACAGAATACAATTCTGGCAGCAATTGGTGCCCCAGTGGCATGAAGAAGGAGGGAGCTAAAACACAGTGGGCAAAGGGCAAAAGAGGAGGGGACAACACACAAGGGCACAAGAGGTAAGATGCAGGAACAGTGGAGAGCAGTGTGCATCAAAGCCAGGAGCCTGGGGAATAAAACCAGTGGCTTGGGATCTATAATAGCCGAAATCCTGGTAGATTTTATGGCAGTGATGGAAATGTGAGCTACACAGCATCATGACCGGGAATGCTCAATTTCTGGCTACACATCAGTTCCTGATTACACACTGTTCAGGAAGGATAGGTGGCAGGGGAAAGAGAAAGGAGTAACTTTATATGTCAGGGAGATGTGAAGGGCAGCAGAACAGGGTGAAGTGTCACTAGGTGGGGACTTCAACATGCCTGACATGGAATGGAGTGTCCCAGTAGCAGCAAATACTAGAAACCAGATAGGGGTAGAGGCCTTAAAAGAGGCCTTCCTAGTACAGAAGATGGAGGAACCTACATGAATGTGGGCTATTCTAGATTTAGTCCTCACAAACCAGGACCACATTGGGGATCTCTCAATTTGTGATTTTCTGGGATCCAGTGACCACCAGACTGTACGGTTTGAAATAGGACTGGAAGTAGAAAGCAAGCGATCACTGTACAAAATAGTGGACTTAAGAAGGACTGATTTTATCATGACGCAGGAGCTTATCAGGGAAAAGCTAACAGAGGTAGGGAATGTTAATGGGTAGACAACTCATGACATTTAATTAAATAGAGGGTACTGCAAGTTATGAATTTTAAGTGTTGAGGCAGTAGATCAAAATAGGAGAAGACAGAGACCACTGTGGTACAAAAAGGGCATGGGTTCATAATGTCGCAAGACATTATGCCGATGGCAAGATAAGCGCCCCAATACAGCGATGTTGCCATATGCGGCCACCCCACACCTCCTCTGTGGAGGCTGTGCCCCTGGACCCCCCACTAAAGAATCTCAACTCCAGGGGGGTCCAACTCAGGGAGCACAGAAAGTGTGGAAAAAAATAAAATATCTGGGACCAGAAATCAAACCCAGCCCCAGACGCAATGCTTGGGTTTATTCCACTGTGGCTTAGTCCAGTGAGCCACAGCAGCTGCTCGGTGGAACCTACTCCCAGTAGAGCTCTTATCCTCTGCCTGGGATTGTGTGAATGGTGCAATACCGCATACAGCAGTATATGCGGTATTGCACCATTCGCTGTCATGGACAGCGCTGTTTTGGGTTAACTATAATGTCGTACGCTATTAAACATATGACATTATGACCCGGTAGGTACAAAAAGAAGGTTGGAGAGGCAGTGAGGGAGAAAGGGAAAGCCTTCAAAAACTACAAGGTCAGATAGACTGCAGAAAACAGTGATGTGCACCTGAGCTGGATGAGAGAGGCCAGCAGGAAGGAGAGACAGGCAAAGTCAGATGCTGAGAGTTAAGGGCTGCGAAGAGAGTCAAGAATGGGGACATAACATTTTTCTGCTACATTAGATAACAACTTAAATAGAAGGAGAGGAATTTTGCGGTAATTTTTTCTACATTTTTAAACCATCTGTTAGGAATGGCTATGGGTAAGTCTTGCAGCAAGGACAACATTCCAGGTCGGATGTTCATTTTTAACAACGTGCACTTGCCCTATTAATGTTAAGGGAAGATCCATCCATTTTTATGTTTGCTTGCACACATGTGCAAGAAACATAGTGCCATCATCCGAGTTTTCCACAGGTGTGTCAGCCTCTTTCAATTCAGTCAGTGTGTTTGCAGGCGCGGTCACAGTGCACCAATCACTGCTCCAGCTGTCTATGACAGCTGAAAATGCAGTGGAATACGGTTGAAAGGGAGAGCTCCACTTCAGTGAGCAGAGCTCCTCAACATGCATGCTGCGTATGTTAGCGTGCTGACATGTGCTCCCATCACATACAGTATAGCCGGCCAGGTGCCCAATGCCCCGTTAACTCAATACCGCCCAAAAAGCTTTCCTGGTGCCACGCTGAGGAGCCCACTCCAGAGTGGCACACTTCCAGTATAATAGCAGGGGTGCCCAATCCCCGTCGGCTCAACCCCCAAACAGCCTTACAGCAGCCACACTGGGCCCACCCCAGCGTGGCAAGCGTCCCAGCGTCGTCTTAATACCAAAAAAAAAAATGTAAATTAAAAAGCTGTCCCTCGCGGTCTCCCTGCCCCCCACCGCACCACCCACTCGCACTCTACCTCCCAACACACACCCCTGCCATACTTACCTCTGGAGTCTGGCGCAATGATCTTCGGTGGACCGGGAACACATCTGCACTCTTCAAAGCCGACCACGAACTGAGGAAATGCCGGTAAGCTGTATAATGTAATAGGGTTTTTTCAACTTTGCTGCAAATCTCGGGCATTTTTGGGAATTTTTGCACCAAATTTTCAACATGGGGTTTTTGGGACCCCTTCTTATGAATGTTGTCACGGTCATGGTGTTATTCGGGCCCGAAGGGTGATTTCGCAGTCACTGTGAGAAATCACCTTTTGGGACTGATTAACAAAATGACACTGCCGAGTGTTCATAAGGTGACCTCAAGAAGCCTATTTTGAAAATTGGTGGCTTCAAAATGACTTGCACTGTTTCCTGGCGTCGTTGCGCGGTTCCCTCGCATGCTCGTGAAGTTCGCTAATTTTTCAATATTTCACTCGAGATTTTCAACATTGCCATTTTACCACACCTCCTCATGAGCAGTGCAGCTGTCATTTTTCACATCTCACCCAAAATGTGTTTCCGCCCATGTAGCGCACAATGGCTCAGTCGGTGTGTGAAATTAATGTACGGGACACATTAAGAAAATCACAGTGACACTGTTTATGAGCAGAGATCTTAAAATGGCTATGTTGAAAATTTGGTGAAAAAATTCCTAAAAATGACTGTTTTACGAGCGTGCATTGCAGAGTTCCTACGCACGCTAGTAAGTTCGCAAATTTTCAATATTTTCACTCCAGATTTTCAACATTGCCATTTTATCACACCTCCTTATGAGTAGTATAGCTGTCATTTTTCACATCTCGTACACGTGTTTCCGCCCATGTAGCGCACAGTGGCGCAGTCGGTGTGCGAAATCAATGTATGGGACACATTAAGAAAATCACAGTGACACTGGTCATGAGCAGAGGTGTTATAAATGGCTATGTTGAAAATTTGGTAAAAAAATTCCCCAAAATTACTGTTTTAGGAGCGCACACTGTGCAGTTCCTACGCACGCTGGCAAGTTTGCGAATTTGTAATATTTGCACACCAGATTTTCAACAGTGTCGTTTTACCGCACTTCCTTATGAGCAGTACAGCTACTATTTTTCACATCTCACCCAAAATTTGTTTCTGCACATGTAGTGCACAATGGTACACTCAGTGTGCGAAAACAATGTTTGGGACAGATTAAGAAAATCACAGTGACACTGGTTATGAGCAGAGGTCTTAAAATGGCTATGTTGAAAATTTGGTGACAAAACTCCATAAAATGACTGTGTTACGAGTGAGCATTACGCAGTTTCCATGCACCCTCGTAAGTTCATGAATTTGTAATATTTTCAGTCCAGATTTTCACCAGTGGCATTTTTGCACACCTCCTTATGAACAGTACGGCTGTCATTTTCCACAACATGACCGAAATGTGTTTTCACACTTTCAGCACGGAAATGCATGGTCGCTGTGGGAAATCATTGTTCGGGAGAGATAAAGAAAATCACACTGACACTGTTCATGATCGCAGGTCCCAAAATGCCTGTGTTAATCTGCTGTAAAAAAAATTCCCAAACTAGTTACATTACGGGTGTGCGTTGCACAGTTTCTATGCACGCTCGTGACTTCACCAGTTTTTTTAAGATTTTCACACCAGATTTTCAACATTGCCATTTTTTTTTCACCTCCTCATGAACAGTACCGCTGTCATTTTTCACATCCTGTTCAGAATGTGTTTTTGTACCTGTAGTGCCAAATGCCGTAGCCACTGTGCAAAAGCAGTTTTCTGCTAACAAACTGATATTGCCACTGTTCATGAGGTGGGGGTCACAAAAAACATGTTGAAAATTTGGAGTGAAAATACCAACGAATGCCTGAGGCGTTAGGGTTTCCGACTATAATGCCCCACCCTGTAGAGAATGACAGGTATCAGGGTTGTGACTTGGGATTCTTGCCTGTAATGCTCATACCATTCCACACCCACCCACACCCTGCAGCCAGTGAGAGGCATCAAGGTGTGCCTCGGACTTTTTGGGCCCAAACGTTACCCCATTCTCCTATACCGCACCCATCTCACCGTATTTTCTGATGGAATGGGGTGTGCATAAGGGCCAAAGACCCCAAGGCACACCGTGACACTTGTCAGTGTCTGCAGGGTAGGGTGTGGGGAAATGGCGTGGTCGTTATGCCTGACGACCCAAAGGCACACCCCAATGCCTGTCACTCTCTGCAGAGTGGTGGTGGGGTTGGCTTCAGTTTAATACTTCGCTGCCATTCCTATTATGCAGCTCTGTGAATTCTACACTACCAATGCCAATGCCAGCAAGCAAACATTTGGCATTGACAAATGCTTGTTTAATATCTGATTTTATAATTGAGAGTAGGGGCTTATGTTTTAGTTCACCAATGTTGTATTCATTTCATAAGAGTAATGCCCAAGTATTTAATTTTACCTCTGACTAACTTAAATTGTGATTTTTTTTTCTTGTTTTGAATTTATTTGGGAATTAACTGGTAGTGTTTCTGATTTCATCCAGTCTATTTTGTATCCTGAGATGCCCCAGGATTTATCAGCCTCCTTATAATTCACAGTGATGTTTCTGCTTTTGTTGAATGCAGTAATACATTGTCGCAAGCAATGACGGGGGGGTAGGGGGTACAGAAGGATACTCGGGAGGAGGAGAGGCATAGTATCGGTGGGGAGGGGTGGCCAGGGTAAATAAGGAGGGGGCGGCAGGTGGCACCCAGATAGGGGGAGGAGCAAGGAGCCAGCTGGGAAGAGGGGCCTGTAGAAAGGATGAGGGACAGGGAAGGGGGGTAAATGGAGGAAAAGGAGTGGTCAGAGTGCTCCTGTTGGGGGAATTCCATGATCAGGGATATCAAATGAGATAGGGAGGGGAAGCCTGCCTGGTTAGAGCAAAATGCTTCCCTGGACTAATGGTGCACAGGGCCAAGCATGAGGTATATCAGCTGGCAAAGGGCTGTGGGGCTTCCCCGGACATATTGGTCCACCTGGGTACCAATGACATTGAGGGAAATAGCGAGCTAGAGATACAGGCAAGGTTCAGGGAGCTTGCCAGGGTCTGTCATGACATAGGATGCGCGATTTCCTTCTCAGAAATCCTGTCGGTACCAAGGGCTAGTGGGGAACACAAAAGGAAGATTAGGGAGATGAATCGGTGGCTCAGGGAGTGGTGTGGGGCCAGAGGGTATGGGTTGATTGGGGGGAGACCTGGGAGGATAATGAGCTGTATGCTAGAGATAGGCTCCATCTCAATTTGGGGGGGAAGGAAATCCATAAGTTGAAAATAGAGGGGTTCATTGTTGAAAGGTGGGGTTTAAATTTGTGAAGGGGGAAGGATGGGAGAAAAGGCTGTCAAGGGGGGGGATCCAATAAAGGAGGGTCTCTGTCTCCACCCCCCTAGGGAGCTGGAGGAATGTGGGAAAAGGCTGATTGGTAAGGTGCAGACCAGCGGAAGACGGAATCCCTATGGGAACATGAGCAGGGGAAATGGAAGTATAGGGAAAGGGTGGAAGGTAGTCCTGCTAAATGCCAGGAGCTAGGGCAATAAAATGCCTGAGCTCCAGGCGATACTAACTGAGGGAGAGGTGGATGTGGCAGTGGTCACTGAGATCTGGGCCACCGCAGGGCACAAATGGGACCTGAACCTGGAGGGATACACCATGTTCAGGAAGGACAGGGAGGAGGAGGAGGAGGAGAAGGAAAGGGGAGGAGGGGTAGCAATAATAGTCAAAAACTGCATTGGCATAAGAGGAATAGAGGAGGCAGAGGGAACTGTGGAGGTGATTTGGGTCACCTTGATAACAAGGAGGGGCAAGAGAGTAAAAATAGGAGTGGTGTATAGACCCCCTGCACTGGCGGAGGAGCTGGAGGAGCATCGGGTGGCTGATGTTGGGAGAAACTGCAGATTGGGTAGGGGAAGGGTGGTGGTGTTGGGGGAATTAAACATGCCAGGAACAGACTGGGAGACTGACATCCTCAGTGGCCAGGGAACAGAGGTTGTTGGATGTCTTTCGGGATGCATTCCTAACTCAGCAGGTGGGGGAGCTGACCAGGGAGGCATGAGTACTGGATGTGGTCCTGGCAGACAGTGACCAGATTGGGGGACTGGAGGTAAGGGACCCATTGGTGGGAAGCGACCATGCCATGGTCTGGTTCTGCCTGGACCTAGGAGGGGTAGAAGGCTGCACAAAAACGGAGGTAATTGACTTCAGGGGGGCAGATTTCAAGGAAATGGGAAGGATCCTTAAGGAGCATTTGGATGGGAATGGGCCAGACATGGATGCTGACAGTAGGTGGGAAATCATCAGCGGGGAGTGCAGGAGGCTACCAGCACCTGTGCAAGAGTAAGATGAAAATGCGGTAGGGCCCAAAAACCCTGCTGGTGGACCAGGGAAGTTCAGGAGGTGGTGAGGGGAAAGAAGGTGGCCTATAGGCAATTCAAGTGCTCAAGGAGTGAAAGGGATCAAGGGGAGTACGAGCTGATGGCCAGAAGGGCCACTAGGGTGGTGAGGGCGGCTAAGGCAAGGAAGGAACAGAACCTGGCCTGGGGAATTAGGAGAGGGAATAAGGGGTTCTTTAGATACATTGGGGTAAACGAAGGGTGAAGGTGCAGATTAGCAGGATTAAAACAGGGGAGGAATGGGCACAAGACCTGGGGGAGCAGGCTGAGGTACTAAATGAGTACTTCACCTCAGTTTTCACCAAGGAAAATGGGAGGGCTGCATCATACATGGGAGGAGATGGTGAAACTGAGGAGGGGAACCCTTACCGATCGGCAGGTCTGGGGGGGCATCACTGGCAGGAGGGGGGAAGGCTAAGCAGGGGGACGAGGTAGCAGAGGTGGAAATCATGGCAGAGAGAGTGGGGGAAGCCCTCACGTCCCTTAAGACAGAGAAAGCACCGGGGCCAGATAAATTACATCCCAGAGTGCTGAAGAAACTGGCGGATGTCATGGCGAAACCCCTGGTGGAGCTTTTCAGCATCTATCTGAGGACAGAGTGGGTGCCCCAGGACTGGAAGGTGGTGCATATAGTGCCTCTCCACAAGAGGGGATCAAGGGAGGTGGCAGGGAACTACAGGTCTGTCAGCCTGACATCGGTGGTGGGCAAGTTGATGTTGGTGGTGGGCAAGGTGATGGAGGGCATTGTCAAGGAGAGGCTGGGGGGGACCTGGAAAAGTTGGGGTGCCTGGACGATAGACAGCATGGATTCGTCCTGGGGAAATTGTGTCAGACAAACCTTGGGGAGTTCTATGACTGGGTGATGAGTGCCTTGGACCTGGGTAGACCGGTGAACATCCTCTTTCTTGACTTCAGCTAGGTGTTTGACTCTGTTCCTCACGGGGGGCCTGTTGGATAAGCTGGGAGAAGTGGGGGTTGGGAACCAGATGATCAGATGGATAGGCAATTGGCTCCAGGACCAGACCCAGAGGGTCATGGTTGGTGGGATAGTCTCATCCCCAAGGAGGGTCATTAGTGGGGTCCTGCAGGGATCAGTCCTTGGGCCCCTCCTGTTCAATGCCTACATCTCTGACATAAGGACAGGTATCAGGAGTGAGATGAGTCTATTTGCAGATGACTCAAAACTGGGGGCGGTGGTGGACAGGGAGGAGAGGAGGGTGGCTCTACAGGGGGACCTGGAGGCTCTGGAAAATTGGTGAGAAAAGTGGAAGCTGAGGTTCAATGCAGGGAAATGCAAGGTACTGCACCTGGGAGCCAGAAATCCGGGCCAAGTGTACACCGGGGGGGGATGCGACAAGTCTCGAAGGCTGAGAGGGACCTGGGGGTGGTGGTGGATGTCAAGATGGACAACTCGGAGACTTGTAGGAGGGCAGTGGCCAAGGCCAGCAGGATATTGGGATGCATTGCTAGGGGAATCACCTCCAGAAGGAGGGAAGTGATGCTCCCTCTGTATAACTGCTTGCTGATGCAGCACCTCGAGTACTGCATGCAGTTTTGGAGGCCACACTTAAAGATGGACATTGAATTCCTGGAGAGGGTCCAGAGGAGGGCAACCAAAATGATTTTGGGCTTGGGGGACAGGACCTATGGGGAGAGGCTCGAAGAGCTAAATATGTACACATTGGAAGAGAGAAGGGACCAGGGGGACATGATAGAGGTCTTCAGGTACATGAAGGGGGTAAATGGGAGGGAACAGTCAGGGTGCTTCGAAGAAGAGGGACAACTAGAGGGCATGGGTGGAAGCTGGAGGGAGATTCAGGGAGAAAGGAGGAGGTGCTACTTCACTGAGAGGATGGTGGAGCCATGGAATGTGCAGCCCAGGGGCTGGTGGAGACAGAGCGGTGGAGGGGTTCAAGAGGGGGTGGGACAGGTACAGGGGAAGGGTTCTGGAAGCAAAATCCAGTGCAGTGAGAATATCCAGGACTGGGAAGGGAGAAGCCAGAGAGGGCAAGGGGGGCAGCAAGGTCAGCTCCCAGGGTGGGGGCTGTCCAAACGTGAAGACTCGAAAGACCATTAGGCCTATTCTGCTGGCAATTTAGTATGTTAGTATTGTCAGCATATATATATAGAGAGAGAGATCTTTAACTGTTTCTTTCTTTTTGGGGCCAATGAACTAATGTGTTGGAACTGCACCAATAAGCATCGTAACAGTGGTGGATAGCTATGCACCATACAGGCAGGGCGAGGTACATGCCATACATGAACATTCATGCAGGACAGGTGGAGGCATGGGCGTGTTGTACAGACACATGCAGACCTATTTAGAGCAGATCCCAGGTGGGCTTACAGTATGAGGCCCCTCCCTCCCCTTGACCCTGCCAAATATGGGGATCAGTTCTGTTCCACGCAGAAACGGGAACTGAATACCAATATGGATGATGGGAGGCATGTAGTGTTAGAGGAAGGTAGTGGTGCACTTGAGGTACCTGGTCCACTGCTGGGGCCTGATGGGCACAGATTGTGTCTGCACCAAGAAGCAGGGACATGTGACGGTGCCAGACGTGGTCCACTAACTTCACCAGTGGACAGATAGCAGTCATAGTTGTAGGTATATGTGAGCACTATGCCATCCTGTATGGAGCACAGTCCCTGAAGGCAGCAGCTGAGACCTAAACTCGGTTGTGGCTGGACATATGGGCTGCCGTCAATGCAACTGGCCCTGAGGCATGAACACCTCAGCCATAAAACACAAGTGGTGTGACCCATGGTCATCTATCAAGTATAAGTTGGCAGCCATCAAGTGGTCACAGATTGGCATGGGCAGAGGGCCACCCACACAGGGGCACAACCTGACCCCTGTAGAGAGAAGGGTGGCAGAGACCCTCACCGAGGTGTCCCTGTATGAGGAGGGCATGGATATGCTGCCAGTTATGTAGTATGATGTAGGGAATGGGGGTACCCAGGACACCATGAACATGCTAATCACTCCGTGTTGAAATCTTAAGACCCTGATATGGGACACACCCCCAATGAGGAGGTTGCAACATCAGTGAAACATGCCACACATCCGAAGTCCCACACCATCAGCTGGAGACAGAATGACAGTATAGGTAGGTGGCACATTAGGTGGCCCACATCACACCCTGATATGCCCACAGCATCCTCACATCCTGTAACACCTGGCCTGTCTCTCACTCTCAGGTACAATGCAGGAGCCTGTGGGCATGGTAGATGAGGGCTATGTACCTAATGACACCTGCCAGAGATAATCAAGGATACACAGGTGGATGTGAAGGAGATGGATACTGTCACCACAGACAGCTAACCCCCAGCCACCCCCTGTGCATATCCCCTGCCACAGTCACACCCAGGACAGCTGTCCATGGACATCTTACATAACACCGATGACACCGTTGTGCACATGTGGTGGGCGTGCATCATGGACTGCCAGTACTATCGGTTGGTCACAGGACAGAGGTGGTCCGCCCATCATGGGTGGCTGATGGACCACAGGGAGGCTAAAATGGAACATGCAACACCCCTGTGACAGTGGGGAGGAAGGCCCAACAAGCAGCATGATCTGCCAGACATGAAGGCCTGCCACCCTGTGTGTACTGCAAACCTATTACCCCGAGGTAAGACAGGTTGAATGTGACTGGTTGCAGCCACACGGACATAACACTGGGGCTCTGAAGAAGCTGACTGTGGAGGTGAGGGGAATGCAATGAGGTATTGACTGGATAGGGGACCTGCTTGAGAGGCTTATGGGACACATGTTGGCTGTCACACCAGCTGTCACCGAGGCACCACCGGAGGCCCGAATGCATCCACACCTGCCAGCTCCAGTGGTTCTGAAGAGTAGGACAGCAAACTGCAACAGGAGCCAGACACAGCTGGACAGTTCGCCACAAGAAGGGGAAAGGCAATGGCCAAGACCCGTCATATGGGAACATAGGTATCATCATGGCTAGGACAGAAACAGACTATAAAAATGAGATGTCTACAAACCCCTGCCCCAAACACAGAGTGATACTAAAGCACATAATGTAAACATACCATAGGACATATCCCCCCAACTCAAATACCCCCACCACATACTACACCTTCACAGATACCCCCACCATATACTACACTGCCACATATATCACCAAGCATGGACACTGATGCGAGCCCCTCTGTGAGCAGAATGGCATTCAGGATGGGCCTTTAAAGGGGTGTGTACTCAGTACACTGGGAGAGTGACACGGCATGCATGTGCATCACTGGGTCACAACTGAATAGTGAAGATGGCCGGGGCACTGCAAGAAAGCGTGTCCACACCCAAGGTGGGGAGAGTGGGGGCATACCCCAGAAAGTTATGCCGCATGTCCAAACTGATGTACCATAACTTACAGGAGGGTAGCACCATCTGGGAAGTCAAGGAGCTGGACGAAATATGCATGCAGTTGGCAGGGTAGGGGAGCATGCCTGACATGTGTTGTGGGTGCTGTGATGGTGATGTTTGTACACTATTTATGTTTCCACAGGGCTTTGATTTGTCATAGAATGACAGGAACAGCCAGACATGGTTTGTGGCCTGCAGAACACACTGGCTCCTACAAATCCCAGACTGCCTGTCCCGGAGGGTGGGCAGCAAAGATGTTTTCTAAAAGGATGATGTGGGGGAGCTGTGGGCCCTGGCTGAGCCCTCAAAGATATGTGATTAGTGTGGGTGGGTAAGTGTATGATGGCACTATTCATCTGTGGCCCTGCATGTGCATCCTGCTCATGCCTGCCTTCTGTGTTCCTCTCAATGCAGTGGTATCAGGGTCCTCTATGATGAGTGGTTCAGGTGAAGCAGGGGTAAGCACCTCCACACTGAGGGGGGTCAAGGAAGGACTCCATGGAGGAGGAGGTGGAGCAAGGGCATGCCTGGGTGATAACCATGACCTCAGGCCATCACAGCCCTTCCATGTGTCTTCTGCTGCAAGGCTGTAACTCTCCATTAAGGATGTTGTGGCCCTGCCCATTGATGAGCTTAGACTGGTATGTGCAGTATGCAATGGTATATCAGTGAAGTATTTATAAGCACATATCCTGTGTCCATGTCTTTATTCCAGGCAGCACTGGCATGCCGCTGTCTGGGGGGGCAGGTCTTCATGCTGGCTTGCCAGCGGTGTAGGGGAGGGGGCACTGTGGGGTTTGACATGTACATGGGGGCATTTGTACCATGATGGGAGTGGTAGGGGCACATGTGTAGGAGGGACACTGCCTCAATCACCTGGTGCCATTCTTTTTAGGGGTGTGCCTGCTCTATGCATATATTGTTGCACCACCAGATCTGGACCTATAGCACTGAAGGTCTTTCACAGGAGTGGTTCATCATGGCCTGTGCCCATCACCCTGAGAGTTCGGTATCCAGTCCTCTTTGTATGCAGGCCTTGCGCACCTGCATGTATGCTACACAGCTGTGGCATGTGCATTTTAGGGTCATATGCCTTTATGCATGCCTGTTGCACACTGTGCAGCCATTGCATTTCCTTCATACCTAGGCCCCAAGGTTAGTCCCTCTATTCCTTCATGCTTCCTAATGGCTATTGCCAGTGGCTCTATAGCTGCAGCAAAAAATAAGGGTTAGAGGGGCTAGCCCTATTTAGTCCCCTTGGTTAGCATACTACTTCAAGTTCAAGTCTACTTCAAGTCTTTTGATTTGTTTGGACCATAGCTCTTGGGTTTTTATATAAAAGCCTGGACCATTTCATAAACATGATTTCCAAATTAGCTTTATCCATAATGAAAGACAGACTTTTTCCTGCCTCTAACGGTACTGTTACAGTGTTCTTACAGGTTGCCTGTGTCATTAGGTTTAAGGAATTTCAGATGTTGTGAGTGCTTTTCCTGCCTTTTATAAATCCAGCATGGTCCTGATATACAATTATAGGAAGTATTGAGTCTAACTTGAATGCTAGTAACTTTGAGAAACTTTTGTAGTCCCTGTTAAGAAGTGAGATGGGTTGGTAGGATGTATAATTTTTCAGATCCTTCCCTTCCTTTGGTATTACAATAACAAAGTATCTTTAAATCTTTCCTGGACTGCCTTTAGTGTAAGAAATGTCAAGATTGGCATCAGCAAGATTTTTAAGATTACATAAAGTGCTGCAGGGTAACCATCTGGGCCAGGGACTTTTCTTTTTTTCATTTTACAGATTAACGGAGCTCAATATGTATACCCTAGAGCAAAGGAGGGAGAGAGGTGATATGATCGAAACAGTCAAACACCTTAAGGGCATTAACAAGGTGAAAGAGTCTAACATGTTTCAATATAAGAAAAATAGCAGGACAAGAGGACACAGCATGAGATTAGAGGGAGACCGATTGAGGGGTAATGTGAGGAAGTTCATTTTCACATAAAGAGTGGTGGATGCATGAAATGGCCTACCTCAGGAAGTGGTGGATATGAAAACAGTGCAGGACTTCAAACAGGCACGCGATAGGCATAAGGGAGCAATACAGATGAGTATGAATAGATAGCCATTGACAGAGCGAAGGCCAATGGCACATTCATAAGGTAGAAAAAGAAATGGGCAGACTGCATGGGCCTTGTAGTCCTTATCTGCCGTCAACTTCTATGTTTCTATGATTCTATTGTATTTTCAACTTCTAGTTTTATAATTGGCAAGTTCAGTTTGGTTCTATCCTCTGTATTAATTTTTGGAATTTCAAAATCATTCATGGTGTTACCATCTCTGATTATATTTTCAGATTTATACGGCTTTTCATAATAACTTCGAAATTCTTCATTTACTCTGGTTCTGTTGTAACTGTGCTTTCTGTTTTTGATTCATTAATAGTTCTCTCCATTCTACCTTTGTAGCTGGCAGACCAAGACTGTCCCCGATTTGTCTGCTTGTCTGTAATATTCTGCTCTTGAGTACAATATTAGTCTTTCTATTTTTTATCGTAATGTTATTATATTACTGTTTTACATTTGTTAGTAGTTTAAAGCAGCAGTGCAATGAAAAAAGCTATTCCAAAAAACTAGTTTCAGCTACAATTAATAAAACAAAATATTAGTATACATGTCAAATCTACTTTTCTAGATAACTTCTATGTAAAACATTATGAGTTTTTTTTTTTTTTATTATTTTCTTGATCCTAACCCTTACTAGGTCTACAGTGTTGACTGGATAGAATGCGTCCCAAAGAAAACACAAGCCCAGCCATGTTTATTTATTTATTTAAATTTTGGTGACCGGGTAGGCCCACTGAGACTGAAACAGTCCCTTTTTCAGGAGCGACTCAGAATTAATTACAAATATTTATAAACATAACAAAATACATACATAATTTCATAATTCATGGTCAATATAGGCATACTGACCCAGTCAAGGATACAGTGGCAAGTTAATTACAATCAACATCAACAGGAAAAGAAATGCTATTATACACGAGACAGTCACAGTCAGATTGATGTCCCAATAAGGTTAGATTGGTAGCAGTTGCAGAGGCTCAGTTCCAACAGGTGGGCTTTAAGACTCTCCTTGAAGCCCCCAAGGGAGGTACATTCCTGGAGACTGCTAGGGAGATCATTCCAGAAGGGAGGGATGAAGGCAGCATAGGACCGGAGTCCTAGGGAAGTCCTAACACTAGGGACTTGCAGAATCTGGCAGCCAGAGGATCTTAGTGTTCTCCCATTCTTTTGGGGAGTTAATGTGTTAATTAGGCTAGGAGGGGTGCCATTTTGCTGGAGTTTAAAAGCAAGGCACAGTGAGGGATATGATAATCTGCCCTCAAGAGAAGGCCACCTTAGAGATAATAGTATCTTGCAGTGATGCTTCCATGGTGGCACCCCTGCAGCGAAGCACCCTATCCTGTGATACAGTATTTTTAGCTTTTGCATTTCAGAGCTTCTTACAGAATGTAGTGAGGGACCCCATATAACAAGGTTGGAAGGAGTGTACCAGTGGAAACCTTGAGTTTGGATTCATGAGTGAGGAAAGGGCTCAGGTGACTTTTGGTTGAGTTTCTTGGTCAGATGGTCGATGTGGCCCTTAAAGGAGCAGTCTTGGTATTTGATACAATTGATCACTTCAATTTTTGAGCCATTGGAAAGAGCTATGGGAAATAAATGTGAATGAGTTGGGCCCAGGCTTTGGTCTTTTTACTATTTAGAACTAATTTATTAGTAAGAAACCAATTCTCAAGTAGACCAAGGTCTTGACCAAGGAGGTTGTTTAGTTGGGCAGTGACACAGGAGGACCTATAAAGCACGGCATCATCTGCATATAAGGCCACCTTGGCCCCTCCATAATGTTGAGGCAAATCATTAATAAATAGGGAAAACAGGAAAGGTCCCAATATTGAACCCTGGGGGACGCCATCCGTGATAGGGTGTTTGTCGTACTTAGCTCCTTGCCATATGTCAATTTGTGATCTGCCATCACGGTAGCCCATGAACCATTGAGTAGTCAGACGATCAAGACCAAGAGATGTTAGTTTAGTGATAAGCTGCTGATGATTCACCAAGTCAAATGCCTTGGTGAGGTCTATAAAGACCGCACCAGTTGTAAGGCCATCATCTAGAGCTGTGAAGATATCCCCAGTAAGGCTAATCAGGGCCATGTTGGTAGCAAGATTTTTTTCTAAAACCATGTTGTCGTTCAGTTAGTTAATTGTTCCATTCAACATATTCCTGGACCTGCTTGTATACAATCCTCTCTAACACTTTACTTAGAGTACAGAGGATGGATATGTGTCTGTAATTCTCAACAAGCTCAATATCCCTAAATTTAGGGATAGAAGTGACCAAGGCAACTTTCCACACAGTGGAGACTTTGCCTTCAAGCAGCGATCTGTTTAGGAGCTAAGTGACTGGAAAGGCAATGATGTGGGCTGTGATTCTGAGGAGTCTGGGCTCCAGCTTGTCAAACCCAGTAGAGCCAGAGGATTTGATTTTTTTTTTAGTAATTTCTGGACCTCAGATTTAGTTGCAAGTTTGAAGTGAAAATTAGGGTAAGGGATTTCCTCTTGTAAATGATTCTGGGAGGGGGGACCCAAAGGATTATTTTTAAATTTGTCTAGGTCAGTGAGGAATGTGTTTAGTGCATTAGCAGCATCTTGCGGGTTGGTATAGCGGACTTCATTTGCTACTATGTCACTTTTCTCATGGGTAGTGTTCCCCTTTAGGAGAGAGTTAATTTGAGACCAAAATCTTTTAGGGTCCAAAAGGTTTTTAGTTTGTAGGTTCTGGAGGTGTTGTCTTTTAGCTGATTTTAGTTCCTTTTTACACTTGTTTCTCAATTTTCTATATTCCACCCAATCCTTAGTTAAATTTGTAGATCTGAATTTTTCCCAAGCTTTGTCTCTCACCCTCATTTGTTTTTTAAGGTCTCTGGACAGCTACTTTGAGTGTTTTTCCTTGACTCTGATTTGTTTTAGAGGGGCATGTTTATTGGCAGTTGAGTGGAAGTTATTGATGAAGAAATCAAGGGCTGAGTCCAGATTGGGGACTAGCTTGATTTGAGTCCAAAAAAATTCTGGGTGGAGGGTTGGGATGGTCCTCTTTCCAGATGCCGAATATAGGGGCATGGTCACTTATGGAGTCCACAAATGTCCCAGCCAGTTTGTAACAACTGGGGTTAGAAGCAAGAATCCGGTCTAATGTGGTGTGGTTTCCTGACAATGTTCAACCTAGTGGGTCCTTGGATCAGTTGGGTCAAGTTGGCCTCTAGCAAGCTAGATTTTACATCACTAGTGATGTGCTGACCCCAGTGAAGGTTAAAGTTGCCAAGCATTATTTTCTCCCACTGAGACAGCCCCAGGATCAGAGCCAGATGGCTCTTTCAGGCATCTTTTGCAGTCTTATGTGGGTTGTAGATGCAGCCTATTAGCAGGGTCTTAGTCCTGCCAAGCAGTATTTTGATGAACACTGCCTCGCCATCTGATTGGGTATGGTCTGGCGTTGCCACCAGGGAAGCATTTAGGAAGTTTTTATGTAGATGATAACTCCACCACCCTTCCTACCACATCTATCATGTCTAAAGGACTTAAACTCCTGGATCTCAACCTCATGCATTAGGATACTAGACTTTAGCCAGGTTTCGGAAATGGCAATTATGTCAGGGGAGTGTATATTTAACCATGCCTGGAGTTCTTGCATTTCAGGTCTAAGGCTATTAATATTCATGTGGACTAGTTTCAGACCTTTGGCATTAGCCCAGATAGCCATTGAAGGTGACACAGTTGGAACATTAGGACATGGAAGGACAGGGTTAGATTCAATATCCCCGGTCAGCAGGAATTTCAGGAGTGACCCAAGGTGAGGGGAGAAGATCTGACATTTGCAGATTCTGAGATATTCCATAACCATATATCAGTTTCCCCTTTTCTAAGCCTGTATATGGTGATATGGGTAGGGTTAAGGTTGGCTTGGGGGTAGACTCACAAGAAACTGGAGTATAGAGGGTCTGTGGGCTGCCCCATGTCCTGCCTGAGAGTGAGTAGCAATTGGTCTGTGCAAAGGACTACAAGTATGTAAGTACAAGCTAGCACAATACCCAGCACCACATTAAAGCTTAAAGATGGGTCAACTGAGAGAAAGAAGTTCAGATTAACCCCCAAGATATATGACAGTAGCAGGTTAGGGAAAAACTTGGAGCAGAAAAATGTGGTTGGACAGAATATCTAGGTGAAACTATTGAAAAAGCGTGAGGTAGGATAATGAGGGTGGTTAGGGTCACTTCAACTAAAACAAGAGACCACAGCATCCTCCACTTCAAGCTGAAGCACCCCGAACCTGAGCAACAGCTATGCAAAAGAATGTCAGGGGGAATACTCGGTGTGTGAAGGAGAAGGAAACGGTGACCTCTAGGGGTTGCTAGATACAACTTGCAAATGGAAACAGACTGAGCTTGATGAAAGCAGGGCTAATAAGAGCTGTGTGAAATAAACACCCTGAGAGCACAGTTTAATCCCTGAAATGCAGGACCTGCCTTAACCACATTCTTTTTTTTTAACTATAAATCCTGCACAAATTCTTAGTGTAAGTACACTGTGCCACTAAAGGAAGCTGCAGAATGCAGACAGCAGTGAGTAAGAAAACAAGTCAGCACTGGTATGGTGGCAGAAAGGTGCCAGGTTCAAATCCACTGTTCACTGCTTCTGAGACAAGGTGCCTCAGCTGGAAGTGGAGGGTGACTCATACCTGCTAGTCTAAATGGCGGCGTTTCAGAGCTTCCAAGGCAGCAGATGTGTGTTGGAAGGGGTCCTGACCTGAAAGGAACACAATGAGTGTGAGCCATAGCTTAGTGGTTAAGAGCACTGGGATGGTGTTCTGGGGGCCTGGGTTCAAATCCAAGTGAGTCACATTGTTTCTTTCTCACTACACTTTGTGATTTAAATTGCTTAGCAGTGGTTAATAGTGCACTAAAAATAAAACCATCTTGTTGTCATCTTTTTTCCTAGTTGTAGGATTGCGCAACACCAGAGAAAGAATATGTGTCCAGGGAAAACACAGGCCCAGCCATGTGAGCCATAACTTAGTGGTTACGAGCACCGGGACATTATTCTGGGGGCCTGGGTTCAAATCCCAGTGAGTCACATTATTTCTTTCTCACTAAAAATTGTGAGCAGGTCAATGGCATTTGGAAGCCATCTTTTTTTTCTTGAGAAAAAAAACTAAATTAGAGCATTTATAACAAAGTCAGAATTAGGTGGAACTAGAACATTTTTACCACCAAGTGAAACTGGAAGATGCCTGGAACCACTTATAGTGAAAACAGGGTAGGGTCATTTTTCTTTTGCCCAGTTTCATTGCACTGCTGCTTTAAGATCTGTCTCTTGCCCTGTATGTACAGTATATGCCTAACTTCTACTTTTGTATTTCTTTTTCCAGATGATTTAATTTTTCATTTTTTTATTCATTTTTATTGTGTATGTAATTATTTTCACTACATTAATGCCTTCACAGCATCCCATATTTTGTTTATTGTCTGTTCATTGTTCATGTTATATTCTAAGTGTATGTGAATCTCTTCCTATCTCCATTGTTCCCAGTTGCAGGATATGCAACACCAGAGAAAAAGTGTGTCCAGGAACCCTAAAACCAAGCATGTGAGTTTGTAGATCACTGGTTAAAGCACTTGGATGGTATTCTGGGGACCTGGGTTCAGTCCCCAGGTGGTCATATTATTTCTTTCTTTCTCACTACAATTGAGATTTAATTGCTAAGCAGTGGCAAATACTACACGAAAAGCATCTAATTGCAATCTTAATTGTACCTAGTTGAAGGATATGCAATACCAGAGAAAGGAAGTGTGCTCAGAAATACCATCTCCAACCATGTGAGCTTGTAGCTCAGTGGTTAGAGCATTGAGGTAGTATTCTGGGAGCCTTGGTTTATTTCCCAGTAGGTCATGTTATTTCTTTCTCACTGCAATTTATGATTTAATTGCTAAGAAATGGCTAACCCGTACTGTACCAAAAACAACTAATTGTCATCTCTATATCATTTTGGAAGTTGGCATCTTTAATAAATAGTGGGTCCATTACCTATTTTTTTTTTTGCAATTAATCTTTTTATTGAAAAACAAACACATTATACATACATGGTAGTATATGAAAAAACTGAAATACATTATTCATTGGTGCAAATCAGGTATGCTTCTATACAATCTGTCAATACAACTTTGTTACTGTATTATGGGTAGACACAGATAAAACTTTCTACTGCTGTTACACTGATGGTGGGTGTCATGCATGGTCACTGTTACGAATATATGAACATGCGAATGTGCCAGCAGAAACAGACCATCTGGTCTATCTAAGTCTGCTCGAGTGTGCAGCTAGCACCCCAAGTCTGCAGCTGCCCCACCCCCCTCCACTTTGTCATCACACTGCCACCTCCACCTTCACCACTCTCACTCTTCCCTGTTCCCTGTCCCATACCCTTTTGAAGCTGTTCACAGATTTACATGATACCTCCCATTTTAGTAGTGTGTTTCATTTTGATGCTACCCTTTCTGTGAAATAGTGTGTTCTCATTTCCCTCCTAAATCTTCCCCCCTCTATTCTTAGCCCATGCTCCCTGGTGTCCCTCCCCTCCCTTAGCTTAAAGACCCCGTCTGCCCCATCCATATTGATTCCCCTCAGATACTTGAATGTCTTTATCATGTCCCCCCTGTCCCTTCTATCCTCCAGAGTGTACATATTCAGGTCTCCCAGTCTGCACTTACAGTCTCTCCCCTCCATTCCACATATCATCTTTGTCACCCTCCTCTGCACCCCCTCCAGTAGCCTGATATCACGCTTTAGGTATGGCCTCCAAAACTGCACACAGTACTCTAAGTGTGGCCTTACCAGTGACCTGAAGAGGGGCAAGATCACCTCTCTTCACCTGGATGAAATCCACCTCGCTATGCACCCCAGCATTTTGTTCACTTTTGCAGCCACTCTCCTACACTGGGCAGTGTTGTTCATGGTCCCTGTTATCATTACCCCTAGGTCCTTCTCCTCCTCAATGATCCTCAGCTTAACCACCCCCCAGCCAGTATTCTCTTCTTGGGTTCTTCACCCAAAGTGCATAACCTTACACTTCTTTTCATTGAACCCCAGCTGCCACATCTCTGACCACTCCTCTAGCTTGCTTAGGTCCTCCTGCAGCTGCTTCCATCCCTCCCCTCCATCCACCACTGCTCTGATTTTGGTGTCATCAGTGAACAGACTTACCTTGCTCACCACTCCGTATGACAATGTCTGATATGAAGATCCCAAATAACACTAGCCCCAACACAGAACCCTGTATTTCCCTCATCCCGCAACCTTGGAGTTGAGAGCTCCCCTCTCACCACCACCTGTTGCAGCCTCTCATTCAGCCAGCTTGTAATCCAGTTCATCATTTTTGCTCCTACTACCACTACCCCTCACCAGTTAGCTTCCCTGCAAGCCATCCATGAGGCACCAAATCGAAGGTCTTGCTGAAGTCCAAGTAAAGAACATCCATTGCTTGACCCTTATCCAGCTCGCCTGTCACCCAAGCATAATATTGTATCAAATTGGTTTGACAAGACTTCCCTGAAATGAACCCATGCTGCCTCACATCCTGGAGGCCATTGTCCTCCAGGTACAACACCAGTCTTTCTTTTAGTATCATTTCCATGAGTTTGCACACTATGGAGGTGAGACTGACTGGACGACAATTACCCGGTTCATCCCTTGGCTCGCTCTTGTGTAATGGTACTATGTGTGCCATCCTCCAGTCCAGTGGCAGACATCCCGACTCCAGTGAGGTGCTGAACAGATCCACCAGCAGCTCCGCCAACACCTCCACCATCTCCCTCAGAACCCTGGGGTGGATACCATCTGGCCCTGGTGCCTTGTCTACCTTCAGTGCCCTCAGTCCCTCTAGGACTCTACTTGCCTCAATTCTTTCTTTATTTATTTTATTGAGTAATTTGGATATACCTTTGAGTCAAAGACTCCTTTACAAAGATTCCGTGTCAGAAAAACATAATACATTAATAATTCAACAAGGTACATAATCCAGCATATTTACAAAACAGTGAGGCTATCAGATGGTTGCTGGTAGTAAATTATACAAGTCATTAGTAGTGCATTTATAGTTTAGACAAATAACAGAGTCATCAACTTAAAACAGGTCAAGGGAGTAAGCAGGCCAGAGGCCCTAGTCAGGGAGAAGTACAGGGGGGCAGGGCTAGAAATCAGATGGTAGATGTGGAGGGATAGAGGCAAGAATCATTGGCAGTCGCAGGTATTTGAGGACCTCAGATGGGCCCTGAGGTATGTTTTGAAGGGGCCAATTCTATTTTCATTCATCAGTGAAGTGGGTAGGCAGTTCATCCAAGAAGGGGCCCTGTAGCTGAAGGACCTTTGGAACTGGAAGGTCCAGCAGAAGGGAACCAACATGAGAGGTTTGCCAGAGCTACATGTATGCTTAATCATTGCTTCACCTGTCACCTCCTCTACCTGGTCCCCACCCTCCCAGCCCATGGTGATAGTAATCCCTCCTTTTCTTCCATGAACACTGAGCAAAAGTATTCATTCAGTGCTTCTGCCTGCTCTTCCCTCTTTTCCATCCACTCCCCAACCCTTTTTATCCTCACTATTGTCTTCTTGCACTTCCTTTTCTCCCTGATATATCTGAAAGTCTTTCTCCCCCCCCCCATTAATTTCCTTTGCTAATCTCAGCTCCCTCTGGGACCTGGCTTCTCTCACTTTTCTGATCACCTCCCTGGACCATCTTGCATATTCCTCCCTGTCCACTTCCTTCCCTGTCCTCCTATACCTCTGGTTAAAGCTACCAACAGTCCCTATTTTCCCAGGACAGTCCCTATTTTAGGCAGCATGTCCCGCTGTCCCCACAAGTTTTGCAAAATGTCACTTTTGTCCTGGTTTTTGCTTACTTGTACCAGTTTTGTCACTTTTTTTTTGTTGTTGATTGCTAATCCATGAGTGACAGTTATTTCAGCGCCACTGTGGCGCTACTCGAGCTGGACAGTAGTTTGCAACTTCAACCCCTGCGCCTGTGTTGCACCACAAGCATGTCAGTGGGAGCACGGTAAAGCACGTTCCTTCCTGTTAGGTTAAACTGGGTAGTAGTGTAGGCAAGTGCATGTGGATGTCTGCCTGCCTGCCTGCAGCTGAGAGGGACTTCAGACAGAAGAGACTGGCAGCAGTGAACTAAGGCACCTGAACCTGATCAGCTGCAAGAAAGTGTGTGAAAACAATCTGGTGTGGTGGTGGGAGTCACTGAAGTGAAGTTTGCTCAGCAAATGAGGTGAGTGTAAGAGGGTTGGGATGGGACTATCAGGAGGAGGAATACATGCAACTCAAATGTCTGAACACAGTTTAATGCAAGTTTGCTTCTTTCTGTACATCATGATTTGGAACTTGCTGCAGCAGAATAATGTATTACTTTAATCTGGATGCTTGCTACTGGTGTTACTGTGGGGTGTCACAGCCAGAGCAAGCAGCAAAATTTAATTGATTGTGTGCAGCGTTGTCTGTGGCAGTGCCTGTGGGAGTGACACAGTGGGGGGAGGGGGAGGCATGGTCATGATGGAACCTGTCCCGGTTTTAGGCCTCGGGACATTGGTAGTTTTATCTTTGGTGCACCACTCATTTTGCTCTCACCACCTCCATAACCTTGCTGTTCAACCAGCATGGTTTTCTTGCTCTGATCCTCTTACTCTGTGTCTTGGTGCAGGCTTCTGTTGCCTCTGTAATCCCCATTTAATAATATCACTTTTCTACTCTGCATCCATCTCCTGCCTTATGCCCTCCAGTTCCCCTTTCAGTACTTCCTACATCCTTCCAAAGTCCGCCCCCTGGAGTTTACCACCTGAGTAACTGATTTCTCTGGCTCCCCACACATCATGATATTAAACCACACCATTTGGTGATTGCTGTTGGCCAGTGGATCCTCCACCTGTATTTTTCTTACTGCCTCCCCATTCGACAATACCAGATCTAAAGTGTTCTTTAAACTAGTAGGTACACTAACCAACTGTGTCAGGAGATCCTCCTGTGTCATATCCAGGAGCACTTGCTCCCTAGCACTGGAGGTGACTGGAATGCTCCAGTCAACCCCTGGCAAGTTGAAATCCCCCACGATGACCACCATCCCTTTTCTACATACCTTTCTGATTTGTCCCGCTAATTCCCTGTCATGCTCCTTAGACTGGGACGGTGGCCTGTATATCACCCCAAACCTCAATTTCCTACCCCTTGGGTCTAGGAGCTGCAGCCAGATCGCCTCTGTTCTCCTTTCTTCCCCATGTCCCTTGTGTTTTTGATCCCATCCCTCACATAGACTGCCACCCCACCCCCTTCCCTCCTTATGGTCCTTCCTGTATAATTTGTATTCTGGGATTGCCAGATCCCAGTCCTAGTGCTCAGTTGCCCATGTTTCTGTGACAGCTGCAATATCCACCCTCCACACTGCTAAGAGTGCCTGTAGCTCAGCTGATTTATTTCCTAAGCTTCTTGCATTCAATGAGACCACCCTCCATCCTGCCCCTTCACTGGCCTCCATCTTCTCCCTTCTGCTCCCTTCTTTTTTGGCCACCCCGAGTCCTTCCCTGCTAGCCAGGGGGGGTAAGATGTGGCTCCAATGTATTGGATTCCTGCCTACCCGCTGTCCACGTGCCACCCCCCATCTAGTTTAAATCCACCTTTGTCGCAATATACCTCCCCAGTCTTTGCTTTAATACCTCCTTCCCCTTCCCACTCAGGTGCAGCCTATCCCTTGCAAACAGATTGTTATTATCTCAGGTACTGCCCCAGCTGCTCACAACCCCATACCCCTTAGTTCTACACCATTCTACCAGCCATGTGTTCAACTCCCAAATCCTCTCCTTTCTCACTGTCCTTGCACAGGGTACTGGGAACACCTCAGAGAAGGCCACAGACTCCCCAGTCTCCTCGCACAACCTTACCACTTCCTCAATCCTCTCCCTTGTTACCTCTACCGTTTCGCCCACTAGGTCATTTGTTCCCACATGTACCACAATATGTGGTTTCCTCCTACCCCTTCTTACGCACCTTACGATTGCCTGTCCTGCATTGTCTGCCTTTAATCCTGGTATGAACTCCACCCAGATCTGACTGTGCCTCTCCCCCTAGCTGCCCCATCTATTCTCTTGAGTATGGAGTCCCCCAACACCAGTACACCACCCTCCTCTTTCCATATGCTCATCACCACCTCCCCCACCCAGGTTCTCATTTCTGGGGCCACTCAAGACGGTGCTTTTACCATGTGCCCTAGTGTCTCCCCCCACCTCTTCCAATTGAGACCCCTTCCCCTCTTCCTGTTGGATTGCCAACCTCCCTCTCTCTCCTCACCTCCCTGAGTAGTATCCCTTCCCCTGCCACACCATGCTCAATCTCTCCACTAGTAATGCCCCTCACTCCCTCCTCTTTGTGAGTGCTATCCCTTGTGCAATCTCCTCCTGTGTCCTAGTTCCCATGTGTTGCTAGTAAAGCAAATGTTCCCTACCCCTTTGAACTTATTATATGTTTTCTCCTCTCTCCTGCTGCTCCTCTTTTTCTAGGTCTTACTAGAGTCCACCCTTCATCAGCTGGCTTCCTGTCTAGTTTGCCCCCTCCCCCTGACCCCTCCCTTGACCCACTGCTCCTTCTCTGTAGTGCCCCCACAATACTCTCAGATGTCAGCCCTCCTACTGATGCAATCCTCCCCTCATCTTCTCCAGCTCCCTGTCAAGCCACTGAACCTCTTCCTTGAGCCTCCTTAGCCTGTGGCATATTGGGCACCCTCTCAGCCTCCACAGTGTGTTCATCCGCATTGCTGCCCCCCAACCATTGCACCCTACAGTCCTACCCATGGTCTACACTACCTACACAGCCTATCCACACTAACTCTCCCTACAGCAAGTAGAATTAAGTAATCCTAGCTCAGCCTCTAACAGAAATGTTAATCCCAAATGCCCTTGCATGCAGCATAAGACAGCCAATTACAGTAGTAACTGGAAACCACAATCCTACTCATAAGGACTATAGACCTACTCATAAGTTTTATATATATATATATATATATATATATATATATATATATATAGATATATTTATATATCTTTAAGAATTAGCTCATATGGCTGTTCCTGTTGGTGCTATAACTTAACCTTCTTAGTTACTATAAAATCTAGGAGGTTGTTACTTGCCATTTAACTCTGCAAGCCCTTCTGATGGGAGGGAGAGTGCTGTGAGAGTGTTATTGGTCCTATCTCTTAGATAATTACTTGTCTTGAGCTTAGTGGAAGTTCCTACATAATGGTGCACCAGTCTAACACTTCATAGAGGTTTGACCCTGTCTTTGCTATGAACATATTTGGGTGGAGTGGCTTTGTGTTGGATAAAACTCATATATGGGTCCCACATTTTTTGGTACTTACCCTCTTTTCCCTTTCTTGTGAGGGACATTTCCATATTGACCACTAGTATGTCCATGGCAGAGATCCACTCTTGTATCCTGGGTACTTCTGTAGTGCTCCATCTCTTAAGGACTAACCTCTTTGCCTCCACTGTGGCCATTAGGGTCCACTGTTTTCCATACCTCTTAGAAGGGAGTCTGGAGGGAAAAGATCTATCAAGATGGACTCAGGGCCTAAACTTATGTTGGTATCTAATATCCTGGTGCATTTTTGTATCACCTGTGTGATTTGCAGCTCCACAAAATATGGTGTAAATCTGCTCCAGTGGAGTTGCAACGCCAACAGTTGTCATTAGGTATTCAGCACATCTTTTTCAGCTGCACTGGTGTGCAATACCACTGGTGTAGGATTTTGTTTTGTATTAACCTACTCTTTTGATCAAAGCAGGTCTAATGAGTCAGTCACTAACAGCTGTGCCAGTCTTCATCTAAAATCTCTAAGCCCAAATAGGTTTGCCATAGTTCATTACCTCTCAGTGATGGGCATGCTGACTCTGTTGCCAGATTGCTCCAGTTCAGTAATGACTGAATCCCTGACCAGATTGAACAAGATGGGTGAGAGTGGATCTCCTTGCTTTACCCCACATTCCTTGTCAGCTGGCATAGATTTTGCTTCATCCAGCTCAATTTTAGTGGTTACATCACTGTAGAGGTCCATGACAACTGAAATGAAATGGCTATTCACCTGGTGTCTGTGGAGTGCTTTAATAATGTGTCCATGGTCTACTGAATCAAAATCTTTCACTACATCAACAAAGACCATGGTTAATTCACCACCTTCTCTTTTAGCACCCTTCAGAAAGTTATTAAATGCAGTAACATTCTATGCCAGCCCATTGGTACAGCGGTTGGATTTCCACTTGTGATGCTGGCAACCTGGGTTTGGGAGAAGACCCAGGAGTCAGAGGGCCGGCTGGGGGGAGGATGTCTGAGCATCCGATGGACCGCTCATCTCCTCTGGGGAGCATACTGGCTCTGGGATGGCCTGCCTCTGGTGCCAATCAGAGGTATTGCAGCCCCAGTGCCCACACCTGAGGGAGAGTGTGATGGACACCGGCGTATGCCTTGGCATTATGGCATGTCATGCTCTGGGATGGTGTATATGGAAAAATGCCTCTCCTAGCATGACATCAACATGAGGGCCCGATAGTGGGTCCTCACCTGCCTGCGGCTACAGTATTGCCTGGATCCCCGATGATGACTTGATTTCTCTGGGGATGGGGTTGGGGTGGCCCTCCCATTGCGTCCCTGCCTGGGGGTAAGCCAGGGCTCCATGGGGGAGTCCTCAATGGGAAGAGGCAGCAACAGGTAAGGCAGTCAGGTGACAGTGCTGGGTTGGGGTGTGGGTAAAAATAGAAAATAAAAAAATGCAGTAACATTCTGCTCCCACTCTGGGGCAGAAATAAATCCCTTCTGCCTCAGGTTTAGGGTAGTTGTCTTAGAAAGGTGGGCAGCAAGGATGTTGGTACAGACTCTAATCCAAACTGATCCAATTGTGAGGGGTCTTCAGTTACCAGTCTGATCAAGCTCATCCTCCCCTTTTGGGATAAGGATGGTACCACTGGTCTTAAACTGTTCTGGAATTCTCCCCTCCAAAAACCAAATGTTGAAAATTCTTACCTGGATATCATAATCAGAGTTCCAGATCACACAAATGTCCGTAGGTCTGCTACCATTGGGTCCTGGGGCAAAATCCTTTTTTGTGGTATCCAAAGAAGACCCGACCTCAGCCACAGTGATCTATGAATGTACGAGCAGATGAATTTGTCAGCAGAAAAAGGCCCAGTGGTCTATCACATCTGCCTTAGAGGGCAGCTTGCAGTATACTTACAGAAGCTGCCCCCTTCATTCCCATCCCATCATCCCTACCCCCTGGCTTTTCCCTCCCACAGTTCTTATCTGTACTTACCCTCCCTTAGACCCTGTCCCACCCCCTTTTTAAAACTGTCCACTGTCCTCAACATGATCCATTCTTCTGGCAGTTTGTTTCATCCTTCCACCACCCTTTCTATAAAGTAATACTTCCTCATCTCCCTCCTAAATCTACCCCTTCCAACTTCAGACCATACCTCTTTGTAACCCTTCCACTCTTCAAGCAGAAAAATCCCCATCTTTCTATTTATGCCTTTTAAGTATTTGAAGGTCTCTATCATGTACTCTCTTTCTCTTCTATCTTCCAGGGATTACATGTTGAGGTCCCTCAATCTCTTCTCATATGGTTTATTACCCAGACCTAGGATCATCTTTGTCACCCTACGCTGCACACCCTCCAGCAATCTTATGTCCTGTTTTAGGTATGGGTACCAGAACTGCACACAGTAGTCCAAGTCTGGTCTCATCAGTGATCTGTACAGTGGCAGAATTACCTCTTCCCTTCTTAAGGTGATGCCCCTGGCAATGCACCCCAACATTTGTTTGTCCCTCGCTGCCGCCCTCCAGCACTGTGCCAATACCTTCAAGTCTCCTGTGACTAGTGCCCCTAGGTCCTTCTCCTCCTCAGAAATAGATACCTGCACCCCCCCAGCCAGTAGGTGGTCTTAGGGTTTCTGACTCCAAGGTGCATGACCTTGCACTTCTTTTTGAGTTAAACCCCAGCTGCCATACACTGGACCTGTGCTCTAGTTTTGCCAGATCTTCTCTGAGTTCCTGCCTCCCTTCCTCACTGTCCACTGTCACACATATCTTTGTATCATCAGCAAAAAGGCTGATCTTACTCTTGATCCCATCTGCTATATCCCCAATAAAGATGTTAAATAAAACGGGTTCTAGCACCGAGCCCTGTGGAACCCCACTGGTCACTAGACTTGGTTTGGAGCTTCCCCCTTTACAGTTACCCTCTGCTATCAGTTCTGCAGCCAGCTACTAACCCATCCCACCAGCTTGTCCTCAGCTCCCAGATTCCTCAGCTTGCACAGCAACCTTTTGCAAGGCATTTAGTTGAATGCCTTACTGAAGTCCAGGTACTGGACATTCACAGCCATAAGAGATCATTCTTTGCTGGCTGAGTAACCTTATGCCAGTTTTTTGTTTTACAGATGCTGAATTTGCAGCAAAAGATCTCACAGTAGTGTTTCTTAAGGACATTAATTTCAATTTGGCATGTAGTGTTGCCTAGTCCACCCTGTAATAGCCTGGCAAGATGTGTTTTGTCCCCGTAAAAGAGGAATTGATAGTGTTTATATTCAGCTTTCCTAACCATCCATCTTTTATGTGCATTGTTGTTTTTGGAGCCTAATCATGTAGATGCATTTGCCAGCTCAATGGTATCCTTAGAATCCTCATGTGAAGCCCCTGTAACCAATGTGTCACATATAATGTACAGTGGCCCTCAGCCAATGCCCTTGGTTTCCTCAGTTGTGAGACATTCTTCCACCTGGCCAATGATGGATATTGATTCATTAGAGGTATATCCTCATTGCAATTTCTTTTTTAATTCTACCACTCTGTTAAGGTTATATTTAGAGTTTTCTGGCAATTTACTATTTTTAATGGGAGACGTATGTTCCACATTACAAGCGTAAAGAACAGTTGTATTATTATTTGCCAAATTAGCTGAATTTATTGGGGCCACTTGTCAGCACAGATCATGCCGTTTATCATCAATTTGCTTAGCTGTTTTGGTGACCAATTCTTTTTCAATTGCTTCATTAACAAATTTCTCATTCTCACACTACTGCTTGAGCTGAATAAGCAGTGACCTCATTTTTGGATAAAACATTGCCATGAGGGACCTTGCCTGTGGAGGGCTTCATTTTTGCAAGTCTCTTGGCATTCCTTAGCTGAGGGTGCCTGTGTTGCTTATGTGGTTCCAGACTGCTGACAGTTTCGAAAGAGTCATAGTTACTCCTTCTGTTTCCCTATGCATCAATGAGTTTCTTCACTTTCACATTCAGAGCTCTGGGCAGAAATCTTATCATGTTAGCACCATCTCAGGCGATACTTTGTTGTAATTAAATGGTTGGATTCCACCGGTCTGCAGCAGTTCTAAGTCAGCTGCTAGTTGCCAGATGCGGTCAAGACCAGTGCCCACCACAACAAGGCAATCCATAGGAAAGGCCTGGCTCACATCCAAAGTTGCCACTGCCTGGGAGAGTTTCACCATTTTAAAAATAGCTTCTTCAGGAGAATGCTTAGAAAATCATCGTCTTTGAATAATAAGACCAATTTAATAAATATTTTTGTTTATACATACTTGAGATATTGTGTAATTTGGACAACTAATGATAAACAAATAAAAATGTAATGCTGGTACCTTCTCATATTCTGTTACACAGAGGTATTTTATTTCTATAATAATACAGGCTTTAACATCTCTAAATGTATTACCACAACTCTGTACCTACCAGTTGAGAGGGTCACTTCTGCATTATATAAAAAAATGCATGAACTATTCACTAGTAATCCATGGTGAGAAAGTTGTAAACTAAATTGAGGTGTACAAAAACCAATAGAAATATTTAAAACTGACTGTCTCAGCTGGCAGGTACAGAGTGCTGGTAGCACATCATTAGAAGGGTAAAGGGCTTTAAAATAAGCTGATGGCACAGTTGTAACACAGGGTGGTGTTGGTGGAACATGGTTTGATCACAAAATATGGTAATAAGTCTTGAGATGTTAAAACTATAAAACATTAAAACAAACAAATATCATTTTTGACAGGCAAAACAAAGAGTGAAAACAGATATTGCAACTCTTTTAACAGAATCCAAGAAGGTATCACTGTTGCATTTTATTTTTATCACTAACTGGTCAAATGATACAATATCTCCAGTATGTAGAAACAAAAAACATTAATTAATATTACCTTGCTATTCAAAGGTGATGATTTTCAAAGCATTCCCCAGAAGAAGCCATTTTTAAAGTGGCAAAACACTGGGATTGAAAGCTAAAGATCATCATGGGCAAGAATTTAAAACCTATGTGAGAAAATGATTTCTTCAATGAAGCACCCCTCCCCAAGCAATGGCTGTTACGTAAGCATCTTGAGGGTAGCTCCAACATGTTGAATTGTTTAAAAGTTGTCATATTATTTCCTGCAGCACAGTAGGAAATAGTGCATTCACAAAAAATCTGACTCTGAAAATAACGTGTTCCTGGAACATGAAGGGCCACTACTGGCCTCACACCATCCATGGGTTGAGCCTTGATCACAATGATTTGGGCTCCAGGGTGACACCAAGGACATGAACTTCTGTATGCCACATTTCCTGCACCCCACTGGGCAGGCAGGGATTTGGTACTGGGCTCTTCCCTCTTCACTTACTGTTACTGCAGGAACCCTGGTTACTTTCTTTTCCTCCACTTGGTAGTATGCTTAAATTCAGTGTTTGTCATATCTGATCTGAGGTCGTGTTTTGAGAGAGGAGGGCCCAGCAGCTCCCTGCCAAGACAGAAGGGCTTGACTGGCCTCAAGGAGGAGAACTCTGGAGGGAGGGGATGGGAGATGGCACATGGATTGACAATCTAGGTGTCAGGGGCTGTGGAAAGGAAGTCCCTCTGGGGCTGCCCAGTGGTAAAACACTGACAACCCAGAGAGGGGATATCTGCCTTCAGTGGTCCAGCATGGCTCCTCCTCCTCTTGTCAGGGGCACTACAGCAATCATCAGCCAGGCTGAGCGCCCTTCCATCTGCACCAGTGGAGGATGGAGGGCCTGGAAGCTCTGCACAACCCTATGCATGCCAAGACACAGTGCTACGTTCTGGTGGACTCCCATGGGGTGGAATTTCTCCAAGTCTGACCTTGGGGGAATGGAGGGCTCTGGCAGCTCACATAACTCCCCAGCTGCACTATCAGGGGGACCCCCTCAGGCTCCATTGCTCAGATACAGGGGGCCCTGCAGCTATCTTTTAATGTGCTGCAGGCTTTCCTGTATCAGCATAAACTGGTTCTTAATGTAGGAAAATCTAAAGTAATGTTGTTTGGAAACCACCAAGGGCACTGCCCACTGCAGGGTGGCATTAATATTGTTAGCTACTCTAGAGTTAGTCTAGAACAAGTCCCTTTGCAAAAATCCTTAGGACTACGGATTGATGTGGGGCTTCGGTGGTATGCTCATATTGAGCAGACCATAAAGAGCCTACATAAAAAAAAACTAGCTGCATTGCAATGTGTGAAATCTGATCTACCAATTGAAGTGAGAGTAGAATTGTTGAGGCTTCTATACTGCCTATTATTTATTATGGGGATGTTATACATGGGAGTGCTACAGGAACAGTACTGCATAGGCTGGATATTATATATAACACGTTTGCAAGATTTGCCTTAAATGCACGATGGAGACAACATCACTTTTCACTTTACAGGGAACTAGGTTGGCTTGATTTAAGCAGTTGTTGAAACTTGCACACTGTACAAGTTATGTACAAACTGTGCAAAAAACAAGCACCACATTATATCATAGAAACAATGGAAATTAGAAAGGGTAGACCAAACTTAAGATCTTCAGAGGGGATAGAATTTTGTAATACATTAAATAAGACCAGCATGGGTAGGGCATCATTTAATTACAGAGGGCCATTTGCATGGAACTCCTTACCAACTGAACTTAGATGTAGTAAGAGGCCAATATATTTTGGCAACATAAAGAACTGGCTAAATCAAGAAAGTTGTAAACCAAAAAAAGTGTTGTCCTGGCTTTGGGATAGGTTAGTTTGTTAGTCTGTCCATTTCTCATAGTATAGTGCAATCACAGTACAGTGCAATTTCAGGGTAAACATATTTAATATTGTATTGAATTAAATTTTATAATGAATGTGAGATATGCGAGAGCCCGGATGTAACTTTCCCTCTGACGAATGAGCCAGGATGTAACATTCTACATGTTGTGTTGTTATCATATGTATTTAAGCTGTGTATAATGTGAGATATGTATGAGCTAGGATGTAACATTCTGTATGTTGTGTTGTTACCTTATGTATTTACGCTATGTATATTGTAACATGAACCTTTTTTCTACTGTGGTACCCACTGTAAACAAACCTTATGGCTCAGCTGGGATAACAATGTTCATGTTTTTTTCTTCTTCTTGTGCTGACAAACATGAATAAAAATGTTACTTACTTACTCAGGCAGTTGATGGCACAACAACCCGTAGATAAGCATAGCCCTAGGAGTAACCCGAGGCTGCAGGGTGCATTTAAAGTGTCAGTAATAAATGTGTCCTGCAGTTCACATTAGTTCTTGCAGCTGGCTGCATTCTTCATTGATACATAAGCCAACTGATCCATTGCTAAGAGTTGTTGTGGTTTTCTGCCCTGTCCACACCATGGGAGGAGCTGAGCATCTGGCCCCAGAGGGCTGTGGAGGAGGTTTGGTCACCACACAATTTCATGCAATGTCCGGGTGCCTGGCCTGAGGTTACTGGTTCCACAACATGGGAAGCAGGGTTCCCAGGATGACTTATGTGGGCCTAGCAAGGGAGACCCACTTGCAGGTTACACAAGTCACTAGAGTCTTTCAGCTGAGGCCTCAGAGAGGGCCCAGGGTGTCTCACTAGGTACAAGACTGAAGCAAGGGGATAGTGACCGGTCCCTGGAGGATGTCCCTGGCACACGAGGAAGGCAGCTTGTTGCCTGCATTGCCAGCTCTGTCCTCCATGGGGGTTCACACCTCCAGGTTGGTGCCCATGGGACAGCAGCACACTCTGGCTCCCTAGTGGCAGGGAATCACAAATTGTTGGTCCACCTCCTGGTGCTACACATCTGTCAATTCCTTTAAGTTTCAGCTTGTGGGAGGGGAACTCCACCATCCAGCAGATGCCAGTGGGGGAACCCACAGCCAGAACCTAGGCATCCCAAGCAGTGTGGACTCTTTTCCACATGCTACCCTGGGAGCCTCCTGGGCTGGGATTAGGCTATACCACTGGCTGCCACCAGCCTGAGCTGATATGTTAATGATCCTTCTGCAGGTTCACCTATGGAAACCTTGTTATGACTTTTACTTCCTCTAGATAGTCAAGTTTGACTTTCTTCTCATCAATGCACCACCAGGGCCATGACCTACTCTTGCAGGGCTGATCCAAGGACCTCAGTAAACCATCCAGTCAGTAGTAGCAATGGAGTAAACAAAATACGGTGTCAATCTGGTCTCCAAAATTACTGCAGTGAGTCCTTTGTATTTTGTAAATCAAATTTATTAAGAAGACCACAACACAATCGTGCTCCTTTGGCTACCCGGTGCTTCGACTCCTCGTGAGTCTTCCTCAGTGATTAACATTTTCCACAAAGTCCAGGACTGGTTTGTTCATAAATAAGAATTTCTTAACATAGTAATTTTTCTACATTATCAAACTAAATTCTAAGAGCGCCATCAGGCAGCATCTTAGGGTTATAATGTATTAGAACAATTGGAGATAAGTTTCCCTAATCATGATGTTTCATGTCTTATTTTTATAAGAACGTATTGTTATGGCACAATGGTTACTTACTTATTTGAATTTAATATATTTATGTCTGGTAAGAATAAAACCCCTGTTTTCCCTTTCCCCTTTCTCCCCCCGTCACCTCCTTCCCTTCTCCCTTTTATTCTTTAAGCTATGTTGTTGTGTCACTTTAAATGTGAGATTATGCAAAGATTTGCACATGAATAATTAATTAAATTGATATAAAAGACTTGTTATGCACTCATGGCCACATCCCTGACGAAGACTCGCGAGGAGCCAAAGCACTGGCTAGCCATAGGAGCACAATTGTGTTGTGGTCTTCTTAATAAATTTGATTTACAAAACACAAAGGACTCACTGCAGTAATTTTGGAGACCAGAGTGACACCATATTTTGTTTACTTGATTCAGCTTCTACTTACGAGCTGGCTGCTCATTTTGGCGAGCACCGGGCACATTTGCTGATCACGGCTGTTGTTCTTTTGGATCTAGGTAGTAGCAATGGATAGTGTGTACAAAGGGCAGAGACTTAATCAATGTGAGTTCATGACCCTGCACTTAATGGGAATTCCTTGTTCATGGGGAATACTGGTTCTATGTGATAATAGTGAATGCAAAATGGTGATTGGTACTGTCACAAGTGTATATTGCCGAAAAGCAAATTGGCTATATACACTTGCCAGTGACTCAACATCCATAACACAATAAGTGTTTTTTGTGGGGGGGTGCCCCCTGCACCCCCCAATTTTTGACTCCTAACTCCAGGGGGGTGCATATCAGGGAGGGGGCACAGTTTGCCAATAATAAATTTAAGTCCTGCAGTCGCAGGCAGTGTCAAAATTCCAGCTCTCTCATCCCCAGCCCGGAACCCAGTACCTGCTGCGCTGGAGCTAGCTTCCCTCACCACCACACCACATGGCTGGCTCGGCAGCACCAGGCACACTTCATCCAGATAACCTTCTTCCCTATCTCTCCCCTTTCCCTCACCAGCCCCCCCTTTCTGGTCACCCTCCCCTACCCTCATGATAGCAGCAGTCACTACCCTTGTGGGTCACCCATGATCATAGTGCCAAATATGAGTCACCGTTTTGATGATCACCCATATTCAGTCACTATTATCACAGGATACTAGAAATAATTGCAATCGCCAGCCCCTGTCATGAGAGGGGTTCAGTGGATTACCCAGACCAGTCAGATTGGGGTAAACACATGTTGATCCATTCAGTGTAGCCTGGATATCTAAGAGCATCACAGACAAGTTACTGCTCAAGTTTACATAGCTGAAAGCCACTTGTCCCTCCAAGAAGTTGGAGATGACCACACGGGGCTACATACTGTAACTAGTTAGCATGGTGGAGTCTTGTTTGTTATCAGAATTAACCACTCCACCAATGAATAGTGACCATGCACAACCAGCCACAGAACTGAAAAAATCTATCAATCTGTCAGTCATTTCCATGTCTAGGCCAGGTGACAAGCTTCACTACTGGTGGGGTGCCTTTCTGTAAATTCTTTTAAGTTTTAGCTTTGCAACCATACTCCCACTGGAACCCAAACACTTTGGTCTCACAGAAGCTCCCCAGTGGGTCATGGGGGTAACACTGCCGGATCGCTAGTCGGCATTGTTTATGGTCGGAACTACGATGATATTGGAGTGTCTTTGAACCTTCATCTTTCATTCTTGATAAATGAAGACATTCTTGCCAAATGCTTTTGCTTTTGTTTATCTTGTGCCGGTCTAAGAATTTCATCTCTAGAGGCACAGTATGAATCCCCCTGGCCATCCCTCTTAATCATGGCCCCAATTCCAAAAAAATAATAAAATAGAACCATAATCCTATTTCATTACTCTTAGCTGAAGTATTCAAGTGACCAGCCTATTCTGAACACTTTAATCTTTCAAAGTAAATGCTTCAGACCCACTGGAGACTCAGTCAAGAGCATCAATGGAGCCCTGAGAGACAGGGTCTGGGACAGGTGGTAACTCAGCTTGTGGTGGACCACCAGCCTAATCCCAAGGTCAGACTTTTACCTTTTTATTTGCAGCAACTTTAATATACGCTATTTGAGCTGGGATTACCACAGCTGCTGGCACCAGACTTGTACTCCAGTAGATCCTTGTTAAAGGATTTCAGATGTACTCATTCTACAGTAATTACAAGGTCTCAAAAAGTCCTGTATTGTTATTTTTCATCACTGTGGGTGATCTGTGCACCTGCTTCCTTCCTTGGGTGTGCAGCTGGATGAAAACCAAGCATGCTAGCACTCACTGTTGTATGCAGGTATTGTTCATAAGAGATTCCTCAGGCAAAAATTAAAAGGAAATCAGATTTCCTAAATGGTTCAAAGCCATAGATGCCATGGTGGGGAACTTTCTGTGGGATAATACCTGGCCCAGATATAGCCACAGCACACGCTAGGCCCACTGAAAAGAGGGGGCTTGGTATCTCCCATGGCTGGAGGGATATAAATGGGCCTTTTCAATGACACAAACCTTAGCATGGTTTCTCCATCACCCTGTCATCCCCACAGTGGCTTAATATAGAAAGGATGTATGCCAAAGTCCATAATCTGGCTCTCTTGCTATATAACCATCCATATAAAATGGTGGTATCTCACCCCACCATAGGCCCCACAATCAAATATTGGGGAAGGTGCATAAAAAATTAAAAACTGAACTGCTTCCCCTCCCATTAATGCCCATCTAGGGTAATACAGACATCCACATAGCTCATAACCCCATTAACTGGCTGACTTGGGAGACAAAGGGAATCACTCTCCTAAGAGACCTAGTACCTGATGAGGAAAGAGGTATCCTGTCCTTCCAGTATTTGATAGCACATAAAGATATCCCATGAAAGGAGTTTTGGAGATATCACTAACTGTGTAGCACTGCCACGTCATACATAAAAGAGATCCCCCCGAAGCCAGGCATAATGTCAGATTGGCTGCCCCTCAAAAAGGGACAGGCCAGCAAAATTTATGCAACTCTTAGGGCCAAAATACCCTCCCAGTCACAGGACTTTAAAGAGAGATGGGAAAAAGCCTAAGTACCAGCTTCACCACTCAGCAATGGAAATCCTGCTGGATACAGGTGCACCATGCTTATCCAGATGCCAGAAGTATGCTTATTCATAATAAAATTCTCCACCAGTGGTATAGGACCCCAGTGGTCCTCCACAAAGCTAAGGTCCTGGACAACAAGCACTGCTGGAGATGCCTGTCACAGGTCGGAGATTTGGGCAAGGGGTCATGTTGTCACTTACAAAAACAGCGTGGCACTATACCGCGCTGTCAAAACAGCGACTAAAATTAAATGCAGTAAAATACTTTTTTTATGGGGTAGTTCCACCCCATGCACCCCATTACCAGGGGGCTGTGCCTCCCTGATCCTCCCTTAATAAAATAACCTCCTCCGAGGGGGGACTCGGGGACAGGAAAAAGACAAAAAAATTAATAAACCAAATCTGAGACCGGGAATAGAACCCTGGTCCTCAGCCACTCCATTATCGATGGCTCCACTCCCTGAGCCACAGCAGCTGCTTGGAAGACCCCTTTACAGCAGAGCTCTTATCCTCACCAGCAGAGCTTTCCAGGCAACATCTACAGGGTCACCGCTACCACGCCACACAATTGTGTCATGTGGCATTCTGTACCCTGTAGCTGTTCTTCCACACGCTGTTACTATTGCATGGTTTTGCCCTGCAGCATTGTATCTATGATAAATTGACCTGGTACAGGAGATTTGAAGCACATAATGTGGGACTGTCCACTTATCCAACTGTTATGGGCTAAAGTAGGGGAGTTGGCAACTGAAATAATATGGACACCTGTTCCTCTGTCCCCAGGGTTTTGGCTCCTAGGCATTCCTCCTTCTGCCCCTAAACTGGCCCCTCAACAAGGGAGATGGATAGTCTCTTGAGTATACGGACAAAAATTTGCAGGTGGAGATCAATGGACATCCGTACTATGCCTGAATTGCTGAATTCGCTAGCAAAGCTGGCATCCTTAGACCATTTATGCAATATAGTCACTAATACATTGCTAAAATATCACTCTTGCTGGTGGCCCATTTCTCACTTACCTGCACCTAAGAATAGGGGTAGGCTGAGATATCCTTGCACCAACCTGAGTCTAACGCTATCTGCCACTCTTTTGGTTCTGGTCTCCCCATAAGGTTAATCATCTGCTCAAGTGCTCTACATCCTGTTAAGAGATAGCATCATACCCTTCTTATTTGCTATATAGCACGTTCTGTATTGCCTGGTTCTTTGTGGTGTCTTATGTGTTTCATTGCAGGTGCAGAAAAGGTACCTCCAGAGTTTGACCTGCGAAGCCAGACTCCACACACACACACCCCCCGGGAGCTTCAGAGTATTCCTGGTAAGTCCAGTCCGGAAATAATCTTACTGTTTGCCATCTGTCTCTGAATGAATCATTATTGAAGGCATGGTAACATTGTCTCTGTCACCTATGTATGTATCAACTACTATCAGCAAATCAATGTAAGCAGTCTTACCTGATGTATGTTCTATCTTTTGTTTATGTTTATGTAAATATGAAACTAATAAAAATTTTGAGACAAAACAAAAAAGGAAATGAGATTTACATTTATTTAAAAACAACAAACACTGGTAGTATTTTATTTATTTGTTGAAATCTTGGATAGCAACCTTTAAGCTACAAGCTCATTTACAAAGGTTCCACGTCAGGCAAAAAGGAAATCAAAATACACAGTACAATACTAGAATGCTAAAACACAGAGAAAGCTGTAGGGAAACAATCATAATGACTATAACAATTGTTATAGCTACTGTACTTAACCGAGGTGGTACCAAAAAAAAAATTTTTTTTAGAGGTGGAAAAGTTTATTAAGCAGCACAGTAGACCTTGATTAGGGGAGAGGGGAAATAGATAGAGGAAGTGGAGGGAAGTGAAAGGGATTGCAGTAACCTCAGGCTTGGGGTCACTTTGTCATAGGGAGTAAGTTGAGGATGGGTAGATGAGGCAGAAGGTAACGAGTGGGTAGGTGGGATGGGATGAAGACCCAGTGAAGTGGAAAGGGGGGTAGGAGTGGGGGGGACAGGGGAAATGTGAAAAGGGTCGGTGAGGTGCAAGTTGGACAGAAAATAAGTGCAAGTGTTTGGGGGATACAGTATCAGATTCTAGGGAGAGGAGATCAGGGGAAGCAGGAGCATTTGACAGATAGGTCCAACAGTGAGTGCTAGAGTGACTGTTTTTGTCCTGCTGCTTCAGTTTTTCACCAGAGCACCCACCCCTATTGTTACGGGCTTTCCCTGCTGTTACTTCCTTGGGTGTGGTAGCCGTTTCTCAGACCCTCCCCAGAATCAAACCATGATTCCCCGTTACCTGTGGTCACCGTAGTAGGCATAGACAGTACCATCGAAAGTTGATTGGGCAGACATTCAAATGTGATATCACCACCACAAGATCATGCAATCAACCCGAGTTTATCTAGTTACCAAAGCTGCCGGGCTGAGACCCGGATTGGTTTTGCTCTGATAAATGCATGCATTCCTGGAGGTCAGTATTTCTCTGCATGTGTTAGCTCTAGAATTACCACAGTTATCCAACAAAAGTTGTCCAGTAAAAGGTGCCAAATCACCTATTTTTGCATCTCACAGTTATCCAAGTAATGGAGCAATCAAAGGAACCATAACTGATTTAATTAACCATTTGCAGTTTCACTGTACCATCCATTTGTAGTTAGATTTGCATTGTTTAATCTTTGAGACATGTATATGCTACTGGCAGGATCAACCAGATTGTTGCAGTGATGGGAGGAAGCCAGAGGAGGGGTCAGGGTTTGGATCTCCATGTTGGTGGTGTGTCTCCAACAGAGGACTCCCCAGGTGCAAATTGTGAGACACCCCAGCCCTGGAGAGTTTGGGGATGGCAACCTCAGGAAAAAGAGGTGTGCTAGCCCTTGCAGACCTCAGTGCTCAGAGAAATAGCTGTACTCCACATGGGGATGGGGACTGGCACATGACCAGTGTTCCATCAGGATACAGCTCATACCACTGCCCAACAGGACCCTTGATATCCAGCTTGGTCTTTTTGATCTCACTCTGAGGCAGTGAAACTGAGGGCTGAGGTCCCCAGCCCACATACGCCCCATGTAGGGAGAAGCCGCTCCTCATGGTGACTAGATAAGCCAGACTAAGAGGGTCCTCCCTGACTCAGAGGCCATCTGCCAGATAGATCAGTGGACGCTGGCTGTTGTGATCCCCACACAGTCAATAAGTGTCTGCGATCTTTTGTGGTGAGCAGCATCTGAGAGAAGGGACTCTATTAAGGGCAATCATGTATCTCTGCAACCCGGCCATCAGACCTCTCCCCTGGGTTAGAAGGGTGTCACCAGGCCCCCAAAGGTGGAGATCCAGACTTTGCATTTTTGTTTCAAGTGTCAACATTGAACTGAAGCTTCAATTACCAGATGCTACACTCAGAGAAGCCCAGAAAGATGCCTTGTCTCTGGACCAGAGGCAGGCAGATTCAACCTCATCCAGACTTCCAGAGAGCAGGGCTTTGCCATCTGGTCCTCACTCAGGAGACTGAGATACCGGACCTACCCAGACTTCAGTGCACTCAGGCCAAGCAGGGCTACTGGTCTGTCCTTCTTTACTTCTGTAGCTCCCCTTGAAGCCTTTCCCAGGGGGCTTGGAGACCCAAACTCACAGGTTTGCTTTCCCTCACTGCTTGTTCTGCTGGGCAGGGACAGCTTCCTCCACTGGCCTGACCTGGCTTCAAGATGGTTGCCAGCCAGTTGCAAGGCTTCCCCAGGGACTGGGAGGCCCAAACTCACAGGAATGCTGAAACAGAATTTTTTGGAATCAGTTTTGGAATTATCCAGGCAACCCTATTTAATAACATAACCCTACAGGATACCAGTGTGGAAGAAACATACTGTATACTTGAGAGGGGCTCAATGTATTCATTAGCAGTGTTGGCAAGTGCTAATTAAAGGACGTTGCACTAATTAACAGATTATCATTTTAGTTTCAGCATAAAAGAAGCTATGTATATCCTTAATCCCTCATTCATACAGACTACTGAAGAATCATCTTAAAATGATTCATTTTCTTGTCCTGTGCTTCCCTGTTATGAAAATGCATTGAAATACTGCAACATTACTTCAGAAAATTAACAAAACTAAACTCTGAAGGAAGTGTTTCACATTCAGATATTTAGTGGAATGAAAGCAGCTTTCAGAAACGTGAAAACAGTTGGATTTTAATCAGTTCCACAGCAGTGAAAGCATAGTATCAAAATAGCATGTCTCAACTATGTAGCACTGCAAATAAACCATTACCCAGCCTTTACTTTATTATGTACAATAATAATTCAAAATACAACTGTATCGTCCAGTGTAGCCCATTCTTTGGTTACAGAAATTAACAAGCATGGATTTCATAGCATAATACTAGCACATTTCATGCAGCGAGGTATAGTTGGGGGGAGCTTGTTATCCTTTCTTTGCTTGTTGTCACTATAAATCTTTCTTGCCACTCTGCTTCCTCCAAGAATCTCACATTTGCATACCTCTAGCTATAAATAGCTTCAGGCTGTTTTAGTCTCGGTCTCCTCTTACTGCTAGCCTTGTTGCATCCCTTCTCCATCTATAGAGTAAGGAAACTGGGAGGTTGTAAGTTATTCTTTTCCATTTCATATGCCCCTTTCCGGATAGAGTAGGGTATGTGGTATCTTGGTCAACATACACATAGTATCTATGCTGCATTACTTTCTCAGTAAGAGAGATTCTTCTACTCTAATTACAGTACCTGTGACTATGAGGATGTTGCTGAGTGTTTTAATGGCTGTCATGTTTGCCTGCATAAAGTCCCTACATAGTCAGTATCAAACTCATCAGCCAGTAAAGTGCTTTATGAACATTTGAACGTGCTAGCAGATACAGGGCTTACGGTCTGCTCGATTGTGCAGCTCTCTATGTATTTACAAAGGAAGCTGCCCCTGTCCCCATTTCCCCATTATTTTTTTCCTTTCTTTTTATTTTTATGTGTTTATTTTTGTCCTTGGTCACTGCTGCTCTCCCCCCCCGTATTCGCTGGGTCCTGGCATTTGCCGGGATCCTAGGCATCATGGGACTCACACTGAGGTATTTTTGTGTGATGTACCCCCCTAGTCTGGAGCAAGGCCAGATGTGCAATGACCTTGGAATGCAGTTGAGCGTGCTTCCACTCCTAATATGCAGAGGTATGCCAGTCCCCAGCCCGACAAGCACCCAGCATGCTCCCAAGCTGCCATGCCTCTCAGACAATGCTAGAGGTTGGTAGGTACCAGGTACAAGATCCCATCCCACCCCAGAGGAGGCGAGCAGTCCCCAGGATGCGCAGCCTCCTCCTCCAAGCCAACCCTCTAATGTACAACGTCTACTCCCGAACCACAGTCAGCAGTGGCACCTCAGGCAGTAGCTCTACTGCTGTGCCAGTGGGCCAGCCCCATTTCCCTTTTGATTTCCCTCTACCTCGCTCTCTCTCCCCCACTCACACCCCTTCTACCAGCAATTTTTCCTCTCACTCTGTCCCAACCCCTCTTGAAGCTATCTACCATTTTAAGGGCTACCACCTCCTCTGGCAGCTCATTCTGCTTGGCAACCACTCTCTCGGTGAAGAAGTGCCTCCTTTTCTCCCTCCTGAACCTCCCCCTGACCTGCTTTAGGCTGTGCTCCCCAGTGGTCTTGTTGCCACTAAGGCTGAAAAGGTGCTCTTTGGTCATCCTGTTAATACCCATAAGATATTTGAAGGTCTCAGTTATGTCTCCTCTCTCCATTCTTTCCTCAAGAGAGCACATGTTGAGCTTCCTGAGCCTCTCGTCATAGGTGCTGCCCTCTTTCCTCTGGATCATCTTGCTTGCCCTTCTCTGGACCATCTCCAGGATGTTGACATCCTTCTTAAGATACAGGTGACAAAACTGCACACTGCACTCCAGGTATGAGATTACCAGTGACCTCTACAGTGTCAGAATGACCTCTGCATTCCTGGTGGTAATTCCCCTGGTTATATAGCCCAGCATCTGATTTGCTTTGGCTGCTGTTCTACTGCAGTGTGCAGAGTGTTTCAGGTCACTTGTGATTATTACTACCATGTCCTTTTCTTCCTCTGACCTGATTATTTGCACTCCGCCCAACTAGTATTTGGTCCTTGGATTCCTCAACTCCAAGTGCATAATTTTGCACTTTTAAGCATTGAATTCCTGCAGTCAAATGCCAGACCACTTTTCAAGTCTAGCCAGGTCCACTCTGAGTGCCTGTCTTCCCTCCTCCAAGTTCACCCTCCCACAGAGCTTAGTGTTGTCCACAAACAAGCAGATTTTACCCTTGATCCCATCTGTGATGTCACTTATGAAGATGTTAAATAATACCAGGTCTGAGCATTAAGCCCCATGGGAGCCCACTGGTCACAGGCTTCCCACCAGAGAATTCTCCCCTGACTACCACCCTTTGGTTTCTGTTCTGCAACCAGCTCTGGACCCATCCCATGAGCTTGTCTGTCATCCCCAGGTCCTCTAGCTTCCTGACAAGTCTCCTATGGGGCACCAACTCAGAGGCCTTGCTGAAGTCCAAATACAGGACATCAACTGGCAGAGCCTTGTACACTTTCCTAGTGACCCTATCGAAGAAGTAAATTTTGGTTAGTCTGGCAGGACCTCCCCAACACAAACCCATGCTGCCTCTCATCCTGGAGCCCATTTACAGTACAAGTCGCATTAAACTTTTCCACCAATGAGTTGGTTTAGCATTGTTTTTCACAGTTGGCAATGCACTAGCAGCTCATATTGCATTGTTTTTCAGTGTTTAACCAGCTGAAGTGCAATGTTTGTAAAATGTTTTTGCCACTCAATTGGAATGCATTGGCAGTCCAGTCACAATGTAATGCAAAACTGAGTTTTAACTCTTAAGAAACAGTTTGTGCAAGGCTTTGTGCTGGATCCAGCAACACTTATGCAACTCAGTCAGAAAAGCTAAAACAACTCATTGGAGGAACCGTTTAATGTGACTTGTACTGTACCTCTAGAAAGCCAATCAGTCTCTCTTTCAGGATGGTCTGCATTAGCTTACCCACTATTTAGGGCAGGCTGACTGGTCTGTAGTTCCCTGGTTTGTCCCTTGGCCCACTCTTATGGAGGGGCACCACATGCACTGTTCTCCAGTCTTGTGGCATGTTTCTGGACTCAACAGGTCTACCAGGGGGCCTGCCAGAACCTCCACCAGTTTTGTAAGGATCCTCAGGTGCATGCCATCTGGCTCTGGTGATCTGTCCACCTTTCAGGACCCTAGGCCCTTGAGTACCCTGTCTGCTTGAATTTTGCTTTCTGTGGCTCCCCTAGTCTCTACAGTCCTACTGCTTTGTGATACTGGTCTGTCCTTCTGCAGAGTGAGGACAGAACAGAAGTACCCATTAAGCATCTCCACCTTTTCTTCACTCCCCTCGGCCCTACCCCACTGCTTATTTAGCCTTACGAGCATATCCTTTATGCTTTTTTCTCCATTATATACCTGAAAAAGGCACTCTCACCTGCTTTTACTCCCAAACTAGCTGTACCTCTCTTGTGGCTTTTGCCTCCCTTATTGTCCTACTCACTTCTCTTGACTTAGTGACACAGTCTGCCCTATCTTCATCCTTTGGAGTATACTTGTACTTCATAAAGGCTGCCCTCTTGTCCCCCACCACTTCTGCCACCTCCTTGCTGAACCAGCTGTTGGTTTTGCTGGCCTTAGTTTTCTTACTTTTGATTTTAGCACACTCACTTGTGGCCTCCATCAATCCCTTCTTTATTATGGCCCATTTCTGTTCCACATTCATCCCCACTCTGATTCCAGCAAGGTGTCATTGCAGAACTTCTCCTATCCTACCAAATGTCAGCCCTCTGAAAGCCCAAGACCCTCATCTTGGTCCTGACCATCCCTCTACCCATATCCAAGATGAAATCACACCACATAGTGGTCACTTCCTGCTAGTTTTAAGATAAAAACATTTAAAAAAAAATTGTGCAAGCTGGTAGTGCAGGGTTGTGGCCTGATTATACTGATAACTTCAATTTGCATCCCACTACCATGTTGCCACTGTGCTTGTGCAGTGGGCTACTCATTCACTATCATGCTCTTTTTCAGTTTTCACATCGAGGTTATTGCTAGCATATGTCCCATCCAATCCCCTCCTTATCTAAAATCTTTACTAATGTTTTTAAACAAGTTATACTGTTGAATCCTTTTGTTGCCCTTGACAAATATTTCACGTACTGTACAATTCATAATTTCAGCTGTATTCACATAACAGCGTGAAAATAAGAAGACACTAAACAATGCTGAACTCAATCATTTATTTGTAGCAAACACAAACATACAAGACTATGTAGCAGACAGTTAAAATGAACTAAGTTCATTTCAATTAATTCATTTTTCAGCTGAGCAGTGACTTTGATTTCTACAAATCTCTAACCTAACATATTGTATATAAAAAAATATTTTAAAAAACATCCCTATACAAGTCTATGGCACATGCCCTATGCTCTCCAGACTATTACATCACAGAATGTGCTAGCATGGTGGTGAGGCTGTAAATAGGGACATGGAAGGGATGAGCTCTAGACTCCATGGAGCCTAGACACATGACCCCTTCCATGCCTAAAACCATGGAATAAAAATGTAGGTTTAGCCTCTTTGAACTCTGGGGAAGGTAAGGGTCCTATGTAAGGTAGGAGTTCTTGACCAGGAAAGTTGCTCTTTAATACCTCCAGACTATATGCCAGATTTGATTAGTTCTGTAGTCCTCTTGGAATACCACTCTGTGAAACATGTCTTGAGATGGTCTTTAAACAGTTTGGTCACATCCACTTTGAGGGGCTGCAACAGATCAGTACAATGCTGGCACAGACACAGGAATTATTGCAGCTTGTTTGAGTTAGCCTAAGATGGTGGGTATAGTAGGCACTTGGTATATGTCCATGATTAGTACAGAGCACTGTTTCTTTTTTTTGTTATGAACTCACCATATGTAGAGCTGTAGCACAGCGTTAATTAATGCCAACATTGTTTCTTGGTTAGCCCAGTAGTTTTCAGACTGGATAATGTGGCAGTCTCGTGGGAAGGAGAAGATGGGCTGGCTGGAGGCTGGCTTCTCCTGTTATATTACCTGGGAGGGGAGATAACTGCAAGCAAGCATACATCCAGGACCAAAGAAACCTGGTGTTTATCACCACGACTGGTGACTTCAACCTGCCTTGCTCCTACCTCCTCCAAGATCCATTGGTACTAAGTTTAGGACAATCTCATTGATGTTAATGATTAACTCTGGTGCTACAAGCTTCTGTCTATCAGCATGGCTTATGCGGATCAGAAAGTTGGATTTAAGATTGTCAAAGTCTTGCGGGGTCTTACTCCAAAAGCCTTAGTACCGTTCATTTTAGCAAATCTAAGCCTGTTAAGCAACTGTCAGGCCCAGTGGCATGTGAATGTTTACTGTCCCCCAGATTCAGTTAACAGCTTATGGCTGTGGGCCTTTACAACACCTACGGCGACTGCAGCGACCACTTGGCCATTTACTACCACACCTTCAGTGCAGATTGCGGAGACTCTTTATTATTTTTTTAGCTTAAATTCAACCTCCTCCACTAGCAAAGTAGGGCAGCCTCGAGGCTTGGTAGGGAGACGGGGGTTAAGCACTGCTGGATCTGACATGTTTTTAAGTTTTGCGTGGTAGTCAGACTTGAATTTTCTAATAGTGCTTTTGTTTATGGTCTTGCCATGGTTGTAATGCACAACATTGATCACACCATTCAATGCTGCACACATTCCCACCTCAAACTACATCTTTGTTGTGTGGTTTATTCAGTCTGTCCACATCATTTATTTTGGGGGGGGGACAGAGGACGCTGTTTGCAATTTTTGAATAATGCTTTCGGCAGTTTTCAGGGAGATGCCAGTGCTGCCACTGACTGCGTTAGCTGTGATTTCATCAATGACAGAAAGATCCCTTTTAACTCCTTTGAGTCACTGCAGCAACTGCAGTAAAGACATTTCTTTACCACTCACAGTAGAACAAACAGCAGCAGAATGTAGAACACATAGTGGATTGTGAATGAGTAGTCATACATAACATAGAGGATTGTGTATGATTGCTCATACACAACAAGGGTATTTTTCACTCGAGAGGTTTCCATGGTTATTGGAGACCTCGAGAGTGCAGCTCGAGAGGTCTCCAGTAACCATGGAAACCTCTTGAGTGAAAAATAACCTTATAGTTCATGAGTGATCATACACAGTCTTTTATAGTGGTTTTTGGTTCCTCCAGCCCATTTCACTGCCACAGCCATTCATAGCGCATCGCTGGTCACCCGATCATGCATGCACACCCGGCTTCCACGCATGCGCACACACCTTCTAGGTGTTATGCTGCACTAGCTACGTAGTTAGTGCAGCACAACAGCTACGATGATGTAGCTAGTACAGCATAACAACGCTGTTGGGAGCATGGATTTCCATGCTCAACAGCATTCTACGATACACTATAAGTGAGTTCAAGTGAGATGGTTAAGTAGAATCATCAGCCACACAGCTGAATACAAATGATTACAGTGCACCAAATGCCAGCAAACAACACTCCACAAGTGAGCTTCTGTGCTCCAGGTAAATAACCAACAGAGCAAACAGAAAACCTGGGCATCAGAATTCAGCTGCATAAACTTTTTATTTTTGAAAACAAGTGCTCACAAAATGCATAATCAACAGCAGCAACACAGCAGCAGTGAGGGCAGAAGCACCCCTGACTGGTTTCACTCTAGGCTTCTTCAGAGGAGGTGTGTCTGCCAACTGCTAGGTGTCCGATTTAAATGGTGACATCAATTAAAGTGACAGTGCACCATAAAAAAAAGTATCCCAGTGCACACACTCAATAACAATTATAACACTGAGTATATATCTACACACACACATATATATATATATTAAATTAATATCAATGCCAATCAAGCACCTAAAAGTGACAAAAAACACACAAATGCATTCTATTAGTATAAATTAATTGCAAACTACACTGGGAATTTGGTTGGAAATAGCAGAAAATTCTCAATAGAGAAGCTCTGTGGAGTATCAGCTGGGTTTTAGTTAAACCAGGCTTGAATGACAGAATAGAGTCCATCACTATCAACCAGCATAGAATTAGAAGAAGATAATATGTGAATTGTCCAGTACTATGTAAATTAATAATGCCTTTCTCTCTTTTCCTTTTCCCCAGCTTTGTTTAGGTGTCCACACCTATTCCAGGATGTTTTGTGGATATGAAGAAACTACTCTTATATAATTTGAATTAGAAAATGGGCAAAGATAATTTTCTCTTCTGATTGGCTGAGACACTTATTTAGGTGGGCATCTATCAGACAATAGATGCCCACCAAATAAAAAGCCCCAGCCCAAACCTTCCTGATAGCCAGCAAAGTATCCTTGTGCACAGCACCCTGCTTCTTCATTGGCTGAAGTGCTGGGCACACAATTTCAAACTGTCACCATTTTACCATTTTTTTAACATTTAGCGAGTGACTTATGCCCCCATTACCATTGCCACCACCGTAAAAAAGAAAGTAACTGTTAACTCAGCACAACAGTTAAAAAATTATTTCTAAATAAATCAGCTATCGAACTTCCCCACACCACGCTGATCACCAGCGCTCCATCTGATAATGGTCGGTCAGTTCTCACAAGCTCCTCTGCTGACCAATCAGCACTTAACTATAATTGGCCATATCTATAAAGTAGACACTCTAAATTAATAAAACAAGAGTGGGAACAAAAGAGAGTAATTTACCAAACCGCGCTTACTTTGAATCATGGCTTTTGTCTCACGCCAATTTTCCAGATGCTGCCCACCTGCTGACTCCGCCACTGATCCTCAGCCTGTTCTCCAGCTTGCTCAAACAGTGTAAGTGTAGACCTGCCTAGTCTCTCTCCCTATGCCCAGCAAAACTACATAAAGACAGAAATATGTTTCATGCTCTTTTCACTGTTTTCTTTCTCTCTTTGCTAACGCCACACTTGAAACATTCTGACTGTCCTGATTGATCAAACCTCAGGTCCCCGCTGCACACCAAACCCAAAAATAAATAGAAGAAAGCTACCTGCCTTTGACAGTCATAGTCATTTTTTTTTTCTGCTACCATCCTTGACCTCCGTGAATACAAGCCCCGACCTTCTGTTTCTCTATAGCAACATATTGTGACAGAACACTGGAGGTATCATACTCCCACCCAAAAGCTATCATTCTTCTCTGCTGCCTGGTCTATTTCAGAAATGAAGCATCCCCCAAAACACTGGCAGATGAATTGGTACAGCATGTCTTCATCTGCATGAAGACAAACTCGAGAAAGTACAGTTACTGAAGCGGGTTGTTTCACTCATTCCTCCACTTGCTGTTGATCTTCACTTCTCGGACTGTGCCACGGCTTTGAACTCGTCAGCCCACCACTCCATCATTAGCACCCTCACTAATCCTCTCTGCTTTCAATGTGCTAATAGGTATACAACTTAACAAAAAAACAAAATCAAAGCTAAAAATAAAATATTAAAAATGGAACAAAAAAAGCAGTCAAGTTGTGACAGTGCTTCTACACAACGGGCAGGGCGGAGGGTGTACACAAGCTTATCAACTTGCACAGTCCGCTGCTTGCTATCACTTCTTTCTTGCTAACAGCAACTTAAGAAAAAAGAAACAATCAAAAAGAAAAGTGTTGCATGATGAAGGGGAAGGGGTTTGTGGGGTGAAACTGCATACAGCCTCAAAAATGTCAAAACTCCACACTTAAAAAAACGAATGAAACTACAATATTCCAAGGCAGGTGGAGGAACTATTTCATCATAAAACTTATTTTAAACTAATTTTTTAGGAATAATTGTTAAATATATATTTTTTTAACAGTGCCCATTTTCTAAGCACAATAATACCCTCCAGGGTGGGCGGTATGGGCAATACCGGACCTTCCAGGGGCTATAAGGCCCTCCGCTTGCAGTGTCGGGCCTCATTATGTCCCTGGGCAGTCCAGTATTGCCCAATACTGCCCACCCCGTCAGGTATTATTGCTTGCGTAGAAGCTTGGAGATCATATAGAGTCTCAGTTTCCTTCATTTTGAATTTTCTGATATTTCCAACAAAATTTCTAGTGTAGTTTGCAATTAATTTATATTAATAGACTGCCTTTGTGTGTTTTTAGTCACTTTTAGGCATTTGATTGGTATTTGGAAGAGAGACAGGTGAATAATTAAACTTGTGCATTGTTAAGGAATGACAAAACAGCTCAGCTCCTCAGGCAACAGTTCACTTCACAGGATGCCAACAATGTGTTGGAGGATAATGAACTTTATTAAAGTTAAAAACAGCAGTGGCTCTGACACTCCCTCCAAGACCAAACATTTTTTGTGTCAATTGACACTTTCTCAAGGCCTTGAGAAAGTGTCAGTTGGTACAAAAATGTTTTGCCTTGGAGGCAGGGCTGGATTAAGGCATAGGCGACATAGACACATGCCTAGGGCTCCTGCCTGCCAGGGGGCTCCCAGCAATCCCACATATATATTTACTATGTCTTTCTCATTCTGTCTGAGCTTCATTTTTTTTGTAAAGCCACTGAGTCATCTCAGCAAGGCAGCGGCTGAACTATGACATGATTCTCACCTCCCTAATTAGGTGTTAAGTGCACCTGCTAGCTTCAGGGGGCCCTGTCCAGACTGACCTTTATGGTGTGAACAGGCCTATTTCCTTTGCTTTGTCTCCCACCCCACTTAGAATCCAAACTTAGAATCAAGTGTTACTCTTAAATATAAAAGATTAACAGCACAACTAATGTGTATGTTTTATATTTAATCTCACTCCTAAAACTAAGAAATCTATAATGCATTTCAATGGTACAATTCAAAGTCACACTTTTTATTTTCATTCCCTCATCTCACTTATGCTGAAGTTCTGACCTTGATATAGGTCCATTTTCAGGGTGAACAAATTAACATATTTTCAGATTCCCATCAGTAAATCTTGCCATTTAGTGATCCTGGCTTACTTATCAATAACATAAATCTTTGATCCCGGGAATGATTTATTTTAACAATCACTCACATTGCAATATAATCTCTAAAGTTCATGACTCCTCTGGTAGATCACAGCTTAGCTCCTGCACCACCTAGTACGTAGATTTTTTTAGAGATGAGTCCCAGACCTACCCAACAAAACTGCTACACCCTGGCTCATGCTACCTGACAGGACAAAATGATAACACCCAGACTGCGAGCGCACACATATGTATGGGGGGGCTTTGGAGAGGTGCAAATCATGACATTTCACACCCCAAAAAGTATTTTTACCAGGCCAATTAGTAATTTTATTCTCTAGACTATTGTTATTTTTGCATGCTGACCTTATTAGTTTCATTAATTCTGAAACATTTGGGGGCGTGGCTAGCAGCTGAGCTAGGAAGCAGTGCTCTCCCTTAGCTCCGTGCTGCTCGGACTATCAAAAGCAAAATATCACCGAAATTGCCTTGATTTCTGACCAAAAATGCTGATACTGGTCTACTGACTCTCTAAGGACTACAGAAACTTAGAATTTGACAAGCCTAGTAAATGGGACGCAATAAGACAACAATGAGAGGTGAGGGAGCCAGACAGAAAGAACCTCGTGCAGGACCTGAGAAAGATAATGATCCTCCCAATAGCAACTTTAACCAACCGTCCAACGCTGCACTGCTGAAGGCAATTCAGGCAATCAATAAAAAAAATGGATGAATTCATCTCAAGGATCTTAGTTGCCGAAACAAAAATACAATCGGTAGACGACTTTGTCCAAGGAGTCAACAAAACAGCAGAAAAAGCGCTCTCAGCAATGGTTGGTTTGATAAAGGAGAATTCTCTGCTTAGGAAACATTTAGAGATGCTCAAAAATGGGGCTCGTGCATCCCACATCAGAATTATAGGCTTACCAGAGGGATCAGAGGGAGACATGATGGACAGCTTTATCGAACTTTGGCTACCAGAATTTCTGCACCTCGACTCCCCGATATCGTTACTGAGGGCCTATAGAGTCAATGCCAGAGGGGCCCAACTTCACATGGATAATGCTCACCCACCAGCCAGGGCAGTTTTGGTCATTCTGGGCTCTTTGAAGGAAAGAGACTATGTATTAAATAAAGCTCATAAGCAGGGGCTAGTGAAATGGCAGGGTGTACCCATCCACGTCTTTCCCGATCTAAGTTATGCCACGAGGCAACGTCGCAGGGCCTTCGATGGAGTTCATGTCAAGCTGCGCCAACTCAGAGTACATCATACTCTTCTGATGCCGGCGAGTCTCAAGATTGCCTACGGGACGAAGACATACCACTTTTCTGATCCGGTGGAAGCTAGCAAATTGCTAATAAAAATAGAGTCGGACTATTCAGCTAAAGAATTGATCTCAGAGTCTGAAGAGGAGGACGATACCTGAACTTTCTTGGATAGAGCTCAGTAAGCTAGTATGTAAAATGGCTAAATGGACTCTGGACATTGTTGATTACTGTTTCAGCTGGACATCCTAACTCTAATTCACAACTGATATTCTTAATGAAGGTTTACTGTCTTGAAGCTTTTAGAGTTAAGCTCCCTATGTCTGTGGCAGCGTTGTCTAAAAATGGGGAAATTATTCTAAACATCTAGTGTTCTGGACTAGGATATTATTTATCTGGTATATTGAATTTGGATGGGGGAGATGTTTTTACTCCCCAGAGTTAGATAGTTTTAAGTATCAGTGATTTACTAAATAATTAAAACTAAGAAACAGCAAATGGACATCTAAAGGCACAATCTAACATAAAATAGAGGATGTTTGTTTTGGATGGTGTACGACTGGAGCGGGGTGAGGGGAGGGTGCTTATTATCTATTTGATTTAATATAATGATTGGGTAGATTGGGGAAGCAACACCTATTAAAAGGGGTAGAAATTTTGTAATTAATAAAGTGATTTGTAGTAGTATTTCCCCACTCATGGCAGCATAAAGCCTTGGTATTGCATATTAGTAAGTATAAAATTAATCTAAAGTGGGTAACCCCCCATGATGTACCAAATTAGGAGTGTTAGATACTGTATTTTATGGCTATTGTATAATCTAATTAATGATGCACTGTCCTAAGGGGAATTCTTGGAGCTGTTGAATTACAAAATCAATAAATACAGAATATATATATAAAAAAATTTTGAAACATTTAGTTAGGTCAATTATGTTTTATGCTACTTTTTAGGAACAGCAAGAAAATGTTATTTTCAAGTCTCAGTAACTCTGATATGTAATGGCCAAGGGGTGCTGTCATGTTGAGTTGGCACAGTCATGGCGAAGGGGCATGGCTGTGGTGAGGAAGGCCCAGATTTCTCTTGGGCCTAGGGCCCCAAGTTGCCTTAATCTGGCTCTGCTTATAGGAAGGAAGCGTCAAAGCCAATGCTGTTTTTATAAAGTTTGTTATTTTGCAATACATATTTGGCATCCTGTGAAGTGAAATGGTGCCTGAGGAGTTGAGCTGTTTCGCCTTTGTGTGAGTAAGACTGCACGTTTTACCCCAGGACTGTTGTTGCCTTAGGCATCTGTATGCTAACTGGACCTGCGCATCATTAACCTGTTTTGCAGTATTCACTTGCTGCAACATGGAAAAACATTTTCCCTCAATCTGTTCAGTCCCAAATCCTTCCTAAGCTTTGGTGTGGGTTTTTGAATTTGATACTTTCATGGTGCTAAAAGCTGACAACTGCTTTAGCACACACAAACAATGCTGCCACCAACCTGTTCCAAATTTACCTCTGGACTGTTCCCTTTTCCTCCCCCTTTAGATGCTTGATCATACATTACAAGGCTTCTGGACATAGGAACCCTATTTGTTTCAAGTACTCCTACGCATGTTTCTGTATTATAAGCCATTTCACTTTAATTTGGTGTGTGCTCTCTGGTAAGGAAAACAGAGTCCTTAGTAAAATAAGTTATCTGTACCTTGTAAAACCTCTGCAAATTCACAGATTGGTTATATTTAAAAATATTTTATATCTGCAAGATGTACAAGTTATAGAAGCAATGAATGGTTAGATGTGCAACATACTACAGAAACTACAATAACACAGTTTCATGTGCAAGAATTACAAACAGAAAAAAAGACTAAACTGAATTAGGCCTAGATTCTAAGAGTACCATGCAGGTATTTCCTTGAAACCAGACCTTACACTTTTAGCATCACTTCTCTGCACAGACCACACAACAAAAACATATTGTTTCAGTATGAGGTCTCAGACGTAAATTTGTGGCAGGATAGAACAAAGAACAAAACACACAAAAGATTTCAAACTCATGAAATGTAAATGGCAAAATCCCACAAGAGCTAGCTGCATACAGAATTTATTCAAAAACTACAGAAGGCAGTATAATATCCTCCTGGCACTTTGAGTCTTGAGTGACTCTTCATCAGGGCCCCTCAATGATATTTCCATTAAACAACAACTCTGCAAATCAGCATGTGCTGTCATAAATATGATGTTTCAGCTGTTACAATTTACCAGAGCATACATTTTTTCATTTACATTGCTCCTTTCCAAGATTTTCACCACACCTTGGTAGTCCATCTAAAAAGCCTGTATGGAAAACATTTGAAAACATTTGCCTGTAACCTATTTACTTCACAGTGCCTTTGTTTATGACATCATAGAACTCACCATGACAACATGTTGTGATGTCACAAACAGCAGTTGTGTGATTAGCAGGGGAAAGTCTGATACATTTTTAAAGAGTAAGTGAAAGAAGTTCTACATTATCTACAATATTTAGTAGAACAACAACAGGGGAAAGTAAAAAAAAATAACAAATAACTAGAAAACAATAAAGTCAAACGTAACGGGCACTATACACGAATGGGGCACAGGTATGTGCCAAAGATGTGTACCCCACTTGTGCAGCTGTGCACCTGCAGACAGGTGCATACTGGCCGCTATTCACTACTGGCCACCACCTGTCCACAGACCCACCCCACTGGTGCGCAGGTCTCTGCAGGGTGGCCGGGGGTGGAGTCATGGACCAGAGTGGACAGTCAGTCAGATGCCCACCTGGGTCCCATAGTGGATCCCTCATGCCCATGAAGCAATATTGAATGGATCCCCCACAGATCCACAGCAATGCTGGCATGGCAGGGTAGATGGGCACCCACCCTAATGACCAGCCCCACCATTCCCAGTGGCCATGTAGGCTGTGGCAGCATGGGGGTGGTTGAATACCAGTCCCACCATGACCAGTGGGTGACATCCATGGGGGTGCGCACACAGTTACAGCAGGGTCCCGGCTGCCATAACCTGCACCCGACACTATGCTCTTTTGTGCATGCCATGTAGTGCCGTCACACCCCCAGAACACCCCCACAGCACATAGCAATCTGCGCGACTGGGGAAGCAGCAGTATACCTGCCTCGTGCCCCATTCATGAATGCTGCACTGGGTCCCCGGAAGCCCACTCCTCTGCATTCATGCATATCGATGCCAATGTACCTGGTTTATGTGGTGAATTGGCATCATGCATAGCATCCAGCTGTTGTAAATCCAATGTTTTTAAGCTTTTTATTATAATAGAGGGTTGCTCTAGTACATCTGGACTAATCATAGTGTGACTGGAGCTATCATCCCACACTCAGTCAAAGGAGATGTGGAATATTCAGTTTCACTAATATTTATTTATTTATTAGAATTTTGGATAAATACCTTTGAGCCAATGGCTCTTTTACAAAGGTTCCACATCAGTATACAAAGAATAGAAGTACAGTTTGTGTGAGATTAGCAGGCAAGCAGTTTGTATACAAAATTCAGTACGGGGTATACATCGTCTAAAGCTACAGGTGATATTAATAACAGTTAGATCAACATAATCAGGCATACATTTAAGAATGATGAGTCACAACAAATAATATTTACATGAATTAAAGCTGCCAGAAGGCCATTGTCAAAGGGAACGGTAGAGTGGAAAAAACTGAGTTGCTGCCAATTGTGCCAGGTAGCGTAGGAAAGTGGAAGAGAGAGTGGGTGTAGAGGGGTAACTGGGAGGGAGGGAGGGAGGTAGAAGGAGAGGTGGGTGGGAGGCAAGGATCAGGGAACAAGTGCAACATTGGGTGGGGTGAGCAGATTAGAAAAGGGAGAGAGGAAGGGAGTTGAAGGAGGGTAAGAGAGGAAGGTGTTGGACCTGGGCTAGGGAGAGAGACAGGGGTAGATATGGGGAGGGTGATGGCAGGTGAAGGTGGTGATAGTAGAGAGGTGCAAAGAACAGAAATGACTACCTTGGAGGTTAGGAGAAATAGTCACAGGTGGCTCTGGACACAAGCATTTGATGTAGCTTGTGTTTGAACGAGCAGAGGGTGCCTAAGTTGGTGAGTTCACTGCCCAGGGAGCTAAACATCTTAAGGGCTCTACCTGCAAAAGACCACTGGCCTTGGGCGGTGTGACAGTGGGGAACAGCCAGAGAATAGTTGTCAGAGCTTCTTGTATAATGGGGTGGTTGGCTGGGCTTAAGAGAGACTGAACCCCAGGGGGCACGAGTCCAATCAATGACTTTTTTGCTAGTGGGCAGATTTGGAAAGTAATTCTTCCCTGAAGTTGTAGCCAGTTTGACTGTTCGCAGAGGTCACAGGTATACCTGCAGTGGGCAGCACCAGTAAGCAGTCTGCAGGCCCTATTCAGTGCTGTAAGAATTCACCGTAGTGCTGTAGCTGTGGCTGCTCCATAGATAAGCCCATAATCAATGATGGAGACAATAGAGCTGTGTATTGCTAGCTTAAGGGCGTCAGGTGTCAGGCAGTGTCTATTTTATAGAGAAGGCCTATACAGATATTTACAGATTTTGCTATTGAATCAATATGGCTGGAGAAGGACAGAGTAGGGTCCAAGGTTATACCAAGGTATTTGAAAGTCTGCATCTGGTCCAGGGTCACACACGAGCTGTTTTTGATTGCTAGCTGTTGGTGTTTATGTTTGTTATGTGTGTCATGGAAAAGCGTAGTCTTTGTTTTCTTGTAATTTAGCACTAGTTTCTGTGAGATGAACCAGGCCTCAACTTGCTTGAAACTTTCCTGCTGTTGTTTCTCCAAGAGGGAGGGGTCAGAATTCTTAGAGAAAATCAGTGCATCATATAGGGATACACATTTTAGCACAGAGCCAACCAAACCAATCCTAAGAAATAATGATAGCAGGGCGTCCTTATATTTACGTGTGTGAGTAGTAATCCATCATGGATACCAACTCAAACATATTCTTTGACTCAATCTTCTCTTTCCCCACCAGAATCCTGTCTACTTCTACAGTAAGAGGCACCTTTACAATCTCCTTTTTTTTGTATTTATTTATTCTTTGTGGTCCTATCTCCCCCACTGGAGGTGTTGCCTATGGTGCCCCTTCAGCCCTTCAACCTCCAGCGCCCCACTGGCAGCAGCTCCTGTTCTCGACCTCTTCCCCCTGCATACAACCCAGGTCTCAACCCAGTGGGTATGTGCCCAGCACACTGGGGAGTTCCTGTTGAGCCAGGCTGGAGGGATAATCCTTGATGCATCCAGTGTGGCGCCAGTAGGCCAAGGCCTCATCACTCCAGAGGATTCCTCTTTTTCTCCTTTTTCTTACCTTCTTCTGGCACGGGCATGCAATGACGTCTGGGACATTGCAGCATGTGCACCCACATGCTGTACGTACGTCCGATGTCTGTCCTGCCATCCCCACACTCTCTGAGCTACCACACACCACCACATGGTTGCCACCAGGAGCCAGTGCTGCAGCAGCTCTAATCCCCCACCCTCCCCAGAAGAGAAGAGCTGTCCTCTGGACACTCAATCTTCTCCTCCCTGGCTGACCCATGGCAACCCAAGCTTGTTCCCAACCCTGGGTCACCGCATGGTTCGAGGTGTGGCATCCTGCACATCAACCCTCTGCGCCACCGGGCTGGTTACCATCTCCTTTTTTTTAAGGTCCATAAATCCAGGGTGGGATATGCAATTCCCCCTAAAACCACAACAAATTGCTGGATTGTAGCCACATAACTGTGGCCCTTTTATACCTGAAGTTTTTTTCTTTCTGCTGTATGTGGCCGATTATCAACGTACCACTGCAGCTCACACAATTCCACTCACTTCAGCCACTCATAGGGCAGAGACAGTGATGGGTGCATACAATAGGTGTAGACAAAAGTCTGCCATTTGAAAATGTCAACCCAGTTTCTAGTTCCCAGTATTGGCACAACATAAGGCTACGCCATAATTTTGACACAAATCTATTTTGTGCAAGTACTGAGGTTTTGCAAATGTATATCCTGATCTATCTTGTCTTTGTTCATAGCCTTAGCCTTCAAATGCATGTACATGAATTGCTCCGGTCTCTTTTCTTAGTGCATTTTTACTCTCCTTAATATCATTTATATAACATGGTGACCAGATTTTAGCAAAATATTTAAAATGGGGGCTCTCTAACAATTCACACAATTCAATAATTTACACAGACTGATAATATGTTCTCCTGCATATCTATTGTAATATTTTATCCTACGATTGTTTTATTCTTTGGTAACCAAGTAAGGCCCACTGGACAGAAGGACCATTTATAGGGGTAACCCAGGAGCACTGGGAAGGTTACATGACTTGCTCAGGGTCACACAATATGCAAGTAGATGTTGTGGGAATCAAACCTAGACCTGCCAGATGAACCAAGCCTGTTCACAGCGCATTGCTTTAACCTCTAGACTAAACTACCAGAGATATAACCAAGTGTGATGAAGCACCCTTGTTAAAAATAATAGATTTATCATTTTTAAAGCATTAACTATATGTATCTAACTTTTCTTCATTAAACAGAATCTGATTTTAAAAAGTCAATTCAAACTCTGAGTTTTTGTCCATATTATTAAGACATGTGTTATGCTGTTTTTAATTTTTTATTTCTTATATATAATATTATAATTAAATATTTATTTCTATTGTTTTACTCATAGGTTCTGGTGTATTATATTCTGCTCTCCTTTATGCATGTTTGTGTGAAGTGATATGAGAGACAGCCTCTGTGACAGGTTTCTTCAGACAATAAAGTTGTGTATTATATTGTAATATATGGATCACTAAAATAATAGCATCGAAAGTGATGCAAAAACAATCTTGTGATACACACCAGCTTCTCAATAATACTACACTTCACTCCCAACAATACCATCATTTCATTTGAATGATAGTATTATCACTCATAAACAAACACCCAAGCACAGCCTGATGCCTAACGCTGACCGTGAGCTGGCTTTTCCAAGCGTCAGCATGAAGGATTTCAAAGCTGGCTCCACGGTAACCCAACAGTACCTTATTTTTCTTTTTTTCTTTTAAAGAAAAATGAGTAACAGTTACACGTTCTGATAAAGTATAACTACATTTTGCCTCTTACTGTTAAAAGGAACTGTTTCCTGCACTTTCCTGTTCAGCTCTTCAGAAAACAAAATGCACAACTTCCTGATTCCTTGTTGAACATGTCAGCCTGCACAATGCTTCACCAAGTAAGACCTTGCCACCTTCTCTCATCCATATATTACAAAAAATTAAAAATAGGTTACAGTGAAATACTCACCTGAAATTCCATCTCGAGGTTCTGGGGACATAGAAACCTCTCGAGCTTGGCTCTTGAGGTTATCTATGTCTCCAGAACCTCTCAATGGAATTATAGCCTTGTAATTCACTGTAACCTATCTATTATTCTATCTGTATTTTATAAAATAGGAAGAATAAAACTAAGTGGTGACTGGCTGGACCACGTCAGGTGAGCTACACTAATTTTTACGTACCTACACAGTCACCTGTCACTCAAACAAGCACCATTTATGCATGGAAAATTAATTTTCACACTCTTAAAAATAAGACATTTTCTAAGAGCAACAAACCATATGGGGAGTGCAGTAATGCTTAAATGACTGAAGTTCCTGGAAAGCTGAATGCTGGGCTCCATGTCAATTCGTCACAGCAAATACCACGTGGTTGGAACAGCATGGACAACACCATAAAAGTCAACATTGCAGCTGGTGAATACAGATATGAATCGGTGGTGAAGTACTGATTTACTGTTACAATATCATGCCACCAGGGACCACCACTATAGCGAAATGGTTTTAACTTACTTGTTTTTTTGTTGTTTAGTGGTGTTCCCTGACATGGTGTTGATTTGCATGGTGTTGTCCAAGCTTTTTGCAGCCATGTGGTAGTGTTTGCCGCAGACTTGCCATGCTACCTGAATGCTACATATCATAGTGCACCTTACACCTCTTAAACGGCATGTGGTAATCTTATCATTACCACAAGCCCTCTAGTTTTAAAGTTGTAGGTCATTTGTATCCATACATTTTTGTGTTTTTGTTAAGATTATATATCTGTAATATTTTGTATGTTTTGTGCGCAAAATATATAAATAAAAAGTTAAAAAAAATCTGTAATATTATGTTAAAGTAGATGGTTGTGGATTTAGTGTAGATAATGGTGTCATTGTTGTAGATGTGGATGCTGGCATATAATGGCATACTTGTTGTAGAGATGGATAATGGCATCCAGACTGGTGCAGACAAGTGGGAGTTTATTGACGTACATTACATGCTAAAGAGTATTGGACCTAGAGTAGAATGAAGCCCCATGGTACACTGAGGTTTAATGCTTTTGGCATTGAGATTTTACCAACTACTTTCAATACCTGCTTCTTGCCAGATGGATTGTCTTTAATGGAAACATAAATCCTGGTTCACCTGTTTTAATATAAACATACAGATTTGTAATTAGGTAGGAGGCAGTATTGTGCAGTGGTTAAGGACACTGAGCTGCAAACCAGGAGACCAGGATTTGAATCCCATTGGCTCCCACTTGCATACTGTGTGATCCTAAGCAAGTCACTTAACTTTCTCGTGCTCCCAGGTCTCACCTGGAAACAAGCTGTTGCTTAGTTTGCCTTTCCTGGTGAAACAGTCCCCCCCCATTAGAAATTTGTGCATGTGTGTGGTCTTCCAAATCTCCTCTCTAAGCTTTTTCATTTGTTCACTTTTAAATAATACTTTTTTAGGATCTGTTGTTCATGCTGCCTTTTCCCACCTGCATTTTTTAAATACTAATTAGTTTCAGGACCAGATGACATCAAGAGAGTGGAAACACACAGTACAAGTTTCAATGTGAAATCTCCACTCAACTGATGACATATGGTTTTAGAAATGGTCAATAATGATGACAAATGACTTTCAGGTGGGGAAATGATGACATCAACTAGTGACCCTAAAAAAAGGGAAAAGGCAAGATTATTTCAAAGTGAAGAAAAGAAAAAACACTGTAATAAAATAACGAGGTTACCCACCTGCACACATTTTCATCTTAATGAAAAGGTAAATCAAGGTTTATGTTACCTTAAATGGTAACATAAGATGGAGGCTGGAGCATTCTTGGAGGAGATCCTGCTCTGATGGGGACAAATTGGCTCTAAAGAATCACTACAGTGATTATCAGAGAGCAATCACCTGAAAAAGACAGAGTTCCTGTCAAGGATGATTGTGACAAGTAAGAATAGGCCAGCTCAGCTTTTTTGCAATGTAGACAGAATGACTACTCCTGTCTGTCTGTGATCCATTAAAGCTTTTTCAGCAGTTAAGTGCAAGGAGTTTGGCCGATTCCTTCTTGACAAGGTGTCCTCAATACAGAGGGAGATCACTGCAAGTGGCCTGTCATGGGCCAGTGGTATCCAGGAAAGGAGGGGCAATGACAATCTGCCAACCTGGGCTGAGTTTGATCCAGTTGTAGAAGAGGAGGTGGTCCAGATGATCTTTGGCTTGCATCCTTTATGCTGTTCACTGGATCCTGGACCAGCTTTGTTTCTTATTGGTAACCTTGATTTTCCAGGACCAGTGTGTGCTAGGACTATTGGGTGTTCTTTGAAGGAGGGGGCCTTCCTGGTGGCTCTAAAAAGGGCTGTGGTGAGGCCCCTCCTGAAAAAAACATCCTTGGACCCTGAAGTCCTGGCAACTCACAGGCCTGTCTCAGATCTTCCCTTTTTGGGAAAGATTATTGAGAAGGCAGTAGTGACGCAGTTGGACACTCATCTGGAGTTATTCAACATCTTCGAGCCTTTCCAGTCAGGATTTAGGCCTTGTCATAGTACTGAGACTACCTTGGTTAGGGTGTTGCATGATCTCCTTATGGCGAGGGATCAGGGACTGTGTTCCATCTTGATCCTATTAAATCTCTTGTTGGCTATTGACACAGCGGATCATGGTGTTTTGCTGGCTCACCAAAGGAACTATCTGGGACACACTGGCATTGTTTTGCACTTCTTTGAGTCCTACATCACAGGGAGATCTCAGCAGGTGGCCTGGGTAACTTCATCCCTGAACCTGGGACAGTCACCTGTGGGGTTCCTCAAGGTTCATTTCTAGCACCCGTGTTATTTACTGTGTATATGTTGCCCTTGGGTGAGATCATAAGGTGGCATGGGGTTGGGTTTCAGTGCTATGCAGATGATACTCAGCTTTACTTGTCTTGCACACCTGATCAGGAAAATGCGGTGGTGTTGCTCAGACAGTGCCTTCAATAAATCAGTGACTAGATGGCCTCCAACTGGCTATATCTCAACCCAGGGAAGACAGAGGTGATGTTCGTTGAAATGGGTTGGTTTGGACCAGCAATGACAAATGGTGACCTTTCATTTCCATCATTAAATGGGCACAGTCTTTGAGCTGTGGATGCAGTGAAGGATTTAGATATAATGCTTGACTGCAGGCTGACATTTTAAAAACGGGTGTTGGCGGTAGTCAGGAATGGTTTTCACCATCTTTGTAATATCACTCATATTAAACCGTGTTTTGCACCAGCCGACCTCGAGACAGTTGTCGATGCCTTTGCCACCTCCAGATTGGATTACTGCAATACTCTGTACATAGGGCTATCTGGAAGTTTGGTGCACCAAGTGCAGTTAGTCCAGAATGCCGCACCCTGGTTGGTGGCGGGAACTTGTCATAGTGATCACATCACGCTGGTGCTGCAGGCTCTGCATTGGCTTCCTGTTCAATGGCGTATCATCTTCAAGATTTGCTTGATAATATTCAAGGCCCTCCATAGACTGGGCCCAAGCTACCTGAAAGATCTTTTGAAGTTCTACACTCCTTCTGGCTTTCTCCAGTCCACAGATGCAGATTTACTTCTGGTTCCCCATTCCCATTTAAAACAGTCTGGGGATCGGGCCTTTGGAGTTGTGGCCCCTTTACTGTGGAATTCTCTCCCAGAATCAGTATGCTGTGCCCCAACTGTGGATACCTTTAAGCACAGATTAAAAACATACTTATATATACAGGCCTTTCTGGATTATTAATTACCTCTAGATGCTTTTATCTTATTTACTGTTTTTATTTATATTGTAAAGTATTTATTTAGCTGTTCTTTGAATTTTTGAATCATACTTGTTTTCCTTTATTGTTGTTAGGTGCTCTGAGCCATAGAAAAGGGTGCCATATAAATATAATTTGCCTTGCTTTGCCTTTAAAGTTGCATCAGTTGTTAGTTGGCAAAAAATGTCATCATATTGTTTTCTAAGCAAAACCACCAACACAGCTGGCATTGATTTGCACCCTTGTTGGCAGTCTCACAAAAGAGGCCAGGGGCAGAATGGGTATGGAGTCTGAACTACCCGCTCACCTATGTGGTGATCCCTGCATGGCTGGGATGAAGCACATTGGCAGGGCAGTGTGGGAAGCTTGCACTGTAATCACCTGCGTTGTACCTCTCATGCGGATATGCAGAAGACTTCAGATTCCAGTGCTGCCAATCCAGCACATCTCACAAGCATTAAAAGTTACAGTACACACACGCAAAAGGGAAAAAAAAAGGAGGTTGACAAAAAAAAGAAACAAAAGACATTAAAGGGGCTATTCAAATGCCCTCATTTCCAACTCACTGAAAAGGTGAATCAAGGTTCATATTCCCTTAAATCTGCAGCATTTGCTGGTTGGCAAAAATAAATAAATAAAAATAAAAGATGTCATCATATAGTTTTAGGCAAAAATGTATTTTTGACGCTCTTAAGTTGATCATCTTTTACAGCTGATTTTATAATTAATGCATCAAGTTATTAATGATGTTTGCTACTTGCAATTTTTAAAAATCTCTTCCGCTGAGGCTACCTGTTGAATGAACATACTAGATTCATACTGTGGAAGTATTAGGATGGTGCTACCACATGTTTATGTATAACCAACACAGTACTATACCAAGATGTTTAATTTCTTCATGGCAAACATGGTATGAGAGTGGGAATTATAAAAAAAAAAAAGTCAAAATCCTGTAGCTTCATTTAGGTATGAAAGAAAAGGAACCTGGATGCGGAGAAAGCTTTTGATCATGTTTCTTGGTATTATCTTTTCTTGGTTTTGCCCAAGTTCAATATCCTTTGTGAGTTTATTAAGTGGGTCTGGATGCTTTACACTGACCCTTCAGCTTGTGTGTTGTGTAATGGGGTTAGTTCGGAAGCAGTTATTCTCAGGTGGGGTACTAGATAGGGGTGTCCCCTTTCTACCCTCTTATTTAACCTTGTTTTAGAAACCTTAATTAGGAAGATTAATAATACCCCAAGATCAAGAGTATTTCTGTTGGGCTGCAGTAACATAAGTTGCCCGTTTATGCGGACAATATTCTTTTACATTTAATACATTCCTCTACATCTCTATCCATGACCTTGAATGTTATTAAGCACTTTGAGGTTCTCTCTAATTATGAAATTAAATCTAGATAAGACTGAAGTTATGCCCCTTAATGTGTGGGCATCCCAGGCTGATGTAGCTCATCTTGGGCTGGTATGGGTGCCAGATAAGCTTAAATACTTGGGCATTTATTTTAAGCACATCCCTCATGAAAATGAAACATAATTGGACATGTTGCTTGACCAAGTTAAGCGTGATTTGGATTGCTGGGCCCATCTTCCTTTCTCTCTCTATGGGGATGTGTTAATGTTATTGAAATGAACATCCTCCCTGGATTCTCTATCCCCTCACCATGCTTAATCAGGTTATCCCTCAGACATAGTTTGTGGGGTTGCAGTATTAACACATTTTATCCAGCTCAGAAAGCCACCTAGACAGGCACTTACTAAGCTTACTGGTTCTAGGGAGGAGGGTGGTCTCCACCTTCCAAATTTTTATTTATATTACTTGGTGATACATAGTTGTCGTTATTTTCAGTGGTATCGAGGCCCCTCAGAGGACTCTTTTTTCTCTTATTTACCCCAATGGCTGGAAACTGAATTATATCAATGTAGTCAACAGAAACTTAATATGACTGCCCTGTTACACATACCTCCTAATAATCTCCCTGGTGCTCTTCATGCCACGTCACTAGCTACTTCGATGCAAATTCATAAACAACTTTGCTTATTGCTGCACCTTGATTCTGTTAAAGATATATCTCAGCCTGTACTGGGTAACCCGAATCGAAAGATAATTGGTCAGGGTCTCACTTCAGTTTTTTGGCCATACTCTGAGATTAAATTGGTTGAACAGGTTACACGCAATGGATTTTTTTTTAATTTTCAGATTTTCAACGTACTATATATATCAAGTTCCCAGTTTATTTATTTTTATTTATTGAGTATTCGGATATACCTTTCAGTCAGAGACTCTTTTACAAAGGTTCAACGTCACAGAAATTAAAAATAGAACAAACATTTGAAAGTAATTCAAGGAACACAGTACAGCATGTTACAAAGAACAGTGAAGGCTAACAGGCAGTTACTAGGATAACTTGTACAGGTCTTTAGCAAAACATTTATAATCACATATATAAACAGAGTCTGACAACTGAAGTAGGGGTCATGGGGGGTGAGCCGGCTGGAGGCCATAGTCAGGGGAGAAAAGGGGGGGAGAGTAGGGCAGGATCAATGGCAGTCGCAGGTGTTAGAGGACTTGAGGGGGCCCTAAGATAGGTTTTGAAAGGGCCAATACTGTTTTCATTAACAAGTGAAGTGAGTAGGTTGTTCATCCAAGAAGGGGCCCTGTAGCTGAAGGACCTTTGGAACTGGGAGGTTTGGCAGTAGGGAACCAAGAGGAGTCATTTGTCTGAGCTATGGATGAGCTTAAGCATTGGAGCCGGGTGAACTAAGGGGGCGAGCCCGGGGGGGAGGCCGAGGGCAATATTTTTGGCCATGAGGCAAGTGTGGAGCCTGATTCTGTTGTCAAGATTTAGCCAGTTGGTAACATTATAAAGTGAGCAAGTATGGGTGAGATGGTCACATCCCAGTATGAGGTGGCAAGCTTTATTTAGGGAGAGATGGAGTCTATAAGGGGTCAGTAAAGACTGTTTTAAATATTTACAACTCTCACACTCTTTATTATGGTCATTTTGGCTCTGGGCCATGGTCTAGTGATTATGGTCAGAAATTATTTGCTTTAGCCCCTAGAGCACTCTCTCCTCACGCCATTTCCTTTTTCTATTCTCAGTTATATTGATTTACTTCCTACCAAAGAAGTAGGAATTCAGAGTTATTGGGATCGCACTATTCCAGCCTCTGTTGGAATTTATGATTGGTCTTGTATTTGGGGGGGATGTGTATAAGTTCCTTATGTGGGACAGATATAATTATATGCAATTTCAGTTACTGCATAGTCTGTACTATATCCCTGTTAAATTATTTAAGATGGGTAAAGCACCTTCTGATATTTGTACATAGTGTTATAAAGATACTGGTTCTTTGTGGGACTCCATACAATGACATCTTGACCCTTTGTTGGGGTTGGAGCATTCATTTTCCCCAGATACTTGCCTCTTGGGTGTATATGGAGATAATTTGATAGGCTGGCATTGGAATCATATAGCTTTGATATCTACTTGTGTTAAGAAAGTCATTTTACGTCCAGACCACTCTAACTTATTTGGAGTAGTATAACGAAATTTTGTTTGCTTTACAGACAGAGAAAATGACTGCCAGTTTGGCAGACCATGTGACTGTGTTCAAGGAAATTTGGGAACTTTCATATTCCTTGCTTTTAGTAAATGTCTGACATGGTATTTCTTTTGCTTTTTTTAAGATCCACTTGTTTCTTTTTTACCATGGTTCTTTGCACATAGTTTATCGTATAGAGTCCCTGGCCTTCTTTGGTTCTAGTTTGATATCTTTGTATATCCTCTGTATGTGAAATCTTTTTTAGGTTCCTTCTACTTAAGCCTTCTTGGGAGTTGTATTGTCTCGCTCTGGAGATGATGTGTGGGTGGGTGGGTTTTATTTTTTTTAGTAGGGGTGGGATGGTTTGGTTGTTTATTGATTGTATTTCTTCTTTGCCACTGTTGTACTTAGTTTGTGTTTTTGTTTATGGTTCTGTTCTTTGTTTAGTCATGTTGTACTTTTCTTGTTGTTAGAAATTCAATAAAGTATATTCGGTATATTCAATTTAAAAAAAAAGGAAAAGAAAAATGGGTATGTTAATGTTTTTGCTAATTAAAAAAACATTATTGCTGAAAAAAGTACATGGTGGCTAACAAATACTGCTGCTTTAAATCAGGTCAGTGCTTAATATGAAAGACACATTGGGTGCAGCTTGAAGAGTAGAATATAATGGTTCATGGTGTCAAAGGCCTTTGCCAGGTTGATGATGACTGTTCCTGTGTAGCCTGCATCATCTACAGCAGTTACTTGTCACTTTTTTACCAGTAGAAGAGCTATGCAGAGTAGTTGTTGGATTGAAATCAGGACTGTTCCTCAGAGAGTATGTTGTTGTTGAAGATGTAATCCGTTACTTGTTTGTATACTACCTTTCTGTGTGCAGTAATGTTCTAAGTGTGGATAATACTTGCATTGCACAATAACTATTTTAGTTGAATAAATAACCTTACATGAGTGGATGGGCAGTAGTGGAGATGATGGTATTAGGGTTACCACCTTTTAAAAAGCCCAAAGTGGGACATTTCCTACTAAAATGTGATTTTTTTCAAAGGACAGTATGTAACCTCGACCAATACAGCAGACTTGTTTTTTTCTAAATAATCAGAATTAATACTAAGTGTTGTAGTTTTTTTTGTTGTTTTCACTGTTTCATTTTAAGGTGTTTTTGTTAAGATATCATAGTTCTTTGCAACATTTAGAGGAAAATCAGAAATATTTTTTTTTCTAGTATAATGTCAGGACATGTAGTATTTTTCATGTTTTTCTGCAGGACACAGCTGCCCAAATCAGGACTGTCCTGCGAAAATAGGGACAGGTGGTAACCCTAGATGGTATGGAGACAGTTTTTTTTTCTTGCTCAGTGGGATCTGTCTTAGGCAATGCCAGGTGTTCAGCAGCTGTTTTTATTAGTAACTGGGACTCAGTATAATCAGAGTTGGTACTTGTTCAAGTTCAGGTGTCTTCATCATTTTAAGACTTCTGCCTAAGTGATGATGATGTGGAAGGCTAAAGTTTGGGCAGTCATTGGAATGGGTGAATGGGTACAGGCATATGGACTTCATTGTGGTGGCTGTGAAGAGGTTTGTAAAATGTTAGTTTAAGATGCAGGCATAGTTGGAATTTCCAGTAATTAGGTTGTAATTGTAAACCAGGTGGGAGACAGACTTTGGTTGATTGTTGCCCATGAGACTGTTGAGTTGATCTCAGACCAAAGTGTTTTCGGAGCACTGGTAGTTATTTCCTAAGGGTTGGTATGATAGGCTGCTTTGATATTTTCTGTTAGTGGTGCAGCCTCATTCCTGATGTCAGGATTCCTACCATGTAATGTTGTAAGTAGTTTTGACATTTGTCCAAGCTTTTCATGTTCCTGGTAGCAATCTAACAGTTTGATGGCCAGGATTGTTTTCTTTACTTGGAGATTGGGTGGGGGCGGGGGAGGGGTACCACTGAACTACCAGGGATGTTTTTTTTATGTAATCAGGAATTGGGTTGAAAGTGGTACCACTATACTACCAGGGATATTTTTTATTCAGTCAGAAATTGGGTGGGAAGGGGGGCACCACTGAGACATTATGAAAGGTTTTTATTTAGCTGGGAATCAGCCAGTGAGGTGGTAACACCTAACCACCAGAGAACTGGCTAACATCATCCCAGGGATTGGGTAGGAGGGAGTACTGCTAGATTACCAGGGAATGCTTAGTATATAGATCAGTTAGGAATATATAGATTTGGGCAAGTGTGTAGTCTTCTAAATCTTCCCACTCTGCTTTTTCATTTGTTCACTTTAAAATAATATCCTTTTTTTGTTTTAATTTTTTAGGTTCCCTTGCTGATGTTGCCTTTTTGTGGGGACGAAGGCCGGGGATCAGCAGGATGTGTCCATGTATTTCTGCATGGAGGCACTGTGCAGGGCTGCTAATAGCCACCAGGCCACACGATGGCATGCAAATGACCCCATGGTGCCTTGCATGCCACACGCAGCCCAGAGCATGCTGGCCACTAAATATGGCACCTGGGAGCAAAGGCCCTGTCCCATTTGGGACATGCTCTCTCACTGTGCTCATGGGTGCCTGTTGCAAGCAGGGAGATGTGGCACCACCATGCGTATGTCTATGTGTGGCCATAACACAGCCCAGTTTTCATATAGGTGGTACACACTGGACCAGGCACCCTGATACTCATGCACTATTTCACACACGGCGCTATGTTTTGGGCAGTGCAAATGACAGCTTCTGAATATCGGGCCATGGTGTTTAATGCTGGAGCAGATTCAGCTGTGCAAAACATGCCAAAACAGATAGTGCCATGAGAATACAAGTGCAGTAAGAGTTTTCTCAGTTACTGACAAATTTGCAGGATTTGGTTAGATTTTGGCCACTGATTTTACTTCAAAAATGTTTGGTGCTCAGTTCTCACATTAATGGATGAGAAGATCAGACTGAAGTCTTTTTTGTTGACCTTATTTGCTTTTTTGAAATTTGTAAAGTTTATAACTTCAACAACTTATATTGCCAAAGGGACTGACGATGGTAGACTGTTAGTCTTTCTGGCAGTATTCCGTAGATGTTGGTTATAAACTGAGCAGATGAAAAAGACTTATAATGCAGCAACATCAGTGACAACCCCCCCCACTACAATGTTTTGTGCAGGCGTGTGCTTTGCCAAGGAGCATGCCTGTACAAAACATTTTTTTTGTCACAGCTATATGTTTATGCAATAAGCCATGATGGGGTGTGGTTTATCGGGGGATTTACCCATGCCTTGAACCGTGTGGGTGTCCAGTGATATGAGCAAAGTAATTTGGGCAAATGTAAAAACGGTGACATGGAATAAACAGCGAATCCAACAAGAGTGACTGTGGGAGGAAGCAAGAATGATGACTTTGTGTTGCATACCATGGCACACCAGTGTAACATTTGTGCAGCCTTGGAGGTAGTTATATAAAGACAGGGGGTGAAGGGGCATGCATCACTTAGGTGTTTTTTTTTTTTTTGCTTGCCAGTTCTCTCATTTGACGTTCGCCATGTATTGTGTGGGCTGTTTGTGGTTTTGCTCATTTGTAATCGCCTTTATTCCTTTTGCTGGTAAGTTTTTTACTATTATCACATGGAACCCCTGAAGTGCCTCGTTGTAATTACACAATGGACTCATGTAAAAAAAAGATGTCTTTTCTCTCTTGAATCAGCCCAGGGAGCCAGAGGAGGAAAAGGAAGAGAAAGATAAGGATGATGGAGTAGAGGTGATGTTGTGGGTGCAGATACAGCACATGTGGGAGAATAGGGCTGTGGCATTTGTTATATTTGGAGGGACCATCCAACAGGTGGCTCCAGAGAAAGCTCATGGTCTCTGGTATTATTTCAGCTTAAACCTGGCCAGTATACCGATGCTGCAGTGACTCTCCTACTGTGAAGACCGTCACAGCGACAGGATTTAGGCAAAATCTGCATGTCTCTGTGATGGTCTCTGCAAGTTCAGGAGACTGCCTCACAGGGTGTTTCACCCCCTCTGATCCAACTCCAACTCAGAGTTGGAATCTTAGAGACCAGGGTGTGTGGGGGCAGAGCCCCCCCACATGGGGAGTTCAGGGGGCACAGCCCCCCGATAGAAACACAGAGGCATCCCTGACACTGCATTGCTGACACTTGGCACTGTGGCTGTCACTGTCGGGGATGTCCCCGTACAGGATGTCGCTGCAGCATGGCAAAACCATCATGGCCATGCATGCCAATAAACCAGGATGGGGGGCTGGAATATGATGGAATATGATGAGGAGTTCTGGTGATGGAAACAGGCTGACCTGACCAGACATTGGGGTGTGTTAGACATGACTCTGCTGTGTGCCATTGAGCATGATGGGGGGTTCCCATCAGCAGGGCTACATTCCTGAAGAAAGGTGCACTGAGATGGGCAGCTCAGTGTGGTCCAGGGGTGGGGTGTTCTTACAATTACAACTAAGAGGGGTGTAAAATGGAGTGGTGTAGGTTTAAGCTCGAATGCATGGCCTATGCGTGACAGCATCCATTTTTCCAATGAAAAACAGGAAGTTCTGCCCCATGGCCATTTCAGAAGTGGTGCCCCTGACTTCCTAACACCAATAAGAGTGGATAGAATTAGGTCTTGGCTACTCTCGTACCCAGACCAGGTGGCTGCACAATCCTTGGCAGAAGGGTTCACAGTAGGTGTTTGAATTCTGTGTGAGGGCTCTCATCAGTGGTATGAGACTGGGAACTTAAAGCCTGCTAGGGAGCACTCAGACCTGGTCAGGGAGAAGCTAGCCAAGGAACTGAGAGCAGGTAGGATCAGTGGTCCCTTTTTATCACTGCCTTCACCATTTCTCCAAGTATCTCTGATTGGCCTTGTGCTCAAAAGAGCCCCGGAGCAATATAGGTTGATAAATCACTTATCGTACCTAGAGGGAGATTCAGTCAATGAGTATATCGACCCAACTTTAACATTAGTGTTGTATGTTATTTGATAGGGCAGCAGAGGTGGTGAGGGTGGCAGAAAAAAGGGGGGGGTTACTGGCGAAGGCAGACACTGAGTCTGCATTCTGACTATTGACAGTGCATACAGGAAACAGGGATCTACTGGGAATGAAATTCCAAGGTCAGTATTACAGTGCTCCCTTGCTATAATGAACTGAATAGCAGCCAAAACATGAGTTTGTATAGTTCTCTGTTCATTATATCTTGAGGGATGCTGTTTTGAGCCATCAAGGTCTTGATAACAAGTACAGTACTACCCACTCACTCACTCACACTCCCCCGATATCCTCTCACACAACCCTGCAACATTACAGAACAAGTTATTGAGTTTGATTTTTTTAACGCAGACCTGTCTTACTTTTATTTTAAACAAGCTGAAGCAACTCCTGTCTGTTTTCTATCTTCACATTAGCCACTCACACTGAGTGCCCACCCACTTACATGGTCCCCTGACATCTTCCCATTCAACCTTACAACATAACAGCATGAGATGTTTCATTTGTTTTTAACACACAACAGATCTCTTACTTTTTATTTTAAGCAAGCAAGTCCCATCTGTTTTCTCTCTGTGCCTCAGCTGCTCATGCTAACTGCCCACCCGCTCACACTCCCCCGATGTTCTCAGCAGTTTTACTATACTTAGTGTAAATTATTATTAATTTTATTGGTTTTACAATCAGCAACCAGCAGGCAGTACTGTACTGTATGCGGGGAGATGGGGTGACTGAGAAGCTGGGAAATAGGGAGATTGTATACAGGTTGCAATACTGAAAATATCAGACTACACCTGGGAGCCACAGGAACCATTCTTTATAACCAGGAGTTTGGTATAATGAAGTTCAGTTTAGCGAGGGAGCACTATATGTAGATGACTGTATGCCCATAGGATGAGCAGTGATGTATGCAGTCTTTGAATGATTTAGCACATTTTCACAGTGGGTGGTGACAACAAAAGTAGAGAGGACAGAAGTCGTCCATCACTTGGACGATTTTTTATTTGTAGAGAAGGCCGGTACATGGGATACAGAGATTTACTGAAGAAGTTTCACGAGGTGTGCTCAGAATTTTGGAGTCCCTTTGTCCCAGGCCATGATAGAAGGCTCATGCATGATGCTGTCATTTTTGGGGATGAAGACTGATACCCAGGTGATCATATTTTGCCTTCCGGATGACAAAGTGCAGGCACTGAGGGTCTTACTGGGCTGTGTCAGGGGCCAAGAAATTCATGCTGCGGGAATTGCAACAGCTGCTGGGGCTCCTTAATTTTGCATGCAAACTACAGCCAATGGGAAGGATGATCCTGTGCCAGATGGTGAAAATGGATACAGGCTGCTGTAAACCACATCATAAGCTTCGGGTGATGGAGAGCATGAAAGAGGATCTGGCAGTCTGGATGGCCTTGTTGAATTGCTTTAATGGTGTATAAATCTGGCCAACAGCTATCACAAACCAGGAATTAGAGTTTTATACAGATGCATTGGTGGAATTTTGGCTTCAGGGCATATTTCCAGGGTGACTGGTAGGTGGACAGGTGGCCAGCCAGCTGGACTGCCACAGGTCTGATGCAGAATGTTACCTTTTTGGAAGTTTGCCTAATAGTCATAGCACTGTGGGTGCAGGGTGTGTGTTTTCAGGATAAAAAGGACATTTTCAGATCAGATAACATGGGAGTGGCACACACCATCAATGGTCAGCTGGGGCAAGAGGGCCAATAGGAGACATGAAGAGGGACTTTGTTTTAAAATGCCTAATGTTGAATATTCATTTTAAGGCAATACATGTGCCTGGGGTAGATAATGACATCACTAACATTCTTTCTTATCTGCAGGGGCAGAAGTTTTGGGACCTGGTGCCAGAAGTGGAAGAGCACCCCAGAGCAGTCCTAGCCTTCATGTGGGATTTGTTGAGCAAGCAACCTGGGAGCTAATCGGGAATGCATTAGCTCAGCGCACCAGAACAGCATGCAAATAGGGGGTTAAGGGTATTTTTAAACATAAGGGAGATGAAGGAATGGGGGAATGAGTGGCCAATACCAGTGGACCAGCTACGCAGGTATGTGGTACAAAGGAAACAAAAGGGCCTTATGCCAGGAGTAGTGGAGCAACGCCTTGTGAGGATCCACTGGTTTTCCAAGGCAGTTGGGCTTGTAGACAACATGTGAGCATTTCAACAGTGCAAGTTGTTAGAAGGATGGGTGAAGGGGCATCTAAATAGGTTGATTAATGGCATCTGATTAGCTCTGGCCTGCTGTAATGGGTTTGGGGGATATTAGAAAAGGTGCATTCACCTGCTTCAGGAATAACACTGCTCAGGGCAGGCTTTTTGGTGGCCTTCTGTGGAGCATTCCAGGTGTCTGAATCAGTACTGCTTAATAAAGCAGCCAAGACAGAGGTAGTTTTGGGGCTGGATGACATTGCGCTAAAACAGGATGGGGTGTTCCTACAGATCTGCAGGACCAAAACAAACAATTTGGCACATGGCTGTTGATACAGTCTCAATAGTCCCATGGGAACAACATGGGACATCAGGGAGAAACTACAAAAATACATAGAATAGAGGTCTGGTGGGGGGGCACTCTTTCATCATGAAAATACTGCCCTTTTGATGGTATTTCAGTTCTGATGTGCACTAGGCACAGCTCTGATGGGGGTGGGTTTGAACTTAACAAACTTCAATACACATTCCTTTCAGATTTGGTATCCATGTATGCCAGGGCAGGAATGCTGTCAGATGCCCAGATAAAGTCCTTAAGGCAGTGGAGGTTGCAAGCTTTTGAGAGATATGTGTGACTGCTTTTGTTATAATTGTTTTTATGTTTCAACAGGTGACAGTCATGAAACCAGACAGGTGTGGATCTGTGGTCACTTGTTTATTCACTGGGCTGGAAAAAGAGCTGAACAGATACCTGGAGGTGGGAACCTCTTCCTGGACCCCAACAAGTTGCAAGTGCAATTGATAGGGCACCAGGGAAGTCTGTGGAAGGAATTTTTGCCATGGGTCCAGTCAGAGGCATGGCATTAAGGCCTTCCAGATATTTTGGTGGTGCATTTAGGGGGCCATGATTTGGACCAGATTAAATTACTGATGTAAATTTTTCAGTTGAAGGATGACCTTTGGAGGTTGCTGCAGTGCTGACCGGGGGTAGTACTTATATGGCTCCATACAATACAGAGGGTAGTGTGGCAGCATGCTAGGGACACTGTGGCAACTGAGAAGGCTAGCAGGATTGTGAACATGTCGGTGTGCATGTTTATGGAATCTCTCGCGGGTAAAGTGCTAGGGCATGATGAAAAGGTAACCTTGTTGAGGTACCTCATTACAAGTGATGGGGTACCTTTGTCTCTGGTAGGTCTAAACAAGTTTTTAGCAGATATACAGTGGAGTCTGGAGATCTGTTAGTGTGTCTTGCTTCAGCAGGATTGATCATGGTCATCCTTTGGCAGCACGGTAATTTCACAGGTATAATAGAGGTAATGGAAGAGCTTGTCTTTGACACAGATGGGTTTCTCTCAAGGCTGGCAGGAGGCAAGACCCCTGATGAGGAACAGCCTGATGGTCCAGATGGAGGACAGCATCTTTGGGTTTTGGCCTGCATCTGTAATGCCCTCTGACAGGGGAGATGCACACAACACATGGCTCTGGAGCTACCCCTTAGGCCACGGAGGCCAGAGTCCCTACGGTGATGGTGCCTCCTCTTTTAAAAAGGTGGTGGATCTGTCTTATAGTGTCCACTGGGGGTAAATGGCAGGGCTGAGGAAGCTTAGGCTCACTTAAAATAGAGGTTTGCTGACACTTCCAAGCTGCACACATCACATTATGTAAGTGTTGTAGTTTTGCAAATAAACACAAGGCTGTGGTCATTTTCTCCAAAACACCATGTATGCTTCTTCTGTTCAGGAAAGGGGTAAGGAGCCTACTCAGACAATGTATTAATGTGTTATTAAAATATGCTGACAATTCAAATGTTCCATATGTGCTTCTGTGCTTCTGAACCATCAGGAAAAAGTAATTTTTTCATTTAACACTTGAAAGAGAAAGAAGGCCTTAAAGTCATACTTGGAACAGTTTGTTTCTCAGGAGGCTCTCTGCCTTTCAAGCACAGTTGTGCTGGTTTTAAAACATTTATTTTGGCACTTACAAAAACTGCATCTTTTATGCTGTGGCTTCTTTGGCTGAAGCACTTTAATGTTTCAAGACTTTGTGCAGAATTCAGAGTGAATAAATTCTACATTTGTTTGTGTGCCACTGGGAACTCATAAAAGTTAAATATTGTGCCATGTGGGAATAAGCACTAGGCTGTGTTTACATGCTCTCAAAGGTTTATGTTAATCGTTACTTATTTCTGAAAGAAAAAAAAAAGAAGTTTCTTTTTTGCTTAATACAAATGATAAGACACTATTCCAGCTATTCAAATGCCGTAAAAGAAATTAGGGTCTGAGCCCCAGAAACCCTGCATCTGCTTCCGCATCTATTTTTTTTTTATGTCAGGCTTGCCCTGACCATGTAACCATTGAGTGAAGTTTGGTGTCCTATTGTGATGACTTGATTTGGGTTTGACACCTTTTACATAGCATTTCCTTTTGTTAGTGTATTCAATAAAATATATTTTTTAATGGGCAGGTCAGGACCAGCAGTGTGTAGCTGGCTGACAGTGTGCTGCATGATCAAGTGGAGAGATTCAGGACTGAGTCTTGATCCTGAGTCCCACACTGTATCTGGGCCAACAGGGCTCTGGGCATGCTGAAGAGGCAGCAAAATACCTGGGGAAGGAATACTGTTGCTGCTTGTTCTACAGTGCCTCTATTAGTTTGCCAGGAAGCTCAACACTGTGACTGACCATGGTGGCTCCTCCACCATAGGTCAGCGCAAGAGTTGCAGCAGGCGTGCTCTGTCATGGTGAGGAGGGATGAGCTACATAGGGAGGAAAGCCCTGCTCTCAACCCTAATGATCGTGGGTGCCCACATCTTGTGACTGACACACCCCACCAACATCATCCCCAATGCTGATGTGGCATAATTATCTCCTCAGGTGATCCCCACACCTAGCCTGAGCCTCACTGGAGAGAACAGGTTTCAGGACATTACCAGCTATCAGGGGGTCTGGTTTTGAATATTGTATGGTGGCTGGAGGCTAATGACAAAATGTGAGGGCATGAGTGGTCTGAGCAAGTTGTCAGGTACTGTACTACCAGACAGCACCACAGGATGGGGAACAAATAATAAACTGAAAAAGGAAAATATGAGCAGGCCAGCTTTATGGACCCAAGTGTTATGAGACTGCACTGGCACACTGGCAACCCAGGTTTTTGCCATGAGCTGGGGACAGCAGAAGCAGGAGAGCAAACAATATTCAGTAGGAGCCTCCCCTTCAGGGTGTAGGATTCAGCATTGCACTGCTCTGATGGCAACATCTGGCAGTGGTATGGTGACAGTGCACTAGGCAGCATAGGTGACCACATCCTGCCAAGCACCCCATCCCAAGTTGTCATGGTCAGTTTGTTCATGATCTGGTTTGACTGACTGATACCATACCTTATGGGACAAGAAAGTGACAGGGTTTTTTTTGTGCTCCATTGCTGGACCCCCTTGCCAGAACAATCTTTTGGGCACAACAAATGCAGTTGTTGCAAGAGCCACTAGCTGCTCCAGATCTTTGTACTTCCAGTTTTGGACTAACTTATCATTGGGGGGGGTCCTGTTGCAGTTGGAGAAGAGACACATTGGTAGGCAGGGGATTGCAATGGTACACCAGAGGGACTGGGGGGGCAGGGGACCACCATGCAGCATGCCCAATTATAAGTCAGTTTCTCCTGTTCTGGTCCTTCCCCTCCTACCACCCAAGAGAGCACAAACACTTGTTGGCATCCTGGGAGTGCTAGATGGTGGCATGTGGTATGAAAGGGATTTTTACATTTTTATGAATCTGGGCAGAATACCAAGAACCCAAGTACTGGGCATCAGTGGTGGGTGCCAAGTATTTACAGTATACTTGCCAAGTACTTAAATTAAGACACTCATATGCCCCTTTTCCACCATTTGGAGAATTCCTGTTTAGGAAAACGAAAGTTATAAAATATGAAGAAAACCCCTCTAGGCCTCCTGAGGTGCCCAGGGCTAGTCTCAAAGCACTACAAGGGGCCTCCTGCCACCCCCCACCCTCCCTATGCAATTTGATCCATAAAATCAGTTGTAAATGTCCAAACTTCCTTGTGAATTGCTTTGAAGTTATCCATCTGCCTAAACTAACTCAGCTTTCCCAACCCCAAAAGTGCAGGTATCTTAAATAGCCCCCAATCCCTGATAGGGAAAGAATAGGAAATAATAATCCAGCCTCATCAGCAGTCCCCTCAGTCCCCCTCTCCTTTAACCCATAATGCATTGCCATGATTGCTAACTGCCTCTTAGCTATAACCTGAAGCAAGTCAAAACAATCGGCTGGCATGCCATGATGATGTTAGGCAGACCAGCAAATCAAACTACCTAGAATGATGTGCTGATGACACCCTCTCCCCCAACTGTGAACTGCAGGTTGCCAGATAAGAAAGTGTAATGTATTGCAGTGCAGTGCTGTGAATTATGAAGGGGGAGGACTGCTTACTTGCGTGGATTATACCCACCTTTTGCTGCCCCAATCATGGAGCGAATGGCAGAAGAAGCAGCTTACATTTTTGGATGTCAGGGGTATTTGGTTTTAGGATGAGGAGGGCAGATTAAAACATACATATGGGAGATGGCACAGTGCCAGCTCCACTTTACAGTGGTTCTTATGGAACAATTTGTTAGGGAGAAGATGAAGAGATGGTGGTGGAGAGCAGTGGGCCACTCAGGGGTTGAGTTAGCCAGGGGACTAGCTCTAACCAGCTTAGAATGTCCATGGCTTTAAAGCCTCATTTAATGACATTTTTAACATGAATAATGAATTCCTGAGCAATAAACCTGTAAGGGGTATCTCTCTGACATGCGCACCTGCCACCCGTTCACACACTGACCTATCTTGAGGTTGGCCTGGGCTCTTTTGGGTGCAGTACACAGACTGAATACCAGGAACAGGTTTTGGTGCCTCCACCTGGGGTAGGGGGTATATAAAGACTACCCATTGTGGCCCTAACCTTCTCCCAGGAACAAATATTAATTTCCCTCCCATGCACAATTAAATTGTCCCCACATGGTATAAATACACACAAAGCAATGACCATGAACCAGAATTATGTGAACTAACCCAGCCCGCCATCTGCCAACAGAGCTGTCAATGAAGCTCATTCATTGACAGCTCAGTCGGCAGGCTGGCCGTGGAGGGGAGAGGATGGCTGTGCCGGTCTGCCAGGCCGGCTGGATTTAGGATGGGGGTGGGAGCGGGGTTGTGGCACGGACATCTGGCTGCTGAGTGTTGGGGGGGCACTGGATCACCAGGGGATTTATTTTGAACTGGGGATCGGGAGGGAGGGGGTTTAATTTTTACCAAAACCACTGGACCACCTCAGATTTTTTTTTTTAACAGGAGGAATCGGAGAAGGAGATACAGACTTGGAGGGATGCGGGTGGGGGAGGTTACTGTACATTGCCACGGCAGGCAGATTACCGGATGGGGAGGGGAGGGACCACTAGCCACCATGGCTAATTATTACATGTGGGAGAGGTGGGGGGTGAGGGACCACTAGCCACCAAGGATCTAATTTTATAACTTTAGTTTTTTTTATTTATGCAAAATTTTGCCTGTGGAAAGAAGGCAAAATTTTGTTGGGGAAGGAGAATTTCAGCCTTCTGTGGGAAAAATTTGTGAAATGCTCTGAGATATGGATTTGACCACTTTGCAAGCACTCCGCGGGTGAAATTTATATTCGCTGCATCACTAGTTACAAGTACATAAGCAAATACAAGGAGGTTCCATGGCCAGAAATACATGAGTACATCAGGTTACAGAGGTTACATAATTACAATAACAGGGATTACATAAGTAAAAATATACAGACACAATTTAAAGCGGTCTAGGTTGACAGGATGTTAAGTGAACAATTGCAGATCTACAGGATATAGAGTGAATCAGGTAGGGAACAGAGGATGATATAGTCTATAAAATAACTAATACTAAACGCAAGGAGGTGAGAACTTGATGGGCAGCAGTTCTTATGTCTTAAGTGCTAAAGAGTGTATTCATAAAGGAGGGCTACACTCACTGGGGGGAAAGTGCTGAGGCTGGGACCTGGAGCCTACTAGGGCAGTGTTAGTTAGCAAGAAGAGAGGAGAAGGCAAGGGTGCAGCTTAGAATGAGGGTAGCAGGAAAGAGGAGGGAAGAGTGTGGGGAAGTTCAGGTCTCACAGTCACAGTTCCTGTTTGTGGCGAGGGCCACTCGGAGTTTATTTTTAAAGGGGCATATTTTGTCCTCTTTTGTGATGCCAAGGTCAAGCGCATTCAGCCAAAGTGGTGCCCGGTATTCGTAGGACTGTTGGCCTTGTGTGGTTCTACGGAAAGGGATGCAGAGGCCTGAGTTGTTTGTACCCCAAGTGCATCTGATGGAATTAGGTTGGCTAAGGAGGCTTTGCAGGCCTGGGGTGGTAAGTCCTAGCATAGACTTCTTGGCGAGCATGCATACTTGATACTGGAGGTGACTGTCAAGGCTGAGCCATTTTGTTTGAATGTACAACTCGCAGGTGTGAGTGAGATGGGGTACACCTAGAACTAAATGACACGCTTTGTTTAGTGTTGTTTTGATACGTTTCAAAGTAGTTTGGGGGGCAGCCCATACATAGATACATAGACAGTGTTGGCAGATAAGGGCATACGGCCCACCCAGTCTGCCCATTTGAGCTTGTAAGTTTACTTTGTTTTCCTAGAAGTCTGTTGCTCCTTAACCCTGACCTCCAGAATTCTTTTATGTCTATCCCATGCATTCTTAAATCCCATGATTGTTTCAGCCCCCACCACTTCCTCTGGCAGGGTGTTCCACTTGTCCACCACCCATTCTGTGAAGAAATTCGTCCTCATGTTTCCTCTGAATTGTCCTCCCTGCAACTTCATCCCATGCCCTCTAGTCCTGAAACATCTTTTTCGCTTAAAAATAGTGTCTTCCTGCACTGTATTCCTCCCTGTAAGATACTTGTATGTCTCTATCATATCCCCTATCTCCCTCCTCTCCTCCAGGGAGTACATATTCAATTCCTTCAACTTGTCCTCATAGGACTTGTGATGCAATCCAGGTACCATCTTTGTTCTCCTCCTCTGAATCTTCTCTACCTTGTCTATGTCCTTACATAAGTAAGATCTCCAGAACTGTACACCGTACTCCAGGTGGGGCCTCACTAGCGTCTTGTATAGTGGAATTATGACCTCCCTTTTCCTGCTGGTGATGCCCATGCCTATGCATCCCAGTATCCTATTTGCTTTACCTGCTGTCTTGTCACACTGTTTCCCTACCTTGAGGTCACCAGAGATGATAACCCCAAGATCCCTTTCCTGCTTGGTGCATGCTATATCCTCACCCCCCAAGTGATATATTGTGCCAGGTTTTGTGCCCATATGCATTATCTTGCACTTTTGCATTGAATTTCAACTGCCAAACCCTGACCATTCTTCAAGTTTCTGCAGGTCCCTTCTCATTCTGTCTCACACTCTGGTGTGTCTACTCGTTACAGAGCTTTGTGTCATCAGCAAACATGGAAATTCTGCCTTCTAGGTCCTGCGCAATGGCACTGATGAAGATGTTGAATAGGACTGGTCCCAGAACTGATCCCTGTGGTACCCCACTGATCACTCTTCCCTCTGTGGAGTGACAGCCATTTACTACCACCCTCTGTGTCCTGCCGTCCAGCCAGTCACCTACCCAAAGCAGTACTGTCCTGCCCACACCCATATTCCCCAGTTTGTGTAATAGTCTTCTGTGTGGCACAGTGTCAAAGGCCTTGCTGAAGTCCAGATAGGCCATGTCCACTGCCCTCCCCTGATCCACCACCCTAGTCACCCAGTCAAAAAATTCTACGAGGTTGGTCTGACATGACCTCCCCCTTGTGAAACCATGCTGCCTTGGGTCCTGTAGTCCATTGACAACCAGATGTTCCACCAATCTCTCCTTCAGTAGTGCTTCCATGATCTTCCCCACTACCGAGGTGAGGCTGGCTGGTCTGTAGTTTCCGCTTCCTCGTTCCACTTTTGTATAAGGGGACTACATCTGCTGTCCTCCAGTCTTTGACTTCCCTGTTTCCAGTGATCGCTAAACAGGATTGCCAGAGGTTCAGCCACCACCTTCTTAGTTCTTTAAGGACCCTGGGGTGCACCCTATCTGGCCCCATTGCTTTATCAACTCTTATTGCTTCCAGTTCCTTCAGGACCCTTTCTGTAAAGGGACTTGTGTCCATTTCTGCACCATTCCCACCCCTTGTACCCTTCAGACCCATTACCTCCTCTTCCTCAGTAAAGACTGAGCAGAAATACCTGTTCAATATGTCAGCTTTACTGTTGTCATCCTCCACATGGCCTCCATCCTCCCCCTTCAGTCTCACTATCCCTCCCTTTGCCTTTCTTTTTTGACTTATGTACCTATAAAAGGTTTTGCCCCCTCTACCCACTGATTTTGCAATGTGCTCTTCTGTCTGAGTTTTGTCTTCCCTTACTGACCTCTCTGCCTCCCTTTGCTTCTCCTGGTACTTCATTCCATCCCCTGCTGCCTGTGTATTTTTGTATTGTCTGAATGCAATCTTTTTGGCTTTCACTTTCTCCGCTACCTCCTTGGAAAAAAATAATGGCTTCCTCTTCCTTTTCCCCTTGCTAACCTGCTTAATGCATAATTCTGTTGTTCTTGTAATCCCCATTTTAAATACTGCCCACTGTTCCTCAACCCCTGATTCCTGCCCCATTCGCATTAATGCCTCTTTCAAGCATCCCCCATTTTCCCAAAGTTTGCCCCACTAAAATCCAGGATACGTGTTTTTGTGTGGTTTGGTTCTGCTCCTTCTGTGATTTCAAACCACAATGACTGGTGGTCACTGTTCCCCAGGTGCTCCCCCACTGTTACCCCCATCACACTATCCCTGTTTGTGAGCACAAGGTCCAGTATTGCCTTCTGCCGAGTTGGTTCCATGACCAGTTGCTTGAGGAAGGCATCCTGAAGGGAGTCCAGGATAAATCTGCTCCTAGTTGATGCTGCTGCTGGGATGCTCCAGTCCATGTCTGGAATACTGAGGTCTCCAACCAGCACTACCTCACCCTTGTCTGCCATCCTTTGGTTGGCTAGCATCAGCTCCCTATCTGTTTCTTTCTCCTGGGCTGGTGGTCTATAGACCACACCTGTGTGGATGGCTGGCCCCATTTTCCTTTCCAGCTTAACCCACAGTATTTCTCCCCCATTTTGTTCCTCCTGGATCTCTGTGGCTCTTATGTCATTTTTCACATACAGTGCCACTCCTCCTCCCTTCCTACCTGCCCTGTCTCTTCTGAATATGTTGTAGCCAGGTATGGCCATCTCCCAGTCATGGTTATCATTACACCAAGTTTCTGTGATGGCCACAATGTCCAGGACTGACTGCACCATGACAGCCTCCAGATCTTCCATCTTGTTGCTAAGGCTCCTGGCATTGGCACACATGGCTTTCCATGATTTGACCTCCCTAGACTGCTTAGCTGTTCTACTCCAGCCCCTTCCCTGGTTGTTCTTTATCCCTGGTTCTCCTCGCTGTCTGCCCTTCTGTTGAATTTTGCCCTTTTTCTGCCTATCCACCTCTTGGGCACTTATCTCCATCTTTTGCACACTGCTTTGTAGAGATATCCACTCCTCTGGTTCACTGGTTCCACTGCTAGCTGTGGGGGGGTGGGCAATTAGGTACCCTCCTTGCTGGCCTGCCACCTCCCTTGGCTAATTTAAATGCTTGTCAATGTAGCATTTAAACTTATCATTGAGTGCTTGGATTCCCCTCCAGGATGGATGCAGGCCGTCAGGCTTGAACAAGCCTCCATCCCTCCAGGGGGGTCCCCAATCACCAATGAATCCAAACCCTTCCTCACAGCACCAGTTCTTCAACAATGAGTTAAAGCTCCTGGTGCATGCACCCCTATGTTCTCCCATGCCTCTCGCAATAGTACTTCTGAGAAGGTGGCAGAAGTAGCTACTTGCTTAAGACCCCTGCCCAATTTCCTAAACTCTTCCTGAACGTACTTTGGCTCCCCATTTGCCAGGTCATTTGTACCTAGGTGGATAATGACATCCAGCTCACCCTCCCGTCTTGCCTTCCCAATGATCCCCAGGATCTTCCTTCCATCCCTCCACGCCGTGGCACCTGGTAGGCACCTCACCTCCCTGTCCTCCCCCTCCTGTGTTCCTAGCTGATCCCTCTTGTGATGGAGTCCCCCACCAGGATTTGCTTCCTCTTCCTCTGGGGTCCACTGCTCTCCCCACTGAGGTCACCTCCTTGGCTAACCTCCACATCCTTTAATTCCACTTCTCTGGGTACCTCTATTTGGTTGTCCCCATTTACCAGTGTGGCATATGAGTTCTTGAGTGGAATAGGATCTGGGATGTGCCTCTGCCTGACCACCCTAACCCTCCCTCAGCCCACTGTCATCCAAGTGCTTCTCATTCTCGGCATCTTTTGTGGCAGCGACGTTGGACTGGGTGGTCTCTGGATAGGGGTGATGGTACTCCTGACCCAGTTTACTTCTGCTGTGAGTCTGGCTACCTCATCCTGCAGTCCAGAGAGATGCATGCAGATAGGACAGCACCTCAGCATCCATAAGGTCTGCCTGAATATGGCTGTCCCACAGCCACTGCATTGCACCCCTCCCCACATTATACTACACTTATACTGCTATTCCAATACTTGTCTGTTACTGAAGCTCTCCTAGTTCCCTTTTTATTAATTTACTGTCCCAAAAATCCTGCCACTGCTCCTCATATACTTTTATTTAAAAAAGAAAAAAATAAATAAAAAAATTGTCAAAACACTTGTGCTGAGGGCGGGCTTCTTCCCCCTTATGCCCCTCCTACTCCACAACCCCTACTATATCCTGTGCTAAGCTCCTGTCAATCAGATTTAACAGGGCATATAATTAAAAGTTGGGGGCAAGGTGGGGGGGCAAACATTTGCAGCAATTAAAGACAGCAAAGAAATACATCACCACTACAAGCACAACAAACTAGGTTTTAAATTTTCAACAGCCCAAAAACAATTCTAAGTAAAGACAGCAAATAAATTACAGTGCCACTAAAAGCCCACAATCTAAGTTTAAAACATAAATAGTAATGTACAATTACTGTAAAGCACTGAAATGAATCTTTTTCCTTCACCTTCTGGCTTCTTCTGAGAAAACAAAAATCACTTGCTACCTCAACTCTGACTAAGCCCCACCTCCAATTATCACGTAGCTGAGGTCAGAGGCCAGACAATTAGCACCCCTCACCCAAACTACAGGGCAAGTCAGACAAGCCAAGACAAAATTTGCAGCAATTAAGGACAGCAAAGATATACACCACCACTACAAGCACAACAAACTAGGTTTTACATTTTCAACAGCCCAAAAACAATTCTAAGTAAAGACAGCTAAGAAATTACAGTGCTAGACCATAGTATATCACTGAGAGGACTGAGCTATTTACAACAGTTCTGAGTGCCTCAGAAGTCAGGCCTTTTCGGTGTCTGTACAGTAATCCTAGTTTTGCAGTTGACGACTTTGCAACTACGTCTGCGTGTTGGTTAAACGAGAGGATGTGGTCCAGTATCAATCCTAGGTTTTAAATGTTTGAACCATCTCCAGGGAAGTGTTCAGATAGTTATGAATGCCAAGTTGGTGAGTGCAGTGTTTGTTATGTGATGATGAGAATAACATAGCCTTAGTTTTTTTTATAATTGAGGAGCAGTTTTGATTGAAGGAACCAGTGCTCAGCCGCAGTGAAATTAGCCTGCATTTGCTTTTCCAGTATGTAGGGGTCAGAATTACATGGATATAGGACCGAATGTTGCTTGCTTATATGTGCTGTTTAGGTATTTGGAAGTGAAAGTACCATACCTAAGAAGTGTCAGCGGGGGTCGGAAGCTCATGCTGCCCGACCGTAGTCTATTTTCCACTTTTCTCCCCTTTGCAGAGTGTGGGTGAGCAATGACACTTCGGCACAGCATGGCAATGTCCGCCACACTCTGCTCCCTTTACTACACCGCTCTAGTAATGCCCCCAGTCATCACCAGGGGCCGCTACAGAGTGGTGGGTTCCTGGATCCAGCCCCGGGATAGGAGAGGAGAAGAGTCCTCTGGACGCTCAATCCTATCCCTCCCCTGCCGACTTCTGGCTGCCTGGGCTCGCATCCGAACTCGGGTCGCCATCATGGCACGAGGTGTGGCATCCAGCACCTCAACCCTCAGCACCAGTGGGCTGGCAGTAATGCTGCCTTTAATACTCCCCTTCCCACCCTGCTCCAGTGTACCCTGTCCCCTGTGTACAAGTCACTATTCCCCCCAGACCCTACCCCAGTTAGTCACTAACCCATAATGTTTTTTTTTGTAATTATTTGAATCTCTCCTCCTTGCCTGCCACTTCCGACCCTTCAGGGGAGACAAGTGGACATCCCACTACCTAGAACCCTACCCAGACAGACCCTCAAGCCCCATGGAGCCGCAGTTTACTCCCCCGGGTTGGGATGAGGCGGGGACCCTAACACCCTGATACTTACATTTCATCGGTCGTGGCTGCTGGGCGGGTTCTGGCACTTCGTGGGCACGGCCTCGGTCCCCCCATCTTCCTGGCTGTGGCAAGCATTTTTTTTTCCACGCTTTTCTCCCTTCCCGAGCAGCGAGTAGTTCCCTGACATCAAGGTGCTAATGCTGACATCCTTGCTGTTCATTGGCCACCCATCTTTCTCCTGAATTGGAGCTTGCATTTCCTCGAGCCTCCTGCTCAGGGTCATGCAAGTGTCGGGCATCAGCCAAGTCCCTCCCTGGAGAAGGCGAGCTGTCATTGGACGCTCAACCCTGTCTCCCCACGGCCGACCCACTAACAATCCGAGTCCGCTCTCGAACACAGGTCGCCGGCGTGGAGTGAGGTGTGGCTTTCAGCACCTTAACCCTCAGCGCCACCGGGCCGGCCCTGCTAACCCATAATGTTTGGTGTGGCACCAATCCCTCAGCCACTCATTGAACTCCTCAAGCCTACCCTTCCTCCCCATGCTTGCACATGGTACCAGCAGTACCTCTAAGAATGCCACCGACTTCCCCACCCCTTCACACTGCCTGCCCAACTACTTGAACCTCTCCCTCACTATTTTCATAGTATCCCCCGCCAAGTAATTTGTATGCACATGCAACAGTAAATGAAGCTTCTTCCTCCCCCTCGCTGCATGCTTGAGCAGTGCCTGCCCTGCCCCTCCTGCAGTCAACCTGGGGACTGCTTCAACTCATCTGACACGGCGCCTTCCTTCTGCTCCATCTCATCCTCTCAGTATAGAATCCCCAGGATGAGTACCCCTGCCCTCACCCCCTTTCCTCTAATGCCCTTCCACCACCCCAGTATTCATTCTTCTCTTCCTTACCCCTCCAGCTACACCTCTGTGACTTCTGTATCTGTACCCCTACTTCCACCTCACCCCTTTTCTCTGCCTTATTCCTCCCATTCTCCTTGAACCTCTTCCCAGCCTGACTACTTCCGACAGGGCTTCCCATGTTGATCTCCCCTCCTCCCCTGCTGATTTTCAATCCCTCTCCTATCCCCACTGTTGTCGATTTAGAGCCCCCATTCCCTTCTACCTTGATAGTGATGCCCCTCCCATCCTTCCCATAGCCTTTTCTCCTCCAGTCACCACCACTCCTTCCTTACTAGCCCCCTTCTACCCTTTCTTCCTTGCTATCTCTTCCCCTACCTGCTGCCATCCCTCTCATGCCCCACTTGTCCCCCCTCCTTCAGTATGTTCCTGCTCCCTCTCTCCCATAGCAGAGGTTTGAATCTATTCCTAGTTGATACCCTCTTACATCTCTTCCCTACCAGTTCCCTCCTACTTGTTCCCTGTGCCACCTCTGGTCCCTCCTCCCTACCGCAGCCATCTGCCTCTCCCTGGTACTCCTCGGTCTCTTCCTCCCGTATCAGGAGCCCCTTGCCTCGGGCACCCCCTCCCTTCTCCTGTCTTTTCTGTTAGTGCCTCTGATACTGGGTTGGTTTCACTCCGTAGTTGTTCTTCCTGCATCCCCCTTTGCCATCCCCTATTCCCCCCCGGATGCCTACCATACTCATCTGCCCTGCCACTTAGACTCCTCCCTAACCTCCACAGTTTCTCCCTCAAACTAGCCAGTCATCTACAGACCATACACCCCCCTATCCTCCAACCCCAGTCCAGGATCATGGCAGACCCACACCCTGTACAGCCCACCACCCTTCCAAAGATGCCCGCCCTATTGACATGTGGCACCTGCCCCATTTTTGGCCCCCATCTTATGTTATGGGCTCTTACTCCCAGGTTCTGTACCCTACTACAACTGTTAGGCCCCTATTTACTCAAATTCCTGTTCCCCCTCCCACACTAGTCCCCCTACTGCCCCCTTGCCAACCGGGTTAATTCAGTCTCAAATCTCATCCACTAGATACTGTATTACTGTAGCAACCCTAAAGTCTCCTTGTCCATTTTTCACCCCTCAACTACCATACTTTTTGTTCTCAGCTCTCATATAGTTTCACTTAGCCCAGTTAGAAATCCTATTGCACTCCAAGTATTACTTAGCTCAGTTAGAGAAATAAACAGAACAAATAAATATGTATTATTACAGCAATCATAACAGTATAGCTCAGTACTTAGCTCAGTTAGAGAAATAAACAGAACAACTAAATCTGTACTATTACAGCAATCCTAAAAGTATCCAATCATTGCTTTGTCTCCACTCCAGAGACCCTGCTGTAATACAGGATCACAGAGTACCCTGGGTGTGAGGGTGGGCAACTCTTAAGTCCCAGCAGAGCTCCATTGAGCTCACTCACTCCCCCTCTCTCACTCGCTCATTCTATTTCTCCCAATGCTGCGGGCTGCCCTTTTGTATTGGGCTCCTGCTTGCTTTGGCGCCTTTTTCTGCCCACAAAGAAATCTGCAGCAGTCCCGACAGAGCTCCGTTGAGCTCGCTCACTCCCCCTCTCTCACTCATTGGTTCTGTTTCACCCGGAGCTGCAGGCTGCCCTTTTGTACTGGGCTCTTGCCTGCATTGGCACCTTTTTCTGCCCACAAAGAAATCTGCAGCAGTCCCGACACAGCTCCATTGAGCTCACTTACTCTCCCTCTCTCACTCACTCATTCTGTTTCTCCCAGCGCTGCAGGCTGCCCATTTGTACTGGGCTCCTGTCTGCATTGGCGCCTTTTTCTGCCCACAAAGAAGTTCGCAGCTGTCCCGACAGAGTTCCGTTGAGTTTGTTCACTCCCCCTCTATCACTTGCTTGTTTTGTTTCTCCCAGTGCTGCCCTTTTGTACTGGGCTCCTGCTTGTGTTGGCGCCTTTTTCTGCCCACAAAGAAATCTGCAGCAGTCCCGACAGAGCTCCATTGATCTCTCTCACTTCCCCTCTCTCACTCGCTGGTTCTGTTTCTCCCAGAGCTGCAGGCTGCCCTTTTGTACTGGGCTCTTGCCTGTGTTGGTGCCTTTTTCTGCCCGCAAAGAAATATGCAGCAGTCCTGACAGAGCTCCATTGAGCTCGCTCACTCCCCCTCTCTCACTTTCTTGTTCTGTTTCTCCTGGCGCTGCAGGATGCCCTTTTGTACTGGGCTCCTGCTTGCGTTAGAGCCTTTTTCTGCCCACAAAGAAATTCGCAGCAGTCCTGACAGAGCTGAGTTGAGCTCATTCACTCCCCCTCTCTCACTCGCTCGATCTTAATCTGTCCCAAACACTGATTTCCCACAGCGACTGCACTATTCTGCGCCAGAAGTGCAAAAACATATTTTGGCCAGGATGTGGCCCCCAGTACTGTTCATAAGGAGGTGTGAAAAAATGCCAGTGCTGAAAATCTGGAGTGAAAATATTACAAACTTATGAAGTTACAGGGGTGCATGGAAACAGTGCAACACATGCTTGTAACACAGTCATTTTATGGACTTTCGTCACCAAATTTTTGACATAGGCATTTTAGGACCTCTGCTCATGAAAAGTGTCACTGTCATTTTCTTAATCTGTCCCGAACATTGATTTCCCACAGTGACCTCGCTATTCTGTGCCAGAAATGTGAAAACACATTTCGCCAGGATGTGAAAAATGACAGCTATACTGTTCATAAGGAGGTGTGAAAAAATGCCAGTGTTGAAAATCTGGCATGAAAATATTACAAATCTGCGAAACTTCGCAATGCATGCTCATAAAACAGTCATTTTTTGGATTTTTTTCACCAAATTTGCAACATAGGCCTTTTGAGAGCCCACCTCATGAACAGTGGCACTCTTGTTTCGTTAATTGGTCCTGAAAGGTGATTCCATGCAGTGACCACGAAATCACCTTTTGGGACTGAATAACACAATGACAGGGACTAAATTCATGAGGAGGGGTCCCAAGAACCCCATGTTGAAAGTTTGTTGCCAAAATTCCCAAAAATGCCTGAGATATGCACCAAAGTTGAAAAAAACCTATTTATGCCATTATACAGCTTACAGGTTTTTTTTTTCAGGGATTTTGGCACGCTGGGGTAGGTCTCCAGTGTGCCAACTAGAGTGTTTTTTTGGGGGCTGTAGACGATGGGGATTGGGAACCCTGTCACACATACCAGTTGGGGAGAGCCGAGATTGGGCACTTCAGCAGACAACAAATTGGGAGAGACATACTATGCCAACAGGGAGTGGGCTTCTCACGGCATATTCAACTGGGAAGGATGAGTGAAGCGATGGGGGATTGGGTGCCCCATCAGCAAAGAAAGCAAGGGGGAGGACATGATGCTGGGGGGGAATTGGGCACCCCCTCAGCATACAGCAGAAACTTGGGTGTGGGGACATTATGCTGATGGGAACTGGGCTCCGCATTGGCAAGCTGGGTCGGGGGCATGCAAGGCACCACCCTGCAATGACGGATCGCTCCCTCATTACAGCAGAATGGCTGACGCTGCAATGACGAGGCGGCCCCTGATTGCAGCAGCAAAAACGTTTCAAGGTGGTGGCACGCTGGCTGAACTAGTGTCAGCAGCAGCATGCCACCCCATTGGGGAATGCAGGCCAAGCCTCAAAAGACAATGGGGCATTGGCCACAACAGTTTCGCACCTCCACAACCTGCTTCTGCAGCAAGCTGCCACAACATGTTTTTTGCACATGTGCACAAGCAACATAAAAACAGAGAACAGCAGTTCAAACCAGTACACCCTAGGAAAATAGGTTAGTAGTCCAATTAATTCCCTACTGGGAAAAGGGCTAGCCGGCACTCTGGCTAGGAGTTTTGGAGCTCGGGAGTCTATCTGCACCACAGCTAGCCTACTGGCTTCTGCAGCCCTCCCTAAGAAGTCTCCTCTTCTCCCTTCTCAGCTGGAACTCCTCTCAGAATCCAGGGCACAGCCTCTTATATACTTTTGTACTCAGCCCCTGTGTTTCTGTGTCTTACACAGATACATAGACAGTGTCAGCAGATAAAGGCCTATGGCCCACCCAGTCTGCCCATTTGAGCTTGTAAGTTCAGTTTATGTTTTCCTAGAAGTCTGTTGCCCCTTACCCCTGACCTCCAGAATTCCTTTATGTCTATCCCATGCATTCTTAAATCCTGTGATTGTTTCAGCCCCCACCACTTCCTCTGGCAGGGTGTTCCACTTGTCCACCACCCGTTCTGTGAAGAAATTCTTCCTCACGTTTCCTCTGAATTATCCTCCCTCCAACTTCATCCCATGCCCTCTAGCTCTGGAACATCTTTTTTGCTTAAAAATAGTGTATTCCTGCACACTGTTCCTCCCTGTAAAGTACTTGTATGTCTCTATCATATCCCCTCTCTCCCTCCTCTCCTCCAGGGAGTACATTTTCAGTTCCTTCAACCTGTCCTCATAGGACTTGTGATGCAATCCATGTACCATCTTTGTTGCCCTCTTCTGAACCTTCTCTACCCTGTCTATGTCCTTACATGGGTAAGGTCTCCAGAACTGTACACTGTACTCCAGGTGGGGCCTCACTAGTGTTTTGTATAGTGGAATTATGACCTCCCTTTTCCTGCTGGTGATGTCCCTGCCTATGCATCCCAGCATCCTATTTGCTTTACCTGCTGCCTTGTCACACTGTTTCCCTACCTTGAGGTCATCAGAGATGATAACCCCAAGATCCCTTTCCTGCTTGGTGCATGCTATATCCTCACCCCCCCCAACTGATATATTGTGCCAGGGTTTTTGTGCCCCATATGCATTATCTTGCATTTCTTTGCATAGAATTTCAACTGCCAAACCCCTGACCAATCTTCAAGTTTCTGCAGGTCCCTTCTCATTCTGTCTACACCATCTGGTGTGCCTACTCTGTTACAGAGCTTTGTATCATCAGCAAACAGTGAAATTCTGCCTTCTAGGTCCTGCGCAATGTAACTGATGAAGATGTTGAATAGGACCGGTCCCAGCACTGATCCCTGTGGTACCCCACTGGTCACTCTTACCTCTGTGGCATGACAGCCATTTACCACCACCCTCTGTGTCCTGCCGCCCAGCCAGTTACCTACCCACCACACTACTGTCCTGCCCACACCCATATTCCCCAGTTTGTGTAATAGTCTTCTATGTGACACAGTGTCAAAGGCCTTGCTGAAGTCCAGATAGGCCATGTCCACTGCCCTCCCCTGATCCAATTCCCTAGTCACCCAGTCAAAAAATTCAATGAGGTTGGTCTGACATGACCTCCCCCTGGTGAAACTATGCTGCCTTGGGTCCTGTAGTCCATTGACAACCAGATGTTCCACCAATCTCTCCTTCAGTAGTGCTTCCATGATCTTCCCCACTACTGAGGTGAGGCTGACTGGTCTGTAGTTCTCCGCTTCCTCTTTGTTCCCACTTTTGTGTAAGGGGACTACATCTGCTGTCCTCCAGTCTTTGGGTACCTCCCCTGTTTCCAGTGATCGGCTAAAAAAGGATAGCCAGAGATTCAGCCACCACCTCTCTTAGTTCTTTAAGGACCCTGGGGTGTACCCCATCTGGCCCCATTGCTTTATCAACTCTTTTTACTTCCAGTTCCTTCAGGACCCTTTCTCGTGTAAAGGGACTAGTCCATTTCTGCACCATTCTCACCCTTGTACTCCCTTCAGACCCATTACCCTCCTCTTCCTCAGTAAAGACTGAGCAGAAATACCTGTTCAATATGTCAGTTTTACTGTTGTCATCCTCCATGCAGCCCCATCCTCCTCCTTCAGTCTCACTGTCCCTCCCTTTGCCTTTCTTTTTTCACTTATGTACCTGTAAAAGGTTTGTCCCCTCTACCCACTGATTTTGCAATGTGTTCTTCTGTTTGAGCTTTGGCTTCCCTTACTGACCTCCCTGCCTCCCTTTGCTTCTCCTGGTACTTCTCCCTATCCCCTTCTGCCTGTGTCTTTTTGTATTGCCTGAATGCAATCTTTTTGGCTTTCACTTTCTGTGCTACCTCTTTGGAAAACCATAATGGTCTCCTCTTCCTTTTCCTCTTGCTAACCTGCTTAATGCATAATTCTGTTGCTCTTGTAATCTCCATTTTAAATACTGCCCACTGTTCCTCAACCCCTGATTTCTGCCCCATTCCCCTTAATGCCTCTTTCAAGTATCTCCCCATTTTCCCAAAGTCTGCCCCTAAAATCCAGGATACGTGTTTTTGTGTGGTTTGGTTCTGCTCTTTCTGTGATTTCAAACCACAATGACTGGTGGTCACTGTTCCCCAGGTGCTTCCCCACTGTTGCCCCCATCACACTGCCCCTGTTTGTGAGCACAAGGTCCAGTATTGCCTTCTGCCGAGTTGGTTCCATGACCAGTTGCTTGAGGAAGGCACCCTGAAGGGAGTCCAGGATAAATTTGCTCCTAGTTGATGCTGCTGCTGGGATGCTCTTAATTGCATTATTTTGCACTTTTTTGCATTAAAACACAGCTGCCATACCCTTTTGTGTTTTTAACCAGAGAAATGAAAACAGAAAATTAAAGAATGTATTTTCTAGTAAATTGAAATAGCTGAACCACTAAATGTAGAGTTGATTAGTAACTTATCATCCTATCATCTACCATAGCTCTTAAAACCCATCTGACATTTACACTATACTTAGTAAAGATTCCAGGAGAGTCATTCACTGACTACTGAGCAGCAAACATTTGCTATAGTGAAAACCCATGCTGTGCTCATTGGGTCCAAAACTAAAGTTAAAACTGAGACTGACAATTTTCAAATCCTGAATTCTTGTCGGACCCCCATGGACCATGTCTACGTCTTTAAATTTCTTGGAGTTAGCCTGGGCCCACGTCTGACCTATTCTGAACATATACTGTATCTCTATTATTTGTAGATTGACTAACCAAAAACTCAGGGCAGCTTTCAGACTCAAACAGAGCTTCTTGTCTTAAGTTAGGCTGACCATTTGCAAAGGTACTCAACTACCTACAGTACCTTAGGCTGTTGCTCCCTAGTTTACTGCAGTGCTGCTGCAGCCAAACCTACTAAACATTCCTCTGTTTACAACAGTATTTGTGGATTTGTTCCAGCTGCAAACTATCCAAGCTACTATTCTACACTGTATGATGACCTGGCTTGGCTGCCACCCCAAGCTCGTACAGCAAATTCTCTATTTAGGGATGTTTTATTGACCAACTTTTAAGAGACACAAAACATCACCCTTTATCTGATATGGTCTTTAGCAAGAGGAACAGTAGAGACCTAAGATCCTCCTCCAAGTTACTACTCATTCAACCTCTTATTTCCATAGCAATGGCCAGAAAGCTTTTTATTTATCTGCCCTCAAACTATGGAATAGCCTAATGTGTGATTGGACTCTGTCCTGCAGCCATGCAACCCTTAAACATTGACTAAGGACATACTTAAAGACTCGGTCTGTGTGCCTTTGCCATTAAATTTAAGATGGACCTTCTCCACCTTGAACTTCCAACAGGAAAGACATACTAAGCTGCTAACAACTCATTTCCAGATGCATCCTGGGGGCAGGGGATGTGGAAAATCATTTACAGTACAGCTCCGATTATCCGAAAGCAGAGGGGGACACTGAAATATTTTGGATAATTGGGGGTTCGGATAATTGGGTGACCATTGACATTAATGTGTGTAACATAGACAACAAGGGACATTAGCAAAATACATTTAATTTATGTAATTTATTAATAAAGGAAGTAGTGTCATAACTATTCAAATGTTTAAATACATAGATCACACAGTACGATGTTAAAGTGCATCAAGGATAATATGGACTGCACAATATTGTAAATGTATAGCAGCATGCGGCACTGTTCGGCATTAGCGGGTAACAGCTCATACTTTGAACACACACAACAAACAATGCAACACACAGCAGGCATTTTAAGTTAAGCAATTAAAAACCAACTGGTGTGATCTGTATGCTATTTTAGAACTGCAGGAAATTTAATGCTGACAGCTGCAATCAATTTCAGTTTAAATGAGCTTTTACTGTCACTTTAATCAACTTCGAATAAACTTCGATTAACATTGTAATAAAAATTGAAAAACGTTTTAAAATGAATAGCAGCACACATTCATCAACGCAGTGCACACATTAATCAATTATCTATCGCATCTTTTTACAGCACTCTGAGTCTCAACACATGGGTAATAGTGTCTCTCCTCTGAGGCTGATGCACAATGAAATTCCAGAATCGGAAATCCGATCCTTCTCCTTCCCTACGTCTGTCTCCTCCCCTGTAGCTTCCGAATTCCTCAGTTCTTTTGTGCATCTCACCCAGACTGGTCACAGATTGTTGGCTTTGTGCCAAACAAAGTTTAAGTTAAGAGTTTTTTGTCTTCAAAGAAGTTAACCTCCTCATGATTCTATAGCCCGTGGGGCTTTTAGTGTGCCTGTTGCTTTAAAACACTGATGGGTAGCCTAGAATGGTGCTGTAGCATGGAAATAATTTAAACTTGCATATAGCTAGACTAGCCAGCATGGCATCAGGGCTAGTTAGATCATTGCTAGTAATGTCCCTTACTGAGTTTTGGGTACAGTGCAAGTGGAGAAGACAGAATTACCCTTGGAAATTGATTTCTTCCTCCCCCCTCAGTTTACCTCGTTCTGCTGAGGGAGGAGTGACAGGTGCCTGAATCAGTCCCTATCAGTGCCCCTTTACCAGCACCTTGCCCACCCCCTAGTTTACCTTGTTCGACTGGGGGTAGTGGATCCACCTCATTGACTATCCCCAAGGGAGGTGTAATGCTTCTATGATCGCCTCGTGGCTCACCTTGTTCAGCTGCAAGGGCAAGCAGGATAGTGTGGATTACTTCTCTCATTCCCTAAATCATGACTGCTTTTTGTGCCAGAGACACATCCACTGAGCCAAAATTTTATCCCCAGTATCGGGGAAATGCCAGGTGCTCACATTTCGCGCCGCACACAGAGTCTTTGTTGTGCAATACCACCATTTTTCAAAGCAACATGCACTCCTCATGAGGCTGCCACACTCCTCAGACAACCCCCTGGGCTGGCCCCAGGAACCTAAGATGGTGGTACCCAATGGACCTACCCGCCTAACATGACGGATTACCTCGCTCAGCTGAAACAGGGGAACAGGTGCTTGAATCAGCCCCTATCAGTAACTCTTTGTCAGCGCCATGCTCACCCCCCCGATTTACCTCGCTCAGCTAGGGGTAGTGACCGTGTACACTTAATTATCCCAAAGGGGGATGTAACACTGCTCTGATTGCCTTGCAGTTTACCTTGTTCAACCTCAAGGCCAAGCAGAATAGCGGGGATTATCTCTAGCACTCCCTAAGTTACTGGGTCAGTTGAATCCATTGGTTAAAAAAAAAAATCTTACCTGCTTAAGCAGGAGCCTGCTGCGGTGCTACGAATGTGCTAAACCAGAGGCTGTCCCACACAAAGTGCACCTGCTGTTTGGCGATACCCTGGCGTACTCCCTAACTGAATTTGATGCCAAGACAAATCCCCCAATCAGGGGAAGGCCAGGCGCTCAAATTTCGTGCCACACACAGAGGCTTTGTTATACAGTACAGTCCCCATCTTACAAGGCTACACGTGCCCCTCGCGAGGCTATCACATCTCTCGGGCCCCCAGTGCTGAGTACAGAAACGGAAGATGGAGGCACCCTGTGGACATAGCCACCTAAAATGGCGGATCCGACAGGGCGATCCTTAAAGGGACCATACTAGCAAGAATCAGTTAAAAGGGAAACAGAATTATTACGGGGCCTCCAGGGGTACACTGCATATGTACTGGCCTTAGAGGTGAAGGGTCACAGGTTTAAATCCCAGGGAATTGCATATAGATGCCATATCATTTGCATACAAGATACGCCGGCGCAGTAAGGTTCACTACCAGAAAAGAGGGCACAGTTGGGAGCAACTTAATCAATTTAGTGCAGTACCAACATAAATAAGCAAGAAAAGCAAAGTACACTTCATCTGATACAATTTCATAATGCCGGTTGGGAAGAACAATAAGTCAGTCACAACACACTAAAGAATTCTGTAACAGCAGCCTGTTTTTTGGTTTTGTTCATTTTTTTGACTGCCTACATTCTCAACTTGCATACCAATAGGGTGTGCAGGTAGTCAGTGCTGTCTCGACTTTTCAGCCACTGGATACATTTATTAAAGCCTCAACAGCTTCTGAGGCAGTGAGTACCTGAGTTGTAGGAGCTTGCTTTCCATCATCATCCTCTTCATCTGCCGCCTCCATAACATCAGGGATGTTCTGAGCAATGTTCACTGTTGTTATCTGTGAGTTCACCATAGCCATCGTCATTACCATCACATTCGACCCACTCATGTACGGCCCCTGGAGCACACTCCATTTTCTGTCCTGTCTCATGCAACACTGTGTTGGCCTCGATTTCTTGTTTGATCACAATTGGGTCAGAGTGCGGTTCATGCAGCACCTCAGACTTTTTCCAGCATCTGACAGTCATCTCTTGCCACACTTCTGACCAAGATTCCCCCAACAGGCAGGGGCGCCACTTCAGATTTCGACTGGGGAAGGGGCAACATCCAGCCAGAGGGGCTGTGGGGGCATTCTGTCATTCAAAAAACAAAAAAAGCAACAACCTGCAATGTGGGGAAGGAGTGCCCCCCCCAAAAAAATTGTGCCCCTGCCAACAGGTAGCAAGCATCTTTAATTGTGAGCTTCTTAATGGCCTCAGTTAACATTAACTGCTCATTTTCTTCTGTCAGGACAGTAGCCAGATGTTTTGCCCGGTACAACCTCTTGAGGGTAACCAAAATCCCCTGGTCCATGGGTTGTAACTTGGAGGTTGTGTTTGGGGGCCAAAACATACACCATACACTTCTTTCTTCCGAAATTAGCTGCTCTGGATCTGGGTGGGCACCTGCATTGTCAAGTAAGAGAATCGCATGTTGCAGAAGGTTCATTGACCACAAATGATTGCGAACTGCTGGGACAAATTCTGAGTAGAAAGTTTTTAAATATACTGGCATTCATCCATGCATTACTCTAAGCTGCATAATTAACAGGAAGGGTTTGCATGTTAGCATGTTTAAAACATATTGGGCACAATGATTTTCTGAATACCAACAGCTTAAGATGGTGCGTACCTGTTACATTTGAATACCCCAGCACCATCGGCCTTTCTTTTTTTTTTTTTTTAACCCACGGCAAATTTCTCTGACTATCATGCAAGTGTATTTTTGGGCAGCATTTTCCAGCACGTGCCCATTTTCTCAGCATTATAAATTTGTGCTTGTGTGAGTCCCTCAGAAACCATTAGGTAACTGAGTTTTTTTTTCTGAACGGGCTTTTTGTCATTGCAAGCTGACAAAAGTTCACCAGCCACAGAAAGTCAATGGATGCCATGGCAATTTTAAAATGGCTCAACCACCTCTCACTGGCACCAAAGGCATCATCCATGCCATTAATATTTTTGTGAAAATTGTTGGTTTTCTCTTTGAGGATGGGTCCTGAAATTGGGGTGCCTTTGACTCTGTTTTGTACAAACCATAACTACAGCACCTTGTCAAGTGCCTCGTCCTTGCTGTCTTTCATGCCCTTTCTATGGGACAGACCATCAGGGCAGTCCACTGTTGAAGGATACTCCCTCAAGTTTTTTCTCTAGCAGCACGGATGTCGCATACTGTGGCATTACCAATTTGAAACTTTAGAGCAACAGCAACTATGCAGTCCTCATTGTTGAGACATTGCTGCACTCTTAGCTTGTGCTGAATATCGAGCACACGCTGTTTTCTTTTTGCTGCCATTACCACGCCACAGTCTGTTAGCTTGCATGTTTGAGCACTTCCTTGAGCACATTTATGTGGCTGCTTGTTACTGTTAACAAGCTGCTAATGACAGCAATTAGAACAGCGGGTAATAATTAGTGAACTGCATGACGTTGTACGGAGGACAGATATTAAGTATAGGGAGCAATGGGGGACAAACACTGATTTCGGATAATGCGGAGATTCAGTTAATTGGGTTTTGGATAACTGGGAGTGTACTGTATAGCACATTCAAAATATCAAATAGATAATCAAAAATTGAATACAAGAGGGGCGGAGCTTGCCAAGCAACATGGCGGCAGCTTAGAACCCGGAGAGCATCCCTAGGAAAGCCATCCTAGCACATCCTTCAAGCAGATCCTATCATGGGCTCAGGAAAAGCAGGGCACTATCTGCAGAAAGCTGCCAGCTACAAAAGATACCAATATTGTCGGGGAAGCTTACAAGGACACAGCAAAAAAATGTGTAAAACCTGAAAAGACACTTACCTTGAGGAGAGCCACCACCAGTAAGCCTTCATCCGTGAGGTGGTATTGCTTAAGATCACATCGCTGGCACGGAAGTGGGCTAAGCTCGGATTCACATCTATCAAGCACCGTGGTTACAGAAGGATAAAATAAAATAGCACTGGAATTAGCTAATATCATGATGCGATTGAACAAAATACTAACTGACACAGCTCAACTAAAAGACACTGTTACTAAAACTAATGCGGAGCTATAAGCGCTTAATGCCAGGGTTACAGGGACCAAACGAATGGTTAACACCCATGAAAAAGTACTGCAAACACACCACCAACAACTCTGAGATCAGGATGAAAAGGTTCAGTACTTTCTTCAAAAAGTTGATGACATTAGCTGTCCTGGTGGTGCAGAGGGCTGAAGCGATGGTGCCTTACCTCGCGCTTCGTGGGCGACCCGGGTTCGGGAATGACCTTGGGTCACTGGACAGCCAGCTGGGGGGTTGGGCTGGAATGGGATTGAGCATGTTCTCCCCTCCATGGGGTGGCTGCCCACTCATCCGTTGTTCCGCTTCCACCAGGTGGAGGTCCGGTGGGCATGCAGGCAGCACAGAATGGCGATGGAAGTCAGGGCAGGGGAGGAAGGGGCCACTGGATCCTGGTGTGTGCGTGTGTGTGCCTCCATGCATGCACACGCATGTGTATGGCGTGGCCTCGGGGGGGAGAAAAACCAAAAAGCAATAAAGTACATATGAAAAAAAAAAAGTTGATATGGATAATAGGGCCCGTAGAAATAACTTGAGGCTTGTCAGGGTCCCGGAGGGAGCAGAAAGCAGAGACATGCCAGCCTTCCTAACAACTTTTTTGCCACAACTGCTACAGCTCAACAAATCCCTTAAACCAAGTATAGAAAGGGTGCACAGGTCACTCGCCCTAAACCAAGAGAAGGTGGCCGTCCATACTCGATCCTTTGTAGATTTCTACAATATCCTGTGAAGGAGCTATATTTATATATGGCCGGGGAAAAGGGCATTCTAATGTGGGAAGGTCACAAGATTCTTCTTTTCCAGGACTTTTTACAAGAACTATCCCATAAGCGGAGGGCATATGCTGCTGTAACACAAGAACTGTATCGCAGGGGCTTACCTGCTTCCCTCCATTACCCCTCAATGCTCAGAGTCACCTTCCGAGGGGAGTTTCTGGTCTTCAAAGATCCAGGGCAGGTACAGCACTTTCTGGAGGAGACCCAGCAGAACATGGGAAGGTGTCCCTCACCACCAAAGCCGCAATACGGGGCAACGTGGAAACCCTCTAGTCCTGCCAGAATGGAAGTGGAATCAAGCAGGGAGAGAATCTCTGCCACACAGACTTCATCTGAATCCTGGCAGCAAGCACATAGGGGCCACCAGAGAAAGAAGACCACCGGCACCAGCACCCTCAAGCCATCTAAATCCAGAGCCCAGTCCAGGAGGTGCCAGAGCTGCCATCAGCTCTCCGGCACCAGCAGTACCTCACCTGCAGAAACCCTCATTAAGGTCTCCAACCGATATGAGCCCATGCGTGCACTCACCCTGACTTGTCTGCATATGCCTGGGCCAGAAGAAACTCCACAACACCCAACTTCTCAGACACCAAGCCAGAAGGATGACTGAGCCCCCATCAGCCAAAACTGGGTGGATTCCATTGCTAATGATGATTTTTTCACAGCTCTACCTCCAGGGAATACCTCCCCACTGAAGAAAGGGGAACAGAGGTAACAGAAGGCTTAATAACATTTCTAATTTTTAAAAGCTGCACTACAAATGTCCGGCACCTGCAGCGACCTGCACGATATTGACATTTGAGGTGAAATTGGCTAACATCTCTGCAGGCTGATGGAGGGGCTGGGCGCTCTGTACAGCATGACATTGGCTGCACTTGTAATTGACTAGGTCAAAGACCTACCTACGTAGCACAACATGTATCCAGTATGAAGGTCTGCTTTGCTTATGGGCCAGAGCCTCCCTATAACCTGGACCCTCTTCTCACTGCCTGGGGCTGCTTTTTAATCCCCTTCGGCAGGGAATACAGGTTATTTTACTAGCCCAATTTAACTGAGAGGGGAATGGGTTGTCTTGCAGTACCTGCAAGGAGTTACTGCAGTGATGGATAGTGCGACCTGACAGTTGCAAGTCAGTACATCTGTGACTTAACTAAGGGTGCAGGTACACCTGTTTAAAATCTGCTTTAAGCTCACTGAGGCCTCCAGTTGTTTTGTAGATGGGTGTCTCGTTATTTAGTTTAAAGACAATCAAAGGTTTGAAATATTTGAAGGTTTTATTATAGTGGTTTATGTGGAAACTGAGGGGGGGGGGAATGTAGAGCTACACGGCTCGAACAGTCAGCTTTACCGACCAAGTGGGAATGCCTCCCTCATAAGCGATCATAATTTCCCCTTGAAACTGCCGGACTGCCATTGGTTAGCGTGCCTTCTTCAAGCAGGACATATGGACACTGGTCCTTGCAAGCACCTTGGCTGTTCACTGATCGACTTTTGCTATTTTTCAATCTGTGCCCTGACCGGCTTTTAGCTGGCTAGCCAGCCTACCCTGTACTGCTTAACCTCCTTATATCTGGATCTGCAAGTTTCCAAACTATCATGGGTAAATGTGTTTTATGCAGTGTACTGTTTTTTATTTCTGCTTGTCGGGAAACTGCTTGTGGGTTACTGTGTTAAATTGCTGTGGGTTTATACTGCACTGTTTCTGCTCGCATGCTAATAGTCTGTGACTATATTGCTAAAAGTATTAAAATTTACCTATTGTATTCCTTTCATCCCCTCTGCTCTAGCCTCTCAAATCTCTTTTCCTCAGCTGCAATCCCCCCCGACTCATTACCTGGCACTCTCTTTATCTCTCCCCTTCCTCCTCCTCCCTACCACACCTAAATTTCATTTACTTTTGCTATTCAGGGTTCTGGCACCTAGATACAGACACCCATTTACTGCTCCCTTTTGTTTTCAAACTCCACCTCCCCTCTCTCTGTTACTAGTCCCACCCACCACTTAACCAGTGGCCGATCCTCCAGCCGTTTAAAGTTTCTAATTCTCTCCCTTTTCCATCCACATAAACTTGTCCTTGGCTGGGCTCCCTCCTCCAGACCTGCAGCCGTGGCTCGCTCCTTGGAGCCATCAGCTGTACTCAGCCTCCCGCCGCAGAGAAAACCAGGTATGCCCGCTGTTGTTCTTCTTGCCTACTCAGATCCCAACCTCTGTTTCCCACTGGCTAATATCCCCTGGAAACCACTGGACTGCCATTGGTTAGCGTGTCTTCTTCAAGCAGGACATTTGGACACTGGCCCTTGCAAGCACCTTGGCTGTTCACTGACCGGCTTTTGCTATTTTTCAATCTGTGCCCTGACCGGCTTTTAGCTGGCTAGCCAGCCTACCCTTTTATTTTCTTCCATTAGCAAGTTATACTGTACTGCCACTAGAGGGACATAGTCTTTATCTAAAGTGATCCCTGCCTGTTGTTCATATAAATACCTTCCTAAACTACAGCTACTCTCTCCATCTGACCAGCCCCCCCACGCTCCCTGCTCACAAATTTTTCCTGTTCCTAAAGCAATTGTTCACTAATTTCTCTGCCTTTATGAAAAATGCATCCCCTACTCTCCTCTCTCCCCCCTTGTTCTGCTCATATCCCTCTCTTTACCACCTCCACTTGCTCACTACTCATCTATTCCTAATAACTCTCCCACCCCCATCAGTTATGATCTCCAGTCCCCTACCCACATCCATGTGTAACCCCTAGGTGGCGCTATCCCAAGTGCTACTACCCCTGCCTGCTTGGCTAGTAGCTGGTTAAGGGGCCTAGGTTCAGTGATGGGTGCCTCCACCCAAAGGTCAGGGTTGGTATCAGTCTGACTAACCAGGCCACAGCCCTCTGGGACACTGTGACTCCCCCTTGTCTCCTGCTAGTGGCCCACACAGTACACAAGGTTTACCTTCCCAATACCCCTGATAGGCTTTACACATACACCTAGATTTAACACTTACCCCCCAGGACTGGTTCCTTCAGCTTGGCTCTGGGGATCCCTGTAAAATAAGGTGATGCAATACAAAAAAAAACAACTATGCAATACCTTAGGCATAAACAGACACCATAGTCAATGTAAATTGCAGAAAAAAAGTAGATCTGATTTATTCAGGGGGCTTTAACAGGGAGGGGGCAATCAGGTTAATTGGCTTAAACACACTATAAATATCACAGTTGTGCATGCAGTCAGTGTCCCTATCAGTCACACTCTTTGGGTACCCAGGATGGAAAAGGGGGCTAGCCAGGACTGTTGCCCAGGGTGGGCCGGCATTGCAGCTGGTAGGGGCCCTGTGAGGAAAAAGAATTAACATGCACACCCACTGATTGTAATCTGGAGCCGGAGGGCTCAGTTCGTGGAAACAACACAACAAACAAATCAGATGACACACTTGTGATTTAAAAGATATGTTGCAGGGAGCTACCCTGTTTACTACTCAAAATACCCAAGGCTGAGAACAGGAGGAATGATGGTTGTTCTGGATTGCCAGAAAGCACAGGGTAGGGAAACAAGGCCCTCGTGGCAGGGCCCAACTGCATTGGAAGATCAAGCGGATTCAGTCCGACGTGAGCTGGGTTCAGCTTCCAACCCCCAACACACAACTCAGCTCTGGGGGAAAATCGATCGCCACCCCCTTGCAGTTCACAGCACATTTATATGTAACTAAGGATTACTGTACCAGGCAATAGGCTACTCGATCCTGATCGCAAGATCACTGCTAAAACCCGGGAGCATAAAGATAACTGAGGTCCTGACAGGCCCATCGCGCTTGACAAAATCTTCGGTCCTCTTCAGGTTGAGCCTGGTCTCTATCCAGCAGCTAACTTCACAGTACACCGAGCGGATCATTGTCCAACTAAGTTTCTCTCTCTCTCTCTCGGCAAACGGCAACAGGCCGGGTTTCGGGCCTTCCACGGTTCTCCCACGCGAACTACTGTGCAACATGGCTGCTCGATTATGCGAGCTCTTTCCTCCTCAACTTCCAACTCGAATCTGGCTTGCCAGCAGACAGCTCATGGTATTTCCCCTTGATCCAGAAGGTCCGGTTGGTTGGTCCAGCTGTCAATCACAGTAAAAGCTCCCCCTTTTGGTGCAAAAGGCGCCAACAGCTTAAAACCACAAATCCCAACGGGTAATCCATACAGTTCCACTTCAGCAGGCTCCATTTTAGAGTCCCAGAAAACTTATTGATCCAATTTGGCAGTTCAGGACCAAAATGGTGGAGCTAAGCAAAAACAGTCCATGCTACAAGAAGGCAGGTTAGAACAAGTCACACTATCATTATTACTCTGCGAATGTTTAGCAAATAAAAACATATTTTAGCTGTGCTCCCTCTGCACAATTAGCGATGGCAGAAATGGAGTGATTATCCAGCAGCCCAGGCAGGATTCCGGCATGGGAACACACAGCCCCCCCCCATTTAGGCTAATTATGACTGCAAACAAGCAGCCCTTAAAGAGACAGTAACAGAGGCTCTAAAAGCGCTCACTGGCAGTAACCTTTAAGCGGCTTTATCACCGAACACCAACCAGGCTGTGAGCAATTATGCAAGCTCTTGGAAGACTTTTCAGGAACCCCCATTTGCAGTGGGGTTACACCCTTCCTGGCCTGGAAAAACTTGGCGTCCGCGTCAAGTGAGTACCATTACAATAATTTCAAATGCAAATTATCTCATACATCTATACCACTAACATACTAAGCTTATAACTTCTAAAGCAGTTGGCAACATATTAAAACTTTACCATACATATTTTCTGTATTTCATAGTACACTACTTTTCTAAATCACATCACACATAGGTTACACAGATTACTCAGACACACACTGCAGTTTGGAATCAGGTTATTACTTCCTGCACATTGAACAATGATAACGGGGGCCCTTTCCTATCAGCTACCTTAGGGCTGGATGGGACGGGGCACCATACTTAGAGGGCAGAACAATCAGCCTGGAGTTAGCACTCAGACTCAGTTTGGGTAGGGAACTTTGGGACACATAAACTCCCTTGTGGACTATGTAGAGAGGCAAATTCACTGGCCTCCCAGGGGAATCATAGCTGAGGCATACTATTGGTTTGACAGTTCATCCAGTTTTCCTGGGGGGAACAGCCACAGCCTCAGTACCTTTCACCTCAACCTCTGCACTTTTCTCACTTGCAAGGGGGCCTCTGTCTGGGTGGAAAAGTTCAAACTTGGGGCACTGTCAGCCCCTGGCTCTGTGGATTCAGGTTCTATAACACTTGGTTCACTGGGAAGGTACTCCGGTACTGGAAGGGAATTATCATCACACTCAAAGTATTCCTCATGTTCTGGCACATCACCAGTCTGACTCAGATCATCGGTCTCTTCCTCAGGTAAGTTCCACAGTTCCACCATACACAGTGACTCAACATCATCAGACTTAGTGCTCTGCACTTCACTCTCATGGAGCATTGGCTGCAAGGATAAAGTTGGGGAGTTAGGCAGTCCAGAAGGCCCAGCTTCATCCCCACAATTGACCATGGGGTTACCCCGAAACAGTTGACTCAGTTCATAAGCGGGGTAATAAGCATCGTTGCACTCACTCTCATCAGAAGTGGACTGACAATCATTATCATTTTGGGTTTGCTGTGGAGAGAACCTTAAGTCAGTGACCATGGGGGCAGGATTGCTCTGTCTTTGTTTCACAGCAGCCCGAGTCACTGGTCCGGGGGAGCAACCTCTGGTGGCTTAGCTTCAATCATGATTTGGCCAATGGGCAACAAATGGTTACGGTGCATGGTCTTGACATCTTTTGAGTGGTTTTCAGGCTGCACTTTGTACACAGGTAAGTCATTCAATTTGCCTACTACTATGTGGGGAAGATGGTGCCGCCGATCAGCAATTTTATGTTTGCCTTGCAATCCCAGATTCTGCAGCAATACACAGTCTCCAGCTCGAAGCTCTTGGGCCTTTACTTTTTTATCATATCTTTCTTTATTAGCTACATTTCCCTTTGCAGCCATTGTCTGAGCTAGTTGGTAGGCATGGTTCAATTGAGCCTTTAGTTTTTGCACATACTGTAGGTAATTCTCAGCTTTGACCCCGTCAGGTGAAACCCCAAAATAAATGTTCACCGGTAACTGAGCCTCCCTCCCAAACATGAGACAATAAGGAGAGAACCCAGTAGCATCATTTTTTGTGCAATTATAGGCATGAACCAAGGCGCTAATCTGCTGGCTCCATTTGGGCTTGTCTTGCAGGTGGAGAGTGCCCAGCATGTCAAGCAGGGTGCGATTGAAGTGTTCTGGCTGTGGATCTCCCTGTGGATGATAAGGCATGGTTCTGGACTTCCGCACCCCCCATAAAGAAAGCATTTCTTTGATTAAGTGACTCTCAAAGTCTCTGCCTTGGTCAGAATGAATTCTCTGGGGGGCCCCATAGTGAACAAAGAAATTCTCTATCAGCACCTTGGCCACAGTGGAGGCTTTCTGATCTTTGGTAGGGAAGGCTTGGGCATATCTAGTAAAATGATCTGTAACCACCAACACGTTACTGATATTCCACTGATCGGGCTCCAGACTTAGAAAGTCAATACAGACTAACTCCATGGGTGTGCTGGTGGTGGTGTTAACAAGGGGTGCAGCCCTCTGGGGCAGGACCTTTCTCTGTAAGCCACGACTACAAGTTCGTACATGATGTTTAACATCTGCCCCCATTTTAGGCCAGTAGAATCGGGACCGCACCAGGTCAAGGGTTCTGTCAATGCCAAGGTGGCCCATGTGGTTGTATAGGGACCTCAGCACCAAGTCTCTGAAATCTGTGGGCAGGACCAATTGTTGCTTGTCTACTTGGCCCCCCATCTACAGTCGCTCGGTACAGCAACTGATTTATTAGCTTTAATTTAGGGCCTTCTTTGTACAATAGTGCAGCTCTCAAGTCAGAGGAGCGCAGCTTGGACACATCTTTCCCTACGTAGAGGACTTCCATAGCTGAGCGGATCATTGGATCACGAGATTGAGCTCGCTGAAGGCTGGTATTATCAAACTGAGGCAATGCACTAATATCTAGTGCGGAGAAGTGACAGTATGCATCTGGTATACAAGTGTCAGAGGGGCCCAGACAGTCTACCAAGCAGTCCACTGGGTCCGTGGACATCTGCTCATCTTTGTCAAACTTTTGGCACAGAGCTCAAATATCAGGCTCAGACAACCTGACCCAATCACCTTTGGAATTAGGTGTCCGGGAAAGGGCATCAGCATCTGTGTGATTCAGGCCTGATCTGTATTCAACAGCATAATCATAAGTGGACAACACAGAAAGCCACTGATGCCCAGTAGCATCAAATTTAGCTGAAGTCTTCACATAGGTCAGTGGATTATTATCTGTCTTTACCAGTATCTTTGCTCCATACAAATAGTCATGAAATTGGGTGACAATGGCCCACTTCAGCACCAAGAACTCCAATTTATGTACAGGATAGTTTTTTTCTGATGGGGTCAGACTCCTACTGGCAAAGGCCACTGTCTTAGGCCATTCTTATGCTCCTGATATAACACAGCTCCCAAACCTTGTAGGCTAGCATCAGTGTGTAACACATAGGGTTTAGCAGGATCAGCATAAGCAAGGACAGGAGTGTGGGTGAGTTGATATATAATTTTGTGGAAAGCAGCCTCACAGTCGGGTGTCCATCGGGGCCCAAAAAGTTCACCCGGGCCAAAGTACACTCTCTCTGTTTCAGTGGGGGCCATTCTCTTGTATTTTTTGTTTGTGGGAGGGTAACCCTGGGTCAGATTCAACAGTGGGTGAATCACTCTGGAGTAGTCCTTTATGAACCGACGGTAATAACCACAAAAACCAAGGAACCGTTGTAATTCTTTCAAATTATGCGGCTGGGGCCAGGTGGTCAAGGCCTCAACTTTGCTAGGATCAGTCTCTATCCCTTCGGTGGACACTATGTGCCCCACATTCTTTACGTATGTCTGAAAGAACTGGCATTTGTCGATGGACAGCTCAAGGCCAAAGTCTTCCAGTCGGTCCAACACTTTAAAAATTCAGCTCTCATGTTCCTCCAATGAACTTCCAAACACAATAACATCACTCCAACAAGTTCATGTCCCCCACTGCACGTTTTATCAGTCGCTGAAAGGTAGCTGGAGCCCCTGAGATCCCCTGAGGCATCCTCATAAACTCATAGAACCCAAGCGGATATATGAAGGCTATTTTCTCACGGTCTTCTGGGGCCATGGGGATCTGGTAGTACCCACTGCAAAGATCCAACACCAAGAACCACTTGGTTCCATTTAGACAGTCCAAAGCATTCTAAATACGGGGCATGGTATATTGATCGGGAATGGTCCGCCTGTTAAGGGTCCTGTAATCTACACACATCCTTACTGTCCCATTCTTTTTCCTCACCTCCACAATAGGCGAAGCACAAGGGCTTCTGGATTTTTGTATCACACCAGCTGTGAGCATTTCCTGCAAGCGTCTTCTTACATCATCTATATGTGCTGGTGCTAGGTGCCGAGACCTCTCATGGAATGGCCGTTCATCTTGCAGGCGTATGTGATGCTCCGCTCCTCGGACACATCATAAATCTCATTCCTTTAACGAAAACACCTTATCTCACTGGGCGAGTCTCTGGCTGATTCTAGTCTTCCATTCCGCTGGCAAAGGGGAGTCACCAAAGTCGAACAAGTCAGGTGTCACTTGGTCAGTCACTCCAGAGGGCTTATTACTAGGTAACACTGCAGCATCTGCTCAGTGTTCAGTAGCTAAGGTGCAGCCTCTATTCACCCAAATTTCTCGATCTGACACATTGTGAACTTGGACCATGACCCATCGGGCATAGGCATGAGCACGAGCAGGTAAGATACTAGCTTAATCAGCAACCCTTCTGGCAATTTCCCATCGCCTGGAGCGTCCAGCATGAGTATCTTATTCTTGACATCTTTCCATAAGTGGACCTCCCCTTGTAGGTTGCACTGGGTGTTGGGGCCCAGGACCATTGACTCAGGATCCTTCTTCCATACCACCCCGACTGGTTCATTTTGATCCACCTCTTCGGCATTTTGCCACAACTCATACGCTCTCTTAATCAATGCAGGAATCCTCAGAGCCCTACCAGTTTGTTGCCCCTGTTTCTCATAGCATAGCTGCGCCAATGTCCTGAACATATGAGCATTCAGCCCGATTAGTAGAGGACCCCATCGTACAGTCCAATAGGGGACACACCAAAGCTAAGGTCTCCACTTGCTCCACCACTGCAGCCACTGAAGTAGGGAAAGACAACCAAATCCTGATATACCTGGCATAGGGGTAGGCCTTTTCACTCAACCTCCAGACATGCAATCCTTCCAATGGCTGTAGGGGCACATCAGGCAAGTGCTTCTGATACCAGTCCTGAAACATTATAGTTACTTGGGAGCCACTGTCGAGCATAGCCCTGGTAGACACTCCATTCACCTTCGCTGTTGTCTCCATGGAGGGGCCCACTGTGTCAGACCATTCCGGTGGCACTGATGCTGGTGTTGATCTGGCATGGGCTTTGGTAGTGTAACTTTTTCTTACAGCTCCCCCTGGTGGCGAATTAGTATTTCGTCGAATCCCAGCAAATAACTGGGCAGTGACTCTCCTCAAATTCTCTGGTGAATGGCAGAAGAAATGGGTGTGTCCATCCTCTCCACACTGATAGCAAAAAGCAGGCTCTCGGGGATCTCGTGGGGTTCGCGGGCCATCTCCCGACTTGCATACCACAGGAGTATTGGAGGGCTCATCTTTGGCTTGTGCTTTGGTTCCTTGATCCTCAGGACTTCCACCAGTGTGAGGATTCTGTGTGGTCTGCAGCAAGTCCCCCACTAGTGCGCTCGGCTCTCGCACTTCTTCCAGTAGGTTACCCTCAGATTGGGGCTCTGAAGAAACAACATGCACTCCCACTCCATCTTTGGTCTCTGGGGACGCCTGATACAGGTCAGGTTCTCTGGCTGCTTCAGTCAGCTCTTTGATCAACTCTCTCAGCTGCTGGGCCTCATCTGAGTCACTCCTCTCAGGAGTCGAGCAGGTACCAACCATCCCCACATTGGGCTCCCAGCCCTCTTCATCAGTCTCAATTTCACGAGTTTCCTTCATAAGATGACAGTACTCATGAGGGTTAGCTTTCCTATCTTGTAACTTGAGTTTCAATATCATTACACTAGAATGTTGGGCTGACTTTAAGATATGGTCCAATCTGACCCGGTTCAGTTCCTTCACGGGCATTCCCCCTGTTCTGTGGGCCCTCTGCAGTGCCCTCTCAATCCTGGTAACAAAAGTGGACAATTTCTCATTTTTCCACTGCTTAGCTGACTTGAACTTCCACAACAAGTCATCCCCCGACTCAGTACTACCAAACACCCCTTCCAGTGCAGACAGGTATTCAGCTGCTGTAGCCTCTGGACTAGTTGCTCGAAAGAAATGGATGGCTTCCAAGGCTAGGCCCCTCAAGGTCTCCATCAGCCTCTTTCTCTTTTCCCCCCTGAACATTGCCATTCTTGTACTAAAGGAGTGACATAGTCCATCCATGTTTCCAAGTCGTCCTCCCCTTGGGGACACTGGGACTGTGCCCGAAAAGAGTCTGAACTTTCGGTAGGAATCCAACTATATTGAGGGAATCACTATGGGGGAAGGAGCCACAGGAGAACTCTTTGGAGAAGCGGGGGAGGTGGCTGGGGAGTGCAGGAGCATGTGTTCCTCTGAAAGGTCTTAACACCATTACAAGCTCTTGGGCAATTCGTCCTTCAGACGCTAATAGTTTGAGCAACTTATCCTTGAACCCTTCTATACGGGGGAACCTACCCAGGGTAGTCAGATCACTGTGCAGGTGAATGACCCTCCATCCTTCCTGGGTACCTTCAGGCAAAATAACAGGGGGTACTTTCTCTGGATCTAGCGGGGAGCTACAGGAGAGCAACACTATCATAGTCTGTTCAAACAAATCTGCATCTCTCCCCTTTACCTCGACTTTACCCAAACCCTTAACATGCTCCACTGTGGCTACAATATCAGCATTAGCAATCCCTAATGGGACATCCAGTAATAGGAGAGCCTGTCGGGGGGTCCAACCCCTCAGCCTCACTCCACCCCATCATTCAGTGCACTAACAGCTTATGAGGGGCAATTTTCAGCTTGGGCGTAACGATCCTCCATTTTCTCCCCAAAACTAAACATATCAGGGTAATTTCTTACCTTGCCCACTAGAGGATGCTAATCCCAGTGGTGCCTCCAAGATGTAACCCCTAGGTGGCCCTATCCCAAGGGCTACTACCTCTGCCTGCTTGGCTAGTAGCAGGATAAGGGGCCTAGGTTCAGTGACGGGTGCCTCCACCCAAAGGTCAGGGTTGGTATCAGTCTGACTAACCAGGCCACAGCCCTCTGGGACACTGTGACCCCCCTTGTCTCCTGCTAGTGGCCCACACAGTACACAAGGTTTACCTTCCCAATACCCTGATAGGCTTTTCATACACCAGATTTCACCACTTACCCCCAGGACTGGTTCCTTCAGCTTGGCTCTGAGGGACCCCTGTAAAAATAAGGTGATGCAATACAAAAAAAAACAACTATACAATACCTAGGCATAAACGGACACCATAGTCAATATAAGTGCAGAAAAAAGTAGATCTGATTTATTCAGGGCTTTAACAGGGAGGGAGGGAGGGAGGAGGCAATCAGGTTAATTGGCTTAAACACACTATAAATATCACAGTTGTGCATGCAGTCAGTGTCCTATCAGTCCACTCTCTGGAGTGCCCAGGATGGAAAGGGAGCTAGCCAGGACTGTTGCCCGGGGTAGGTTGGCGTTGCAGCTGGTAGGGGCCCTGTGAGGAATAAGAATTAACATGCACACCCACTGATTGTAATCTGGGCCGGAGGGGCTCAGTTCATAGAAACTCTTGCTTAAACAAATCCAGATGACACACTTGTGATTTAAAAGATATGCTGCAGGGAACTACCCTGTTTTACTCAAAATACCCAAGGCTGAGAACAGGAGGAATGATGGTTGTTCTGGATAGCTAGAAAGCACAGGGTAGGGAAACAAGGCCCTCATGGCAGGGCCCAACTGCAGTGGAAGGGCAGGCGGATTCAGTCCGACGCAAGCTGGGTTCAGCTTCCAACCCTCAACACACAACTCAGCTCTGGGGGAAAATTGATTGCAACCCCCTTCCAGTTCATAGCACATTTATATGTAACTAAGGATTACTGTACCAGGCAATAGGCTACTCGATCCCGATCGCAAGCTCACTGCTAAAACCCGGGAGCATAAAGATAACTGAGGTCCTGACAGGCTGATCGCACTTGGCAAAATCTTCGGCACTCTTCAGGTTGAGTCTGGTCTCCATCCAGCAGCTAACTTCACAGTACACTGAGTGGATCACTGTCCGACTAAGTTTCTCTTTCTCTCTCAGCAAACGGCAACAAGCCAGGTTTCGGGCCTTCCATGGTTCTCCCACGTGAACTACTGCGCTACACGGCTGCTCGATTATGCGAGCTCGTTCCTCTTCAACTTCCAACTCGAATCTGGCTTGCCAGCAGACAGCTCGTGATATTTCCTCTTGATCCAGAAGGTCCGGTTGGTTGGTCCAGCTGTCAATCACAGTAAAAGCTCCCCCTTTTGGTGCAAAAGGCGCCAACAGCTCTAAACTATAAATCCCAATGGGTATTCCATAAAGTCCCACTTCAGCAGTCTCCATTTTAGTCCCAGAATACTGATTGGTCCAATTTGGCAGTTCAGGACCAAAATGGTGGAGCTAAACAAAAACAGTCCATGCTGCAAGAAGGCAGGTTTGAACAATTCACACCATCATTATTACTCTGTGAATGTTTAGCAAATAAATACATCTTTCAGCTGTGCTCCCTCTGCACAATTAGCGATGGTAGAAATGGAGCGACTATCCAGCAGCCCGGGCAGGACTCGGGCTTGGGAACACACAACCCTCCCCCATTTAGGCTAATTATGACTGCAAACAGGCAGCCCTTAAAGAGACAGTAACAGAGGCTCTAAAAGCACTCACTGGCAGTAACCTTCAAGTGGCTTTATCACCGAACACCAACCAATCTGTGAGCAATTATGCAAGCTCTTGGAAGACTTTTCGGGAACCCCCATTTGCAGGGGGATTACACATGCTATCACTCCCTCCCTGCCATTTGAAATATGGTTTCACTCTACCACTATCCCTCATGTGACTTTGATAACAGTGTCCACTTTCACTGCGGTTCTCCACCTTCTTCTTCCTCACTCATCCACTCCCTTCTCCTCAAAACTCCTGACCTCCTTGCCAGCCCCTTCAAAATCCTCTAAGCTCCACTTTCTCATACTCATTCTCCTCTTGCTCTCCACTGGGGATAGCCACCCAAACCCAGGCCCTACTGCCCCTAGCTCCACTGATGCTTCCTGCTCTACTACCTCCTCCCGCTCTCTTCTCTTAGCTCTCCCAAAGGGCTTAAAGATCCTACATCTGAACACCCACAGCTTGTTGCAAAAAATAGACCAGATTCAGACCATGGCGTGCACTCTAAAATCAGACATTCTAATCATCTCAGAAACTTGCCTAAAGAGCACTATCCCATACCACTCGGCCTCCATTCCTGGCTACTCACTACTAAGGCAAGACTGTGCTGGCAGGGGTGGTGGTGTGGCCATTTATGTCTTAGCCTCCATCTAATATTCCATCATCTACTCAGCCTCTGATCCTGAGACCCATGATGCCCTAGCTATCATGTGACCCTCCCCTTCACTCTACCAATCTTCGTATCCGGCATATACTGCTGCCCAAATGTCCCTCCTTCGGTTGCGCTAGACCTCCTAACCTCCATCACTTCCCTTGCTCGCTCTGGGGAATTATTTATCCTAGGCGACTTCAATATAAATTGGTTGTCACCTAAAACTACCAAAACTAAAAGCAAAATAGGAGCTCTAAACCTCTCACAACTGATCTTCGAACCCACCCGCCCAAACCACAAGACACAACAACACTCGCTACTCAACTGGGCTCTTACATCCCACCCCTACCATGTCATCACCTCTGGCATCCTCCCGGATGCTCTCAGTGACCATAACCCAATATTCATAGTTAGGGAATTCCGCAGAACTAAATCACCACACAAAACCATACAACTATGATCTTTCAAGTCTCTTGACCTTGAACCTCTCCTGAGTAACCTTGCCAATTCTGACTGGTTCTCCCAACCTCCCTCCTCCCTCCTTGGTTGATAAGGCCCTTGCCTACTTTAAGAAAAAACTGGAATGCCTTTCCCCACTCAAACAAACCAGAGTCAGAGGTAACCACTTGCCTTGGATAACCCCTGAACTTCTGGCCTGCCTCAGGGCTAGAGATCGAGCCTGGAAGTGTCATAAAGCTACCCAGCATCCTAGTGACCTTGCAAACTACTGCATGCTCCGAAACGCTTGCACCAGGGCTACAAGGTTAGCCAAGTCAGAATATTTCAAATCTGCCTTCATCACCAGCATAAACTCCCTTCAAAGTTCTGGAAGGTGGTCCATGCCCTATTTACCCACTCATCTCGACCCCCAGTACTTAAAGTAAATAGCTCACTAGTGTCCAACCCACCAGCCATAGCTGTGTAATTTAACTCCTACTATACCTCCTGTGCCACTGAACTACTGAAATTCCTCACCTCCCACCATCCACCTCCCCACCCTCTAGCGGTGTGCCCCCTCCACCACCCTCCCACCTCTCCTTCTGTTTCGCAACTGTAACCCCAAATGATGTCCTAAGTTCCCTCCTCACCATCAACCCATGTAAAGGTGCCTCCCCTGACAGCCTCGACCCAAAACTCCTCTCCCTCTCCGCTTCAGCCATTGCCTACCCCTCTCAATAATCCTAATTCTCTTATTCTCTACTGCCTCTGCCTTCTCTTCATGAAAACATGCAGTGGTCCTCCCTCTACCCAAAGGGAGTGCTCCCTCATCCCCTGGCAACTACCATCCCATTTCTCTCCTCCCTATCCTTGTCAAACTTCAAGAACACATTGTCCTCTCCCAACTCTTTTCTATCTGACACCTTCTTTTTCACCCCTTTTCAGTCTGGTTTCAGGAAAAAACATTCAACTATCACCTCTCTCCTACGGCTCACAGACTCCATCCTAACTGGGATGGATAATGGCCAAATTACCGCTGCCATTTTTGTTGACCTGGCCAAGGCCTTCAACACCATATCTCACTCCCTTCTCCTCGACTCACTCCCTGCAGCAGGCCTATCTCCCTCTGCCACAAACTGGTTCAAAGCCTACCTTATTGGCAGAACCCAATCAGTTAAGATCTTGGATGCCACTTCCCCTCCCCTCCTGATTAGCACTGTCACCCCCCAGGGCTCTGTATTAGGGCCCCTCCTATTCTCATATTCTTAAACAACCTTCCCTCTGTTTTCTTCTCTGCTACACTTATATATGACCATGATACAGTCCTGTATGCATCTGGCTCCTGTTCTGCCGAGGTTACAACCAGCTTACAGCAAGACTTTGAAAAGGTTCTGCTCTGGTTTGCAAACCATCAACTTTTCCTCAGTGCCAAGAAGGCTGTCTCCATGACCTTTGGCACAAGGCCGAGATTCTCTATGCTTCCCTTCCTACCCATTTTCCACACCCTTGATGGGACTTTACTTGAGGACACATCCTCTTTCAGGTACCTAGGTTTTTGATTGGACCAACATCTAAACTTCTCTGGACATATTGACGCCATCCAGAAAAAAATGCGCCCCAAGCTTGGTGCCCTGTTCAGGAACCATAGCTGCATCCCTCTTACAGCTAGGTGTGAACTTGTTCAGAAGATGATACTGCCCATTTTCAACTACTGTGACATAGTCTATGGTGCTGCCCTTAAGTCCTCCCTGGCCAGACTGGACACCTTCTTCAATTCCTTCTGTCGCTTTGCCGTGGTTGCCCCCCCTCACACTCACCACTGCAATCTTTATCATGCCCTATCCTTCCCCTCTCTTATAAATAGGCGACTCTCTCACTGCACTAAATTCACCTCCAAGCACTGGTTGGGTGACCTCCCTTCCTACCTCACCTCCTCCTTTACAACACCCCCCATCCACCCATTCCCTTAGATCAACCGACTCCAGCACCCTGGTAGTCCCCCGCACATCCACCCAAATTGACCAATCCAGTTACTCTCACTGCCTCCTAAAAATTTGGAATCCCCCCCTCAAATCCAGCACTCATCCTCCGCCTACTCCATCAGCTCTGCCCTCAATAATTACCTTGCACCTAGCTGCTCCTGCCATGTCCCTCCCTAATTCCCTCCTCTAAGCTCTGGACAAACCCTACCTCTTTACCGTCACCTTCATTTTACCATGTGCACCCCCACCCCCCAGATTTCTAGCTCTCCTCCCCTTCCCCCAATTTTCTCCCCTTGACCTCTCACAGAATATAAGGGACCCCAAATGCTCTCCATGGGTCCCTCTCCTACCCCCAAGGGGCTTATATCTCTCATCTACTCCCTTTCCCCACCATCCCTCCTATCTCCCTAGACTTGCAGTCCTCTTGCAGGGTTCTTAGCATCCTGAAGGGGTCCTACTGCATCTAGGCTTGTCTCCTTTCCTCTCCTTCCCCCTTCCCCATCCACCTGTCCCCCAGCCTTTGCAGTCCCCTTGCAGGGTTCTCAGCACCATGAAGGGGCCCTACTCTGCCTAGGCATGTCTCCTCTCCTTCCTTGCCCCCATTCTACCTTTTCTCCCTAGTCTTCGCAGCATCCTGAAGGGGGTTCTACTGGGCCTAGACTTGTCTTCTCTACTTCCCCTTCCCATCTACCTTTCTCCCTAGTCTTCGCAGTCCCCCTTGCAGGGTTCTCAGCATCCTGAGGGAATCCTACTGTGCCTAGTCTTGTCTGCTGTCCTTCTCCTCCCCAATCTACCTATCTATCTACCTTTCTCCTTGGCCATCTCAGTCCCCTTGCAGGGTTCTCAGCATTCTGAAGAGGTCAAACTGAGCCTAAGCGCATCTCCCCTATTCTATGTAGCCACTATCTTGGCTTTCCATGACTACTAGCAGGGTCCAATGCATCCAGCTGGACTATTAATAAGGCCCCATCCCCTCCAAAGGTGCAAATTCTTTTTCCCTCAGGGGTTCAATTCTCACTCCCTCCCTCTCCTATCTCTCTATTAATCCCTATCTACTGACCTTCCCCAACCTCCTTTCAGGGTTCCCCATATCCTGAAGGGGTCTCTCTGAGACACTGCCTTATCCCTTTCTCTTTGGTCCCCCCAGTCCCCTTCCAGGGTTCCTCACATCATGAAGGGGTCTCCAGGGTCATGACTTTTCCCTCTCCCCCCACTTCATACCTTCCTCTCCTGTCCTTTCCCCCTTTTCTTTCACATAAGCACTTGTTTACTTATCAACCCGGCACTTATTACTGTCCACTCTTTCTACCTATTATGTGCAACACTGTTGTAACACTGTTTGTAACACCTGCCTTACAACTGTATGTTAATGTTGATCTTGTAACTTGAATGTTTAATGTTTCATTCCTATTATACCCCTTCCCCCCAGATCACACTGGGGGGTGAGCAACTTGTCGCTCAGTGTGCTTTCCTGGTGAAACATTTCAATAAATAAATAAATATCTGTCTTATACAGGTCGATAGCTTCCCAAGCTGGGAGGATATCACTGCAATTTAAAGAATATGTCCCCAAAATAACAAAGGGGGAAGCTACAAAGCAGCGGGCTCAGCGGACACAGTGCCAGGGCAGGAAAGCGGTGAGGATATATGTCCCCCCCATGCAGTAGGAACCTGGAGCTGTAGTCCCTCCCACTCCCCCCAGCAAGTTACTGGAGGATAACAGCCCAGCCCGCTACCATGGCTCCCTAGGGGACTGACCTCCCCTTCTTCCTTGGCTTAATGATAGGCTTGAGAGCTGGCAGAATTATAAGAGCCCACCTCTGATGAGACATTGGCTCATTTCCTAGGGACTCTACCCTCATATTAGGTAGAGGTTAATTAGTGAATAGTGATGTACTCAGGTTCTGTACGCAAGCCGAGGCAGATCTTGTAGTCAGACCCCGACCCCCCCCCCGGAGTCTCCAGGGTCATTAACAGTCAAATTCAACTGTCAGACCGTGACTGAAGACATACACGTGACACGGCTTCCCCATGTGGGTATAACATTACTAAAGCCCGATTGAAATGTTTTATGATGTTTTGCTTATATGTGTAACTGCCCTTGTTAGGGCAATATGGCTTTGCCTGGGGTATATTGTTATAGAAGTTAAGGTTGAAATGTATATATACATAATGCAAGCAAAGACTGTGAAGATAGTAGATAGTACTACAGGGCAGAAAAATGGAGTATCGACAGGCAAGCTAGACTCCAGAAGGTACTGGTTCAGAACAAGCCTGCTTCATATGGTCCAGTTACTATAAAAACAGAGTGAGGGTGTGCAGAGAATGTATATGGGCAGAGTCTTTTTGGGATGGACAGCATTACTTTTTAAAACATGAAAGAACACAATACAGCCTGATGATGGCTAACACTGTAAATTTAAATGCCACCTCCTGGAATGTGAGGGGCATGAACTCCCCAATCAAAAATAAGAAGGTGCAGTCCCATCTGAAAAGGCTCAAATTCCAAACTTTTTTTCCTACAAGAAACTAAGCTTGTACATTCAGAAGCTCTCAAACTATGAAAGGAATGGGTGGGATGGGAGGTACATAGTGTCTCTCAGTCAGCAAAACATGGGGTATCTATCCTGGGGCACAAAAACCTCAAGTGGAATATACTGTAATAAATTCCTGCTCAGATACCCAGGGGAGATGGGTGATGGCTAAACTCACAACTCCCAAAGGCTGACTCCTACTTGTTAAGGTTTATGCCCCCAATGAAGACAAGCCAGACTTCATCAATGAAGTCTCACAGGCTATACTAAACATGGCCTTTGATAATCCAGACATTATAATGGGGGGTTTAATCTCACTCTGGATCACTTCCTAGACCACCCAAACTCTACGCCAGAACCATATGCACAGTCGCTAGCTGCCCTCCACAACCTCATGGGCCTGCACGCCTGTCTGATATATGGAGGATTAGCCAGCCGGTAGCCAGGGACTATACATACTTCTCAGCTGCATGCTATGGTCAGCAGAATAGACTTCTGGCTGACCTCCCCAGGGTTAATGTCTATAGTCATACAAACATCCATTGCCCCTATATATATCTCTGACCAAGGCCCTGTCACCCTTAGTTACCCAGTAGAACTTAAACTCCCCTTCTCAACACAGTGGAGACTGGACCCTCTCCTGCTGCAGGATCCAGACTTGAAAAAGTGGATAATGGGAGAATCACAGCTCTACTTTGGGGACAACCCCCCAGGCTCAGCAACAGCAGACTGTATTTGGGAAGGATATAAGGTGACTACGAGATGGAAGATTATAAGTTACACCTCCCACAGGAGGAAACAAAAGGAGCAGAAGGCCGAGAGTTTAGAGAGGGCTTTGAAGGAGAATGACAGCCTATAGAAAAAGGACCACAGACAGTTAGAAAACCCCTCTCTTGTTAAAGAAATCATGGCCCTAAGAATAGAACTCAACTCCCTTGCTACCAGGAAAGCAGAGCTACAGCTCCATGGAATTAAGTTTAGATATTGGGCATATGGGGAAAAGAACAGTAAGCTATTAGCATACCACTTATGTAAACAGCAAGCTGACTGGCATATAACACAACTGATGGACCCCAAAAGTAAGACGTCTACCTCTGCTAAGGATATTAATGAAATAATGGTGTCATTTTACAAAGACCTGTATGCCTCTCACATCAAATGGGACAAACAGGCCTTTGAGGATTTTATGGGAAACCTTCCTCTCCCCAAATTATCAGATGCCCAGAAGGACCTGTTGGATCCCCCCTCACCCAATCTGAATTGAGGACAGCCATCCTTGTGATGGCTCCTCACAAATCACTAGGGAGCAACAGATATCCAGCAGACTTCTATCAGACAGTCCTCAATCCCATAAATCCCCCAGTGTTAGCCATGCAACAAAAGGCCCATGTCCAGCGTACTCTTCCCCCCAACTCTGAGTGAAGCAATAATAACAGTGCTTCCTAAGGATAAGACCCTTCCAGCCCTGTGAGTTACTGCTCTATCTCTCTAATAAATGCTGATGCTAAAATCTTAGCTAAAGTATTAGCAACACGGTTAGAACAACACCTCCCATCACTAATACACCCCTCCCAAGCAGGATTTGTAAAAGGCAGGGAGAGCACATACTATCTCAGAGCCCTCATAACCCTGATACAGGCTACAGGTAAAACCCTCACTCCTGCAGCTGCCATGGCAGTGGATTTTGAAAAAGCATTTGACTCGGTGGAGTGGGAGTATCTGCATGCGGTTCTGGATTGGGGGAATTTTGGCAAAAACTGCAGATAGATACATATTTTGTACCAGGCCCCAGTGGCAAGATTGCTAACCAGTAACAGCTTAACACAACCTTTTCAGCTACACCGAGGGCCTAGGCAAGGTTGCCATCTTCCCCCCTCCTATTCGTACTGGCCATGGAGCCATTGGCCGTGGCTATAAGGGAGCATCACATATTAAAGGGATGGGAAACTCAGAATACAGTACAAAATTATATGTAGATGACTGCTTGATACTGACAGAACACATAGGTGAGGGCCTACCTCACATACTACACCTCCTTCAGGCCTTCATAAAATTTCGAGGCTACGAATAAATGTAACTAAATCTGAAATCTTACCCCTGAATGAACTCCCCTGACTCCACAGGTAGCAGCTGCAGGCCCTTAATTGCACAAAGACAGGTATTAAATATTTGGGATACAGATCTCCAAGAACATACAGGGTATCCTCCTGCTAACTTGAATCCCTTGATACAGTCCCTACAAAAAGGCTTTGACAGATGGACCCACCTGAACCTATCCTTGGTAGGAAAAATAAAAGCTATATAAATAATGACTGCCCCTAGGATTTACTGCATCCTATTGCATCTACCAGTACTAGTCCCTGACATACAGTTTAAAAAGATAAACAAGGTTATAAAGGTTTTCTTATGTGGTGCAAAGACAACGAGATTCAGCTGGGTTGACCACCCCCAAGGATAGAGGAGGGTGGAACTTACCAAACTTTTCAAAGTTTTCCATAGCCAGCATTGCAAATATTTGATTAGAATGTTTCGGGACCCAAGGTGGACAACACAATATGGGCCTGGGTAAAAACCTCCATACTAGGAGAGACACATCTAGCAGCATTCTTTACCTCATCCATTCCCAAAATATATGCACCTTGGTTTACCATAAAGGCAGCCCACACGGCCCTTCAGAAGATAGGGAAGCTTGCACAGATGTGTATACACCCAGGAATATTTACCTCACTAGTGTGTAATTCCTCAGTAAGGATAGACAATGAGCCTGTAAATTGGGAATCCTGGGAAACAGAGGGATGAACAGGATCAAGGATATAATAGGCCCAGACTGTCCATACAATTGTGTCCTTTCAGCAACTCCAGGCTGCCTATCACATCCCAAAGGTGGATTTCTGGAAATACCTTCAAATCAAGAGTCATGGCTCAGCATAGTTAAAGCAAAATGCACCTGCAAAGGCATCCCTAGGTTGCCCAGCCCACACTCCTGAATTCTTACCATGGTTACACTGGCTTAGCAACCCCAAAGGACTAGCAGACAGACTACAGGTCAGGTTCAATCAAACAATGTCTAACCCTAGTCTTAAAGTCAAGGAAAATTAGCAGAGGATGTTGAGCAAAAATATACTAGAGGAAGAATGGGTGGGGTGCTGGAGATTGGCACACAGGGCTTACACAGATCAAAAGAGTCAGCTCATACAAAAGGAAATCCTCCATCTGTGATACCACACTCTGTAAACCTAAAAAAGATGGTCCTAACCCCGTCTGACTGCTGCTGGAGATGCGGGACAGAAGGGTTAGACTTACTCCACATTCTGTGGGACTGCCAGGATATGCGGGTGTTCTGGAACAAGGTGGTAACAATGTGGAAAGGTGTTAAACACCACATACCAACCTTGCCAGCCCTGATACTTTTAGGTATGACCTTGCTGGAATCTCAACTTGAGAGGACCCAATTAAGTTGGCTCCTACAAGCCACAGTGGAGGGGAAAAGGCTACTTTTAATGAGATGGAGAACCTCTAAAGTACCAAGCCTGGCTGACTAGTACAGTGTGATGGAAAATCTGGCAATAAACTTCAGGTTGCTATATCTCACCACACATAGCACTGTCATGTATCATAAAGTACGGGACTCCGTGATTTATTTGGACTCTAAAAGTACCAACCTGACCCCCAAATGGAGGAAGGACCTATTGAAACCCCTGTGAGCTACTGAAGCTAGCCACATGCCTAAGCAAAATTTTTCCCACACCTAAAGGCAAACCTTCACCACTGCCTGCCCCATCCTTCCTCTTCACTGTACTCCTCCACCTCTCCTACCATCTTAAGCATGCCCATAGTTTTAAGGTCACTTATCCATCTGGACAATAGATTTGAAATAACAAGCAGAAACTGGACATATAACTGTTTAAACATAGCCTTAGTTACAAACCCTGTGTGTATTTACAGCTAACTGGTCACTATAACTGCCATATGTACTGTACATCTAAAACTGTTTGTTTTGTTCACAATTGTTAACTGTTTTCTAATTTTTTTGTGATACTGAATAAAAAGGATTAACTGCAAAAAAAATTACAAATCAGTATGACAGATACATGTAAAAGAAAAACAATTGAGATAATCTAAGAACAATGAACAGATAACGAAGCAAATAGATTGCCAGCGCAAAACTACTTGGGGGGGCAGAGTCATGAACAGTTGCAGGAGGGAGAAGAATGGTCATAAAGGAAAGACTATAAGGAGAAAGCAGAAGAGACACAGGAATTGACAAGAGAAGGAGGACCAGAGTTTAGGAAAGTGGTATGAGAAAGCAAACGGACCAACAGTAGATTTTCTAGCAGGAACAGAGAAGTCTTACCATTGGTATTTATTTGTTAATGATTCCTGTTTTACTCTATAGCTTAGTCCCTTTGTTGTATAAAACTGCTTGTAGGATCTAGTCTGTACTCTACATTGTGACCTTGTAATTTATTCCATTTGAACTGTATTGTGATTTGTATCTACATACTTACTGCTACCAATTAATTTTCTAATTGCTCTTTTATGACTGCAAACTTGTCTGTAATTGTTATTACCATACTGTTTGGCTGTGCCTTTAACTGGGCAAACTACCTGGTTACCAAATAAATAAAATAAACTTGAAAAGGTGCCTAATCTTAGTAAGGGTCAGAGCTGTGTAAGAAGCTACTGCATTTATCTGGCAGAACAGGATATTCTAATTCCATGAGGACTTTGCAGTCTTAGAGGTACTTCTACACTGGTTAAATTGTTTGTATTCAGAAACACTCTTGTTAGTGCCTACAGAATGCAGCTTTTATCATGCTGTATGTGTGACCAGTTAATAACTCTGAGAAAAGCATACTACAGTTGAGAAGGGAAAAGCCTTTTTCCTGCCAATGAGACATTTTATTGTCAGTATCCCATTGTTGTATTCTCACTCACCACCCTTTCAAGGCAATTAATGGATAAATCAGATATTTCTGTGGCACGTCTGTAGGTGGAGTTTCTCCTGTTTTTATCTCAGCAGCTGATCTTTCCCACCAAAACCTGGTGCCATGGTGTCCACAAACTTGCTAACAGCTGGAAGTGCACTTGAACAGAGATTAAATGGAATTAGCAGGAGGATATTTACAATTACTGATCACACTTCCAATTTCCCTGTTACAGCTTCAGACAATGTGCACAAGCTTAGGCCTCTGTACTGTCAGCAGCTTTTACACAAGCCCAACAACAATATGATACTGTGTTTAGCTATACTGTGGGCAAGTTAAACAAATGTGAGAGTTTTCTAGCAGGCTGTGCTCTGTGTTTGTTTATTTTTACAAAGATACCATTTGTCAGTGCAACTGAGAGCCGCTCCTTCTTAAACATCCTGGCTAGTCTGCTGTGACAACAAACTGTATCACGCAATGTGGATTGGCACAGCTCAGTGCAGTTATGGCTAAATAGCCAGTCCGATTTTGTTCTGCTTTATACTGTCCCACTGAGATGACAAGTCTAATAAACATGTTTCTTTGTTTGTAGTGCATTGTCAGTTTTGCTTGAGACAAGGATGCAGAGCCAGATCAGACAGAGTTCAGAAGAAACTCAAACCAGACAAAAAGATCATAGATAAAATTAAAATACAAGAAAAATATGTGACCTTTTTTCCCATAGTATCCCTTTCCTTACTAGTTAACACCTCCTGAAATCTGGGTCCCCATATTAGGATGTAGGTATTTTCTTAGAAATTAAAGATGGAGTAATGAATTGGATCTGAAATAGATAAAGTACTAGACTACTGAGCAAACTGCCTTGCCTAATCAGGGGCCCACCGCTCACTGCCCTCTACTTCAGTCTTGACAGCTACCTGTCCCCACCTTGCCCCTTCTACATGCCACCCCTTGCCCTCTCCCTCCCCTGGCATTTCCTGACTTTTATCCTCCCGTCCCTCCCTTTAGAGCTCTTACCCTCACCCTCTACCCTCCGACAATGGCCTTTCTGCCTGCCTACCCCTTCCTCTCACCTGCAGTGCTTATTTCTAAGATTGCCCTTGGCTCGTATGTCAAGCGACCTAACATTTGGCACATTTTGAATTACTGGAATTTCCTATGCCTCAGTCTCTTACTTCTTTTTATTGTGTAACTATGTGTTATTATGTTGACCTTTGTATGTATGTATACCCCCCATTCCTTGACGTGGAACCTTTGTAAACGAGCAGTTCCTGCTCAAAGGTATTTGTAATCCTAGATTTCAATTAAATAAAATAAAATAAAAATAAATTAAACAATACCTAAATTAGATGTTTTAAACAAATATTATGCTCAGGAATGCAGGGCATATACTATCGCTGAGCTTCATTGTACAGTAGACACTAGGGAGTGTGAGAAATAAAGATCAGTTTCTAAATACCCTCAGTAACGGTGTATTTGCTAGTTAGGACTAAATGACGTATTCTTCACAATTCTTAGTATTTGTATTCAGAAAATAAAACAATATAGAAAAACATTGCTCACTCAAAGTGGCCAGAGCTAATGCTATGATCTCCTTCCCACTTCCTTAGTCATCACTGCTCCCACCCCCTCCATCCTTTCCCATACAATCTTCTCAGCCTTAGAGACAGCACTGTGGTGTTGGGGCAGGGCCAGCTCCCATATACTGATGTGTCATTTAAAGTCATCCTACCTCCCTAACCTGATTTCCCCTGGCCGCAAAGGTTCTTATATCTTATGTACCACCCTCTCCTGACCCTTGCACCATAACTGTGGGTGACAGCAGGAGGAGTAACCCTGGCTTGTCAGTGCCCCCCCTCCATAACTTACAGTGCACTACCAATCATAATTGACAACAGACAGTCTGCAGCATGACTAAGAAGGAGAGAATGGTCTGCTTATTTATGACATTAAGCAGACTAATGGATTTAGGTTGCCCTAGCATTCATAGTACTCAGACTGTCTCCTCTCCCCAGCATGCTGCAAGCTGTCAGTAGAGATGGCAAGATTATGATTGTCAGTACTGTGTGGGTTGGTGGACACTGACTAACTGGGATTAGTCTACCTATTATTTCCCCAGTCATAGATCTTGGTGAGAAAGAGGCTGCTTAACACATGGGGACCTTTGTTACTATGTGGAAAATAATCTGTAGAAGAAGAGCAGCTTTAAAAAATATATACAGAAGCTGGTACTGTGCCAGCTCCACTTTCTGATATCTCTGGCTAAAACAATTCTATGGAAGTGGGTGGAGAATGGGAGATTATCGGTGTGGTGCAAGGTGGCCATATGTATCGGGCATCCCTGGAGAGTTATGGCAGCACTCAGCAGAGGCTGATCACAGTGGGGCAGGGAAGTGATTTGTTGTTGTATTTCTTTCAGCATTCTGGGGATTTAAATTGATTTAAAGTTTTGCTCATAAAGGAATTTCTGCTGCTCGCATTGGGGCAGGGAGGTGAATAACATTGTTCTTTTACAGGCTGTTTGTGGCCTTCACTGGGGTTTTCAGGCAGTACTGTTTAGGGGATCTAAAGTGTTCTTTTACAGGTATTCTGTGGATTTCACTGGTTTGTTTTTTTTTTTGTTTGTTTCAGGCATTACTGTTTCGGTGGTGCAGTGAAGGGGGTGAGAACATCTGGAGCTTTCCACAGGGAAATTCCAGACTGGGCTGATTGTTTTTTGGAGAGCGTAGATCCCAGCCACCCACCCCAGTGATCACACTACCTTTATAGGTACTGTTCATTTGCAACTTCCTGTGTCAATCAACCAGCACAGGTAGCAGTTTCAAGAGGAGTAAGAGGAAAGGAGAAGTAGTAGGAGAAAATAATCAAGGGGAGCAGGGAGCAAAAGGCAAGTGCAGGTGAACTCTGAGAGTATTTGAGGTGCAGTACACCAAGATAGGATGACACATGGAGTGGTGCAGTGCAGTGGGTGTGGCGCAGCAGTCTTCAAGTACATTCTGGAAGCTGTGGCTCTGCCCATTTGTAGGCACATCTCTGGGCTGTGGAATGGAAGTGGCCAGGCTCCGAGCTGAGCTGGCAGGAGTACTGGGAACCTTCATTCTCACCCTGAGACCACCATGTCTCCAGGCAAGGCCGCAGGCGGATACTGAGGCAACGATCTGGATGAACTACAGTGGGCTCAGGGAGGGTTAAGGAGGTGGGACAGATGCACATCCCCCATCCAGTCCAACTAAAGAACAAATATGCTGTTCTTGAGGGCAGGAGGCCCCACAGAGGAGACCCGAGACTGAGACCAGAGGATGAGCAGACCACCAGGAAGGAGAGCACATGGGTGAACCCAGAGAACCCCAGAGGAGGAGGAAACATCTTGGTGGGGGACTTAATTGTTTGCCACGTGGATCTAGGCACAGATAGCAGAATAGAGAGGGAGGTTAAGTATTTCCCAGGAGGCACAGCTTAGAGGAGGAGAAGGGGATCCACAGGATCACTAGGGCAGTAGCAAAGAGGGGAGGGATAGATGTTGTTGACCACCTGGGGATTAACGACCTAGTAACGGAAGGTGCTAGCATGTAGACAGTACAGGAGGAGTTCAGGGAATTGGGTAGGCAACTTTGGGAGGAGGCAAACTCGATAACGTTTTCAGAGAGGGAGAAGGGCTTTGGCTACATCGGAGACTGGGGAACCACCTGGAGTGATGCACGCCTGTACAAGTGTGATGGTCGTTATCCTTCCAGTATGGGAACTACAGTCCTCAATGTACGGTTTAAATGCTTCCTTAGTGAACATTTAAACTAGCCGGGGGGAGTACCAGGTACAGGGAGACTCAGACAGCTCACCCCCACAGGTTACAGGAAACAGAGCAAAGGACCAGGAAGAAAGGTATTTGGATGATGAACCCAGTATAATGATAATGGACAAGGTAGGAATGGGAAAGCAGCACTTCAAAAACACCAGAGCTGATAGAAAGAGACAAGAGCACAAACACACAAACAGGAGGATGGGTGGCAGCAATAAATGGAAAATCATGCATGCAAATGCCCGCAGTCTGGGAAACAAAGTCCCAGACCTAGTGACTGTAATGATGGAGGAGGATCTGGATGTAGAAGCCATAACCGAGACATGGCTCACCAGTAACCACAATCAGGGAAGGGTCAATCCTGGATCTGGTGCTGACCAATGGGGACAGAATAGAGGATCTCCAAGTGGAGGGGCACCTGGGGACCAGTGACCACCACATGGTACAGTTCAAATTCAACACAAGGATACAGTCAAGCCATACAAAGGCAAAGATCTTAGATTTCAGAGGAGCTGACTTCAGCAAGATGGGAAAAGTTTTAAACAAACCCTGGAACACAGAAAGGCAGAAGGGGTGGAGGAGCAATGAGCATACATTAAAGAAACCAGTATTGGGGTCACTGAACAATGTGTTAAGATGAGAAGCAAAGGGAAAAGGAGAAGAAAGCCACTTTGGTTCTCCAAGGCTGTGGCAGAAAAGGTAAGAGCCAAGAAGGTGACCTTCAGAAAATAGAAGGAGATGCAAAGGGATGAAGATAGGGAGGAGTACCAGAAGTGTCTGAGAGAGGCAGAAAAAGCGGTAAGGAGCACAAAGGCACAAACTGAAAAAAGATTAGCTCAATTAGTGAAGGCAGGGAATAAGACATTCTACCGGTACATAAGTGAGGGAAGAAAGTCCAGAGGGTAGAATTGCTAAGATCAGAGGGGACGAGGGAGAGAGCAAAGAGGGTGATCAGGATAAGGTGTCAATCTAAATAAATATTTCTGCTCAATTTTCACAGTGGAAGGGGAGGTACAAGGACCACAGTTAAATATCTTAGACACTGAGGGGAGGGAGGTGGACACGAGTCTTTTTACAGAGGAGAGGGTGCTGAAGGAGCTTACAAAGCTAAAAGTGGACAAAGCTATGGGTCCAGATGGTGGCATACACCCCAGGATCCTGAAGGGACTAAGGAGGGAGCTGGCAGCCCCACTGGCGGTCCTCTTCACTGACTTCCTAAATACAGGTGAGGTCCCAGAGGACTGGAGAAGGGCACATGTGGTCCCTCTGCACACAAGAGTGGTAGCAAAGAGGAAGCAGGGAGCTACAGGCCAGTAAGCCTCACGTCAGTAGTGGATAAGATCATGGAGACACTCCTTAAGGAACAGATTGTGGAACACCTGGAACACATAGGGGTATAGGATCTGAGGCAACATGGTTTTATAGCATGGTTTTATGTCAAATGAACCTGATCGAGTTCTTTGACTGGGTGACAAAGGTGGTAGATCAAGGAGGAGTAGTAGATGCCACCTACATATATTTCAACAAAGCCTTTGATACTGTTCCACATAGAAGGCTGGTCAACAAGATGGGTAGTCTGAGGATGGGCTGCAAAGTGGTGAACTGGGTTACTAACTGGCTGAGGGACAGGAGGCAAAGGGTAGTAGTAAATGGAGCCCAGTCAGAGGATATGGAGATGACCAGTGGGGTACCTCAGGGATCAGTTCTGGGGCCAGTCCTCTTCAATGTCTTCATCAGTGACATTGTGAAGGTGCTGGAGGGAAGATTTCCTGTTTGCAGATGACACCAAAATCTGCAACAGAGTAGATACTCCAGAGGGAGTAATAAGGATGAGAACAGATCTAGAAAGGTTGGAAAGATGGTTGGAGATGTGGCAGCTGAGGTTTAATGCAAAGAAGTGCAAAATCCTGCACATGGGGAGTAGGAACCTGAGTGAGAGCTACAGGTTGTGGGGGCTTTTGGCAGTCACCAAGGAGGAAAGAGATCTGGGGGTCATTATCACAGATGACCTAAAGGCCACCAAGCAGGCAGCAAAGGCAATGGGGAAGGCCAGTGGGGTGTTGGATTGTACAGGAACAGGCATCACAAGCTGAAGAAGGGAGATATTGGTCCCTTTGTACAAAACACTGGTGAGGCCTCATCTGGAGTATGCTATGCAGTTGTAGAGGCCACATCTTTGTAAGGACATCAACAGGGTGGAGATGGTGTAGAGAGAGTGACTAAGATGGTGCAGGGTTTACAGCATAAGTCGTACGAGGAAAGATTAAAGGACCTCAATATGTATACACTGGAGAAGAGAGGAACTGCAAAGGCATAAATAAGGTGAGAAGGAAAACATCTTCCAGTACAAGAGTACTAGAACAAGGGGACATGATGTGACATTGGAGGGGGGCTGTATAAGGGGAAATGGGAGAAAGTTGTGTTTCACTGAGAGGGTGGTGGATGCATGGAATGGACTGCTGCAGGAAGCGGTTGGAGCACACACTGTGGTGGGATTCAAACATGCACGGGATAAGAATAAGGGAACCATAGTGATGGGAAAGCATGGCTAAGAGAAGGAATAGCTAAGCCAATGACTAACTAGGGTCATCGGCCACTAGTACAGCTAGGGCAAACGGGCAGACTGGATGGGCCTGGCAGTTCTTTTCTGCCCACAACTTCTATGTTTCTATGTCTTGTGTTGCCCCTTGGGCAAAGGAGAGGCCTTTCAATGGGGTTTCCTTCACCTTTTTAGCCTGAATAATGAATAGCAAATTCTGGAATATTTAAACCCTAGAATATAAATACTCTTCTGAATATTGGAAGAAATATATTTGCAAACCCCAAGTAGAGCATTATTGCATGCACAGTCAGTACTCAGCAAACACAAATTATTTATTTATTTAAAAGGTTAATACTTTTTTCACTTCTAAAACACATTATGAGAGGCAGTGTGACTCCGTGGTTGGAGTGCAGAGCTGTGAACTTGGAGACCTGGGTTTCAATATCACAACCATCACTTGTTCTATGTGTGATGCTGAGCAAGTCACATGACCTCCTTGTGCTCATCCTCTCTGTTATCTCTCTCTCCAGTCTATATCTGTAATCTTTGTATCTCCCTGTGAACTGAAAATGGCTGCAACATTCTCTCTCCCTCAGTTTGTCATGGAGCCACTAACTAACAAATGGCTTAATGCACTTCATCAGTGCTGTCAGAAGCCTTTATGACTTAACCACTGGGTTGTTCCCATCTTGTTCCACTGTGTACCCTTACTTACTCCGTACCAATCCTCTGGACATAGTAACCCCACATCATTTAAATCACACCTGAACATACTCCTATAGTAGATGCAGTATCAGTCTGGTACATGCTCTCATAGACTGAACAGAGTTGCTTGAAAATATATCCTATGCTTTTTAAAACACAGCACTATCACAGATAAAATAAATATAAAATATTTAATATTTAAAATGTTGTGTCAGGATAAATGCATACGCTAGAGAAATCATACTGAAGTATTACAAATAGTACAATTCCAGCTCACAAAAGACTATACTGAACTAATCGATTATGTGGCTTACATAGAAACATAGCATGTGACAGCAGATAAAGGCTGCTGTGCTGACACAGTCTGCCCATTTTTTAAACCTTCATTTTTTGCTGCAGACCCTACTTGATCCACAGTACAGTCTCTTACCACAAAGGACTTCTTGAGAGAACACTGCTCACAGGTTACACTTCAAACAAGCTCACACAGCAAGTTGGGAAAGGCCTTTCTCTTGAATTTTGGGTAGAACAGTAATTAGTAAGCACTTCCTTTACTCTCAGACATCTCTTTCCAGACTTGACTGACCTCAAGAAACTAAAAATTCCATGATTCCATAGATCCAAGTCATATCATAGAAGCACAGAATTTGTCAGCAGACAAGAACTGTTTGGCCCACCTAGTTTGCCCATTTTCCCTGCCTATAGTATCGCTGCAGACCCTACTTGATCTCCAGCCCGGTCACCCCCTTCCCTTTCCACTAAGATTCCCTTATGCCTACCCCATGCATTCTTGAACCCCACCACTGTTTTTGCCCTCACCACCTCTGTTGGAAGACTGCTCCAAGAATCTACCACTCTTTCTGTGCAGAAGTATTTCCTCACATCTCTCCTGAATCTACCCCCTCCAGGTTCTTTTCATTCCCCCTTGTCCCTGAGCACATTTTTTTCTGAAACATATGTCCCCCTTGTACTTTGTTTACCCTGTGAGGTATTTAAAGGGTTCCATTATATTCCCCCCTCTCTTCCAGGGTGTGCATATTTAGGGCCTTTAATCCCTTCTCACAGGGCTTCAGATGCAGACCCTGTACCATTTTAGTTCCCTCCTCTGTACTGCTTCTACTCTGTCTATGTACCTTCTGAGATGTGGGGCTTGAGTCTCAAAACTCCAACTGTGACACAAGGTGCCTGCATGAAACAGAAGTAATGCAACGGGCACTTTGCATCACAACTTGTGGAGTTTTCAATTCAGAAAGGGCGGCTGTGGTACAAAGGGGACCCCTTGCATCAGACCAGTCATGCGCCAGGCTTGTGCCAAGGTCAAGGATGTGCCAGGGCACTAGGGGGCTTGCAGCAGATTCTGGCTGCAACATCCCCTTAAATGGGATTCTGACAACTAATGTGACTTGCCAGGACTTAGACCACTGAACAGGTGGTCTAATGGCCCTGTGCCACCCTGGAGCCTTAGCGGGGTGGGAGGTATACACACTGCCCACCTGTGATATCCCACACTCCCACAGCACCGGGGCATTCACACTCAATGGTACAGTGCTCACAGACCTCCTCCCCATGGTACCAGGCATGTGGTGGCTGCCCCCCCAACAGATGGCACAGGCATGGATACATCCTCTTCAGGGATCTGTTGCAACCATCCCAGCACCCATCCATGCCCTATCTGCCCTCCCAGACCCCCGTCCCATCCCGCCCAGCACTACCAGCCTCATGATGGTCTCTATTACTGGGTGCCGATGCCATCCGACCACCACCCAGCTTGCAGCTAACCTCTTCTATGCATCTTGCCATTGGCACATGGCATCATTGCTGTAAGCTGTGGGACATTGGTGCCAGGACCTCACCTGTTCATGTATTAGGTGCAGGGTTCTTGCGCGCACAAGTGATTGATGTAAGCTGTGGTTGGTGCAGCTTGCGTTGATGTTGGAGAACTTAGCCTGTGGTCTCCAGAATGGGACACAGTACTCTAGGTGGTGTCTTACCTGCGATCTATACACAGGCAACATCACGTACCTCTTTCTGTTGGTGATACCCTACCCTATGCACCATAGCTTCTCACTTGTCCTCCCAACTACCTTGTCACACTGCCTGTCCACCTTTAGGTCATCCGATATCATCACCCCCTTGGTGGTCGTCAGTACCACCCCCTCATTTTATTCTTATACAGTACAAGTCACATTAAAATGTTCCTCCAACTCACTGGTTTAGCATTTTTCAATGAGTTACTTAACATGTGCACTGCTCACTACAATGAATTAATAAAAGTTTCCTTATGGTTTGTGTCTAGCTGCTATTCAGTTTCAGCTTACTTTGCAGCTCTCTGGGAACTTTTATCCAAGCAGTGAAATGACGAGTGCACACATTAAGCAACCATAAAAAATGCTTGATCACTGAGTTGGAGCCCAAGTTCAGTATTGCAGTATACAGTACAGGTACCCTATTAAACAGTCAGTCAGGTTCCAAGGCATTGAATCAATACTGTACAACAACTTTTATTTTATGTGGTACTGTATAGTACTTTTGAAAACAAACACATTATGTAGTTGGTCAGCCAAGCTAAAGATGCATTTTCACTTCATCCTTTTCCTGACTACAACCTGATTGTGTCTCAAACTGTACTCCCCTATCTTATTTAGTCATTAATTAGTAGGTTTCTTATATGGATTCTTACACAGATTATACAGTATACATATTTTTTTTTACTCTCAGAGCCAATGTGGAGATGTGGTTATCAACCCTGGAAGTCAGTAAGTGAGACGCGCGGGCTGCAGGTGTACACAGCATGCCACTTACAGTACCAGCACTGAGAAAATAACCAAAGGCAAAATAAGCTTATAATGTATGGGGAGCCCTTATTACTAGTTGAAATCAAGCAGATTATAACCTTGTTATGCCATCGATATGACATCAGGCTCTTGTTAATCCTTTTTGAGTACATCACAGCGATGGCATTTTAAAATGGAATGTTAACCACAGCCAGTATTCCTCTTTGAGAATGCCGATTGCTAGTCAGAAAACAGTTGTTGTTTTTCCCATTCTTGTTTACTTACTGGTCTGTTTATTTTCACTATAATAGCGATCAGCAATTATAAGCAAAAATAACCGGAAAGCAGATATTTCAAGTAAATGCACAACTACTCCTGCTTGCCTGGTAATCACTAAAATGGACCCCCAATACACCACAACACATGACAAAGCAGTATGCATTAATTCTTTCTTAGCTGTTTCCCATCTCGTTAAAATACTGAACTCATTCAATATGCAAATTATAAAAATAAAAGGCTAGATTTCCAACAGCACAGCTTCAAGTTGTGACAGTTCTGTTCGGTAGTGCTGTTCGTTGCTAGTTACTGCTCAGTCCTCTTCAATCCCTTCAGTCTGTGGCACACTGAAAAGGAATAAAAGAGTGCACTGTCAGTAATCGTTTATTCGGAGCTCCTAACTTGTCTTAATGCTGATGTACTTTAGTAAAAATTAAAACTTATATTTACATCTGTACACCGTGCTTGACCGTGTATTTTCCAAGTTGAAAGCGGGTCTCAGCACTGTAGTTTAAGTATGTGGATGGTTGCTGTTTTTTGCAAGGTGGTGGAGTTGCGGCCAAAAGCTCCTTTGTTACTGAAGCAGTAACTTGAATATCCACACCAGAGCTTTCACTGAGATCAGTACTGGACGTGTTGTTGGGCTCAACAGGTTACTTGTGCTTGACTTGGAATGCTTATAGCCAGTTCAGCACAGACATTCTCCTTCTACCTTTTGCACCACAGGTAAGAAGCTGGTGCACTGAACATACAGGTACTTAAAATACAGGTACTTAAGGTGCACATTTGGGAAGAAGGAGTCCGTTATCGTTAAGCTGCTTCTAAGATGATGCCAAGCTGCTGTCAATTAGATGTCAATCGAAAGCGGCAATGTCTGTTTCAGTGCTAGTGGCTTTTACAGTACTTACAGGTAAGCCGCTAAGCCTTAATTCTATCGGACACAAAATGTATACCATGTTGAGATCCATGAAAACTTCAGGTGTGAATTCAACCTGCTATACAGTATGTTGCCCTGGCAACCTCTCGAGGTGATTACAGCATGGTTATTAACCAAATCCCAGTCATTATTATCTATGTTGTACACATTCTAAACTGTCATGTGCATTCCAAGCAGTTGTTCAGCACAGTTCAAAGGTCATACAATTTAAATTTCTCATTCACTCTGCACTAGCAGACTACTAACCACCCAGGGCCCAGATTTGTACTTTTTAACTTGTAAAAGTCTATAAATTTAATTTCAATCATGAAACAAAAACAAAGAAATGGCAAGGTTTTTTTTGTTTTCTTTTATTTTATTTAGGGAGGTAACACTTTTGTGATTTCTGTGTACAAAACCATATACTATATAAAATAAAATATAGGCAACCATACAACTCAGCATGTGTTTCCATCTTGGGGTTGAGATGACAGCATGGACCTCTCAAACTTCACTCTCGGGTCCATATGCTGCCATCTCAACTCTCAATGGAAACACAGCCTTGTTGTTGTGGTTGCCCTATATTCTCTATATAAACATATGGCACATAAACTGTCATGTAAAGGAGTCAGAGATGTACTCGGGGCTGGTGAAGTGAACATACTTTTTTCCTTGGGCTACATTATCTGCTGTTTAATAAAATTTTAAATGAGCAAATATAGTAAGCCTCACAGGATCATCAGCTGCTATTATAAGACTTTTAAATTAGCTTTGAATTATATAAGTAAAAGTATAAGTACAATTACCATACCACCATTTGTGAACACAGTATTGTACAAGTAACTGTTGATGTAGCAGCAGTGTTTACATAGATCGAGAATCAGCAGTTTCTTATCTTTCTTTCTAAGGGTTATAAGGCTTGTTTATGGATTCAAGTAGCATCTTAGACTTAGAATTATGCTTTGTTTCAAAATATATAATATAAGAGGAAATAGAAATTTCATAACTCATGCATACACGAGTACAGAGTTAGTTTGGGGACATCCTTTCTTTTCGTGGATATGCAGTAAATGCATTGGGACTGTATCATAGAACCATAGAAAAGTACAAGTCAGACAGTGGTCAGCCATTGTGACTTGATTTGTTACTTATAACCAGTTATTCCCTGAGCTATTAAAAAGGAGTCCAGCGAGGTTTTGAAATGCTTCATATTGTTTGCTGTTAGCACCTCTCTTGGCAGAATTCCAGGCCAATACGACCCTTTAGCTAATCCATGCACCCTTGCACTTTTTTGTAGTGTTCTCCTTTAGACCCATATCATATGGTTACTTTCTGCTGCTCTTTCTTTTACAAGCCTATGCATTCTGAACATCCATATTATTATGAGCTCTATATATTAGGCACAATCGCCTCTCAATCTCTGCACTCCAGAATACATACAAGAGTATTTCACCTCTCCTCATAAATAAAATGATTACATTAGCTACAATCTTGTTGCTCTCCTCTGCACTCTCTCTCTCTCCATCACCTTCACCTCCCCCCCTTTTATATGACGCCCATAACTGCACACAGTATTCCATGTGTGGCCTCACCAACACAGAATACAAAGGCAATACAGCTTCCCTCTGCCTACTTCATGGGTCTAGCTATGCACCCCAGGGCCCTATTGGCTTTGCCAACTGTACTTTTTATCTGATCCTCAAATGATAGTCTGTTTGAGACAAGTACACCTAAATCTTTCTCTAATTCTGTTGATAACAAATTCCTTCCCTGTATAATATAAGTTGCTTTGATATTCCCTTAAAAAATGCATTAGTTTGCATTTATCGAAATTGAAATACTGTATTTTGTTCTCTATCCATTTGGCTATATTGTCTATTTTCTAATTGAAATCTAACAGCATTTCCTTGTTACTGACAATCGCTCCCAATTTAACATCATTGGCAAATCTGCATAGCCACACGTGGTCTGATGGTTTCATGGATGACACCAAGATATTAAATAACACCGGCCTCATGATCAATCCCTGCGGTACACCGCTAGTCACAACACTCCATTTGGAGTAATGTCCTCTGATGCTCACCCTTTGTCTTCTCTCTGCCAACCAGGATCTAATCCACAACACTAGATTTGTGTTAATGCCTAGTTCCTTCATTGATTTAATAACCTCTTGATGTGATACTGTGTCGAATGCCTTGGAAAAATCTAAAAATAAGACATCTACTGGCAAATCATTGTTATTGCCTTGCTAATTGGTTCAAAGAAACTCAATAGATTTGTCAAACAACTCCTTTCTGTGGTAAATCCATGCTGAGTGGGTCTCTTAAACCTTTATTCCAAAATGTGTAGTTCTATTTTATCCTTAATTATTCCTTCTAAGATTTTACCTGTCGACAATGTGAGGCATATAGGCCTATCATTTCTGACATCTGCCTTATCTCCTTTTTGAATATGGGCACCATGGGCCTCCCTCAGTCATCTATCCTCGTCAACTGAGTTTTGATAAATCATAGCTAGAAGCTTAGCCAAACATATTTGCTATTTTCTTAAGGAATTTGGGGTGTATCCCATCTAGTTCTGGTGATTTATTTATACCAAGACACTGAAGTTTGATTTTGACATCCTCTTCATCAATGATTATCATTATGATGTTTGTTGTATCAGTTACAACCGGTGTTGTCTCTTCTTTAGGTTTAAAGACACTACGTAAAAATACCTGGAACTCCTCAACTATATCTTGACAATTTATTATATTTACATTGTCAACCTTCAGTGTTTCAATCTGTAGTTTTGAGTTCTTAAGACTATTAATGTATGTGTAAAAGGATTTTTTGTTATCCTTGGTATTTTTTACAAGTTCGTACTCATTGTCTCTTTTTGCTTTGTTTATCATCCCCTTACTCATTTTCAATTTATTCTTTTATTTATCATGTGCATCCTGGGTTCCTAGGTGTTTAGCTATTATATATGCCCTTTCATTTGTTTAATTGCTTTATTTATCTGTCTATTAAGCCACTTGGATACCCTACCTCTAGTGTTCCTCACTGTTATATTTGTTGTTTAGTAGAACAAAACATTGTTATGCATGCTTGGATTATGTTTGTGAATTTTTCCACATACTAGTTACATCTAGGTTCTTAAGTTCTTCATCCCATTTCCTCCTATTTAAGTAATCTATTATTTCATTATAATCAGCTTTTTCAAAACACCACACCTTGGTTGTACCCATGATTGACTTGTATAGCTAATTGAACCGTACGATGGTCAGTATTACCAAGTGGTTCTCTAACTTCTCAATTCATTATACTTTCATTCATATTGCTAAGGACTAAGACCAGCTTGTTGTCCCCTTTTGAATTTTCATTTATATAATTTGTCATACCCAACTCATCGACTAGCTCCATAAGTTGTTCATCCAATGCTGCTGTACTTGTTTTCTCCTGCCACTCAATTTCAGGGCAGTTAAAGTCACCAACCACTAATAGGTTACTTGCAATGTCTAGGTTTCTTAATGTCTGTAAAAAATTTATGTTTTGTTGAGCAGGTAGTGAAGAAGGTCTATAACAAACTTCTAAGGTTATCTTTTTATTGTTTTGGAAGTAAGTTAATCAACCCTGCTCTACTCCTCTGCTACATAGCTCTTGTCAAATGCAACTGCTTGAATCCCATTTCTACGTATACGCCACACCTTCTCCCATATCATGTTTTTGATTTCTGTAAAAATATTGGTATCCTTCAATACTGAGACCCCAGTCTTCTTCCTGACCCCATGTTTCAGTGACTGCACAGATCATTATATTTTATTATTAAAATCTATTGAAGTTCATTCATTTATTACTCAAACTTCTAGCATTTATCACCAAAACCTTGATACATCAGCCTCACCATCAGGTTTATATCTTTCCTTTCTTATATTGTCAGGTGCTAATGAATGTTTGGTAATAGATTGTAGATATTTGGTCCCCCAAGTAACTAGTTTAACTTCATAATTGTTAGTGCAGATGTCATGCTTTTAGCTAGTATTTCTGTACATTTCGTATTAAGGTGCAAACCATCTTTTAAGAACAATTGTTTGTTTGCCCAGAAAATGTCCCAGCAATTTATGAATAGAAGTCCATCTTGTCCACAATCGTACCGGGTCATAATGTTGCACGCTTAATAGCATGCAGCATTATGGTGAATCTGGACCTGTGCGCTCTCCTAGCTGGACCCCCCCCGGAGTTGAGAATCTTTAGTGGGGGAGGTCCAGAGGGGTGTAGCACCCCGTAATGGGGGTGTGGGGCGGAGTCCTAACAGAACAATGACATAATGCCTCATGGCATAAATCGTGCCATGCAATTGTGCAATGCAGCATTATGTCTTGCAACATAATGACCCCGTGCTGTCTGCAATTGTTAGATGGACTAGCATTAATTCTCATTATTGTATGGTTCTTTTCATGCCTTGCCTTATGGACTGATAAGATACTTGAAATTGCAATTTTATATCCTTTTCCTCTTAACCACTTGCTTGTGGCAGATATCTTTCTCATGTAACCATAAATACGGCATTGAAAATGCCTTGCATTACATGAAGATTGGGATAGAGCTGAAGGGAACTTACAGTGGCTGAAAGTGAATTACATGTACATTTCATGTAAGTTGATGGTTGGTTGGAATGGAGTTTGTGCTTTAAGCATGTAGAACTGCCACTGCATTGTCAGCACAAAAAAAACACTGAAAGAGCAGTGACTCGGAGGAACAGTTTAATGTGACCTGCACTATAGGTTTCTGTGCCCGAAGTGCATTATTTTGCACCTTTTCACATTGAAACCCAGCTTCCATACCCTTGAACACTCCTTAAGTTTTCTCAGGTTGCTGTTCATCCTTTCCAACCCCCCCAAAGTGCCTACCCTATTGCAGAGTTTGATGTCATCTACAAAGAGGCAGACATTCCCTTCCAGCTTCTCTGCAATAAAGACATTAAAAAGGGCTGGTCCCAACACTGATCTCTGAGGCACCCCACTGGTCACCCTCCTTTCCTCTGAGTGAACTCTGTTTACCGCCACCCTCTGTCACCTATCACGTAACCAATTTCTTACCCAGTTCACCACCTTTGGACCCACTTCTTAGTTTGCTTACTAGTCTTCTATGTGCAATGGTGTTGAACGCTGTACTGAAATCTAGGTATGCTACATCCACTGCTCCACCCTGATCTAGGTTCTTGGTCACCCAGTCAAATAACTATATCAGATTTGTTTGACGTGGCCTCCTCCAGTGAATTTATGCTGACTTTGGTCTTGTAACCCATTGGATTCTACAATCCTTTCCTTCAGCAGTGATTCCATTAACTTTCCCATCACTGAAATCAGACTGACTGACCCATAGTTGACAGCCTCTTCCCTGCTACCACTTTTGTGAAGTGGGACTACCTCTGCCCTCGAGTCCTTTGGGTCAACTCATGTTTCCAATAAGCTCTTAAATAGGACCATCAGAGATGTAGCCAGTACCTCCTTGAGCTCTCTCAATACCCTTGGGTGGACCCCATCTGGTCCCATTGCTTTGTCCACTTACAGATTTGCAAGTCCCAAAAATGAACTAGTGTCCACCTCCCTCCCTCCAATGTTCCTGTTCCATTTTTGTGGCCCCCTTCCCATCTCTTTCTTCTGTGAATACTGAATAAAAGTATTATTTTCAGGATGTTTACCTTTTCCTGCTCCCACCTTGCACAGTCCCCCCCTTCCCTTCTTAACCCTACAATCCCACCCCAGTCTTCCTTTTTTAATTTACATACCTAAAAAATGTTTTGTCTCCTTTTGCTACTGCCTTGGCTAGTCTCTCTGTGGTTTGTGCCTTTGTACTCCTTACTGCTCTCCTAGGTCCCCTCTGTTTCCCCTGATACGCCTCCCTATACTCCTCCCTTTGCATCTTCTTGTACCTTCTGAATGCTATCCTCTTAGCTTTAACCTTTTCCAACACCTCTTTTGAGAACCATAGCTGTCTCTTTTTCTCTTTCTTTTGCTGCCTTGCTTGACACAGACGTGTGTTGCTTTCACTATGGCCCTTTCTAGTTTTCCCTGCTGTTTTTCCACCCCACCTTGCTCATCCCCCTGCCAGGTCATCCCTGAGACATTCACCCATCTTTTTAAAATCTGCCCTCCTGAAGTTCAGGTCCCTTGCCCTTGTGTGGTTCCATTCTGCAGCTGTCCTTATATTGAACCACACTGACTGGTGATTACTGGTTCCCCAGGTGGCCATCCTACCTTGATGTCTGCAACAGTTTCCGTATTTGGTAGTATGAGGTCCAATACTGTCCCATCACTAGTAGATTCACTGACTAGTTGCCTGAGAAACATCCTCTGCAGGGAGTCCAAGATTTCCCTGCTTCCAGCTGAAATCACAGATAGGAGGCTCAAATCTACATCTGGCAGATTAAGTCCCCCAACAGTACCTCCCTTTTCTGCCATCTTGCCAATGGCTTCCATCAGTATCTTATCTAACTCCTCTCCTATGCTGGAGGTCTGTAGATCACACCAGTGCAAATACAGGCTCCATTCTCTATCTCTAGGGTGACCCACAGTACCTTTGCCTCCCACCATATTCCCTGTGTCTCTGTCACTTTAATGCCCTCCCTCACTTACAGTACCACACCCCCTCTTTCCTTCCCACTGTGTCCTTCCTGAAGAGATTATAACATGGTGTGGCTGTGTCCCAGTCATGGTTTTCAGTGCACCATGACTCAGTAATGGCCACAATATCCAGGTATCATTTCCCCTGGGTAGCTCATCTGTTACACAAGTGATAATGGCATGTCCAGAACCTTAAAGTCATTTAACATTCTTGGTCAACAACAAGCATTTCATTAGGACAAACTGTTCATTTGCCCCATTGATATTTTAGATAGCCTTAGGTTGGGTTACAGTGACTTACTGCAGGAGTCCATCTAAACTCTGTAAGGCAGAACCTTTCATTATCTTATCAGTCTACCTTAATGGAATTCCCGTTAGGACATAAAGACCAATTGCATAGTGCTTAACTGGATATTTACAGCCCTCTCCCAGACATGGCCCTGGAGGAACTTTTCAGATGGCTTACAACAGAATTTACAGCAATTAACTTAAAAATGTGTAATCATCATTTTAACACATGGAAGCAGGTAACTAATAGTCAGTAAAAGAAAATATATTATAAGGGTGAGGTAGAGCCCCTATAGTTAGGGTTGAGTGGGATGCTCGATGTTAAACCCCTGTTTTTGCACCTTAATAATTTTGGCTTCATTTGGTGAAATAACAAAAAATTTGTCATGCCAAGTCAGGCTGACAGAGTTTCAAGAAGTATAAAGGTTCAATACAGCATTTTGTATAGTTTTCAAGATATGGATCACCAAACAACAAACAAAAAAAAAACTATACTTAACATTGAGTCTGTGCCAAGGGTGTGCCTTTTGAAGGTTTGGTGAAAAAATATTATACTGTTTTAAAGTTATAACAATTTCTGAGTTAATGTTCAAGTTCAACTTTAAAAAAAAAATTATTACGAAAGGTTAAAAAACATATAGGGGGCTATTCTCTAAGGTATGGAGTGGCTATGCTCCATGTATCTGGGGCACATAGACACTCCGTGACCACTGTTCCCCCTGCACTCAATGCTCCATGGAGGCATGGGGCTGATATGGGCCAGATCCCCCTGATCCCTGTGCGAGGGCAGTCTAGGGCAGTGCAGAGGTGTACCCATGCTCTGCACTGTTCTTGAAACCTCAGAGTGCTGGACAAGGGAGGTGAAGGCTACACCACCATACCCCAGACTTAGCTGATGCATGCCCCCCCCGGAATGTCACCGCTGGCTGTGGCAATGAAGTAGGGGCACAGGTAACCTCCCAAACACACCACCACTGCTCTCGGGTTCCTCATGGAGGGCTGGGGACGGCAGACTGACCCGCTTGCCCCACACCACAGCTGCCTGAATGCTGTGGCACCCTGCAGGTACAAGTGATCCAGTGGTGGACTGGGTCCAGGCATCTCTTTGGATACCTGCTCGTGTCCGCGAAAGGGCCCCTACACACCGGCATGCCGGGGGGCAGAGCCATGGAAGGGGCCATGTGGTGGCTGGTGGATGTGAATATGGCCACTGCCCATTGGTCCAGAGGTGCGGGACTCTGCAGGCAGATTACTCACTGCTGACATGTTATTCCCACCTCTTGGAGAATCCCCCCCTTTGTGAGTGGTTGTTTGCATGATTTACTTGTGTGGGAAAACAATCATGTTGAAAAAATACCAGTCAATATGGCCATCATTTTCTTTTTACTTTTTAAAGTTACAAACATTCAAAATACATCAAAATTATCTCTTTTTTAAAAAAACAAGCACCTTAACCTAGCTAAATGGGACCCGTTTACTTACATTTTTGATGTGTTTTTTTTAAGTTGCCAGAAATGCCTTTCTAGGCAACCCAAAATCCAGGGTGCCCAGCAAAGCAAGAGGAGCCATTCACTCACATGCTCTGTATGAGAATGGTGGGACCCGGGATGAACCATCCATCAGGTGGAGGGGTAGAAACAAGATGGTGTCGTGACACTGAGTGGCTGCAGCAATGAACTCTGTAGCGGTAAAGGAATGCTGCGACTAAAATCAAACCTGCCTGGTAACTTTGAACCTTCCTTCTTATTTATTTTGTCTGTTACCCAGTAACTACTTTTAACTGTATGTAACTCCAACATGATCTCCCACCCAAAGAACATAAAATAAATTAAAACATACTTTACTGAGAGTTCTCTGAAGGGGGAGAGTGATAAAAAGTCGCTTAGTAGGAAAATGCGTAGCACTCCAAATTCACTGGAGCGAACTATGATTCCAAATAACACTTTTGCATGTCCAACAAAATTGACAGGAAAGGGGAGAGGGAGGACATTGAATTCATGAAGAAATGATTCAGTAATGAGAACATCAGCATCCTCACCCTCCCAAGATAGCTATTCATCTGCAGAGCTACCAGTACAAATGAGCACTGTTTCGTTGGAAGCCACAGAGATTTTAAATTTTGGGAAAGAGGAAGAAGCAGTCAAGCAGTGCTAGAGCTTTCCCTTAAGCAGGATAATCCAAAGGGGTAAAAATATCGGGGCCAATTCTCAAAGCCCTTAGAATGATGCAAGGTGCCTGCGTCAAACATCAATGATGCAAGTGGCACCTTGCATCAAAAAATTCACCCGAGCTATTTTCAAAAGCTGCCTATGGCAAATGCAGGCTGCTTGCAGCAAAGGGGGCTTGCACCAGCCTTGCACCATAAAATGGGCTGTGACATGGTGTTATGGGATTTGTGGCAGATGTAAGCTGCCACATCCCCTAAACTGGTATTCTAAAATCTCCTGTAGAGGACAACTGTCTAAGTACACTTAGACCTGCCAGGGGCTGGTCTAAGTGTGCCTGTTCCTCCTGGGGGTACACCAATGTGCTGCCAGGGTCCACCCCATAGTAAGTGCCACCCTGTAGGTCTACAGCATGTTCCAACAGCCCTGATCCCTGATCCTGTGTGAAAACGACAATTGCTGTATAGGTCTCGGCACCCCTAACAGCCTCGATCCCGATCCTCTTGTAATAACACTTATAATTAACCTGGTGGTCTACTGGTCCTCCCAGCCCTGATTCCCATTACAAAGTTAACAAATCTTTTCCTGGTAGTCTAGTGGTTCCTCCACCCCATCTGGCAGTGCCCACCATCCTGTTCCCCCATCCCAGCTGGTTGACCAGCACAACCCTCTTCACCTTCTCGGCTAACCACCGACTGACTATCAATGAGCATGTACTGTACGGTATGCATTAATTGATAGTTCAGTTGAGAGCAATCACAGAGGTGTGAGGAGGGCTGTACTGGTTGCTGGCTTGGGGATAGGGAAAGCGTGGTGGAGGGGAACTGCCAGCTGGGGTGGGGAAGTGGGAGGACCACTGGACTGCCAGGGAAAGATTTGTCATGGGGATCAAGGATTGCGGCTGGGGGGACCACTAAACCACTAGGTTAATTCACTTATTATTATTATGATTACAAGGGGTTCAGGGATCAGAGATCAGTGATTGGGGCTAGGGGGACCACTAGATCACTGGGTTAATTCAATTATTATTACAAGAGGATCAGGAATTGGGGCTGGGGGGACCACTAGACCACTGTGTTAATTCAATTATTATTACAAGGGAATTGGGGATCGGAGATTGGGGCTGGAGGGAGTACTAGGTACCAGGCAGCTGTCCATGGTGCTTTACCCACAGGGCCAACCCATGGCTTGCGGCAAACCTTCCTGTTGTGCTGTCTGTGTGGTGCATGGACAAGGTTATTGCAAGTCATGGGACTTTAATGCCAGAACCCTACCTGATGGAGAATCAGGCACTGGGTCTCTGGTGCACCGGCAATTGGTGCAAGATGCCTTTGGTGCAGCTTGCACTGACTTTTTGAGAATTGGACCCATCTTGTGAACTGAATGCTGAGACTCTAGAAACTACAAGGATTATGGAATGTTCAGGTAGTGGGTTCTCAGTGCTCACTTTCCCACAAGGTATTTCACAAACACACAGAAGTTTTGCAAATGCAAAAATTGTCACTCTGAAAACCACGGAGACTTCAGAAGTCAGTAACATGTCTGTGTCTGTCTCCAGTCAGGAAATAATGCTGTGTGATGGAAAACCATGCAAAATACCTGCAGAAATTCTAAAAACCAAGGAGACCTTTACTGGTGCAACTCAGTTAATAGCAGTAAAAGAGCTGGGAACTATATCAGAAGTTGTCAGTGCAGGGGTTTTTGCTATGAACAACAGAGGATATCAGTGATACAGTTAATCAGACGCCTTTACAAAAGGAGCAAAGATGGAGCAGACACTCCCAGGGAGCTCAGGGAGACCCCAGTAGGTTGGATCCCCAGAAACCAGATTTTTCAAATTTATCCCCACAAGAGAAGGAGTCAAATAAAGCAAACAGTAGCCCTGATGTTATAAATACTACCCCCATATGCTATGGGCAGAACAAATAAGTGACAGTGGCTCTGTACAAATACATATGCAAAGAGAAACAAAGGCAAATCAGTGGAAGATAATACAAATAATGACTACAGTATAGGCAGTAACAGCAATAAATTTGAGGTGGGTACCCTGAGTGGGGAAGGGTAAATTGGTCAAAGGCTGGAAAATTAACAGGATGGGGGACAGGCTGAAAAAACACCACTGAGACTGGAGCTCAGCAGAGTTCTGGAAGTTGTAACATGCAGAAACAAGACACCATCTCAAGTTGGGAGAAACCAGCAACTGCACTCCCCTCTACTGGCTCTATTCATGCTCAGGACACAACTCAGATCATGTCTGAGGTTATCTACTTGGTTCAGGGTGCGACACCTGAGGATAAAAGGGGAGAAGGCAAGAAAAAAGAGGATACAGCAACTAATACAAAAAAATGAGAACAGGATTCACAAGACTAGAAAATAAAATGGCAGATGTACAAAATGAAATCAAAGGCGTTAAAGGGGAAGTCCGAGCTTTAAATAATAAGATGTCACAGTATTAAGACAGGCTCTCTACAATGGAAGATAAAGTTCCAACAATTAACAAGCATTTGTCAATGCTGGACGTTCGCTTGCAGGTATTTGCAGTGGTGTTTGGCATGTATGGTGCTTTACCCTAATGCCCTGTGCAATTGCTGGTATTTGCACTACAAATTTTCAGCATGACCTTTTTGTTACCCCCACCTCATAAAAGCATTTGAGACCTCTGCTTATGAACAGTACCACTGTTATTTTGTTAATCTGTCCTGAGCGTTTGATTTCCCCAGCGACCACCATTCCTGCACCACATGTGCAAAAACACAGTTAGAGCAGGATGTGAAAATGACAGCTGTAGCATTCATAGGGAGGTGTGAAGGGATGGCAATGTTGAACATCTGAAGTGAAAATACAACAATTTCTCAAGACTTCAATGCATGGAAACTAGCAATGAGCATCATGGCTTACAATCATTTGTGGACTTTGTCACGGAATTTTCAACATAGGCATTTTGAGACCTCTGCTCATGAACAGTGTCATCATGATTTTCATAATCTGTCATGAGCACTGATTTCACCGTGACCACATCTATTGTGCGCTTGATGCAAAACACATTTCAGCCAGGATGTGAAAAATATCAGCTGTACTGTTCATAAGAAGGTGTGAAAAATGCCAGTGTTGAAAATCTGGGTGAAAATATTTCAAATTCTCGAAGTTATGAGTGTGCGTGAAACTGCGAACGTGATGCCGTAATGACAGTCATTTTTGAAATTTTTTCACCAATTGCAACATAGGCTTTTGGAAGCCCACCTCATTAACAGTGACACTGTTGTTTAGTTAATCAGTCCCAAAAGGTGATTTTGTGCAGTGACCATGAAATCACCTTTGGGGACTGAATAATTCACATGACAGTAACTGAATTCATGAGGTGGGGTCCCAAGAACCCCCTTTTGAAAATGTGGTGCCATAATTTGCAAAAATGCCCGAGATAGCCACCTAAGTTGAAAAAAAAACATTTATGCCATTATACAGCTTACCGTCATTTCTTCAGTTTGCGTTCGGCTTTCAAAAGTGCAGATATGTTTCCTCCACTGAAATCATTGCACCAGGCTCCGGAGGTAAGTATGGGTGAGGGAGGTGGGTATGCAGAGGTGGGTGGGTTCGGGACGGGGCACAAGATGCAGCTAGGGACGGTTTTCTGTTTTCACTGGTTTTAAAAATCAAAAGATGTTGCGGGACAGTTTTCCTATTTACAGGGCGATGGGCATGCTGGGGTGGGCTCCCAACATGCCACCTGGGTGTTTGTTGGGGGGCCTGAAGACAAAGGCGACTGGGCACTCGTCTGCGCATACAATGTGTTTGGTGGGGGCAAATACAAGGGAGCAGGGTAGACGGCAGCAGAGGGAGGAAGTGGAGGATTTTTTAGCAGCCAGAGGGAAAAGGGTGGCGTCAATATGTTAAATACACACACGTTACCACTGCTGATTGCAGTGGTGCTTTTCTTTAACTGAAGACCACTGCAGCAAACTGCTGTCATAGACAGCTCATGCATCCATTGGTGCAGTAGGGTTGACACGTTACACTGAGTACTGCATTGGACAGGAGGTCACCACACCTTCAAAAGTCGTACTGTCCCAAGCGTTCCTTGCACATGCATGCAAGCAATACAAAATAAACAAGCATTTGTCAATGCCGAATGTTGCTTGCTTCTATGTGCTGTTTAGGTATTTGGAAGTCATTGGAGTGCAAATATTGAAAATTCGCGAACTACAAAGCGTACATAGACTGCATAACTCACGCTCCATAAAACAGTCATTTTAGGAATTCTTTCACAAATTTTCAACATAGCCATTTAAGACCTCTGCTCATGAACAGTGTCACTGTGATTTTCTTAATGTGTCCCATACATCATGGGTGAGACCGACCGCGCCATTGTGCGCTATGGGTGTGGGAAACACATTTTGGGTGAGATGTGAAAAATGACAGCTGTACTACCCATAAGGAGGTGGTAAAATGGCAATGTTTGAAAATCTGGGTAGAAATATTGAAAATTCGCGAACTACGAGCCTGCGTAGGAACTGCACTCTGCTTGTGCGGCCTGGTAAGCAAGTCATTTTAGGAATTTTTCCACCAAATTTTCAAAATAGGCTTTTGAGGCCCACCTTATGAGCAGCTGCAGTGTCATTTTGTTAATCAGACCGAAGGTGATTTCGCCAGTGACTGCGAAATCACCCTTGACCCGAATAACGCCATGACAGTGACATCATTCATGAGAAGGGTCCCAAAACCGCATGTTGAAAATTTGGACAATTCCAAAAATGCCTGAGATATGCAACAAAGTTGAAAAAACCCCATCTAGCCCATTATACAGCTTACGGCATTTCCTCAGTTCGCGGTTGGCTTTGAAGAGTGCAGGCGTGTTCCTGGTCCACTGAAGATACGTCGCTTCCGGACTCCAGAGGTAAGTATGGGTTGAGGGGTGTGGGGAGGCAGTGCGCAGTGGGTGGGTGCAGGTTGTGGGAGGGCCAGGAGAAGCTCCGTGGGACCATTTTTAATTTACAGGTTTAAAAAAAAAAAAGATGACGCGGACATTTGCCACACTGGAGTGGGCTCCCAGCATGGCAGAAGGTTGGCTGGGGTAGTGGAGCCGATGGGGATTGGGCACTGGCCGGCTAAAACAAGGTTTGCCATGCTGAGGTGGGCTCCAGCGTGGCACCAAAGCTTTGGGGAGCGTGAGGCACTGCCAGCACACAGTGGTGTGACACAGGATGTTTGCCATGCTGGGGTGGGCTCCCAGCGTGGCAGCAGGGAAAGCTGTTTGGGGGGACATGGAGCCAATGGGAGATTGGGCACCCCCGTTGGCCAAAACAAGATTTGCCACACTGGGGTGGGCTCCCAGTGTGGCACCAAAGCTTTGGGGGTGTGAGGTGCTGCCAGCACACAGCAGTGGTTTTCTTTGAAGTGAAGACCACCGCTGTCATACACAGCACCTGCATCCATTGGTGCAGGACCGCCACGCCTGCCCAACGGAGCAGTGCATTGCACAGGACAGTCACACCTCCAAACTGTCCTATTCTCCCAAGACGCCTTCTTACAAGATGCCAGCCAACGTAAAGATCTAGCAAAAGGAGAGCCAATGAAAAATACAAGAAAAATTAATGATCTGGAGTTGAAGTCCAGAAGAAACAATCTGAAGATACTGGGAGAAGGCATTGAACAGGCAGACATCCTGGAGTTTTGCAAACGATGGTTAACAGAGTAAGTTGGATGGAAATTCTTGGAGGAAATGGTGGAATTGGAAAAAGCACATAGATCTCCAGCCACTCAGAATTCTAATTTTAAGTATCCCAGAGTGGTTTTCGTAAAATTACACACATACCAGGACAAAGAAAATGTGCTGAAGGAGGCAAAGAAGAAACAATAACAATACAAGATAGCCAGATCTCAGTCTTTCCAGATATTGGTCAAGAATTATAAAAGAAAAGAAGGGCCTATAAGGAGTTCAAGACATTTCTATGGGATAAACAGATCCCTTTCTCATATAAAACCCCCACTACTTTGAAAATTACTTATAGGGGGAAAGTAAAGATACTGAAATCCATGAGGGAGGCAGAAGACTATGTATATTGGGTCCCAAACCTGGGTACAGGCAAACCAGGATAAAAGAACGATAGCCCGGCAACAAAAGGAGTTAAAAAAAAATATTATGGGCATTAACACAAAGACACAAGGGAGACAGACAGAGTAGCCCAGGCAGGGAAAAATAAAATAGAATGAAGTTATTGATTAAGAAGTTATAAACATGGAAACATTATGGAGCACAAGCATGCAGTACCCTAGAGATGAGATACTCCATTTCATATTGTAAGTTTTTTCTTAGGGTCTATAGATATATAGACTACAAAATAGGGGGATGGGAGCAGGGCACAAGTAGGGTATACATAGGTGGATGGAAGGGGATACGGGGTAAGACTTACAATGAAGGCAATCAGCAGGGAATAGATCTGGGTCCTGGATAGGCGTACATATGGTGTATCAGACAACTACTCAAGACAGAGACAGAAGGAATGTGCTTAAGTTTTTTAATGTTCCTTATGTGGCCAGGGGAAGAGTCAGCGGTTTAATGAAATTTTACATGTTAAAGGCTAGGATTATTAAATATGACAGAATTTAACATATTAACATAGAATGTCAATGGTGTTAATCCTGTTAAGAGAAATAGAGAATAATGGATGGGGAAGGGTTTGATATGAGAATTTAATGCACACCCGAGATGTGGGATGCTAGAGCAACTCTCGAGGCAAAGCCCTCGGGTTTTATCAAAGCATCCTGCCAAACAAAAATTAAATTCCTATTTGAAAACACCATCCCCATATTTTATTTTTTATAATAACAGACTAGCAATTTTTCTCCAGCAGTTTGTGAGACTGTTTGCCCCCCAACCCACACATACAGGATGTTGGCCAATGAGGCAGCAGCATAGTTTGACTGGCATGGCTCATGAATGTCATAACAACCAGCTGGTTGTTATGGAAAATATCAACCTGGTCAGTACATTGAGAAAAATTGCTGACCAGTTATTATAAAGGATTATTGCTTACATTAAAAAACACAAAACTGATTGTTTAATGCTACAGGAAACCCATTTAAGTGACACAGAATTTCAAAATGTTTTAAACTTTGGGGAGGGGGCAATACATTCAAGCTCAGATGGAAAATACAAGGGGATTGCTATTTTTTCCAGAAACACAATGTAGAAATTAAAAAAAGAAATAGATAAATATAGCAGAAATGATATAGTACAAGTTAAGATGAATGATACTATGATTTATGCTAGTCTGTATGGTCCAAATGAAGACTCACCTGATTTTTTTGCAGAATTACTCAAATTTCTCTTTGCCCAGCCATTTATTATAGAAGAAGACTTTAATAAAGTACTGAATCCTTCCTTGGATAGATCCTGTTCCCACTTAGCCCTATTGAAGGCAGCTCACGTCATAATAAATAGCATGGATGCTTTAGTAATTGTAGACACATGCATTCTCATAAATACTTATACTATTGCCTTGCTATAACTCTTATTCCAGAATAGACTAGATACTGGGCTCCTTTAGTATACTTCAACATGTAGATAATATATCATATGAAGGTATATATTTATTGGACCACTCAGCTTTAAAGTGCACCATAGTGTTTAATCCAAAACCTAAAAATAGATAATGGACTTGTTTTATTGTATACAGATTGAGAATTTACAGAATATAAAAAAAAAAGAATAAAGTATATATTTAAGCTACAATTAGAATAAAGACACATCTTTAAATAACATCTGGGACACAATAATGAAGGCAGTCATGAGAGGAATTATAACCAAGTGCAATATTTAAAAAAACTATGGAATTTTAAAGAAAAAATGGATAATTTAGAAAAAAAGATCAAAAGAGCTGAAATGAAACACATCCATACTAACCAAAAAGCAGATTTGTTAGTACTAACTTAAAACAGGAATATAATAATCTAATGATTAGTAGAATGGAGAGACTAATCTTAAAATGCAGAGCAAAATATTACTCACAGGCAGGTAAGTCTGAAAACATCTTGGCCTATCAGTTACAAAGGGAAAGGATGGAGAGAATGATAAAGGAAATTGAAGTGGATGGGTCCAATATTGCTAACTATGATACCATCAATAAGGAATTTAAAAAGTATTACACCAAATTATATTCTTCAGAGAAATCAAATGTAAATGGGAATAATCAATTCTTAATAGACATTCCCAAGATTTCTGAATAACAAAGGAAAGCTCTAAATATGGCTATAACAAGGATAGAGGTGGAAAATACTATTAAAAAGATTCACATGGGAAAATCACCAGGCCCAGATAGTCTCCCTATCAAATTTTATAAATTACTGGGGCATGAAATAACTCTAATGATGACTGAACTATTCAACTCATTTATTTAGCAGGGTGCTTTGTCTGACTCCTTTAAGGAGGCACTGATAATAGTATTACCTAAAGAAGGCAAAGGTCCAAAACTACAAGCATCATATCGACCTGTTTCCCTACTTAATATGTATGATAAAATATTTACTAAGATACTAGCATCTAGATTAGAACAAATTATACCTTTCTTGGTCAAAGAGGACCAGACAGACTTTGTGAAACAAAGGAGAAGTTTCAATGATATCAGAAATGCCATTAATGTAATTGTAAATTATAAAGATACAGATAGTATATTGCTTTCACTAGATATGGAGAAGGTCTTTGACAGGGTCAAGTGGGACTATTTATTTCAGGTACTGCACCTTGCAAATCTAGGAGAAACATTTATAGACTGGATAAAATTAATATACAAAGACCCCTGGGCCTGGGTCCTAACAAATCAGGAGTGCTCTGAGAGCTTTCACTTTCAAAAGGGACAAGACAGGGACGCCCCCTTTCCCCAGTACTTATTGCACTGGCCATTGAACCCCAAGCAAATCAAATTAGGTTGTGTTTAGAAATTAAAGGGATTATGGCAGGAGAGAGACAACTAAATAATTCTCTGTATGCAAATGATATATTGCTCTACATTGCAAATCTGGAAACTACTTTACCCACCTTTATTGAAATAATTACAGCATTTGGACAAACATCTGGGCATAATGTTAATTGTGCTAAATCAGAATTATTAGAGCTAAAGGCAAATCAAAATCTGTATTCTTACTTTAATAAGTTTGGGGTAATTACAGATAAAATTAAATACTCGTAATGGATTATAACATAGATTTATTATCAGATAAGATAAAATCTGATTTAACGAAATATACACACATACTGATGACACTTATGGGTAGAGTTCAGGTAATAAAAATGAATATCCTGCAAGAATACTGTGTATCTTACAGGCTCTCCCCATTTTGATTTCTAATAATCAAAACTTTAGAGAATATCATACAAAAGTATCTATGGAAAAATAAAAGACCTAACTTACCTATGGAGAAAGTAATGGCAAGGGGAGATCAAGGAGGGCTAAAACGACTTAACTTAAGGGGGTATCTACAAGCAGCAATAATGAGCCATAACATAGAAAATTACTTAGAAACTGCCCCTTGGTGGATTGAAAGTGAGAGAATAACACGTAAGAATGGAAAAAATTACCTCCATTTATATAAACCATATGGAAGGAAAGAGATAAGGAACATAATAAACCCTTGTGTCAAAGCTTCTGTCACCTCCTGGACTACTTATCATAATCTAATGAAAAAAATATTAGAATAAACATCCATAGCCTGATTAGTATAAATAAAGATAGTGCTAGCCATGCACAAGAACAGGGTTATCACCCTTGGAAAAGATATAATATAATGGATCTAGGGGAGCTATATGAGGGAGAACAATTTGGGACATTTGCACAGCTTAAGGTGAAACATAATCTTCTGGAAACAGAGTTGTTTAACTACTTTAAAATTAGATCCTATTATGTTAAATTGATAAGCAGTTGATTAACTAAACCTAGTTTAACAACTGCACAGGCATGGATACGTTCTAAAGACCAAAATAATAAAAGTATATCCAGAATTTATAATAGTATCATGAATATGAAATCAGCTCCATTAGATAAACTGAAAATCAGTTTGGAGAAGGAACTCCTGCATGCCACACCTGAAAATAAATGGCTAGAAGCAATTAAGTGTATGACATTATCAATTAACAATAGACTAGATCAGATGCAATTTAATATCTTTCATTGAATATACTGGTAACCTGTGAATGGAGTGACTCATTTTGAGTGAGTCAATATGGGCAACGTCAAAACAGCGAGAGGGAATTGAGCAATGTGCTGTTAATAGCAATAGCCATTAAGAGCACACCATAATTTGAACATGTACATTTGTTAGTTTGTTGAAAGAGTATTTGTACATTTGGTGAGCAGGATGATTTCGAGCTGGCCATCTGGTGTGGTGGGAAACATCACCACCTTTCAGTTTGGTGACCTGGGTTAGGGACTGGCTGTGGAAGTATGTTAATTTTCTTTTTTTTTGCACTTAGAGTTTAATTTTTAAATGTTTTGTTAGTTTTGTACCCCCATCATCCTAACTGTGTGCACCCCCACCTGTAGGTTGCCCCCAACATTCTCCCCTTTCACTGTCTGTCCCAGCCACTAGCCCCCTCCTGACTTTTCGCTCTCCCCAGTATCAAGCCTGCCCTGGGTTGGTAAATTAAAGTTTGGGGGTGTGGAGGCAAAGCCCCCCACAAAGGGGGGTGAGGAGGTGTAGCCTCTCACATAAACAGTGAAAATAATGTGTGTATGCTAGGGCAACTGTGAGCTGCTGTGGCTCTTTGCATTGGTGCTATTCTGCACATCACCATTTTACTTTTTGGCAATGTGCAGTAGCTGTTGTGGTCGGTGCCAATATGCTGGCGCTGTTATCACATGGCACCGAATATACTATACCCCACACTTGCTTAACAAAATGAATCAAGGAATCTGCAATGTGTAACAGGTGTGGTACTCAGAGAGGGACTTTAATACAAATCATGGCCACTTGTACATAGATAAAACCTTTATGGAAAAAGTTATAGAGCTATTAAATAGTATCCAGGGAATAAAAATACATTTTGACCTCGAATTGTGCATATTAGGTTTCTCAAGATATCAACCCCTACCTTCAGATTACCTATGAAAACTATTAAATATGGCATTTATTAATGTGAGAAGATTTATAGCCAGACATTGGAAGGACAGTACTCCACCAGACTTTATGTTATGGAGGAATTTATTAATTGATTGTGTGAATTTAGAGAAGCAACATAGCTTGAAGTTATCAACAAGTGTTCTAGAACTTGGACACCAGTTCTAGAGCTGATTGATAAAAGAGTACTATAAGGCCCCATAGGAGGGAAGGAAAGAATAGACAGAATAAATAGGTGGTAGGTTCAGAGGGAAGGGATGAGGTACACAGCCCTGGTTGAGGAATTGATCCTTAACAACAGAAGCACAATTGCAAGAATTCTCTGGCATCTGTTATAATTCCAAGCTTATTTTAGAAAAAGGTATACTGAACCAGAGGAAAAAAAAAAAAAAAAAGAGAACAGTGGGACTTTCTTGAGTTCTGCAGCTGGAAGTCATGCTGTGGGCTGCAGTGACAGAAGTGATCCACTGATCCCCTGTTCTGTCTGCCTGCCTGCCTCTGTGTCTCACTTTCAGTGTCTGTCCATCTGTGTGTCTGTCTGTGTGTCTGTCTGTCTATCTGTCTGTCTGTCTGTCTGTCTGTCTATCTCTATCTATCTATCTATCTATCTATCTATCTATCTATCTAGTGGACCTGGGGTCCCCACCCCAATACTGTTTCTTTCTCCCTTTCCCCTCCAGGTTGCCCACCCATTGTGCCCAGTTATTTAAAAACATAAGTGGACCCGGTGCCCACCCTGGTACCACTTCTTAGGGCCTCCTCCCCTCCAGGTCACCCACACCCAGTCCCCAAATTGTAGCCCAACACTGGGGTGCCCAATCCCCAGTAGTAGAATAAGCTACAATAAAGAAAACCATCACTTATTGTTTTTTTGTAATATCCTGTAAACAAAGAAAATGGTGCCTTGCTGATCTGACCCCCCAACCCGACCTCCAACTCAGCAGCCACCACCCCACACTCCTCACACACCCTCACTCACCTGAACATGTCCTATGGTGAAGATCCACTCTCTGATCAAAGACACGTCTTGCTGCTGGAACTGCCGACTGCAATATGAGAAACTAAGGTAAGTGTAGCTCAATGTATTTCAATGGGAGTTTGAACACTGATACAAACCGTTGTCATTTTTGCATATTTTGACCCCAAATGTTCAACATGGCCTTTTGGGGACTCCACCTCATGACCAGTGGCAGTGGAAATATGCAAATCAGGCTTGAAAGGCAATTTTGCAGTCGCATTGCAAAATCACCTTTTGGGTGGGATTTGAACAATTTGAACTCCACCAACATTCCTTTGTCTTTATGGTCTAGATTGAATTAGAATGTGAATTTTCATTTTTCTAGGTTTTGTAGTTTATGTAGTATGCAAGTCTTACACAGGAACATTTAGGGGCAATTCTGAGCAGTAGTCTGTAGCATGGCAGGCAATGTGCTGATGTGATCAAGAGATGTAGGTATGTATTAGAAAGAGGAGACAAAGAAGATCAAAGGAGTTGATCCTCCCTCTGTACAAGGCCTTGGTTAGACTGCTGCAGGAGTACTCTGTTCAGTTCTGGTCACTGAAGTATAGCAAGGATGTTGAAGAGACTGAGAGTGCCCAGCACAGGGACATCAGTTTGGTAAGGGGCAAAGGGCAAGAGTTTTGATATCAGATTGGATATACTCAAATTATTTAACCACTAGAACAGAAGCTTGAGCGGGAATGTGATCATGGCATGTTGCGTGCCAAATAGGATGGACAGGGTTGAATATACAATGATGTTTAAACTGGTGAAAACCTACAGAACTAGAAGGCATGCACACAAACTGAAGAGGGCTGGATATACTGAAATATTAGAAAGCATTACTTCACACAGAAAGGTGGTTGACATGTGGAACAGCTTACCCAGTGAGGTTGTGGAATCTAGCACTGTTCAGTTATGTTTATTTATTAAAAGTTGGAATTTAAAGGGTAAGTTCAATGCGATTAAATGCAAAACAAGTCTGTTTTGTAGAACCTCTGATGTCACAACTAATAAAAATATGCATACTTACCTTTAATAAAATATAATATATTAAAATGAAAAGTACTGACAATATCATTAAAAGCAGTAACATTCAGGTTGAGGACTAAACAGATACTTGAGTGTAATAGTTATAAAAGCCCTTAGACTGCCGCAGTTCCTCATTTGTGGAATTACGGCATTCAAAATAAAAGGGGTACCATAACAGAAAGTGGCTTTTCCCCAGTTAACTCTCAGTCACAGACTTTTATTCACTTGCCAGATATGAGCTGTTAATTAGGCTGGCAAGGGCAGACACTTTAAAGGAGAACTGCAGTAAACTGGATAACCTTCCCAGAGCTCTCTCCATGTGAAATATTCACATGCACACAGATGACACCATTATCTACACCTCTGGCCCTTCCACCTCCTCCATTTAACAGGTTTCACAACATAATTTCCACATGGTACAAGAATGGTTCCAAGCAAATCATTTAGCTCGAAAGAAAACAGTTTCCATGCAGATCGGCTCCAGACAATGGCTGAGCTCTCCCCCACATCACTGAAGCTCTGCTCACGCTTAGGTGATCAACTGGACTCTGTTTCCTCTTACAAATATTTCAGCTTCCAGCTGGACCAGCACCTTCACTACTCTATGTGGCATCTGCAGGCAGAAAAATGCTTCTCAAGACTTGAAGCTCTATACAGGATGAAGAGTTGCTTGCATCTGAACACCAGGAAACAGGTGGTTGAATGCATGATCCTCCCATTTAAGGAGTATGGGGATGTCATCTACTTCAGTGCCTCCTCTACCATGGTAGCTAAACTTAACACATTGTTCAGTGTCCTGTGTAGATTCTTCCTGGCATGCCCTCCTACTCACTGCTGCTCCATGTACAATTATCTAGGTTGTGTCCCTCCCTCTGTGGGACACCCTCTTCTCATTGAGCTGGTGGGCACCAAGTATTGGGTGGGCAAACTACCTAGTTACCTTACGAATCTTTTCTTCCTCTTCTCTAACTTATCTTACTGTCTCAGGTTACTTTTTATCCCACTCTGCAAGCATAGCTTAGGACAGACCTCCATTAGTTACAGACTTCCTAATGTATGATGCAGCCTCCACTTCAAGCTCACTACCTCACACAATTTTCAGTTGGCTATTACTCTGCCCTACCATAACTTCCCATAGACATACAGTACCAATTGCTCACCCTTCCGAGACATAGGAACCCTAACCAAGTTAGCTCATCATTGTCTAATGTAACACAGCTGTGAAGGTACCTATATACAGTATAAAATACTTCTGCTCTATCTATCTCAGTCACTTGACATGAATGTAATGCGTAAGCTTATCTGCATTATGTACCTATATATATTTTTCCCTGCCATGAAACAAAAAATGCATGTAAATGTACTGTACTGTACTGTATTATACTATGTATATTTGTTTTACCTTTGCTTTCCTATGTTTCCCACCCTCTCCCTCTCAGGTTACAACTGAAAATGAGCCCACATGGGCTCTGATTGCTTTTCTGGCAAAATGTTTCAATTGACTAACTAACTGACTAACTAACTAACCTACCTCACTCATTCACTCACTCACTCATTCAATAAACACAGTCATTTTCTTGTAGACGTCGATGTTTAAATACTGGTCTGAATTCTGTAACTGTTGCATCTCTACAGGCAGTTTTGATTTACTAGTGGGTGTTCCTGAGGAAGCAAGTTGTGGTTAGGAAACAAAATAATACTGCATGTCTCTCAGTGCATGAGGGAAATCAGAAGCATGTCGCCTCTCAGTTTAGAATAGGGGCAGTAAGATCATTAACAGATTTGAAAATAAACATATACCAAATACAGATCTCTTCCTAAAGACAGGGAGAGCCATACGTGTTTATGCAAAAGCTCACATATGTGTTTATGCAAAAGCTCACATATGTGTTTATGCAAAAGCTCACAGTGATAAAAAAATCACACTTAACATTTTAAATGACACAATGAAGTGTATAAAAAAAATTATTTACATTAGATAAGGCCTTGTGGCATGTCAGCAGATGGCGCACCCACAATTCATGATAGGAAGCATGCCCTAAACTAAAGTATGTTGCCTATCAAACTGTTAAACAATGTCTGGCTTGATTTTAATGCCGCATGTAAGCCCTCACTTTAGAAACTGTCTTCTCTATATGAGGTTTTAAAGTAAGGTCTGGATAAAAATACAACCAAAAGATTTGAACTCTGAAACTCCTTAATGGGGCGATTTATTCAGAATAATACAGAAAGGTACAGATAAATGCTTTAAAGTATTAGGGGGAAATAACACAGTCTGTGCATTTCTCCAATAATAACAACAACCCCCCCCCCAAAAAAATGATACAATGGCAAGAAAGAATGATGCCATCTCATTGGTCTATCTAGACCCGTGATGCTATCCCAGCATACCATCATGGATCTAGTACCAGTAAACAAATGACCGCATCAAATGTTTAAAAAAAAAATCAATATGACCCCACTACCAACCAAAGTGAAGGCCGCATTCCCAAACAGGGTTCACACCATGCCCGCTGTCCCAGTACAAACAACCATGGCTCAGAACGACAAAAGCCAGTCCAAAAAAACAGCCACCCACAAGCCTCTGACATCAAAGAAAATCCACAAATCATCGTTTCAGTTAAAAAAAAAAAAAAAAAATCAGTCAAACACATTCACAGAGTCACAGAGCGAACGAGCCCAGTGAGTGAGCGAGGGAGAGAGAGAGAGAGAGCAAATACATCTTGAAACAGTCACTGCAGGGCTTTCTCTCTCTCTCTCTCTCTCTCTCGCTCGCTCCGGAAGTCACTTTCTTTCTTTTAATACTTAAACAAAAAGTCGCCTCCCACTAGGACACCCTGCACACACAACCATGTCACATGTAAACAAAACCCCAAAGGTTCAGTCTTATTTAAAAAAAAAAAAAAAACATATGTAGAACATTCAGGGAGTGAGCGCGCACAATGTGCAACTGTGTCTTCAAATTGTCACGGTGTGGCTCTCGCTAGCTCGCTCACTCCTGAAGTTACTGTCTCAGTCTTCTTTTTTTTTTTTTAAAAGTCCACCGCATAAAACAATTCAAAACCATCTAAAACATCTTTGTACCTTATTTAATCATCTTCTTAGCAGCGAGTGGTCGGCCATTACGGGGTGGGGAGCATGGCAGTCAAAAAGTTGAAGCACCAATATCAAACACACACACACACAAATAATCAGAAGCCCCAAATCGTTTAATAATAAACACTGAGGGAATATTCATGGCCAGATTAATGGATGTGGGGGCCCTACTCCAAGTCATATTTTATGGCCCGGGGCCCCTAAATGCCAACATCGCACTCTTCTGCGGTGCCAGGCCGGCAAGGTGACAACAACCAGGGTACTCAAGCAGGATCTCCTTATACATGCCTCCTTCAATATCTATTATTTCTGCCAAAACCAAAACCCTGAGGCATGTATTATTGTAGCAGTTAGTGGGGTTCACAGCTCCCATCATCTCCCTACTCAAGACTCCTTCAGGCTCCAAACCTGAGACATGCTCAAGCTCCTTGCCTCTGCAATGCATCTGCCACAATCTCCCTCTGTGCAGCTATCTTTGTCCTCAATTCTCTCTGTTCTCCCACTGAATCATCCATCTCCACTGTCATTGCTGTCAACTTAAAAGTTGCTTTGCTGCTGAGTTGCCATCTTTGCCCCTACTCCAAGTCATTGATGCCAAAACAGCTAAAGAGAGTTGTGCCAAGACTGAGCCTTAAGAACCCTGCAGGTCACTGTAGTCACTTCAGAGATTGTTTCCTAGAGCAACCTGCTGCAACTTCCCAGTAATGTATTACTCAAACCAAGACAAAGCTGTGCCAGCTAGCAAGTCCCACATAGTTCCTCAGGTGACTAATCAGCACGACAGCACCCCATGGTCCACTGTGCCAAACTCAAATCTTATTAAGGACTCAGTACTCGGGTTACTGAACACAGACCACAACTTAGTTGGTTTCTCCAATAACTTATTTCATTCTGCATCACAGTGGCTTGGACACTACAGCACGCAGACTAGTCAACATACTTGGTGTGGCCTGCCTTGGTTGGCCTGACTGTGATGTGATGACTGTCCTGATGACTGAACTTGAAGAAGATAAATGCCAGCCTCAGCCTGGTGGTGGACAAATGTCTGAGATCCTTTCCTCAAGATCAGGCAGGTGGTGGCGACACGACTTGGCCCGGCATGGGAGGACTCCTCACAGCAGGACCAGGGGCCCAACATAAGCAGCACTGACTGAACCTGGCTAAATCCAAAACACCAGCAGCACGTGATGCTGCACACCAGGTGGTGAAGCTGAATCCAACTCTGGGTGACCCCCCCCGTGCCGCTCTCTCTACTATTCTATCATCTTCTTTGATCGAGACGAAGACGAGACCGACCACTGGCACTGATGACTGACCATCGATGTCCACAGCTCTCTTGTCCTCCTCCTCCTTGGCTCCTCACTGCCCAGCATGGCCTCATGCCCTGACACCATGCATGCAAGCACTGATTCCCTGCTCCCCTGTAGCCACACCTCCAGAGGACTTCTGATGGACATGATTGGTTGTGTGGTGGGGTCAGGGTGGATCAGAGGCAGAGCCAGAGCCACCTGTCAGAGAGACTGAGAGGCTCGCTCACTTGGAGCGGCCGTGGGGGGGGGACCAGGCTGACTCAGTCCGAGGGCGGGGAGACCACTGAACCAGAGGCAGAGGCTGACTCTGAGGAGGGGGGTGCTTTTTGGTCAGTTCAGCCAGTCGGCAGCCACAGAGGTCACCCAGTACAGGGATTAAAGAAAGTAAATAAGTTAACAGTGGGGGCCCTCCTGAACCATGGGGCCCTATGCCATGGCGTAATTTGCGTACAGGTTAATCCAGCCATGGGAATATTTGAATAAGGCTAATATACAAACACTGGCAGCACTGACAAAGATTGTACCTGTACTGCAGAGCCTCACCAAAAACAGAGCAGCTCCACCTATTGGCTGAAACAAGAAAGCCGCACTATTTTTATAATAAGTAAACCTACCCATTCCAAAAATAAAAAAAAAATCTACTTTTAAAGTATTTTTCTAGCTTTTTTTCCCCTTCTTTTACAAATGAGCAATTGTATAATAGGAATAATGCACTCCAGGGTGTGTGTCATGCTGGGATAATGTCACTTCTGGGGTGATTAGTGGCACAGCCTGTGGCCTCATGCCTAATTACCCCAGGCGTGACATTATCCCAGCATGACACAAACCCTGTCATGCATTATTCTTTCATTAACTACTTTGTCAAATTAGACTGGAGCTTGAGGAAAAAAGAACATTAAATAGACTTTTTATCAAAAACAGCAGAGTGTCTTGGCATAAAAATGGATAGAACTTAAATCAATAAAGGATGACAAACAATTGATAAACAATGATAAAAGGACTGAACCAAGAAGAGACCTTTATAAGACACCAGTAGAAATAGTAAGAGATACAGACAGACACATGTACCAAGAAACAAATTGGGAGTGATCGGAAAGATAAGAGGAAAACCAGTGAGCAATATTTTCAGAAAAATCATAAGACACAACATGTGATAACAGTAAGAGTAATTAATTAAATAAAAAATATTTTGATAAATCAGTAAAAATAGACCAAAGCAAAAATCCAGAACCAAGAGAATGAGAAAGAGAGTTATAAAATTCACTAGTGCTGATTTCATAGAAAAGGAGGGATGAAACATAGATTGGAAATTTTGGAGAATACTGTACTTGTTAATAAAGCTTATAACTTGAATGTGTGCAATTTTTTTGTTGTTGTTTGTTTTTCTGTGTACAAACATAGTGCTTGTGAATGGAGCTAGATTGACAGCACTGGAACCGGAAGTCCTCTGTTTGTTTACGTGGCAGGTACAGCATGGGTGATCACAATGCAAGTTTCCCCACACTGCCCCACCAACGTGCCTCACTCCTGCCATGGAGGGACCACCACGTAGGTGAGACGAAGAAGAAGAAGAATCAGCATTTATATAGTGCTTTTCATAAACAGTGTATCCCAAAGTGCTTTGCAAGCAATGCTAGACTGCTAGTGAAGTGACTGAATGTGTGGTGGCGGCCATATTGCACATCATCACCCACACACAGCCTGGATAATTGCATGAACCAGTTTATGGGAAGGGGAATGTTGGCCAGAACACCGGGAATGTTCCCTACTCTTTGCGAAGAGTGCCTTGGGTTCTTTTATTTCCACCTGGACACCCACCAGGACAACACCAGGATGGGCAGAAGGGACCTCGGTTTAATGTCTCATCCGAAGGACAGCACATCCCAGCAGTACAGCACCCCCCAATACTGCACTCAGATGCCAGCGATTTTTAGGTGCAAGTCCAATCCCAGTGTGGGATGAGAACCCATGACCTTCTGGTCCAGAGGCGGATGTGCTACCAACTGAGCCATGCTGACACCGTAGTAGACACAAGGTAGTTCAGACTCCATGCCTATTCAGTCCTTGACATCTCGTGTGAGACTGCATAGAAAAGTGCCAATTAGTGCCAACCGAGTTGGTGGGTTCATGATGTGGGCACCTGCCCACTGGGAATTGGACTGAGACTACCACAACTCATTTCACATGAGCCACTGAACAGCCCTCAGGTGATAATCACTTTCAACCATATGATAGAGTATATGTCCATCCCACTACTTTCACTCGAAAACCACTTCACATCCCTGCAACACAGGCAATGTAGGTTTTGACAGGGGCTGTGGTGGGATTTGTACCAAACCGCTATTGTTTTAAAGTTCTCTCTTTAACCCCTCACTGCACTGAATGTTAAACCTGCTGGCTATCTCTCAAGGGGAAGGGGAGTGTTAACAAGCAACACCTGATCCCAATAAAGGTAGGAGGGTGAATAAGCAGATGGAGGTTTCTGTTTCTGTTTCAGTGAGATGTGAGTGGAGGCAACACGAGACTGAACTGCAAGAAGTTTCTGTTAAGCTGAAAACAAGCTGTTTTTTTTTCCTGTTAATGAAAGTAAAGCAGATTTCATTTAATTTAAACTGGTATCTGGAGTGTTCTGTTTGAGAGTGTTCCCCAGAAGCCACCCGGTTTGTTATCCTGTCACATGTGGTTGGCTTTAGTGGTGGGATCAAACTCCTCCTTGTCTAAATAGGGGTAAGATGGACTCAAAGTACTGAAATGGCAGGTAGACCAGCAGGCGCAACAGGTCCCAATGCTGAGAAAACTGGATGGCCTAGAAATCGCAATAACAGGTGCAGAGAGAACAGCAGTAGCAGGAGTTTATGAAGCAGGAGCTGCAAACGCAGAAGGAAAATGTGCCCCAGCTCCAGGTCACAGGGAATCCAGTCACTGTACGACCCAACCCCCTGGTAACAAAAATGGGTCCTGAGGATGATCCTGAGGCCTACCTTATGACTTCTGAGAGAGTTGCCATTACCACTGCCTAGCCAAGAAAGTTGGGCTACTTGCATTGCACTGTACCTAACTGGAGATGACCAGGCTGCATATAGAAGCCTAACTGACACCTCTGCCAGAGACTATGGTCAGGTAAAGGCAGCTAGCTTAGACCGTATCAGAATAACTGAGGAGTGTTACCAATGGAATATTTGCACCCTAGGTTTTAAGGTTGGAACATGACCTAGAGTGGTGGCACAAAAATTACAAGAATCAGCTACTTGGTGGTTAAGCCAGAGGTACACACTGAAGAGGAGATTATGGATCTGATTTACTGGAGCAGTGCCAGAACATTTTATTAGATGAAGTCTGTGGTTGGGTAAGCCAGTATGAACAGATCACTCTTGCTGCAGCAGTGGAAATTATGGAACATTACCTGAAAGCTGAAAGATCAGAGGCCAGCTAAGAAGGGTGGAACCCACAACGAACCTTGGGCATCAACCCAAGGAGAAGATCCCCACAGAAGAGGGGAGAAAGGACTTTGAGGTGATGGACACAAATGTGTTGTTATGGGGAAGTGCTCAAGTGGTGAAATATTGCTTACCCACCCCTCCATTTCAAAAAAGCTATAACCCCTGGGCCTGATGTAATTCCCTCACTCCCAGGACCCCACTTTCCAGTGACCCAAATGGGGGAGAGCACAGGTCATAGACCTACTAGTAGCATTGTATGATTTCATTGTAGTAAAGTGGGGCATATCAGTAAGTTCTGTGACCACATGTACTGTGATTCTGCAGAATGCATAGCTACCTCCCATACACATGAATCCAAAAACCCATCTACGACACCAGTGCAAGTGGGCAACAAAACAATTACAGCTTTGGGGGATTCGGGCTGTTGGCAAACATTGGTTAAAGAATCTGTGGTAGGACTCAACCTTGGTCAGTGGGGAGATACCATAAATATTGACTGTGTGCATGGAGATACCCATAAATACACTATGGCCTCAGTATGGTTAAAAGTAAGCAACTGGGCAGGAGTAGCACACGTCAAAATCTCTAAACCATTACCCTGATCAGTAGTCTTGGGCCAAGACTAGGAAGGGTTTCATACCGTCCTGCAGAGCAGTGCTGAAAGTTCGTGCCCACAGGAGGTAAAAGAGACAGAGGGCCGGATTTTCAAAGGCCCGATGCAAGCTGCAACAATGGTAGCTTGTGCTGAGTGTGGTGCACCCGGGACCCTGTGCCCAAATTTCTATTTTACAGGGTCCCGGTGCCTAAGTCAGTGGCTTGCGGCAAAGGGGGTGCTGTGCCTGACATATGGCGCACCCACCTGGAATGCCGCAATGGCTGTGGGGAGTCTGCAGCACCCACAGAGAGGGACTGTCAACCGGCACTGCCCCCCTCATCACCACCGTGCCACCCACACACTAGGCATGCAACACTCTCCTGTACCCTGGTGGGCTAGGTGCCCCCGTGGTACCCATCACACACTTCACACCCCCTCCCACACCCAATCTGCAACCAGCACAGCCTCCACATGCCACCCTGGCCGGCTGCTGAATGGGCAGTCCGCGTACGTACTGTATACTGTATACAGTACACGCACTGATGGCTCATTCGTGGCTGGCCATGGTGGCATGTGGAGGGTTGTGCCAGTTGCTGGATCAGGGTATGGGAGGGTTGTGGGGAATACTGAGATGGGTACGGGGGTTGGCAGGATGCATGGATGTGGGTGTCGGGGAACATGACGGGGTGGGGGCCACCGGACCACCAGGAATCGCCCACCGGTGATGGATCAGGGTGGGCCACATGGTGGCACTTATAGGACAACCCCCGGGAGCCATTTAAGTCCCCTTAGACCAGCCCCTTGCTGGTCTAAGGGTACTTGGCACTTGGTTCCTTGGGAGGTCTTTCAAATACGGATCCGAGGGCTGCGGCAGTCTGGGTCTGCCATGGCCCCCTAACACCATCTGCAGCCACTTCGTGGTGCAAGGCTGGGCGCTAGCACACACTTTAGTGCAGGCAGCCTGCTGGGCGGACGAGGCTGGCTTTCAACTTGCACTTGCGCAGTCCTTGGCACAAGGTACCTTTGCGTTAGACTTGTTCGACGCAAGCACCTTGCGTCAATCTAAGGCCTTTGAAAATCTGGCCTACAGTGACTAGAACAATGTATTTCCCTTTAATGGCTGAACTATTTGGCCCAGAAGGGCAGCATAAGAAGTCCCAGGGTCAGACATGGAGGGAGAAAAAGGAACAGGCCCTTCTATTTGAGATTTCGGTGGTTGGAGACTGGAAGGATGCGGATTCAAGGAATGCCTAAGGTGATTTAGATGAGGACATGGCATCCACATCTACAGGATATCATGAGATCCTTCCAAAAGTCAGAACAGATGTTTTTTTTTAAATCCAGCCAACATAATTTCTGAATACAGGGCTTATGGGGTTCACTGATATGCCTACCAGAACTTATCTGTGGTAAATGGTAAAGTGGTAGATGAACAGAAAGCACAATGTTTTCCAAGAACTGAACTGAAAGATGATATTTTGTACTGGGTAGAACCCAAGAAACAAATATGGACTTTACATTACCAGTTAGTGTTTCTCAGGTCTGCATGAAGGGAGGTACTGGGGCCCGACCATACTACACTTATTGTGGGTCATTTGGGCTGGGAGGAAACCAAGGCATGCATAGTTGCCCAGTTCTTCTGGCCAGGTACAGTATATGTTGAGAAGTAGAAGACTTTTGTGCTTCCTGCCATGAGTGTTAGATGGTGGCTCCCAGTACTATAAAAAACGTCCCTTTGATCCCTATGCCCATAATAGACACCCTGTTTGAATGAATTGGGATTGATATGGTGGGACCCTTGATAAAAAGTACAGCTGGGTATCAGTATATATTGGTTATATTAAATTACACCACCTGTTACTCTAAGGCTATTCCTCTACATTCCACTACAGCCTGGTCAGTGGCAAAAAAATTGGTAAAAGTGTTTTCCTGAGTTAGGGCTACTGAAGGAGATGCTAATTGATCACGGCACCAACTTTATGTCATAACTTATGAGGGATGTGTGTGCTTTACTGAATTTTGAGTCCATCTGGACAACAGTGTATTGTTAAAAGGTATGCTGTCTAACTTTGTGTCACCTGAGGTGAAAAACTGGAATGAATTGTTACTCTGTTTAATGTTTGCCATTCGGGAAGTGCTGCAGTTGCCTACTGGGTTCTCACCATTTGAATTATTGTATGGGTGACAACCTCGAGGGATGTTGGATCTTGTAAAAGAGATGTGGGAAGAGCAGGCACATAGTCCAACTAATGTGCTCCAATATGTATTATAAATGACAGAAAGACTGGACACAGTTGGCAGATTTGCCAAAAAAATATTTAATATATTCACAGCAAACCCAGGCAGGGCACTATGACAAAGGAGTCAGACTATGGGAGTTCAAGTTCAGCTACAGAGTACTGCTTCTTTTTCCTGTCTGTGAGACTAAACTCCTAGCTAAATGGCAGGCTTAATATGAGGGCCTCAGAAAGTTGGGCTGGTTGATTACAAAGTCTTACAACCACACAGAAAAAAGAAAAACAAATTTGCCATGTTAATTTGTTGAAACCCCTGGAAGGACAGAGAGGGATTGCTCATTGACCTAGAAGATCCTAATGGGGCCCCAAGTTCAGTGACAGACAAGGACATTGATGATGGAACCCTGGACTTAGGACCTAAACTTGTAAAGGAGCCAAGCACCATCCTGGTGGACAACTGGCTCAACCAGACCAAAAAGCCAAAAGCCCACAGGCTAGTAGAGAGTTTTGGGGATGTATTCTCCCCAAAGCCATGATGAACCCTTGTGATCCAGCAGCACATAGACACAGACACAGGTTTCTGGATCTACCAATAACTGTACAGCTACCATAATGAATCAGAGAGACAGTACAAGAGGAAATTCAGTCTATGTTGGAGCTGAGAGTCATTGAGATATCCCAGAGTGAATGGTCTAGCCTTATTGTGCTAGTCCCCAGACCAGACTGGATCACCCAGTTTTGTATAGATTTCTGGAAAGTTAATGCTGCATACAAGTTTGATGCATACTCTGTGTCAAGGGTAGACAAAGTTTTGGACTGACGGGGGAAGGCTCGTTACATTAGTTACAAAGGTGAGGTCAGGAGCTTCTTGTCATAATGATCCACTTGTGCCTTGTCTCACGATAAAATTGGCAGTTTTTGCACAGCACATTGGTGAGCTATTTGAGAGTTTATACCTTCTGAGTCTCTTGGCTCAATTTTCAAAGAGCCCTTAGAATACTGCAATTTGCAGCAATCTAGGGCTGCGGCAAACTCCGGCTGCATCAGGGACCCTTCATCCAATTCAATAAAAACAGGGGTTGCTACACCAAAAGCCCAGGAGTTGCTGCACCCACAGGCAGGTGCCAAATAATTAGTGCACTTGCAGGAACTGCTGCAGGGATCCGGCACCCCCATGTGGTACAACACTAAAGGAGCCAGGATGGTGGTGGGGGGGTGAAACATGCTTGCCAGGATGGGTCCAGGGGCAGAAGGGGCACAGGGAGTGCCATAGGGGTGTTGGGGAGATGATGTGCATGCCAGGGAGTGATGTGGGATGTGGTGGGGTGCTGTTAATAGAACCATAAAGCCAATGGGACAGTACCGCAGATGTGTATGTGTGTTCCAGGGCCAAACAGTGCCCAATAATGTGCCAGCACCACCACTCAGTGCTTGGTACTTTATTCTTGCCAAAATAGCATTTCTCTCCCTTTCCCAGGGAGGATGCCTACGGCACACTTTTTAGAGTTTGTTCACTTTCAGCCTTAAATGTTCTGTCAGACTGTTAGGCCCTAGAATTCCAAAAAGTGTAAAACAAAATCTGAATTTAAAATACTTTATGGTGTGACCCCCCCCCCCCATTCCTCTGGAAGATTACAATGTTGGAAGCTATTTTTAACACCATAGTATTTACCTTGTTCTTTGCCTCAGCGTCTTGAAAAAATTGTGTTTTTCATGCAGTGGACACCAGTTCCTCCCTCTCCTTCTTGACCCAGCTTGCAACTCCCATGGAGTGACATCACATGTCACGTCTGTGTTCTCGTGCTATTGCGAGTACAGTTGCCTGGCAACTGGCAACAGTCACTGCTAAAAAAGCCATGACCGGGAGGTTTGCAAGTGGACTTTATTGCACTAAGTGGCACAGATGAGCCCCACTATATTAGCAGGCATTTAAAGCATATTTAGTAGTTTTAACATAATACATGATCCAGTAACCACCAATGTCACAACTTACTGGTCCATTTACAAAGCAGAAGTAACACAGTACCAGAGTGGGTGGTGAGGTGGATGGGGGAATGGAGCATGGATATGGGGAAATAAGTGTTCTTGGAATTTTAGAGCACAGAAATCAAAGTGGTCTAACACTTATTCACAATAAAAAAATGTACATTCTCTTATTTGATCCGCAAATAAACATACATGTAAGGTTATATTTGTGATGCTCGCCACTCCTGTATAATGGGATCAGGTTTTATGAATTAAACTACACCTTCCTAGAAAACCACTCTTGGTGCCATGGGTCCTGATATTGCTGCAGGTGTCACTACACTGTTCACTTATTCACGTTCCTTAAAAGCAATTGGTTATAGTTAAAAAAAAAAATAAGTAAAACTTTATTAAATTAACTGCATAACACATATTCCTACTGACTGCTATATATCTAATATGCTCCTGATCCATTGTTATGGAGGTGGCAGCACCATAACATGTACTTTACAAAATTCTTTTTGTTCAAAGGTCTGTATGTGCCTTCACACCTAACCTAATCAGCAAAACTTGATGCACTTAGTAGTTCTGCTTAACCTTGCTATACTAGCCAACCATTTTTGTGATCTTATTGTATTATTATAGGTTAGTGACTACCAATATCATTCATTTCTGATCCATCTCAGAAACAGAGGCATCCCAGAATTGGGGAGTAAGGGGAAGGACAAATGTGCATAGATATACACTTATGAGATACATTGTGTTAAATCTGACTGGGTTGCCAACCCTATTACATGAGATCTGTTTTTAAAGCAATAATGCATTATCTATTAAATTACATGACATACAAAAACGTATTATACCCTCAGTCTTAATACTACTACAATTATAAGTGTCAACTTTATTAACTGCATGACCCCTAATGGCTGTCAGTATTAATGTTTTAAGTCAGCTATATGAAAAAGTTGAATAAACTGGAAAAGGTAAAACAATCTATTTATGGTTAACTCCAGTGTCTATGGTACATTCAAGATCAATTGTTATGGAGACACCATTACGTGTAATATGGCAAATTCATTATTTCTTCTCAAACATCTTCATTTCCTTTTACACTACAACAGCCAATCACTGCATTTACGAACATGCCTGTCAGTTTGTTTCCATATTCATGCCTATTCTAGGATTTAATACCTGCATATTTAAAATCCACTTCCTCTCCTTATGGTCTAATTTCTTTGTATAATTACCCCCTCTGTCTGGTGGGGGGACTGATTCTAAACCCCAAAAGTGAAGTGACACTCCAGTGTGTCCTGCACTACAGAAATGTTGCGCTATAGGTGAAGATTTGTCCCTTCTTCTAATGTCACTCTTATGCTCTTGAATGCGTGATTTTAATGCTCAGCTAGTCTTACCAACATAGAGTATGTCACATGGACATTGAAGAACATATATTACATCTTGTGTTGTGCAGTCAATATGTTGCTTTATTTTAAACTTTTGCCCCATGTGTGGGTGTTCAAAAACTTGTTTTTGCTGGTATGGCCACATACCGTACATCTTCCACATTGGACCATGCCTGGTTGTAAAGGGCCTAGAAGCAGCTGTTTCTCCCACCCATGAAGGGATTTTAATTGTGATTTGACAATTTTGTCTTTTATGTTCTGTACCCTTTTTGCTGTTATTATCGGTTTGTATGACAAAGCTGGAATAGTAGGGCTATCTTTTGCAACTAAATGCTTATATTATTTGCAAATAATTTTCCTAAATTGGAAAGTTTATGGTTGTACTTTGTTGCAAAGACTACATGCCTGGTGAGGTACAAGGTCCCTTTGGAGTAAGGAGCTGTGATCAACTATTATGAGTTCTATAATTTGCCTTTTTATAGTATCTTGACTGTAGCCCCTCTGTCTGAACCTATTGAGCATGCCCTGTTTGTACTTTTTAAATTCCTGTGGGATGCTGCAATTTCTTTTAATGTGAATCAATTGTGAATAGGGAATACTTTTTTGAGCTGAGGCTCATGATAACTCATGTCATGCATTCATGTGTTCCTGTCCGTAGGCTTCCTGAACAGTGTGGTTTCTAGCGTGTCATTTCTTTTTATAATCTTGAGGTCCAATATGATATCTCATTAGCACTATACTGCATGACAAATTTTAGATTAACATCCCAACTGTTTAGGAACATGTGAAATTGTAGTAATTTCTGTTCACATACTTGCCACAAGATAAATATGTCACCTATGTATCTCAGCCAGGATTTAGCATTTTTGTAATATGGGTTCACTGTTGAATCTAATACATACTGAGTCTCAAAACTGTACATATAACTATTGGCGTATGCTGGAGCCATGGTACTTCCCGTGGCCGTACCGCTAATCTGTTGATAAAACTTGCCATCAGATTCAAAATATTTTCTATTTGAGATAATCTATGCCAATTCCTTTAATGCTTGAGTTCTTGGTCTAGCCTCATTTCCTCTGGTGTCCAACATTTTTGCCATACATTCTGCTCCCTCCCAGTGAGGCACTGATATTTAAAAATCTGAAATATCCATGGTCACTAACAATGTAACTAGTCCTAAACCCAGATCTGAGATAATTTGTAACTTAAATATCATGTCTGATGAATCTCTAACATAGGTAACTGTTTAACTGTTGACTTTTCCATTAGCAGATTATATCCTCTCACCACTAGAGGGCTATATCTCTATCTCTTTATCTAGTACATAAGCCATGTGGGCTTTCTCTCGCCTGTCCTCCACCTCCTTGCCCTGGCCCCCCTCTTCTCTCTCCCTGGTCCTAGCCACCTCCACCCCCACCCCACCCCCGCCACCCTCTACTCTGGTTTCCACTGCTACTCCAAGGGAACTCTCCACTTCCACTCGAGTCTTGTGCTTGGCACACCGTTTGGATATTCCTGGTTACTTAACCCGACCACTACTCTCAACAAGTGTGGCCACCTCTACACTGTACCATCTTGCAGTCCATATGGGACACCACCTGGAACCTTGCAACTTCTACTCCAGGAAACAACAATCAAAACTATCTCTCAAAGAGCTGCGACTCTGCTCCTAAAACTCCTACTCCTCCTCCTTCTCATCTCAGGCAGCATCCATCCCAATCCTGGCCTCTAGAAGCTCAGGCCACACACAAACTCCAGGTGCCCTTATCCTTGCAACCATTAATATCTGCAGCCTGCTACCAAAGCTGGATGCACTCCAAGCCTTCATATGCCAACACAACCCTGACATCCTTGCAGTGGTGGAAACTTGGCTGACATCTAAAGTTCCTGACTCAGCAGTAACAATACAGGGCTACAATGTCCACAGGCTGGACCGGATATCCAAAAAAGGAGGTGGTTGAGCAATCTATATCAAAGACTCCCTGTCTTGGCACCCTGTAGCAACTCCATCACTTTCTGCCTCAGCCCAGATTCTGCAAATAAAAATCATCCTAGGTCCCAACCATAAAGCCCTGACTATTGTCTCTGTATACATCCCGCCCAGGGACCCTAAACATGGATTAAATGACGTCCTAAACTTTATCAACTCTCATCCTCCCGAAGCTGAACTTATTCTACTAGGGGATTTCAACATAAACTGGTTAGCATCAAGTGCCAGTGCCTATAAAGACTCCATCTCAGCTGCTAACCTCACGCAAATGGTAAACTCCCCTACTAGGATTAACTACAAGACTGGCACCAGTACCCTCTTGGATTGGGTCCTCACCACTCACCCCACAAGGATTTCTCATATGACCATTCTCTCAGACTCACTCAGTGACCACTCCCCAGTCATGTGTGCATGGTCTAACAAATTCCTTAAGCCCCCTCCCAAAATTATCGCTAGCAGAGTCCTTCCTCGTGAAAAAGTTCCACATCTCAAACAACACCTGCTTCTGCAAGACTGGCTACCATCTATGTAGCAACAGATGTTAACTTGGCTCTTGATCACTTCATCTCAGTTTTCAACAAAGCCTGCGACCTCTTTGCCCCTGCTAAAAGGCGTAAAACAAAATCTCTCTCTAACCCTTGGGTCACCGTGGCTCTTCTCTCACAGCTGAAACTAAGGGATCACCTCTGGGCAGTTGCCAGGGCCACTGGCAAACAACTGGACATCCAAAATTACAAACAAGCATGAAATGCCTGCACAAAAGCCATACAGCTAATGAAATCCACCTATTACAAAGACACTCTCACCAATACATGGGGAAATGGTCGTGCTTTCTGGGACAATATCAAGGATGTCACAGGGAAGCAGTCAAAAACCTCTCCGGCCATGTTAATGGTTGATGGATCCTCAACCCTTGACCCCAAGGTGATCGCAAACATCTTTAACATGGCTTTTTCAGACCTTAGTGCTGTTCTACCCCATGACTTTTTTCGAAAACAGGGCCTACTCCCCAAATACCTCAGCCCCTCAGTCTAACCATCCCCTCTTCTACTTCAGGAAGGTAAGGCTGAATGAAGCTCGCCACTATATTACTGCAGCTATCTCTAAATCTAGATCTAGTAGCGACACCCTGGACCTTAAGCTTCTGTTGCTCACTCTCGATGAGGTAATTCATCCAATAACAAAAATCCTAAACCTCTTTCTCAGCTGTGGAAAATTCCCAGACCTATGGAAAACAGCCACTGTGACACCCATCCATAAAAGTGGGGACAAGACGATTCACTCAAATTATCGCCCTATCTCCATACTGCCCCCACTCTCTAAGGCACTTGAGCGCATCGTGGCTGATCAACTTACCGACCACTTGGATAAATACAATATACCTTGTCCACAACAACACAGCTTCCAGAAAGGTCACAGCACTACCACAGCCCTTCTTGAGTTCACTGGAGCTTTGTACAAATCCCTTGACAACAGCCTTCTCACAGGGGCCATTTTCGTCGACCTCTCCAAGGCCTTCGATACAGTACACCATGGACTACTAATACACCAACTACTGAATGCTGGGCTATCACTTGACTCTTCTCTCTGGTTTAAAAGCTACTTAGAAAATCGGTCACAGAGAGTAAAAATTGTGGACGCTCTTTCTAACACCCTGCCTGTTCGCTCGGGTGTCCCACAGGGATCCATACTGGGACCCCTCCTTTTTAGCCTTTTCTTAAACTCCCTCCCTTACCACTGCTCTGAGCAGATCATACTATATGCCGATGATGCTGTTGTATTCTCCACTCACAAAGATCCTGCAACTCTTCAACACAACCTTCAACTTGGTGTCAGTTCTGTAGAGACATGGTTTCTTAATCATAAACTGGTCCTCAATGACAAGAAAACCAAATCTATGCTCTTCTGCAGCTCTCATAACCCACACAAGCTACACCACTTGGCTATCTCCACCACCCAGGGGAACACTCTAGATCAGGTGGTGTCCTTCAAATACTTAGGGATACAGCTTGACCCTAATCTATCCTATGGACTTCATGTAGATAATGTAGCTAGAGCTGCTAATACACGGCTTGTTCTCCTCTACAAACACAGACCACACCTCACGGCAGAAGCTTTGAAGGTTGCAGTCCTGAGCTCTGTGATCTCTGTAATAGACTATGGTCTCATCATTTATGGCTCGGCCACAACCACAACCCTTAGATGCCTCTCAACTGCCTTAAATAAAGCATGTCGGCTCATCACTGGTGCTCACCGTCTCACCCACACATGTGACCTGTACACTCAGACTGGCTGGCTCCAACTATCAAACTGCATAAAGTTTCTCATGTGCTCCCATGGTCAAAAAATCTATTGCCTTGCACCTTCTGGGGTCTCAACTCTGTTACAACACCGAATTAACAAATGGTGCCTTAGGAGATCCACGCTACAGCTACTGAAAGTCCCCACTGTCACACTTCACAGGGACAACGCTCTTTTGCTTATCGAGCACCACTCTGGTTCAATGGCCTCAGCCCAATCATCTCCTCTGCCCCAACTATTGGTGTGTTTAAAACTAGGCTCCGGGACTATCTCACTACCAACAGCTCCTGTGACTGCCCAGCTTAACCTTGTTTCTCCACTTCCCTTTCTGCTCTAGTTGCCCCCCCCCCTGGATTCTACCCTCACATCTTGGTATACCCAATGCTGCACTTTTCACCCTCTTGCCACCCTTCCTACATTCCTTCTCCCCCACCCTCTTCCCTCTCCCTATGACTCTGGCACTTCTTATCTGTTGTCTATTTTCTCTGACAAATGCCGCTGGCTGCCTTGTTACAATGCTACCCTTGAACTGTATTAATCTGTACTCTGTTTGCAATGTCCACATTGTTGTAATACCTGTCTTGATGTTCCCCATAATTTGTATTTCTCTGACGTGGAACCTTTGTAAAAGAGCCATGGCTCAAAGGTATTTGTAATCCTAGACTTGATAAATAAAAAAATAAAAAAAATTAAAGGTACTAATACCCTTTACCAAAGGCTGTAAATGGAAATTAATACATTGAGAAATTGATTCAAAGATGGAGCCAGTGTCAAATACTATTGGCCTGCCTGGTGACTGTTCTGGATTTTTGTGTAAGTTGGGGATGCTATAAAAAAATGTGGAATTCTAGGATAATCCTTACATAATAAGTCTGCCTCCCAGGATAAAAGCCTACCCATATCCACACGTTCATCCACTAAATGTTTGATTTGTCATTTAATTTCCACAGTAGGGTCAGTTTCCAATAGGTGGTAATTAGCCCAATCCTGTAATAGATTTAAACACATTGTTCTATACCGATCCCTATCCTGCACTACAATCCCACCCCCCCTTATCTGCTGGTTGATTACTATATTTACAATCCTTACTAAGACCTTCCAAGGCTGTTATTTGTTGTTTTGTAAGATTGTTACATTTTGGTAATAAACTATCCTTACTCCTAAACAACTGCATGATTTCCTTTTCTACTATAGTACAAAACATTTCTATTCCATTATTCCTGCCCACTGGCGGGCTGTATTGGAACCTTACATTCATGACCTGTTTAATTTGATGTTGATATTCCATTTCATTATTTGAATCCCCAAACAGATTCTTCAACCCAAGTGTACAGAAAAACTTCTGTAGATCCACATCCAGCTCAAAGAGACTAATTAACTGTGTTGGTGCAAATGCAGTCTCTTAATATATGCAGCCTGCTAACAACATTTGATGCTCTCCAGATATGGGTGGCCCAACATAAACCAGATATCATCTCAGTCGTGGAGACCTGGCTCACTCCTCGAACCCCTGACTCAGCTATCGAGCTTGAGGGCTACGCAACTTTCAGGGTGGACAGGCGAGGGAAATGAGGGGGAGGATGTGTCATTTATGTTAATGACTCAGTTCAGTGCAGGGCACTCCCCATCCCACCCCAGGGTGAAAGATCACAAATTCTCTCTGTCCAGGTTCAACTTGGATCCCAAGGAAAGTGTCTAACTATAATCTCGGTGTACATACCCCCTAAAGATCAAGAGGCTGGTTTCAAACTAGCACTTGATTATTTATCTAGTAATCGCCATCAGTCTGAAATCATAATGTTAGGGGACTTTAATATAAATTGGTTATCCCCAGATGCTGCACCTTAGGATGCAATAGCAGCCACAGACATGGTCCAACTCGTTCAATTCCCCACTAGTGTAAACTATCGCACCGGTTCAAGTACTCTCATAGACTGGGTACTAACCAACTGGCCACAAAGAATAACTAGAACCACTGTGCTAGCCGACTCTATCAGTGACCACTCGCCAGTCTTATGCTCCTGGGCAAACAAGACCTTGAAACCCCCCCAAAAACAATAACCTCCAGAATTATAAAAGCTGGACATCTTGCCTCACTAAAATCCTACCTCCGCCAGCTAGACTGGGATGGGGTCTAAGCTGCCGCAGATGTGAATGCTGCTCTTGAGTGCTTTATCAACAAGTTTTAATCAGCCTGCAACATCTTTGGCCCTCTAAAAATGAGGAAAATCAAAGGAACCAGCAAATCATGGATCACACCACAGCTCCTTGAGCTCATGGGGTCAGAGATAACCTGTGGCATAGGGCTAAGAGCACTGGGTCCCCCTCTGACATACAGAAATACAAAGCAGTACATAATAAGTGCACTCAAGCCATCCGCCTTGCAAAAAGATCTCAATTTAAAAGTGAACTGGACAACTCTTGGCGTGACAGCCGCAGATTCTGGGACAATATAAAAACCCTAACAGGCAGAGCAAGTAACTCACCACCATCACAAATAAACTTTGATGGTGTGATTACCTAGGATCCCAAAACTATCGCAGATGGCTTCAACAAGGCCTTCACAAACCTTAGTGGGATCCTTCCTCCAGACTATCTTTGACCTGTGCCTAGCTTCGCCATTAGTTGTACCGACATCCCTCCAATACACACAGCACCTCCCTTCTACCTGAAGGTAATCTCCACAACTGAGGCAAAAAAATACTTTGAAAAGTTCTCGGGAACACTAGATCCAGTGGGGACTCGCTTGACCTAAAGATTGTGGCTCTCACCCTGGATGTGTTACTCTCCCCTCTAACCTGGATCCTAAATCTCTCACTAACCATTGGCATTTTCCCTCAATGCTGTAAAGCTGCGGTGGTCACTCCAGTCTTTAAAAGTGGGGACAGAACCCGCCTGGCCAACTACAGGCCAATCTCAGTTCTGCCCTCCCTCTCCAAGGCACTAGAAAGGATAGTATATGATCAGTTAGATACATACCTTGATAAGTGCAACCTTCAATGCCAGGAACAGCATGGCTTTCGGAAAGCACATAGTACTTCAACGGCATTGGTTGAGTTTACCGGTCATATCCATGAAGCACTTGACCGAGGGCTCTCGGTGGGGGCCACTTTCATCGCCCTCACCAAGGCTTTGACACAGTCAACCATGACTTGCTTCTCACACAACTCTCCAACATTGGTATATTCTCTCTCTCTCTCTAGGCTGGTTCCAGAGTTACCTCTCTAACAGGACCCAGCAGGTCAAGATTCTTGACGTTCTATCCGACCATCGGCATGTCAACACAGGGGTGCCCCAAGGTTCCATTTTGGGCCCCCTGCTGTTCAGCCTGTTTCTAAATGAACTCCCCAAAGTCTGCCAGAATAAGATCCTTCTATATGCAGATGATGCTGTTCGCTACACGTATCACTCTACTCCGGAAGAGCTGGAAAAAGGCATGCAAGATGACTTTACTGCTGTGGAAAAATGGTTCATTCAGTCTAAGCTCTTGCTCAACTACACTAAGAGTAAAACAATGTTGTTTGCCTCCCATCAAAACCGTCATAAGTCCCATCACCTCAATATCTACAATAACAAGTTTGATACACTCGAAATGGTCACCACCTTTAAGCACCTTGGTGTCTACCTTGACAGCTCTGTCTCCTACAGCCAGCACATAGACCGTGTTGCCAAGGCAGCTAGTGCCAGACTAGGTCAGCTTTACCGGCATAGGCAGTGCCTCACCAAAAGTGCCATCAAGCTTGCAGTTAACAGCTCCGTGCTCTCTATCATAGATTATGGACTGGTAGTCTACAGAGCTGGTACCGATACAGCACTTAAGCGAATCAAGATTGCCCTAAACAAAGCCTGCAGACTAGTCCTTGGTGTGGACCGTTTAACTGACATTTGTGAACTATACTAAAACACTGGTTGGTTAAACTTGAATAGCAGAATTCAGTACCAAGTCTGTCTATTAACGAAAAAATCCACCCTAGGTCTTGCTCCTCCTGAAGTGAGGCAACTACTAAGAAACTCCACTTCCTCCAGACTAACTGGGGGTCAAGAAGAGCTGCCTTTATTATCCCATTCCGCCGGACCTCACTAGGGCAACAGTCCTTCGAATACAGGGTCCCCTGCTAGCTAAATTCACTTAACTCTGAGCTGATTGAGGAAACAAAACTACGCCCATTTAAGGCCAAGCTGCTGCAGTACCTCTAGCCACTCTTAGTAATTGCAACTGTGTCACCTGTGCATAATCCTACCATTACTGGTAGCTTATCTGTCCTGCATAGCACCCATTCTCCCCTCCATTTCCTCCCCTGCCTGGTGTGACCCCACTGAGCACTTATCCCATGTCCCTCTTTATCCCCCGCCTTCCTGTTTCTCTTCACAAATACTAATCCCCCAATTTTGACCCCTCCCCCTGGTTTCCCCTTACCTTACCCCACACTTTAAAACCCTTTCCCTCATCCTCTCTCCCCACATCACCCAGCCCTGCCCTATCACCTACATACGGTAACCCTGGGCAGATTCCTATCAATCCACCCTCTGAACACTCAACCCACTTATTCTGTCACTCCCTTTGTTTCTGGCCCCACCCTCCCCCTGCTCTCATATATTCTGTCCTCCCCTCCTTTGGTCAACACCACTTCTGACTCTCCATAACGCTACCTGCATGCTCTAAAGCTCAACTACCACTATAAATTGCTTGTCCACCTTAGGTATGCTTTTAGTACTGTTGCAATAAAGTTGACCTCTCCTACCTGCTGTATTTTAACTGTACTTGCTTGAACCTGTATCTGTATGTACCATAATGTACTTGCCTGCTGTATATACCCCATCTCTTTTGTAATGTTTACGTACCTTGTCTATTGCCTTACGACATGGAACCTTTGTAAACGAGCTTTTAGCTCAAAGGTGTTATCCAAGATTGCAATAAATAAATAAATAAAATGAAAGACCCAGACTTAAAACACTGATTTCTATGTCAGAATCCTTTTGCTTAAATTTAAAATGGGAAATACTTCTGAGGTTGCGTGTATCTCCCCATCCTGACTTGGGGCCCGATTCCAGAAGGGCATACACCAGCATAAGGTGAGATACACCAAACCCCATGGCGTATCTCGCTACTTATGCCAGGCAATACGCCAGCCTCTGTTCCAAGATGTGAGTTGTGCCTTGGCATCTGCAGGCTGCGACAAATGCAGGTTATGCCAACACTTATGTCGTAGCCTGCAACGCCTGGCGCAACTGCGGGTTACAGCAGCAACCTAGCCCAATTCCAGTAGGGTGGCTGTCGTAACCCACAAGTGCAATTACAAAAGCCACAGTAGTGTGGCTATGTTAGAACAGCCCTGAGCTGCTCTAAGTGGCAACTGATGGTGTCATCCACTGGCTGCCCACCTCCTGGTGCTGTGGCAATGGCGCAGACATGTCCCCCATGTCCCCTAATGTATACCCCTGCCCTACACCCCCTAATAGCAGGGAACCCCAGGGGTCTGTTCTCTAGTGTGCCCCCCTGACACCTGTGTATCTATTCTGCCCCCTCCATGCCCCCTGGTGTGGCTGGTGGTGTTCCAGGGCAGGGGGTGCTTCAGGGGGGCTGCCTGGCAGGTATATGCCATGCGTGATCTACCGCCACATGCATGGCGTATATCACAAGTCGCAATTGATGGGACCCTGGTGCTTCTGGAATGTGGCATAGGGACCCTGGCAAAGAGGTGACCGGCGTAACTCGCAACTGTGTGCAAGTTACACTGGCCATCTTGGAATCAGGCCCCTGCTGCCTTAGGAGGCAGTATAGTGTAGTGGTTAAGGGCACTGAGCTGCAAATCTGGAGACCTGGGTTTGAATACTATCAGCCCCTGCTTGCATACTGTGTGACCCTGAGCAAGTCACTTACTTTCTTTGTGCTCCCAGGTCGCACTGGGAAATAAGCTCCGGCTTAGTGTGCCTTCCCTGGTTAAATAATTCCTCCTTCCTTTCCTTCCCTGCCTTGTCTCCTTTCCATCTTGTGCACCTCTCACATCCGTCTCCACCCCTTTCCCCCTTTCCCTCCCTGTCCGTCTCCCAGGTACCCAATGGTCAACTTCTTAGATTGCATCTTGCTTCCTGGTCTACTTCCATAGATGGTCCTGGCTGCTGTGACTGTTGATATTGCTCTAAAAAAGGCCTGTCCTTAGATGATGGTTTTTGTGTGCCTCTAGTGTAACTGCTATCACTATCTGTGCTTGTGTCTGCGTTATAGCCTATTTTCTTTTTACTAAACTTTTTATAAGTGTATGCTCTATTATTCCTGTAGTCATTCATGTTCCTCTGGAACTTTTTAATTTTCTGTTGTTTGAATCTTTCTTCATATTCCACTAATTTCTGTTTAATATTTTCTAAATTTCTCTTGAATTCTGCCTCCTCGATTTTGAGTTTCAAAGATTCTTCCACTACTTGTATTTCTGCTGCTATTTTTTTGCCTTTCATCAATAATTGCTTCAATTTGGGTGTACATAAAATCACAACTTGCTCTATTCCTAATACCATTCCATTAATTCATAAGCTTAGTTGAACTTATACCCAGATTGGGTTCAGTATTATTATGTAGACCTCTCGGTATTCTAGGATGCCCCAAATATTGGGTCAGTGTTAGACCATGCCATTCTAACCAACAACTTTTAAATTTAACACTTTCAGTTTTTTGGACTATGTGTTTAGCAGTGTCTCCCATTTGAGCTGACAAATCCCTCTCCCACTGCATGGTCTGAAACAATTTTTCTTTCATTTTCTGTGTAAGTGGTAAAGTGTATGAACTTCGAACACTTTGTGCAAAATCATTAAATGTCTCCAAGCCAGGGAAGAAGTACTCCTTATTCACAGATTTCATGATCACATGCAACAAGCCCATAATATGATGAACTACAGTAGAAACTGAGGAATCAGATTATTTTCTAATGGAGTCTACTGTCCACCAATACTTTTAGGGGTTATGATTAGAGGATGCCAAATTTGTTTGGAAAAAAGGACAAAAAAGAATCTTTTGAGTATATAATACGGTAATTCCTAGCTTTAGAAATTTACTCCAAGCTCTATCTGAGTTCCCTTTCTCAACCTTTCTATACAACTTAGCCATCAATTTTAGATGCCTTTTAATATCTTTTTTTTTTGTAGAGTATGTTTGTGGGCTCCGGTGGACCAGGGCATCTCGCAGAGGTGTCCACTCAGCCGTTGCCTCTACTCCCAACCTGAGACCATCCTCCTCTGGGAGCGAAATTTCTGATCACCCCTACCCAGGACCTTCCAGCCCCCCCCAGATCACCCCCTGGTGGAGGCCCACCCCACCTTTCTGGTGGCCTTTCTGACATTAGGGGGTTGGTCCTGGTCGAGGGGCTGAGGAGAACCAGTGAAGGGATGGTCCAGTGTTGGGGATGTGGGCTAGGCCCCTGGAGCCCTCGTCACCTCCCTGGTCCTCCGGAGTATTTTCCAATGATGGTTTCACCCTGAAGCATGGCTGTGCAATGATATCTGGGCACTGACATGCCGATGTCCACCACTTCTCCACCCCCTAGTTATGGCACTGCTTGTTCCCTACTAAGCCCCTGATCTCCATCAGGGGCCACTAGGGAGTAGCACAAGTCCCAGATCCCACCCCAGGAAGGGAAAGCAGTCCTCCGGACACTCAATCCTTTCCCTCCCCTGCCGACCCCCGGCAACTCGAATCTGTTTCCAAACGCGGCGTGAGGTGTGGTGTCCAGCGTCTCAACCCTCAGTGCCACCGGGCTGGATGCTTTTTAATATCTGAGGCAACATAAAGAGCATGGCAGGAGCAGAGCCTTTTTTTCATAGCATGGAGTTGACAATCACACACTTTAGTAAACTGACAGGCAAATAATTCCATTTAAGATTTACATTCATGCAAGTTAATAACAGGCCCCAATATATAGGCCAGACATAATTTAAAAAAGCATCTGGATTAAAATAATGAAAACTGCAAAGAATCACAGTTTTTTTTTGGGGTGGTATTTAAAATAGTTCAGTCAAGGAGAAAACAAGTAACTGAGTGATCACTAAAAAGATTGTGTAGGCAACAGGAATTTAAATTAAATTCAATGTTGAAGCTGTGTTCCTTGAAGTATCCCTATAGGGTAGGCTCAGTTAAATGTTGTTTAAATTCAAACCAAAGGGTGAGAGGGCTTGGTTTGGTGTAAGGCCCCTTGAAGTTGTTCAATGTTGTTAGTAATAGTAGTAGTACAGTAGCAGTATTGTACTTTCATAAAGTATGCAAAAAATACAAGATTATAACATACATACATTAAAAACATTTAAAAACAAGCAAGCACATCTGAATATCCATTAACATTTCATGGGCAGCAGCAGTATACACATGAGGTATTCATTTCAATTTTGTTAAAGTTTTATAAGCAAAAGTGGCCACTGCATACATGATATGTCTAGACTTACTAAGTAATAACAGTTCCAGGTCCCTAACCCTATGATGTGTGGCAAAATTAATTGAAGCTATTGGATTTTTGTCTCTCCTTAGTCAGGAGTTTGCAGTCAAAAATCAAATGGGAGAGTGTCTGTCTACAACCTTTGCCACATCTGCAGTTCTGATATCGCCTATTTATATTTCCATGACCAAATAGCACCTTCCCCTCAGCCAAGATTTCCCATCTAAATCTACACAGTACTGCATGATGGTTTTCATTTTTGCCAGCAGCAGTTCCTCTTGCCATACAATATTCATGGCAGCAATTATTTTCTTCCATAAGATAAGTATTTTTTACAGTTTTTTACTTCCAAGCGAAACCCTCTCGGTCTGCTCTTATCATCGCACCCAGTGCTGAAGTGTGCTCATATTTCTAAATGGCGCTGAAGCTCTGGAAGGCTTGTGCAGGCATCATTAGACCTGAGTAAAGCTGAACATGGTTTTTATTAGTATAAAGAAAGCTGAGCTTGAGCAAGTGTTTTTGGTTGTGAAATGAGGGCTAAATGTTAGGGAAATCACAATCTGAAATTTGAGCTGTGATACTGGGCAGATTAGCAATGTGAGCACACTTCAGCATAGGGTGAGATAATAAGAGTGGACTGAGAAGAGTTTTGCTTGGAAGTAAAAAACAGTAAAAATAACTATTTTATGGGGAAAATAATTTCTGCCATGGATATTGTATGGCAAGAGGGACTTCTGCAGATGATTCAGCCATGGTTTGGAATACCTGCAGAAAACCTAAGTAAACAGCTGACAGTGTCCCTTTAAATCTCTGTCATTGATTTTCTGTTCTGTATTCATCACTGAAAATTCCCAACACAATCTGGAACTAATCACAGAGATGGTATTTCTGTTTCTTGTGCCCATTGCTACAAGGTCACAAAACAATCTGTCATCTTTATTTTTAATGACCTGTTAAAGATGACCACGTGAATTATTTTTTATGCTCTAACTTTTTCTCCTTAATCAGAATTCTATATTCCTTTCTAACTGATATAAATGCTGTTGCATGGGCACGTTCCAAAGTTTTCATGGACAGCTTCATGAAATTGTGCCCTTTTTTCATTATTTTACATTCTTCATCATACCATATGTTTTTATTTTTAAAGTTAGCTAATGGCATTCTTCAATCCATGCTTTGAATACGTCCCCCTAGTACCTTGATAATCCTGTCATAAATCTGTATTATGCCTAGAAAATCTGGATTTCTGTTTACATTCCTTCTTTTCTGAGCTAGAATGGCAGCTTAAAACCTGCCATGCTGTTCTATATTTACCAAGTCCCTATCTTGCTCTCATATAATGGTATCAACTTTATTCTTTTGTTGTTTGAAATGACCTTGTTAGTATTTACATCTTCTTCTAGTTCCCTATTCCTTATTGGAAGTTGTTTGGCACAGTCATAGAATACTTCAACTGGAAAATTATCAAGGTCCTGTAGCTCCTTTACATAGTTTTTATTCTTTGTAATTTTTGGCCAGGAAAGACACAGTAAGCTGAGAATTGTTTTCAGATGCATCCAGGGAGCACATATAAGTTAAATGACTTGCTGATGGCCACACAGTATGCAAGTGGTGGCTGTGGGATTCAAATCCTGTTCTCCATGTTTGCAGCTCACTGCTCTCTATCACTATGCCATACTGCCTTCCATTAAGTTTTTGAACATTTTAAAATGTAAAATGTCCATGATACATAACTACAGGGTACTCCCTCCAGAAACTGTTGGGAAAAGTGATTTGGCCCCTCTTACTCTGTTCTACATAGAAACATAGAAACATAGAAGTTGACGGCAGATAAGGACCGCAAGGCCCATCCAGTCTGCCCATTTCTTTTTCTACCTTATAAATGTGCCATCGGCCTTTGCTCTGTCAGTGACCTATCTATTCATAGTCATTTGTATTGCTCCCTTATGCCTATCCCATGCCTGTTTGAAGCCCTGCACTGTATTCATAGCCACCACTTCTTGTGGTAAGCCATTCCATGCATCTACCACCCTTTCTGTGAAAAAGAATTTCCTCACATTCCCCTTAATCGGCCTCCTCTAATCTCATGCTGTGTCCTCTTGTCCTGCTATTTTTCTTATATTTAAACATGTTAGACTCTTTCACCTTGTTTATGCCCTTAAGGTGTTTAAATGTCTCGATCATATCACCTCTCTCCTCCTTTGCTCAAGGGTATACATATTGAGCTCCGTTAATCTGTCCTCATATGTCTTCTGATGCAGTTCCTGCACCATTTTGGTTGCCCTCTCTGGACTGCCTGAATTTGGTTAATGTCCTTGAAGGTGTGGCCTCCAATACCACATGTACTCCAGATGGGGCCCACCAATGTCTTGTACAGAGGATTATTACCTCCCTTTTACGACTTGTGATACCCTACTAATACACCCTAACACCCCTAGCCTTACCTACTGCTTTAGAGGTCTGCTTGGATGATTTTAGGTCATCAGTGATGATGATGCCCAAGTCTCTTTCTTCCTTTGTGACTGCCTAACTCTCCTCCCAGCCTATAAGTGGCTTCAGGGTTTCTCTTCCCTATGTGCATGATTTTGCACTTCTTTGCATTAAATCCCATTGCCACTCTTCTGACCATTCTGCTAGTTTATCCAGATCTCTTTTCATTCTGCCCACCCCATCTGGATCATCTACTCTGTTGCAGATCTTGGTGTCATCTGCAAACAGACAAGCCTACCCTCTAGTCCATCTCGCGAGGTCACTAATGAAGATGTTGAATAGGACTGGCCCCAGGACTGATCCTGAGGTACCCCACTTGTGACTTGCATCTCTTCTGACTGTATACCATTTACCACCACTCTCTGTTTCTGCCAGTCAACCAGTTTGCCACCCAGTTGACCAACTTCTGACCCACCCGAGCCTACCTAGCTTATTTATCAATCTTCTATGTGGAACAGTGTCAAAAGCTTTGCTGAAGTCAAGGTAGGCGACATCAACTGCTCCTCCTTGGTCCACCACTGGTTACCCAGTCAAAGAAATCTATGAGATTAGTTTGACAGGACCTTCCTTTGTAAACCCATGCTGTCTTGGATCCTGTGCCCTATGGATTCAGGTGTTGCACTATCCTTTCCTTAAGGATGCTTCCATAATCTTACCCACTACTGAGGGTAAGACTGACCGGTCTGTAGTTCCCCTGCCTCTCCTGCTACCACTCTTGTGGAGTGGGATCACATGAGCCCTTCTCCAATCTTCTGGGACCTCTCCTGTGCTCAGAGACTCACTAAACAATTCTGCTAATGGCTCTGCTAGTTCCTCCTTTAGCTCCTTAAGTACCCTGGGATGTATGCCATCAGGTCCCATTGCCTTATCCACCCTGAGCTTAGCAAGCTCTTGTAGGACCCTTTCTTTTGTGAAGGGAGTAGTGCTCACCTCCCTCCCCCCCTGTGTCCATGATGCTGAGCTGTGGGCCCTGCCCTACCTTCTCTTCAGTAAATACTGAGCAAAAGTATCTATTTAGGATAGATGCCTTTACAGGGTCCTCCTCCTCACATGCTCCCTTTTCTCCATTAAGCTTAGCAATACCCCCTCTGGACTTTCTCCTTTCACTAATGTATCTATAGAAAGTCTTGTCACCTTCTTTTACTGTTGTGCTAGTGTTTTCTCAGTTTGGGACTTTGCCTGCCTTACTGCCTTACCTGCTTCCTTAGGGCAGTTTGGTATGCCTCCTATCTTCATCCGCTGTGTTCCCTTATATTTTCTGAAGGCCAACCTTTTGGCTCTGACCTTTTCTGCTACTGTATTTGAGAACCAAGTGGTTTCCTTCTTCTTTGTACTTCCTTTTCTGTCTAACACAATGGGATGTTGCTTCAGGTATTGTATCCTTAATGCTTGCCCACTTTGCCTGTACCTCCTCACCTGTGTGTTCTTTTGCCAGGGCTAGCTTAACTCTGTTGGCCATCTTATCAAGTCAGCTCCTCTGAAGTCCCATATTTTTGCCTTGGAATGGGATGATTTAGATGTAGTAGCCAAATTGAACCATACCATGTGATGGTCACTGGCCCCCAGGTGACCTTCTACCTGGAGATCTGTGATCCCTTCTTTGTTAGTCAGTACTAGATCTAGGATAGCCCTGTCTCTTGTGGGTTGCTGTACCAGTTGTTTGAGGCCCTCCCCCTTCTGTTCTTCTGCTTAAGATCCTTAAAATTATTTGTAGTCAAATTAATTCATTTAATTCCTCTTTGTTTAGTTTTACTATCTTGTGATTAATGCAAGGGGGATTTTAGTGCATCATTGAAATTCCACATATTTGAATAGACTTCCATTAGTTGTGCCACTCTTGCATTTAAAACCCCTGTGGCTGTAATAGTTTTCCCTGAACATAACTAAGGCATCATTATTATTTAATATTTAATCAAAAATGTCTAATCTCTTTTGGAAGAACTTAGTGGCTTCGATGGGATATATGCATTCATCATTTTAATATCTACCTGCTTATTTATTGATACTGTTGCACAAAGAAAAAAGGGAAAACCCAGATCCACCATTATGACATCATCAGACACAGAAGTAGAAATTAACCTGGTGGTTAACTTCAGTGACTTCCTGAAACCATTTGGTCTAAGGATTACTAATCAAATACACTTAAATAGGTGTATTCTTTTAACTATAATGTAATTAAAAATACCAGAATAAAATATTCTGGACTCCAGTTAAGGGGATATTGCAGAATTTAATGATCTTATGCAGTCTGAATCCATGGGACAAAAGCCACCAGAAATTACCCAACAATATACTTTTGTGAGTAAGCATGATATGTTTCCCTCTTGTGTGTGTACTTTGTTTGTGTTCATAGTTACTGTTTTGGAATTAACAGATAAATCAACTTTTTGTAGCACCCACCTCCTAAAATGCCCCTTACCTGAGGTCCAGAATATTTTATTCTAGTAATTTCAGTTACACTATTTTAAAGGATACACCCTTGTAATTTCAGTGAATATTATTAGCAGGCCTCAGAACAAACGTTTTCTAAGCCCAGTGAAAGCATTCTTTGAGTCAACGAGATTCTTGCCTTTGACTGCTGGTTATAGTCTCTGACTACATGGCACTTGGAACTGCAGGACAGAGCCTGGGACAATGGCTGCAGCAGTGGTAAAACTACCTGCAGACTTAAGGTTTTTATTTTCAGATAAAATTTAATTTTAGCATCATTTTTTTGACTGAGGAAAGTTAAGACTAAGTTATTTGGTGTTGCCTAGTCAGGGTGTTGAGCTCAACCACTGGTTTTATTTTGAACACATGACCAGCTTCAGAAGAAGCCAGGAGATATAGCTGAATTCAGCCATCTTATTCAGTTTGAATCCATGGGACAAAAACCACCCGAAATGACCCAACAATCTACTGTTGTGGGCAAGTGTGATATAGTTTTCCTCATGTGTGTGTACTCTGAAGACTGGTTTAGATTTGAAAGATGTCTTAAACTCTAAAGTTTGACTTAGACTTTAAAGATGATTTAATTTCTAAGGATTGGCCCCCTTGTGGCCCAGTCCATTGGTTCCCTGTCATCACCTGCTGTGACAAGTATTGTTATGACAATGTTGGGGGCCTTCCAATGCCCATGTGTTACCTGAACTTCCTGCTACTCTCCCTGACAGGTTGGATTCTCCAGTAACCACTGCCAGATGCTACCTCTTTTCAGTCTACCATGACCACCTCCAGAGAGACAGCACCTCCCACCTTTAGTACAGGAAGCCCTATCACTGTTAAACTTTTGCACAAGGCTCAAGAGCTACCTATCAGGCCAGTCCGAGAGGGTCATTTGGAAGGAAGAGCTATCTGACCCTCTTCCCATCAAGGAGGGGGTGCCTCAGGGCTCAATTCTTGGCCCCCTCCTGTTTTCTCTCTTCACAAATGACCTCAACCATCACTGCAGGGATAGCTCAGTTGTTCAATACGCTGATGATACAGTCATCTACCGGTCCATGTCTACATTCCGGGACCTGGGCCCTCTCCTCCAAGGGGACCTAAATACACTTGAGGCCTGGCTTACATCTAACAGAATGGTCCTCAACACAGCAAAAACAAAAGCCTTGCTGTTTGGCCCTAGAGCCCGCAGCCTGGAGAGGACCAATTCCTTACAACTAATTTCCCTTGCTGGAAAGAGTATAGACATTGTAGACAACATAAAATACCTTGGGCTATCGAACAAGGTCTCACATTTAAGTCCCACGTAGACCAGGTAACTAACATAGAAACATAGACTTTGAAGGCAGATAAAGACCGCTTGGCCCACCTAGTCTGCCCATTTCCCTACCTAGAGGATAAGCTGCAGATCCTATTTAACCAACAGCCTATTTCTTCCTACCTACCACAAAAATTGCCTTATGTCTGTCCCATGCATTCCTGAGTTCTCCCACAGTTTTAGACCCCACAACCTCCTCAGGAAGGCTGTTCCATATGTCCACCACCCTCTCTGTGAAAAAATACTTCCTCACATTGCCCCTGAGCTGTCCCCCCTCTATCTTCAAATTGTGTCCCCTTGTTCTTGCACATCTCTTTTTCTGAAAGATGCTGCCCTCTTGGACTTTGTTGATTCCACTGAGGTACTTAAACATTTCTATCATGTCCCCCCATCCCTCCTTTCCTCAAGGGTATACATATTAAGCTCCTTTAGTCTCTCCTGTTATGGCTTCTCTTGCCGACCCTGCACCATTTTAGTTGCCCTCCTCTGAACTGCCTCCATCCTGTCTATGTCCCTGCAGAGATGGGGCCTCCAGAACTGGATGCAGTACTCCAGATGAGGTCTCACCAACTGTCTGTACAGGGAGATAACAACTTCCTGTTTTCTGCTGGTGATGCCTCTCCCTATACATCCTAGTATCCCCCCAGACCTCCCTACCACCTTCTCACATTGCTTGCCAACCTTAAGGTCATCTGATATGATTACCCCCGGGTCCCCTTCCATTTTTGTTGTTGCTACTACCTCCCCCCAATTGTGTAATCTTCCCCTGGGTTTTTGTTTCCCAGGTGCATTATTTTGCACTTCTTTGCATTGCATCCAAGCTGCCATACTTCTGACCATTCCTCCAACCTTGCCAAGTCCCGTCTCATCCTTTCCATGCCTCCTTGTGTATCAACCCTGTTGCAGATCTTTGTATCATCTTCAAAGAGGCATACTTTTCCTTCCAGTCCCTCTGCAATGTCACTTATAAAGACATTAAAAAGGACTGGACCCAGTACTGAACCCTGCGGTACCCCACTAGTAACCCCTCTTTCTTCAGAGTGGACTCCATTTACAATTACCTTCTGTGTCCTATTGTCCACCCAATGTTTTACCCAGGCTACCACCCTGGGATCCATTCCCAGGCAGGTTAATTTGACTATTAATCTTTTGTGTGGGACTGTGTCAAATGCCTTGCTAAAGTCTAGGTAGGCCATGTCCACAGCCCCTCCCTGGTCTACTACTTTGGTCACCCAGTCAAAGAAATCAGTTAGATTCATCTGACATGACCTTCCTGCTGTGAACCCATGCTGCCTTGGGTCCTGTGCCCCACTGGCCTCTAGGTACTCAACAGTTCTCTCCTTCAGAAGTGATTCCATCACTTTCCCTACCACAGAGGTCAAACTGACAGGTCTGTAGTTTCCTGCCTCTGTCTTGGTCCCACAGGAAGGGGAATCACATCAGCCTTCTTCCTGTCCTCAGGTACCACACCATCCTCCCATGATTTATTAAACAGGGTAGTCAGTGGTGTCACTAGTTCTTTGCTTAATTCTTTTAGAATTCTGGGTGAATTCCATCTGGCCCCATTGCTTTGTCCACCTTCAGTTTTAGGAGTTATTTCAGAACCCGTTCTTCTGTGAAAGGACTGGGATCGACCCCTCTCCAGAGTGCTTCTGTTAATTGGATTAGGCACCTCCCCCACTTCCTCGTTTGTGAATACTGAACCGAAGTATTCATTCAGTATCCCTGCTTTTTCACTGTCCCTCTCTGCCCACCCATCTTCCATTCTATTCAGCCTCACTATCCCTCCCTTTGTCTTTCTACACTCCCTGATATACCTATAAAAGGTTTTATCCACCTTCTTAACTGAGTAGGCTATCTTTTCCTCAGTTTGGGCATTTGCTATTCTGACTACCCTCCCTGCTTCCTTCTGCCTTAACTGGTATAGTTCTCTGTCCTGCTCTTTCTGTGTTTCCTTCTACTTCTTAAATGCTGCCTTTTTCTCCCTAACCTTCACTGCCACCTCTTTTGAGAACCATAGTGGCTTTTTCTTTCATTTTGATTTGTTTATTTGCTTCACACAAAGGCTTGTTGCCTCTGTGATGGCAGTTCTGATATTTCCCCATTGTTGCTCCATCCCTCCTTCTAGCCTGTTTGCTAGTGCTTTTCTAAGGTTTATCCATGGCAAATTTGGCACCTTGTACCGGCTAAAAAAACAACTTATCCCTGAGGCAAGGCGAGCAATTGCCTCCAGTGTCCTCCTTCCTACATTAACGTATGCTGCCCCTGTAATTCAGGGTATGTCAAAGCATGAGGTCAACAGGCTTCAGGTCCTGTACAACATGGTGGCAAGATTTGCGACACTGAGTCACCCAAGAAGCTACCTCTGCTTCTCGCTGGCCCAGCTTCAATGGCCTTCCTTTGAGGGTCATCTTCAGTACCCTCTGCTCTGTCTTGCTTACAAACTGCAGCACCTGGCTGCCCCACCTAGCCTTACAAGAATAATCATTCCTAAGTCTATCCCTCATATACTCAGGGCCACCGGTCGGTCCCTACTGGCAATCCCCAGAGTCAAGGCTAACAGGGGAGGCAAATCCTTTGCTCACACTGCCCCTAAGCTGTGGAACACTCTCCCACCTTTAGTACAGGAAGCCCCATTGCTGTTAAACTTTCGCACAAGGCTCAAGTCCTGCCTGCTTGGGGCAAGTTCGTGCCATTGTCAGGGTATTGGATAGTCACCCCCGGTCCCACATACTACACCAATCCCTCTCTTTTTCTCACACAAAATGACTCCAAATGAATGCCTCAACTCCCTCAATTGTTGCACTTATGTTCAATATGTTGAAATATTGCCTTTATTGTAACCTTGAATTTCATGTCTACTTTCTCTGCACCCTGTACTACCTCACTGTATTGTACTATTTCTGTCTCCTGGGTCATCCCTGAAAAAGGGACCTTTGGGGCTCAGTGGGCCTACCCGGTCATCAAAATTCAATGAATAAATAAATAGATAAATAGAGCACTGTGGTAGCTGGCCTGCAAAATGCCTATAAATTAATTTACAGTTGTGAGAAGGGCTACAAAAGTGTGCTCCCAGCTAAAATATTATTTTTTCTAAGTACTGAACCTGTAGCAGAGCATTCAGGATTGACCTACAGTTTAATGGAATTAATGTGGGAGATGCAGAGAACAAAACCTCCAATATGTAGATGACACTTATATACCTATATATCAGGAATCCTATAGATTTCTTTCCACTTTCACTAAAGGAATTAGATGAATTTGCTGCCATTTTGGGATGCAAAATGTACACAAGCAAAACCAAAACGTTCATGTTTAGTGGGCAAATGATTAACACACTCAACTGTCTAATCCCTTTTAAATGGGATGCACACCTGAAATATCTACGAGAAAATAGTTTGACAAAACTTAGGCAAGTATATAGTATGAACAGAACTATGGAAAACTAATCTCTGAAATTCAAGCACATGTCTAGAGATGGGAGATGTTAATGTTATCCTTGCTTGGCACTATAAGACTAAACATAGTGCTGAGATTCTTATCTCTTTTTCATGTAAAGCCAATTACAGCCCCTGAGATATAGTTTCAAAACAGGCAGATGCAGTTGTGCCTCCATAGTATACTGCAGAACTGACAGTTATGGTAAAGACAAGTGTCTGGTCCTTCCCTGCAGTTTGGATAAGCTTCACAAAATATATCTCGATATGTACTAAAATAGGTTACAAATTCTGGGTCTGTAAGCTTTGTAAGCTATCTGTAATCTTTCACTTTGTGTGTCACTGAAACATCTCCACATGAAAGAAGACTGCTTTCCATAACATCATGTAAAGAAATGAGTAGGACAATGTGGTTTATATCCTCTCAGCTACAATGTCCTTTCTAAGATGTGGAGGTACCAAATAAGCATTTGAAAGAGGCCTATGCTCCCTTTTGGGACCCCCTTCTTATTTCAGTCATCCCCAGGGTTTAAGCATTTTAGTGCTCTGGGGATGCAATTTCCATTAGCCATCATCTGGTAGCAGCAGAAGGCAGAGTTTTTTAAGGTATAAATAGGCAGTCCACAGAGATTTGGAGGTGGTGCCATTTAGGAGAGTGGGAGAGACTGGTGGGCACTGCAGGGCAGTGTGGGGTGGGGAGCCCCCGCTTTAGGCAGGCCGGCTTGTACTGCTGTGATCAGTCAGGTCCCCTGGGTGAGCATCTGTGGGAGAGTGAGGCAGCTGCAGCCATTTAGATTGGGGTCTCGGGCCCTAGGTGACTGGAAGGGAGAGTTCCATCAGTAGTAGGAGGCACAGGACAGGTAGGCCCCAAGTTCCAGGTTTAGGCCCCAGTAGTGGTGTTTGTGTTCCTGGGCTATTGGGGCTGCAGTAGGTTGTGGCAGGGCCTCTGCAGCTCGGGGTGGCAAGGTGCTCCAGGGAAACTGGTGAGGGGGCTGAGGGGAACCTCTAGCAGTGTAAAGTGTCTGTTTGGAGGGACAGGCCTCAGAGCTGCCAGACTTTGCCGAGTGGGCTGTGGAGTGCCCTAGAGGTCTCCTCTTGAGCTGGTTGCTCAGATCAGGCAGCAGTGGGAGTGTAGAGGGATGGTGTCAGTGCAGCTGTTAAACGTGGGACCCTTCTATCCATCAAATTTTGGAATGCTGGTGGAAGTAAATATAATTTTGGGGGAATGAAGTGGAAGCAGGGAGCGGCCTGGGTGAGAGGAGAATGGGGCATGGTGAGGTGGGTTGTGCTGGTACTGCACCATCCTTGTCCCTTGGAGGTCAGAATAGGTTTCAGGAGAAGCTGTATGCTTTCTCAGGGAGAGGAAAATGGGAAAGCCCCATTTGTTTAAGTAGTGAAGTGACAGGTACTTACCAGTGCCAGTGGAAATCTTTGGAGCTTCATGGTCCAGTGTATAGAGGTTGTGTTACACCTGAGGAAAATCTGGCTGCTGTATTATAGCTGTTAGAAGAACTTGCTCTGCCTATTTTGAAAGCCTTTCTTGCTTGTACAAATGTTTAGCCCCATGGAGCTGAGAGTTATCTTTAAAGAACACTGGACCCCTGTAGCCCTTGTAATCATTTGGGTGCAGGTGAAATAAAATATTGGTTTTAGAAAAGAAATCAGGAGTCTTGCTTTGTTTGTAAATAAGGATTCTAATGAAATGCAAATCCTTGAGTTTTAACTTCCCAATGAGTTCATTTTTCCAGGGGGCTCTAATTAAAGCCTGTACCTCTATGTCTCTGGGGTTGGGGGATCCTTGTGGCTGAAGAATGAAGATATCCAGATCTGTGGATCTCCAGTGGAGTTTTGGGGTGCCTTTGTATGCTCGCTGCTGTAATTTCTAGAGTTCCAGCAACTGTGAAGACATCTCCAGGTAAGCCCACATTTTATTCCATGCTTTGAACACAAGGATAGTCTGGTGAGATTTCTATGTTGTGGGCCCCCTCCTCTGGACCATCGAATACCCATGATGTTTCCTTGCAACCCAAATGGTAAAGCATCTCATATTTCTCGGAGCAGAGGTGCTGGTGGGCCTCTTGTCTTGCATAGGCCATATGGCGCATAAAACATTTTTTGTGTGGTGTAGGGGTTAGGCCTAGTGTGAAGATAGGCCCCAGCTCTCCTGGTGTGGTGCTTGCACTTGACTGGCTGGTCATGTGACATCCTCCCACAATCCTGATTGGTGGATGGTGTTGCAGAGGAGAGAACTACTATTAATCTTAGAGCCATTTTGCAGTGATATCTTGAGAGGTGTGGTGATATTGGAGCAAGCTGAAGGTCATGTGGAAGGCATCCAGGAGAGCAAGCTGAAAAATTTGTTTCCTTCCATCATCTGAGCACTGTGAGGAAGACTGTTACCAGCTATAAAGTTCCTGGGGGTGGTCATATGGACTGGCATCGAAGGATGGCAGGCAGGGGATTTAAAGCAGAAGAAGAAGTTCCCCCCCAAAAGGAGCCATTGACAATGGTTCCTGCCTTGCTGCTGTCATGGTTGTGGCAAGCAGGAGAAACAGAGACAGTCCGATGAACATTGTGTGAGATGCAGATTTTGGGGGAAAGGTATTGTGTGACTGCCTCTGTTTGGGATCTGTTCCAGCTCAGCCCTGGGAGGCATTTTTGACCATACACCACCTGTCTTCCTCTGGGGACCCCCTCCAAGTGTCTCAGAGGGGTCTACTTTACTGTAGGAACCAGGGAGTGGGGATGTTGGAGTCTTGGACAAGCTTTCCCTTGGAAAGAGTGCCCTGGAGGGAGAAGAAAAGACCAGGGGCATTTTTTCTGATGTAGTTTTGGAAGCAGAGGAAGAAGAGGATGCTGCTAAGGGATTAAAGTCAGGGGACGACGAGGAGCACAATCATCTGCCCCACTCCTTGGTGCTGGCTGCCTACTGTCCCCATGGCAGAGGGAGGGACAGGGGCCTCAGAAGTTCTGTGGGTGACTCCCCAGGGCCCAGGGAGTCCTCACCATGGCCCTTGTCTGGAGGCAGCCCCCTGGCCCTGTCAGAGAAATCTGAGCCCTCAGCTAGGAAGAGACCCCGAGTACATGCAGGGGGATCTCCCAGCTCACAGGCTGTTGCACCCAGTGAGCCTGCTGTGAGTGGGAAAGCCCCAGAGGAGTTGGAAGAGGAGGTGGATGAGGAAATGTTCCTAGGGAAAAGGTTCCAATTTGCTGATTACCTGGTCTATTGAACAATTCCCCAGCCTTTCCACCACCAGGTGGACACCATGGCAGATCATACCCCATGTTTGTCTGTGTGTGCTAGGACCCTCCGAACCCGGATGGATGGGTTGAACCGTAGTGACACTTTAAACATCACCTATAGAAAGGGAGTATGGTTGCAGCCAGGACAGGCTTGGAGGACCAGCATTTGAGACCTGCTTGGGTGGAGTCAGGCTGAGAGATGGGTCAGGAGAAGACTGCACCTTGAAAACCCATCTCTGGAGTACCCATACCCGTTAGAGAGAGTTTGGGACATTATAGAAGATATAAGGGAGGAATGGGCACAAAGGGCAGCTGGAAAGACTGAAACATTGACCTGGAGGTGGGGGGTTTCCCTCTCAGCAGCTATTCCAGAGGGCACGGGCAATGTGCCACACTACGCCATGGTCCAGACTCACCCTGTTTAAAAACTTCACTCTGGTGAAGGACTTGGCTGGAACTCGCACCAAGTACTATATTATGGATAAGGATTCTTTTGGGGACATCACCACCAAATCCGACCTGGATTTCTTTTTTTTCCCATAGAGGTGTTTATGCTCCTTGGGGGGCCGCTGCTACTGTTCGCCACCCTACTGGTCTCTGGGGGTTGTTTGGGGTCTTGTTATGATGTGTGTGCCCCAGCGGACCCCCAGGAGCCAGCCTGGAGGCATCATCCTGTGGCAGCCTCTGACTTTTTCCTGTTTTTGCCCCCTGATTACCCCAGGGCTCCAGACAGAGAGGCGCATGCGTGTGGAAGAGCACATGTGCCCTCATACTCGGTGATGGCTCCATCCTCCCCAACCCATTGGCCTAATGCCCCTGGCTTTCCTCAGCTGCACTGTCCCCTGGCCTCCACTGTGAGGCAGCCAAGCATCGAGGGAGCTCAGGCTCCCTTTCCAGAGAGGAGATCTGCCAGATGGCAGCTTATCCTACTCCTCACTCTCCCCCCGTGCCGATCTCTGGCAACCCGCGCTTGCTTCCAAACATGGATTGTCAGTGTGGCGAAAGGAAAGGTGTCCAGCGCCTCAGCCCTCAATGCCACCAGGCCAGCCCGGACCTGGATTTCTATTCCACACTTAGTGGGGGACCCACCACTTAAGCCCCCTGTAAAGGACTAATAAACTGTGCCAGGAAGATTGCTCATTGGAGCAGGTTATGGTGGCTGTATAATAATTTAAATGAATAATGAAAAGACTGATAATTGCTAACTGTTTGATTAAGATTCTAATGATAATGGTAATAATTTGTCTTGACACTTAAAACGTTCTGGCTGACGTGATGGGGAGAGCATATGAGTGTGTGCATGGAGTATGAATGGTACAAAGTTGTTTATTGTTAATGGGGTAACTTGTTTAATATACTTTTTGGGAGGTATAATCAGGGATAAGGGAACATATAACTGCCAGTTCTAGCTCAGATTGTTTATATAACTGATAAGTATCTGTTTCTTAGGACTGGAATAATAATTTTCCATTATAATTCACAAGTAATATTTTAGCTATTTTCAGAACCTCCTGGCACAGGTAAGCTTTATTAAAAGGTTTTAAATAGGTTAGAGTAGGAAGTGTATGAGGGGCACCTCTTGGCCATTTTGGGCGAGGTTCTCTGGCAGGCTGGGGAGGTGCGCATACCCAGTCTGTTGGATGAGACCTGCCCAGGCCCCCTGCCATCATTCCCAGGAGGGAATGATTCCCTGGGTGGGGGAAAATGTAAGCCCCCTCTCATTTGAGAGAGGCTTGTGCTCCCTTTAGGGACCCCCTTCCTATTTCAGTCACTAGCTGCCATTTGGTGGCAGCAGTTGCAGCAGAGGTTTTTTAGGGTATAAATAGGCAGTCCTCAGAGATTTGGGGTGATGCCATTTAGGAGAGTGGGAGAGACTGGTAAGCACTGCAGGGTAGTGCGGGGTGGGGACCCGCCTTTGCTTTAGGCAGGCTGGCTTGTACTGCAGCAATGAGTCATGTCCCCTGGGTGAGCATCCATGGGAGGGCACAGAGTGAGGCAGCTTCAGCTGTTTAGATTGGGGTCTCATGCCCTGGGTGGCTGGAAGGAAGAGTTCCATCAGTAGAAGGAGGTGCAGGACAGGTAGGCCCCAGTAGTGGTGTTTGTTTTCCTGGGTTGTCAGGGCTGCAGTAGGTTGTGGCAGGGCCTCTGCAGCTTGGGGTGGCAAGAAGCCCCAGGGATAATAGTGAGGGGGCCAAGGGGACCCTCTACCCATGTAAAGGGCCTGTTTGGAGGGACAGGCCTCAGGGCTGCTGGACTTTGCTGAGTGGGCCGAGGAGTACCCTAGAGGTCTCCCCTTGAGCTGGTTGCTCAGATCGGGCAGCAGTGGGAGTGTAGAGGGATGGTGTCAGTCGTTTATTAAACATTGGGCCCTTGTACACATTAAGTTTTGGGATGCTGGTGGGAGGCAGTATCATTTTGGGGAACCAGGTAGAACCAAGGAGTGGCCTGGGTGAGAGGGAAATTGGGTATGGTGCGGTGGGTCGTTCTGGTACCACACCATCTGTATCCCTTGGAGGTTGGAAGAAAGAACCAGGGAACAGGTTTTGGGAGAAGATGTATGCTTTCCTAGGGAAAATGGAAAAGCCCCATTTGTTTAAGTAGTGATGCAACAGGTACTTACCAGTGCCAGTGGAAATCTTTGGAACTTCACGGTCCAGTGTATAGAGGTCATGTTACCCCTGAGGAAAATCTGGCTACTGTATTATAGCTGTTAGAAGAACTTGCTCTGCCTATTTTGACTGCCTTTCTTGCTTGTACAAATGTTTAGCACCATGGAACCGAGAGTTATCTTTAAAGAACACTGGACCCCTGTAGCCCTTGTAATCATTTGGGTGCAGGAGAAATAAAATATTGGTTTTAGAAAAGAAATCAGGAGTCTTGCTTTGTTTGTAAAAAAGGATTCTAATGAAATGCAAATCCTTGAGTTTTAACTTTCCAATGAGTTCAATTTTCCAGGGGGCTCTAATTAAAGCCTGCACCTCTGTGTCTCCGGGGTCGGGGGGATCCTTGTGGCTGAAGAATTAAGACATTCAGAGCCGTGGATCTCCGGTGGAGTTTTGGGGTGCCTTTGTGCACTCGCTGCTGTAATTTCTGCAGTTCCAGCTGCTATGACGACATCTCCAGGTAGGCCCAAATTTTATTCCATGCTTTGAACCCAAGGAAAGTCTGGTGAGATTTCTATGCTGTGGGCCCCCTCCCCGGACCATGGGCTGCCCCTAGACATTGGGGAGGGGGTGGCTACATATAACACAGGCATGTGTTACTTAGATGGAATAACATCAGTATCATCAGTTTCAAATTCAACAGGTATCCTAACAGGGTGAGGCATCTTGGTGAATAGTAAGTTAGAAATGCAGTTATGACAGTTAAGCTGTAGAGGGCTCTAGTTGGTAGATGAATGACATAGACACCAAGAGTTGAAATACAAAGAGGGAATGAGTGGATTAATGAATAAATGAATACATGAATGAATGAATGAATGCATTAATGAATCAAAGTAATCCTAGAGTGTATGAAATGGTAAACACTATGAGTATTAGACCAATGAAACAGTAGTAATTTTCCATAGCACAGATCTGCTTTTGACTCTCTCAGTGGCATTTGCTAAGGCAGACTGCCCCAACCAGGCACCCTGCACCACTTCGGAGCAGTGCACATTCCTGCCAGACTGCCTCATTTTCATTGCTATTTATAGGCCTGGTCTGCAACCTGAACCAAGTCTCCTCTCATTAGCCACAATTTCATGAATAATTATTTTGTCTTGCATGCAGCGCAAGCAACATTTTGTGACAGCTTACTGGAGTAGCAGGTTGTGGAAGTGCAACCATGTTGTGGCCAATGACACCACTGCTTTTTTTGACTATTCTCTGTGGTACCAGTGAGTTATCACACTGTTTATGACAGCAGTTCAGAAGGGTGCCACCAACTTGAAAGAATTTCACTGCAGCAATGAGGGAGCACCCCGTCATTGCAGGGCGTGCCTTGCCTGCTGAAAAATTTCAATAAACATGGAGGCAGCTGCCGCCGTCCGCCTCTCACAGTCCTGCGAAAGCCTACATCGGGGGTGCCCAATCCCCCTGTCAGCTTGCCCCCTCCCCAGTTTGTTTGCCTACGGGGGAGCCCAATCCCCATTGGCATAATGTTACCCCTTGTTTTGTATGCCGAGGGGGTGCCCAATCCCCCTTGGCATCATGCCCCCCCAAACACACACTCCTTCTTTGCTGACAGGGGGCCCAATCCCCATCAGCTTCAGTCCCTGTCCTGAAAAAATACAGGTGGCACACTGGGAGCCCACCCCAGTGTGCCAAAATGTCCCTGTCACACCCTGAAAGAAGAAAACCTTCCCGTGATGTTTGGTGTTTTTATTTTACCCTGTAAAACAGAAAACAGTCCCTCCTGGTCATGACGGCCCCCCTCCCTAACCCGCGACAACCATCTGCGCACCCTACCTCCCTGCACGCCCCCTTGCCCCATACTTACCTCTGAAGCCCAGCGCGACAATCTTCAGTGGAGTGGGAACACATCTACACTCTTCAAAGCTGACCGCAAACTGAAGAAAATTGCAGTAAGCTGTATAATGGCATCAATGGGGGGATTTCAACTTAGGTGGATATCTAGGCCATTTTTTGTGACTTTTGGCTCCAGATTTTCAACATGGGGTTCTTGGGACCTGTTCATGATGTGGGCTGCCAAAAAGCCTATGTTACAAATTTGGTGAAAAAATCCAAAAAATGACTGTGTTACTAGTGTGTGTTGTGCAGTTTCCACGCATGCTCATAAGTTTGAGAATTTTTAATATTTTCACTCCAGATTTTAAACATTGCCAGTTTTTTACACCTCTTTGTGAATAGTATAGCTGTCATTTTTCCTATCCTGCTTGAAATGTGTTTTCGCACATCTGGCGCACAATGGCACGGTCGCTGTGAGAAATCAATGTTCAGGACAGATTAAGAAAATCACAGTGACACTGTTCATGAGTGGAGGTCCCAAAATTCCTATGTTGAAAATTTGGTGAAAAAATTCCACAAAATTACTGTGTTACAAGCATGCATTGTGCAGTTTCCATGCACGCTTGTAAGTTTGAAACTTTTTAATATTTTTACTCCAGATTTTCAACATTGCCATTTCTTCACACCTCCTTATGAATGATACAGCTGTCATTTTTCACATCCTGCCTGAAATGTGTTTTCACACATCTGGAGCAGAATGGCGCAGCCGCTGTGGAAAATCAATGTTCAGGACATATTAACAAAATCACAGTGCCGCTGTGCATGAGCAGAGGTCCCAAAATGCTTATGTTGAAAATTTGGTGAACATATTCCACAAAATGACTGTTATGAGTGTGCATTGTGCAGTTTCCACACACGCTTGTAACTTCGACAATTTTTAATATTTTCAGTCCAGATTTCCAACATTGCCATTTCTTCACACCTCCTTATGAATGGTACAGCTGTCATTTTTCACATCCTGCCCAAAATGTGTTTTCTCACATCTGGCACAGAATCGCGTGGTTGCTGTGGTAAATCAACATTCAGGACAGATCAACAAAATCACAGTGTCACTGTTCATGAGCGGAGGTCCCAAATGCCTTCATGAGGTGGGGTCACAAAAAGCCCATGTTGAAAATGTCGGGTGCAAATACCAAGAAACACCCTGGGTGTTAGGGTTTCTAACCGTAATGTCCCACTGTGTAGAGACTGACAGGCGTCAGGGGTATGACTTTGGATTGTCGGCTGTAATGCTCACGCCGTTCCACCCCCACCCCACCCTGCTGCCAGTGACAGGCATCAAGGTGTGCCTTGGACTCTTCAGCCCCAAAGTTCACCCCATTCTCCTATACTGCACCCATCTGAACATGTTTCCTTATGGAATGGGGTGAGTGTAAGGTCCAAAAATGCCAAGGCACAACGCAGCACTTCTCGGAGTCTGCAGAGTAGGGTGAGGTGAAATGGCATGAATGTTATGGCCGACAACATGAAGGCACACCTCAATGCCTGTCAGTCTCTGCAGGATGGGGTTGGGTTGGCGTCAGTTCCATACTTCACTGCCATTCCTATTATACATCTCTCTAACTCCTGTACTTCCAATGCCAATGCCAGCAAGACAACATTTGGCATTGACAAATGCTTGTTTTTTGATTGTGGCTAATGAGAGGAGACTTGGTTCAGGTTGCAGAGCAGGTCTACAAGTATCAATTCTGCAACTTCCAAATAGCAAATGCTTTTACTGGAACAGTAAGATTTTAAAGCACGACAAATAAAAATGATTTTAGAACATTAAACTGACTCCTCCATAGCATATGGCCTCTTAGAGCAAATCTCTTTCTACAGCTGGTTTCTCCTTACTCATGTTCAACTTTCCCAGCAGGCGTCTCCATCTGGAATTGTTTTCGCAGACACAAGCACACTAATCAGACACAGCCAAATGGAGCTCTTCATCTAAAAAAAATAAATAAATAACAATAACAACACACTGTCTTTACACTTAGTATTTGCTATAGCAAGAAACTGTAAAATGCAGAACTACAGCAAAAGTGGGTCTCCAGACCTAATGTTTACCCATGCAAACTTATTTTGTGTGCTTAACAGAGCAAACCAACATATTTATTTCATTTATTTAGTTTTAATTTACCAGGTAAGTACCATAGCCAAGACATGACTATTTTCAGGCACGACCCGGGAGATTACAATAAGGAAGGATAAGCTGGGAATACATTTTGTGTGCAGGGAAAAAACAAAATACAGAGAAAACAAGATTTCTCAATACAAGAGTAAATAACAAGATAGGTAAGCATTCATAAACAGTACCAAAAATTCCATGACAACAAACACATGTAGCAAACAACAACTGGGTTAAGCGCAGCTGAAGCAATTTCAAATGAGACATAAGTGCTTAATTGCAGCTGCCCTATTAGTGCCATCCAAACCGTTACCTTTCCCTATTGGGAAAGCTACGACATATTTTACAAATGTTCCAAGTTGTACACTAGTCTGAAAGTTACGGATAATTGTCGATGGTTACATTCACAAATGAGCTGCTTTAAATAAACTAGAGACTATTGTACCATCATGGCAAAATATGAGGTAACCAGCACTGTCTGATCATCATTTCACTGTGAGCTACAAGCTACCTACTAGGCAGAGCTCTTGGGGTGGTACAAAGATGAAGAGGAGATCAGAGTTTGAGCCTCATTTGATTCATGTTGTGGTTGACAGTTTTCTCATGAGCAAGCAAATACTCAAATATTTCCCTTTCATTCACTTCTATTTCCCTAAATGGGACACATTTAAGCCAGTAAAAGTTACATTGCTTCTGTTATGTAGGATATTCATCCTACAGCAGATGTGCATTACCATTTGAACAAATGGCCTTTCTATTGGTACAACTGATGATAGTTCCCTAATTCCATCTGGCTTCAGAGCCTTGAAATCTTGAAAACATTAACTGTAATTGCAGTACTTAGGCTGCATTTTAAACTCTCGGCTTGGTCTATGTGGCAACTTTTTTGACATTTGAATAATGAAATATGACATATGTTCTCCAATAAAAACATATAACTGTGGGCCTTAGTGTTTACCTGATCTCCATTACTAATTAACTTTTGTAAAACAAATGTCAGAGCAAGGTAAGGGTAATATAACTGAAGACGGGAAGGAAATCTGATTTAAATTAAAGATCACCGAAATGACTTCATCTAATTGTTGCTTGAAAAAGGACCATATTCCCTCTTCTCCAGTTCAAGTTTATATTGGATTCAGATCCATCACAAAAACTTACCACCTTCCAGGGTAAAGCAAAAAAGAATTCTATATATGAAAAAAAAAATACAGAAGGTATAACAGTTCTGAAAAAGTATTACGAGAATAGAAACATATGACTGATTAAAGGTACTTTATTGTAAATACATCCTAGCATCAGGGCTAAAGGGTCCTAACATCAGTTAAGACTGCTTGTTAATGCAGACTTTAGGGGTGTTAGTATAAGAGGGAAAATGACCGAAATGAAAACCCTGCATTACTCTATTGCTGTTTCCAAGTCTGAGACCACAGAAATCGGCAATTGTAATGCCGATTGCTGCCATTGCACTTTACTTATGGTTGTTTCAGTTAATCATACCAACTCTTAAATTTGGTTACTTGAGTTGGTAAACATAGGCGATACTTGGAATAATTTGATTGCCATCCTTGCTACTTGGTACATTGTAAGCTGAATGTTTTTATAGCCATTAATTGTAGCGCGTTACTTGTTTATTTTTCACTTTGTACCCCCTTGTTCCTCCCCTTCCCTGACTTGCACCTGGAAACAAGCTCTTGCTCAGTGTGCCTATCCCAGTCATCAATTCTAAAATAAATAAATCAATCAAATGCAAACATCTCAATATTGTTGCATTACATGAACTACTTTGCAGCTGGGTCTCTCTGCTCCCATTGCCTACACAACTGTATTTTATTGCTGACCAAGTGAATCAGGTTGAGGTACTGAGAGCTTTAATAGGGCAGCTAGAAAGCAAGAGCAGCATGTCACGGGTCACAAAGAGTTTCTGCCAGAGACCCTACTTTTTCACAAGTCCATGCCTGCAAGGTTCCTCTTGAACCACATACTTAGTACCTAGCACAAAACTTAGATTTTGTTTCCTTTTGTCTTTTCCAAATTCTGTTTCTCTACAGATGTTTATACCCCCCCCCTTCATATATATGATGGGGTAAGTTATAACATGCTCTATTACCTGGAAAATGGCTATGCAAACATAACTGAGCCAATGGGAAATAACGAATTCTATGTGGAGAAAGCTTGGGAGGCAAACAGTGGTAACGAAAAGTTAAAGTTTAGATCAGGCTTAATACAGCAGAGGGTTTAAGGACAGGGTCAAACATTCTTCTGCTGTATCAAGACACAGCACAGAACAAAGGGAAGGGGACTGTCAGATTGAAAAATAGAGAGGAAACATAAGCAGGTGAGAAAAAGAAGACAAACATGCTAAATGAAAACTTCTTCTCGGTCTTTAAAAAGGAGGAGGGACCACTCCCAGAGTGTGGTATTGTAGCTGGGGGGGGGGGGGACATGGATCAGAGATGGGAGCAATAGCACTGGAGCAAGTACTCAAGGGGTTTGGGACCCTGAAGGTGAACATGTCACCAGGCCCAAGTGGTCTAAACCCTCAGGTGCTAATGGAGGTTACCTGATTCCTGAAGGAATCATAAAATTAAGTCTTTAACTGCTATATTGAAACAGGGGTGGTTCCAATGGTTTGGGGGTGTCAAATGGCAAAATGGTCCCTCTCCACATGAGTTGGAGTGGAGAGGACCCAGGAACTACAGACTTGTTAGCCTGACCTTGATCCTGGAGAAACTGCTTGAAACCATTATAAAACAAAATATGCCGGCCCAGTGGCGTAGAGGGTTGAGGTGCTGGCGCCTTACCTCGACCCACGCCAGCAGCCCGGGTTTGGGAATGGACTCAAGTCATTGGGGGTCAGCAGGGGGAGGATAGGATTGACAGTCTGATGGACTGCTCTCCTATCCTGGAGTGGGTTTGGGATTGGCCTTGCTCATGCAGTGGCCCCCAGTGGAGACTGGAGGCACTACAAGAAGCGGCATGCACGGGGAACAAGAAAACTGGAAAAACTGCCCCGGAAGTCTGCCAGATGATGGCTGCGAGCCCCAGGCACCTCTGAAGACTCCCCTGGAGAGCCACAGAATGCCTCAGCAGCTCCCAGGACCGAAAGAATAGTGTGCTGGTTTCTCCCGCTGGTGCCTTTCCCCTCGGAGGAGAGGGGGCCCACCCAGTGAAGGGTTACACCGGGCTACCCCATGGAAGGCTGCAGATGTGAGGTAGGTGGTCGAAGGTGGAGATGGTAGGGGAGTGCCTGTGGACCATGGCAGCCTGAAGGAGAGGCAGCTCTGGAGCATGCAGGGGGTACAAATGGATAATGCAAAAAAATATATAGTGGAATGGCTGGAGGCCTCCAGAACATGATACAGAATGGGTTCATGTCAGGCAGGTCATGCCAGACAAACTTGATAGGCTTCTATTGGGTCATGAAGTCAGTCAATAAGGGTCAAGCAGTAGACATACTATATCTGGAGTTTAGCAAGGCCTTCAACTCAGTGCAAAAATGAGTTTTGGGTGGGTACCCTGCTGCTGGTAATGGAAACCAAATGTCTTAAAAGTGGGCTGTGATATGTGAAAGTTCAGAAGCAACAAACAAAACAGACAGCCACACTAAAAGTCCTATTCACGGGTGTTTTATTTGATGATATTTCTTAAAATCAGATCCTCAAAGTGGAGCCCAACATTTCACCCATATGGGCTCATCAGGGATAAGGACCTATGGGTAATAATATAGCATAATATCAGAAACAATTGACTCCAACAGAAATGTCTGCAGATCAATATTAATAGTAATAGTACCAAAATGTCCAATACTGTGGTCCCTAGAGCACCACAACCAAGAAGTGAATTGAGTGATTCATTACACATCAATTTTCATTAAATCATCCACAAATTCGACATAATTTTAATTCAATTGACTTTTGGTGTGGCTGTCTGTTTCGTTTGTTGCTTCAACTCTGTGCCCCTTTAAAGACTTGTGAAAAAGCTGGTGGATCTGGGGATGGGAGACAAATAAAGTAGGTGGATTAGTAAGTGGCGAGGGGAAGAACTCAGAGGATAATTGTCAATGGGGAATACTCAGAGGTTAGAGGGGTACTAAAAGGATCTGTCCCGGTGCTGGTCCCCTGCATTATGTTTATCTGCAATATTGGGGAGGTAATTCATGGTAAAATCAGTCTCTTGGCAGATGATACCAAAGTCATGAAGCAAGGTGGATACTGTGGATGGAATACGGGGACTGAAAATAGACCTGGACAGACTAGAAAAACAATCCAAGATATGGCAACTTCAGATTTCATACCAAAAAATGTAGACTCATGCACACTGGCAAAAGAAATCCCAATAATGTATTGATTGAGGGGAAGGAGGCTGGATCATATGTTGGTGGAAAGGGACCAGAGGATCAATATTATTGACGTTCTCAAGCCACATGCCTAATAGTAAGTAAGTAAGTAAATAATGCTTTATTTATATTGTGGCACCCAATCCTGGAGGCTCTGGACACCATTACAAATCAGAAGCATTGCTCAGACATCACACATAATATTATTGCAATTACTAAAACAAAATTTGTATAAACTCACTTTAAAAACTATCATAAAATGCTTTAATAAAAAGATAGGTCTTAAGGCCCCATTTAAATGCCTCCACCGTTGGGGCCACCTTCAAAGATCTTGGCAGTGAATTCCAGCAGGCTGGGCTGGCCACCTCGAAGGAGCAATCCCTGAGGTTTTCAGCCTGGCCCTTGGAATCGCCAGGAGGCCCTTGGTGGAGGAGCGGAGGGAACATACTGGGATGGCTGGAATTAGGAGGTCAGACAGGTAACCAGGGCCCAGGCTGTATAGGACCTTGTAGGTGAACAAGCTCACCTTGACATTCAATCTCAATCTAACAAGCTCAATCTAACATTCATCTGTTTGCTGATGATACTGTATTATATGTCAGCAATCCCTCACCTTCCAAAGCCTGTGAACTGTTACAATCCGAATTCTCCATTCTGCAGCACAATCTACTTGACAAAAAACTACTTCTAAATGCAAAAAAAACAAAAGCTATGTTCTTTGCCACAAAGAGTTGCACTACCACTACCCCAGCATCCAACACCCTACATTTATCCACCTTACTTGGAGAAACTTGAATTTGTTGATAACTTCAAATACCTTGGAGTCTGGATAGATAACAGGCTTGACTATTCTGTCCATATTGAAGAGCTACTTAAAAAGCTAAGACAGAGGCTCTGACTATTTTTAGAATAAAACATTACCTAAACAGTGATTCCAAAAAAAGGTTAATTCAGGACTCATTCCTATCCCTCATTGATTATGCTGATTTTCTCTACTGCCATTGTTCAAGTCATCTCTTACATAAACTGGACACCCTGTATCACAGGTCCATAAGATTTATTACTGACCTTCCCTCCAGCACCCATCATTGCTCCCTTTATATGGCAGTCAACTGGACATCATTGCAACACAGAAGAAATAGGAATGCTGTTATCTGGATATTCAAAGCGTTAACAGGCAAACTACCGACCTATATCACTGATTGCTTTACCCAAATTACAACTAGGCCATACACCTTAAGGATCAGTAAATTCATCATATTAAAGGTCCCCAATGCCTGCACCCGGTATGGGAGGGCTGCTTTCAGCTATTCCTTAGCAGTTGCATGGAACTCTCTCCAAAAATCCATGAAGCTAGATAGTCTACTACCTCTGGCATCCTTCAAAGATTGTTCTCCGTCCTTTTCCAGAGCTCTGCAATTGCTTTTATAAAGCCTAATCCCTACCTATCTGACCCACCTTCCTTTTTCCATCCATTATATTAATTCAATTTCTTTCTTCCGAATCACCTATTATATTCTCATAAAACTAGTTCGAACATATTATTTATATTTTATGACTCTATACCCTTTGTCCCCTTTTTTCCTACAGGCTAAATGGTTCTACTGTTACTTGTATATATGTAAATTGTTGTATATAATCATTTCATGCCATTGTATTGCTATTTATTCTATTCTTGTCTATGTAATAATACTTGTATCCTCATTTGTATGACCACTCAGGTCCATCTTGTAAATGAGCTTTGCTCAATGATGTTCGCCTGAATAAATAAAGATTTTGATTGATTGATTGATTGATTGAAGATGATCCTTCACTTGACAGGCAGCCAATGCAGATCCCACAGGACTGAGGTCATATGGTCATCATGTTCTGCACTAGCTGCAGTCAGTGGAGGGTCCCTCCATTGACCCTGAAGTACAGAGCATTACAGTAGTCCAGCCTGGAAGTCACAAAGGTGTGTACTAATGATGGCAAGTCTTCAGGCGGAATCAGAGGTTTAATTCAGGTGACATTCCTTAGATGATAGAGCCCACTTTTGATGGTAGATGACATCTGGGCTTCCAGATTCAATTTGTCACCAAGGATGATGCCCACATTTTTTACCCTGTGGGAAGCCATCAATGGGGTGGATCCCAGAACCAAACCTGTTACCAGTCTAGAGGCCTCTCCATCTCATTGTTGACCAGGCTCAATCACTAGCACTTCTATCTTGTTGGGGTTCAGTCTCAGCCAGTTTGAGGACATCCAGTCCTGACTCTCAGTCATACATTTATTTAGCACTTCAACTGCATTTCCAGATCCAGGGGAAAATGACATATACAGCTGGGTGTCACCTGCATAACAGTGGAAACCCAGACTGTATTGTCTAATGAGCTCTCCCAGGGCAGCAGGTACACTGTGAACAACCTCTGCGAGAGGATCGAGCCTTGATGCACTCCACATGACAGAGGCTTTGAGGAGGAGGAGAAATTCCCCATCACTACTCTTTGCCTCCTGCTGGAGAGATAGGACTCAAACCATTTGATGACTGTTCCGGTGAGTCCACAATATACTCTCAGGCAATCCAATAGCACAATGTGGTCCATGGTGTCAAATGCTGAGGAGAGATTGAGGAGAACAAGAATTGACCATTCTCCTCTATCCCTTGCCCTGAGGAGGTAATTCTGCACCCAAACTAATGCTGTCTCTATGCTATGCCTAGCTCTTAAACCGGACTGGAATGACTCATAGATGTCAAAGGCCAAGAGGTGCTCCTTGATCACTACTTTCTTGACAACCTTCCCTAAAAATAGGAGGTTGGAGATAGGGCTATAATTTGCTAGGATGTCAGGGCCAAGCGATGGTTTCTTCAGAAGGGGCCTCACCAGTGCCTCTTTCAAGCCACTGGGGAAGCGCCCCTCTGAGAGCGAACACCAGACTATCCCAGCGAACACTGGATGAATGGCCTCAGCCCCTCCCACAAGGAGATGGGTCAGGCCAGTGTCCAATTCACAGCATGTGGGCCGCAGCTTCAAAATCACCTCAATAGCCTCAGCCACTTCACCCAGCTGAAACTCCCCCCAGACAATAGGAATGCCTCTGCTTGAACCAGGCCGACCACTGCTGGACAGATTTTTTCCCACTGGGGAGATCCCTGTCTGAATGGAGGATACCCTGTCTGAGAACATGCTTTCTTCAGCTGTAGACAGGCTAGGTGTAACACCTGTTACACCTAGTTTCCCACTTCTGCAGACACCCTTATACCACTTTTTTCACTCTCTGAGGCTGTAACTTGGCTTCCTGTTTCGTTTCACCTCTCCTGACAGAACAATTTCCCCTTTCCCCCTGCCACCTTCTCCCTTACCTCACCCCCTCCTTGTTCTTATTCCACTAACCCCCTCTTTCTGGACCTGTCCAGGCCCTCTGGTCCCCACTATCTCTTTTCTTCTTTCCCTTCATCTACCCTCCTTTTCCCCTGCTCCCACCTTAGCCTCCCATCCCTCTCACCCTGCAACAAGGCTTCTGGCTGCCATATTTTCTTTTCCTTCTCTATCTGGACTCTGCCCTCTCATCTCCCCTAACCCTTCCTTACTCTTCCCCTTCTCCCCCACCTCTGATTAGCAATGTTGCTTCAAATGTACCTTATGGTTTTCTATGCTTGCTTGTAATCTTGAGTGTGTAGCACTGTTCCCACTTATTTACCATTTGACTTGATGTACTCCGATGATACCATGAATGTTGTCTGTACCTCCGTTGATACCATGAATGGTGTCTATACCTCCTACCTTATTGTAACCCTTTCCTTTGATGTGGAACCTTTGTAAATGAGCTGCCTCAAGCTCAAAGGTATTTGTAATCTGAGATTTAAATAAATAAATAGTCTATCTACAGTCTGAAACAGCTAAGCTGGTCTGTTCTTCCCAGCAGCAATCTCCCTGGACAAGAATTCTGCCTTCTTACGGTTGATTGCCCCCTGATAATAATTAGAATGATTTATCAGGGTCAGTCTGTCCTCCATGGACTCGGTCCTCTGCCAGCAATGCTCCAACTTCCAACCCCTGGTCTTCATCTCCTTGAGAGACCCATCAAACCATGGGGGTCTCAAGCGAGAAGACCTGGGTCATATACGGACCAGTGCAATGGCATCAACTGCCTTGGTAACAGCTCCATAATAGGCTGTCACTGCCTTACCCATGCCAATCACACAGGCAGCACACATGCCAGAAAAATCTACTACCACCAAAAGTCCCTCTGGGGAAAATCTTCTTAAAGGACCATAGTGGATCATCTCAACAGGGGAGGGACTCTTGGGGGCGCTAAACAAGAACTCCATTGTGCAGTGATCAGACCAAATGACCTGATCAGTTTTGATGTCAATAACATCAAGCCCCAGTGAGAATATCAAGGCCAATGTGTGGCTGTGATAGTGGGTCACAGGGGTAATTATCTGTGTCAGACCCAGAGATGTCATCATCTGGAGAAGTTCATAGCCGAAAAGCGATGATTCAACATTGATCCAGGCATTGAAATCCCCCAGAATTAACCATCTAGGTGACTCCAACAACCTGTTGGTGATGAAGTCTGCTACCTCCTGCAGGACATCTTCCCCCCAATGTGTCACTCTGTCTGCTTCATTGAACTTAAACCCCTCCAAGGGTCACTGTGTTGACAATCTTGACCCTAAACTGCTTGTTCTCTGTGGTGTGGCTATTGCTGCTCCAACTGTATCTCTACTTTCCTCAACCTTTCTTTAGCTGTTGATGCAGCTCCTCAGCTTAGGAAGCAGTCCATGGCTCTCCCATTGCATAAAGGTGACCCAGTCTCACTCAGGAATTAACTCACCATCTTTTTTCTTTCTACCCTGGCAAAACTACAGGAGTATTTAACTTTCTCACAGCTTTCTTCCTTCCTGGATTTATCTGTCTTCCTCTTTCAGTTCCACTCTGACATCCAGAAACATAACTTTACTGTTTCTTCCCCTCTCAGAGCAATTGACTCCATCCCCTCAGATTTGGACAAGGGTCTTATCATTTCAACCATCTTTATTGACCTTACCAAGGCCTTTAATTCTATGACCTCCTGCGCCTTTTGGCCAAGCCAAGGCTTGCAGGCCTCTGTGCTCTAGCAGTGAATTGGTTCCATTCCTATATCACTGACTGTTACCACTCAGTAAAGGTAGGAGGCTCTGTTTCTTCACATCCCTATCAAGGCTGGTGTCCCACAAGGCTCCCTTCTTGGTCCCATTCTTTTAACCCTATTCCTTAATGACCTCGCTTCTGCCTATGTCAATGCCAACACAGACATATCTGCCAAGGACACAGTCCTCTTACATCAGTGGTTACTCTGTCTTGGAACTTGTGTCATTGCTTTAACAGGGCTTGGTAAGTTAAAGTGCTGGTTTATCTCAAACCAGTTTCCACTTAATGCCTAAAACACTGTCTCCATGTCCTTTGGCATTAGGTAAACAGTAGTTAGGCTCCCTCCACCTCCTGTTACCCTCAATGGCTCTCCTGTGGAATATGTTCCTTCCTTTAAATACCTTGTCATGTGGCTGGTTCAAAACCTCAATTTCTCACAGCAAATCAAAAGTATCCACAAGAAGTTATATCCAAAACTTGGAGTTCTATACCACAGAAAGGATTACCTGCCACCACAGGTCTGCCATGAGATTGTTCTTATTATAATCTTACCTATGTTTGACTACATGGATGTGGTTTACGGAGCTGCTCCCAACACCTCCCTGGCCAGGCAGACAATCTTTTTCACTCCTGCTGCTTCACTTTAAATTCCCCTTCACTCACACATCTCTGTCTCCTTTATCATTCCCTTTCCTTGCCATCTTTAGATTCCCAACCTCTGCTTCACTTTGCATCCTTTCTGTTCAAATTATATTTCTCCTCTCTTTCTGCTTACCTCAGGTGTCTCTTATCCTATGTTCCTCCCTCCAGCTACTGCCTTCACTCCTTTGAGTTTCATAGCTTCTCTGTGCCTGCTTGCTAGACTTCCTCTGGTCAATCTAACTTCTTGTTCTGGCTCTATGCAGTTTAGAACAAACTTCCCATCTCCCTTTGCCTTCCCCCCTTCTATCTGTTTCTTAAATCTTCACTGCTAAACTTTATTTCCTCCTCCTGCCTCTAGTACCTCCCCATCCTCAGCCCTTCTCTGACATCTCCCTTTTGTGCCACCTAGTTGGAATTCAGCTGACCTTGTAATATGTCCCAGCACCTTATGTACACTTCTCTATTTTTAGCCACATGTTAATCTCTGCATATAATAGGATGCTGCAGGACTGCACTGCTGTATGTCACCCTGTACATTGTATGCAGACAGTTCCTGTACCTGCTACTCATGGCAGTGTTATTTAAGCTTGACGTTATTGTACCATTTCATGTTCATTCTTACTTTGTAGTCCCTTGTTCCCCCTCCCCAGGTCACACCTAGAAACAAGCTTCGGGTCAGTGTGCCTTTCCCGCTTGCCAATTTTAAATAAATAAATAATTAAACGAATGTTTGGATATCTGGGCATTTGTACAGCCTTTGTCTTTCTACTGACTTTGTAATATATCCAAGCTATCTTTCTACTGTGCTTTTCCTTTTGTTACATTTAAAATAATTTTGTTTTTTAGGGTCTGTTTGTTGTTGCCTTGTCCTCTGGTATTAATTCAGTACTTCTAGATTGTCGAATTGTTTGCATGTAACATCCTCCTATCATTCTAAGAGTACCTGGAATGTTTAGAAATAAACATTTTTGATTGGTAAAGAACAATGTCAAGATTTATAATTAAAAATATATTAGGCGGGAAACAAGTGACCTAAAAAAGAAAAAAAAAAAGATTACTTTAAAGTAAACAAATGAAAAAGTACAGTAAGGGGATTAAAAAGGCTATACACATACCCAAATGTCAAATTATATTAAAAATATTGAAGAGAATTTAGTTTACCTGCAAGCAAAAGACTATATGTTAAAGCATTCAGCCAAACAGCTATGGTAACAAAAATAAACCCATTAATGCTCTGTTTGAAAATATACTTATCACCAATGAAATGACTTTCTATTCCAGAACTACTGTATAACTAGGTCTTTTTTGCTTCATTTTATTTTCTTTCACAGACACAAAGTAGAGCACAGGTGTAAGAGCAACATGTTATTACCGAGGGTGCAGAGGAACCAGTTCCTGGTATTAAAACTACACTTATGATACTGTACTGTCTGCCTTCTCAGAATTGTTTTTTTTTCTGGATAATGCACTACAGAAGGGTACAAGAAATCGAAGGGTGAAGAAAAGCTGATCAGAAAACATGTTTCTTGCTGCTGCATGTGAGCTACCTGCACTTTAGCTCAGCCCTAATACTCTTTTACGTTATTTTAGTTTTTTTTAGCTGCTTGGTAATATATTAATTAGACTTTAGCTTAGTAATAGGGCTTTAAGTGAGTAAGTTAGAGAGAAGTGCTACTTTTTGGTTTACAGTCAGGACGCATTAGTTTGGTCTTAGTTCTGGTGTTCTTCATTTGTTTTGCTGCTTTCGAACACCAAACTGTTACCATTAGCACTACACATTATTGTTAATGTTATACATTACTGATAGCACTATTTTGTTTTTCACTAAATTTGATTACTTACTCCCTTCAGGTTGTGGGAGTTTTATCCCATTTGCTCATGGCTAGCCATTACCTGTAATGTCAGATCAAATGCCAAAGGTCTAACGGAGTTAGCAGAGTCTACCAGAGTTACCTGTCTGGCTGGCCTTGCATTTTCACCTGATTGCTGGTCAGACAGAGAGCGTGGAGCTGGAGTTGTTGTCAGTGTGAGGAGCCTGAGATGAACTAAAGAGTTAGGAGTTTCCTCAGTGTTTCCTGAGCACATAGTGTGGATCTACTGTGGAGGTGCCTTGCTTGATTCAGTGGCCTACATGGTAAGAGCACATCTTGCTTTTAACCAAGTGGACCTTGCTGTTTGTTACTGTTGCCCTCAGTTCCAGGTACTAGTCTTCATTTCTTACCCCTGGAGGTACTACTGGCTGGTTGGATTGGGCTGGGTTTTCCTGGTAAGACTGTGGAGGGACTTTGACTGGATGGTCAATTTCCAGTAGCTGGGTGGGCGGGAGAAGTTTTGGCTGTCGATTGACTGCTGAAACTCTGGTGTCCTTCTGCCCCAGGGGCCTGTCTCAGTTCTTAACTATTGCTGGTTGCCTTACTAGGAGGGGAGAAAAAGATAGTATTCTGGTGATCTGGGCCACAGTGCTGTACAGAGGGAGAGATTGTTTGGATCTGCCTGGGCCTGGGAGTGATCTCGGATGGTACAGTCTGGTGTGGAATGTACCTCTAAGGAATTAAGGTGTCATTCCAGTGGTGGGAGCCAGTGGGTTTTCTCCTTGGGGTTCCTGGATTTACCGGTAGCAGGGTGGCCAGCTCTCAGACCCCTGGGGGTGCTATTTTGTGGCCCACAGACTGGAGGTTCAGTAACTAGAAGAAGATAAATGGAAATATTAATAACTGGATATTAGCTCACTTTGGCAGTGACTTGGCTGCCCACATTATTTCTGGTGGAACTCTGGACATGTTTTGGGAAGGTAGTGAGAGTACCTCCTTGGACTATGTTTGAACTGTATTAACTCTGTTGTTTGTTGTTAGTGGGAGCCAAAGGAATATGAACTCATTACCATTTGGACTGGGTGGGGGGGTGAGAGCCTCATACATTTAAAGTCATTTTGCTGGAGCCCTTGGTGTGCTTCACTGCATTGTTCTTGGACCTGGCTCAAATTACTTTGGACATGCTAGCATCTAACAATTTTTTTTGGGGGGGTTGTATAAAAGTTTGAGGATTTTATGTGGCTGTGGGATGGGGGGACTTTTTAATTTATTTCTGTTTTTTGTATTACTACTGGGGTTGGCTTTCAGGGGTTGGAGAATATGTGTTGTCAGACAGCTCTCCTGGTCAGGCGCTACTCCTCCTTGGAGCTCTGGGACCTCCGTCCCTTTAATTGTCCCCATCTGCCCGCCGTCTTCTATACCCGCTGTCGGGCATTGGAGATTGTGGGCAGGAGGTGTAGGTGAAGGAGTCCTGGACTTGGGGGGGGGAGGGAGAGGACTGAAGCGGTCGGATTGGGGTTGTAGGGACAAGAGGATGCCCTGGATTGAAATGGAGGCTGGAGAGGGGTTTCCCCTGCCTGGTCCCCATACCCATGGGCACCACTTGGAGTGGGCAGGGCCCCTCAGTCGGCCTCAGAATCTCATCCAACTCATACAGTGTTATGCAGTGCCAGGTCCATTAGTAACAAGAAGGCAGTGATTGCTGATCTTGCTAGGTCATCTGACCTGTCATGCATCACTGAGACTTGGCTAGACATTAATGCCGGCCGAATTCTTGAGGTGGCAGTTCCGGATGGGTTCTTTGTGATGCACCACCTGAGGCTGGATCGTAGGGGCAGGGGTGTTGTCATTTGTTTTAGATCAGAACTGGACCTGGTAGATGTACCAGTGGGGGAGACCTGATCCTTTGAGTGTATCTTGGGCACAGGTGTGGGGTGCAAAATTCTTCTCCTCTACCGTCCACCTGGGGATGGGAAGCAATTTTTGCAGGAAGTCATGGACTTTGTTATCAATATGGTGTTGGGGTCCCCCAGAGTGATGATGCTGACTAACTTCAGTGCCTGGATCGATGATGAACTCTCGCACTTTGGAAAGGACTTCCTCCAGCTGATGAATTTGCTGGGCTTCACACAGGTCAGGTCTCAACTGGGGTCACTCATTGGATCTAGTCTTCCTACTGGGTTTGGAGAGCGCCGAGCTAGTGGTGGAACCAGTTGGATGATTGGATCGTTGCACTATCAGGTTCGACTTCCAGGCACCCCTTATAGGCCTACCCCCTTGGAGATGGTCTGGTACCACCTTTTAAGGGGTGTGACCCCAGAAGGCCTTATGGCGGTGCTGGACCTATCGGGATTTCCGAGTGCAAGCATGGGTCCAGAGAGCCTATTACTTGCCTATAACAGGGCCGTGGTGGCAGCTCTGGACTCTGTTGCTCCTGTCTGGGTTTGCTCCCTCTCCCTTCATCCCCAGTCCCCATGGTTTGATGGGACCTGGAGGGAGATGAGGAGACTAGGGTGAAAGCTGGAGTGTCACTGGAGAAAATCTGACCATGATGCCAATAAGCTTAGATTGATGACGCATTATGCAGACTATCAATCAGTGATCTCCCATAAGAAGGCAGAGTTCCTGTCTGGGGAAATTACTGCTGCAGAGAACCGACTGGCTCAGCGCTTCCATACTGTGGACAGACTGTGCAATCCAGCCTGTCTGCAGTTGCGGAGAGCCTTGTCACAAGAGAAGTGTGATGAGTTTGCTCGCTTCTTTGCAGATAAGATTGCCAACATCAGGTCGGAGATCTGTTCTGCCCACTCCAATGGGTGTGACAGTGATCAATGGGAGGTTAGAGTGCCTCAGTCTGGGTGGTCAGCGTGTGACCAAGTGGCGATCTTGGATGTCATGAGGATCATCCGGAGTATGTGGCCGACCTACTGTAGTTTGGACGAGGGCCCAACCCACCTTCTTGTAGAGTGTGTTGAGGTCATCAGCCTAGATCTGGCTGAGATTGTCCAGTGCTCGTTAGAGACAGAGGAGTTTCCAGACTCCTTGAAGGAGGTGGTGGTGACACCCCTCTTTAAGAAATCTTCTCTCAACCCAGACTGTCTCATCAACTACAGACCCATCATTAGCCTTCCCTTTGTAGGTAAGGATATTGAGAAGGTGGTTGTGCTGCAACTGGATGATCATCTTGCCATCCATGACATCTATGATCCCTTCCAGTCAGGATTCAGGAAAAGGCATAGTATTGAGACTGCCCTTGTTTGGGTGCTCAGTGACCTCCTGATAGCGAGAGATCAGAGGATCCGTACCATCTTGGTCCTCCTTGATCTCTCTGTGGCATCTGACACCGTGGACCATGGGGTACTGCTGGAGTGCCTGCAGCTGATCTGTGGCCTGTCAGAGACAGTCCCCAGATGGTTCCATTCTTTCCTCACTGGCAGGTCTCAGAGGGTAGTGTCTGGGACTTATTCCTCAGATGCATTTTCCCTGCCATGTGGGGTTCTGCAGGGCTCTGTGCTGTCACCCATGTTGTTTGTGGTGTACATGCTGCTGCTGGGGGACATTGTAAGGTGATACAGTTTGAGTTTTCACTGCTATGCAGATGATACTCAACTGTACATGTCCTCTGCACCTGATCAGGATGTAGCATTCTCAATATTTAACAACTGGCTGTCCGAGATCCAGAATTGGATGAGTGCCAACTGGTTGAAGCTGAATCCAGACAAGACTGAGGTTTTGATTATGGACCCGGGTTGTCAGGTATGGAGGCCTTTGGCTGGGTGGACCTCCAGTCTTGTACTTAGGGACAGCGAGCTGAGGACCTCTGAGCAGCTGTGGAGTCTGGGCATTATTTTTGATGAGGAGTTGACCCTGAAGTCTCAGGTGTCCTCCATCGTCAAGACCTCATTTTACCAACTAAGGAATATTGCCCAGATTAATCACCTGGTTCCGCCTGATGATCTTTCAAGTTTGGTCCATGCCTTTGTGACCTCCCATCTGGATTACTGTAATGACCTATACCTAGGGCTACCAGGGGTTGATATCCACCATTTGCAACTGGTGCAGAATGCGGCAGCCAGGTTACTAAATGGGCATTCTTGAACTGGCCATATTATACATGTGTTGCGTGAGCTGCACTGGCTGCCTGTTCAATGGTGGATCACCTTCAAGGTCAGCTTGCTGATCTATAAAGCCCTACACAGACAGGGAGCGGGTTACCTACAAGAGCTTCTTCGCCCCTACTGCCTGTCCTGACTGCTCCGCTCCACCAACGAGGGATTGCTGGTGATTCCCAGGGTTCAATTACAGACATCTGGGGCCTGTGCATTTTCATTTGCAGCCCCCACCCTGTGGAATTCTCTACCTCATTGGGTTTGTGTGTGCCAGACCGTGGAGAGCTTTAAATCTGCCTTGAAAACATATTTATTTAATCTTGCTTTCTCCATCAACTGATTGGTTTGGATTTTACTGTTAATACTGAATTCTTAACTTATCTGGTTTTAATGTTTTATTAGTTCATTATTGTTAAAACGCTTTGATTTTATGAATTGTGCTCTACAAATAACGTTTATTATTATTATTATTGTCTGTGAGCATCTGCTAAAGCTTTTTAAAGTACAAGCTATAGAAACATATTTCACTATGCATTAAAGGAGAACTGCACTGAACCTGTAAGTCATTTTTCCCTGTGGAAGCTGGTCTGTAAATACTGGCTCAAATTCTGTTACTGTTCCATCTACACAAGCCATTTAATAACTTCAGCGGTTGTTTCTGCTTTTCAATTTTTTGGTAAGTACCATTTTAGAACTGTGTGATGTAGTTTATGCCCCAAACAACCACAGAGTTCTGAAATAGAACATAAGTGCATTATGCCAATAATAGAAGAGCAGAACAGTTCTAGAATGGTTCTTACCAGCAGCATAGAAATCTGAAAAAAAAAACACTAGGATAACTAAAAAGCCTGTATAGCTAGAGAAATAACAGAATTTGAATCAGTATTTAACAAGCATTTGTCAATGCCAAACACTGGTTGCTTGTTAAACTTTTTTTTTTTTATAATTCTGAGCCCAAATTTTGAAGATTTCAACTCCTGCCCGAAAGGTGATTTCACACTGCTACTCCAAAATCACCTTTAGAAATACAAAATACATTTTGGCAAGGATCAAAAAAATGACAGCTGTGAAATTCATGAGGTACTGTGAAGAAATGGCTATGCTGAAAACTTAGGATCAAAATATTGAAAATTGCTGAAGTTACAAGCCTGTGTTCACAAATTTCAATGCAGGCTCATAACTTAGTTGTTTGTGAATATTTTTGCTCCAAATTTTCAATATACCCTTCTTATGACCGCACCTCATGTACAAGTGCAAACACAAATTTTGACACCTGTCCAAAAGGTGATTTCGTGCAGCAACTGCAAAATCACTTTTTAAGATGCAAAAAATCATTTTGGCCAGGATTTAAAAAATGACAACTATCACATTCATGAAGTGTTGTGAAGAAATGGTTATTTGGAAAATTTGGGGTCAAAATATTGAAATTGCCAAAGTTACAAGCCTGCATTCACAAATTTCAATGCAGGTTCATAACTTTGTTGTTTGTGAATATTTTTGCTCCAAATTTTCAACATACCCTTCTTATGACTCCACCTCATGAAAAAGTGCAGAGAAAAATTTAAACTCCTGCCCAAAAGGTGATTTCATGCAGCAAGTGCTAAATCACCTTTCGGGATGCAAAATAAAAACATTTTGTCTAGGATCTTAAAAATGACAGCTGTCACTTTCATGAGGTGCTGTGAAGAAATGGCTATGCTAAAAATTTTGGGTCAAAATATTGAAAATTACCAAAGTTGTGAGCCTGCATTCGCAAATTTCAGTGCAGGCTCATAACTTTGTGATTTATTTTGCCAGCCTGCTTTTGCCCTGTGCACACGCACAGCCACACTTGGGCCAAGAATAACATTTATATGTGATTTCTGTGACTATAACATTTCTTTTTGGCTCCCAATAGGCTCTCTCTCACTCTTTCTCTGCTTGATGGTGGCAGAAGTCAAAAACTTATTTTTCCAGCCTGCTTTTGCCCTGTGCACACACACAGCCACATTCGAACTAAGAATAAACTTTGTTTATGATTTCTGTGGCTATAACATTTCTCTTTGACCCTCAATAGTCTCTCTCTCTCTCTCTCTCTCTGTCTTTTTTTAGTTGCTGTAGGAGTGGTGACAGAGGCTGGAGGTGTCAGGAATGGGGTCGGAATTTTTTATATGCTAATTTTTGAAGATGCCTGGGGGTTGGGTCATGCAATGACACCAGCATCTGCCCCACCCCCTTGCATGAGGTGCCAGCAGTGGTGTTACCCCCCACCTCCACCAGAGGTGCACAATGCACTGGACACTCCCCCCCCCAAGAAGGAGAGCAGTCCCTGGAACACTCAGTTCTACTGCCCCCAACTGGCCCTCCAACTCTCAAGTCTGTCTCTGGACCCAGGACGTAGGCACAGCAAGCAGATGCTTGTATGTTGCCATGATAACTTTGTAATTTTTTCACATTTTGACCCCAAATGTTCAACATAGTCTTCTTATCACCTTATCTCATAAACCTCATGGCAAAACGCTATTCCACGCCACAGATGCAGAATGTCATTTTGGGTAGAATGTAAGAAATGACAGCTGTAGTGTTCATGAGGTGGTGTGAAAAAATGGCTATGTTGAAAACTGGGAGTGAAAACATGAGAAATCGGCAAAGTTACGCGCATTCTTAGGAAAATGTCAATGAGTGCTCGTAACTCAGGCGTTTTTTGGTATTTTTGCTCCAAATTTTCAGCAAGACCTTTTTGAGACCCCACCTCATGAACAGTGGCACTGGCATTTCATTACTCAGCCCTAAAAGGTGATTTCATGCAAGGATCATGCCATTCCGAGCCACGGGTGTGCAAACATGTTTCAGACGGGATGTGAAAAATGACAGCTGTACTGTTCATGAGGTGGTCTGAAAAAATCTGTATGTTGACAATTTAGAGTGAAAATAGAAAAAATTTGCATTATGCACCTGCGTAGAAACTGCACAACGCACACTTGTAACGTGGCCCTTTTTAGGAATTTTTTCACCAGATTTTCAACATAGGCTTTTTGGGACCCCACCTCATGAACAGTGGCACTGTAATTTTGTTACTCAGTCCTGAAAGGTGATTCTGCGCAGGCACCCCTATGTTAGACACTACGGGGGAGGGGGGATTGCTAACATGGGGATTGGGCACCTTGGGTGGGCTGAGCAATCACATAAATCAAAGGGCCAAAGCCCTCATAGATTAGAGCACTTTCAGTCCTTTGAAGTGCATGACCGTTCAGCCCACCCAGCAGAGAGTTGCGTCAGGACCACACCTAGTGGTCATTGGGGTAGACTGCCAAGCCCCTGGTTCTGTGAACTGCAATGGGCTCAGCAGTGACATCCCCCCCCCCAGGAATCCTGTATTGCCACAATATGTTGGTTTGCTCAAGTGCAACCAACATAAAAAACAGTGTCTGCTGTGAAAAATTACTTCTAGATTTAGCGCAGTTCTCCTTTAAATATGGTAAGCAGAAGACAGCTTCTTATTCCAGTGCCTAATGCAATGATGAATGTACTATACCATTTGCCCATGTACTCAGAAATGTTTATTTTTTTAATGTTTTCAATCTGGAAGTTATTTACAAGAATTCAGAAACCTTCCAGTAAGGATACCATGCCTATAATCTTGATATAAGCAACCACAGACCATCTGTTTAAAATATTGTATAACTAATATTTATACCAACACTGGTGGATGCCAAAACTTTGTATTAGTTAAGATGATTCCATTTGATAAAAAAAAACACAAGTTGAATGCCTTCACTGCCTTGGATTATATAAACATATACAGTAATTGTAACCAGGTCACTGTTGATGCTGATGGTTACTACCCCTGCCTTGTGGGCTCAAACAACATTAAGGTGTCATGCCATTAACCTCCTGATTGGGGGGAGGAATTGTATCCATGGCTTAAGTAAATTGCCTAGTGTTTCCACCCAGTGAAAAGTTTAAGTGGGCCTGGTGTAAATATGGTACAACCCTCTGAGATTCAGTACCTCCCCACAGGACCACTCCACTCAAGAACTAACTCAGTGCCACAAAAGTTCCCCCACAAATTAAATACTAACCACTCTAAAAATAATGTGCTTTTGGACAGTAGTTATAAACGAATAACAAGAACTTTATTTTGGGGACCAGGCACATGTCCTTGGAGAAGGAAAAGAAGGTAATGTAGCTGGGGTAGCAATGTACAGGATTCCCAACCCAGCTTGTTTTCTAGTGCCTATCTAGGCCCAGCCTAAAATAATATGCAGTGCCCTGGCTGCACTTCTGTCATCCTTCTAGGCACAGCCCAAAAAATAAATATATCCATATGGGTAAGGGTGGTACACAATGATGTTATTGAGGGGGCTAATTAGGGCTATGAGGCCATGAGCCCAAAGGGTGAGTAGCTTTATTGCCCTAATTAACCCCCGAGATGGGTATACTTCTGAGTGTTCCACCCTTACCCACTGTTTATTGAATATAATACAGTAGAGTGATTACTGTTATGGAGATCACATTTGCAGTCATGTTATGGCACCTGAAGGTCTCTTGCAGCAAGGAGAGAATGGTGTGTAGTGAAAGCAGGTAGGTGTCTGGGGGATTTCTGAGTTTGGAGTGTTTTGTGTGTCTTTTTTCCAGGTTCTTTTCCAACTTGTTAATTGGTTTGGCTAGCTTCCTAATGCTGTGCTAATTGTGTTATTAGTGGTGTACAATAGAGTTTAATGTAGTGTAGGTGTATATTTTTTATTAGTGCAGGTATATACTTTTTAATTGTATGATTAGTGTAGGTTTATAGCTATAATTAGTGCAGGTATATAGCTGAAATTGTTTAATTACTGTAGGTATATACTCTGAATTGATAGATTAGTCACATGTATACTTTTAATTGATAGATTAGTCACAGGTATACAAGGGAATAAATGATGGGGAAAAGTTCCCATCCATGTATTATATTCATTGCAAAAAAACCTTGTTAATGCACTAGTTAGGGTTAAAGTGACAAAAGTAGGGAAAAGAGTGTTAGGGTTGCCAACCCTAACACCCCACCCCACCGCACCCTACCCCAACCCTACAGCCAGCAACAGGAAAATCCATTACAGTTTGACCTCTCCCGTATCTTCACTAACCAGGTGTGGGGTGTGCCTTTGGATCATCAGTCCTAACTTTCACTCCATTCCATCAGTAAATAAGCTGAGATGTGTACAGTTTATGACAATGGGGTGACCATTAGGGTTAATGACCCCAAGGGACACCCCACACCCGATTTATGAAGATGTAGAAGAGGTCAAACCATAATGTTTTTAATCGTTATTGCCTGCAGAGTGGGGGTGGGGTGTTAGGGTTGACAACCCTAATGCTACATTTCCATACTTTTGTCTCTTTGACCCTATCTAGTGCATTAACAAAGTTTGTGCAATGAATTTCCTTACTTACTAGCCTCGAGGAACGGGGGATATGATAGAAACTTTCAAATACTTCAAGGGAATCAACAAAGTCCAAGAGGGTAGCATCTTTCAAAAGAAAAAATGTGCAAGAACAAGGGGGCACAATTTGAAGATAGAGGGAGGACAGCTCAGAGATAATGTGAGGAATATTTATTCACAGAGAGGGTTGTAGATGCATGGAACAGCCTTCCTGAGGAGGTCATAGAGTCAAAAACAGTGGTGGAATTCAAGAATGCATGGGATAGACATAAGGCAATTCTAGTGGGGGGTATTAGGAAGTAGGCTGTTGGTTAACTAGTATCTGCAGCTTATCCATTAGGTAGGGAAATGGGAAGACTAGGTGGGCCAAGCGGTCCTTATCTGCCGTCAAATTCTATGTTTCTACTTTTTGAGATAGTATAATTGTATCCTCATTTGCCTGTGGGAGTGCAGGGCCCTGCTGGCCCTGCACTTCTATCCCTCCATACAGGCATACATGTATGTTGCTGTGAAAATGCAGGTCCCTCCAGGCCCTGAGCTTCCATTTCTGCTGAGACAGCAATTTCTTTCCTTCATTGTATAGCTTGTTAAAGTTCCAATGTTATCCTATGAGAATTTTCATTTTGTAGTTTTTATGTTTTTTTGTATTGCCCCTAAATGTTTAGGGGGTTATGTATTATTCTTGTAGTACTCAGTAAGACCATTGCTTTGATATATAGATTGTCAGTTAAGTCCAAAAGTTGAGGAAGTTATGGCTTGTTGAGGTTCCAATGTTATTCTATGGGAATTTGTATTTTTATTGATTGTTTTTAATATTGCCCCTAAATATTTTTTTTTTGGGGGGGGTATGTGTTATTCTTGCAGTACTCATTAAGACCTTTGTTTAGATATACAGATTATTCAAGTTGAAATATTGAGGGAATTATGGCTTGTTGAAGTTCAAATGTAAGAAACAAAAGTCCCAAATCTTTTTTCGTATGAGTGCATTCTTTTTTTGTTTGAATGAAAAAAGCAATACAAGAAGGATGCCTTCATACAAAAAAAGAATGGGGAAAAAAACAAAGTCCAAATTCTTTTTCATTTGAGGGCATTCTTTTTTTTCATATAAACGAAAAAGCATACAAAAAAGGATGCCTTCATACAAAAAAAAGAATTTGGACTTGGTGTTTTTCTTACCCATTCTTTTTTCATATGAAGGTATCCTTTTTGTATGCTTTTTCCATTCATACAAAAAATGCCTTCATATGAAAAATGAATCAGAAAAATACTAAGTCCAATTTTTTTTTTCCATATGAGTGCATTCTTTTTTCGTATGAATGAAAAAAAACATACAAAAAGGATGCCTATATATGAAAAAACAATGGGAAAAAATAAAGTCCAAATTCTTTCTTACATGAAGGCATTCTTTTCATATGAATGAAAAAGCATAGGAAAAGAATTCATTCGTACTAAAAAAGAATGGGGAAAAAACTAAGTCCAAATTCTTTTTCATATAAGGGCATTCTGTTTTTGTATGAACGGAAACAGCATACAAAAAAGGATGCTTTCATATCAAAAAAGAATCTGGACTTAGTTTTCTTTCCCATTCTTTTTTCATATGCTTTTTTCATTCATACAAAAAAAGAAGGCCTTCATACGAATAAAGAATCAGAAAAATACCAAGTCCAAATTCTTTTTTTGTATGCAGTCATCCTTTTCCATATGGATCAATCCTCTTTTCATATGCCCATAGGAAAAATGAAAATTGCCTCACAAAAAAATCAATTTTTAAATGTTAAAAATACATTTCTGGGTCATTTTTCCAGAAACTAAAGGCAGAATCCACTAACAGGGTCCCCACAAGATACATGTGTTGGTATGTGTGCAGGATGTTATTTTTGTGGATTTTGAAATAAAAAAATTAAAACAGAAACAAGATGGCAGCCATACAAAAAAGATTTTTTTCCTCAGAAAAAAGGATTACCTCAATACAAAAAGGATCGTTTTTCATATGGACCAAATTCTTTTTTCATTCCAAGTAGCTATCCAAAAGACTGCATTGAACATGTTCAGAACCAACATTTCAAAACTGAATAACTTTGAAATGGATTAATGTTTTTTCACCAAATCAGTGAAAGCACATTTGTGGGTCAAGCCCTTTCTTCCCTGAAAATTTCAGACCACTATTCCAAACTTTCGTTCAGGATAAAGTTGCACTTTTGGACCGAGGGTGGTGCTGATTCTCTTTTGAGCACTGGTTATTTTGCACTGTGATATCACCTTATATAGGATGGATACTTAAAATTTAGATGTGTATCTTTAAATGCATTTAAAATGTCACAAGTGTATCACATGATTGTCATACCATAGGTATATAAGGTAGATTCACCTGACAACTTTTATATCTGCCTCCTGACGAAGACCTGGATTAGGGTAGAATCGCTGGGGCTAGATTTTGGCTGACAGTTCCCTGTTGCAATAAATAAACAAATGTTGTGACTTTTCTGCTTCTTTCTGAAAGAGTGCTGATCTTCTGCTAAACCACTATTCCAAACTGTCTGGGCGCTAGGTGATGACAAAAAAACAACAAAAAACAGCAATTTTTTAAACTTCTTTTGCTATCCGTATCTCAGAATTAACACATCAGACCGGAATGAAACTTGGCACATCAAGACATCTATTCCCCAAGACTGCACCTGCAAATCTGCTGAATGGTTGCAAATGTATTAAAGTGCAAAGCCTGAGGTTTAACGTAGAAACCCCTGCTCAACCCTAACTATAGTGGTGCTACTGCACCACTGCATTATTTGCTAACCTGATAGAGACCTGAAGGCAAAATGCCCATTTTCATGGGTGACCCAGAAATACATAAAACAGGTAAACACATTATAAAAGTAGTTGAGAGTTCATTGTTTCCAGTTGCTGATGGAGAGGCCCCAGGCATTTCTTATTGCATTTCTTTTCCTGGTATCTAGTAGTCACCCCGTTTCTTAGCCTTTTCCCTGCCAAATACTGTAGGTTACAAATGACACTAAGCACCATGTTATCCTACACCCCACTGCCCTGAAATGCTACTAGTAGTTATACTATGTTTGGAGGGGACTGCTGTGGTTTATGACCAGGAGTGTGGGGGCTGGGCCATGATCCAGTAAGCAGCCTGAAACCCTAGCTCCATGTTCCCTGGGGCAAAACCTGCTTAAAACCACCATTTTGTCAATGGAAATCTTTAATTGGCTCACAAGAGCTCTCTCATGCCAATTGGAAGGGCTAACCGAATGCATAACCGAGCGCAATAACCCTCTGACACTATGGATGGGGATGGATTCCCTGACAGCGGGATGGACAATGAGGGATCTCAGGCCACAGCCCACTGTGGACACTCCTTTTCTGACAGTCTGGGAGTCAAAATAATCTAGAAACAGATGATTCTCATGATTTTGGAGCTCTGTGAGTTCAGTACAGAGATGCGCCTCACCACCATGGCCTTCCAGATTGACTTAGGGAAAATGGAGAACAGACTGGACTCAGCAGAGGAGCAAGAGTCCCCCACAAATTCCCACCTTGACACTGCTGAGTAGACAATCATCCAACTACATCAGGTGATCCAAACCATTCAAGACTGAAAGGAAAATGCTGAGTGCCATAATAGCCACAACAGTGTGTGAGTTTACAGCTTACCAGAGGGGGTGAAAGGGGCTTAAATTATTCACATTCTCCAGAACTTGTTCCAGACTGAACTCACCCTCCCTGCCCCCTACACACTTAAAAATAGAATGCAGACATTGTGTGCTAGGCCCAAAGCCATCCACCCTGGGTGCCAGATCAGTCATTTTAAAACTACTGCCGTTCTAGAAGAAGGAAGCAATATTACACACAGCCTTGAAGAAAAAAGTGATAATGTTTCAGGACTCCAGGCTGTTCTTTGATAATGACTACCCTCAAGCACTGGTGGCCCATCAGAGAGCATATGTGCCTGGGATAAAAGTACTTAGATCCCATCAGCTGAAATTCCGTGCCCCTTTTTCCTCCAAAATGTCCATGCTTTTTCTGGAGGAGATACAAATCTATGATACCATTGAGGAAGTGGTACAGGAGCTTCAGAAGAGGAAGATAGAAGTCATCCTCCTGCAGTGACCACCCGCCACCCAGTCCCTTGCCAGGAAACTGTCTGAGAGGCTCTGGGCACAGTCAAGCCAAAGAAAGCAACTTCACCAGCATGGAGCAGCAGCTGTACAGAAAATAGTGGCAGACCTCAAGAATAAATGATGATTGTTTACAGAGACTAACAGAAAAGTACACTTGAATTCCTTGAGAACTCTATTTTGTTGAGGTATAGCTTTGGTTACCTTGCCCTCTACACTTGCGTTGGGGTCTGAATCAAGTGGCCACCACGTGAAGCAGATATGTGTGCTATGGTCATGTGTCTGCTATTGGTGTGGGCTGACCTCCATCCCCACTAGAACTCATTGCTGTTACCAGTCCTGTTAGTCAGGCTTAAGTCTCAGAGGGTTTGATGCCTCAAACCCAGCAATGCTTTTTAAAGCATCTATCATGGAGAGTGGAGTAGAGGAGTGCCACACACAGCGACATGGCCAGTTGGGACTTGGGGTGAAGCTCTGATTGGAGACAGGTATATGAAAGCACCACAAGTTTTTGCTAGCCATGATATCAGGGTTAGAGAGGTTGGGGTGGAGGTTTGGGCCGGATGCAGCTGGTAGACTCCTGGGTGAAGAGGGGGTTCCATTTGGGGGGGAAGCAGGCCCCCAATGTAATAGTGACCCAAGGCTTGAGGTACAGCTGTGATCTGGGACACTACAGAACCCCTTCCCCCCATAATTTTTGATCTGCTTCAATCACCGGATCCATGGGCCCTGAGTGATTTATTGAATAGTAGTGTATCCCAAGAGGGCTGTAGATGTTCCTCTTTGCTGGTGATCATGATTTGCTTAAATCTGACTCAGATGCCTGATAAAATAATTAGACTAATATCTCATGTGCATAAAACATCCAGTTGAGCTCCATCTGATCTTCCTAGACTTGGATCTGTGGTGGAGGCCCTCCAGAGTGGACTTGAGACACCCCCAGGTAACTGTACCCCTCTAGATCTCTAACCATGGCAAGATTATAACTGAGCCGGGACAATAATGCATTGCTCATGGTCTCTTTGAAATGACAGTTTGTAATGTGAATGAGGGTGGCTTGGGGTGGTGGAATGTGAAGTACATTTGCTGCATGCTACTCTATACTGAGCTCTGTTTGGGTCACCCTGTCACTCTGTCTCTCTGCACTTTTTAATTTTCTCTCTTCTCTCTTGGCACCTGACTGGGATTATAACAATCTCCCTGGTGCCCTTTCTCTTCCTATGAAGTCAAATATTGGGAAACTGGAACTGAGGGCACAAACCCTTGAGCCATCTCTATACAGTAGGGCTCAGGCTCTCCCCACTGTCCAACCCAGGTTAGGTGTCATCTGAGTTCCCCTTCCCTAACTGCAGTGCCAGTTGCATTGCACATTTGAGCCCTTTTTGAATACCATAGGGGGATCTTACACCCCCCTCAATTACAGAAATTTCTATACCCAACTGACCTGTTCCATCTCATCCTGTTCTAACCACACTCTTCCCAAACTCATATGATTCACCTGTCTACTAACCTCTACCCCCTAGCCTGAACGTAGACATGATGTCCCGCTCGTACCCCCTACTGAGAACTGAGACATTAGATACATCGGGAGGCCCCTCAACAGAGGCTTGCCTTCCTGGCAGGGCATATGCCCGGTCCCTGGGTCCCATTTCATGGACTCATGCATTGGAAGCCGACAATTCACATAGTTCAGAAGGCCATGCACAGCTGGCACAATTAGCCACAGGTTTGATTTTTTTTTTTCTCCCACAATTATGGCTGGAATTGAAGTCCAGCTCCTGTTCCTAGGATCATAGTTCCTATGTTAATAGATCACCTGTTGCAAGATGGCTGTACTGCCCCATCAAGTGTAAGTGTGTAGTGTGGCAGTGTGGAGGGCAGGGTGAGGCTGGGAGGGCAGGGAGAGCTGCAGGGGTGGCTGCACAGCAGCTCTTAATACCCCAAATGAGTGCAACAAGCTTACAGTTGTTCTCACTGAATGTTAAAGGGAAGGTCCCCCTCAGCCTTTTATTCTGTTTACCTGTGTAGTTCATAGGCATGAACAATGACTGCCTGTATTACACCATCTTAATTTAATCAGGATTTCAATGTAAATGAAGGTACTTAAGTCTAGTATGAAAACCTGCTTGACTCTGTTGCAAAGGTTATGACTGACTAATGTTAGGCATCCTGGAATTTTATGATGTTTTAGTGCTAAAGCCTGCAGCAGTTATACTGTATTAGTCAGTGCTGTTGCTGTCCTCTGCAGTCCCTATGTTCTTGTTTTATGCTGGCCATGAAACTTTTCAAGGTATAGTAAGTGCCCTTCTGTTTTCTTCAGCATAAAGTTTATCTGAGTTAGTAAAAAATGCTTTTTGAGATTACAGGGACTTCATAAGATGTGTACAGTAACAGAAATGAATGAGAGTATAACTTCTGCTGGCTTGTGCAGGTACACATTATCAACTCCCATGATGCCTTGCATAGTTACATAAATACACAGGCACTGTCGGCAGATAAGGGCCTATGGCCCAACCAGTCTGCCCATTTGAGCTTGTAAGTTCCCTTTATGTTTTTCTAGAAGTCTGTTGCACCTTACCCCTGACCTCCAGAATTCCCTTATGTCTACCCCATGCATTTTTAAATCCCGTGACTGTTTCAGCCCCCACCACTTCCTCTGGCAGGGTGTTCCACTTGTCCACCATCCTTTCTGTGAAGAAATTATTCCTCATGTTTCCTCTGAATCACACTCCCTCCAACTTCATCCCATGCCCTCTATTCCTGGAACATCTTTTTCACTGGAAAATAGTGTCTTCCTGCACCCTGTTCCTCCCTGTAAAGTACTTGTATGTCTCTATCATATCCCCTCTCTCCCTCCTCTCCTCCAGGGAGTACATATTCAAGTCCTTCAGCCTGTCCTCATAAGACTTGTGATGAATCCATGTACCATCTTTGTTGCCCTCCTCTGAACCTTCTCTACCCTGTCTATGTCCTTATGTATATAAGGTCTCCAGAACTGTGCACTGTACTCCAGGTGGGGCCTCACTAGTGTCTTGTATAGTGGAATTATGACCTCCCTTTTCTTGCTGGTGATGCCCCTGCTTATGCATCCCAGCATCCTATTTGCTTTACCTGCTGCCTTGTCGCACTGTTTCCCTACCTTGAGGTCATCAGAGATGATAACCTCAAGGTCTCTTTCCTGCTGGGTGCATGCTATATCCTCACCCCCCAACTGATAAGTTGTTCCAGGGTTTTTGTACTCCACATGCATTATCTTGCACTTCTTTGCATTGAATTTCAACTGCCAAACCCTTGACCATTCTTCAAGTTTCTGCAGGTCCCTTCTCATTCTGTCTACACCCTCTGGCATGTCCACTCTGTTACAGAGCTTCGTGTCATCAGCGAACAAGGAAATTCTGCCTTCTAGGTCCTGCACAATGTCACTGATGAAGATATTGAATAGGACCGGTCCCAGCACTGATCCCTGTAATACCCCACTGGTCACTCTTCCCTCTGTGGAGTGACAGCCATTTACCACCACCCTCTGTGTCCTGCTGCCCAGCCAATTACCTACCCACCATAATACTGTCCTGCCCACTCCCATGTTCCCCAGTTTGTTTAATAGCCTTCTATGTGGCACAGTGTCAAAGGCCTTGCTGAAGTCCAGATAGGCCACGTGCACTGCCCTCCCTGATCCACCTCCATTGTTACCCAGTCAAAAAATTCAATGAGGATGGTCTGGCATGACCTCCCTCCCAGTGAAACCATGCTGCCTTGGGTCCTGTAGTCCACTGGCAACCAGATGTTCCACCAATCTCTCCTTCAGTAGTGCTTCCATGATCTTCCCCACTACCGAGGTGAGGCTGACTGGTCTGTAGTTCTCCACTACCTCTTTGTTCCCACTTTTGTATAAGGGGACTGCATCTGCTGTCCTTCAGTCTTTGAGTACCTTCCCTGTTTCCAGTGATTGGCTAAACAGGATTGCCAGAGGTTCAGCCACCACCTCTCTTAGTTCCTTTAGGACCCTGGGGTGTACCCTATCTGGCCCCATTGCTTTATTGACTCTTATGAATGGGGTGATCACCTTTGCAATGGAGACAAAACAGGTTTTCACACCAGGGCAAATAGAGTGAATCAGCCTCATTCGTATTTATATTTATAGTAAGCTGAAATTAGGGGAATGCAAGAGAAGGAATCATAATTCATGCCTGCAAACTACTTAGGTATACAGAAAATAGGTTGAGGAGACTTTCCCTTTAATGGGCTCAACCACCCAATAGAGCAGGCTTGGATGACGTCTCACATAAAGCAAACCAAGTCAGACCTCATTTATGTGCAGTAATCCCACCTTTCCCCTGTGGAACATGGGAAGCTCTCCACGTTTTGGATCTCAGTGGTCTTCTCATCCTCATTCCATGGGAGTAGGAGACAGAGTTGCAATCTTATCCTATACTTCACCTCTTTTCAGGCTACCCAGCCCTGGGGATATCCAGGATGATCACTTAGTCATAATGTAGGGTCTCCTCAGCAAGGTTGAAGTCATGTTGACGAATCTCAACCTCCCCCCGGGGGCTGACACTCCCATTGTCAACACACTCCTTGAAAGGATCCTGATCATGACTAAGGGACTGTTGCTACTAGCTGGAGACTTCAATGTGGCCCTGACCCCTAGCTGGAATTCATAGAAACAGAATCTGTCAGCAGATCAGGACCACATGGCCCACCTAGTCTGCCCATTTCCCTACTTCCTAATCTGCCCATTTCCCTATTCCCTGCTGCAGAGATTCCTCTAATCACTCACCATGAAAGCAGCCAACAGCTCATAAATTCTTTAAATGATTCACTGATGAAGTGGGGTGGACAAACACTTGGCATTTCCTACATTCATGAACATAAAACTATTGTAATTATTCCACAGTCCATGGAACCTATTCAAGAATCTGCCAGTGCTACACTCATGTGGAAAACTTGACTAGCTTGGTGAATGGCAGGATAGGGGACATCACCAACTCACACCATGTCCCAGTAGTTAGCCGCTGGAATTTCAGCCTGGAGAGGCACATTTGTTGGCACCTTAATCCACACTACCTTAAAGGACAGGCTTTTAAGTACTTCCTGCAGCTCAAGGTGAAGGAAATACTCTGCGATAATGCAGCACGACAAGTGTCTCCCCAGTGCACAGGGACACACTAAAAACAGGATTGTGTGGACACATCATACAGTATACCTCCACCCAGACTAAACTGGGTCAGGAGCACTAACAACAACTGGAGGACACACTGCACTTCCTGCAGATGGCCCACCAGGAGGTGATACCTCAGTCACTCCACAACTTAAACAAGTAAAAGTGGACCAAGATGCCCTACTTCTCCAGCAAACTGAAACTGCCCTAACTTTCCTCCACCAAAGATATTACAAGGTAGGAGCCAGACCCTCATGCCTGCTGGCATATCAATTCCACAAGCAATACCATGCTGCAGCGATACCAGCCCTAAACCACCCAATGGCTGGGGACTGCCTGTCAAAGCTACACAACATTATTTGTGCCTTTTCCACCTATTACCAATTCCTTTCTACCACCAGAGCAGAATGTTACCACAGAGGCCATAAATACCTTCTTTGCCAGTATAACCAAGAATAGGAGGCACAATTGTTAACTCCAGTCTCTGTTGAGGAGTTGAAAAATGCAATCAGACGCTCCAAAACCTGGCCCAGACAGGTATGGAGCTGAATTCTATAAGACCATGAAAGAACAAATCCCCCCCCCCCACTGCTACAGATAGTAAACAAATTAATTTCTGCCTGTATCCACCCCACTCCCTTGGTCCTAGGTGACATCTCTGTGATTCTGAAACTGATCAAGAACCCCCTCTTCTGTGGCTCTAGTCAGCCTATGTCAGTGCTTAACACTGATTACAAATATTTTATGTCCTTTATGGCTCATACGATGCATAAGGTCTTACCCACATTGGTGAGCCTTGACCAAACAGGCTTTTTCAGAACTGGAGAACAACAGATAACAGCAGGCACACACTGCACATCACACGTGAAATGCAGAACAGCCAGTCTCTCTCTGTTTTCCTCAGCCTTGATGCTGTAAAGGCATTTTATTGGGCCTCCTGTCCATTCATGTATGCTGTGCTGGAGCACCTGGGATTCCTGAGTCCCCATGTTAAGCTCCTACAAAATATTTATGAGTGGTCTCAGGCATATGTCCAGGTATCAGGCCATCACTCTTAGGACTTACCCCATCTCCATGGAACCAGACAGGGGTAACCCCTCTCCTCCCTTCTTTTGGCAGTTTATACTGAGCCCCTCACTCAGGCTATCAGAGAGGCTACAATCTTCTGAAGGCGAAAGTTGATTTTGCACAGTGACTGCGCCATTTGGTACCACAGGTTTGAAAACACATTTTGAACAGGATGTGAAAAGTGACAGGTGTACTGTTCATGAGGAGGTGTAAAAATTGGCATTGTTGAAAATCTGGAGTGAAAATATAAAAAAACTGGTGAAGTCACGAGCGTGCATAGAAACTGTGCAATGTACACCCGTAATGAAATTAGTTTGAGGATTTTTTACAGCAGATTTTCAACATAGGTATTTTGGGACCTTTGCTCATGAACAGTGTCACTGTAATTTTCTTAATCTATCCTGAACACTAATTTCCCACAGTGACTGTGCTATTCTGAGCTGGAAGTGCAAAAACACATTTTGTCCAGGGTGTGAAAAATGATAGCTGTACTGTTCATAAGGAGGTGTGGAAAAATGTCAATGTTGAAAATCTGGACTGAAAATATTACAAATTCGTGAACTTACAAGGGTGCGTGGAAATTGTGCAATGCACGCATGTAACACTGATATGTTATGGACTTTTGTCACCAAATTTTCAACATAGCCATTTTAACACCTCTGCTCATGAACAGTGTCACTGTGATTTTCTTAATGTGTCCCGAACATTGATTTTGCAAACCGACCACACCAATGTGCGCTACATGTGCCAAAACACATTTTGAGTGAGATGTGAAAAATGACAGCTGTACTGTTCATAAGGAGGTGTTATAAAATGGCAATGTTGAAAATCTGGAGTGAAAATATTACAAATTCTCAAAGTTATGAGCATGCGTAGGAACTGCTAGCATACGCTTCGTGAAGCAGTCATTTTTGGGGAACTGTTTCACCAAATTTTCAACATAGGGTTTTGGGGGCCTACCTCATGAACTGTGACACTGTCATTTCATAAATCAGTCCCAAAAGGTGGTTCCACGGTGCATGAAATCACCTTTGGGACCAAATAACAAAATGACAGTGACTGAGTTCATGAGGTGGGGTCCCAAGAACCCATGTTGAAAATTTGGAGAAAAATTCCAAAATGCCTAAGATATGCACCAAAGTTGAAAAAACCTATTTATGCCATTATTCAGCTTACCGGCATTTCTTCAGTTTGTGGTTGGCTTTGAAGGAGTGCAGAGCGTGTTCTCGGTTCAGCGAGACCATCGCGTAGCCCTCGGGGTAAGTATGAAGTGAGGTGGGAGGTGGAGCACTCAGAGGGGTGGGTTTGGGTTGGGAGAGGGGGTCAAGACAGTCAGTGAGGGACCATTTTTTCTTACAGGTCATTTTTTTTAAAGACGTCGCGGGACTTTTGCCACGCTTGGGTGGGCTCCCAGCGTGGCACCTGGAAGTCTGTTGGGGGGGACAGTGGAGCCAATGGGGATTGGGCACCTCCGACGGCCTTACAGACTTTTGCCATGCTGGGGTGGGCTCCCAGTGTGGCACCTGGAAGTCTGTTGGGGGGGCGCAGTGGAGCCCGATGGGGATTAGGTACCCCCTTTGGCCATACAAGTATGTGTGTGTGGGGGGGAGCGCATGAGCATGCTGGGGTGGGCTCCCAGCATGCTACTTGTTATGGGGGGGAATGGAGCTGTCTATGACAGGTGTTTCAGTGCAGTGCTGATGTGCAGGCACTTTGCATACTCCTGACGGCAGTATGCAAATTACCTACACGTTACCACCGCTGATTGTAGCGGTTTTTCGCTTTCAACTGTATGCCACTGCATCTGAATGGCTATCATAGACAGCTCCGACATTCATTGGCATGGTGCGGCCGTGCCTGCAAAAGGCAGCAGGGCATTGGAAGTGGGGGAGGCACACCTATGAAAACTCATATGGTGGCACTATGTTTCTTGTACATGTGTGCAAGCAAACATAAAAAGGACCAGGTCCAAACAAGACAGCATCCCACAGTGAGAGCAGCTTTGAGAACAAAAGGCTGCAATTACAATCCACATAGTTAGGCTGGAAAATGACAACTCTGGTTTGGACTGGTTTTCCAGGCAGGTGGTCCCCTGAGGATCAAAAAAAAGGCTGAACATCTGGGGCCTGATATTCAATCCTGGGCCAGCAGAGGGCAAAACTTTGCACTGCCCCTTGCAGTTAGAGAGGCAGCGAATTGGGCACTTTGTGTTGCGGAGTGGGCAATGCAAAGTGCTCACTTCGACTTGTCATTACTACTTCTCGTTAAGGCAGAATGGCAATGCGAAGTAAGGCAAAGTCATTGTTTTTAATGGACTTCTTGTTCCTCATTATGATTCTAAGTGATCCACTTGGTGTTTCAGATTTGACAGCCCCCCCACACATCACATGACTTACAGTACTGTAAGTCACATGCTCTTTAGCTAGGCAGGAAGGAAGTGAGTCATACAAGCAGACACTTTTACTTTCTCCTGTGCAGACAGAGAGAGAGGAATGTGTTTTGTGACTGCTGATACTTTGAGATCAGAGCGAGGAGAGATTTAAACTTTGATTTAGACCCAACAGCTTTTTTAAAAGCTACACTTTTTTTCTGTTCTGTACTCTTTTTTTACTTAATTTGTTCTTTCTGTAAATTTTATTTTTCTTACCTTTATAAGTAGTTCGTTGTTTGTCTGTGTGACTGTGCATGTGTGTTGTGTGACAGTGTGAATAGTGATTGCTCGGACTGAGGGAGCTCAGTATGAGAGATGGACCAGGGTGAGAGAATATCTGGGGTGGGGGCAGCTCTAGGAGAGCGCAGTAGTGGTAAGCATCGTACCGTGCGCATGCATGGGGGGCATGGGCACCCATTACTGTTGGACTGCTCGAAACTTGTGAGTGTCTCCCCCCAGTGAGCAGGACCAGCACCGCCTCCTGTCCCGACTATGAGGCAGTTGAACCACCACCACCACCACCAAGTCCAGTACCAGGTCTTCTGGAGCAGGACATGCCTGTTACCTCAGGCCCAGGTGTGGATCCCATCCCTGTTCAGCACAGTGACCAGCCAGCTGCTAGTTCATCTGGCCCTCCCCTGCCTGTGCCTGGTCCTCCCTGTACCTCCGTTGCACAGCAATTTTTTGACTGTGTTGGAGGAGGACAGCAGTGTGGTGAAGTGCTGCCTATGTGAGGTGGAGGTACGTCGTAGCCCTCGGAGGACTCACCTGGGGACTGGGGGCCAGCACACCCATATGCTCAATCGCTGCCAGTTGGAGTGGCAGGTTGCCATAGCACGGACCATGACTGCACCTGCTTGCCATTCTGTGGCAGAGAGTGCAGCTGTGTATGGCGGCATCCCTAAGAAGAGAAGGGCCACAGCAGCACCTGCTGCTCCACCAGCACCCCCCCCACCACCACCATCACCAGCAGGTCAGCCTGCAGAATGTGTGGACCCCAGAGAACTACATGTAACACAGGCTGACTTGCCAGTTCTCTGGAGTGCTGTTGAGGAGAACAACAAGAGGGTGACTGCTGTGGAGCAGTGGCTGGATCACATAGAGGGACATCAGTTGCAAATTATGTCCATGCTCTAACTGCTGCTGGATCACCATGGGATCCCACATTAGTTATTTTTTCCTCACACCATGTGCCCCCCCACACCTTTCTTGCTGTGTTATAAAATGTATTCCTCCACCATCCCCGACCCTTGTATGTAATTATGACATGTTTTTGTTGTCTTCCATATGCATGACACTTTGTATTCTGAGCAGTGCAAGTATACTGTGCTAAACTGGATGTGTGCAGTCAGTCTTCTTTCCAGTCTGTGTATGTACTGCAGACACTGTCCAACTCCCTGACTTAAAAGCACTTATTAATGAGTACAATGGTGGGATGGTGAAGCCTGGAGAGATACTACAAAACAGGCTTACAATACATCCAAGTAACTAGTAAAAAAATTAATGTTGTGATTCGTGACATAATCATAAAATCATGATTTGTGACTGCATTTGTGACCATGATGATGAAGAAACGCGAATGTCTATGGCTGTACTTCCCTGAACCCCGATGAGGTGTGGCACAAAACTCCCCAACTTAAAAACACTCATTAATGAGTACAATGGTGGGTTGGTGAAGCATGGAGAGATACTACAAAACAGGCTTACAATACATCGAAGTAACTAGTAAAAAAATTAATGTTGTGATTCGTGACACGATTGTAAATCGTTATTTGTGACAGTGATGATGAAGAAACGCGAATGCCTACGGCTGTACTTCCCTGGGCCCTGATGAGGTGTGGCACAAAACTCCCTGCCTTAAAAACACTCATTAATGAGTACAATGGTGGGGTGGTGAAGCATGGAGAGATACTACAAAACAGGCTTACAATACATCCAAGTAATTAGTGAAAAAAAATTAATGTTGTGATTTGTGACGTGATCGTAAATCGTGATTTGTGACTGCATTTGTGACCGTGATGATGAAAAACATGATTTGTATCACGAGTGACTCGCGATAATGGTCCTGACTTAAAAACACACATTAATGAGTACAATGTTCATGCAGAATTATGCACCACACCTGTCCAGTACTCTGAAGGGAAGCCAAAGAAAGAACCGTAACTTAAGTTGGAGATGGAGATTGGGCCCTAAAGAGATGCAAATGCACAGACAGATTAAGATTGTGCTGCACACTGAAGAGATGCAGATGAAAAGGCACAACACCTAACCAGTGCTCACCATCAGAAATTGAAATCTGGAAAAGAATACCTTTGCTGGTTGGAGTGGGCGTGGGGGGGCAGTGTACTGCACTGCTGCAGTAACTCGCTAGTACTAGTACCAGTAGAGATACCACAAAGAAGTACAAAAATGACACAGCTGCAGTGGATAGCAGGTTCACATTGCTGAAATTGTGTGGCACAATAAAAGGTGTCTGATTTGATGACACTCATCACACACATACTCACACACACACTAAGTAATGCGTAGCAAATTGAAAACTTCAGTAATATAACCACATATTTTAAACAAACTAAAATTATGCACTGCTGCACCACAGCAATCAGCAAAAAAAGGCAAGAATTATTGAAAATGTTACTGTGTGTATATTAACACAGTTATACGAGAAAAATATCACCAAAACAGAAAGCACTTTTTTCTCCAAGTTAATCTACCTACACCACAGATACGTCCCTCCACCAAAGCGCACTTCCATGGTCTCTCAGTACACAGACTGAATGTTGTACACTAACATTCAAAATCCACAAACAAACAATAAATGCTCGATGATATGAGCACAGGAGGGTTTCCTATAATTGATGAACTAAAGTTTCAGCAAAAAAAAATGACTCAAAAAGCTTTTTTGACATCTTTTAGAAGGTTTGAATCACAGAGAACTCTCCTAGCAGATTGTCTCCTATAGCTTCCTACACACACTACCCCAGACTGAGGCTGTGCAGAACAATCTAGAGCCCATGTGACCTGAAATCCCATGAATCACTGCAAAATTTGCCTTTGGAGGATAAAAACAAGGCGAAGTGAGGTGAAGTACATTGTTTTCAATGTACTTCGCCTTAAGAATTGGTGGAGTAGTGGTTTGGGAAGGTGGAGTAACGCAAAGTTATTGTTTTCAATGGACTTAGTATTACCGTTATAACGTGAAGTACTCCACTTTGCATTGCAGAGCACTCCACGAGTCGCCTTCACTCATGAATCACTTGTGGAAGCGAATTGGAGTCACTTCGCCCATCTCTACTTGCAGTTACCCAGGTGTCCAAAACTGCTATATTCAGTCGAATAGCACATAGGCACTATTTCACTGAATATAGGGCTAGTGGGTTCCACATCAATGCATCGACGGTGTTGATGTCGACACCCCCGACAGCAATGAGAACAATGCCGACAGTCGGCATTGTTCCGGACAGGACAAATTGTTTTTCTGTGAGGGGCTTTGCCCTGGCACCCCCATCTCTAAATAATCAACTCTGAGTCAGAGTTGGTTCCAGGAGTGAGGGGGCGCAACATCAGGAATTGCTGCGTTGGTAGACAGCAGACCACCACAGCGACCAATCTTGACCTGGCCAGATTTGTCGCTGTGGTGGTGTTCACTGTAAAAATGTCATTGTGGTGGGGTGATACCAGGCCAGTGAGACCCAGTGCAAATCCACCTAGGGCCGGGCAGACATGGCCCCCACAATAAGGAGGCACAATGGCTTGTACCTGGGCAAAATTCCCTTATTAAAAGGGTCCTATGCAAATGAGCCCATGGGCATGCAAGGTGCTAAGGGGCCATTTGCATGACCATTATGAGCCCATTTTCATAGGGAGTGAGGCCATACTGCGTGGCACTAACCCCAAACTGCTCATGTCCTGAGAGCTATCCCTAGTGCTAGTGGCACCCCCCCTTGCATATCGGTGACCCAAGGATGACAACAAAACATTTCCCTGGTGGTCTAATGGTCCCGCCCCTCAAACAATCAATCAATCAATTAAGTTTATTTTATACTGGAAAGAGTGTGAGCAAACATGCCTGTTTTCACAGTCATCCAGGTTACAGAATATCACAACACATCGATGTATTGACGTGGAACCCACTGGCCCTATATTCAGTGAAATAGTGCCTATGTGCTATTCCACTGAATATAGCAGTTTTGGACACCTGGGCAACAACAACCTGACATAATTGCACTGGTAGAGACTTGGCTCTCCAAATCCCACCCCTGACTCGCTATCACTCTCCTGGATATACCATCTACAGGGAGGACTGAGTAAGAGCAACGCATGGTGTGGTTGTGCACTACTATCGAGACTCCCTTATAGGTCAGGCACTCCCAGCTCCTAAACTTGATGATGGAGCCCAAGCCCTCACCTTAAAAATCACACCTGACCCCGGCCAAGGCCATCTCTTCCTCACGGTCTCCTATGTACCCCCAAGGAATCAAAACCAAACGGTCCAGTCCCTCATTGACTATCTCACATTTCTCCCTCACAAAGCGGTGCAAGTCATTCTAGGTGATCTCAATGTTAACTGGCTTGCCTCCACTGCCTCCCATATAAGGGTCTCTTTTGCTGCCCTGGATATGTCCCAGTTAGTCACCCAGCCCACCAGATTCAACCACTCTACTGGCACCAGCACTCTCCTAGATGTTGCTATATCTAACCGCCCCTGCAAAATCCGGGATGTCACTGTCCTCCCCAACTCTCTTAGTGACCACTCCCTAGTTCTCTGTCTCTGGTCATCCTCCACTCTAAAGCCAGTGTCCCAGGCCACTCTTCATCACTGTTTATGCCCCAGTGGCCTCAGAAAATTAAAACAATACCTAGACCAGCTAGACTGGTCCCCTATCCAGTGTGCCCCTGACATTGACTCAGCTCTTGACCACTTCACAAATGCCTTCTGTAAGGCTTGTGACCTTTTTGGCCCCTCACCAGGATCCGCTCCAAAAAATGCAATGGCCCATGGATCACCCCACCCCTCCTCCAGAGACTCAAAAACAGAGATAATCTCTGGCACATTGCTGTAGAATCTGGAAAGGCGTCTGACAGACAGGCCTACAACACAGAATGCAGTAAGTGCACTTGGGCCATTAGGAGGGCCAAGGCAGAGCACTACCAGACCACCCTCACTTCCACTTGGGGTTCAGCCTGGACCTACTGGGATAATATGAAAGAGCTAAATAGGAAGTCCTGCTGCCCCCCACCATCTCAGCTCTCCATCAATAGCACCCCCACCACAGATCCACTCCTCATAGCTGATTGCCTTAACACTGCCTTCTCTGACCTAAGCTTGGTCCTCCCCAGCAGCTTCTTTGACCCAATCCCTACCTCTCTCCCTTTGGTCCTACATTGCCCACCATTCTACCTGTGCACCGTATCCCCCCAAGAAGCTAGACCACACCTGCTAAAAGCCTTAGGCAGCAATAACCCCAGCAGTGACCCCCTCGACTCCAGGATCCTCCGTAGGGTCTTGGATGAAGTCCTAGTCCACCTGACTGACCTTCTAAACTGGTCTCTATGCCTGGGCCAGTTCCCAAGTGCTTGAAAAACTGCTGTAATCACACCCATACATGAGAGTGGGGCTGATCCACCCCCAACAATTACCGGCCCATCTCCATCTTCCCCCCACTCTCTAAGGCCTTTGAAAAAGTGGTGTTGATTCAGGTCTCTGAATACCTAACCAGGTATGACATTATGTGCCCAGAGCAGCACGGTTTCCACCCAGGACACAGTACAACCATGGCTGTCCTGTAATTCTCCCAACACCTGCATGCTGCTCTCGACTCTGGCAGCCTTGCAGGAGCAGTGTTCATTGACCTCTCCAAGGCCTTTGACACTGTCTGTCATCCCCTTCTACTCGACTGTCTCCACCAACTTGGCTTCTCTGGTGGTCCCATTTCCTGGTTTTCTAGCTACCTCTCTGCTAGATCCCAGTGTGTCAAGATCAGCGGCTCCCTCTCCAGCACACTTCCCATTCACTCCGGGGTCCCTCAGGGCTCCATCCTGGGTCCAATACTTTTTAGTCTCTACCTCAACACCCTCCCCAGCTCATGAACTGGTAAAATGCTCCTCTAAGCCGACGATGCAGTCCTCATTGCCTCACATCTCAATCCCACCTCCCTCCAATCATCCCTCCATCAAGCTTACAACCAAGCTGAAAGGTGGTTCGGTGACCACAGACTGGTCATTAACCTAAAGAAAACCAAATCAATGCTCTTTTCCCATCACCAAAATAAAGCTAAAAATACCCCTCTCTTGATTATCCCCAGCACTCTGCACCCGCTAGAACAAGTGACCACGTACAAGTACCTAGGCATCATGTTCGATACTGCCCTCTCCTTCCACACCCACATTAATGCCCTGTCAGCCACCATTAACTCTCGGATTGGCCTGCTATACCAGCACAAGGACTGCCTACCTCAGGTTGCCCTCAGGCTGGCCATCACCTCCTCCATCTTGTCCCTTGTGGACTATGGCTTGCCCATCTACGCTGTAGCTGACAACACTGCCCTCTCCAAAATCCAACTCTCTATCAATAAGGCCTGTAGGCTTCTGACTGGTGCCCCCAGCCAAACTCACACCTGCCTTCTCTATACTACCACCAATCTTCTCAACTTTGAGGAGCGACTGCTCCACCAGACCTGCCTTCTCGCTAAGAAATCTCTGCTAGGACTCCCCCCCGGGGGGTCTCCACCTCCCTACAGCAGCCATCTTCATCCATCACCACCCGTAGCTCTGTTAAGGCCACTTTCAAGGTGCCCAGAACCAAGACCTCTCTTGCCCAGAGATCCTTCCTCTACCAAGCCCCCACCTGGTTCAACTCTCTCCCTAGCTGCATCTCCAACTTGCCAAAAATTGGCTCTTTCAAAACAGCCCTTTGGAACCATATCTTTAATACCCACTGTTGTAGGTGCAATTAACCCCCTGTTGTAACCTGTGGTTCCCGCCTGCCTTGACCCATGGCTCGACAACGTCCACTGGACAGCCTCTCCCTCCCTTCCCCCAGACCTACCTCTTCCCTACTAGGTCCAAACAGGGATGTAACCCACTGTCTTCTCTGAGGACCTACTATATCCACGAGTATAACTCACAATTTTGTAACATTATTTAACCTAAGTAACATACAAACTACTACATTATGTAACCTGAGTGTATCTATGTTAAATGTTCCTTTTACTGCACTTGTAATGTTGTGCTCTGTTTTAATTTGCACTGTAATAACTGTCTTGATGTCTGCCCCACCTGCGACGAGGTGCCTTTATAAATGAGTCTCTGACTCAAAGGTTGTAAACCCGATTTGTAATGAATAAATAAATATATAGCAAAAGAAAAATCCAAGAGCAGAAATAACCATATTTACAACAAATTTAAATAAAAATTAAGACAGTGATAAATATTGGTGAGGATGAGGGAGATAGACAGTGGGAGGAGGAGGTAAAGATGAGACAGTAAACAAAGAGCTGGGGGGGAGAAGCTGGAGGGGTGTGGATGGAGAAAAAGGAAGTGACATAAGGGATGCCCTTAAGAGAGCGGAGCAGAACCTAACAACTGTTATATGAAACTTACCGCAGGGGGCACTTACAAGAGTAACTCTCCAGGAGCAAATATATTGTGGAAGCAATAAATAAGGGGATGGAGCCACAGGACTGGGTGCCAGGAGGTAGGTTGTTGTAAAGTTTCACACCCTAATAGCAGATGAAGTTTTGCGCGTGTGTGGTATGAAGGAAAGGAACCTCAAAAATTTGGCTGGTGCTCTCTCTGGTGCCACGCTTGAGGGCAGATTTGGGGAAAAGGCCCAAAACACTTGGTGGCAAGAAGTTAAGATTAACCTTGTGTTTTAAGTTGATACCTTCCTTTCAGGAGTAGTCATGAGAGAGGAAGGTAGAGGGAACAGTGATGGGTGGACCAGGGGAGGCCAGTGCCAATTGCCATCCCATTTAGTAATAAAATAATGCTCCCTGGTGGTGTAGTGGTCCCTCCCCCCTCACTGATTGCCACCCTGTTCAGTAATAGCATAAAACTCCCTGGTGGTCCAGTGGTCCCTCCCCCCTTGCCGATCACCATCCCATTCAGTAATAACATAATACTCCCTGATGGTCCAGTAATCCCACACCCCTCTTTGATCACCATCGAATTCAGTAATACCATAATACTCCATGGTGGTACACTGGTCTCTCCTCCCCTCTCCAATTACTGTCTGATTCAGTAATAACATAAAAGTCCCTGGTGGTCCAGTGGTTCCCCCCCACACCAATCGCCGTCCCATTCAGTAATAACATAATGCTTCCTGCTGGTCAAGTGGTCCCTCCCCCTTTGCTGATTGCTGCCCCATTCAGTAATAACATATAGCTCCCTGGTGGTCCAGTGGTCCCCCCCTTGCTGATCTCCCTTCCCCTTCAGTAATAACATAAAACTCCCTGGTGGTCCTGGGGGTCCCTCCCCCCTCACCAATCACCATTCCATTCAGTAATAATGTAATACTTCCTGGTGGCCCACTGGTGCCTCCACCGTCACCAATTGCCATCCCATTCAGAAATAACATTATCCCTGGAGGCTAGTGGTCCCTCCCCAACCTGAACATCCACCCAGTACCTATAACAAACATTTCTTGGTGTCCAGTATAACCCCCCATCTCCTATCCCCTGCATAGGTGACATAACCCTTTCTCTGGTGGTCTAGTGGACCCACCACCATCCACCCTGGCAGGTAGGGACCCACCACCCTGCTCCCCCTTCATCCCGACACTGAACCAGTGACTAGCACAGCCCTTCTCTCTCCATCATGGCTGGCTGCCGACTGAGCTGTCACTGAGCACGTACAGTATTACTGTACAGTAGTACTGTACTTAGGGGGATTCTACTCCCTTTTCCACTCAAATTCATGTCATATTTCTCTTATTGCAGTAAGTCACAGTCATTGCTAACCTTCTCTCTACCCTACCTGTCCCAGTCAACTACCACCATTTAGTCTAGTGCCCCTACATTCTGCTCCCTTAATCCCCCTGAGCTCCCTTCACACTTTCCTGCAACAACATGGTACCCTCAGAGCACGTCACAACTGGAACTGCATAATCTTAGTGTCTGTCATTTTGTCCAGTGGTCCCTCCCCCCCAACCAACACCCATTCCTGTATAGTATTAATAATTCCCTGGTGTCCAGTGGTCCCACCCCCCACAAGGTCCCCATCCTCGTACATCCGAAGCCCTCTACCCTGGTGTGTCACAAATCCTCCCACCACACATGGTCATGGCTGGCCCAACAGCCATGCAACTCCTGTGTTAATTCACCCCCTCCAACAACAAAGTCTGGCCCCATTTCAAAGACATAACTGCACCCACAGCCCCCCATTGGTAGCAGTGGTCCCCCCCATCCACCCACAGCACTGACTGTTCCCTTTACCATTCAGTCAGTGATATGCTGAAATGATGGCAGGTGACACAGCCCTACCACACACCACATCAGCCACCCGCCATCTGACATTCGTAAGGAGCGTGCTGCTTATTTACAGGGCGACGTGCAACTCTCTATTCATAATATTAACTTCTTCCTTTACTTTTATAATTATTGCTTCCCCATGTGCTTGCTGTACAAATCTTTCTACCTGTTCATTTTGCCTGTTCTGGAATACACCCTCCTCTGTACAGTTTTGCTTAATTTTCAGCAGTTTTCCCTTTGTAATGACTTTTACTGTATGCTGAGGGTGACAACTGTTGGCTAAGATTATATATTTCTGCTAGTCTCCTTTTTCAGAGATCTGACATGATGTTGTTATCTTCACCTCTATACAGCCCGAAATCTAATAAATTAATTTAATCTTGTCCAATGGTTAGTTATATCATCAATGTAGCAATGCCACACATCTAAACGCTGTAAAAATGGATTTATGGCACTTCTACGTATAAATTGTTCTTCCCAATTGACTAGGCACAAATTAACAAAACTAGGTGCGCATTCACACCCATTGTTGTACCTCTTGTTTGGAGATAATGGGCTCGATTTTCAAAAGAAATTTTGTGATGCAAGGTGCCTGCACCAAAGGTGTATAATGCAAGTGGCACCTTGTGTCATAGAATGTGGCTATCCCGATTTTCAAATGCCGGTTGCGATGAAATTGGGTCACCTGTAGCAAACTCTCCTGTGCCATCCTTGTGGCAAATGCACCCCTTCGCCGGGTCGCAAGGGGGCTTGCGTCATGGCGGAGCTGCAACATCTCCTTATGTTGGATTCAGTAAGCCCTGCTGTGGCCACAAGAGGTGGCTGAAGTTAGACCAGCCAGAAGGTGGTCTAAAGGCTCTGCACCAGAGATTGGCAGGGCAGGGGGTGAGCTAGAGGATTGGGAAGGTTGCAAATGGGGACCACTGGAACCCTGAAGGTGCCATAGGTCATGGGAGGCACTGTGGCAGGCATAGGGAGTGGGGGGAAACCTGGCAGAGGTGCCATAGGGCATATCCATATGCCCTATGGCACCTCTGCAAGGAGCCTCATCCATTCCCTATACCCACTGCAGTGCTCCCTCATGCTCTATGGCACTCTTGTGCCCCACCGGCCCCCATTCCCCACCTTACAGACAGGGGTTCACCCCTATCCCCACCTCTAAGGGTCACATCTGATTTTTATTTCTCCCTTTCCCCATTTTTGGGAATTCAAATTTAACATTAAGGCATCATTTGACCTTCAGAAAGATATTCCCCTGATTGAGGGGGTTAACCCTCCATGTGAAAGAATCCACGTTGCATACAAGTATGATTCATCATAACCCCTACCCCCTCCCATTGTAAGTAACCAAATCTATAGCCTATACCCACCCCTTTTATTGTTTATTACCAAATATTTTAGTGGTAAACAGCATAGATTCAAACAAAAACCTGACCATTATTTTATAAGTTAGTATGGTTCAGAGTGTAAGTATAATAAATGACATGAGAAAAAAGCATCAGTTGTCCTTTTTAACTATGTGGAATGCAGGACATGAGTGTTATTATCTTAGCATGTTTAATACTATGCTAGATTCCAGAATTTTTATGTTTGCTTGCATGCATGTGCAAGAAATATATTAGGGCAGCTTGTTGCAGTAGTTACTTGTGGAGGAGCGCCAGTGTTGTTGCCAATGCCAGCAGCCCATTTTGGGGCTGGACTGTGTGGCACCAATAGAGGATCCCGCTGTCTGTGACAGCAGTAGTGTAGCTTATCACCAACTTGAAACAAACTCGCTGCTGCAATTAGTGAGTGCCCCATCATCAGCAATCAGCTGTTTTTGCTGCTGGGGCAGTCCATGACTACAGCAGCCAATTACAGTTGCATTGTCTGGTGTCCCCTTTCAATAAACATGGCGGCTTCTCTGTGGGTCTCTCACAGTCCCCATGAAGCCAACGGACAGCCATTGCCTCTCACAGTCCCCATTAAAGCTGAAGGGGTGCCCAATCCCCCTGTCGGTATGCCCCCTTCCCAGTTCATTTGCAGATGGGGTAGCTCAATCCCCATTGGCATAATGTGCTCCCCCATTTATTGTGTGCCAATGGGGGTGCCCAGTCCTCCTCAGCTCATGTGCCCCCCAGCACACTGTATGGCTGATGGGGATGTTCAGTCCCAACCGGCTTCAGACCCTCTGCCAAAAAACATCCAGGTGGCACTCTGGGAGCCCAACCCAGCATGCCAAAAGCGTCCCACATTGTCTTTTTTTTTAACCCTGTAAAAAAAGAAAACAGTCTCTTGCTGTCTGTCATGGCCCCTCCCCAACCTGCACCCACCCTCTGTGCACTCCACCTCCCCACACTCCCCCTCATGCCATACTTACCTCTAGAGCCCAGCGCGACGATCTTCGGTGGACCGGGAACACATTTGCACTCTTCAAAGCCAACTGCAAACTGAAGAAATGCTGGTAAGCTGTATAATGTCATAAAAGTTTTTTTTTTCAACTTATGTGGATATCTCAGCCATTTTCTTGACTTTTGGCACCAAATTTTCAACATGGGGTTCTTGGGGCCTCTCCTCATGAATTCAGTCACTGTCATGGTGTTATTTGGTCCTGAAAGGTGATTTCATGGTGACTGCATGGAATCACCTTTCAGGACTGATTAACAAAATGACAGTGCCACTGTTCATAAGGTGGCCTCTCAAAAGCCTATGTTGCAAATTTAGTGAAAAAATTCAAAAGATTATTGTGTTATGAGCGTCGCTACACAGTTTCATGCACACTCGTAATTTCGTGAATTTGTAATATTTTTCCTGCAGATTTTCAACGCTGGCATTTTTTCACACCTCCTTATGAAAAGTATAGCTGTCATTTTTCACATCCTGGCCAAATGTGTTTTCGCACTTCCGGCGCAGAATAGTGCGGTCGCTGTGGGAAATCAGTGTTCAGGACAGATTAAGAAAATCACAGCAACACTGTTCATGAACAGAGGTCCTAAAATGGCTATGTTAAAAATCTGATGACAAAAGTCCACAAAAATGACTGTGTTACGAGCGTGCATTATGCAGTTTCCATGCACACTCGTAACTTTAAAAATCTGTAATATTTCCACTCAAAATTTTCAACATTGTCCATTTTGCACACCTCCTTATGGACAGTACAGCTATCATTTTTCACATTCTACCCAAAATGTGTGTTTGTACATCTGGTGCACAATGGCATGGTCACTGTGGAAAATCAATGTTTGGGACAGATTAAGAAAATCATAGTGACAGTGTTCATGAGCAGAGGTCACAAAATGCCTATGTTGAAAATATGGTGAAATAATTCCACTAAATGACTGTGTTACAAGCATGCATTGCACTGTTTCCATGTACGCTTGGAAGTTTGAGCATTTTTAATATTTTCACTCCAGATTTTCAACATTGCCATCTCTTCACACCTCCCTATGAATGATACAGCTGTCATTCTTCACATCCTGCCCGATCTGTGTTTTTGCACATCTGGTGCAGAATGGCATAGTCACCGTGGGAAATCAAAGTTTGGGACACATTAACAAAGTCACGGTGCCACTGTTCATGAGCAGAGGTCCCAAATGCTTTCATGAGGTGGGGGTCACAGAAAGGCCATGTTGAAAATTTGTAGTGCAAATACCAACAAACGCCAGGGGAATAAGGGTTTCTAACCATAACATCCTACCCTGTACAGACTGACAGACATCAGGGGTGTGCCTTTGCATTGCCAGCTGTAATGCTCATGCCATTCCGCCCCCCACCCTGAAGCCAGTGACAGGCATTGAGGTGTGCCTTGGACTCTTCGGCCCCAGACTTCACCCCATTCTCCTATACTGCATCCATTTCAGTATATGTCTTTATGAAATGGGGTGACTGTGAAGCAGAACACCCCAAGGCACACCTCAGTACTTGTTGGTGTCTACAGGATAGGGTGAGGTGAAATGCCGTGAGCATTATGAGCGATGACCCAAAGGCACACCCTGATGCCTGTCCATCTCTGCAGGTGGAGGTGCAGTTGGCATGAGTTCAATACTTCATTGCCATTCCTATTCTGCATCTGTCTAACTCCTGCACGTCGAATGCTAATATCAGCAAGCAAACACTAGGCATTGACAAATGCTGCTTCCAAATTGTGTCCAAATTTTGTTATAGTATCTTATATTGTAGAGATTCATGTAGTGTGCTTTTCCAGTCTGTGAGTAGAAATCATGAGAGTTAGCCGATTATGGTATTCAGGAGGGGTAGGGTCTTTCTGTCTTGATAAGATACATTTAAAGGCTGTATTATACAATGGCAAGGAAAAATCTAAGAAGCTGATTGGCTGCTAACCCCTTGAGACAGTGATTATCACACAATAACATCATTGTATCTAGGTCAGGCACAAAGGTGACCGCACTGCAGTACAGGATAGCCCTCCCACCTGGGCTACCCCATAGCTGACATAGCTCACCTCTAGGTGTGTAAGCATCCCCTGATTCCTCTCTAACAGTTCACACTGAAATCACCACCCTGTCCCCAAATGTCATCCTATTTTCATAATCCACTTAATAAAAAATGTAATTTCTTCCTAAACAAACGGCAAGCTCTTCCTAAAGAACACCTACCTATGGCTTTGTAAAACAGCAGTTTCTACCTGCAACTGCCACTCCATGTGGCTCCATCCTTGAGAAGGCACATTTCAGGGAAGCTTGCATTTGGCCATCCATTCGGCAAACATAATTTTCAACTTAAAAGAAAAACACACACATTCTAACTAAAAATAAAGCCAACAGTAGGAGAAATGGCTTTTACTTCTCCCACTCGGTGACGAGATTGTGTCAGCATGTGTACAGTTCAAACTCATGCTGTACAGTTGCCAAATGGCTTGAGAGCCATAAAAAGAAACAAGTCAATTTAAAATGAAAAAAAAAGTCAAACACTCTCCCCTTCAAGCACCGTCTATTGTAACTTGAAGCAAATAAATGGGAAGGGCAGAGGGGAGACTGATGTGACATAGCACACAACATAAAAACGAAAAAAAGCTTTTGGGACTCAGTAGGCAAGCTCAATGTGGCAGCAGTGCCACCTTGTGCTGGAAGACATATTCTGGACTTTTTTCTTAAAACATATTGCTACACCCACAAAAATCATAGAAAAAAATGGATAAAAAAGTATTTTTTTCTTTTGTTTTTAAATTAACAAACGAGCCATTGTATAATAGCAATAAGGCACTCCAGGGATGCATGTTATTGTGTAATGTTGCTTCTTGGGTGGAGAACGTACTAGGTCTGCGGCTGCATGCTTCAACCACCCGAGGTGTGATGTTATTACACAATAACACACACCCCGTTATGCCTTATTGATTAAATGAGGCCTAGTCATAGTACCCTTTGTAGAGATGTTGAAATTCTGGCAAATGGGCCACCCTGTCCCAACAATATCCAAGCAGGATGTATTGTCAAAATGATTTCAATGGCGATTAAAAGTGTTTAAAAAATCTTTTGCCAGAAGGTGTTAATTTCCTATCTGAGCACCTAGGGCAGAAATGAATACATTCTTGGTTCATTTGCTTGAGTTTATATGGAGCGTAATAAGTTCTATCGATAATATTGAAGTTTATTTGTTGTAATTTGGGAGATTTAAGTATGGTTTGTTTGACATTTATTATATTATGCCATTGTTGTTCTGAGATTTCAAAGTTCTGGTTTTTGTTCCCATTTTGATTTTAAATTGGTTAGATCACAATTTAAGTGATCAGATAAAATATAATCTATTTTTGATATAAGTTTAGTTCCTGTTTTAACAGGGAATCATTTTTCTATCACATCTGTTTCAGATATTGATTGGATGTTCATATTTTTTTTTAATTCAGTTTCTAATTTGTAGTTATCCATAAAAATGGGAATTTGGAAGTCCAAATATATTCCTTATAGTCCCAAAATCAAGTAGACATGAATTATCAAATATTTGCCTGATTTTCTTGAAACCTTTGTGGAACCAAACTTGAAATGTTTGATCAGTTAATGATGGAATGAAGTTGCCATTGAGGTAGACTGGTTAAAAGGAAGACATTTTTGATGTTATTCTTAAAAGTAGTTTTACTTTGTCCCATATCTGGCATGTTGTAATGGAACATATACTAAGATTTTTAATTTTACTCCGATATTGACCAGCATATAATAAGTGTCTAATATTTTTATGTCTGTGTGGAGATTTCTAATTGATCTTCCTGAAACCAATAGTGTAGATAAGGGGTCCCGTCTGCTTGTGCGGAGGGGGTAGGATGATGGATCCCTCCGTCAAACACTGTAGGTGTGCCCAATATTTGGCACAGCCCTGCAGTTGTGGCAACGCCTGGGTTGTTGGCGGAGGGACCCTTGATATTGCAGAATAGAGCACATTGTCTCTGATGCACCCAGGTAGTGCTGTAGTCCTGAATCACCACAACTTACAACGATCTTAGGGCTCTTTGAAAATCAAGCCCAATATCTCCTGTTAAACACAAACCTCTTGCCAGTGGCCAGACCCCTGACTGCCCTGAATGGGTGGAACTGTGGATCAATGATGAGCCTGGGAAGAGGAGGAATACTCTAAAACTTGACAATGCCTTTGGCTGCTATTATTGTAACCTTATTTGTCCTTTTTTTTTGTAAGTTCCATTGTAATGATCATGTTATGTTTTGTACCTTATTGTCCTTATTGTCTTGACGTGGAACCTTTGTAAAAGAGCCCTCGGCTCAAAGGTGTCATCCGAAATACAAATAAATAAAATAAAAATAAAACTACCCTGGTGAAGAAGGGAAGGGAAGCTTCCCTCCAAAGCCCATTTAGCTGGCATTTCTTGGATTAACTTATCAATGATCAATAGCTAGGCTAGGCAATAAAATACTACCTTGCTTAAACAGGCACAGCTTTTGAAGTTTCCAGGGTATCTAAATAAGCAAAGAACTCTCACTCCCACTCGTAACTTTACAAAGTACCCAGTTCTATACATCTGTTTGACATTGGAATGTTTAATGTTACCCATGGAGAAGCAGAGACAGTCTGCTATTTATGTTTATTTATCTTCTCTGTAAATAAACATATGCTAAACTAACAGTGTTTAACTGCATCTCATGTAGCTATCTCTCTGTGACTTGCTCCTTGCTACATTTGGTGTCAAAGGTGGGATGTAGCAGTCCTGAATATGCTGGTGGAATGTGTCAGGGATGTGCCAGAGGCTGTGGTACAGCAGAGAGGATGTGATGGTGTGTGCAGTGGGGAAAAGGTGGGAGAAAAGACATTAATCCTCTTCCTTACCAGGCTGGATAAGTGAGCTGGCAGAAGCTGAGTGTATGAAGAAAGAGTTCTGAGCAGAACAATGCCTGAGAAACTGGGAGAGCTGATGGTGCACTACTTGGAAGATCCTGTGGTCATGTTAAAGACCAGTTTGGAGGCCAAAGAGGAGATGTTATTATAAGAATCATGTACTGTATATATTGAATGGGCAATGAAATATCTGATGACCCTACAGAAAACATCTCAGAACTGCTACAGTGGCTAGCAGTTAAACAAGTAGAGGCAGACAAAGATCTGAGGCTAAGAACCAACATCCTCAGAAGATGTTGAGGAAGGAGGCTAGGTTTGCTGAAACTCTGAGAACCTTGCACAGAGGAGGTGCAGATGGATGTATTAACTCCAGAAGTCACCAGATGTAAGACCATAAACACATTGTGGAACAGTGCAGACTGGGTAATGGAAATGGGGTGATTTGTATTCATGGGGATACAAAATATTATCCCACAGCTGAAGTAGCCTTGTCCATAAAAGGGGAGTGGAATGAAGGTGTTTTTAGTTGTATCCATTTGTGGTCTGACCAGCAAAGGAGCAAGACACGTCTCTTGTGCCTTGAATATAGAATTGCCCTGGTACATTTACAAAAATCACTTCCTATTGCCAGACCAATCAGGATGAAGAAAAGCTCTCTACCCATTCTATATCACTGTATACCATACTAGTTGTGAAAACACATTAGGTGGAGATTGAAAGGGAATTATGAAAAGATAATACCAGTGTTAAAGGTAACCAGTGGGTGACTTGGCAGCAATGAACCATGATGAAAATCTTTAATTTAATACATTTTTTTTAAACTAGGAAAAACAAGAAATGGGGCAAAATATGACAGATTATATGGGTGTTATTTTAAATGATTTTATGATGACCCTGGGAAAGTGTTTGAAACTGAACAGGGTACTCATGACTCCATCCTTTGAGGAGAACAAGGAAGGCTGTGAGTGAAACTGGTGCTTTGGTTCACTTGGAAAGTAGTAGAGTAGAATTACAGGGGAAGGAGCATGCAGTTCTCGTTGTACATGTTCTACTGTTTGTTTTTGCGGGGCAGTATTATATGAGATTAGAAAGTTATTATTTTTCATGTTGCTAATGAACTTTGTTTAACTTGCACATCTGTCTTAATTGCAGAAGCTGTCTTTCAAATACTGGTCCATATTTTGTTATTGTTACATCTTTACTGTCCTGGTTAATGTAGTGCATGTTTTTGATTTGCACTGTGGTGCTAAAGACACATTATAAAATGGGTTTTAAAAATCGTGAAACCTGATTGGCTGAGGGCCCTCTTTACCAGTGCTGTTATCTCAGTACAACAACACTCATGGCTGTCACTTTTACTCAGTAAAACTTTCAACTAGGCCCTAAAAATGAAACTGCCTTCAATTTAATAAATAATTATTAAGTGTTATTTGTCCTCATAATTCTCTTTTGACATACAGGACACATAAATAAATACAAAAAAAAGAAGTACTGCAGTACTTACAATTTTAATGTCTGGTGTTTTTTTACTGACCAAGAAAAATACCCCTCCTACCCTCACCTGCTTACCAGGGAAATCTCTGCTGTTTAACCTACTACAGGTAAAACAAAAGACCTGGTTCCAGCAGAGGCCTTCTCTTGTATGCATGTAGGAGTAGGCATTCTGCCAGTAGAACTGAGCAGAGATTTGAATTCTTGTAAAGGACTTATTAGTCCGAAACATGTTAGGCTGACCAGATGGGTGTCTACTTGTGATTGTCATTTTAATAAAGACAACAGAGCATATTATAAAAAAGCTTGATGTCCTATGTCAATGTGGTGGTGAGTGTAATACTGTGGTTTAATACTGCAGTTTAGGACAGTAGTAGGTATATGCCCATAACTGCTGTCCCCGCTGCTCAGTGGTGGTAACTGCTGAGATTACCTTCCTGTATACATCTGTCCAACCTTGACTTAAAAATAGAGAAATTTGATGCATACACCAAATCTCCTGGCAACTGATTGCATAGTCTGGTAGTTCTGGGGACAAAAAGCATATTTCCTGAGCTCGGTTCTAGGGATATTGTCTAATAGTTGATGTCTGTGTCCCCAAATTCATGATTATATTCTTTGTACCTTAGTCCACATCATTCATTAGCTCTGTGTCCTGAAGTAACTTGAAAAGCGCTCATGGGCAGACTAGGTGGGCCGAAGGCCCTTATCTGCTGACAACATTTATGTATCTGTGTATCTACGAACATGTGTAACAGGTCTCCTTGTAATCTTCTCACACTCAAACACCATAAACCCAAATCATTAATTCTTTCCTCATAAGGTTTTGCTCTACAGTGGGGAATTAGCTTGATGAACCTATGTTGAGTTTTCTCCAGTACATCGATGTCTTTGCTGAGATGAGGGCTCCAAAACTGGGAGCAATAATCCAGGTGAGGCCTGATGTAGGATTTGTATATGGGCAGTAAAACTGATTCCGAATTTGAAAAAATGATTTCCTCACACAGTTACATGGTTAGTCTTATTGGCTACATGACTACATTGATAACTGTGTTTGAGATTATTACTGATGAGTACAGCCAGACCCCTTTCTTTTTCTATGACTTTAAGTTTAGTTCCATGAATAAAATAATCCTGTGAAATGTTGTTTCTACCAAAATGCATAACAACACATTTCTCTATGTTAAACTGCATCTGATTAGCCTTGACCCAGTCAACAATATATTCCAAATCCCTGGTCATGCTGTCTCTGCTGGAAGTGCTGTCAACTAATCCTCCTATTTTGGTGTTGTCAGCAAACTTTATAAGCCCGTTGCCCCCCAACTAAGTGCATGATTTTTTTGGTTTGTATTGTATTCCATCCATAGTAAACTGTCCATCTCTCAAATGTAGGAAAGACAGAAAAGAAACAAGGTGGGGAAAGGGAGGGAAAAATACAAAGAAGAAGAAGAAGAAAGAAAAGTGAGGAAATGGGTAAAATGGGTGTGGATTGGAGAAAATAGAGGGTTTAGTTGCTAATTAAAAATAAATGCATTTTGCTGCGCATAGTATTTGAACCTGAGATGGCATGTCAGTGCTGGGATGTGCTGGGACTATTTTGCCAGGGTGGATGATTTTTTTTTAAAGTCATAAAAATTTTTATATTTTTTATTTTTGGGCATTTTTTCACCTCCCTCCAAATAAATCTTGGGCCCATTTTATAATCACAATAAGACACTACATGGTGTGCTTTGTGGTGGGATAACGGGACTTCTTGGGTGGTTGAAGGCACTCGGCAATGCCTCGGGCCTCACAACACACCCAAGGTATGTCATTATCCCACCACAATGCACACCCTGTCATGCCTTATTGCTTAATTTAGAACTGTGTTGTGTAGGGTATGCCCTTGCCAAGCTTTTGAATTATTGGCACAATGCATCTGTGTTCTACTACAGAACTTTGTGACTGACAAGGATATAAACTACATCATACTGTTCTAAAATAGTTCTTGCCACCAGTGTGTAAATCAAAAACATCCACTATGTTCACTTTCAGGTTAGCAAACATGGATCAATACCAGAACTGGAACCAATGTTTAAAAACAGCATTTACAGGGCAAAATTACTTGCATGTTGAACTCATTATAAAAGATTGTATAAAGGCAACAGTACTAGTTATTAGCCAGGAAGTGTTCATCACCTCACAGATTGTTGCATTGCCTGCTAGCTTTACACTTTAAATTCCACTGCTGGTGCCTTTTACTATTTTTCTGATCATTTATTAATAAAGGTATATTGATGTGTGGCTTCACAGGATATATGGTGGCACTCATACATTTCCTGTTTCCTCACTCTTTGCTTGTATAGCTTGCTCCTATGAGCACTCAGCATTTCTGTCAAAGGAAGTGGTGGTGCATGTAGTACTATAGTACCAAACAGAATAGCCAATGACAGAAAGGTAATGCCCTTCTTCTGTCTAGATCTGCCATTGTGAGACTGGCACAAGTCTGCAAACATTTCAGCAAAATTGAAGGGGGGCAGAAAAACTGTAATGTTCCCCTATTGTTTTTCTGTACCTCTCTCTCTCGTTTTCTGTCTACCTTGTCTTTAAAACTGGGCCCTGTACATTGTCACCCTACAGCACAATTGTAGATGTCCCAGCCAGTGACATTGATTAGAATCAGTCAGTGGCTCTTAAAGTTGATAGCATTCCTGGAATGGGTTGTTACATTCACAAAAATGGAGCAGTTCAAGCTGACCTGTTGGCACAGCGGTAGCATTACTGTTTGTGATGCCAGTGACCTGTGTGAGGGAGCATGGGGCATTGGGAACCAGCTGGGGGGAGGAAGAATAGAGTGTCCCAAGGACTGCTGTCCTTTCTTGGGGTGGAGAGGGTACTGCTCCCACTGCATGACTGCCACCTGGTGGAGATTAGGTGATGGCACAGCTGGGAAGAACAATAGAGGGTAGCGGTAGCCACCGGATGTCTAGAATATATGTGTGCCATTGTATGTATGCCTGTATGCATCACTGCATGCTGGCACCCCTTGAGGGAAAACAGGAGGAAGGAGAAAAAAGCCCTGTTCACTCTCTGGTGGCACCCACTACAGACTATCAGTTGAGCAATGCAGCAGGTCACCCATCAATATATGATCCTTGGTAAGTGGTGGATAACCTGTAGGTCCATGTGAAGGTCAGTGATGGGACAGGGGGTGCTGCTGGCACGGGTGTTGGCAGGCATACTCAGTGTGCTGTGCTGAGTACATTAAAATCTGGAAAATCCAGGGGCAACATCAGCCTCAGACCAGGGCAAAGAACACGAACACAGCTGTTGTACCTGAAGAACTGTTTTCCCCCTCCTTGGGTGCTTTAGTGCAAGTTTGTGAATGATCTTTGGAAAATATGTAGGTGCTGAAGTCAGAGGCTATGATTGTATGAGTGACTTGATTGAGCATATCTGCATGAGTGCTGGTGTGAATGAACTTCTGTAAGGCTGGCTACCTTGATGTGGTACAGAGGCTTGTCACAACATAACCCAAATATTGTAACTAAAAGCCATCCGACTTCTGATTGATAGTGTGTGTGTATTAGATAAAATGAAATGTTATGAATTTATTAGGATCCTTGATTTACCACATATTACTGACTGAAATGGGGGTGGGGCAATGTTTGTGTGGCAGGGAAGCACATCTTTTGGTTTGTGTCTATAGGGATGGGGCAACAGTTCTGTCAACTCTTGAGTACAAGTTTAAAATTCCTGGCTATGCCTCAGGCTGTCAGATGGAACCGAGGAGTGAGAAAAAGCCCTTTGGAAAAGGAAAAAGACAACAAAGCAGCTCTTCAATGTATTCCATTGCAATGAAGTAGCAGTCCATGTCAACAGTTGCATCAGCATCAGGAGCCACTCGCTGACTGGTTCTAACTGATTTTGCCATTGGTTACAGCATTTATAATATCAGAATAGTGGGCTACATACACAGCTGATGAGAGAAACAGAAAACAAAAAAGGGAGATATGTGTAGAAAAAGAATGGGGTATAAGTAAAAATGAACTGCGAATGCTGCATTATTTCTGTTCTTTAAAGATTATGAATACAGCAAAAAACATGGAAAGGATTAAATGTTTGTTAGTTATATGCCAGGACTTGTTTAATACATTAATTTATAAACATAGCTTTTCTGATAAGTACTACAGCTGCTTTAAGTGTTCACTTTAAATAAAAGTGAAACTTGTATATAAAATACATTTATACAGTGAGACGCTGCATAAAAGTATGTCTTTGAGTGTTCACATATGAGTTTGGATCTGGGACAGTAAAATTGAACGTTTAGGGTTCATAGTGCTTGGTTTTTGTTGTGCAATTGTCCATTAGTCATTTGTACAGAGTTGCTTGATAATCTGGCAGTTCCACTAATATGAATTGCGACACAATACAAACAATGACTGATGAATGCAGAGGAGTTTGATGCCCCCCTCCGAGATATAGGAAATCTGTTTTACATCTAAAATGAGGGATGGCTGAAAATTAAGGAGTCTGAAAAGGATCAGTAGTTTGCAAAACAAAAAAAAAAAAAAAAAAAAAATTGACAACATTTGCGCACAGAGTAGATAATCACTGAAGCCTAACAAAGCCATTGTAGTAAACTGAACCATGGCCATGCAAAGTTAGTTAGGTAGTGATGCTGCCTTTATGAGGTTAATAAATGGTTTAAAGACACAACTTTGGAGACCTCAACTTCTCTTTATTCAGGTGAGACAGTGAAGAGTCATTCAAGGTCTCAAAAGCTTGTAATGCTAAATCATTTGTTACCTTTATAATTCAGCTTGACCCTAATGAAGTTTGTTTAATCTGTGTGTTTGCTGGATGAAACAACATTCTTCAGATGTTCTCCAGAACCTACGCTAACATTTTTTGATAACTGACTTTTATTTTTTGTTGGGTTTCCAAGCCACCATACAAAGTAATTTGATATAATACACGTTTTCCTCTTCTTGCCAGGAGTTTCAAAAAGTCCTTCTTAACAGCTGTTATAAATGTTTTTTAACCACATCTGTCAATCAGTTGAACCAAAAGGTAAAGAATTAGACTTTCCTATTGAAGCTGTCAATCCAAAACTGCAATTACAGTGCAAGCGTGCATAGCTGCTGGTTCAAACGGCAACTGAAACTTATTTTTACTTCAGTTGCTTTCCAGCATGGTTTTGAATGCCTAAAATACATTTCTACAAACAGAGGTTAACTCTTGTATTATGCAAAATAACGAAACTCTAGATATTAAGATCAGTGATTCTTTCACCTCATGGGTTATGTGACATCCAGAGTTCTTAAGCTTCACTCTCAAACTCATATAATATCACAGCATCCACTCTGTGTTAAGAATCAGACATGTGAGGTTTAATTATTACATATTTATTACTACTTTAGCCATTTTCCCTAGTTAATATATTTACTACTACTTTAGCCATTTGCCCTAGTTAATATGCTTTTTTTAACAGCAGAAGAGAAATTGCATTACTGTGCTTGAGTATAATATTTCATGCCATCTGACGTTTGTCATTTAATAACATTGAAAACATTGATTGGAATGGAAAGAACTGTCTTGAGGTCAGTTGTCAGCACATACTGTATGATAGCGCCGCTCAGAATATATTAATTAGAAATGAGGTAATTTCAAAGTAAACTTTAAGCCAGTGTGCCAGACTGTGGTTCATTTCCATATGACTGAATACATCTGGAAATTTAATTATTATTCATGACTTCAGGGAATATGCAGTATGCCTCCTATTAAACCGCAAAACCGAGACTCAAGTACATGGAAGGTTTTGAGCTGTGCAGTATATTCAGCAATGGACCATGCATAAGAAACTATCATAAATGATTGTGCTATGAAGATAGTTTCCACATTTCAAAGGAAGTCAATGGGTCTGACAATGCAGATTGACTTAAAAGGTCTAAACCTTGTTGTTACACTGGCTACAGGGGAGTGTTACAGATATTATTGTGTTTGTTATGAATCTGTCTTTCCTATCTATCATCTATAAGGGTACTTTTTCTTCTTAGGGTTCTAAGGGCAATATAGGGACACCAGTGCCCCCTCTTTTATCTGCCAACTTTGGTGCAGCCACAGTTTTGTGGATGAAAGTGGGTGCCAGATAATGGAGGGTCAGATTTCCTGTATGCAGCTGTGTAGGTACTGTACGTTAATAAGCTGGGACACCATATACCTTTCCCATCGATTACATATCATCTTTAAGGATTATTTAACTTATTGGGTTCCAAAGGCAATATGGGACACCAGTGCCCTTCTCTTTTATCTGCCAACTTTGGTGCAGCCACACTTTGGAGAATGAAAGAGGGTGCCAGATAATGGAGGGCTGGGTTTCCTGTATGCAGTTGTATAGGTACTATATGTTAACAAGCTAGGACACCATATTGCTGTCATACATATTTAGTTGCTAAAATAAATCATAATGTATTAAAATGCATTATGAAATGGGTACTAAGAATCCCAGCTCCTGATTGGTCAAGAGCTGCTTTCAGCTGGGCCAATATCCCAGCACAATGGCCCAGGTGAAAGATGCTCCTGGCAGTCAGTCCTCCTTGCCACCAATCAGGTATGGCAGAACACTCCCCGCTGTCGCTGATTGCCCACTCACTATTGCTGACTGGCTGATTAGCAAGGGACATATCAGGGATGGTCTGCTGCTCTGAAATCAGTATTCTTTAAAAAAACATTTCTTTACCTGAAGGGCACAACTGTTACATCACTACTGTTTTCCATCACTTGTGTCCTTACTCCCACTACCGTCATTCACTTGTGTCCCGCTACCGCTCTGGCATTGTCTCCTCGCTGGACCCTCCATACAATATTTAAATAGTAAAGATGTGCCATTTTAAAACATACAGCCTTGCATTACACTAAAAAAGACTTAGTTCCTGGCCACTTTGAACAATTTGACTGCAGCTTCCTGCATGGCTAAAATGGCCTGCTGTGCCACCAATGCCTGAGAACTCGTTAGGGCCCTGATTCAACTGGTAGACAATGAACGTGATGGCCTTTGTTCAGATGGTACACTAGCATCTGAAGCTGGTATCTTCCCTCCCTTTGTCCTTACTTAGCCCAGTTAGAAACAACTACTTATATGCAGCTTTGGTGACACCTACTGGCAAACTGTTAAAACTACACTCTCCAATTCGGACTATTTTTCGTTGTCTGTACTTTTGATTTACATTTTTTAGTTTTTTTTTCCACATTTACCAGTACACAGCATTAAAAAAAAAAAAAAAAATTAAATTTGGTAAGTCACGTGATGGCTGCCTGAACAGTCGTAGATTTCCTTTCTCCCACTCCATGAGTTAATTTAAGAAGTTTGTAAATCAAAATCGGGCGAGATTCTAAAAAAGCTGGCTTACTCTATATTTAAGGAGCCACAAGGAGTATCGCGGCAGCGAGCTGTCTCCAAAATGGATCAGGAAATGAGAGATAATCCTCCTTGCCATACACCACCTATCACACCGATCCGGGACAAAGTGACTAGCCGCTCTAAGGCAACCCTAGCAGGGGCAGTGGAGGAAACCAACTCCCAGGCTGTGCTTACAGAAGGAAAGTTTTGGGAAGGAATTGCTCCTCTGAAAGAGTCACTGGAATCCCTAGCAGTGTCAATACAGAGCATTACCTCTTCTCTAGCTGTGTTAACCCAACGCACAATGGATAATGAAAATAAAGTGAGAATTTCTTCTCTCTATGACTGGAGAGAGAGAATTGAACCTGAAATGTCACAAATGCGTCATCAAATTAAGGCAATTGAAAGCAAGGTGGAGGATTTAGAAGGGAGATCGAGAAGAAATAACCTGATAATATTGAGGCTACCCGAAGAGGAAGAGGGTATGTCACCAGTGTTGTTTGCTCAGAAGCTGTGTAACAAGCTGGCAGGCCCATCTCTTATTGGCCCGGAGTATGTGATCGAGTGGGCCCACCGATCGTTAAGACCGATTCCCTCAGCAGGAGCTCCTCCACGCCCTTTAATCTTCAGGCTCCTAAACTTCAGAGATAAGCAGCATATTTTAAGTAAAACCCGGGACATTAGTGAATTGCTCTGGGAAGATAAGAGAATAAGGATCAAGCAAGATCTTCCAAAATCAGTGAGGCAAAAGTGGAAAGAGTTCCATTCAGTAGTGGTTAAACTTATTGCTGCTGCAATTTGTTTTAGAATGCGATACTCAGCCACACTGCAAGTTTACAATAATGAAGAATGGCATAGCTTCGAGTCGTACCTTCAGGTGGAAGAAAAGCTGAAGAAACTGTATCCTGATTTATTTAAATGATGCAGCTTATAAATGCATAGTTGGATAATGTGAACATTTTAGATTGGCATAGGGTGAAAGTAGTTATTAATGGGGAAGAGCATTGCAGTGTATCGCTGAGTGCACACTCTCATACAATGCTTTACTGGTACCGAATCGGAGTGGGCTAGGTCAGTTTGTCAACCTCTGATATATATTGTAGCTGTTAAATAATTATAGGGGGATATTTAACTTTATACTACCAAATGTTCAGTAATTTACGATAACATGATCATGTTCTTTTCTCCTCCTATAGCCCCAAGTTATCTAAGAGTCTAGAAACACTACTAGGGCAAGAGAGACTTAGATGCTGTGTTTTATAGGTTAATCGCATTGCCCTTATATAAGGCATCTAAAGTAATGGATAGTTCCAACGAGCATTTTCCCTTCAATTGATCGGGGCTATTTACAGTATTTCCAAAGGGGGAATGAGCAATTTATTGGCTGTATGTAACTAACACACTTACTGAGTGTTTTGATGTGTTAAATGATCAAATGCTCAAGCAAGTTAATCTAGGTAGGAGGAAGACCATAATTTCTACTTAAATTTAAGTTAAGTTTGGGGTAAATGAGAGATATCTGGAATTTTTATAGTTAGACAATGTGGGGTGGGGGAAGGGGATTTCTGGGTACGTTTAATGGAGGGATACATCACAACCCGAAACTGAATACTGTTCTGGTGAAGAAACCAGAACATAAAAGAAGAAAAGTTTATTATTCTTTTTTTGTATGTTGTTAATTTTTGGGGTTAAGGGGTCAAATATGATAGTTGTGGGTCTTGTTATTTTTTACAGGGGGAAGGGTTTTGGGATGATAAGATACCTAATCAAGGGGATAAAAAGGTAATGTTAACTGGGGCAAATTGGAGTATGCGATCTAAATATGTATGAGGGTATGAAGTGTGTTACATGGAATATTAAGGGACTGCGTTCCCCAACTAACAGACACCAGATTTTAACTCATTTACAGGCATTACAATGTCAGATAGCTTTTCTCCAGGAGACCCACCTTTTAGCATCAGAGAGCTTTCTGCTTAGGCATCTATGGGTTGGATATAGTTACACAGGGGGAAACTCCACTAATCAAAGAGGAGTGGCTATTCTCCTTCAGAGGGGCCTTAATTTTCAGTTAAATAAAGTAATTGCAGACCCAGAGGGTCTATATCTTTTTTTGCATGGAGTCTTGGACCAAATAGAACTGACCCTAGGGTGTATATATGGGCCGAATACTCCATCTCCCGATTTTTTTGTGAGACTAGTGAACGTGATATCCGAGTTTGCGCAATGTCCTATGATTTTTGCAGGAGATAGGAATGTTACCATAACTTCCAATTTGGATAAATCGAATGGTTGGATTGGGAGGTTATCCTCAGTTCAATTAGCTCTTCAGGAGTTTATATCCTTGGGAGGTTTATGTGACCCATGGAGGGCTTTCCACCTGACTACTCGGAAGTACACTTTCTATTCCTCAGTACATAAATCTCTGCCTAGGATAGACTATTTTTTAGTTAGCACTGTAGTATTGAGTCATATTACAAGCACTGGCATAGCCTCTAGGGTACTGTCAGATCATTCACAGGTATGGATAACATATAACTCCACATCAAATCCTAAGCGGGATACAATTTGGAAGTTAAATACACAACTTCTTAAAGATCCGTGGGTCTTAGAGAAATTGCAAACCCTAATTAAAAATTTCTGGCAGTTGAACCTCGGGTCCATTTCTAGTGTGGACAAAGTATGGGGGACACTAAAATATACTCTCCATGGGGAGTGCATTCGGATTGCCTCGACCCGTAAGAAAAAGCGGGAAGCATTGATGATGTCCCTTTTAGGACAGATAGAGAAGCTGGAGGACACTTTAGTTTGGGAATCCTCTGATCAAGGGCAAATTGAGCTCACCAAATTGAGGCATCAGTATGCTGATCTACTGAGGGAGAAGTCCGAGTACGCCCTACTTAAGACCAGGGCAAGGTATATAGATCAAGGGGACAAGGCTGGTCATTTGCTGGCTATGCGGCTCAAAGAACAAGAATCCTTCCGCTGGGTTAAAGTCATCAGTTCACAACTTGACGGCACTTTGAAATACTCTCCAGAGGAGGTGGTTCAAGAGTTTGACAGATTTTATTCTCAACTATATTCCTCTCCCTTGAACCCCCCCATCAAATAAAGAAATTCAAGATTGTTTGGACAGAATGCCACTCCCACACCTAGCCCAGGTCCATCAAACTTTTCTGACACAGCCCGTCTCACAATCTGAAATTTTATTGGCTATTCAGGTGCTAAAGTCAGCCAAATTACCGGGGTCTGATGGCTTCCCAGCTAATTTATATAAGGCCTTAGCAAATGACTTGGCCCCCATTCTTGCTCAGGTCTTCTCCTATCTTTGTGATAAGGGCATATCGGACTTCTCATTGTTACAGGCCCTCATCGTGGTATTACCTAAGCCCAACAGACCCCTGGACAAAGTGACTAATTACCGGCCTATACCGATAATGAACTGCAATATCAAACTGTTGGCAAAAGTGCTGGCTACCAGAGTAATGTAGGTATGGGAAGGACTTATAGGGCCTGAACAGCTGGGTTCTTGAGGGGGAGATCCTCTCTGGATCATTTAAGAAAACTAGAACATATCTTCTCCATATCCAGGGATTCTAGGGATCCAATGGTCCTGGTGTCCCTGGATGTGGAGAAAGCCTTTGATAAGGTATATTGGGAATTTCTTTTTATGACTATGGAGAAATTTGGTTTTCCCAATAGATTTATTGATTGGGTTAAAATTTTATACATTAGACCAAGTGCAAAGGTTTACTGTAATGGGGTCTTGTCCCAAGGTTTCTATTTACATTCCGGGACTCGTCAAGGTTGCCCGTTATCCCCATACTTGTTTAATATCTACCTTGAGCCCCTAATCAGATCTCTGAACTCAGCACCACAGGTGCATGGAATAGTGTTAGGCCCTCTGGAGGCTAAAATCTCAGCATATGCTGATGACCTTTTACTCCATATCTCTCATCCAGCTATTTCATTACCGACTGCCTTACACATCATATCCCAATTTGGAAGGATCTCAAATTACAAATTAAACTTGGATAAAACCACTTTAATGTCCTCAAATAGTGGTGTAGTTCCAGCAGACTATGCACATTTAGGACTAAAGAAATCAAACAAATTAGTATACTTAGGTATAGTCCTTTCACCAAGTATAACATTGAGGAAGAAGTGGAATTTAGAGAACTTAGTGTCAACTATTGAAAGGGATTTTAATAGATGGAGACTGCTCCCGATGTCGATGCAGGCCAGAATTAGTGTAGTTAAAATGAATATTCTTCCCCACATTTTTTATCCCATACATATGCTTAATCTGTTTATTTCCATAGCATGGTTCAAACAACTTCATGGATTAATATCGCACTTCATATGGCAAGGGAAGAGGCCCTGCTGTTCCTATATAAAAATAGGGGCCCCAAAATGCTTGGGCAGTCTTAAACTACCACATTTTTATTTATACTATTTAGCCAGTCATATATCTAAGTATGCTCGATGGACCATAGACCCAGGGGAAGCAAACCCTTCACAGTATACCCCTATTTGGCTGCAGGTAGAAAGATATCTGATTAGGGAAGTGGGACTTTCATTAGAATCTATGTTCTTTATCTCTGTAAATAGATTACAATGCCTATTAAAGTCCTCAGTTATAGGGGTCTCGATCAGGGTACATGGGCAATTATGTAAGTCTATGAGATATGAGAATACAAAAGATATCTCTCAGCCACTAAGTGGGAACTTCAGCTTTAAACTTCAAGGTGTACCTATTTTGGATCCAGGAATGTCAGGAAGATATGTTGCAGACATCTTGCAGGAAGGACAGATAGATGAAAGCCCTCAACTGTTATCGATTATGGGACTTCCGAATACCCACATTTTTAAGATACATCAGATTCACCATAAGTTATTGGAATGGTTTGGTAACCAAATTTGGGATGTTAATCACAAGGAGTTTCTCTCTCATATGCAAGGCTTTGCTAGATTATACCACTCTGTGTCAAAACTAGTAAACTTTATATTCCCTTATTTATACCCTACAATTTCTGGAATATCCCAGTATTGGGAGACTACGCTCCCTGGGCCCTCTAGAAAATGGGGTGGTATATGGGCAGATTTGCACTGATATTCTGCAAATGATAAATTGTGTCTTACTCAGTTCTATATCCTCCATAATATATTTCTAACCCCAAAACATCTGTTTAAAATGGGTAGACTTCCTTCACCACTGTGTTCGAGACGCTCCTCTGCTGAAGGCTCTCTATTCCACATTCTATGGGAATGTAGTAAAATAATTCCATTGTGGGGAGAGATTAAAGCCAAAATTAATCCCCTATTCGGTTTAGTGGAGCTCTTTTCTCCTGAAATATGTATAGTAGGGGATTACTCTTCGATTGCTGTCAGGAAAAGAAGGTTCCATATTTTCTTAATATCCCTTGTGGTTAAAAGGCTGGTGTTACGTCACTGGCTGGATTAGGAAGAAATCTTATACTCAGAATGGCTACAAGAAATGTTATATAATTTAAGGATTGAAAAAATAATTGCTACTCTCAGTGATCGGCCTAATAGATATGCTGAAAGGTGGTCCAAACTGGAGACATTGCTAACAGTATAATTGTTTGTCTTGCTAACACTATTAAAGGTCTATATGATTTGTTAATATAAGGTAGTATGAAGGTTATGTGAATACACCTAGAAGTCAATCGTATACATACAAGACAAAGCCTTCTCATATTGTCCTGGTACTGAATCTATTTTTTATTGGGGTTAGATATCTTAGGGGAGGGAAGGTTATTGGGGGGGGGGGAGAATGGGGGAGAAGATACATATATGTGTTTGTTTACATGTTTGCTTGTGCAGATACAAGATGTCTAATTGCATATGTCATGTACAGTTTAAACCTCTGTGCAAGTGAATATAATAAAACTTATTAAATTAAAAAAAAAATTATATTTGCTTAAATGGACCCATTTCATAATCGCAATAAGGCACTTGGGGGGACGTTTACGATGAGATAATGGCCCTTCTCAGGTGGTGGAAGCACTCCGCTTTGCCTCCTGTTTCAATATCCCACCTTAACACCCCCCTGCCATGCCTTATTGCATAAGAATCATGCAGTTGGTTATCTATGACTAAGGAGCACAGCTTGTTGGAACCATTTGCTTTCCAGCAGAACTAAAGAGTGAGTCTGTCTTTATCATGCTGGGCACCCTTCTTGTACTCTGCAGTAGTCCGTGATTTGTCAGGGAACGGTTAAAGAAAGGCCCATCTGATCCATATTGACCACATTTTTGGAAAGATGTTGATCTACTAGACCATTTGCATTCCAGACTACAACTTAAAATGAAAATCCAGGCACTTTTAATTCACTTCAAAATACTTAGCCTTTTGTCTGAGGATTTCATCAGTGACAGGAAGCATTTGGGTGCAAGCATTTGAAAATCATAGAAATAAGTCTTCTTCTGGACCATTCTTTGACTGTCTGGTAGTCTTTCTTCCAGAATCACTGCTGTCTCCCTCAGTCCATGCCTTTTTTTTTCATACACAATATCCCCAGCAACCCTACATACTATGCAATATTGTCACAGTGCAGAAAATATTTAGAAATGTCCTGCTGGATTACATTAAGATGATGGACCACATAGTTTGCTGTCTCAGACTCTTGTACTATAGAAAGTATGAAACATAGTAACATAGACGTTGATGGCAGATAAGGACTGCAAGGCCCATCCAGTCTGCCCATTTCTTTTTCTACCTTGTGAATGTGCCATCGGCTTTTGCTCTGTCGATGGCCTATCTACTCATACTCATCTGCTCCCTTATGTCTATCCCATGCCTGTTTGTAGCCCTGCACTGTATTCATATCCACAACTTCCTGAGGTAGGCCGTTCCAAGCATCCACCACCCTTTCTGTGAAAACGAACTTCCTCACATTACTCCTTAATCGGCCTCCCTCTAATCTCATGCTGTGTCCGCTTGTCCTGCTATTTTTATGTTGGCGTGCTTACACAGCCAACATCTTGCGGCATTGGGATTTAGAGGTGCGGTCGCTGTTGGGCGAATGTAGGGCACGCATCAGTAGGTGTGTCCCTCATTCCCCAATCAGCCTGCATGCAGGTGCCACACCATACAAACTAATGTGGTGAGCACATCTAAGGAAGGGTCCACTGCAATCTGAGCAAAGCTCGTCAGATGCAGTGGACCCTTCCTATATGCTCGCCATTGTCCTTATCGGCAGAGTTGGCTGCCCAACTGCTGACCGAGGGTGCCCAATCCCCTGCTGGCTTACTCAGCACTTAAAATTTGTCGATGGGAGCCCACTCCCCATTGGCATAAAGCAGTTCCTCCCATTTCTTATATGCCAAGGAGATACCCAATCCCCTCAGCTCTTGCCTCCCCTACTTTCCTTGTGTGCCGATGGGGGTGCCCAATCCCGTCGGCATAAATTAACTTCCCCTTGTGTGCTGCTGAAGAGGTGCCCAATCCCCGTCGGCTGCAGCAACCCCAAAACAGTTAGGTGGCATGCTGGGAACCCACCCCAGCGTGCCAAGCCCCCTGAAAAAAAAAAACTCTCCCGCGATGTTAGTTTTGTTTTTCCCCTGTAACATAAAAATGGTCCCTGGTAGTCTTCCTACCCACCACCCGCACCCAACCACTGTGCAACCTGCCTCCCTACAACCCCCTCACCCCATACTTACCTCCGGAGTCCGGCGCAATGATCTTCGGTGGATCGGGAACTGCGTCTGTCCTCTTCAAAGCCGACCGTGAACTGAGGAAATGCCGGTAAGCAGTATAATGGAATAAATAGGGTTTTTTCAACTTTGATGCATATCGCGGGCATTTTTTGGAATGTCTGAAAATTTTCAACATGGGGTTTTTGGGACCCCTCCTCATGAATTCTGTTACAGTTATGATGTTAATCAGCCCTGAAATGTGATTTTGCAGTCACGGCGCAGAATCACCTTTCAGGACCAATTAACGCAAGGACAGTGGCAGTGTTCATGAGATGGGCTGTCAAAAAGCCTATGTTACTGAAATTTGTGGAAAAATCAAAAGTGGCTGTTTGGCGATGCATTGCACAGTTGCTTCATCGCAGCTCGTAACTTTGTGAATTTGCAATATTTTCATGCCAGATTTTCAACATTGTCATTTTTCTACACCTCCTTGTGAACAGTACAGCTGTCATTTTTCGCATCCTGGCCGAAATGTGTTTCCGTACTTCAGGTGCACAATACAGTGGTTGCTGTGGGAAATCAGTGTTCAGGGCAGATTATGGAAATGACAGTTACACTGTTCATGAGCAGAGGTCCTACAATGCCTATGCTGAAAATTTGTTGATGATACTCCGTAACATGACTGTGTTATGAGTGTGTGTTGCGCAGTTTGCACTCATGCTCGTAAGTTTGCAAATTTATAATATTTTCACTCCAGATTTTCAACATTGCCATTGTTCTGCACCTCCTTATGAACAGTACAGATGTCATTTTTCACATCCTGACCAAAATGTGTTTTCGCAGTTCCAGCGCAGAATAGCGTGGTCGCTGCTGGAGCGTCCATGTTCGATACATTATGGAAATGACAGTGACACTGTTCATTAGTAAAGATCTAAAATGCTATGTTGAAAATTTGGGGCCGACAGTCCATACAATTAGTGTTTTACAAGCGTGCGTTGCGCGGTTTGCGCTGCAGCTGTGACTTCCACATTTGTAATATTTTCACTCCACATGTTCAAATTGGCATTTTCAACACCTCCTTATGAACATTACAGCTGTCATTTTACATATCCTGCCTGAAATGTGTTTTCGCATGTATACCTGATGACCCAAAGGCACACCCCACTGCCTGTTGCTCTCTACAGGGTGGGGTGGGGTTGGCGGCACTTCAGTACTTCACTGCCATTCCTATTATGCGCCTCTAGCTCCGCCACTGCCAATGCCAATGCCAGCACAACAACATTCAGCATTGACAAATGCTTGTTCTTATATTGAAACATGTTAGACTCTTTCACCTTGTTAATGCCCTTAAGGTGTTTGAATATTTCAATCATATCACCTGTCTCCCTCCATTTGCTCTAGGGTATACATATTGAGCTCCATTAATCTGTCCTCATATGTTTTCTGATGCAGTCCCTGCACCATTTTGGTTGCCCTTCTCTGGACTGCCTCAATTTGGTTAATGTCCTTGTGAAGGTGTGGTCTCCAGTACTGCACGCAGTAATCCAGATGGTGTCTAACCAGTGTCTTGTAAAGAGGGATTATTACCTCCCTCTTACGACTTGTGATACCCCTACTAATACACCCCAACATCCCTCTAGTCTTACCTACTGCTTTAGAGGTCTGCTTGGATGATTTCAGGTCATCTGTGATGATGATGATGATTCCTAAGTCTCTTTCTTCCCTTGTGACTGCCAGCAACTCCCCTCCCAACTGTAGGTGGCTTCAGAGTTTCTCTTCCCTATGTGCATGATCTTGCACTTCTTTGCATTAAACCCCAGTTGCCACTCTTCTGACCATTTTGCCAGTTTATCCAGATCTTTTCTCATTCTGCCCACCCCATCTGGATCATCTACTTTGTTGCAGATTTTGATGTTATCTGCAAACAGACAAACCTTAACCCCCAGTCCATCTGCAATGTCACTGATGAAGATATTGAAGAGGACTGGCCCCAGGACTGAGCCCTCAGGTACCGCACATGTGACTTGCATCTCTTCTGACTGTATACCGTCTACCACCACTCTCTGTTTTCTGCCCATCAACCAGTTTGCCACCCAGTTGACCAACTTCTGACCCACCTTGAGCCTACCCAGCTTATTAATCAATCTTCTATATGGAAGAATATTGAAAGCTTTGCTGAAGTCAAGGTAGGTGACATCAACTGCTCCCCCTTGGTCCACCACTCTGGTTACCCAGTCAAATAAATCTATGAGATTAGTTTGACAGGACCTTCCTGTTGTAAACCCGTGCTGTCTTGGATCCTGTGCTCCTATGGTTTCCAGGTGTTACACTATCCTTTCCTTAAGGAGTGCCTCCATAATCTTGCCCACTACTGAGGTGAGACTGACTGGTCTGTAGTTCCCTGCCTCCTACCTGCTACCACTCTTGTGGAGCGGGATCACATGAGTCCTTCTCCAGTCTTCTGGTACCTCTCCTGTGCTCAGAGACTCACTAAACAGTTCTGACAATAGCTCTGCTAGTTCCACCCTTAGCTTCTTTAGTACCCTGGGATGTATGCCATTAGGTTCCATTGCCTTGTCCACCCTGAGCTTATCGAGCTCTTGTAGGACCCTTTCTTTTGTGAAGGGACTAGTGCATACCTCCTACCCCCCCGTGTCCATGGTGCTGAGCTGTGGGCTCTGCACTACTGAGCAGAAGTATCTATTTAGGATAGATGCTTTACATGGTCCTCCTCCTCACACGCCCCCTTATCCCCTTTGATCTTTGCAATATCCCCTCTGGACTTTCTCCTTTCATTAATGTATCTATAGAAAGTCTTGTCACCTTCTTGTACTGATCGTGCTAGTGTTTCCTCAGTTTGGGCCTTTGCCTGCCTTACTGCCTTCCCTGCTTCCCTTAGAGAAGTTTGGTATGCCTCCCTATCTTCATCCTGCTACGTTCCCTTATATTTCCTGAAGGCCAGCCCTTTGAATCTGACCTTTTTTGCTACTGTTTTTGAGAACCAAAGTGGTTTCCTTCTTCTTTTGCACTTCCTTTTCTCTCTAACACAATGGGTTGTTGCTTCAAGTATTGCATCCTTAAGCTTGCCCACTTTGCCTGTACCCCTTCACCTGTATTTCTTCTTGCCAGGGCTAGCTTAACTCTGTTGGCCATCTTATCAAAGTCAGCTTCTCTGAAGTCCCATATTTTTGCCTTGAAATGGGATGACTTAGTTCTAGTGGCTAAATTGAACCATACCATGTGATGATCACTGGCCACCAGGTGACCTTCTACCTGGAGATCTGTGATCCTTTCCCTGTTAGTCAGTACTAGATTTAGGATAGCCTTGTCTCTTGTGGGTTGCTGTACCAGTTGTTTGAGGCCCTTCCCCTGCAAGGAATCCACGATGTGTCTAGTTCTGGCAGATGTTCCTGCTGGTATTGACTAGTCTGTACCTGGCATGTTGAAGTCTCCCATTATCAGAACCTCTCCTTTAGCTGTCATGTTTTGTACATCTTCTAACAATAATGTGTCTCTGTCCTCCCCCTGGTCTAGAGCCCTGTAGACAACCCCAGTTCGTATGACTGTCCCATTTCTTGTTTCCAGGGTGATCCACAGTTCTTCTGGCTCCTTATGTGTATTCTGAATTTCTGTAGCTTTGATATTTTAATAATAGAATAATAATAATAATCTTTATTTTTAATGCGCCTTTCAAATGTCAAGGCACAGTACAAATTAAAACAATAAATAAAACCACAATAGTAAATATGAAATACAATTTAAAATCAATCTTCCTAATCACAATAAGCCCTGCTCCATAAATAAGTCTTTAATGCCTGTTTAAATCCCCCCACAGTCACGCACTCCCTAATCCGATGCGGTACAGAATTCCAGAGGGTTGGGGCCACCTACATAAATGCCCAAGTGCCTGAAGATTTTTAAAGAAACCCTTGGGATCTCTAGTAACCCCTCATTGGCCACTCCACCCCCCACTGTTTTCACTTCTGTCTCTTCTGAACAGTACATAGCTGGGTACTGATGTCTCACAAGTGTGGTTACTGGTGAACCATGTCTCGCTAATGGCTACTATGTCCAGTTTAGTCTCTGTCATTATTGCCTGCAGGTCTGGGATCTTGTTTCCCAGACTGCTAGCATTTGTGTACATGATTTTCCATTGGTCAGATTTCAGTGTGTTAGTTGTTGGGCGAGGTCTGGCGTTTCCCCTGTGTGTCGTATGGGGAGCCGGACCTTTTTCCTTACCTGGTGATGCAAATGAACTACAAACATGCTGAACTCCTGTTTGATCACTAGCTGAGGGGGGGGAGGGATGTTCTTCCCATTCGACATATCGGGTGCTGTATCCCTTTACCCATTTGCTAGTTTAAATATTCTGCAAAGATGTCAAACTTCTGCCCCAATGCACTGACTCCCTGCTTAGTCAGATGCAGTCCATCGAATTTAAAGAACTTTCACTCCCAAAACTGTTACCAATTACCAACAAATTTGTGTCCTTTTTCCTGGCACCAGCCATTGAGCCACATGTTTAGCTCCCCTATCTTCCCTTCTCTGACCTTCTGTCCATCTGTCCCCCTCTTCCAGACTGGCAGGATCTCAGAGAAGGAGATGCCGGATTAAATGGATGATAGTTTGCCACTGAGCCTGGTCAGGTGTTCCTTGGTCTCCACAACTGACTGGCTGGCAAGATAGTTAGTCCCTATGTGTACCAAGATGTAAATGTTTTCTCCTGCTTCCTGTACAATTTTAGCAATGCAGTCAGTGTCGCTCAACCCTGATGTACCTGGGAGACATCTGACCATTACCCCTGGCTGGAGATAGGTATCAACTCCCCGAATCATAAAGTCTCCTATTATCAGAAGTGTTTTGGATTTTCTTTTTCCTTTTTTTGTTTTGGTTCCTGTTTTGGGTGAGTTTTGTTGTGCTAGCTCCTGTGCTGCAGTGTCCTGCTCTGCAGTGTCCTCTACCCCTTTGTTTGATTTTGGAGATAGAGGCAGATACCGGTTTGTAATTTTTATATGGTTTGTGGAGGTGATATGTTGGAGAGCACCGAGTGATGGGGCACCTGATTTGCCCCTTCTAACTACCTGCCAACCTCCCGGACCAACTACCCTCTGCGGTCGAGGTGCTTCTGTTGGATGTTGGGGAAATGGGCGGTTTTTATAATATAATTCCTCCTGAATATGTGATTTGAGGCATGCAATCTCTGCCCATGCTGCCTAGAGCTGAGCCCTTAGATCTCCAATGGCCCATGATGTAGCTTCTTTTCTTCCATCTCTTGCAGAAGCTAGTATTCTAGCAGGGTGCACCTAAGAAATGATTCTTCCATCTCAGGATGAATGGAGCCAGCAGACATAGACAACAGGGCCACAGCAAGTAGACTGTAAGACACCCAGATGAAAGTCGCAGACTTCAAGGCAACAATAAATAAACAACAGTGGCACCAGGATGAAAACTGACAGCCCAGGATAAATGGAGCCAACAGTCACCAACAATGGAACTGTGACAAGCAGACTGCAAGACACTGGTAGGAAAACTGCTGACAGCAAAGCAGCAACATAATGAACAAAATCTGGCCAGAGCTGATAGGGCTTCAGCCAAGGAATGTGCAGTAAAAATATTGAAAATTTGTTTTTTTTAATATTTTTATATCACATGTTTAACATCGCCTTGTTATGACCCTGCCTCATGAAGAAGGACAGAGAAAATTTTCAACTCCTGGCCTAAAGGTGATTTTGCACAGGGTCTGCAAAATCAACTTTCAGGATGCAAAAACACATTTTGAGCAGGAGTTGAAAAATGACAGCTGTCACATTCATGAGGTGTTGTAAAGAAATGGTTATGTTGTAAATCTGCGGTAAAAGTTACAAGCCTTCATTCACAAAATTCAACATAGGCTCATAACTTTATTGGTTTTGAATATTTTTACACCAAATTTTCAACATACCCTTCTTATTACCCCACCTCATGAACAAGGGCAGAGAAAATTTTCATCTTCTGCCCAAAAGGTAACTTCACGCAGGGACCCGCAAAATCACCTTTCAGGATGTTAAAAACATTTTGGCCAGGATTTTTTGTGTGTGTGATTTATTATGCTTTTGCAACAGCTGTCACATTCATGAGGTGCTGTAAAGACATTGCTATGTTGTAAATTTGCTGTAAAAATATTGAAAATTCCCAAGGTTATGAGCCTGCATTTGCAAAATTCAATATAAGCTCATAACTTTGTTTTTTAATATTTTTACATCAAATTTCCAACATAGCCTTCTTATGACCCCATCTCATAAACCGGGGTAGAGAAAATTTTCAACTCCTGCCTGAAAGGTGATTCTTGTAGGGACCGCAAAATCACCTTTTGAGATAGCCTTGCCTAATGTCAGTGTCATTGTTCATGAGGCGGGGTCCCAAAAAAGGCATGTTGAAATTTTGGACCAAAAATATGAAAAAATACCCAAGTTATGCCACTAAGTTCAAAGCCCTATTGAAATACATTGATCTACATACCTGTTTCTTCAGTTCACAGTCTGGCTTTGAAGAGTGAAGATGTGTCTGTGATCCAGACAGGATCACAGCATTAGACCCCCGATGGGTAAGTAAAGGCTTGGGGGGTGGGTGCTGAGTGGGAGGGTCAGGTGAGGGAGCCAGGAACTGCCTCAAAAGACATTTATGGATGGTTTTCTTTTTACAGGTGAAAATAAAAATCACAATGAAGAACTCCTAATCATCACACTGAGGGAATGGGCAAGCCCAGTGTCACTGTTATGTTTCTGGGGGGAGGTGCTGAGAGGGACAGTTGGGTGGAGGGCAGGAAAAAAACATGTACAAAAAAGGTCATGGTGGAATATGATGGCAACACTGGGGGATTGGGCACCCTCCAGTGTCATTGTTATGTTTCTGGTAGGGGGTGCTAAGAGGGACAATTGGGTGCGGGGATATGTATAAATAAAAAAAGAAACTGGAGGTCATGGCGGAAGATGATACACGACCCCATGACCAAGATGGCTGCCACACTGCACCGTGCATGCTCTGGTAGTCGTGCAGGTGCAATACAGTTTGGTGGCCATCTTGGACATGGCAGAGTGTGCTGTGTTCCACCATGACCGACAAGAGAGAGAGTAAAAAATAGTGCAGTGGGACTGCCAATGCAGACGGCAAGTGGAGGGTTTCATAGATGTGGGGGCAACTGTGTTGCAGCTCCAACATGTTGTTCAGTCAGAATGAATGCACTGACTGCTTTTTTGATAGCAAGAGGTCTGCAGGGCTATGCCCACTGCAGCCCTAACAAGTACCCCACTGGCAGTGCATATTGTCAACAGGCAACAGAATAGACAGGGCAGAAGCCAATGCTTCTGCTCTACCCATAGGGTAGAACTGAATGAACATTGCAGAAGCAGTACCCCAAGGGCTGCACACACATCCAACCATATAAAGTCTACCCCAAGGGTAGCATCCCACAAATATCACCCCCAGGGCATCACCAAATGAAAACTGGCCAACAGATTCCCAAGGGGCAGCATCACAGGACACCTTCACAACCACTCCCCCAACCTGGGCAGGAACAGTTGTCACAGGGCAGAATACAATGCCTGTACTGTACCCCCAGGGTAGGACTGAAAGCAGATTGTAGAAGCAGTAACACAAGGGCACAATGTGGTGATAACTACAAAAATCACTTCCCTGTAGACAGCACCTATTGTCAACCAGCAACAGAGTACACCCCATCAAAATTTAATTCATATCCTCCACCCCAGTGGCAGATAGTAATGTGAACTGGAGAATTGAAACCCCAAGGGTAGCAAACAATTACAACATACCAAGCTGCACAAGGTGAGAACACTAAAATGCTACAACCCCCAGGGCACAACCTAGTGCAAAATGGACAAGCGATACCACAATAGCAGCACCTGCTACCAACTACCCAACTACTTCCCCCATGGGCAACAAAGTTGGCATGAGATAATGCTAAGTGAGCTATGAATACCCACAGGGTATCATATATGGCTTACTGGGAAAGGTGTACCATTAGGGCAGCACCCAGACAGCAGTGAACAAGTGGTTGTCCAAGAGCAGGAGCTAATGATAGAGCTCTGTCCACAGGGTAACAAGTCTTAGGACCAGAAGGGGGGGGGAGTAAAGAGCATGAAAAATCAGCCAGGGGAGCGGGAGTATGGGGTAGAGGACTTCAGGTGCAGCCTGAGAAGACAGTGGAAAACCCCGGTGAGTCAGAGGTTCTAAGCAGGGGGGGAGGTTATTCCAGAACGTTGGTGCCATGGACGAGAAAGCCCATTTGCCCATGCAAGTGGAGACTTGGGGATAGTCTAGCATGGGGCCAGCACCGAGGTGGAGTTCTCAGATAAACACTTTAGGCCAGAGAAGGGAGGAGAGCAGAGAAGTAGTTCGATTTCGGATGGCCTTTTCAACGGTACTGGCCAGGAGATAGTTACATCTAGCTGGGGGGGGGGGCAGCCAAGGGCCTGATAGAGTGACAGTGGTGGGTGGTATATGAAGCCAACAGGGCAAACCGGCAGATGTTGTTATAGGTGATGTTTAGCCGAGCCAGGTTTGAAAGATGATAAATTTAGATATTCATGGTCATTACATATAATTTATTTTAAAGGCAAAGGTTTTCAGTAAAAGTAAAACAACAAACAGGACCGTGCACACCTCAAGGAGCCAAAGGTGCTACCCCTGTCTGGAAAACAAACTGCAGACATCAAAAAGGGGTACACAGAAAAAGGCTGGATATATTGAACAGTTTATTCAGGAACACACATTTCATGCCAAACCTCCCTATGTTGCGCCTCCAAAATGAAGCTTTATCAGAGTATGGTGTTTGGTAGGAGTCACACATTTAAAATAGACCTCCTATTTACATATTCAAATAATGAATTGTCACCATGTGCAAACGTACAAATCTCATGAAACAGAATAAATGCATATATAATTGATTCACTCTATGTGAAAACCACTAATGCAGTGCAAAATGTTTCCAAGACAACTAAATAAATGGTGACAACAAAATATTCACTTTAGAATTCATGTTACTTGTTTGCTTCTGCATGTCTCTTAGACTCTTAGGCTTTTTAGTCAGCTAACAATAAAGCTCCTTCCTGTTATTTTTCCATTTTTTCATTTAAACGAGAATCTCAATAAGCCAGGTCAACCGATAGATTCATCAGGACAGGAGAAGGGGGAGAAGAACCAGGAATTGCTAATCAAAAAATTAGGCATGCTAAAGAAAGATGTAATCTTTGCATAATCTTATTAGATAGCACTGTTGTATATATTTCATTTGCACCAAAACTTATAAAAGTTCTAGTTTTTACAACAAATCCTGAGACCCAGTAGACCATCAGTAGGGGGCACTGACCTGTAAAACCATGACTGGTGTGCAACAAAAATGTTACTGTATATCTGCACAACCCTACATTACAGATTAGTAAATATTTGTACATTTTAAGACTATAATAATTTTTTAAGAAACTACTCTGTGTCTGGCTGACCTAGCTAGTGGATAATCTGCATCATCAACACTACTGAAATGAGCTGTATTCATTATGCAGTAACTACTTAGAGAAACTGTCCAATTTTACAGGGATGGTTTAAAATCTACGTTATTGTCCAGTCCTTTTGGGTACATGCAATTAAGTTTGTAAATCCATTCTATTTCTTTCCTAAGTGGTAATTTTAGTCTGTCACTGCCTCTTTCAATCACTGGTATATGATACAGGCCCCTGAAACTAAATCTTCTAGTACAGCATTAATGGGCATCTTGAAAATGATTGGCCAGTGCACTCTCTCTGTTACCTTATAAAATGGCATGAACGTGCTCTTGTATGCTTTCCTAAATGGCATGAACATGCTCCTGTATGCATTCCTTGACATGACATATTTTGCACCCTATATACAGATTACCATTTTACATGAAAGACCATGGGTCCCATTGGGCAAGCACAGCACAAATGTTTGCACTGTGCTTGCCCCTGTGCCCCCACCACTGGCTGCTGCAGTATTCAGATGAATAGCAAGCAGCACTATCCAACTGAATATTGAGCCATACTGGTGTAGCGCTAAGTGAAACTGCATGGTCCTGACATGGACCTGGGCTATATATAGCCCACAGGGAATAGTGCTGCCTGAAATGGGATAGTGCCAAGACCCCTGTGGGCTATATTCAGCCAAAACAGGCAAATGAGTCCATTGGGCATGCAGGGTGCTAAGCGGTCTTTTGCATGCCCGAATAAGGGCTCATTTGCATGGAGTGCAGCACCACCTTGGCACCACTGGCAATTCCAAAATGACTTCCCTGGTGGTCCAGTGTGTTCCCCAACCTTGATTTCCTGTTCACTTAGTTGAAAATATTCCCTGTGGTCCAATGGGTTCCCTCATCTCCTATTTCCCAGTATAGATAAAGACAGCATGTCATGGTGGTCCAGTACCCCCAACAGTCCCTCACCTGATCCACCCACTGACATCCCATCTCCCCGCACCCTTTCCCTTACCTCAGGTCCTGGCACTCCTATCAGCCACATACAGAGACAGGCACAGCCCTCCTCTCATCCCCACGGCCACCCCCATATGAGCTGTCAGTGAGTGTGCATATTGTAGAAACAGTTGTTTTTATAGTACACACTCTCACTGACAGCTCATATGGCAGAAGGCTGCGAAGTTGGGAGGAGCTCTATGCTGGTCATCGTATGTGGCTGATAGGAATGCTGGGATCTGAGGTAAGGAGTGGGTAGAGGAAGATGGGATGTCAGTGAGCTGGTGGGATGGGGAGCTGTTGGGGGGGCAGTGCACCACCAGGATGTGCTATCTTTATGTATACTGTGGGAGTGGGGTGACCCACAGGACCACCAGGGAATCTCTTCAACTAAGTGATTGGGGGATCAGGGGTGGGGGACCCACTGGACCATGAAGGGATATTTTACACTAGTTCAAGTTCAAGTTTATTGTAGGAAAAACTCCATTGAGCAAGCTCATTTACAAGGAGGTCCTGAGACATTTACGCATACATATGGATAAAACATAGACACGTACAACTGAGTGTAAATAGACAAACTGTATACCTGTACATAGAATACAGGAGATATATCATAATAAGGTTCAACCTAGTAGTGCAGGGTCAAGTTGAGGCATTATTTCTTATGTCTAATGGAAATAATAGTAAAAGGAAGAGAAAGAAAGAAAAAAAGATGGATAATGAGCAAGGACAGGAGAGAAAGGTTGGTTAGGAGGTCAGGGTAGAAGATTTGCAGGCAGGGATGGCAAGGGGTTAGGGAGAGTATAGGGGAGTAGGATGTAAATAGGAGGACTGAGGGTGGACTAAGTAAACAGGTGATCAGGGGATGGGGAACACACTGGACTACCAGGGAATATCTTCAACTAAATGAAGAGGAGATTGGGGGGGGGGGGACACACTGGAATATGAGGGAATCCTTTTGCACTGTATTAATAGTTTGCACATGTTATGAATCAATCATGTATGCACCTTTTTCTGTTTTGGGAGATTTGCACATTTGCACATGATGTCAATTAATTATATGAATATGCAAGTGGAAGGGTTTTTTAAATGTATGTTTCCTACCAAACACTGCCCCCTGATGAAGCCTTGTATTGGAGACACTATGTAGGGGTATTTGCCATCTGATGTGTGCCCCTGAAAAATTTATTCAACATATCCAACCTTAGTGTGTGTGGCCCTTTTTGATGCCTGCAGTTGGTTTTCAGTGAAATTGTTATTATTTTTATGCATCATTTCTCCTGGCAGTATAACCTAGAGGTTAGAGTAACGAGGTGTGAACGAGCTTGGTACATCCAGCAGACCAGACCTGGGCTTGATTCTCACAACCTCCACTTGCATACTGTGTGACTCTGACCAAGTCACTTGACTGCCCAGTGCTCCCAGATTGCCCCTGAAAACAGGCACTTATGCCTAGTGGGCCTTACCCGGTTACCAAAGACCAAAATAAAAAGAAAATTGAGAATTATATTTAGCACTTGTAAAATATTGGGCATTAAAGTCAACAGAAACTAAAAACCTCTAGTCACAGTTCAGAGACTTGTGTTGGGGGCCTAAGGCAGGTTTCCTACAACTGATCTCTCAGTCCACCTTGATGTCACACAGAGGAAAAGTTTGCTCAAGGTATGAGGGTCATTCAGTCTTGAACCATGTTTTGAACACATCCTGCCAACTGTACAGAAGGCATTATGATGTTTTTGTGATGTGTACTGATATCCCCTATGAGATGAATGTCTGAGGCCCTGTACACATCAGGTCAGTTAAAACGTTTTAAGGTGCTTAAAATGTTTTAACTAGCGCAAACACTGCGCCCGTCTGTATTTAAGCACGGTTTCAAAGCGTGTTAGGAAACCGTGCTTAAACCCTGCTGTGAGCTAGTCTCAAGTCCATTTTTAGAAACGGTTTTATGAGAGAAAGCGTGTTACCCTTTAGTGTGGACGGGCGTCTGCATATTGCTCCTCCAGGAAGCATGTTAAGGGTCCTGGAGAACCCGTTTTAAAAAATGTTACTGGAGGCAGATGCAGATGGGAGTCGTCTGTGGTATAACCGAGTTAAAACTCAGTTGAAGACTGATCTGGACGGGCTGCTGTGGTGAGTTTAAAAACATTTTTAGAATGTTTTTTTAAACCAGTGCAAATCTTCAGCTCTAACGTGTACTGGGCCTGAAAGTCAGAGACTAGGGATGGGAGATTGTTTTTGAAATATACTATTATCAACATTTTTATGAATCATTTAAGTATCAGATTTGGAAAGAAGACCAAAGGGATAGTATAGTCTGTAAAGTCACACAATATTGACAATAGCAAGTGATGAGTAAATGGGGTTACTATATTTGACTGAGACACTATATGTGACATGTATATGTCACCTGAGGATTTAATGAGGTTTTTGTTTTGCACATCTCAAATGGAAATTCTGAGAAAACTTTCTGCCTTTCTGTTAGCATTGAATTTAAAGGTAATGCCGTGCGGCAAAATTAATTGTATTTTATAACACCTTTTTGATGCCTCAACTTTTCTAAGAGATTACCCTTTTTTGCACTGTGGGGTTGTAGATAACCAGACCCAAACCCTGATGCAAATGAGTTTCACAGCCAAAGTAATTTTTCTATTTTTGAATGCGTAAATCTTGTAACATACTAACATACTAAAAAGTCAGCAGAGTAGGCCTCATGGTCTATTGAGTCTGCTCGGGAGTCAGTGCCCTGAATGGGCACCTTTACCAACCTCCTGGCCCATCCCATGATCCTCCTTTCCCCCACCAGATTCCCCCCCAGACAAGGCATTCCTCAATTTCTCCCCCCACATGCACCTGTCCTAGGCTCTTTTGAACCCCTCCACCGTAGATACCTCCACCAGCTCCTCATGCTGCATTCCATGGTTCCACCACTCTCTCAGTGAAGTACTGCCTCTTCCTCTCCCCGAGTATCCTGTCCTCTAGCCTCCAACTGTGTCCCCTGGTGGTTCCTCCCACCTTCCTCTGAAAGACCCCATTTAGGCTTACTTCATTTACCCATTTTAGATACCTGAAGACCTCAATCATATCTCTGTGTCTCTCCTCTCCTTCAGTGAGAACAGGCTGAGCTCCTCAAGTCTCTCCTCATATGTCCTGTCCTCCAGACCCTGGATCATCCTGGTTGCCCTTCTCTGAACCTGCTCCAGGAGTGCAATGTCTTTCTTAAGGTGCAGACGCCAAAACTGCACGCAGTATTCGAGGAGTAAAACAGGATATTGTAGTCTAATCTTTGCACATGTTTCAAAACTTAATTATGGAATACTTTGTCTGTCTTTAACATCTCCTCTACAACAAGCTTTAAAATTATTTCATACTGTTGTGTATTCTAACAATGAATTAATATCTATGCCAGACTGTTTTCCCTGTAATGAAGTGAATTCTGTCTTATTTGCATGTATAAACCTTATGTATTAACCTTCATTAATCCCTGATGTGCCTTGTTCAAAGAAAACAAGTATATGTCCTGGGAGAGTCTATAATAAAATATGTTGATCGTATAGTATGTAATCCTGATAAGGAACACCGAACTTGCTCTAGTTATAGAGGGGCAAAAATTGCAGATCTTACATCAATGATTAAACCTATTTTGTCACCTGCTGGGGAAAATCTTTTGGTGGTTGTCCATGTTGGAACCAACGATGGTACATGGTCCCCACTTCAGCAGATTAAACAGGATTACGTTGCTTTATGCAATGTCTTAACGGAACATGGCTGTAATATATGTCTCTCCAAAATTTTACCTATTCCAAGAGCAACCAGGTACATTACTAATAAAATAAAAGCATTAAATGAGCGGCTCCATAAGTGGACCTACCGTCAGGGCATAACTTGTTTAGCTCACTGGGAGGAATTTGATGACAGACCATCCCTTTTTAGCTGGGATGGTTTACATCTTAGTAGATGGGGTAGTACAATCCTGGGACAGAAAATAGCAACTCTCATAAATAACCATTTAAACTGATAGAAAAGGGGGAGATCGGGATGCCCCCCATATCTTGTATTATTATCTTGTATTATTGTATTATCTTGTATTATTAGTCCCTGTTCATCATATTGGACAAACCTTAATATTCTTTCTTTAAATGCCCGATCATTAACAATTTCTAAACATGCAGAACTTGAAATTCTGGCAAAGACTCTTGATTTAGCCTTAATAGCTATCACTGCAACTTGGGGTAATTCTGACAGAAAATGGAGTATAGAAATCCCTGGCTTTAAGCATTATTACAAAAATAGAGTGGATACTAGAAAAGGAGGAGGGGTTAGTTTATACATAAGGGACGATATTCCATTGTATGAGTCAAAGATTACTGTTGAATCTGAAAGTATATAGGTCCACATTAGACCCATAGGTATCCCCCAGCTCCTTATTGGAACTTGCTATCATCCTCCTTCCTCTGACATAAACCAAACTAAGCAGCTAGCCAATGAAATAGCTCAGATAGCTTATAAAGACTCCATCCTTATTCTGGGGGAATTTAATCTTCCCACCATAAACTGGGATGCACTCTCTGATACCAATCAACACGACAAACAAATTATTTTGGTTATTATTAATCTGGGCCTTATTCAAATAGTCAGGGAACTGACTAGGGGAGCAAACATATTAGACCTAGTTATAAGCAATCCAGAGACCCATATATCTGATGTTCAAATTTTTAATCCTCTGGGAAATAGTGATCATATGACCCTATTTTTTCTATCCAACTGCCTTTACAACCCAAAACTAATAAACTTAAAACAAAACAATATAACCGGGCAGATTTTGAAAGTATTAACTACCAGCTAAAGGCCCTTAACTGGGAACAGATCCTTTCTCCATCAGACACTGAGGAAGCCTGGGACTTACTAAAGTCAAAAATGTTTGAACTCAAAAAACAATATGTCCCAGACAAATTTAAGTATAATAGCAAAGGGAAAATTCCCTCTTGGTTTAATGGAAATATTAAAAAACTAATCAAACACAAAAATAAATTATTTTTAGTTCTAAAAAAATGTTCACCTGACCAGAAAGACATTATCTTATCTAGATACAGGATGGTAGTTAGACAATTAAAAAAGGTAATTACTTTGGCAAAACGCAACTTTGAATTTAAAATTGTTCATATTAAGGATTGTCATAAGGCATTATACTCTTATTTAAACAGTAAAAAAGTAATAACAATATGATTGCTCCCTTAGTCTGTAACAATACTACTATAACATCTGATATTGAAACAGCTACAGAACTAAATAAATATTTTTCATCAGTTTTTGCTCCGGAGTCAATTAACATTCCACATATTCCAGCAGTATTTAATTTAGAGTAATATAAAATCTCTTCTCAGGATATACAGTGGGTTTCAGATTCCTTGAAACAATATACAAGCTCTGGCCCTGATAATATAAGCTCCAGATTTCTTTTAGGGACAAAGGTTGCAATTATCTTGCCTCTAACAATCATTTTTAATAAATCGCTTCATGAATCTTCAGTTCCATCAGACTGACGTACTGCCATTGTTACACCTATTTTTAAACAGGGTTCACATTCCAAAATTGAAAATTATCGGTCTATTAGCCTCATGTCGGTACCACGAAAATTAATGGAAAAAATAATCAAACAACAATTAGAAAATGATATGTCAACTTTAAATATTAATGATGTATATCAACGTGGTTTCAAAACAGGATTTTCATGCACCACAAACCTGGTCTCCTTTTATAACTATATCAGTTCTAGCCTTGACTGTAATATACCTATGAATGTTATTCTTTTGGATTACAGCAAGGCATTCGATAAAGTATCATACGGCATCTTGATTAATAAACTCAACCAACTAGGTTTTTCATTACCGATTATATCTTGGATAAACAACTGGTTGAGTAAGAGAACACAAAGAGTAAGGGTGAATGGTGCACTGTCAGACGTGGGTGTAGTGACTAGTAGTGTACCTCAGGGAACTGTCCTGGGACCGGTGCTGTTTAATTTGTTCATCAGTGATATGCACATCTCAGCTGATAACATTATGGTTAAATTTGCAGATGATACCAAACTTGGGGGTAAGGTTAATACCTTTGCTAATTGCCATAATTTAAAACCTGATTCTGCCTTAATTGAGCAATGGGCATGTATCTATAAAATGTATTTCAACATTTCAAAATGTGCAGTACTTCATTTGGGGAAAAATAACCCCAAACAAAAAATATTATTTAAATAATACTATCATTAGGACCTCCTGTGTTGAAAAAGACCTGGGAATTTTGGTAAATGATAAATTATCTTCTACTTCTCATTGTTCCAGACTTGCAAATCAAACAAATGCATTATTACACAGGATAAACAAAACATTTATCTCCAAATCTGAACAATGACTTATAACTTTGTATAGATCTCATATTAGGCCTTACTTAGATTATGGATCTCCATTCTGGAGTCCTTATCTAAAGTCAGATATTAATAAAATTGAACAAGTTTAACGCAGAGCCATTAAACTAGTACCACATCTTGCCCACCTAGAATACGACATCAGACTTCAAAAAACGGGATTACATTCCCTTAAGTGAAGATGAACTAGAGGTGATCTTCTGCAGCTGTTTAAAATTCTTAAATCCCCAGTTCAAATGGCACAATGTGGCTTTGTTTATTCCATAAGGAAGAGTGTGCCTAGACTTCATAATAATGGGAAGTTAAAAAAGCTAGTAATAATAAAAGGTTACATTTCTTTACCATTAGAACTCCCAGTATATGGAATACACTACCCCAGGATATTGTTGACTCACCAACTATCACAATTTTCACGAATAAATTAGATAAATGGATGGATGGACAAGATTTGGGTTAATGTTCCATTTATATGGAGGACAATCTCAATGGGCAAACTACCTCCTTTTGTCCTACAAACCAAGTAAACTAAGTAAACCAAGTATGTATTTTTGTGATTTTGAAATGCATTTATTCTCATTTTATAAAAATGTCATTAAAGCCTTGAAAACGTAATGGCTAATAAAGAAACTTGAAACTTGGGGTTACAATCCCATAGCTTCAGTGTTTTCTCATTAATTAATTTTCTTTCCATTATTTCATTGTATAACAAGTCCATGTTTCACCAGCGGATGTGAACTTAACTAAATTTATTTGCTAACCTCTGGGAAGTTAAAAACAACCACTATAATAACTACTGTTTTAATTAAATGCTGTTTAATATTGTATTTAAACAGTTAACAGAAGAGCATTCAAAGGGGTGGAACTTTCCGCAAATCAGCAGAATTATTTAGTCCTGCTCTTCATTAACTGTATTAACAGAGGAGCAGCAATGATAGAGAGCACTGCCTGGTCTCTAACTTGCTGATTCATCAAAATACATCATTTGCTGAGTGGTTTTGTAAACTACTGGTAGCTGATACCTGTGTGAGATACCTTGTCAGGGTTTGTAGTATTTTTAAGAGAAATGTATAGATATAAAGTGCAAAGGAGAACCTTTTGACATAAATGCAGTGTTTAGATTGATGATCCTTTTTCCATCTGGGATGGGTTACATTTAAAAACAAGTTATGCCACTAAGTTCAAAACCCCATTAAAACACATTCAACGGCATACCTGTTTCCTCAGTTCGTTGTTCGGCTTTGAAGAGTGAAGATGCGTCTACGGTCCTAAGAGAAGATGATGGCACTGGACCTCCCCATAGGTAAGTAAGGGTTTGGGGGTGGGGTTCACAGTAAGTGCACAATAGACATTGATGGATGGTTTTCTTTTTGCAGGGAAAAAAAGGGGGGCACAAGACATTGATGGATGGTTTTCATTTTACAGGCATGCGACACTGGGGGGTTGGGCACCCCCAGTGTCACTGTAATTTTTTCTGGAGGGGTGGATCATGACACTGGGGGATTGGGTACCCCCAGTGCCACTATTATGTTTCTGGGTGGGTGTGGGGTCAGATTCCAACACTGGGGGTTTGGACACCCCCAGTGTCACAAAAAAAGAAATGACTGAGGATCCCCAATTGTGACACTGGGGGATTGGGCACTCCCAGTGTCACAGTTATGTTTCCAAGAGGGGGTACTGACTGAGAGGGAGGGTCAGGTGATGGGAATGTCTATAGTATAAAAAAAAGATAAATAAGTGCTGGCGGTCAAAAAAACCCCATTGAAATACATTGAATGGCATACCTGTTTCCTCAGTTCACGGTCCAGCTTTGAAGAGTGAAGACATATCTGCAATCCTGAGAAGATGATGGCACTGGATCTCCCCATGGGTAAGTAAGGGTCTGGGGGGTTCACAATAATGGCGCAAAAGACATCGATGCATGGTTTTATTTTAAAGGGAAAAGGGGGGCACAAGACATTGATAGACGTTTTTCTTTTTACAGGTATGTGACACTGGGGGTTGGGCACGCCCAGTGTCACTGTAATGTTTTTTTGTTGGGGGGGGTCAGATCTTGACACTGGGGGATTGGGCACCCACAGTGTTGCTATTATGTTTCTGGGTGGGTGTGGAGTCAGATCCCTACACTGGGGGGTTGGGCACCCCAACTGTCACAAAAAAAAGAAATAACAGAGGATGCCCGATTGTGACAATGGGGGATTGGGCACCCCCAGTGTCACAGTTGTTTTGGAGGGGTGCTGACTGAGAGAGAGGATCAGATGGGGGAATGTTTATAATATTAAAAAAAAGATAAGTGCTGGCAGTCAAAAAGCCCCATTGAAATACATTGAATGGCATACCTGTTTCCTCAGTTCATGGTCTGGCTTTGAAGAGTGAAGATGTGTCTGCGGTCCAGTCTGGGGAGTTCACAATAATGGCACAAAGGATATCGATGAATGTTTTCTTTTGCAGGGGGAAAAGGGGGCACATGACAGCGATGGATGGTTTTCTTTTACAGGTATGTGACACTGGGGGTTGGGCACCCCCAGTGTCACTGTAATTTTTTGGGGTGGTGTCAGATCACAACACTGGGGGAATGGGCACCCCCTGTGTCACAGTTATGTTTCTGGGGGAGGTGTGAGGTGGTGGGTGCTGACAGAGGGAGGTTCAGGTGGAGGGAATGTTTATAATGTAAAAAAAAAGGTAAATAAACAAGTGCTGGCAGTCACAGCGGAACAGTGTCCACTCCGCCACGACCAAAATGGTCACATGCCACTGTGCATGCATGATGGATAGCGCATCCACAGCAGAGTGCAGCAGCCATATTGGACACAACAGTGTGTGTTGTGTTTTCCGCCGTGACCACTGGCACTGTGAAATAGTGCAGTGCTATGGTCGGTAGGGACAACATGGACAGACTGCTACACAGACATGGAGGCAACTGTGATGCAAGTCCAATATGCTGTTTGTTCAGAAAGAGTGCCGAATCCTTTTTCTACATGATTGTAAAAGGATTGCAGGGCTATGCCCACTGTAGCCCTAAAAACTGAGTCACCAATGAATGAGAAGTGAATTGGAGTGCGTATGAGGATTGGGGCTGAGAATATTTAATTCAAATAAATCTCCTGCCAGCATACATCACCACCACTGTTAGACTGGGGACAAACAAAGAAGATTAACAAGGTTCCCAATGCACATAGTTCATCAACAAGATCAGGCAGATGGCTGACAGCAAGGGTGGCAGTAGAACAAGGGATTCAACAAAGAGTGAATGGAACACTGATTTTTTATTGGCAGAAAATAAAGGTGTAGGGCAAGTAGGGGTCCAGTAAACAAGGGAGCATTGCATTTGTGCACTCATGCCACCAGAGCAGTAGTTTCACTTTACCTTTGAACACAAGTATTGTAGTTACTATAAGCGAACAATAGAAAGCCAGTCCTGAATATTATCTAGCAAAGAAATGCTTATTGTTGGTTGAGTCTGCAGTTTGTGTTATTTTAACTTATTAACAATGTTATCTGACTTGGGGAGGGTAAGTAATATTCTTCTATTTTTCTTCTATCCGATAATTGGAATATGACCCTTCTTAGATTTATTGCCAACTGTAGCTACAGCTCTATCATAGTGTGCACCCTTTTGGCACCTTCCAAACTTGAATGTTATATGCCGAAAACAACATTACAGTAACAGGGCTGCAGCACAAAGTCATATCATAAGGGAAAATGCAACACAGTATAAATTGTCCTGATACTCAGTGATTGTGTGGTGTGATGGAGTATTCCCAGAGCTTGATCAATTGCTCAGAGCTTTGGTATTCCCCTAACTTTGGCACTATCTTTTAACGCAAGCAAATTTACTCATATACTGTAGGAACAAAACCTTTGCTGTGCCTTGACAGAAGATACTGAAGTTAGAGTAACCTAAACACTTTGAGCAATCACTCAGACCCCTAGAACACCAGGCAACACAATCATCAATATTCATGAGAACTGTTATCCTAATGTTTTATTCCCTTCTTTTGCAGCTTTTTTTTTTAAATGGATACTAAGTAGTAGATACAGATACTGTGTAAAATAATTTTAATTGACAATATCAGCCTTTAGCCAGCATTGTCAATACTTTTGGATGCAGTACCCCCAGATGTACTGTGGCACCCTTTTCTGTCTCCCAGTCTCACACAAAACTCATCATGTTTTCTAGTGTCATCCTCTCCATTTGCCTGTCCTATGCCAAACCCTTCCTAGTGACCAGTGGTACTCCTTTCTTCACCCCATTGAATGCCAAGCACCCCATGGTATTTAGTGCTACCCTCTTGTCCAGCCCATGCCAAGCACTTGTAATGTTCAGTGAGACCTCTCTCCCTCTCCCACTCTTCCCCTCCCATGCCAAGTTAGTGTTATCCCCTTACTCACTCAAGTACTTTCTAGTGTCCAGTGGCATTCCTGTCCTATTTTAATCCTGTCCCCAGTTCTGCCTGGTGTCCAGTGGCATACCCTCAGTCTTTCTGTCCCACACATATATCTCCCTTGTGTTGAGTAGAAACCTCTCCCTCCCTTTCCATCCCATACCAAGCACTCCCCATGAACCTCCTTCACTCCCTGTCTCATTCTTAGCACTCTGTGGTGTCCAGTGGCAGTACCCTCTTCCTATCCTGTACCAAACATGCCTAGGTGTAGTGTGACACCACTTCTGTCTCTCCATCCCAAGCCATGCTCTCTCTGGTGTCCAGTGGAACCCCCTTCTCTCATCTATCCCATCCCAAGCACCCCATTATGGCCAGTGGCAACCCCTCCCCTTGCTAAGCACTCCTTAGTGTCTGGTGGCACCCCATACTTTTCCCGTCCCATGTCAAGCAATCATAGGTGCCTAGTGGCACCCCTCCCCTCTCCTCTCTCCACTCTCCCACCTGACTCTGCCCTTAAACCTCTAAGCACTCCTTGGTAGACAGTGACACCCTCTCCCTATTCCAAGCAATCCCTGTTCTCCAGTGGTACCCATACCCTCTCCTCATTCTATGAAAAGCAGTCCCTCATGCTCAGTGGCACCCACCACCCTCTACCCATCTAAAGTATTTTCTGGTGTTTAGCTGCAATTCCTCCTTTCTTGTCCCCTCCTTACTTGAATCCACCAAACTCCTAAGCTCTCCTGGTGTCTAGTGGCCAATTCCACCACTATAGAAGAGCCCTCCTGCAACCCTCTCTGCCAATGACTGGCAAAGCTCATCACTCACCTTCTCAGTGGGCAAAACTGTTATTCCCATTACCATTAATCCACATGTAATAACAAAATAGAAAAGCCCTTAGTGGTTATGGGATCACATACCAGCTGTCGAAGGAGGTAAGGAGTAGGGTTTTGCCAGTCACTGTTGGGCGTTGAACACCAAGGCATACTTTGGGATGCTGATACCTTGTGGGAGAGTGTGGAGGGAGTTTAAATGAAGCTGGAAGGAGTGATTTTAATAATTTTCAGGTTGCCAGGACCATACAGAGAGGACTACAAATGGAGATGCAGTAGGAAGGGGGAAGGGGGAAGGGGTGATATAAATAATTTTTGGGCAACCAGAAGACAGCAGGTTGTGGCAAGGAGACAGTCTGAATGCAGAGGAAAGGGATGATTATGATCATTTCCATGGCACTAGAACTGAGCAGTACAGCAGGTGAGAGTTGGAATGCAGCAGGAAGGAGAGAGGGTCTGTTACAGTAATGACATGTGGGGCAGCAAATGCAGCACTTTAATGTCATTGTTCATCTTGTGCAAAAGCTTTATGAAAATGTCTTGCATACATGCACAGTTGGGAATTTAGAAATGTAAATACATTTTTACTTACCTTAAATTCTCTTAGAACTACAAAATCACCATGTTTGTGTTAAGACTTGATAAACCCCAACTAGCTGATGCTATTGAACTGTATTTCTGAGCTGAGGCAGTTGAGCTAATGCATCTATAGAAAGCCTTTATTTTGTTGTTTCTGTATATGTTTCTCTGTTTTTTAATTTTTGTCTCCATGGTCTTTAAAGCAACAATGCATGTTAGCAGTCAGTCTTTTGACCTATGCTTTTTATTCTATTTTAAATTGCCCCATATCCCCTGTCTTGCATGATAATCTTTTTCACATTTTAGTCTACTTTAACCCTTTTTTATTTGAAATAATACAAATAATAAAAGGAGAGCTCCATTTAATATCCATTTAATATAGCTCAATCCAGGTTTTCATCAGTATTCTCATCTCAGATCTAGAAGTGGGCTGTCATCTGGGAACAAGTGACCATCAAATAGTGTGGTTCACATTAAACTTGGCTACAGAGTCAAGCCATACAAAAGTGAGGGTACTGGACTTCAGAAGGCTGACTTTGGCAAGATGGGAGAGTGCCTCAGAAAAGCACTAGCAAACAGGCTAGAAGGAGGTGTGGAGCAACAATGGGGAATCATCAAAACTGCCATCACAGAGGCAACACGCATTTGTGTGAAGCAAATTAAACAAATCAAAATGAAAGAAAAAGCCACTATGATTCTCAAAAGAGGTGGCTGGGAAAGGAGAAAAAGATAGCATTCAGGAAGTATAAGGAAACACAGAAGGAGCAGGACAGAGAGCTGTACCAGTTAAGGCAGAAGGAAGCAGGGAGGGAAGTCAGAATAGCAAAGGCCCAAACTGAGGAAAAGATAGCCAGCTCAGTTAAGAAGGGGGATAAAACCATTTATAGGTACATCAGAGAGTGTAGAAAGACAAAGGGAGGGATAGTGACACTGAATAGAATGAATGGTGGGTGGGCAGAGGGGGACAGTGAAAAAGCAGGGATACTGAATGAATATTTCTGCTCAGTATTCACAAAAGAGGAGGAGCAAGTGCCTAATCCAATTAACAGAAGCACTCTTGATAGGGGGGTCGATTTCAGCCCTTTCACAGAAGAAAGGGTTCTACAAGAACTCCTAAAACTGAAGGTGGACAAAGCAATGGGGCCTGATGGAATTCATCCCAGAATTCTAAAAGAATTAAGGGGGTAACTAATGAAACCACTGACTACTCTTTTTAATAAATCATGGGAGGATGGTGTGGTACCTGAGGACTGGAGGAAGGTGGATGTGATTCCCCTTCACAAAAGTGGGACCAAGACAGAGGCAGGAAACTACAGACCTGTCAGTTTGACCTCTGTGGTAGGGAAAGTGATGGAGTCACTTCTGAAGGAAAGAATTGTTGAGTACCTAGAGGCCAGTGGGGCACAGGACCCAAGCAGCATTGGTTCACAGTGGGAAGGTCATGTCAGACAAATCTAATAGATTTCTTTGACTGGGTGACCAAAGTAGTAGACCAGGGAGGGGCTGTGGACATGGCCTACCACCTAGACTTTAGCAAGGTATTTGACACAAACGATTAATAGTCAAATTAACCAGCCTGGGAGTGGGTCCCAGGGTGGTAGCCTGGGTAAAACATTGGCTGGACAACAGGACACAGAAGGTAATTGTAAATGGAGTCCACTCTGAAGAAAGAGAGGTTACTAATGGAGTACCGCAGGATTCAGTACTGGGTCCAGTCCTTTTTAATGTCTTTATAAGTGATATTGCAGAGGGACTGGAAGGAAAGGTATGCCTCTTTGCAGATGACACAAAGATCTGCAACAGGGTTGATACACAAGGAGGCGTGGAAAGGATGAGAAGGGACTTGGCAAGGTTGGAGGAATGGTCAGAAGTATGGCAGCTAGGATTCAATGCAAAGAAGTGCAAAATAATGCACCTGAGAAACAAGAACCCAAAGGAAGATTACACAATGGGGGGGAGGTAGTAACCACAAGAAAAAAGGAAAGGGACCTGGGGGTAATCATATCAGATGACTTTAAGGTTAGCAAGCAATGTGAGAAGGCAGTAAGGAGGGCTGGGGGTATACTGGGATGCATAGGGAGGCATCAGCAGCAGAAAACAGGAAGTTGTTATCCTCTGTACAGACAGTTGGTGAGACCCCATCTGAGTACTGCATCCAGTTCTGGAGACCCCATCTCCGCAAGGACATAGACAGGATAGAGGCGGTCAGAGGAGAGCAACTAAAAATAGTACAGGGTCTGCAAGAGAAGCCGTCTGAGGAGAGACTAAAGGAGCTATATGTATACCCTTGAGGAAAGAAGGGAGAGGGGGGACATGATAGAAACTTTTAAGTACCTCAGTGGAATCAACAAAGTCCAAGAGGGTAGCATCTTTCAGAAAAAAATACATGCAAGAACAAGGGGACACAATTTAAAGATAGAGAGAGGACAATTCCGGGGCAATGTGAGGAAGTATTTTTTCACAGAGAGGGTAGTGGATGCATGGAACAGCCTTCCTGAGGAGGTTGTGGGGTCTAAAACTGTGGGAGAATTCAAGAATTCATGGGACAGACATAAGGCAATTCTTGTGGGGGTAGGAAGAAATAGGCTGTTGGTTAACTAGGATCTGCGGCCTAACCTGTAGGTAGGGAAATGGGCAGACTAGGTGGGCCAAGTGGTCCTTATCTGCCATCAAAGTCTATATTTCTATGTTTCTATTCTCTATTGTTTTTGAACACCCATTGTTTAACATCATTTTTTTTTGTAATTATATTTTGAATTAGATTTCTTCAGATAATACATATAACTTTCAGATAGAATACCAACTACATTTCATTAGATTTCTTCAAATAATACATATAGATTTCAGATAGAATACCTTCCCTCCACACTTACAGGATATACTAGTCCATTACAAATGGAAGAGATCAAGTATACTGTATCTACAACATTGTGGGTTATATTAAAGAAATAGTGACAAGACGTATCTGCAATAATTCAAAAGAAGCAGACCTAATTTACATCTACTCAGTATATGTATCATTCCTCCATCATGCCTAACCAATATAGTGAGTAAACTTGAATAAGTATATAGTTGTAAGTAAACTGATCAAGTCTATAAACTGTAGAACTTCAGGGAACTGTAGGTATCTTTTTAACTATAGTATACTATTCTACCAAAATACGTTTATTATTTAATATTAATTCTTTAAATAATGGATACTCAAAAGCTCTAGAAAGACTTTATATATTTAAGCTAAAGAGCTAATCAAAATGCATCACATGTAGATAAAGTCACAATTATGTTTCGTTTTTAGTAGTTTGTGCCAATTCAGACATGTCCTTCTCAGAGAGGCTAGGAGACTCTGTGTTCTCATAATCATCTCATATTGTGATCTAAGAAAGCTTGCCACCTGCTCACTTTAAAACACATATATATAGTTGTTCCTTATACAAAATTCTCATTTTGGCAGAGGCAAGCAGCTGACATTGAGCTCCAAGTTCAAGAACGTCCTGTCTGTATGTTAAGAAGTGTCCTTGGTATGAAAACAGACCTTTAATTTAGGAAAGTCTGGCAATGATGTCATGATCCAATTCAAATGCATAAGAAATAAAGAAGGTAATTTTATTTTCTAGATTTACTGTATTGTTTTGATGATTTGCAGAAGAGACCGCAATAACTATAGAAAATTGAGTTGACAAATTAGCTCTTTTCTTTGCCAAACTAAAGGCTTTGGTCGAAAAAGGGGATTATCTTTAGGGAGATTGTACACAGTCACAAAAATGTCTTTAACCATGTCATGTAAACTTTGAAAGCCTGAATCCAGTCCCATTGGCAAGCCAACAATTTGGAGATTTTTGTAACTTAATTAGTTCTCTAAATGTTCTATTTTTTGGATAATGACAGTTTTCTCCAGTGATATTTGAGGAGGTGGCCTCCACTCCTTGAAAGTTATTTGAAACTACAAATACCATCTCAGTAGTTTTCTTGATCTATCTAGCCACATCATCCAGTTATTCTCTATTAAGTTTTGTGTCCTTCTGCAGAAAATCAACTTTGGCACTAAGTGCATCAAACCTCATATTGAATTTTTCCATCCATATAATAATTTCTTTAATAGATTGGTCAAGTGGTTTGATGGTGTGTAGTTTGTGAATAGAGGCAACAGCAGCTATCCCCACAGGTGATGACTGTGTAGGTGTACTCATCTTAATAACAGTATCAGAGGCTTTTTGTCAACTTGAGGGTGATTCAGGTAAAGCAAGGGGGCACAGAGTCCCAGAGGTATTCTATCATATGCCAGCATTTTTTTATGTTAGCATTAATACCTTAATCAACAGTGCCGACAGTGCTGACATTTGCAGATACAGCGGCGTTTGCAGATTTACTGGCACTCACCTTGCAGCAATCAACAAGGTTCCATATTGACTTGTAAGTGCCAACAACAGGCATTAGTAGAAAGGCATATGTAGCAGCTACCTGAGCAGATGAGCCAGCTGCTACCCTTGTTCTATGCCCACTCCCTGAGCCAGTTACAGCTCAGAAGTATTTCTCCAGCAGCCTCACTCTTGCAGAGGTGTATTCTTTGAAAGAGGGCAAAGAAAGTGCTTTTCATTTGTCACGGAAGTTGAGTTGTGAACAGGTAAGTGTATTTTTTTCAGCGTGTTTTATAAAACATAACAAACAAAAAAAAAACTGAAGCAAGTACCAGAGAGCAAACTTTCAGCTGTCTGTCCCATTAGCTATCTTGCTCAACTCCAACATAACTTGTCTTGTGACAAAAGTAAGCTAGCATGCAACAGACAGTGTTCCCTGACCCTATGGGACAGTAAGTGAAAACAACAGCTGAGAATATGAATGAAAACTTAGTCCAAGTCATATTTAAAGGAGCACTCCTTTAACTATTTCACATGTATACAAAAGTACTGTAGCAGACTCAGAATTGGAAAGAAGGGTATTGTACAAGACAGGAGGTAAGGAGAAATCTAAAATGGAATAAAAAGTACAGGTCAAAATTTTCACTGCTAACATGCATTATTGCCTTAAAATCTGGTATGTGTGCCACACCACCTCAGCTGTGCTGTTACAGCTACTCCAACCAGTGAAATCAGCAGTTGTGGTTAATTAGTCACTCCTGATTCTGAACCCACTACTTGTATGAACAACTGCATTGATGACAATGAAGTTGCTCCTCAATGTGCTCTCAGGTCTGATCAAAATAGAAATATATGTGAGTAGCTATGTCACCAGGAGCCATTGACTGATTGAACTAATGATGTCACTGCTTGGAGAATATATACTGGTACAATTGGGCTGGGGGGAGCTAAATACAGAGCTGGCTTTAAAGACTATGGATACCAAAACCAAAGATGAAATGCAGTATGGTACATATACAGAAAGAGACCAGCTAGTAAGTAAATACGAACTGGAATTACAGCAGTGCTGCCCCTCTCTTTAAGATAACTGGGGAGGTGTGATTTCTGATCCGACTTTACATCCCCAGTGACAATAATAACATAAATTGACAGTAGTATGTAAGGCAGTAGGGGACAGTTACAGTGACAAGCAACCAAGTCTAGCTGTCAAATTGTACATTAATGATTTTCTTTTTCAAGTCTTAACACAATTACCTTGACCCCTAATTTCCAGTTATGCACCTCTCTTTTAATGCTAATAGAAACATAGAATGTAGGCACAGTAAAAGGCTATAAGTCCATCAGGTCTGTCCTGAGTCCCTACCTAATATCAGTCATTGTCAAGCATACTTAGTTCATCCCCAGTACCATCCCTTCACTATTTACCTCCCTTTGCAAATGATCCCCTTGACCTATCCCACTGTGCCTTGAAACCATTGATGGTCTTTGAACTAACAGCAGCAGTAGACAAACCGTTCCACTTGTTCACCACCCTTTCTATAAAACAATGCTTCCTAAGTCCTTTTTAAAATGTCCTCCCATCAGCTCAAGATTGTATCCCCTAAGTGTTGAATCATGCTTTATTTTGAACAGTTCAATGTAAACCACCCTACTAAACCCCTTGATTATAGTGGTGCGGTAGCACCACTATAGTTAGGGTTGACTAGGGGTTTATATGTTATACCTCAAATTTTGCATTTTAATATCTTCGTAACCATTCAATTTTTTTGCATGAAATTTTGCAAGTGCAGTCTCGTGGAGTAGATCTCTTGACGTGTCAAGTTTAGATCCAGTCAGATGTGTGAATTCTGATATGCGGATAGCAAAAATATGTAAAAGAAATCACTGTTTCTTGCTGTGTTTTTGTCATCATTTTGCACCCAGATGGTTTGGAATTTTGATCTGAAATGTTCGGGGTAGAAAGGGATTGGCCCACAGATGTGTCTCTCACTGGTTTGGAGAAAAAAATATTAAACCGTTTCAAAGTTGTTTAAATTTTAAAATTTCAGTTCTGAGCATGCTCAGTACAGTCTTATGGATAGCTTCTTGGAATGAAAAAAGAATTTGGTGCATATGAAAAAGGATCCTTTTTCATATGGGGCCAATCCTTTTTCATGAGAAAAAAATCTTTTTCATATGGCTGCCATCTTGTTTCCATTTAAAAAAAATATGTTTTCCAAAACCCACAAAAAATACATCCTACAGAGACACCAGCACATGTATCTTGGTCATTGGTTCCCCGTGTGCACTTAACTGTTGGAAAAATTATCCCAAATGTTTTTTTACATTTTTACATCCTTTTTCGTGACTCATGTCCACTTTTTCATGTAGCCATACAAAAAAAAAAAAGAATTTGGACATACAAAAAAGGATCCCATCATATGAAAAAAGAATCGGAAAAAGTAAGTCCCAATTCTTTTTTTTTTTGTATAAAGGGATCCTTTTTCGTATGCTTTTTTTGTTCTTACAAAAAAGGATGCCCACATATAAAAAAACAATTTGGACTTTTTTTTCCAGATTCTTTTTTCATATGGAGGGATCCTTTTTTGTGAGCTTTTTTCATTCATACAAAAAAAGATCCCTTCATACAAAATGTTGGACTTTATTTTTTCCCCTATTTTTTTCGTGTGAAGGCATCCTTTTTCACATGGGTTTTTGTTTCATATGAAAAAGGATTTCTTCATATGAAAAAGGATTTGGGGCTTCATTTTTGTTTTACACATTTGAACTTCAACAAGTCATTACTCCATCAATATTTGGACTTAAGGGACAATCTATATATCAAAGCAAAGGTATTAATAGGTACTGCAAGAATAACACACAATCCCCACAAAAAAATATCTAGGGGCCATATACAAAACCACAAACATTTAAAAATGTAAATTCCCATAGGATAACATTGGAAGTTTAAGATTTCTAAACTCCCTCAATCTTTGGCCTTACGACACAATCTATATATCAACACAAAGGTTTTAATGACTACTGCAACAATAACACATAACCCCCCAAATCCCAAACCAGAAAAATTACAAAAGGCATATTCCCATAGGATAACATTGGAACTTTAAGAAGCCTAACTCCCTCAATATTTGTACTTAAGGGATAATTTATGTATCACAACAAAGGTCTTAGTGAGTATTACAAGGATGACACATACCCTCTCAATATAAAAAAATGCATAGAAATTAAAAAATGCAATTTCCTATAGGATAACATTGGAAGTTTAACAAACCATACAATGAAGGAAAGAAATTGCTGTTGCCTACACTTCCATAGCAACATAAATGTATGCATCTATGGAGGGATGGGAGTGCAGGGCTCTCTGGGGCCTGCGCTCACACAGGCAAATGAGTATACGATTATACTATCTCAAAAAGTAAGGAAATTAATTGCAAAAAACATCTTTAATGTACTAGTTGAGGTTAAATCAGCAAAAGTAGGGAAATATGGTGTTAGGGTTTCCAACCCTAACACATCATTCCCACCCTGCAGGCAGCAACATGAAAAACTATTACAGTTTGATTTCTCCTGCATCTTCACAAATCAAGTGCGGGGTGTGCCTCGGGGTTGTCAGCCCTAAGACTCACACCATTCTCATGTACGCTACGCATCTCAGCTTCCTTATTGATGGCATGGGGTGAGTGTTAGGGTTGACAACCCTGAGGCACACCCCACACCTGATTTGCAAAGATACAGGAGATGTCAAACCATAACTTTTTTTCCTGTTGATGCCTGCAAGATGGGAGCTGGAAACCCTAATGCCACATTTCCCTACTTTTGTTGGTTTAACCCTAACTAATGTATTAAAAAAGGTTTTTGCAATGAATATATGTATACAGCTCTATCATATCACCTCTCTCTTCTGGCATCTAGGGAGGACATATCGAGATCATTCAGTCTATCTTCATAGGTCCTTCCCTGCATTCTATGAATCATTCTTGTCACTTGTCTCTGTACTACCTCTAATTTATCCTTGTCCTTCCACAAATGCTAGCTCTAAAACTGCAAATGATCCTCCAGATGCAGCCTAATCTGTGACTTGTGCAGTGGTAGAATTATTTTCTGATTTTGACTGTTGAAACCATTACTGATATATCCTACAATACTATATGCTTTCCCCAAACACTTTCTTACACTGAGATGACAATCTTAGACTATAACTAATTATAAATCCACATAACTATCTATCCTCTAGAGCTGTGTGGACTTTTTCTTTTTTTTCATTGATCTTTTTCTCCCTTACCGGATGGCCCACATCTGCTGGACACTGCAGCCCCGGCACCCCAGCGTCGACTGAGACTTACCTGCCAGCATGTCTTCCCAGAGCTTACCCTCCTGGTGGGGTTGATGGGTTTCCCCAATCCCTGATGGAAACAGGATCCTGCAGCTGGTTGCACAAAGGATGTAAGTCTGTGTTTAAGTCTTGTTTTAGTCTTATTTTTTGAACTTAGTCTAAATCTGTTGCACCAAGTTATACTAGCCCAAAATATGTCTTATCATGGTCTTATTTGTAAGCCTACTATTTAGTAGGCTTAAAAGTGTGATATGGTCTTATGTTGCCATGGTTACACAACAGTCCGAGTTTTGAACAAATTGAGATAGCAGCCAAAAGGATCATATTAAGAGATTTTCATAATGATAGGGCTATGAGAAGAGAAAGGGTATTCAAGGATAGATCAAACCCACTTGAACTATACACCAATGTTGGTGTATTCGAACAAATGAGATTTCATACTGCTAATGTAATAGAGATAGTAGATCTGGTGAGAGAAGAAATTGAGCCTGCGACTCACCATTGCTGCAGAAGCATAGAAGCATAGACTTTGACAGCAGATAAGGACCGCTTGGCTCATCTAGTCTGCCCATTTCCCTACCTACAGGATAGGCCACAGATCCTAGTTAACCAACAGCCTATGTCTTCCTACCCCCCACAAGAATTGCCTTATGTCTGTCCCATGCATTCTTGAATTCTCCCACAGTTTTAGACCCCACAACCTCCACAGGAAGGCTGTTCCATGCATCCACTACCCTCTCTGTGAAATAATACTTCCTCACATTGCCCCTGAACTGCCCTCCTCTATCTTTAAATTGTGTCCCTTGTTCTTGCATTCTCTTTTCTGAAAGATGCTACCCTCTTGGACTTTGTTGATTCCACTGAGGTACTTAAAAGTTTCTATCATGTCCCCCTCTCCCTTCTTTCCTCAAGGGTATACATATTAAGCTCCTTTAGTCTCTCCTCATACGACTTCTCTTGCAGACCCTGCACCATTTTAGTTGCCCTCCTCTGGACTGCCTCTATCCTGTCTATGTCCTTGTGGAGATGGGGTCTCCAGAACTGGATGCAGTACTCCAGCTGGGGTCTCACCAACTGTCTGTACAGAGGGATAACAACTTCCTGTTTTCTGCTGCTGATGCCTCTCCCTATGCATCCCAGTATACCCCCAGCCCTTCCTACTGCCTTCTCACATTGCTTGCTAACCTTAAGGTCATCTGATATGATTACCCCCAGGTCCCTTTCCTTTTTTGTTGTTGTTACTACCTGCCCCCCATTGTGTATTCTTCCCCTGGGTTCTTGTTTCCCAGGTGCATTATTTTGCACTTCTTTGCATTGAATCCTAGCTGCCATACTTCTGACCATTCCTCCAACCTTGCCAAGTCCCTTCTCATCCTTTCCACGCCTCCTTGTGTAGCAACCCTGTTGCAGATCTTTGTGTCATCTGCAAAGAGGCATACTTTTCCTTCCAGTCCCTCTGCAATGTCACTTATGAAGACATTAAAAAGGACTGAACCCAATACTGAACCCTAGTTGCCCACTAGTAACCCCTCTTTCTTCAGAGTGGACTCCATTTACAATTACCTTCTGTGTCCTGTTGTCCAGCCAATGTTTTAGCCAGGCTACCACCCTGGGACCCACTCCCAGGCTGGTTAATTTGACTATTAATCTTTTGTGTGGGACTGTGTCAAATGCCTTGTTAAAATCTAGGTAGGCCATGTCCACAGCCCCTCCTTGGTCTACTACTTTGGTCACCCAGTCAAAGAAATCTATTAGATTTGTCTGACATGACCTTCCCATCGTGAACCCATGCTGCCTTGGGTCCTGTGCCCCACTGGCCTCTAGGTACTCAACTATTCTTTCCTTCAGAAGTGACTCCATCACTTTCCCTACCACAGAGGTCAAACTGACAGGTCTGTAGTTTCCTGCCTCTGTCTTGGTCCCACTTTTGTGAAGGGGAATCACATCCACCTTCCTCCAGTCCATGGGTACCACATCATCCTCCCATGGTTTATTAAAAAGTGTAGCCAGTGGTTTCACTAGTTCCCCCCTTAATTCTTTTAGAACTCTGGGGTGAATTCCATCAGGCCCCATTGCTTTGCCCACCTTCAGTTTTAGGAGTTCTTGCAGAATCCTTTCTTCTGTGAAAGGACTGGGATCAACCCCCCTATCAAGAGTGCTTCTGTTAATTGGATTAGTCAATTCCCTTCCTCTTTGTGAATACTGAGCAGAAATATTCATTCAGTATCCTGCTTTTCACTGTCCCCCTCTGCCCACCCACCATTCATTCTATTCAGCCTCACTATCCCTTCCTTTGTCTTTCTACGCTCGCTGATGTACCTATAAAAGGTTTTATCCCCCTTCTTAACTGAGTTGGCTATCTTTTCCTCAGTTTGGGCCTTTGCTATTCTGACTTCCCTCCCTGCTTCCTTCTGCCTTAACTTGTACAGCTGTCTGTCCTGCTTCTTCTGTGTTTCCTTATACTTCCAGAATGCTATCTTTTTCTTCCTGACTTTCACAGCCACCTCTTTTGAGAACCATAGTGGCTTTTTCTTTCATTTTGATTTGTTTACTTGCTTCACACAAAGGCTTGTTGCCTCTGTGATGGCAGTTTTGATGATTCCCCATTGTTGCTCCACACCTCCTTCTAGCCTGTTTGCTAGTGCTTTTCTGAGGCACTCTCCCATCTTGCCAAAGTCAGCCCTCCTGAAGTCCAGTACCCTCACTTTTGTATGGCTTGACTCTGTAGCTGAGTTTAACATGAACCACACTGTTTGATGGTCACTTGTTCCCAGATGGCAACCCACTTCTAGATCTGAGATCTTCTCACTGCCCCTGTTTGAGAGTACGAGGTCTAAGATTGCTCCCTCATGAGTGGGTTCCAAAACTAGCTGTCTGAGACCTGCCTCCTGTAGGGCATCAAGAATGGCCCTGCTCTTGGATGTGGCTGCAGCAAATGTGCTCCAGTTAACATCTGGCATATGCAGGTCTCCCATCAACAGTATCTCCCTTTCTCTGCCATTCTAAGAATGCCTTCTAACATATCCTTGTCCATTCCTCCCCTGACATGGGAGTCTGTACACAACCCTGAGCGGATTGTGGTGCCTTTCCAGTCTCCAAGGTGACCCACAGTGCCCCTCTCCTCCTGTTTACTCTTTTGTTCAGTTGCTTTTATCCCTTCCTTTACATAGAGATCTACTCCTCCCCCTCTTCTCCCATGCCTGTCTCTCCTGTAGGTTATGTACCCTGGTATGTTAACATCCCAGTCATGGTTTTCTGTGCACCATGTTTCTGTGACTGCTACGATATCCAGGCATCCCTCTTCCATCAAGGCCACCAGCTCAGGGAGCTTGTTGCCCAGACTACGGGCATTGGTACTCATTGCCCTCCATTACATGATGTCCTTACTCCTTTTTGCCCCATCTCTGTCCTTTTTGCCTTTGTCACTTTCTCCATTTACCCCTGCCCTTCTCCCTGCAGCATTCCAGCGTTATTACAAGTTTGCCTGACTTTACGATTCTATGCAACAGGGACCTTTCTAAATATGGTTGCTGATTTTGTTGGCATTCATAAATCATCTGCCTTAAGGATAATACATCGTGTGACTGCAGCATTAGTTAAGAAACTTAGTCTTTTTGTCAAATTTCCAATGGATGAAAACAAGCTGAAACAGGTAAAAAAAAAATTTTTTTGAACTTGCTGGGTTTCCAAATGTAGTGGGTGCTGTTGATGGTGCCCACATACGGATCCAGGCTCCATGTCAGCAGGAGACTATTTACGTGAACAGGAAAGGGTATTATTCAGTGACTGTGCAGTTAATATGTGATGCAGGACTTGTAATAACAAATATTGTAGCCATGTGGCCTGGCAGCATGCATGATTCAAGAATCTTAATGAACAGCCAAATCGGAAGGGATTTTGAGGAAGGTAGGATAGAGGGATATCTCCTTGGGGACAGTGGATATCCTGTAAAGCCATGGCTCCTCATACCATATCTAACTCCTCATAATGCAGTCCAAAAGAAGTTCAATGCTGCACACATTCGCATAAGAAATACAGTCGAGAGGTGCATAGGGGTACTGAAATACCACTTTCATGTATTGCATGGTGAGATGAGGATGTCCCCCGACAGAGTGTGTTCAAGCGTGTGTGCAACAGCATTGTTGCATAATTATGCCCAGTGAGTGTTGAAATTTCCTTTCTATAAACTTTTTTTTAATTAATCTTTATGCCACTGTTTGTTGTAACCTCCGTTGACCAGAGCGGGTTACACCCTCTACCCTCTCCTGCCCCCATGATGGGTGCGTCCACTTGCAGATGTGTGTAACCATGTGACCTGATAAGTCCTGGTAATTTATAGTTATATATATATTTTTTTGTCTCTCCAACCCCCCCCCCATCTCCGTGTAATGGGCACAGTTGCTGACTCAACTTCTGCGGGGACATCCAGTTGGCCTTGGATGTATCCTCCCTTGGGCCAACACATGCAGAACCCCCTCCCCACCCCATTTGATGAATTACAGTCCTGCATCATCTTTGTTGCTTAACTGTGGATGGTATCCACCTTGTGACTGTTCTTGCCCAGGTAAGGCTTCTAGAACTGAGTGCAGTACTCCATTTGATGCTTTAGCAGTGTTAAATATAATGACATCCCTTCCGCCTACCACCTGCTATTGATATCGCTGCCTACGCTTACCAGGATGATGCTTGGGCCCTCTGTTAATTTTTCACAGTGCGTTTATATTCAATGGTTATCGGAAATGTCAAGCCATTGTGTTCATTCCTCAGTTTATGAAAGACTCTTCCACCCTCCCAATTGAAATTAGTAGCTATCCCCTATTTTCTCTCTATCCCCTGTAGCATTGTTTGCAGATCTATGTATTTAACCCTACATTCTATATCCTTGACCACGTTTAATGCAGTATTCTAGATAGAAATGTTTGTGTAGCTAATAATTACCCATGTATCGCGTTCGCGTGTGTGTGTGTGTGTGTGTGTGTGTATGTGGTAAGTGATTTGCTAGCTTGCCTATTCTGCTAGAAGCAGGTTGGGTATGGGTACTGTTTATCACTAGGATTGAGGAATGAATTTATATCTGTTTGTGTTCTTGAGATTATACATGGGTAAATGAGATACCACAGAATACTACTGATTACATACATTTATACTTAATTTGTTATTAAATATTTAAATAGTAAGTACTGGTTAGCTGACTTGTCACATAACTCTGATTCTATTCAGGATGAGGAGAGTCCAAGATCTGGAAAAGAATCCAGATGATGAAGGTTTGATGCAGGATGAATTAGATATTGACTTTCAACATGAGAATAGTGCAACCAGGAACATGGTTGCCGATACTCATTTTTCTTAATGACACTGGTAATGTATTAACTAGCAAGGCTATATTACTTGGTGTATCTGAATGAAGCAAGCAATAATACCCAACAGGGTGGATGGTATTGGGCTATATCCGCCCTCCCAGGGGTGTAATGAGGTCCGACACCGCAGGCAGAGGGCCTTATAGCCCCTGGAAGGGCGAGTATAGCCCATACTGACCACCCTGTTGGGTATATATGGCTAGAAAATGGGCTCCATGTGCTAATTTTATAAAGTAAACAAAAAAAAAACCCATAAGGAACCCATAAGTAATTGATGTAATAAATATAAATTTGTTTTACTGGAAAAGTAGCCCCTGTACTGGTATGCTTTCCAGTAGAGAGTACTGTTCTCTTGTATACCCAGTGCTGTATATATTTTTTTTTTACTGTTTCACAACCTGTTTTTTTTTCTTATTACTGTACAATGACACATTCTTGTTAGGGAGATCTCGCTGCTGCATCACAACTGCCTGCAGTTGAAAGATTTATGTTCGGTTTTTATTTCATTTCTCGAGGCACAGTGTAAAACTGACATTTTTGTTTTAAAAAAATTAGTGGCACATTTCTCGATAGGGATATTCCTCTCCTGCATGTCGCCTGCTGACAGATTAAAAGCTTTATGCCAGCTCCTCATATCGGTTCTCGGGGTGTTATTTAACAAAGAAAATGTATGTTTTGCAGATGGGTCAAGTGGGGCTGCAGTCGAGGTGAGCTGGGGAAGCTATTTTGCTGGTAGCACTGAGCACGCGATATGTTAGCGCTACAAGTTTAAACCAAAGAAAGATGTTTTTTGTTTGAAGGAAAAGAAGTGGCTGGTTTGAGAAGTGGCTGGTTTGGTGTTATTGGGTTTTGTGGTTTTGTTTTGCTATTTTACAGCTGGGCAGAGTGTTTACATTACTGGGAAAACTGGTTAATGATTGAATGAGTGGGGGGGGGAATGGTGGAGTTTTGAACATTAAATTAGCGGACTTTAGCCAATTACAGAACAGGCTGGGCAGCAGGCTTGTGGTGATGGGGCAGGTTAGGCTGGCACTTTTAATAGCTGTGCATCTGTTGTCTGACAGATGCCCAGCTAGAGAAGTTCCTGAGCCAATCAGAAGCCTCAAATCATTTTACCCATTTTCTAATATCAGTTTAGATTGTGTGCCAAGCTATGTCAGCTTTCTGATTAGCTGTGGTACTAGGTTAGCTGGGCATCTATCAGTAAACAGATTACTGGTCACTAAAGGTATCAGAACAGTCAGTCCCATCACACAAAGCAGGATGATCAGACCCACATTTCAAAAGCGATTGCCCACCTTTTATTTTCCCCTATGTTAGCCCGTAGTGGCCCATGATCAAGTGATTCTCAGTTCTGCCACCCACTCACTTTCATGCCACAAACTTGTCTGTGGCAAACAAAAAGCAGTTGTGTATGACAATAAAAAATGTTTTATCCACTCAATGGTGTATACAGGCTTAGAAAGTGGGCTAATAAAATTAATGGATCCAATTGGTTGATATACCTGGCAAGGTCAGCGTCTATCAGATAACATAGCCCTGGTATTAAAAAGTACCAGTCTCCATCAACCACAACAAACATAGCTAGCTGAACCTTTGCCCATTTAGCGAGTGCTGAGACTCGATCACAATTCTATCCGCCTTTTCATTCGGAACCATGTAGACATATAAGCTTTGTTTGTAAACGTCACAATTCTCACACCACTACCACATATACCCAAACCATTACAACAAAAACATGTCACGCATACTGTCCATTTCACTTGCCACATACCTGAATGCAGGTGAACCATTTAAATGTAAGCTAACAGCCCTAGCATGCTATGTGCTCAGTGCTACTGCTGTCAGCTTTCCTTGCTCAGTCAGTCTCCAACACCGCTCTAGCTCCCATCGACCATCGCAAAAGTAATGTTACAAATGATAGTCACACATTAAAGCACTAAAGAAATTAAATACAAGTACCTCGGATTGCCTTATTTGATTAAAAAGTAGCTGAATCAGCAGAGAGAGAGAGAGAGAGAAAGAAAGACAGATTGGGCAACCTCCGGTACCGCTTCTATGTAGGAAATCTGTGGTACTGTCTTACTTTTTCACACCTTCAGTACCCTCCATGGTGTACGGTGCTGTGCTATGCCATACTTTCTATGGGCAATGATGCCATCCACTGGCAGCATTGGGCCATATTATGACACAGGACGGTCTGTCATAGCACAATCCCACCCATCTTGGATGGTGTTACTGCTTACTTACTCACTTTGCAAATTTGTGTGTAGTGTTGCTGGGTTTCTGTAACAAATCATAAGTCACTCTGTCAATATTTTCATAGCAACCTGTGGTATTTAGGTTAGTGTGGGGAAGGAGTGGAGGGAATGACAGCACAACAAAAAATGTTATGCCCAAATGAGTACGCCAGTCCCTCTCACTGGGGCAAATGTCTGTGGAAAGGGATAACCAGTCTGACTGTGGGATACCCCCATGCCTCAGATAGGGTGAATTGAGGTTTCAGACATATGGGTGACAGACACAATACCTAGAAGCACGTCCTGGCCAGTGTCCATCATTGCGTAGTTTTGAGAAGCAATATAACAGAAATAATGTTGTGCTTCATTTGCCACCTTCTTGCGCTCAGTTGATATGTTTGTGATGCAGCTTAAAAGCTGTCAGTCTCCATCTTTTTTACCACTGTAATTCCCAGATGCTCCCCTATTTGCTGATAGCTCCTTCCCTGGTTTCTACCTTTAAAGTACTGTTCCTTGTAGTTCTGGACATTGAACGACAACATGTCATTCTACCTACAGGTACAATTGTCTATATTACTACTGAGCATGGCTGTAATGTAACATGAGGGTGTGAGTGGGTGAGTGCTGAGGCAAAATAATTATGCAGCTTACCATGATGTGACGCAGCTCTTTCCATGGTAATTGATAGCATGGGTACTGTACATCATAATCTGAAAAGAAAACACACAATTGAGACACAAAGGATATACAGTTCACATCTACATTTACTAATCAATAAAAATCAACATATGTATTGGCAGTACTTATCTGAACATTGTGTTCTGTTCTGTTCAGTAGAAATGCCATGTACACTCTACGTGATATGGTCTGTTTCATGAAGATCTGTGGAAATAAACAAAATCAATGTATACTGAAGCATTGGCTAGAAGTATTCTCACTGTAACTAGTTGAATAACTTGAAGTGACAACATGGAATGTTTTATATCTCTTCCATTTCTACATATTAAATTTCCTTCCATCTACTTGTGCTTTGATAACTACTTTACTAATATCACAATACTTTGCATAAAAACTGTCTGTAACTCATTTGGCTTTTCTTCATTTGAGTTGAATAAACAGTCAGAAAACGAGCAGATGAACAACAACAATCAGAAGAAGAAGATGATGAGAAATAGGATAATACTGTATAGTTACTAAAATCTGAAGAATATTTATTCATGTAACTTAATCACACAACTAAAGTTATAAACAATACATTTATGTAATCTACATGTTGTTTATAATAAGTATCTTTTTACTGATGTTATGTTATTGTCCATATATAAATACTGATTAGAATATAAGTATTTTTTTGAGTTTGTACGAATAAACATTTATTATGTAACCCTGTTAATCTACTACTTACATTTGGTAATGTGCTTGTGTGCATATTACAATGAATACAGTTTTAAGAACATGCTGAAATTTGACATTGAATGGTGTGGTATGTATGTTAGGAATATTGTCAGGTTAGCGTATACATAGAAATACAATGGTATCGGTGGACATAGTCATACAAGCCGAAAAAATATGTGAATGTCAGTGCCGTGTGATGAACATATAAAAAGCCAGTAGCTGCAGTTGACTTTATGGCTCACGTGTATTTACTTTCAATTAGAAAATCAGTTCAAATTTGTCAGATGATAAGGTTGTGATATGAACATAGACAATGATCTCAGCCTTGTTGCTGTTCTTTCCACATGTCTGCCAGAATGATTTGCGATCTGTAGGCCTTGTGCATTAAAAAAATGCATACATCTGGAATACATAATGGACTGTTGTGGAATAACACATTTATCTTCAACACTGAGTGGTAGGACCCATACCTAACAAGTTGAGAAGCCACAAGTTAGTTATAAAGGTCTTATCACTCATGTATGGAGATAAATGTGTTGTTTTACTGCAAATCATAATGTATTTGATATATACCACACAATGTGTAGTGTTTTAAATGGTGTTTCACTTTGTTTTAGCTTAAATGTGCCTTTCTTTCCATTGTAAGTTCCCTATCTGGCACAGTGTTCTATGTGTTCCATTTCCATATTCTAAATGAAAAAAAAAACATGTTCTAAGTAGCATAAAGAGTGTTCTAAGTCATATAACTGTTGTTAAAGGAATCATTCCTGACAGGGTGGGTGTTATGCTGGGATAACATCCTACCTCGGGTCGTTGGGCCTGAGGCCACTGGCCGAGAGAGTCCAACACCTGAGAAGGGAAGTTATCCCAGCATAACTCCCACCCTGGAGGGCATTATTCCTATTATACAATGGCTTGTTGTTTTAAACAGAAAAAAATACTTTAAATAATGTTTATTTAGTGTTTAAAAATTTCTTTTTAAGAAAAGATGCTGCAAGCAAATCATCAGTAGGGATGTTAAGCCAGGATAATATCCCTGCTGTGATGGCCAACTGACCAATCAGGAGCCAGGATTCTTTCTTGCCATTGTATAATATAAGGTATATAAGTGGTGTTGCAAATGAAAATAAATATATAACCCAGATTAACATGATTTATTTACCCAATATATACACCAATGGTGTGGTATATAGCTGTATTCAACAGATAGAAGGAGGTTGTCTGATCAAATAGGAATTATGTATCCAAAATGGCCTACCTAGATCCACTTGAGTCAATCTATAACTCTACCAGTTTTTTTCAAACAGTCAATGTATCGAACATGGTAGTAAAGTACTTAAATAAATACACAGCATTATGTATGGATTGAGATCATTTTATAAACTTTTAAACTTAGGCCTACATAGTTGTACTAAATATGATTATTTTTTAAAACAGCAAAAATTATCAAAAGAAGAACTCATGCAGTAAAATAAAACACTGGAGCCAGTGCTCAACATTTAACAATATTAATGTAGTTGATATAGTAAATCACACAACTGCAATTAATGTGCAATTAACATGTAGGAATAATGGCAAAGTACACATCTTTGAAAACTGTCAAACAATTATACTAATGTACGAGTTTCTAATGGTTGTGTGCAATTACAATTGCTCAACTCTGGTCCTAATTCACTGTTTAGTTTTATTATCTGTAGATTCAGTTTCTTTATTTCCAGCATTACCTTCTCCTTTTCAATGATTAATTTCTCCTTTTCTATACGTAGGTTTTCTGTCTGCAGCCTTATAACATTAGAATAGTTATCAGATGAGTGTCGACGTTTCCTAGATTTGACACCTTTTCTATTCACTTCATTCATTAAACTTTCAGTAAAGCTATCTGGAATATAAGCGAGAATATAAATACGTGGAAATTATAATGTATGCTGAAACCTGTTATAAACTACTGCACTTACAAATGATGCACACGATTCTCAAACTTTGATGCGATGACCGTACATTACTCGAATTAATAATGTGGCTAGTTCATTAATGCCTAGCCAACACCTCCCTCACACTGTAAATCAACCAAGTCCACCACAATGACAGTAATGATGTAGGAGCATTTGCTACATGTTTTTCAACAATATTTACCAATGCTCGAGGGAGATCCAGGGCGGGCAGGTGGTGCCAGTAGCCAACCTGATGTATGGTGCAGTGTGCATCTAGTTAATTCAAGTTTGAGGATCGTGCCATATCAGTTCAATCAGATCACAGTATGACACTGTCAACTGACAGTGCAATTCATGACTTTAAATTAAAGTCCTTATAATGTACCATTTAAATCCAACTTTGTCACTATTCAGTACTTCAGCAGTATGCATTGGATCGTATCCAGATTCATCTAATAATATCAGGTTTATACTGAAAATGATGGAGTGCATGAGAACTGGTGTCACCAGCAGAAGGAAGGTTGGGATTTGATAATGAGTCCATTAAACAGAGCTATGGTCAGGCCTCACATGTGATACTGCATGCAGCTGAGCATTCCACAGCTTCTTATTGACATTAACTGGGTTGACACAACCAACAGAAGGGTAATGAAGACAGTACAGGAAAGAAGAGAGGTGGAAAATAAGGAACATGATGCAAGCTATCGCATACCCCAATGTTGTAAAGGAGGAGCAAAGTGGGGGTGATAAATGTACCATAACAGGTTGAGCACAATAACACACGCAGCATTCTGCCAATCGACAATTCCCTCTGGCACTATTTTGGCAGGAAAAAGAAAAAGAAATTGTGGATGGACTACTGAATTGTGCTGGGATAACCTCACGCCTTGGTGGTTGGGCACGGGTTGCAGGTCGAGTGCGTCCAATGCCCCAGAAGTGAGGTTATCCCAGCACAACCTACTCCCTGTCATGCATTATTGCTATTATACAATGGCTCATTATACAATATAAAAAAAAGTTTTAAAAATGTTTTTATTAGATTTTTAGTGAGGTAGTGCATTTTTTTATTAAGAGAAGAGGAAAAAAATGCATGCTCATATATGACAGTGAGGTCGTGATGGATTATACCATGGACCTCGGACACTGACCAATGAGAACGGCAGGCTGGCACCTTACCTCCATTGTAAATCCTGTGATAATCACCGCAAAAGGTGTCAGCCAGCCATATCTTGTAAAAAAAAAAGCAATCTGACGGTGAAATAGTGAAACTCCGACCGCCATCCTGTTTCCCCACTAAGCAGAGACTGTAAAACAGCAGCTCCGTACATCAGGGGAAACACAACATAAACACTAACTGCTTTACTACTGAGTCGCTTATTTAAGCATTATACCAAGTACTGTTTTTTTTTAAAATAATAAAAAAGCAGCACTTGATATAATTGCAATAAGCCACTTGGGAGATCTGGGTTATTGGGGGATTTACCATGGCTGGCGTGGATTTACCCACTTGGCAGCGCCTCATGGGCAAACCACTCCAGCCATGGTAAATCCCACGATAACCCCCACCCCCTTTTGGCTTATTGCTTAAATAACCTCACTGTGTCAGGGACACACTGATCAATAGGAGTCCAGGAAATCTTCTTGCCATTGTATAATTTTCAATAATTGCTCATCTAAAAATAAGAGTCAGTCAAGTACCTCTTCACAGATAACATTCTCTGATGGGACATTTTATAGGAGCAATAATATCCTCCAGGTCAGGCGGATTTTAGCTACACGGGACCTTCCAGGGGTCATAATTCTCTCCACCTGTGGCGTCAGGCCTCATTTCACCCCTAGGCAGTCCACTATAGAGCAATACCACCCACCCTGTAGGGTATCATTGCTGATGTTACCCACGGTCATGTGACATGTTTTGACTAATAAGGTTACAGAATTGTAACACAGTACTGCATAATAGAAAACATACCCGTGTCTGACAGATTAACCTTATTTTCTTCAGGCAGAAGAGTTGTTGCTATTATTGACTGCAGATCAAGTAGTTGAATCACATCTTCTGCATTTGCAGTGCGAACAAATTTCTGGTTACCTAGAGGAAAGGTAACAGGTAAAGCAATTAGCAAATAAATAAAAACAAATAAATTACTGAATTCTTTAATTTAGCTCCTTTTTCTCACATTTTTCCAATACACTTATTTAGTATTTCAACTGCTTTGCAAATACATGACAGTGAGGAGACCGTTCAGTGCATTGTTGGAACAGGATAAGGACAGGTAGGGATGCTGACATCAGGTGGTGGATGATTAGGAGGGAAAACAGGAGGTTATTAAGTACTGCACAAGGGAAATGCTTGAGTTCATTAAGACCACAAAACCAAACTGGTAGAACCAGGAGGCACAGTAGGTGATGAGGAAAAAGAATATGGCCTAGGGATGCTTAAAGTGATAAAGGAGTGCAAGGGATCAGGAGGAATATGTCCAGTCAGCCAAGAGAGGGTGATGAGATCAAGTAAGGCAAAATGGAACAGTCCATGGCCAGTGGGATCCGGTGGGATACAGTGGGTTCTTTCGATACATAGGCAAAGAGATGAAAGCAAGGGGAAGGACAGCAAGATAAGGATAGGGAATGGTTGGGCAATGGAAGTGAGGGAACAGGCAGAAGTCAAAAATTAGTCATTTAACTCTGGTTTTATCACAGAGGTGTTGGATCAGGTACAGTGATTGCAGTCAGGATGGGGTCTTTGTACCTGGCCGCAGACTATGCATGGGGGGAGACCAATGTTCCCCGCGCATAGTTAAGGTAGGGTCTATGGATGGGGTGATGGGATTATCCAACAAGGGGTTGAGTGTTTGGAGGGGGGGGTTGTTATGGTGTGAATGGTGTCCGTCACTGCCAAGGTCCACTACACCACCATGGACTGTACAGGTATCACGGCTATGGGCGCTAGAGGATGGGGTGATGCAGTAGCTCATTCAGCCCACTGCAGGCATATTAATGAGTCCACTTTCCATCTCCTTCCCCCCCCTGCCCCCACATGTGCAGCCCGGTACAAGTCCCAAGCCTTCTGCTTCACAATCCCATCACCAGTCTGGAACAAGTACCTACCAAACTACAGTCCAGTACCTGGTTTTACGGCCACTCCCTCACCTCAGTCATTCCCAAGGTGTAAACCACCAGTAGTCCCTACCCTGCAGTTGCACAAGCCCATCACCAGTTCACCCACACCACAGTCCTGTATCTGGTTTGACAGCCCCACCCTCACCTCAATCAGTCCCCAGGTGTAACCCACCAGTAGTCACCCAACTGAGTCCAAAGGTTTGAGTCCCCTCATGTATTTACCACTTTCCATCTCTTCTCCACTCCCCTACGTGTACAATCCCATATCTGACTTTGTACTACCTCCCCCACTCCCCAACCCACAGAAACACCTCCAGCCCAGTACAAGTCACAACCCTGCAGTTGCACAACCCATTAGTACACAGGCTGAAGTCTCCACAAACCACATGCAACCAAATTTGTCTCCAGGTTGTCATCCATACACACACATGTGCTCCATACAATCTCCAGCTTTCAGTCCCCCTTCCCTGCACTCACACCATTCCCACACCCATGACACACACTCCATTCTGTCGCTAGGTCCACATACCCCAACCCCAACCACCAACCAACCAAAGTTCTCAGGATATTACAAACACAGATTCGAGTACTCTTTCACTATCCACATTACATCTCCAGATTTGCACACACACACACACTTGCCTCATTCATTCTCAAGGTTCGAGCAACCCTGCACCATATTTACCTCCAGATTCTATTTTTCACACCACAGTCACCTCATTCCATCTCCAGGTTTGCATCTCACCATTGCACTTAACCCATCCCTGATCTGAACAACCTCTCCCAGCGCCTCACAAACTTTCTGTCTCCAAGGTCCCATCCCCCCGCCAAACTCAGCACATTCCACATATGAGCATCCTCATACTGGACTCACCCCACTCCATCTCCATGGTAAAGGACACCCACCACACCATCACCAGTCTATCAGTAGACTTAACTAACTATATTTCTTATCCCCAGCATTTGCCACCCTCCATCTCCAACCCCAGCAGTTACCATATTCAGTTTCTAATTTTGAGTACCCATCTCCAGCTCTCTTAAGCCCCCTACCATCACTCACCACATTCCATCAGCTAGTTCAAGTCTCAAGGATGACAAAACAGAGTGGAAATATCCAACGTAAGTTGGGTACAGAGACAAGGATGGGCGTGTCTTTCACTCAATGGGGCCACACAGGACGGAGAGCAACAACATAGGCTCATAGTGGCATGACCGACCTGTAAGAGCAGCAAATATCGCTCAGAGTGACATAAAGTCAGCTGTCATGCAAGCAGCGGGAACAATCAGCAGTCTCATGCTGGAACAGAAATCAAGCTGCCCTTCTGTGTCAGCAACTCCACACTCTCACTTCCTGTTACTCAGCTACTACTTCCTCTCAATACTTGAGCTGTCTCTCCCTCGATCCCCTTCCCGCCACACATTTTGTACCTTATTTATGCCCTTGAGATATTTGAAGGTAAATGGAAATGTGCAGGGTAATCATATCAGATGACCTTAAGGTTAGCAAGCAGTGTGAGGAGACAATAGGGAGGGCTGGGGGGATACTGTGATGTATAGGGAGAGGCATCACCAGGAGAAATCAGGAAGTTGTTATCCCTCTGTAGAGACAGTTGATGAGACCCCATCTCCGCAACGACATAAACAGGACAGAGGTACTCCAGAGGAGGGCAACTCAAATGGTGCAGGGTCTGCAAGAGTAGCCATACAAGGAGAGACTAAAGGAGCTTAATATGTATACCCTTGAGGAAAAGAGGGGGGGGACATGATAGAAGCTTTTAAGTACCTCAGTGGAATCAACAAAGCCCAAGAGGGTAGCATATTTCACCGTATGGCAACACTCTTCTCTCGTGGAGGGTTTAGGCACTACTCCACCAGTATGCAGTGTGGAAAGGGGAGGACGCTGTTAGTTGCTTGGCTGCAGCAATGTCCTCAGCATGGGGGGGGACGGTGGAGAGGAACAAATCCTGGATGCCCGGCATGCTGCCACAGAGTCCTTAAAATATATATATAGTGACCCCTGCCTCCATATTGGACCAAAATCTCACTCATTATATACTTCAGCTTCTGTATCTTATTGCCAAGGGATTTGATTTTTCAAGATTTACACAGGTGAGGTGATAGGGAGAAGGGATAACAACTGTTATGCCAACAGGACAGGGGCAGGCACCTGCAGTAACAAATTATTCAGCAACCGGCTGCAGAATATTAGAAAACCAATCAATCTTTTTTTAATTTTTTACATGGGCCTGTACTCCAAGTCTCTCCGACTCTTTTCCTCCTCCTGACTTTTCCCCCGGTATCATCATCTCAGTCTCTCCTGCCTCTACAGAAAGTACTAACCATCTCAGCTAATAAAAGGAGTTTCTAGTCAGTAAGATATGACCACCATATAAATCAGACTGTGCTATGATAGAACAAAGAACAGCCTTAACGCTATCCCTGCCTGGGATAGAGGATGGGGGAGTGATGGTGTCTGCATGGGGTGCCAAAGGTCGGCAAATATTAAGGAGGAGGTCAAGAGGCTAAGTTGGGTGTTAGGTAGGGAGGGAAGGTGTACAGCATGGTGGCTGTCTGGAGGCGGTGAGTTTGGTGGAGAGCAGTGGGGAAAATTATAGTAGAATGGTGGTGGGTTCAGGTGAATCACCAAATATGGTAGGGAGCAGACAGTATAGTGATGGCACAGGAAGATGGGACATGGCTACCATAACAGGAGGTCAGGATAAGTTGGACAGGGTATGGTTAAATGACAAATGATGGGGAATGAGCAAGAAGGGGGAGTCAGTACACGTAACCAGTTCACAATCCTGGAACAGACGGGGGAGTGGGAGGAACATGTAAAGGAGTGGGCTCATGCAGAAACAGGCACGGTAGATGGCAAAAGGCCCATCAGACAGTGACAGATGACATAATCCATGGCACATACTCTCAGGGGAGCAGGATACAGACGATACCCGAGCACCGGAAAGAGTGAAGGGAAGGATGGAATCCAAAATGCAGTGGATGATGGAAGGGTACAGCAAGGTAAGGGGGAGCTTGTAGAGGGGAGAGCATGGAGGTGATACAGGATGTGTATCTACTAGAGGACAGGGAGTGTAGTACGAGAGGATGATGCAAGGAGGTAGATGGAGGGATTATAAGACAGAGAGAGCGGAGGTCAGTGCAATCCTCAGTGGGGTGTTGGGGGGGGAGTGCCCTTGTCAGTGGTGTAACACACGGTGATGGATTAAAGTGTGGTGGGAAGGAAAGTGGTTGAGGTCAGTGAGGGGAGACAGGAGGCTTGTACTATGATACAACAAAATCTTTTCCAGGATCCACTACTGGTGGAACAACACTAAACACACTGAGACACTGTGACAGACTGCCACAGTGCAGCACTTACCCACACAGAAACTAGGAAAGTCAAATGCAATTGTTAATCTTCCTCCACAACCACATCACATGACAGATGCCCCCATCTAACTTTCAACACACACTGGCACCATGCTTGCCACGGGCTGACCGTGACCCCCTCTCCACCACCCCATGTTGTCTGCATCACGCAAGGAGCCCTACAGTGATCACAATTCTAAATATGAAGGGCTGCTCTAGAAATAGCAGTGTGAGCACTCTAGACATTACTTACTACCAAGAATAGCTCGCTGTCACTTGTTGTAGCGGAGGACACAGCAAAGTCTGCAAGTCCCCCCAAACACCCAGCTAGCAAACACAGACAGTCCCCCCCCCACCAACATGGATAGTCCCCCTAGACACCCATCCATCAAACACGGACAGTCCCCCCACAGACACCTGGCCAGTGAGCACAGAATGCCCCTTCCCAACAAACACGGACAGCCACTCCCAACCAGCACAGACAGTCCCACCAGACACCCAGCAAACATGCATAGTCCCCCCCCACCTCACCAAGGACAGTCCTCCCTCCCCAACACCCAGCTATCAGACATAGAATGTCCCTCCGCCCCACCAACATGAACAATCACACCCAGCTAGCAAATACATGGTAGTTCCCCCTCCCCACAAACATTGATAGTCCGTCCTAGACACCTGATCAGCAATCACAGATATTCCCCCATTAAGCCAACAAGGACAGCCCCCAGACACCCGTCCAACAAACACAGACTGTCCCCCCACCTCCCAACCAGAAACCCTGTCAGCAAACATGGACAATCCTCCCACCCACCAACACGGACAGCCCTCTCCCCAAGACACCTGGTCAGCAAGCATGGAATGTCCCCCTCTACATCATCATGGAGAGTCCCCCCCAGACAAATGGCCAGCCAAGACCACCAAACAATGGCTAGTGTCCCAACCCCACCACCACAGCCAGTGTCCCCACATCACCACAGCCAGTGTCCCCACCTCAGAATAGAAAATAGACTGTCCCCCAACCCCAAACACAGATCATCCCCCGAGCCCCACCAAACACTGACCACCCTCCCAGCCCCAAACACTATGTGCCCCAGCCCCAAACACTGACCGTCCCCCAACCCCAAACGCAGACCCCCCTTCACCAAACACTGACCTTCCACTTTCCCTGAGACATGGCCCAGGCGCCCCCCCAAAAAAAAACAACATTTCTGGGATGTGAATCATGGCAATAATTTTCAACAACCAGCTTGCAGCACAATTACTTACCACATCAATAAAGGCACAGACAGGGCAGCATGCAGCAGGGCACAGCAAGGCCAAGAAGGCAGGCCAGGTGGCTTCATCTCTTCCGAATCATGTTCCTCTCCTGATAAATCCTCCTCAGACACAGTAACTTTTTTTTCCCCCAGCACCAGCATCACGGATTTGTTGCAGCCTCCCTGCACCACTGGCTTCAGGGGCCATGGGCATTTCAATTGGGGACCTGGGAGAGCTGGAGAGTCGGCACGGTGATGACGAGTCACAGTGGAGAAATCCTCCAACTGATGGATGGCAGACAGCGAGTAACCCACGGTAGTCCTACCACTCCAACCCACCCCCAGACAATGAATGCAGCCATGTGCTGGCTTCTCAATTGCAGGCAACTGGGCAAGAAATAGAGCCATGATGTTTTCCTGTCCATGCAGGCACACTCGTGACTGTAGCTGCAGTGCTATCTGATTGGCTGCAAAATGCACATTGCTGTGGTTACAGTGTGCTTGCAACCAATCGGAAATGGGGATATTTTGGGAGCTGGGGCAATTGTCAGGAAAGGAGTCAAAGTGTCGGACAGACAGTAATGTGAAAAAAATTTACAGTCCTCGGATCCCACCCCCCCGTTGCTCTTCCAGATCCAACACGCCGAGAGCAAAAAAATAAAAATAAACAAAAGTGAGCAAATGAAAACGTCCAAAAGTCCCTGTCTCTTTGCTCGGGGGGAGCAGCCTGCCCCCTGTCCCCCCTGTTATCTACGCCACTGAATGACGTGACAAGAAACAAACTCCAGCAACAGCACTGACTCACTGCCCTGACTAGTAGAAATCAAACATCCACTCACACTTCCTGTAGCCCTGCTCTGCTTCCTTGCAATGCTGTCTCTCCCTTGATCCATTAGTCTCTGCTTTAAGAATACTTTTTGTGCACATTTGCCATATTCCACCACTGACTTATCTCGATAAAGATAATTGCAGGCTCACTCAAGGGTGTGTGTGTGCGTGTGACAGCAGCCGCTTCAATTGGATGGGAAGCAGGGAGGGAGTTTCCTCACATAAAAAAAACAAAACAAAAAAAAATTGTTAAACATTGTTTAAGGGAAGATCGGCACCCTTAAACAATATCTTGGACTGTGTAGGACTTTTGAACTGAACGCATGAAAGGCAGATGAAGTGAACGATGTTTCAACTCACATCACACAATTTCTGTCAAGAGCCAATGCACAAGCTATTTATCTCCCGTGCTCCTTCTGACTGCACAGCAAGGTAAACAATCTATGAGGCAGCAGTCTGACTGACTAAAAAAGCATATAAAATATATACTTAGATTCATAAATAAGGCACATTATCAACCCCACATAAAAGAGATGCCATGTTCAAATACATGCACTCGGTAAATACTTCATGACTGAGACCTACTGTAAAATGAAAACAAACGCTGGCAAAATGTAACATCATGACATTTAGTACTGAGGTAAAGTTACATAAAATGAAGTCATAAATCTTACCGTTACTTCTTGCCATTGACACATGTAGATTATCATTGACAGTGCTGTTCAGCAGTACTACAGCTGCTGTATCTTCAGAAGGAGTTTCAAAACATGTTTCTATACCTCCAGAGATACCGGAAAAAATTTCTGAACTTGGTCCATAGATATTCATAATTAATTCTGTCAGTATAGTCAGAGGTTGAAACGGACTTCCCCCAGTTTTAGTTTTTTTTGTTTGGTCACCTCTTTTTTGGCATCAGACAGTAGATTTTTCCATTTTTTCGAACCTCCTCTGTTGTTCTAATAACAGATGGGTTAACTGCATTGACTTTTTCTGTGATCTCATCCCAAGCCTTCTTTTTTTCACTATTTGTCAGATTTGGCCTAAACTTTCCCAGAATAATTTCTTTTCGGATAACAATCTCCTCAACCAATGTTAGTTTTTCCTCCTCAGAGAAGTTAATTTTCTTCACCTTGGCAGCCATCTTGAATACACTATGGCAGCTTGAGAAAATAAGACCAGAACTAAGACCAGTCTGAGTTACCTAGCAACAACAAGTTAAGACAGGGCTAGTTTAAGTCATCCATCTGTGAGGTTTGTAAAACAGACTTAAATGGCTGACTTACGCTAGACCACTTTTAAAGACTTAAAAGAGGCTATAGACTTAAATATAAGCCTGCCTTTGTGCAACCGGCTGCTGGTCTCAGCTGGTGGGCCCAGCTGGTCAGGTGCGAGGACTGCGGGTTGTCTGGCATCATCTTGCCGCAGGTATTTTTCTGTTTTTCCTCATGGCCATCCTGAGAGGCATGACATACAATGACACCATAGCATGCACTGCACTTTGGCATTTGCCACACTCCCACTCCCCCTTACACTCTTGGCAGTATGGAGTGCCTTTTCTCCCAGCTTCCATTAAGGGCCAGGCAACCACTAAGTTCTGCAAACCCTCTCCCCTGGAAGAGGGGAGCAGTCCTTTGGACACTTGATCCTCTTCTCTCTGACTGGCCCTCCAGCACCCTGAGTTTGCTTCTGAACCTGGATCATCAGCATCTCAACCTGTAGTGCCACCACTGAGCCAGTGAGCCAGCCTGCTGTGTGGAATTGTTAAATTCCACTTTCACTGGAATTCTGCAGAATTGTGGAAATTCTGCTTAAGTCCTGCTTCAGGACAGGAAGGTAGAGGTACAGCTACACTTACATCCACAAGTTAGATGCCTTTGGAACTGTACTCTTGCATTAAGGCAGGGTAAAAAGGGGAGAGAAAAAAGTCAATAGTAGTCATGTTGGGAGTGGTGCAATGCAGGGACTGGGGCGGCAGTCTTCAGGGAGACGTTCTGGAGACTGAAGTGCTGCCTCATCTGCAGGCACCTCTCTGGGTTGAGGGAGGAGGTTGCTTGTCTCTGGGATGAGTTGGCTAGGGTTCAGGAGGCCTCCTCCCCCCACCAATGGACCACCAAATCCACACCTGCTGCCTCAAAGGATGCCAGGAGTGAGGGACAGTTGGACAAAGGTGGGCTCAGGGAGGGTGAGAGAGGTGGGGCAGAGGTGCATCTAACCTGAGGTTCCAATCCACAACTCCTATACTGTTCTGGCAGGGCAGGACTGTCTCAATGAGAGACCCTCAGTGCTGGACAAGGTGGATGTGGGGATCCTCCACAGTGGAGAACCTCTGGTGATGGCATGAGACCCCAGAGAAGAAGGAAGCAACTCCTAGTGGGGAACTCTATTATTAGGGGGGGTAGTCCTGGGAGGTGGGAAACAGGGAGGTCAGGTGCCTGTCAGGCACAATGGCTAGGAGGGATTGAAGCAAATCCAAAGGATTACTGAAGCAGCAAGACAGGAGGTCAAGCTAGATGTCATCCCCACCTGGGGACAAATGATCTGGCTGGGGATGATGTGAGGGCAGTGCAGAGGGAGTTCAAAGAGTTGGGAAGGGGTCTTAGATAGGTGACACACATGGTAACTTTCTCAGAAGTACTACCTGTTTACAGCATGGGGGAGGCCAGGGTACTCTGAACCAGAGGATTCAATGAATGGCTGAAGATCTGGTGCAGAGCTGAGGGATTTGGCTTCATTGGGGACTGGGGACCACCTGGAGAGATGTGGCTTTGTATGGGAGGGATGGCCTACATCCATCAGGAGGGAACCAAGATCCTTAGTGAGAGATTTAAATGTTTCATTGGCAAATATTTGAACTAGCCAAGGTGGGTGGCAGAATTAAGCATGGAAATACCAACTGCCCCTCCCCCCACAGGTTAAGGTAGACAAACAGACAGATACTAGAGATGAGAAAGGAACATTTAAACAAGCCAAGGGGATGGCAAAATTAAGCAGGGAAAAACCAACTGTCCCCCCCGCCACAAGGGGAGGTTGACAAACAGGCTGATACCAGGGCCATGGAAACAACAAAAGGAAACACAAAGGAGGGAAATAGCAGGGGAGACATGGTGGGAGGATGTAGGGATCAGGATGGGGGAGCTGATGCAGGCGGGGGGACCAAAACATGGAAAGCCATGGGTACAAATGCCCAGAGTCTGGCAAACAAGATCCCAGACCTAGTGGCCTTGATGGTAGAGGAAGACCTAGACATTGTTGCAGTCACTGAAACATGGTACAAAGGAAACCAAGACTAGGATGTTACCATACCAGGGTACACAATCTTTAGAAGAGACAGGGAGGGCAAAAAGGGTGGGGGGTTGCTATGTACCTCAGAGAGGGGATCAAGGCAATGGAGATGGGGGAAGACAGGCTGAAGAAGAGGCTCTAATGGGTCACATTAGAGACATGAAATGGCACCACCATCCACACTGGAGTTGTCAACAGACCTCCAGTACAAGGGGAAGAAATAGACAGGATATTAGTGGAAAACATACCTGGTGGGGGGGTTGCCAGATATAAACTGGAACAAATATGCAGCAGCCACCATCAGGAGCAGAGATATCCTGGATTCCCTGTAAGAAGCGTGCCTCAGACAGTTGGTGAGGGAGCAATGTTAGACATGGTTTTCACAAATGGTGACAGAACAACAGATCTATCAGTGGGCAGTCATCTAGGGACCAGCAATCACTATACAATGTGGTTTAAGGTGAAGACAGTAGTAGAGTCGAGCCACTCAAAAGTAAAGATCCTGGACTTAAGAGGGCAGACTTTGCAAAAATAGGGGAACACCTCTGGAAAATCCTGGCAAAGGTGGAGGAAGGGGGAGGAGTGGAGAAACAGTGGCAGAAACTTAAAGGAGCCATAGCAGAGACAACAGGCTTCTGTGTAAAGCTAATAAACAAAGCAAAAAGAAAGAGAAAAACAAGTTTATTAACCAGTGCATCAGGGGATCCAAAAAAATTCTGGTCCCACATAAAAACGTTCTTGGGATCCACCCATTCCCCTACCCCAAATGACAGGGTCCTTAATGGTGCCACTGCAATAACCCTCAAACCATCACCAACTACTTTAATAATCAGTTTTCTGACCTAACCAAATATACATCAGCCTTCCCTGCCTCTCATCAACTGGATCCCTTAACACCCTCCCTCCAAGCAACAATAATCCCCACCTTTCACTTTAAGGCTGTTACTTGAAGGGAGGTAATTAAAATCTCCTCAGCAAGATCTCAGACAGCATAGCCACTGGATCTGATGGTACTGAGCCAAGGCTGTTTAAAAATTGCTGCACCTCTCATTGCCGCCCCTCTGGCCAGAATCTCTGCACTCTCCTTCTTCCCCAGGTGGGGATGACATCTAGCTCACTCTCCTGTCTTGCTGCTTCAGCATTCCTTTGGATTTGCTTTAATCCCTCCAAGCCATGGGGCCTGGTAGGAACCTGACCTCCCTGTTTCCCACCCCCAGGACTACCCCCTAATAAAAGAGTTCCCCACTAGGAGTTGCTTCCTTCTCATGCCATCACCAGAGGTTCTCCACTGTGGAGGATCCCCACATCCACCTTGTCCACCACAGCAGAGCCAGGTGTTTGGATTTAAAACTGCTCTAGATAGTGTTTGGCAGAGGACAGCAAGAGGAAGGAGGTGCTGTCAGAACTTTAATACTCTACTGTGACTATATAGCCCTCCCTGCCCCCCCCCCAATTAGTTCCATTTTTATAGGCACAGGATTTGACTGACAATAGGAACTTCCTGTTTGGGAGCAGGAAGGAAATGATCACAGAGGCACAAAAGATTCACCATCCTAGAAGGAAAAGAGTAGCTCTCCAACCCCCTCCCCCTAGCTGCTAGTGGTCTGACTCTGAGCAAGCAAGAAGGAGACTACTGAGGAATACAGGAACTCCCTGTACCAGAACAGGAAGAGCAGGGGCTTTAAAGGCATGGAGGCAGTAGGAAAGTAGAAAAAAAAATTAAAATAAACAGAGAGAGGAAAGAGTAAGCATTCAAAACAACAGCTATGGGGCCCAAATAAGACATGATGGGAGTGGTGCAGTGCAGTGGCTGTGGAGCGGCAGTCTTCCGGGAGACATTCTGGAGGATGCAGTGTTGTCCCATCTGTAGGCACCTTTCTGGGCTGAGGGAGGAGGTTTCTCATCTCCAGGTTGAGTTGGCCAAGATTCAGGGGACCTTCTCTCCCACCCAGGGACCACCAGGGCTGCTGCTGCTGCCTCAGGGTTCACCAAGAAAGAGGAGTGGTTGGACCACAGTGGGCTCAGGGAGAGTGTGGGTGGTGGAACAGAGGTGCATCCCTCCAGTTGTACCTTTCCATAGTTCGTACGCTGTTCTGGCAAAATGTGGTTCCTCCATGGAGGCACCTACAGTGGAGACCAAGGAGGATGCTGGGAACCTCCACAAAGGAGACCCACAGGGGAAGGAAACAACTCCTGGTGGAGGACTCCATTGTTAGGAGGGTAGAACTGGGGGAGAGGGGGAGAGGGAGGTAAGGTGCCTGCCTGCCTGGTGTCATGGCTTGGAGGGATAGAGAGCGAATCCTTTGGATTGCAAGAGCAGCTGCACAGGGGAGGGAGCTGGATGTCATTGTTCACTTGGGGACAAATTACCTGGCTGGGAATGGGATCAGAGCAGTACAAGAGGAGTTTGTGGAGTTGGGGTGGGGCCTTAGACAAGTTGCACACACAATAACCTTCTCGGGGGTGCTTCCTGTCTATGGCATGGGTGAGGATAGGGTGTTCTGCACCATGGGATTCAATCAATGGTTGAAACACTGGTGCAGGGCTCAGGGTTTTGGCTTCATTGGGGACTGGGGGTCCACCTGGAGGGATACAGGCCTATACTGGTGCGATGGTCTGCATCTGTCCATGAGGGGAACCAGGGTCCAAGGTGATAGGTTTAAATGGTTCATTTTCAAGCATTTAAACTAGCCAAGGGGAGAGGCACTGAGAAGGAGCAGGGAAATCCTAGCCCTCCCCAAAAATCAGGGTAGTTAGTGACATAAACACCAAGATAGAGAAGTCGATAGGGAGAAGGGCAGGGGTAAATGGAGAAAAAGGCAAAGGCAGTAAGGACAGGGATGGGGCAAAAAGGAGTATGGCCATCACAAAATGGAGGGTAATGAGTACTAATGCCCGTAGTCTAGGTAACAAGCTCCCTGAACTGGTGGCCTTGATGGAAGAGGGACGCCTGGATATCATGGCAGTCACAGAAACACGGTACACAGAGAACCATGACTGGGATGTCTCATACCAGGGCAGACAGTCTACAGGAGGGACAGGGAGGGTAGAAGAAGAGGAGTAGTAGCTCTCTACATAAGGGAAGGGATTAAAGCAATGGAACTAAAGAGTAAACAGGGAGGAGGGGAGGCACTGTGGGTCATCCTGGAGACCGGACATGGCACCACAATCTGCACGGTGGTTGTATACAGACCCCCATCTCAGGGGCAAGAAATGGACAAGGAAATGATAGAAGGCATCCTTAGAATGGCAAAAAAAGGGGAGATATTGTTGATGGGGGGGCTTGAATATGCCAGATGTTAACTGGAGCACTTTGCTGCAGCCACATCCAAGAGCAGAGTCATTCTCGATGCCCTACAGTGGGCATGCCTCAGACAGCTAGTGTTGGAACCCACTCGGGAGGGAGGGAGCAATCTTAGACCTGGTACTCTCAAATGGGGATGGAGATAGGATCTCAGATCTAGAAGTCGGTAGCCATCTGGGAACAAGTGACCATCAAACAGTGTGGTTCATGATAAACACAGCCGCAGAGTCAAGACATACAAAAGTGAAGGTACTGGACTTTTGGAGGGCTGGCTTTGTCAAAATGGGAGAGTGCCTCAGAAAAGCACTAGCAAACAGGCAGGAAGGAGGGGTGGAGGAACAATGGAGAAACATCAAAACTGCCATCACAGAGGCAACAAGCCTTTGTGTAAAGCAAATAAATCAAAATGAAAGAAAAAAAACACACTGGTTCTCAAAAGAGGTGGCAGGGAAGGTTAGGGAGAAAAATACAGCATTCAGGAAGTTTAAGGAAACATAGAAGGAGCAGGACAGAGGACTCTACCAGTTAAAGCAGAAGGAAGCAGGGAAGGCAGTCAGAATAGCAAAGGCCCAAACTGAGGAAAAGATAACCAACTCCATTAATAAGGGGATAAAACCTTTTATAGGTACATTAGGGAGCAAAGAAAGACCAAGGAGGGATAGTGAGGCTTAATAAAGGGAAGGGTGGGTGGGCAGAGAGGGACAGTGAAAAAGCAGGGATACTGAATGAATACTTCTGTTCAGTATTCACAAAGGAAGGGGGGTACCTAATCCAATCAATAGAAACACTCTGGATAGAGGGGTTGATACCAGACCTTTCACAGAAGAAAGAAGTCTGAAAGAACTCCTAAAACTGAAGGTGGACAAAGTAATGTGGCTTGATGGGATTCACCCCAGAATTCTAAAAGAACTAAGGGGAGAACTAGTGACACCACTGATTATTCTTTTTAACAAATCATGGGAGGATGGTGTGGTACCTAAGGATGGGGGTATTAACAACAACACAAATGGAAAGGGACCTGGGGCTAGTCATATCAGATGACCTAAAGGTAAGCAAGTAATGTGAGAAGGCAGTAAGGATGGCTTGGGGGGATACTGGGATGTATAGGAAGGGTGGATGTGATTACCCTTCACAAAAGTGGGAGCAAAGCAGAGGCAGGAAACTTCAGACCTGTTAGCTTGACCTCAGTGGTAGGGAAAATGATGGAATCACTTCTGAAAGAAATAACTGTTGAGTACCTAGAGACCAGCAGGGCACAGGACCCAAGGCAGCATGGATTCATAGCGGGAAGGTCACCTCAGACAAATCTAATAGATTTCTTTGACTGGGTAACGAAAGTAGTGGACCAGGGAGGGGCTATGGACATGGCCTACCTAGACTTTAGTAAAGTATTTGTCATAGTCCCACACAAAAGATTAATAAACAAATTAGCCAGCCTAGGAGTGGGTCCCATGGTGGTAGCCTGGGTCAAAAATTGGCTGGACAACAGGACACAGAGGGTAATAGTAAACGGAGTCCTCTCCACAGAAAGGGGGGGTTATTAGCGGGGTACTGCAGGGTTCAGTACTGGGTCCAGTCCTTTCTAATGTCTTTATAAGTGGCATTGCAGAGGGACTGGAAGGAAACGTATGCCTCTTTGCGGATGAAACAAAGATCTGCAACAGGGTTGATACACAAGGGAAGGTGGAAAGGATGAGAAGGGACTTGTCAAGGTTGGAGGAATTGTAAGATGTATGGCAGCTTAGATTCAATGCAAAGAAGTGCAAAGTAATGCACCTGGGAAACAAAAACCCAGGGGTAGAGTTCACAATGGGGGTTGGGGAGTATTAACAACAACACAAATGGAAAGGGACCTGGGGATAGTCATATCAGATGACCTAAAGGAGAGAAGGCAGTAAGGATGGCTTGGGGGGATAATGGGATGTATAGGAAGAGGCATCACCAGCAGAAAACAGAAAGTTATTCCTCTGTACAGATGGTTGGTGAGACCCCATCTGGAGTACTGAGTACAGTTCTGGAGACCCCATCTCCGCAAGGACATAGACAGGATGGAGGCAGTCCAGAGGAGGGCAACTAAAATGGGGCAGGGTCTGCAACAGAAGCCATATGAAGAGAAACTAAAGGAGCTTAATATGTATACTCTTGAGGAATGGAGGGAGAGGGGGGACATGATAGAAACTTTCAAGTACCTCAAGGGAATCAACAAAGTCCAAGAGGGTAGCATCTTTCAGAAGAAGAGATGTGCAAGAACAAGACGACATAATTTGAAGATAGAGGAGGGACTGCTCAGGGGCAATGTGAGGAAGTATTTTTTCACAGAAAGGGTGGTGGATGCATGGAACGGCCTTCCTGAGGAGGTCATGTTGTTGAAAGTGGGGGAATTCAAGAGTGCATAGAACAGGCATAAGGCAATTCTGGTAGGGGGGTAGGAAAAAGTAGGCTGCCGGTTAACTAGGATCTGCAGCTTATCCAATAGGTAGGGAAATGGGCAGACTAGGTGGGCCAAGTGGTCCTTATCTGCCATGAAAGTCTATGTTTCTATGTCATAGAAGTGTCCCTGACATTTGGAAAACAGCGTGAGTCACCCCTGTCTTTAAAAAAGGTGACCCTAAGGACCCCTCCAATTACAGACCCATCGTCATCCTGTCAGTTCTAAGCAAACTATTAGAGAAACTAGTCACCATGCAAACCATTGAGTTCCTCTGAAACAATGACTGACTAACTAGCGCACAACACGGCCTTCAAAAAGATCACAGCACCTCCACTGCCCTACTCAAATTCACTGCAGACACTCTCACTGCCGTGGACTCAGGGCTTCTCACGGGAGCGGTTTTCTTTGATATAACTAAAGCCTTTGACATGGTAGACCACCCACTTCTCCTCAACACCCTCCATTCTATGGGTTTTGTACCTAGTGTTGTCAATTGGTTCAACAGTTACCTGTCAAATAGGGCCCATACCGTCAAGTTCAATTCTGCAAGCTCCGACCTAAAGATGGTGAATGTTGGAGTTCCTCAAGGCTCAATCTTTGAGTCACTTCTCTTCTCAATTTTTATCAAGGTCATCACCTCAAATCTCCCCGACACCTCATCTCTACTTTATGTGGATGACATAATGTTGTATGCTACTGCGAACAATGTATCTGATATCAACCTACATCTCACCTCTGACTTCCAATGCATACAAGCCTGGCTATGGGACAACAAACTCATACTAAATGAGACAAAACACAGTCCATGCCATTCAGAACCCTCCCTAAATGCAGGGAATACCAAGATAAGTTCAGGGTCTCCTGCTTAGATGGCTCATATATTACCCCTGTAACATTGTTTAAATACCTGGGGGTCACCCTTGACCAATCATTAAATTTTGATCTCCGCATCAATAAAACGTGCAAATCAGTCAATTCCAAACTAGGCATGGCATAGCGGACTAGCTACATACTAACGCCTACTGTTAGAGTGGCTATAGCTCGGGGCATACTCCTGCCTACCCTGATCTATGGAGCTGCCACATATGCTCCCTTACCAAAATCAAGTCTTTACAGGTGGGATGTCACCTATAACAATATTTGCCTGTTCACCTCAGCCTCCCACAGTCTGAAACACCATTGTTTCCTATACTCGGACCTAAATTGACTATCCCTCAACAATACCAGACTTTACTCCTTTGGCTCCGCTATCGACAGCATCTTAAGGTCTTGTACCCCCTCAACTCTGGCCAAGCTGCTCACCTACTAGACCTCTAATTATGGCCTATGCTCAGCTGACAAATCCCTACTATGCTTCCATAGAAACATAGAAACATAGAATCTGACGGCAGATAAGGACCGCTTGGCCCACCTAGTCTGCCCATTTTCCTACCTAACAGATAAGCTGCAGATCCTAGTTAACCAACAGCTTACTTCCTCCTACCCCCCACTAGGACTGCCTTATGCCTGTCCCATGTATTCTTGAATTCCCCCACTATTCTTGACTCCATGACCTCCTCAGGGAGGCTGTTCCATGCATCCACAACCCTCTCAGTGAAAAAATACTTCCTCACATTACCTCTGAGCCGTCCCCCCTCTATCTTCAAATTGTGCCCCCTTGTTCTTGCACATCTCTTTTTCTGGAAGATGCTACCCTCTTGGACTTTGTTAATTCCTTGAGGTACTTGAAAGTTTCTATCATGTCCCTCTCCCTTCTTTCCTCAAGGGTATACATATTAAGCTCCTTTAGTCTTTCTTCGTATGTCTTCTGGTGCAGACCCTGCACCATTTTGGTTACCCTCCTCTGGAGCCTCCACTCTGTCTATGTCTTTTGGGAGATGGGGGTCTCCAGAACTGCACATAGTACTCAGATGGGGTCTCACCAACTGTCTGTACAGAGGGATAACAACTTCTGTTTTCTACTATTGATGCCTCTTCCTATGCATCCCAGTATCCCCCAGCCTTCTTTACTGCCTTCTCACATTGCTTGCCCACCTTTAGGTCATCTGCTATAATTACCCCCAGGTCCCTTTCTATTTTTACTGTTGTCAGTATCTCACCCCCCATTGTGTACGCTTCCCCTGGGTTTTTGTTTCCCATGTGCATTACCTTGCACTTCTTTGCATTGAATCTGAGCTGCCATAGATTTGACCATTCCTCCAACCTTGCCAAGTCCCTTCTCATCCTTTCCACTCCATCTTGTGTATCAACCCTGTTGCAGATCTTTGTGTCATCTGCAAAGAGACATACTTTTCCTTCCAGTTCCTCTGCAATGTCACTTATAAAGACATTAAAAAGGACTGGTCCCAGTACTGAACCTCGTGCACCCGCTAGTAACCCTCCTTTCTTCACTGTGTACTCCATTTACTACTACCCTTTCGCCTGTTGTCTAGCCAATTTTTATCCAGGTTACCACCTTGGGACCCACTCCAAGGCTGGCTATCTTGTGTATTAATCTTTTGTGTGGGACTGTATCAAATGCCTTGCTAAAATCTAGGTAGGCCATGTCCACAGCCGCTCCCTGGTCTACTACTTTGGTCACCCAGTCAAAGAAATCTATTAGATTCATCTGACACGATCTTCCCATCGTGAATCCATGCTGCCTTGGGTCCTGTGCCCCACTGGCCTCTAGGTACTCAACAATTCTTTCCTTCAGAAGTGATTCCATCATTTTCCCTACCACTGAGGTCAAACTAACTGGTCTGTAGTTTCCTGCCTCTGTCCTGCTCCCACTTTTGTGAAGAGGAATCACATCTGCCCTCCTCCAGTCCTTGGGTACCACCCCATCCTACCATGATTTATTAAAGAGAGTAGTCAGCGGTGTCACTAGTTCTGCCCTTAGTTCTTTTAGAATTCTTGGGTGAATCCCATCAGGCCCCATTGCTTTGTACACCTTCAATTTTATTTGTTCTTTCAGAACCCTTTCTTCTGCAAATGGACTGGTATCAACCCCTGTCTTCAGAGTGTTTCTCTTGTTTGGTTTTGTAACTCCCTCCTCTTCCTTTGTGAATACTGAGCAGAAATATTCGTTCAGTATCCCTGCTTTTCACTGTCACCTCTACCCACATTCCTCCCTTTATTAAGCTTCAGTATCCCTCCTTTGGTCTTTCTTGCTCCCTAATGTACCTATAAAGGTCTTATCCCCTTCTTAACAGAATTGGCTATCCTTTCCTCGGTTTGGGCCTTTGCTATTCTGACTGCCTTCCCAGCCTCTTTCTGCTTTAACTGATAAAGTTCTCTGTCCTGCTCCTTCTGTGTTTCCTTATATTTCCTGAATGCTGTCATTTTCTTAACCTTCCCTGCCACCTCTTTTGAGAACCATAGTGGTTTTTCCTTCTTTGTGTTTTATTGATTTGCTTTACACAAAGGCTTGTTGCCTCTGTGATGGCTGTTTTGATTACTCCCCATTGTTCCTCCACCCCTCCTTCTTGCCTGTTTGCTAGTGCTTTTCTGAGGCACTCTCTCATTTTCCCAAAGTCAGCCCTCCTAAAGTCCAGTACTCTTGCTTTTGTATGGCTTGATTGTATGGCTGTGTTTATTGTGAACCACACTGTTTGGTGGTCGCTTGTTCCCAGATGGCTACCCACTTCTAAATCTGAGATTCTTTCTCCATCCCCATTTGAGAGTACCAGGTCTAAGATTGCTCCCTCCAGAGTGGGTTCCAATACTAGCTGTCTGAGGCATGCCCCCTGTAGGGCATCAAGAATGACCCTGATTTTGGATGTGCCTGCAGCAAAGGTGCTCCAGTTAACATCTGGCATATTCAGGTCCCCCATCAACAATATCTCCCCTGAATGCCCTAAATGCAATACTACTAAAGGCTCGAGAGCTTTTGCCCACCATGCACCTCAGCTATGGAATTCACTCCCACTGGACGTCCAGCTTGCTCCTACACACAATGCCTTTAAAAAAGTGCCCCGCCAGCACCTCAGCTCCACCAAGCTATGCTCCTGTTTCAAACCTCATTAGTCCCTGGCTCTCCTGCCTGTGCCAACACAATAATTGATTTCCTTCAAAGCTCCCTTTGCAATATTGCCTATACCTGATTTCTGTCTTGACACTAGCCCCCAGCAATTATCCCTCTCTCTCTTTGCCAACTCCTATCCTCTACCAGACCTTGTCTCTGATTCCTACCTTCTCTAACCCCTGCTATCACAACATCCAGTCCCCTGACCATTATACCCCTGCACTTATCAGTAACTGACTGCACTTTATTTCTGTTTTTTCTTCTATTTTTTACTTTTAATTTTTTAACTTTTATTTTACTGTCTTTTCAGGGTTAAAACTGCAGTACTCCTGTTCCCGAATTTTTTTTGGCATGCTATGACTACTAACTCCTATCCTCCTACCATGGTCACTCTGTATACTTCCTGTACTGCCTATGCTTATTGTTTAATGTTTCAAAGCACCCTGTATACTACCTGTGCTGCTCAGTTTATTGTTTAATTGTTTCACAGCACCTTTGCTAGTGTATCTTGTTGTAACATACTGTTTGTTAAACCTGTAATGTCTACCTTGTAACCTTCCGGGTCATGCCTGAAAATAGTCATCTCTATGGCTAGTGCATCTACCTGGTAAACAAAAACTAAATAAATAAAGAAAGAGGTAGCAGGGAAGGTTAGGGGAAAAAGCAGACATTCAGAAAGTACAAGTCAACACAGAGGGGGGAGACAGGGAAGTGTACCAGGCAAAACAGAAGGAGGTGGGGAAAGTAGTCAGGTGCATAAATGTAAAAACTGAAGAAAGGATAGCAAAGTCAGTAAAAGAAGGTGACAAAACCTTCTTCAGGTGTATCAGGGAAAGGAAGAAGACCAATGGAGGGTTTGTGAGGTTGAATAAGGGGGTTGAGAGTATGCAGAAGAAACCTAGAAAAGGCAGAAATTCTAAACAAATACTTCTGCTGAGTATTTACAAAGGAAGGGGAATGGGAGGGACCAAAATTAGGGGGTAGAAACACACACGGAGGGGTGGACACCAGTCCATTCACAGAGGAGACAGTCCTAAAGGAACTCTCAAAACTAAAAGTGGACAAGGCAATGGGACCAGATGGGATTCATCCTAGAATACTGAAAGAACTCAGGGAGGTACTAGGGGCACCACTGACAGCCCTATTTAACAAATCACTAGAGGAGGGAGTGGTGCCAGATGACTGGAGGAGGATGAATGTGGTACCACTATACAAAAGTGGAAGCAAGGTTGTGGCTAGAAATTACAGGCCAATCAGCTTGACCTCAGTGGTGGGGAAAATCATGGAATCCATGTTAAAGGAAAGCATTATGGCAAATCTGGAGGCTAGTGGGGCACAAGACCCGAGGCAACATGGATTCACAGCAGGGAGATCTTGTCAAACAAATATGATAGATTTATTTTACTGTGTAACCAAGATGGTGGATCAGGGAGGGGTGGTGGACATGGCCTACCTAGATTTTAGCAAGGCATTTGATACGGTCCCACACAGGCTAGTAAACAAGTTGCATAGTCTGGGAGTAGGTCCCAAGGTGGTACAATGGGTCAGAAATTGGCTGAGCAACAGGACACAGAGGGTGGCGGTGAATGGAGTTCAGTCCTAGGAGAGGGAGGTGACCAGTGGGGTGTCACAGGGTTCAGTTCTGGGGCCAGTCCTCTTCAATGTCTTTATTAGTGACATTGCAGAGGGGCTGAAAGGGAAGGTGTGCCTCTTTGCAGATGACACTGAGATCTGCAATAGGGTGGACACTCCAGGGGGTGGAAAAAATGAGAAGAGACCTAGGCAAATTGGAAGAGTGGTCAAGAGAGTGGCAGCTTAAATCCAATGCAAAAAAGTACAAAGTCCTGCATTTGGGCCACATGAATCCTGGAGAGGAATACAAAATTGGGGGGGGGGGTACTAACAACAACAAAACTATAAAGGGACCTTGCTATAAACATAACAGACAACCTGAAGTTGGCAAAGCAATGTGAAAAGGCGGTGGGGAGGGCCAGAGGGATGCTGAGGTGCCATAGGGAGGGGCATCACCAGTAGAAAATAGGAGGTGGTGATGCCACTGTACAGACAATTAGTTAGGCCACATCTGGAATACTGTGTTCAGTTCTGGAGACCACATCTCCGGAAGGACATTGACAGAATAGAGGCGGTCCAGAGAAGGGCAACATAAATGGTAAAATGATTGCACCAGATAACATATGAGGAAAGACTGAAAGACCTCAATATGTATACCCTGGAGGAAAGGAAGGAGAGAGGGGATATGATACAGACAGTCAAGTACCTCAGGGGAATCAACAAGGTCTAGAAGGGCAGCATCTTTCAAAAAAAGAGATGTGCAAGGACAAGGGGTCACAAGGGGGCTGGAGAGGGAGACTCAGGGGAAATGCGAGGAAGTATTTTTTCACTGAAAAGGTGGTGGATGCATGGAACAGTCACCCAGTGGAGGTCATACAGGCTAAAATGATTGGTGAGTTCAAGAATGCATGGGATAGATAGAAGGCAACCCTAGTGGTAGGAAAGGGAGGGTAAGCTGCTGATCATTTAGGATCAGAAGTTAAGTAGGTAGGGAAATGGGCAGACTAGGTGGGCCAGGCAGTCCTTATCTGTGATGGGGAATCTACATTTCTATGTTTCTAAGTCTGTTGAATTCCATCAAAAGCAGAATTCTGACATTCTGAAAAGGGAATGCTAACTGTAAAATCATATTCTGTGGCTTACTGTATGTAAATAATGGGTTCATTTTCCACAAATCACAGAAGAATATTCCACATAAGCAATAAGATACAATGAGGTGTGCATTAAACAGATTTTATGGCACACCCAGGAACATTGTAAGGCACGAGGCTGCAGGCCAATTGCCTTCAGCCCCTGGAAGTGCCGTAAAATATGTTCAATGCACACCATCGAAAAGTCTTATTGTACTTATAAAATGGGTTTCCTTTACAAAAAATTCTTTTCTCACCATAAAAAAATATATTTATTTGTCTAAAAATAGAAATCATTATGTTGATTTGAGATAAAATAGTCCTTCCACCTGCTACCTGATGATGTCATTGTATTTTGTCATAGGACATTTGTTCTATTGTGGGATCCATAGTTCTGAGGCCAAGTTCAACACCCCCCCCCCCATCAAGAGAAAGAGAGAGTTGAGCTGTGTGATTCTGCATTCTCACAGGTCTGTGGCATTATTGAATATTTTTAATTCAGAAATAACAGCAGAGTAGAATTTATGTTTTACTATGGGACAGCCAGAACAGCCTAATACCAAGTGACAGTTTTTTCAACTGAGAGAGAGAGAGAGAGAGAGAGAGAGAGAGTTCAGCTGTGTGATTTTGTATTTGGTACAGGCATGTGGCATTATAGAGCATTTCTTCAAAAGTAACAGCAGCATGGAATTTATGTTGACTGTGGGATAATAAGAAAAGCTGTAGACAGTAGCACAACAAGAGGGAAATCATTCTGAGTGCCTGGGGGAAGGCAGATAGACAGGCAGAGTGGTGGGTGGGAGATGAGGAGAGACACTACCTGATAACTGTAGGAAGAGAGGTAGCAAGCAGCAAGAGAAGCTCCTGTAAGTGTGCTGGTGACTGAATATTGTGAGATATGTCTTTTTTGGTTTTGAAAGTTAGGGAATGTAACATAACTAAAAGAAGTTAATGGCGAGCGGATCCAGTTTCCCTGATCAGCTGCAAGTCTGGCATGAGGCTCGTTACCAAGGGGGGAAAAAAAGCCACTATTAACAAAAAAAAGAGCATTCCAATATCACACTGATTTTCACACTGAGAAATTATAGAGTGATGAGCCACGTTAGTGAGAAATAAAAAAATGGCAACATTTCAAAAACAAATGTTCTACCAGCACACTGATTTTTGTATTTTGCAGTGCGGTCCTGATTTTCAGCACTTTTTTTTTCCTGTGCATTGAACGGATTTGATGCACAGAGTAAAACCAACCAGAAAGCAGGATTTTATCTCCCTGTTTTATAATGATTATGTAATATATGGACTATTACTATGTTGTTTACATAGTAATGATTTTTAGAATTTTGTGGAATTAAAAAGAAATTCCAAAAAAGCATTTTGGAAGCAGAATTGCCATTCTGCACAAATTCCGCAGGAAGATGTCTACATTTCACACAGCTCTAATTTCCCGCACTGTATGTTCCATTCTTGTTCCATTTATGCTATAATACATCTATGAATTCTTGCACCCAACATGCATAAGTTTGCACTTTTTGGCACTGAATTTCAATTGCATATGCTCAACCACTTTTCCAGTATTTTTACATCCCTCTTTATAGTGTCAATTCCTTCACTATTATCCGCCATGCCACAAAGTTTTGTATCATTAGCAAATACACTAATTTTCCCCAGTATTACAACTCCAGTATTATAGTGGTGTGGTAGTCCCACTATTATTAGGGTTAGTAGGTGCCTCTTCTGTATGTTATTACTTTGCAAACTGGATGCAGTTTATCTCCTTTCTCAACACAAGGCAAGGCTACAATACAATATACAAGATGATAAGAAAGGATTTTAACAAATTGAAGCTCTGTATTGTAATGTAAGCTAGAGAAACTAACATATGGAGCCTTGTATTTTTATTTCAAATTTTAAACATCTTTTGTATACACAGCCTCACTTTTGTTTTCTGTAAAAAGAAAAAGATATGCCTACATCCATTTTGTTCCCACAGTCATTTTATTCAGTTCAACAAAACTCTCCCTTTGTTACCCCTCCTTACCCCTTCAAGGTTTCAGCTTAGAGGTACTTCTTCTTTGAAACTGCATGCTTGGTCCCCGCACCACAAGTGACTCCACAGCTCTTGAGAGCCTGTCTTGCTCTCACTTCCATTTTCTTGGTTTGACAACTCACCGGCTGCACACTGACAGCACACTGACTGCTGCCCGTTTCCATGTTTTCTCACAGTAGTGCTGAGGCTCCACAAATCTCCAGTCAAGCAAGTCTGGTACAAAACATGGTAGTGTGGGTTGATTTAGGAAAAAAACTCCCTTACAGTTTTTCATTTCTGCAGAGCCTTAAGGTTTAAACAGACATCAACTGTAGACATGTTAACTCAAGCTACATTAAAAAAATTAAAAGATCATTTCTATAACTTGCTACCAAGCCAGAATGAACAATAACTCAGTTTAGCATATGCATAAGCTACGAATGAGTTTGAGCAAACATTGCTTACCACCATGCCACAATTCCAGTGTAGTGAACAGGCAAGGCGAGAGCAGCTTCCTTCATCTGCCAATCTCACATTCATGCAATGTGCATCACCTCCTCCAGACCCAAGCAACTGAGTCTTAAAAACTGAGAAAAAAAATTACAGAGAATGTGGCAACTATGATATTATGTGTTTTTTTGATAGCTTATAATGGTTTTACAACTATATAGAATCTAGCAGAAAAAAAGAAAGGTCAAAATGGAGCTAGTGCATCCTCCCCATCTATTGTCTATATGTAATGTGGTCAAGCCATCAAAGACACTATGCATGCATTAACAGTCAAAAGTATTGAAATAAATTAATGCAGGATAATAGAAAGACTTGTAATAAAGTAAAAACAAGATCACAAAGTAATTTATCATAGCAAGCTACCACAGAAGAAACAAGCATTTGTCAATGCCCGAATGTTTGCTTGCTGACATTGGCATTGGTAGTGTAGAAGTTGCAGAGCTGCATAATAGGAATGGCAGTGAAGTATTGAACTGAAGCCAACCCCACCACCACCCTGCAGAGAGTGATAGGCATTGGGGTGTGCCTTTGGGTCGTCAGGCATAATGACCACACCATTTCACCACACCCTACCCTGCAGACACTGACAAGTGTCACGATGTGCCTTGGGGTCTTTGGCCCTTATGCATATCCCATTCCATCAGGAAATACGGTGAGATGGGTGTGGTATAGGAGAATGGGGTGAACTTTGGGGTCGAAGAGTCCAAGGCATGCCTTGATGCCTCTCACTGGCTGCAGGGTGTGGAATGGTATGAGCATTACAGGCAAGAATCCCAAGTCACACCCCTGATGCCTATCATTCTCTACAGGGTTGGGTGTTATGGTTGGAAACCCTAATACCTCAGGCGTTCGTTGGTATTTTCACTCCAAATTTTCAACATAGTTTTTTGTGACCCCACCTCATGAACAGTGGCAATATCAGTTTGTTAACCAAAAGCAGCTCATTTTATTTTTATTTTTTATTTATTAAATTCTCGGATTACAAATACCTTTGAGCAGAAACTGCTCGTTTACAAAGGTTCCACGTCAAATGATGAGGGTCAACATACATGCAGAGGTAGTAAAAGAATGCACAATAAACAACCAAAACAACTAAAAGAAAAAAATAAAGATACTTCGTTATAACAGACTTTGAGATAATATTCGTATAACGAGCAGCTTGAGTAGGCAGCTGGCTGCGGTAACAATAAGAGATAGAGGGCTCCATAGGCAGTTAGTATTGCAGGCATGCGACTGGGAGAGGAAGTTGGCAGGCTAATGGGCCACTGTCCGATGGTGGTGGAAAATGTCTTGTACCATTGGAGATGCGAAGCAGGAAAGGAGTCACAAGGAAGGCCCGGTGAGTGAGCTAGGAGGTGTTTAGAGAGATCTCTGTTCAGAGAAGCAGTCACATTGAGTGGTAGAGGTGAGGTAAAGTTTGAGATTCCTTTTGAAGGGTCCAAGTGTAGTAGAGGAAAGTGCTTCTTTATTGAGGGAATTGAACTATTGGGCGGCTCTGTAGATAAAGGACCTCTGACCCAAGGAGGTACGACATCTGGGAACCTGAAAGGTTAGAGATTGGGCACCATGTGTTTGTTGAGTGCCACTGTAGGTAGTAAGGAGTGAGCTAACACCAGGTGGCATGAGACCGAGGAGAATCTTTTTGGTAAGTAAGCAGGTCTGGTATTGTATTCTGCTGTGTAGGGGTAGCCAGCTGGCCTGTGCATAGAGGTCACAGGTGTGAGTTTGTCAGGCCGCACCCGTTAGTAGTCTACAGTCTTTGTTGAGAGAAACTGAGATCCTGCAGAGGGCACTTGTTGAAGCAGAGCCATAGATGGCAAGGCCATAGTCAATGATAGAGGTGACAGAGCTGTAGATGGCTAGTTTAAGGGCATCCACAGGCATACAGTGCTTGTGTTTGTGTAGTAGTCCAATCCGTATATTGGCGGTCTTGGCAACAGTGTCAATATGCCGAGTGTAGGAGAGGGTACTATCCAGGGTAATACCAAGGTACTTGAACTCCTTGACATTTTCGAGTGGGTTCCCAGCGTGGTTCTTGATGGTGAGGGACAGAGAGTTGTGCCTGCTCCGTCGGTTACAGAAGGACATGGCTTTAGTCTTGCTGTGGTTCAGGACAAGTTTATGAGAATTGAACCAGTCTTTGATGCGCTTGAAGTCGAGCTGCAGCTGGGATTCAAGGACTGTAATGTCATGGTGGCTGGAAAACAGGACTGCATCATCTGCGTACAATAATATTTTTTGGTGGCAGGCACTGGGGAGATTGTTGATGAAGAGGGAGAAGAGTAGAGGGCCCAGAATAGACCCCTGGGTGACTCGGAGTGGACTGGTTTCTCATCCAAAGAGATCCCTGCAATCCTTACACGTTGGATCCAATTATCAAGGTAGCTGGTGAACCATGGAAGGGCATCGCTGGAGATCCCAATGGAGGACAGTTGCTTGAGCAGTAGGGGGTGGTTAATTGTGTTGAATTCCTTGGTAAGGTCTATAAATACTGCCCCTCCACAATTCCCTTTGTCAAGCGTGGCATGGATGAAGGTTGTAAATTCCAGTAGTGCAGTGGTGATGCTGTGCCCTTTTCTGAAGCCATGCTGCTCTGGGCACTGTACATTGTACTTATCCAGGAATTCAACTAGTTGGTCTGACACTACTCTTTCCAGTGCTTTAGATAGTGGAGGGAGGAGTGAGATAGGTCTGTAATTGGTGTGCAGTGTCCTATCTCCGCTTTTGTGAACCGATGTGACAGTGGCTTTCTTCCAGAGAGAGGGGAAATGGCCCAGTCTAAGTGAGAAATTGAAGATCTTTGTAAGTGGTTCTAAGACTTCATTGAGGACTTGTGCCAGCAGTTTCAGGTCAAGGGAGTCACCACTGTACCCTTGTTTGCCGATGGCCTTTTGAATATATTTTCTAGCTACTTGTGGTGGGACCTCCTTAAAAAAAAACTTTGGGGTTGTACATTCTAGTTGGGGGGTAACTTGGGAGGAGCTGGAAGGGAGGTTGTCGAAAAATTTGGTGGAAGGACACTGTCCAGGTTTGTAAATGCATTATTAAAAGTGCTGGTGATGGTACCTAGGTCGAGTGTAGGAGTGCCATGAAGGTTGAGCATAGTGGGTGGTGCTTTAGGATCCTTGCCTGTGAGTTCTTTCATGTTGTTCCAGAATTTGTTTCCCCTGGCCCCAAGAGTTGGTCAGAGCCTCTTTGTAATAGCTGCGTTTAGCATTCCGTATTTTTTGAGTGCAATCATTTCTGGCTGCTTTGTATAATTGTATGTTTACTTGTGTCGGAGTTGCACGAGCACAATGCCAGAGGTGGTCTCTGTGCTTGAGCAGAGTTAAAAGGTCAGTAGTAACCCAGGGGTTGGTCTGTCCTTTGACCTTCATCTTTTTCACTGGAGCATAGATGTCACAGGCATCGTTGAAACGTTTGATAAATAGGTCCAGAGCTTTGTTGGTGTCACTAAGGGAGTCAAGCACTGCCCAGTTCAGCCTGGTTAGATGGGATTTTAACAGCTGGAGGTGCCCTTGTTTGATAACCCTGGCATAGATAAGCTTGGGAGGGGGCTTGTGGTATTTGTTTGACCAGAAGCAGATGACAGGCGAGTGGTCACTCATTGTATCCGGGAGTACAGAAACATTGGAGATGCGTTCAGGGCAGTTAGATAGAATCCAGTCAAGAAGCGTCCTATAGTTACACCTAGTGGGGGTATTGACCAGTTGAGTGAGGTGATGCACCATGGCTGCATCCTTATAGGTAGCGGCCTCAGCGGAGAGCCAGTTAATGTTAAAATCACCCATGATTATGGTTTCAGAATTATGCTGCTGGACCCTTAGACATTCCATGATGCTATGGAAGCCAGCTGCCTGGTCTCTTGGGGTAGGTAAACTGAGGTGACAGTGAGTTCCTTGTTATGTGCACCAAGGAGGATTTTGACTGTGAGGACCTGAGAGGAGTAGCTCAGGCTAGGGGATGGGATGATGTGACCCATAAGGGTATCCTTAAGATAGATGGTGTAGCCCCCTGCCCCGTTTAGCAATCCTGTCTTGCCTGAAAATGCAGTAGCCAGGGATAGAGACTGAGGTATCAGGGATTTTAGGGTTTAGCCATGTTTCCACAACTGAGAGGACATCAGGGTTGTGCTGTAGGATCCATGTTTGGAGGGAATCAAGTTTGTTGAGGATGCTGCAGGCGTTGATGGATGCCATGGTGAGTGTCCCTGTCCTTATGCACAGCGACTATGGCATTTAGCACCACAGGTGCAAAAACATTCCGAACAGGATGTAAAAAATGACAGCTGTACTGTTCATGGGGAGGTATAAAAAATGGCAATGTTGCAAATGTGCAGTAAAAATATTTAAAAAAATGGTGAAGTCACAAGCGTGCATAGAAACTGTACAACGCACACCCGTAATGTAATTAGTTTGGGGATTTTTTTTACAGCAGATTGTCAACACAGGCATTTTGGTGACCTCCGATCATGAACAGTGTCACTGTGATTTTCTTTATCTGTCCTGAACAATGATTTCCCACAGTGACCACGCATCTCTGTGCTGAAAGTGTGAAAACACATTTCAGCCATGTTGTGAAAAATGACAGCTGTACTGTTCATAAGGAAGTGTGGAAAAATACCACTGGTGAAAAGCTGGATTGAAACTATTACAAAGTCATGAACTTACGAGGGTGCGTGGAAACTGTGCAATGCTCACTTGTAACACAGTCAGTTTATGGACTTTTGTCACCAAATTTTCAACATAGCCATTTTAAGACCTCTGCTCATGAACAGTGTAACTGTGATTTTCTTAATCTGTCCCAAACATTGCTTTTGCACACCGACTGCACCATTGTGCGCTACCTGTGCGAAAACACATTTTTGGTGACATGTGAAAAATGGCAGCTGTAATGTTCATAAGGAAGTGTAATAAAATGGCACTGTTGAAAATCTGGAGTGAAAATATTGAAAATTCGCAACTTACAAGCGGCGAGGAACTGTGCAGGTAACGCATTGTGAAACAGTCATTTTAGGAATTTTTCACCAAATTTTCAACATAGCCTTTTAAGACCTCTGCTCATGAACAGTGTTACTGTGATTTTCTTAATGTGTCCCATACATTGATTTCGACACTGACTGCGCCATTGTGCTTTAGCTACATGAAGCGAAACATATTTTGGGCAAGATGTGACAAATGACAGCTGTGCTGCTCATAAGGAAGTGTAATAAAATGGCAATGTTGAAAATCCAGAGTGAAAATATTTAAAATTCAAAAACTTATGAGCGCGCGTAGGAACTGCGCAACGGACGCTCGTGAAACAGTCATTTTTAGGAATTTTTTCACCAAATTTTCAACATAGCCATTTTAATACCTCTGCTCATGAACACTGTCACTGGGATTTTCTTAATGTGTCCCATACATTGATTTTGCAGCCGACTGGGCGCCTATATGTGCGCTATATTAGCGGAAACATGTTTTGGGCAAGATGTGAAATGACAGCTGTACTGCTCATAAGGAAGTGTAATAAAATACAGTATTGAAAATCTGGATTGAAAATATTGAAAATTAGCAAACTTACGAGCATGCATAGGAACTGCGTAGCACTGCAGCTCGTAAAACAGTCATTTTTGATTTTTTCACCAAATTTTCAACATGGCCATTTTAAAACCTCTGCTCATGAACAGTGTCACTGTGATTTTCTTAATGTGTCCCATACGTTGATTTCGCACAGCGACTGCACCATTGTGCGCTTCATGGGCAGAAACACATTTTGGGCAAGATGTGAAAAATGCCAGCTATACTGCTCATAAGGAGGTGTGATAAAAAGGCAATGTTGAAAATCTGGAGTGAAAATATTGAAAATTCATGAACTTATGAGCGTGCATAGGAACTGCGCAACGCACGCTCGTAAAACAGTCATTTTTAGGAATTTTTTTACCAAATTTTCAACATAGCCATTTTAAGACCTCTGCTCATGAACAGTGTCACTGTGATTTTCTTAATTTGTCCCATACATTGATTTCACCCACCGACTGTGCCATTGTGCGCTACATGGGTGGAAACACATTTTGGGCAAGATGTGAAAAATGACAGCTATACAGTTCGTAAGGAGGTGTGGTAAAATGGCAATGTTGAAAATCTGGAGTGAAAATATTAAAAATTTGCGAACTTACGAGCGTGCATAGGAACTGCGCAACGCACGCTCGTAAAACAGTCATTTTTTGGAATTTTTCCACCAAATTTTCAAAATAGGCTTTTTGACAGCCCACCTTATGAACACTGGCAGTGTCATTTCATTAATCAGTCCCGAAAGGTGATTTCACGCAGTGACTGTGAAATCACCCTTTAGGCCCGAATAACGCCATGACAGTGACAGCACTCATGAGAAGCGGTCCCAAAAACCCCATGTTGAAAATTTGGTGCAAAAATTCCAAAAAATGCCTGAGATATGCAGCAAAGTTGAAAAAACTCTATCTATTCCATTATACAGCTTACCGGTATTTCCTCAGTTTGCGGTTGGCTTTGAAGAGGGCAGACGTGTTCCCGGTCCATCAAAGATCATCTCGCCGAGGTCCGGAGGGGTATGGGGTGAGGGTCTGTGGGAGGCAGGGTACACAGTGGTGGGTGCGGTGGGGGCAGAGACTGCTAGGAATCGCTTTTAAGTTACAGGTGTTTTATTTTGCTTAGGGTGGACGACGCGGAGTGCTTGCCACGCTGGGGTGGGCTCCCAGCGTGGCACAAGGATGGCTGGAGGGGGCTTGGAGCCAACGGGGATTGGGCACCCCGTCGGCAATAACTGTTATGCCACGCTGGGGTGGGCTCCCAGCGTGGCACCCTGTACTGGGGAGAAACAGTGGAGCCGGCGGAGTTGGGCACCCACATCGGCTGTCACAATGTGACCCGCGCTGGGGTGAGCACCCAGCGTGGCCTATGCTAATGTTTGTGGGGGCGCGCACAGGCCGATGGGGATTAGGCACCCGTCAGCTATAACAAAGGCCACACTGGGGTGGCACCCAGTGTGGCCTATGTAACTGTTCTGGGGGCAGTACGCAGTGTGCGCGTGTGTGTGGGGGGGCCGCATGAGCAGGCGATATCTGATCATTGCTCACTGAAGCGTAGCTCCCCCTTTCAACTGTACGCCACTGCATTTTGGAGCTGTCATAGACAGCTCCAGCAGGCATTGGAGAACTACGGCTGTGCCTGCAAACACACTGACTGAATTGGAAGAGGGCTGACACACCTCCAAAAACTCCGATGATGGCACTATGTTTCTTGCACATGCATGCAAGCAAACATTAAAAGGCTGAGCAAACTGTTTAAATCTTCAAGAGTTAAGCAAGAAAACAGTGGGGAATTCCCTGAGAATAACCAAGGAGGCAGTTAGCATGAAGATAAAATCAATACACCGTCCCACCATAGAAAGTTTTCACAGACTCAGTTAACATTTAAGAAGTCGAGGTTGGTAGTGGGGTACCGCAGGGCTCAGTCCTGGGTCTGATCCTGTTTAATGCATACATATCTGACATCAGGGAGGATATAGGGTGTGAAATGAGCCTCTTCGCTGATGACTCCAAGATGGGAGCAGTAGTTGAGGGAGAAGAGGGGAGGTTGGTCCTGCAAGGGGACCTGGACACCCTGGAAAGCTGGGCTCACGCATGGAAATTAAATTTCAATATCACCAAGTGCAAGATGTTGCATCTTGGGTGGGAAACCTAAACACAGGTACACCCTGGGAGGGGAGGCGTTGGAGGCCTCAATAGGGGAAAAAGACCTAGGGGTCATGGTGGATGCATGTATGAATAACTCTGAGCAGTGCAGGAGAGTGGCTAGCAAGGCAAACAGGATGTTGGGATGCATTGTAAGGGGGATCACCTCTAGGAGCAAGGAAGTGATTTTGCCACTGTACAACATAGAAACATAGAAGTTGACGGCAGATAAGGACCGTAAGGCCCATCCAGTCTGCCCATTTCTTTTTCTACCTTATAAATGTGCCATCGGCCTTTGCTCTGTCAGTGACCTATCTATTCATAGTCATTTGTATTGCTCCCTTATGCCTATCCCATGCCTGTTTGAAGCCCTGCACTGTATTCATAGCCACCACTTCTTGTGGTAAGCCATTCCATGCATCTACCACCCTTTCTGTGAAAAAGAATTTCCTCACATTCCCCCTTAATCGGCCTCCCTCTAATCTCATGCTGTGTCCTCTTGTCCTGCTATTTTTCTTATATTTAAACATGTTAGACTCTTTCACCTTGTTTATGCCCTTAAGGTGTTTAAATGTCTCGATCATATCACCTCTCTCCCTCCTTTGCTCAAGGTATACATATAGCTCCATTAATCTGTCCTCATATGTCTTCTGATGCAGTCCCTGCACCATTTTGGTTGCCCTTCTCTGGACTGCCTCAATTTGGTTAATGTCCTTGTGAAGGTGTGGCCTCCAATACTGCACGCAGTACTCCAGATGGGGCCTAACCAATGTCTTGTACAGAGGATTATTACCTCCCTCCACGACTTGTGATACCCCTACTAATACACCCTAACACCCCTAGCCTTACCTACTGCTTTAGAGGTCTGCTTGGATGATTTTAGGTCATCAGTGATGATGATGCCCAAGTCTCTTTCTTCCTTGTGACTGCTAGCAACTCCCTCCCAGCCTATAAGTGGCTTCAGGGTTTCTCTTCCCTATGTGCATGATTTTGCACTTCTTTGCATTAAATCCCAGTTGCCACTCTTCTGACCATTCTGCTAGTTTATCCAGATCTCTTCTCATTCTGCCCACCCCATCTGGATCATCTACTCTGTTGCAGATCTTGGTGTCATCTGCAAACAGACAAGCCTTACCCTCTAGTCCATCTGCGGGTCACTAATGAAGATGTTGAATAGGACTGGCCCCAGGACTGATCCCTGAGGTACCCACTTGTGACTTGCATCTCTTCTGACTGTATGCCATTTACCACCACTCTCTGTTTTCTGCCAGTCAACCAGTTTGCCACCCAGTTGACCAACTTGACCCACCCCGAGCCTACCTAGCTTATTTATCAATCTTCTATGTGGAACAGTGTCAAAAGCTTTGCTGAAGTCAAGGTAGGCGACATCAACTGCTCCCCTTGGTCCACCACTCTGGTTACCCAGTCAAAGAAATCTATGAGATTAGTTTGACAGGACCTTCCTTTGTAAACCCATGCTGTCTTGGATCCTGTGCCCCTATGGATTCCAGGTGTTGCACTATCCTTTCCTTAAGGAGGCCTCCATAATCTTGCCCACTACTGAGGTAAGACTGCCGGTCTGTAGTTCCCGCCTCCTCCCTGCTACCACTCTTGTGGAGTGGGATCACATGAGCCCTTCTCCAGTCTTCTGGGACCTCTCCTGTGCTCAGAGACTCACTAAACAATTCTGCTAATGGCTCTGCTAGTTCCTCCTTTAGCTCCTTAAGTACCCTGGGATGTATGCCATCAGGTCCCATTGCCTTATCCACCCTGAGCTTAGCAAGCTCTTGTAGGACCCTTTCTTTTGTGAAGGAGAGTAGCTCACCTCCCTCCCTGTGTCCATGATGTTGAGTGTGGCCCTGCCCTACCTTCTCTTCAGTAAATACTGAGCAAAGTATCTATTTAGGATAGATGCCTTTACAGGGTCCTCCTCACATGCTCCCTTTTCTCCATTAAGCTTAGCAATACCCCTCTGGACTTTCTCCTTTCACTAATGTATCTATAGAAAGTCTTGTCACCTTCTTTACTGTTCGTGCTAGTGTTTCCTCAGTTTGGGACTTTGCCTGCCTTACTGCCTTACCTGCTTCCCTTAGGGCAGTTTGGTATGCCTCCCTATCTTCATCCGCTGTGTTCCCTTATATTTCTGAAGGCCAGCCTTTTGGCTCTGACCTTTTCTGCTACTGTATTTGAGAACCAAAGTGGTTTCCTTCTTCTTTGCACTTCCTTTTCTGTCTAACACAATGGGATGTTGCTTCAAGTATTGTATCCTTAATGCTTGCCCACTTTGCCTGTACCTCCTCACCTGTGTTTCTTTTTGCCAGGGCTACTTAACTCTGTTGGCCATCTTATCAAAGTCAGCTCCTCTGAAGTCCCATATTTTGCTTTGGAATGGGATGATTTAGATGTAGTAGCCAAATTGAACCATACTATGTGATGGTCACTGGCCCCAGGTGACCTTCTACCTGAGATCTGTGATCCCTTCTTTGTTAGTCAGTACTAGATCTAGGATAGCCCTGTCTCTTGTGGGTTGCTGTACCAGTTGTTTGAGGCCCTCCCTGCAGGGAATCCACTATGAGTCTAGTTCTGGCAGATGTTCCTGCTGGTATTGACCAATCTGTATCTGGCATGTTGAAGTCTCCCATTATCAGAACCTCCCTTTAGCTGTCATGTTTTGTATATCTTCTAACAGTAATGTGTCTATGTCCTCCCTCTGGTCTGGGGGCCTGTAGACAACCCCAGTTCTTATGGCTGTCCCATTTCCTGTTTCCAGGGTGACCCACAGTTCTTCTGGCTCCTTATGTGTATTCTGAATTTCTGTAGCTTTGATATTTTCATTAACATACAGGGCCACCTCTCCCCTTTTGCACTCGGTCTCTTCTGAACAATACATAGCCAGGTACTGAAGTCTCCTGGAGTGTAGTTGACTGGTAAACCACGTCTCACTAATTGCTACTATGTCCAGTTTAGCCTCTGACATAATTGCCTGCAGGTCTGGGATCTTATTTCCCAGGCTGTGAGCATTTGTGTACATGATTTTCCATTGGCCAATTTTTGGTGTGTTAGTTGTTGGGTGAAGTTTGGCATTACCCTGTGCATCGTATGGGGAGACAAACCTTTTTCTTACCTGGTGATGCAAATGAATGGCAAACACGCTGAATTCTGTTTGACCACTAGCTGAGGGGAGGTGTTCTTCCCATTGGCGTATGGGATGCTGCACCCCTCTCCCATTTGCTAGTTTAAATATTCTGCAAAGACGTCAAACTTCTGCCCCAATGCACTGACTCCTCTTTAGTCAGATGCAGTCCATCAAATTTGAAGAACTTTCGCTCCCAGAACTGTTGCCAGTTCCTACAAATCTGTGTCCTTTTCCTGGCACCAGTCCTTGAGCACGTGTTTAGCTCCCCTATCTCCCTTTCTGACCTTTCCGTCCATCTGCTCCCTTCTCCCAGACTGGCAGGATCTCAGAGAAGGAGATGCCGGACGAAATAGATGATAGTTTGTCACCCAGCTAGCCAGGTGTTCCTTGGTCTCCACAACTGACCGGGTTGGCTAGATCATTAGTCCCTATGTGTACTAGGACATCAATGTTTTCTCCTGCTTTGTGAACAATTTTGCTAATGCGGTCAGTGTCTCTCCATGCTGATGTACCTGGGACATCTGACCATCACCCCTGGCTGGAATGGGTATCAACTCCCGAATCATGGAGTCTCCTATGATCTGAAGTTTTTGGTTTCCTTTGTGCTTGTTTAGTTTTGGTTCCTGATTTGGGTGAGTATTGTTGTGTTAGCTCCTGTGCTACAGTGTCCTGCTCTGCAGTGTCTTCTGCCTCTTTATTTGATTTCAGAGATAGAGGCAGATACCTGTTGTAGTGTTTATATGGTTTTGGGTAATGTGTTGGAGAGTAGAGAGTGATGGGGCACCTGATTTGCTCCTCCTAACCACCTGCCAACCTCCTGGACCAACTACCCTCTGCAGTGGGGAGTTTTTCTGTTGGATGCTGGGGGAAATGGCGGGTGGTTCTTATAATGTATTTCCTCTTCAATATGAAATTTGAGGCGTGCAATCTCTGCCCATGCTGCCTGGAGCTGAGACTCAAGATCTCCAAAGGCTCAGCATGTAGGACAGTGTCCTAAATCTTGTAAGACTGTCCTTCTGAAAATTGTTCCACAGTACCTGCAGTTAATGAAATCCATTCCAAATAAGTTGCTGGGTTTGTAACCTAGTCAGAGTAATTAGAAGGAAAAAAAAAAATGCAAGTAATGGTTTAATTGTGTTTGCTTAACTTGTTATAACAAGTTAAATTACTAGTGCCCTGTAAATGAGATCACTTTGTGGAGGCCCCTACTTGATCCGCTCCCTTCCTGCTCTGCCACAGGAAATGTCACAACTGTGGTACCCTATAAAGGAGTGTAGCGTGGGGTGGTTGGGTGGAGTGGGGTGGCTGGGCCCTTCCCTGCCTAAAAAGAAGAACCACGGACGAAAGAACAAGGAGGTAAGAGCAGAAACAATCAGTCAACAACAAATGCAGTAACCCTGAAAGCTTATCCTAATGTTAGATAAAACTGTAAAACCTGTAAAGCACCACCTGTAATAATTTCAGAGAAGATATACCTGAAGAAACACTTTGCTCCAGAGAAAAGTAAAGCAGTAACAGAAGATATACCTTGCAAAAGACAATTTGACTCAGAAGATTACAGCAGTAATCTGTTAGCACCACCTGTAGGCACACCTTTGTAATAATGCAGAAGAAGGTATACCAGCAACAACAATTTGAATCAGAGAAAAAAAAAGCAATGAAATGTTAGCAACAAACAGTAGCAATCCCTGTGAGTAAAAAATAAAAACACCACCACACAGTAAATCTGGTTAGCCAAACTAAGTCTTAATCCTTCTCCCTTGCTCTGGTAAGTTTCTACTCTGCCTTTCAAGCAGTCTTAGAAGGAAAGAGCTCAGGTGAAGCTAGGTGCCTTGGCCAGCAAACCAAGTCTTCTACCTCCAAGATATCAACTAACCTGACTTTTTAACCCTTCTTTCTGTTGGAATTACTGACAGTTTGCCAGCTCCACCCCCACATACACACCTAATCCTTTGGAAGAGCTGTGGAGGAAAAGCAATTAGCTCCTTCAATGTGAGAAGGAGACTGAAACACCTCTGAGACAACAAACCTTTTCAACAAACAAGAATAAAATAAAACACAGTGTCAAACAGTAATTTTGCTTAGCCCAATGATAAAAAGTCACAAAATGTAAGCTCCACCTGTAATACAGTAATTTCAGAGAAGATATACCCTGTAAGAAACACTTTGCTCCAGAGAAAAATAAAGCAGTAACAGAAGATATACCTTGTAAAAGACAATTTGACTCAGAAGATTACAGCAGTAATCTGTTAGCACACACCTGTAGGCACACCTTGTAATAATGCAGAAGAAGGTATACCAGCAACAACAATTTGAATCAGAGAAAAATAAAGCAATGAAATGTTAGCAACAAACAGTAGCAACCCTGTGAGTAAAAAAAAAAAAACACCACCACACAGTAAATCTGCTTAGCCAAACTAAGTCTTAATCCTTCTCCCTTGCTCTGGTAAGTTTCTCTACTCTGCCTTTCAAGCAGTCTTAGAAGAAAAGAGCTCAGGTGAAGCTAGGTGCCTTGGCCAGCAAACCAAGTCTCTACCTCCAAGATATCAACTAACCTGACTTTTAACCCTTCTTTCTGTTGGAAATTACTGACAGTTTGCCAGCTCCACTCCACATACACACCTAATCCTTTGGAAGAGCTGTGGGAGGAAAAGCAATTAGCTCCTTCAATGTGAAAGGAGACTGAAACACCTCTGAGACAACAAACCTTTTCAACAAACAAGAATAAAATAAAACACAGTGTCAAACAGTAATTTTGCTTAGCCCAATGATAAAAAGTCACAAAATGTAAGCTCCACCTGTAATACAGTAATTTCAGAGAAGATATACCCTGTAAGAAACACTTTGCTCCAGAGAAAATAAAGCAGTAACAGAAGATATACCTTGCAAAAGACAATTTGACTCAGAAGATTACAGCAGTAATCTGTTAGCACACCTGTAGGCACACCTTGTAATAATGCAGAAGAAGGTATACCAGCAACAACAATTTGAATCAGAGAAAAATAAAGCAATGAAATGTTAGCAACAAACAGTAGCAATCCCTGTGAGTAAAAAAATAAAACACCACCACACAGTAAATCTGCTTAGCCAAACTAAGTCTTAATCCTTCTCCCTTGCTCTGGTAAGTTTCTCTACTCTGCCTTTCAAGCAGTCTTAGAAGGAAAGAGCTCAGGTGAAGCTAGAGTGCCTTGGCCAGCAAACCAAGTCTTCTACCTCCAAGATATCAACTAACCTGACTTTTTAACCCTTCTTTCTGTTGGAAATTACTGACAGTTTGCCAGCTCCACCCCCACATACACACCTAATCCTTTGGAAGAGCTGTGGGAGGAAAAGCAATTAGCTCCTTCAATGTGAGAAGGAGACTGAAACACCTCTGAGACAACAAACCTTTTCAACAAACAAGAATAAAATAAAACACAGTGTCAAACAGTAATTTTGCTTAGCCCAATGATAAAAAGTCACAAAAATGTAAGCTCCACCTGTAATACAGTAATTTCAGAGAAGATATACCCTGTAAGAAACACTTTGCTCCAGAGAAAAATAAAGCAGTAACAGAAGATATACCTTGCAAAGAAAAATTTGACTCAGAAGATTACAGCAGTAATCTGTTAGCACACACCTGTAGGCACACCTTGTAATAATGCAGAAGAAGGTATACCAGCAACAACAATTTGAATCAGAGAAAAAATAAAGAATGAAATGTTAGCAACAAACAGATAGCAATCCCTGTGAGTAAAAAATAAAAACACCACCACACAGTAAATCTGCTTAGCCAAACTAAGTCTTAATCCTTCTCCCTTGCTCTGGTAAGTTCTCTACTCTGCCTTTCAAGCAGTCTTAGAAGGAAGAGCTCAGGTAAGTTTCTCTACTCTGCCTTTCAAGCAGTCTTAGAAGGAAAGAGCTCAGGTGAAGCTAGGTGCCTTGGCCAGCAAACCAAGTCTTCTCTGGACTGGTTAGACCACACCTTGAGTACTGGAGACCACACTTGAAGAGGGACATGCAGCTCCTGTAGAGGGTACAGAGGAGGGCAACTAAGGTGATACGAGGGCTAGGGGATTTGACGTATGAGGGCAGACTTGAGGAGCTCTGCATGTTTTCATTGGAGGAGAGGAGAGACTGGGGGACATGATTGAGGTCTTCAAGTACCTCAAGGGAATAAATAGGGTAAACATGGAGGGGATCTTTAGACTAAAGCAGGGAGGTATTACCAGAGGGCATGGTTTGAAGTTGGAAGAAGGAAGGGTGGGGGGGAAGAGGAGGAGGAGGAGGTTTTTCACTGAGAGGGTGGTGGACCCTTGGAATGCACTGCCTGGAGAGCTGGTTCAGAGATCCACAGTGGAGGGCTTCAAGAGAGGGTGGGACAGACACAGAAAGTGGATGTATCAGATGATGGCCTGTCCCAGGGGGTGGGGATGAATGATAGGGGTTTCTGGAACACAAGGGAGGGGAGGGCCTCAGCACCCAACTAGGGATCTGAGGTTCGAGCAGACTCGATAGACCATAAGGCCTAATCTGCTGGCAAATAGTATGTTAGTATGTTAGTAAGTCTAGCTGCCATATTTGATCAAAACAAAATAGTTATATTAAATGCATGCTGAAAATAGAAAATAAAATTAAAAATCAATGCTTCAATGGTAGGTCTTCTTCAGGAAATATCTACTAGAGAAAAAGCAAAATTAGTGTAGAGGAGAGGAACGTAAGGAATATATATATATATGGGGACAGAAGAAAGGGGGAGGCTCTGGGAGAAGAAGTGATAAATGGCAAGATAAAGACAGAATCTGGAAAAGAGTCTGGAAGAGTATGACTTACAGCTCATTTTTCTAATGAGACTCCTCTTCCTGCAGATGATGACAATATTACCAGAATAATCAATGACATCAATACCCAAACATAGTGCATGGACCCCCCCCCCAGGACATTTTGCTGCTTATGATTATTTTGTGAACCAATGCATGGAAAATACCACTAACTTCAGTTTTCATTGCAGGCACAACCACTCTAACCTGTCAACTGGTGAGCTTGCAACCCTCAGATCTCTGCAATGCAGGAATGACATTGTCACTAGACCAGCTGATAAGGGGGGTTGCTGTTGTGGTCTGGCAAAAGGAGCTGTACATCACTGAAGCCACACAGCAGCTCGCTGATGCTAGGTTTTACTCTTCTCTTCCTTAGGACCCCACTGCTGACTACCAGACTGAGGTTACCACCACCATCACCTCTGCTATTGAAAACCAAGAGCTCCCTGCTTCAACTAAGAGACTCATAGTTCAGCATCCCTGGGCATCCAGATTTTATCTCCATCCACAAATCCACAAAACAGATAACTCTGGATGTCCTATTGTATCTGCCTGCTCCTGCCCCACATCCCACATCTCTGCATTGCTGGACAGCCTCATGAGACCACTCATTGAATCCTTGCCCTCCTACGTTAAAGACACTAACCATGCTTTCAAGTTATTTGATAGGTTCAGATTCAGTGGCTCTCATCAGCTCATCTTCACCATGAACATCAAATCTCTATACACAGTGATCCCTCACAATGATGGCCTGACAGCTTTGCAGCATTTTCTGAACAAACATGATGTCCAGCAGCCACCCACACACACACACCTTACCCATCTGGCAGAACTTGTCCTTAAACAGAATGCTTTTTCTTTCAATAACAGTTTTTTTCAGCAGGTCAGTGGAGTTGCCATGGGTACCAAGATGGGTCCCAGCTTTGCCAATCTTTTTGTGGGTTGGGTGGAGGAACAGTTTTTTCTCTCATTCACAAGGACTGTGCCTGAACTCTACAAATGTTACATAGATGATTGTGTGGGGGCTACCTCCTGCTCCAAAAAGACCCTCCAAATCTTCTTGGACAAGTTTACCATGGCCCATCCTTCCCTTCAGTACACTGTTGAGGTATCCTCCTCTACACTGCCTTTTCTGGGTATCAAACTGTCAGTGCAGAACACTGGACTGAAGACATCAGTTTATTACAAACCAACTGACTCACACAGTTTTCTCCTCCACAGTTCCTTCCATCCTAAACATGTCAAGAATGACCTGCCACATTCACAGTTTCTTAGACTTTGTATGTTACGCAGTAAAGATGATGATTTTGCTGAGCAGGCCAAAATAATGCACAGTTTTTTTCATCAAGATACCCTAAAAGCACAGTGGACAGAGCACTCTCCCGGGTCAGAAACATGCCCCGCAATCTTGACCCCCTTAGGAAGGATACAGTCATGCAAGAAAAACAACAGATTCCACTAGTGCCTCCCTTCCATCAGAGTACACCTTCTCTTCACAGGATCATCACCAGTAACGTTCCTATTTTGCAAACTGACCCCAACATTGGTGCTTCCTTTATAGAACCATGTATTGCTTCCCACAGCTGACCACCCAGCCTGTGGAATCTCTGGGTAAGAAGCAGCCTGCCTGCTCCTAACAGTTCCTCCCTACCAGGTACCAAACCTTGAAACAAAACTTGCTGCTACACCTGCAAATTTATTTCTAGTGTCACTGGAATTCAGGGGTCCACAGGTGTTTTTCACATCACCAAGGAGTTCACATGCACCTCCACTAATGTGGTATATTGTATTCTTTGCAGGACATGTGCAGCTATTTACATCGGAGAAACTGGCAGATGCCTTGCTGACCATTTCAGGGAACACTACAGGGCAGTCAGGAATGGAGATACTGATAGACCCATTGTATCCCACCTTATCTCCAGGGACCACAGTGTCAATGACCTTTCTGTTTGTGTCCTTCAGCAGGGCTTCTGGGATTCTGACCATAGAAAAAACATGAAAACCAAGCTGATCGTCCACCTTGGCTCTTAGCAGACCTCCGGTTGAAATGATAGACTTATTTTCTACTAATATATCTCAGCCACCCCTTCTTTTCTCTTAAGTCTGCTTGTATCTGTATACATCTATTTTCTTTTTCCACAGATGTCTCCCTCTTTGTCTCCTTCCCCCACATTTGTCACCTTTCAGCCTTCTTACTATGCTCTGCTAATTAGTCTACATCTGGAGACTTCTCTAGCTCATTCACTTCTATTACACCTTGTCACTGCCATCATCACCTTTTTGTTTTCCAGATTCTGTCTTTATCTTGCCATTTATCACTTATGCTGCCAGAGCCTCCCCCTTTCTTCTTTCCCCGTATATATATTCCTTATTTTCCTCTACTATACATTAATTTTGCTTTTTGTCTTTTAGATATTTCCTGAAGAAGACCTACGGTAGAGACATTGATTTTTAACTCTATTTTCTATTTTCAGTGTGCATTTAATGTAACCATTTTGTTTCATTTTCAGAATACATGCTGATGCATCACCTTGTTTTTGGTTTTATATTTGATCAAACATGGGACTGAAAATACAAGTTGAGCTAGATTAAAATAGTCAAAAGAAAAGAAGGATGAAAAGAAATAAAAAAACTCTGTTCAGACTCATGAAGAAGAAAGAGTAACAACGCACCTTAACTTGACTCAAATAAAGGAGGCAGTTGCCACAGTATCAAAAGCAAAGGACATTCTAGAGTCATTAATGTCAAATGAAGAAAGCGAGGAGAATGAGAAAAAGTCTACAAAAGAAAAACCTGCGAAGGGCTGGAATGAAGAAGTCTCCCCCCCACCCAAAAAAAAGTGGGCCCTGTAACTGATCAGCAACATGAACACTCTGCAGGATAACTTAGGAAAGTTGAGACAGTTGCCTGATAGCATCGTTGACATCAAGACAACTATGGCAAGTATAGAATCAAAATTGTAAAAAGAAACTAAAAGACTAAATGAACTTGAGCAAAGGCAATCTAATTTAAAGCATGCCATTGACCCTTTAATTCAGGATGTTAAGCAAATCAAAATTCAACAGGAGTCTCTTAAAACAAAAACAGAGGACCAAGAAAATAGGTCCAGAAGAAAAAACATTAGAATTTTTGGGTTACTGCCTACATGGGAAAAATTCAGCTCTCTGCATTATATATTGTCCAATCTTTTTGCAGCTTTGCTCAAGATTGATAACAATCTTCCATTCATAGACACAATGCACTGGTTGGGCCCACAAAGTTGAGAAAACAATGTAAATCTGTTACAACTTGCTATAATAATAAAAAAAATCTTGACATTGGAAGATAAAGCAAAAATACTTCAAGCATGTTATGGAATAAAAAACACTTACAAAGATCAACAAATACATATTAAACAGGACTTCTGAAAGGAACTCTGGACACTAAGGAAGCAATGTGAGCTAATTCAACAGACTTTATGGAAAGAAGACATTAAGGTTTATGTCCTGTTTCCTGCAAATTTAAAAGTTCTGTTGAACAGTCAAATAATTCTTCTAGTAATTACACAGAGGCAGTTCAAGATTTGAAAATCCATTTTCCAAACTTGTTTCATGTTTTTTTTTATTATAAATGCAACTAAATAAAAAAAAACTAGTAACACTAACATGAGGGGATGACATGGGTAAGAAGGAGAACTCAAAAGGAGTATTTGTTTAATGGTTTAAGGGTAGGGCAAGAATAGCTCATGCTATTGTGAATATGTTTCAGTTAGTTATGCAGTGAGCCAGACATTAGGCCTATGGCATAAAGAAAGGAAGTTGGTGTTTTATTTTGTGTGTGTGTGGTTGGGGGTGGAGGGGTTCTAGCAGGGCCACTTAGCAATAATGATGGCTTCATGGTAAAATGTAATGTTTTACATGTCAGTTTATGTTATATTTGAAATCACTAGGTAATTAAGGTTAACACCTTATGGACAGCTTCCTGGAATGTCAGTGGAATAAATTCCCCTATAAAAAGGTATACAATTTTGAGTAGACTAAAAAAAAACTTGTTATGATGTGGCAATAATACAAGAATCCTTTTGAAATGAGAAGGAACTTCAGAAGTTAAATAAAGGTTCAGTAGGAAATGTATTCTATTAACAAGCAAACTCAAATAAAAACAGAGGAGTAGCTATACTGCAGGATAAGAAATTTAAAGGTAAAGTTACAGATTTAGCTTTTGACATTCAGGACAGAATCATATCAATAAAGTACAAATAGAAAATGAATTTATAATAGTATCAGTATACACACCCTTTAAAAGTTTTGGTACACCTCCTGGGTATCCCGTGAATTGAGCAAGTCAATTACTGCGATTCAATTTTGGCAAGGTCAAGATAGCGACTGCAAAATGAGCTATGGGATTTTCACAGCAAAGTGTAAGTTCAACACTTCGTAGCACTTTTCTTTACATGTTTGTGCAGTATATAGGGAGTTGTTGGTCAGGAGAGTTGCAGCTGCCCATGTGGTCTAGTGGCTAGAGTTACTGCCTGTATGGCAGTCAGACCTGGGTTTGGAACTGGCTGTGGAGAGTTTTTCATTGTTCCCTAAGTTTGGTATATTTTTATTGCAGTTGTTGAAGTCTCCTTCTGCCTGCTATCCTGAGTTTGTTCCCCCCTGCCCACAAGCTGTCCCCCTAACATTCTTTCCTTGCTGACTAGTGTCTCCCCCTCTGTGGAGCAGCCCCTCCTGAGTTTTTCCCTGTCCCCAACTATCACCCACCCCCAGGGATGATTATGTTAGTTATGGGGATGCGGGGGGCATAGCCCCCTGCATAAAATGTTACCACACGTCGCACTCCCCTTACAGACAGTGGCCACTCATCACTGTTTCTGCCACTCACTGTAGTGCTCATTGCCATTTTAATTGTCAGCAATGTGCACTCGTTGTTCTTCTCGCTGCTGTTTTGCAGTTGCCCTTATCACATAGAACTCATTTCTTGTAGAGATCAATAAACTTCTTAATGTATAGGATTGCCAAAATATCATCATTGGTGGAGATTATTTACTGAAAAAGTGATCCCCAGCAAATAAGTGGGGCACATATAACTTCCTTTTATTTGACTTTTTTTTTTTAGATAATAACATGGTGGACATGTGGAAGGAATTTCATGCAACAGATACCCTGCCCTTGTTTCTCACAAAGACATAATATGAACTCAAGACTGGACTACATCTTGATTTCTAGATAACTGGCTGTAAAATGCCTCAGTTTCACTTCTAATATTGAGCCCCTATTAGTATCAGACCAAAACACAGTTTCATTTAATATATCGTTTGACTCATTTCATAAAAGAAACAATTTATGGAGAGTCAATAATAATATATTAAAGGACACAGAAGTAATTCAAAAGATATAAAGACTATTACACACTTTAATGAAAACAATAATATAAGCAATGATAACATTGTAGAGTCTTGGGATGCAATGAAAGCTATCTTGCAAGGAATTTTGATTTCAGCAGCATCCTGGAGAAATAAAAAAAGAAAAAAATGTTAGCTGAAGTGAAAGATAAACTAAAAACTATTGTGCTCACAGTGAGAGCAGGAAACAATTCTAAAAAACAAGACTATAATGAACTCAAAAAACGAACAGACTCTATAGAAATATTTCATGTTAAAAATAACTGGTTTAAAGGTAGGAAGAACTGGAAAATCACAAGTGAACAGGCAGGGGAAAAAACTGACAAAGAGGTAGAAAGCATCAGAGCAAAAAAAACAGAACTAACATTCATTTATGATGAAAGTGGAATACTGTGAACAGCACAATATAGCCAAAGATCTAAATTACTATGAATGTTACACAGGAGCCAATATAATCTCAGATTCAAAAGGCACTAAAATACCATTGCCATTTTCTAATAACTCAACAAGAAATTAAAGAGACCATATTAAATATGGCAAAAGGTAAATGTCCAGGTGTAGATGGCTTTACCATTGCATTACATTCTGTTATTTTGCCTAAAATATTACTTCTGCTAGAGATGTTGCTATGTTAGCTACAAGTGAAGAATGTGTTACCTGAATCATTCAAACTGTCTTACATTTTGTAATTACCTTAAAAAGGGGAAATATGCAAAATGTGTGGAGAATTATAGAACTGTTGCCATTTTAAACACTGATTACAGAATTACACAAAAATATTAAACAGTATAATTTTGCCACTGTTAGATAAAATAATACATCAAGATCAAAGTGGTTTTATTCTATGAAGAAACATATACAGTATATAGAGCTTCATACAATTCAGTCCATCGTAGAACATTTGCAAAAATGTTAAAAACACAGCAGTATTGCTATCGTTGCAAAACATCTGATAAGCCTGAGTGGCATTACTTGTTCTGCACTTCAGAGCCCTTTGGTTTCCCATTTAATATTCACCAAAATCAAAAATAAAAATCAATAATTCATTTTCAGAATGCTTCATGTTATTTAGAGGGGGTTGGGCAGGGATGTCCTCTGTCATCCATATTGTTATAGGGCTCAAATGTTTGTTAAATGAAATTAGAGAAACTCAAGGCATTAAAGGGATATAATAAGCTCAACAGTTACAAATGTCAAAGTGTATGCTGATGACTTGTTAAAATTAACAGAAAAGTGTATACATATCTTAAAAGAATTAAAGGAAGTCATCTTTAGATTTTCAAAAATTGCAGGCTTAAAATAAATGAAGCAAAATCTTTTCCCGAGAGCACTCAGAGGATATTCAACACATATTTAATGCTCTAGTACAAAAAAGAAGGTATGAGATATTTGGGAATACAGTTAGCAAATAGTGTAGATAAATTGTATTATTTAAATCATCTCTTTTTATTAATAAGGCTGAAGACAAGGTACAAGGATGGGGAAAACCCCCACTGTCATTATGGGGAAAAGTACAGGTTCTTAAAATTATCACAATACCTTACTTAACTTACACACTTCAAGCATTTATTATCGAGGTGACACCATTATGGTTTAAAAAAGGTTAATGCCATATTCTGAAATTACTTGTGGAACAACAAGCATCCAAGACTCTCCTGGTATAAAATGTGTTTAGGCAAAAATGAAGGAGGCTGTTTCTGCCCTGATATTAAATCCTATCACAAGATTTATTTAGTAAAATGAGCTACATTTTGTGCAAAAACAAATACATTTAATTTAAAAGCAGAAAATGAGATGTGGATGCACTACAGAAGGACAGCATAGACATAAGAAATATTTGGTATGCTCCTTCTAAATGTATGAAATATAAAGTGAGATTATTAAGAGTAGCTCAGTGACTAAAAATTATCTAAAAAATGGAACAGATAACAAGTTTTTCACCCCCAACATTATTTGAAAAAAAAAAAAAACACTTTTAAGACTGATGGGAAAACTATTCATAATAAAATGATAAAATAAAACAATCTAAAGATGGCAAGATTTAATGAAGCAAAACAAAGGTATGGACTGGGGTATATGTAAAGATAAGTTTAACTTAAATGGTCATCATTGCTACTTTTTACAGCAGTTGGTAAGTGTATAGCAAAAAGACTTCAAGCAGTGGGAGAGGGCACCTAATGTAAGAATCATAGAAAAAGGCTTGGGCTCTGTCCTGTCCAGCAGACAAAATGCTCTTTATCATGGACCACAGGCCAGCTACATCAGTTTTTCAGATAATATTATTAAAGAAACCATTAAAAAGTGGATCTTGGAGTTGGGCATTAAAATAATATTGCAGTAATGGCATCTTGCATGCAAAGCAGTAAATGACTAAAAACTTTAAAGAGATAATTGAATTTAAAATCCTTAACTGAGCATATTGCACACCTTATAGATTACATACAATGAATCTTAAATGAGATACAAATTGCTGCCATTGCCAGCAACCAAATTCTGACATATTTCATGCATTATGGGACTTTAGGTTTCTTAAAGAATGGTAGCTTAAGTCATTTGGCCTGTTGGGCATGATAAGAGTCCAAGCCTTGGAAGAAACAGAGACACTGACAGTGTAGCTAGAGTTCATAAATTAATCAGTGTATAAAGAATGGCAATGGATTATGATAAAAGCAAACAATATAGCAGTCAACAGACTAATTCTAAACTACTGGAGATGTTCTGATGGGGTTATGACGTTTCCTGTTCTTGAATGGAAACAACTCTTTCTAAGTGTTCAATATTGCAATAATTTTTTCCCCCAAAACAATGAAACTTTTTGGAGGCTGTACAACAAAAGCATAGAACTGTGGTCTAAAGAGGATTCTGCATTGATACAATATAGAGAATAATGGCTGGGTAAGGGGGTTATAACGAGAATTTTAGACGCCCCCAAGGTATGGGATGCCACAGAAACCCCAAGAACGAAGCCTTTATTTTAAATAATTGCTGGCCAGCATTTTTTCACCATAGCAATTATATAAAATAAAAAGACATTCCTGTTCAGCCAAAGTCCCATCTGGCTACAGTGCAGTCCGCAGCTGGTGAATCATTTTGTTTTTATTTTTTTGTTTGTTTTTGAGGCTCTTTTGCCCAGACAGTGTTGAAATTGCTGTAGGGAGAAAAAGTGGAAGCATGTTTTGTTTATTTAAAAATATTTTACTTACCACCCAGAGATAGTGGCAGTGCGGTACTCAGAGCAACATTGGGCAGACGGCCAGCTACTGTATGCCCAGAGTGAGGTAAACCTAGCATGTGTGCAAATTATAACCAGGCTTCCCTATGGGAAAAAACATTGGCCAGTTATTATATATGCAATAATACATGGGGTAGTGTGTATAATGATAATTTTACACACATCTAAGGTATTGGGTGCTACATAAAACCTGAAAGCGAAACTCGAGGGATTCATACAAGCAGCCAACACTGAGGGTGTGTGTGTAAAAGTTTTACACAGTACCTCATGTTTTGTTTTATATACTTTCTGAGTAGCATTTTCTTGCCTTGACAACACTACAAAGCAATTATAGGAAACAGTGGCCAGCCCACGGGCACAAGCAGTAGCTCTAGCTCTTGCGACTTCGATGACCCATGTTTGCGAATGAGCTCAGAGCATCAGAGAGTTGGCTAGGAGGTAGGGGAGGATAGAGCATCTGATGGACAGCTCTCCTCCTTGGGAGGGGAAAAGAGATACATGCGTTGGCAACATTCCGACTCCTAGCGGTGGCTAGTGTCCAATGTGCCACATGAAGTGCATGCATATGCTGGGGCTGGTGGTGCAGCAGGTGTCATTATGTCAGGCTCATGCACCTGATGTGGCAAGTGAATGTACTGCATGATGGTTTTGCCAAGGAGGAATGCTATAAGAAAAAAACCTATGGCAGTGCACATTGAAGCCAGGATCCACTGCCAGCACTACTTCACAATTCCTCCTGGCTGCCTGCCTTCTGGATTTGCATCACAGTCCTCTCTCTCTCCTCTGGGACTGGAGGAAGCCCACCATGGAGGGCAAGCCACAGTCTCCCAGTTGGCAGGGCAGTCTTGGAGGTGGGGTAGTGAACCTGAATGAGTGTCCATTAGTGGCCAGTATGGGGTAAGCCCACACACCTCCATAGAAGCATAAAGAGAAGTAAAAAAAAAATATTGAAAACAGTGGTTCCTGTAGCATGGTCAAGCTGAAGCACAGTTTAAGTAACCTTTTACTTTTCTCCCCTTTTGTGTGATTGTCCCAAAACCAGACATAAAGGAACCAAACAGCAACTAGTGGATTTTTGGGCTGGCAGTATAACCTAGAGGTTAGAGTAATGAGCTGTGAATGAGCTTGGTACATCTAGGAGACCAGACCTGGATCTGATTCTCACAACTTTCGCTTGCATACTGTGTGACTCTGAGCAAGTCACTTAACTGCCCAGTGCTTCCAGGTCACCCCTGAAAACAGGCACTTGTGCCTACTGGGCCTTAACCAGTTGCCAAAGACTAAAATAAAATAAATAAAAATAAAATAGTCCATTTACTATGGTCTGATTGACATTTGTACACAAGGAAGGCAATGTATGTATGCATGGAGTGAGGGGAAACCTGGTGTGTTTATCATTATAACCAGCTGGTTATAATGGAGAATTATAACCAGGTTTCCCTATGGAAGAAAATTCTCCCGAGTTATTATACAGAAGATAAAACACCTCTGACTTATTTAGCTAGACACATTTAAGTGATGGTAGTTAGTATGTTTCCTCTCAAACTATAAAAATGGCACAAGATTTTACGCTTATATACTGTAGCCATCAAATGTTTTAGGTAGTCGATGGATTTATGAGCAGTGCAAGGTTGATACAATTTTAAAAGAAATCATCTATGAATTTATTGTTACATTTGTATGTATAGGAATATTAACATTTTTAATGTATTTTTTCTATATATAATGCTATCAAAATGTTGTTTGAATTGAGTTTATTTGATCGAATAAAAAAATGTTATATATATAAAAAAAGATACCTCTATGTTAAGCCTCGATTTTTGCACCTTAATAGTGTGGTCATCCCAAGACAGAATAGCCTGAAATTTCATAAGAGCGTAGTAGGTACTAGGATCTCTGGATCCCATAAATTTAGTAATGGTCAGTTCAGCAGTTCATAAAAGTTTTTGAGACATTTGTTTTGCTCATGAGTAGCACAAAAATAGCCAGGAGTTCAAATCTAAAACTTTCCGGTTTGTTAGTTTGGCCCAAGGATGATTCTTTGATGGGGGGTTACGGAAAAATGTGTAGATTTTAAATTTAAAAAGTAAAATTCTGTTTTCATGCATGCATAGTTAGTTTTTTCACAAATTCTTCATAACTGGAATTTTGAACCCACTTTTGTGATGTTAAAATTATGTTTGTATGACTATTTTGCAGTTACAAAAGTGTGAAAAACAAGAAAAACCTTAGCATATTAAGAAAATGCATTGGAAGTTAAGTCTGATACATATGTGGTTGATAATGTAGGGTGTAAGATTGATTCATTTAGTGTTATTTTGGTTAAAAACACAGTAGTCTTTTAAATATTAATTAAATTTGGATGTTGAGAGTCTCGCTAAAACAGGCCTTGCTTCTGTGAGCTGTGAACCTGCTTTCATGACTCATACACCCACTTTTGTGAGTTGTAGTGGTCATGAAACAGGGGAAAAATAGACAACTTTGGGTACAAAAAGCAAGAATATGTGTTAGAAGATAGGTCTGTGAAATGTGGTCAACAGTGTAGGGTGCAAAATTGATTCTTTAAAGAGCTTTTTGTTAAAAAAATATAATATTAATGAAAATAGGCTGAAGCACGTCAAGAAAACAGGGTCTGCTTTTGTCACTCATGAACACATCTTCATGACTCACAAAGCAACCTTGGTGAGATACAACCACAATTTCTGTACCCTTTGTCTCATCTCAAACAATAAAAATCTAGATGGCTTTGTAAGGTCATGTTTGTGAACATGCAGCTGAAGTCCAATACATAGGCAGGTTCTTTGTGAGTAGTCCACAGGGCCACTTGCAGATCAAGTTACAGGTCTGGTGCAGTGCATGTCACTGTGGCTGCTTCATGAGGGGCCCACAATGTCACTCATGAAGCAATTTACAGGTCTGGTGCAGTGATCATCACTGTGCAGTAACATCATGAGTGGCTTGCAGCTCCACTCAGGAAGCAAGCTACAGGTCTGCTGCAGTGAGTGTCATTATGTAACTGCTTGGTAAATGGCCTGCAGTGCCAGTACTAGGGAAATGCCAACACTGCATTGCATGAACATTCTCTCCCTTTAGGAACAACACACCCCCAAGTGGCCAAAGCTCCAGGGATTTTTTACTCTCATTTTTCATTTCCCTACTTTGTGCACTTTGTGCTTTAACCCTAATGTATGCATTAACTTAGTCTTTTGAAATTAAACATTTATATAGTGTATTAAAAAAGATGTCACAAAACTGACACCTGATGCACCTGACTGGTAAAATCCTTTTACCTCAGAGAATTTGCCATTAAGGATGATCCATTATTTTCTTCTGGACAATCGGTTTCCAAGCTGTATAGTGAGTCCCTCCTTCTAACCCCAGGTTACCTATATTCATTATCAGTCTCCTATGTGGTACTGAGTAAAAAACTTTACTGAAATCCAAATACAGGATATCAACTACATACCCCCAATCTGCTGACTGAGTCACCATGTTGAGAAAGTGTATTCAATTTGTTTGACATGATCAGCCTTTTGTGAACCCATATGCTGATGACTATGTATGAGTTCATTTTCCTCTAGACGATTCAGCAATCTGTAATTCTCTGAATCCTTGATTCAGTGTTCACTAGCAATGTCAGTTGTTCCTTAATGGAGGGTTGCCTTCGCAGGGTGCTTGAAAGCACCTCGGTTAGACATCTAAAGAAACTGTCTTTGGACTCAGATGTGCTAGCAAAATACAGGTCTGTCTAGAAGCTTTCCTTCATGGCAAAGGTTATAAAGAAGGTGGTGGTGATACATCTAGAAGCTCATCTCAAAAATATAACATCTGTGAACCATTTCAGCTGAGTTTCCAGTGTCATCACAGAACTAAGAATACATTTGTCAAGGTGTTCAGTGATCTGCTCCTGGCAAGAGATAGAGTGGAATGATCTATTCTCATGCTCCTTAATCTCACTGTGGCCTTTGTCACCATGGGTCAAGGGATTTTGATGGAGTGCCTTGAGGAATATTTGCATTCACCAGACCAGCCCTGAAATGGCTTGAGTCCTTTTTGTCAGGCAGATCACAGAGGGTTGTGATGGGTACTTACTCATCACAATCAGTAGTAATGGCATGCGGTGTTCATCAGGGGTCAGTTCTCTCCCCCATGTTATGGGTGATGTATATGCTATGACTGAGATAGGTGATTATGGTGTGAGTGATGGGCAAGGGGTGATTACATTGCTAGAACAATGCCTACAAAAGATTCCAGACCGGATGGCCTCCAGCTGGTTGACCTTAAATCCAGCCAAGATGGAGTTGCTCCTGGTGGAATGAGGTTCTCACGGGTGGTCTTGCAGATGAGATGCCATTGGGTTACTTTCATGAAATGGCACAGTTTTGTTGGCCATGGATATAGTGAAAAATCTGGTAATCATTGCGGACCCAGGGTTGACTCTTGAACATCAGGCTGCAGTCTGAAGTGGATTTTTTTCAATTTCAAAACATCTCCTGGATTAAACCCTATCTGATGAAAGGGTACCTGCTGACTCTAGCACATGTTTTTGTAACCTGTAGACTCGACCACTGTAACACTCTGTACTTGGGGATATCTGAGAAGTTGGTGTACTGCCTACAGCTGGTGCAGAATGCCACAGCCAGGCTGATTACTGGATCACTGTATGTGGATCACTTAATGCCTGCACTGCACCAGCTGTAATGGCTTCTAGTCAGGTGGCAAATCACATTTAAGATCAGTTGACATATACACCCTTGTACAGACTGGGTCCTAGCTACAGTACCTCAAAGATCACTTAGCTTGGTATACTCCTGGCTGCTCACTCTGCTCCACTGAGGGACTTCTTTTCACCGTCCTGAGATCACTTCTGAAGCTGTGTGGCAACAGTGTGTTCTCAGTGCTGGTTCTACTGATTTGGAACTACCTCGATATCCACCTAAAGGCATTCACCTTCAGCAGAGGCACTCAACAATGGGCTAAAATATCATCTGTTTTTTCAGTGTTTGGGGACTAATGATATGGTGTCTACTTCCACAACATCTATTTGCATGTATTATACTTAAATAACTGTTTATTAATTATTGCATGTCTAGTTTTCTTGTTGATTTTGTACTGTGAAGCACACTGAGCCCTCAGGATAGGACACTTTGTAAATAAAAATGCCTTGACTTGCCTTGCCCTTTTTTACTGCTCCCAGACATGCAGTGGTACCATGTTTTCCACTATTAAATCCACTGACACCTCACCTGTTAAAAGGGACTCATTGAAAAGTGCTTCCACTGATGCTGCCAATGCATGTCCCATTTCCATAAATACCCTAGTGTGAATCCCATCTGTCCCTAGAGCTTTATTAACATTAAGATTCTATAATCCATTGAGAGCACTATTTATTGATTCAGCCTCTCTCCAGCTTCTGTCCTTCAGGTCCTTCAGATTTAGTGTTGCTATCATTTCATTTTTAATTTCTTTAGGGTCTGATGCATCACAGCCCATGTCTTATAATTAGTCAGGGAGTTTTCCCCAAAACAAGAGTAACTGAGTAGAACTATTCATTGCAGACCTACATTATCTGGAACTTACAGGATCTTTCATTGCTTATATTATAGTCACCACTTGCCCCTTACAAGGCTATACTTTAATTTTCCTCCAAGAATATCCTAAGGGTCATTTTTGAAACTGTTGTTATATTTTCTAGCTGCTGCGGTTCAGTGCCTGTCATACAGTGCCTTACCCCCTAGACCTAGTATTTTCCCTTAGCAACAGACCTCGTAATGGGTCCACTGGGGTGCCCATTGCTCATTGCTCTGTTAGGTGGAATCCTACTGATCATGCACTCACTCCCCCTGGATACTTTTTACCAGCATGAGGTAACCACCCATCTAAACGTCTGCATGTCCAACTACCTAGCATACTCACAACCTACATTGCCCTGCTTCCTGTACCTACCTAAGAATGGTATCCTGATGTTGATTTCTTATGTAAGAAAATTTTAACGGTGCTTTACATACCACTGGACAGACCCGTGTTATTCTCCCCTGATGTACATAGCATTTACTTAGTGTCTTCTGGGGATATTGAACCCTATCCTGGACCTGCAACTTTAAATCCTTCCACCTTTAGCACTATACTGTGGCACTCTACTAAGGGTTTAAACATAGTGGGCTTGATTTTCAGAGCGCCATTAGATCACCTCAGTTTGTGGTGACCTAAGGCTGCCTGCGGCAAAGTCTGGGTGCATCAGGGACCCTGCGCTCTATTTTATATGTAACCTCCCCCCACCTCCCCCGCTTTTTTCTCTGTCAGTAGGGCTGCTCCTCTCACATCTAGGTGCCACCAAGAGGGGTGGGGCTAGTTACTACAAAACGTATCTTTTGCAGAAACTGTATGGTGTGGACACATTACTTCTACTATTGAGCCTGCCATCCTTCAGACAGGCAAACCAAGTGTGGCAACTAACTGTCTCACACCTGGGGGGACCATTTAGCATGGCAATAAACCTGGGTCATTGGGAGAAAGCGGTTGCTCAGCATTGTGCTAGGTTTGTACTTCTGGACAGGGCACCCAAGTAAATGCAGACACTGGAAGCAATAATTGAAATGTCCAAACCATGAATGAGATTCTAGAGTGTGGCTTTTATTCACATAACACAGAGAATAAAGAAAGCAAAGATGGACCCCCACAGGGCTACACTCACTGGCAATGCAGATTACGGAGGTACAGAGCACACTTCCTCACAATCGAACCCTCAGGTTCTGAATGGATCTGGGCACACACGACCCAAACTGGTACACTTCTCTTGATTTCCTTGACTTGGCACCCCGGCCAGTACTAGGACTCTTTTCCATATGGCAAGGAGGTTGATGGTGGCTCCCTAAACCACCCATGAGCACTTTCTAGCTCTAATGGGAAAAATTCCACAATCCTACATCTGGGTGCTTTCTTCAGACACTGGCCAAGTGCCTGAGAAAAAGCTATAGGTGCCCAAACTGAACCCGGAGAGGTAAACCTGGTCACCCCAGATGGGGGGGGGGGCCTCCCACCTCTTGCTCCCAAATCTATACTCTGACATTCATTTGGATACAACACCTTTCTTTGAACTACTGGTTATAGATGCTATCTCAAAATGTTTAGCACATTTAACATTCTACATTTCTGGAGGTGTCCTGACTTTAAAAGTACTGTAAGTGGCTCTGTCTTTAACCTAGACCTCCACTGTTGCAAATGCTTCTAAGCCATACACAGATTAAAAGTTCTGTACATGGCAAGTCTTCCTGTGACCCCACAGTAGGCAGATACTTTTACACTAAACTCTGTCTTGGTGAACATTGTCTCTATATCAGAGTAGAACTCACCCAAGGTATGCAGGTGCCCCAGGGCTTCTTCCCACAAATGTCTCAGGTACTCACAAATAAATCGATTCTCAGGCAGCTTCCCCTTGTCCAGGCTGGCACACGGGATTGACCCTGAATTCCTGGAATTCCCCCCATCCCTCCGGGGATGGGGCACTGGAACAACTCTAGGAAAGGTCTCTACCACTTTCTTCTGGTCTCTGCTGTGTTCCTGTCTAGGTGAGAACACACAACCCACTTGTTTGAAGTAGCTCTATATCAGAGCTAGGCTCTGAGGGGCTGCCAACTGCAGCACTCCTCTCTCTCTCTCTTGAGTCTCTGCCCAGACTGCCTTCTGAAGACTGACTTGAATTCCCCAACATTCTACAGCTAACCCCTGCAATCAGCATTCCATTGTGTCTTATGCTGCTGCGAGAATTCTATAGTGACATCATCACTCCAGCTCAGCTGAAACTGAGAACAGAGTGAGACAGTGTGAAACCTATTTAACTATTATCCCACAAGCTGTCTTTCCCTGCCTGCCATTGGTTCTAAGTGGGATTCTAGTAACCCCTGGGAACAAGGGGTTAAACCCACCCTTGGCCAGGAAAATGACTGTCCTCAGTCATTACTTACCCGGCCCCAGGCCATCCTACCCTATGTGCTACCTATGGAGAGGGGTGATCAGGCCCTCTCCTACCATGTGCCAAGCACAGGCAGGCAACACTAAGGGCCTAGAGGCCATCGGCTGATGCATCAGCCTCTACACTATGATCTTATGGTAACCAGTGGCCCTGGAAGAACTGTCCAGAGCATAGCCCTAATAGACCAGTACTGCGACCCCTGTGACTGGTCAGGACCACAGCCTGTCTATCCCCCTAACACTCTAGGGGGAAAACCTATCTGACCAGAAACAAACTACTCAAAACAGGGGAACCTCCCCCCATCCCTGGACACCTGCAACCCAAACCAAGAAGCTAACACTACACTTAATCATTACACTCCCACATTTCCCCCACAAATACACCTGTGAAAGGAAAAGTTAACAAATGTTAACAACAACACTGTACTTTAAACACAACTACTTTAAAGCACATGAGGAACTCCAATGAGTTCCTCCACTCCTCTTCTTGTCTTTCTTCCTTCTGTCTTTGTCAGGAACCACCTGAGAGAGAAAAGACAAAACACACCCCCAATCTGCAAACACAGTATACTATCATAACCCTTACCATCAAAACACTGGAGAATCCCAAAAAATATTTTTTAGAAAAGTAGAAAACAATAGAAAATAGTAGAAAAAACATTAACATTATATATAATACACATTTTGGGGCTGGAATGCCCTAAATGTCCCATCTAGTGACAACAGTGCCTTAAGGCAAGTCCAAGAAAGAGTCTGTCCTGGGCCAGAGCCCGGTGAAGCACAGTTCTTGTAGGACTGTAGTCCTGAAGGGGAGAGTCTTTGTGGACAGTTCAAACAGTCTGTAGTCTGTCAGGTGTAGGATGTGTATTGCAATGTCAATAAGATAAGAAAAGTCTGGACTTACCAGTCCCTTGAAGAATGAAAATGGTACAGCACCTGGATCTCCAGCCGAAGACTCTTCCTGGCAGCATTTTTCGGATACAGCTGGGCGGAAATCTTCCAGAAATGACAGGATGGCATATCTGGAAACTGCTGGGGTGATGTCATCTAGGAGATGGAACCTTGGAACAGGAAAGAACAGCTGGTCTGAAATCATCCACAATCCCAGGCGATGAATCAGGAACAGCTGGGCTGGTGTCCTCTCTGGATGATGTCATCTGGAAAGCCAGGCAATGGAATCTGGAAGGCACGCTGCAAGGCTGACGAATCTGGAAGCACCTTTGGATCCTGGAACACCAGACTGGTGGAACAACATGGGTACAGCAATGGCTGGATGGCAGCACTGGCTACCACTGCTCTGCTTTCCACTTGGTAGGCATGGGCACATTCGCAGGAAGTTGGTTGCATTGAGGATAATACCACAATGGGTCAGGTGCAAGAACTGTTACCCCATCTGGGCACTTATAATTCACACGGTAGAAAGTCTCATGGCCCTTCCCATCCACGATCCATACAGTGTCTATGAGCAGTGTCCTGCCCACTTTCCAATACTTGAATCTGTCTTTAACAGCTTTGTCTCTGACAAATTGAGATTCACCTGGATGCAGGTCTTTTGTTGCTTCTTCCACTATCCAGACTCTCCTGTTTCTTTCTATCTCCTCCCAGACTCTCCCAGGAAAGGTAGGAAAGGATATCCCATAGATCTCATTTGCCTTCCTACGAACCAGTCTTTCCTCTTTACTACACTTGGTCAGTTCAAGATCACTGGCCTGGTTTGGGGGTGGCCAGTCCTGGTTCTGCCAGTGATGCATTCTCAATGCTACGTAAAATGGATCTCTGACTCCTCCTTGTGGGGACAGGGCTGTGGAGTCACTAATCTCTTCTTCTTGCTCCTCCGAGGCAAGAGCCCGAAACTGTGGACTAGCACCTTCTTTATAAGGATACCTAGCTTCCCCCTTCCTCCTCTTTCTTGCTGAGAACCTGAGCCAGGAGTGAGCAGTCGTCCTCACTCCTGAGGTTGTCCATTCTTCACTGGGTGTGGAGGTCGACACCTCCCATTCAAGAGTCTCTCTCATCTCATCTTCTCCTATGAGACTAGGGCTTGGCCCCTCTCTCCACAGATCTTCTGATGCTGCCTCTGCACTGTCCATCTGTGACCTGGACTCGGAGACATCAGAATTTCTTTGCTCTGCCTGTACATCCACACCCTCTTCCTCTGTGTCACACTCTGCTGGGCCTCCCCCAACAGGCTCCACCTGGTGTTGTGTGCTGCCACTTGCAGAATCTTGAAGCTTTGTCCACGTGGGAGCCAACCGAATCTTGGGTGCATTAGTTAGGCCTTGCTTCTAAGGCTAGTTAGGCCTTGCTTCTAAGGCACCAAGAACAGTGAGGAATCATGAAAACGTCCCTTCCAGCCTTTAAGCACATTAGGCATACTCTAACTGGATATCCAGGAATCATCACATGAGGAGGCAAACGTCCCCCGTAGTAACATCTCTCAATGTCTTTCAACTTGTTAACTTCTTCCACTATCATAGCCCGGGCATGATCCAGGTAGCGGGATGGTCCCAAAGCCATGACTGCAGAGAAAAACAAAAGTTCACTGTTATCTCATATCTCATTTTGGTTGAAAAAGTCTTACAAAATGGCTCCTCTGCTGCTGTGTTTACTTTACTACCCCACCCTGCCATGGCGGCGGCAGCACTCCTGGTGCATCAACATTCTGTTTCTGACTCAAGCCACTGCGCATCCGATTTACATGCTTTACTGATAAAGTTCACTCAAACTGCACAGACTGCACTGTTTTGTTCTCTCAGCACATCTATATGGTTTTTACAGGGCTTTTCATTCACTTTAAATCACTTGTTCTTGCTTAAAGTCCCTAAATCCACAGTATTTCATGCACAGGATTGCCTGTTTTTGTTGCATCTCTCATACAACCCACAGTCTCTCACTTTGTTTGGAAAATCACACTGTTGCTGAGCCCATAATTATGCCCACAGTCTAATGCTCAGAATTCTTGCTTAGTTGATTAACTTGACACAGTCCTTCTTTGCAAAAACAATCACACTGTTTACACACAGATTCAGCTGGCTTTAGTAAAAATCACACACAGTTTAAGCTGTTTCTCTGGATGGTACTCACTGAATCAGTAGCTGGATTTGCGATGGAACTTTCGACTTACAGCCGATCCTGGAGGCCTCTGGATTAAAGCTGGCTGGCAGTCCTGCTGATTGTCCTTGTGAACACCACGCTCTCTCCCCAGTTGATTGAAATGTGGGTTGAGCCCGATTTTAAACCGAAAAGTCTGATTTTATTACTTTTACAATGTTTTCAGTCACCGCGACGCTCTTCCTGGCAAGCCAGCTCACACACCACTCTATCTCTCTCTCTCTCTCTCTCTCCTCTTGAACACTGTGCAGCACTCTGAAGCCGGCTTGGGGGTGGGACTGATTGCAGTCTCACCAATCATTCGACACCATGCAAATGTGCCTCTCTCTTCTCGTGCTCTTCTCTTCCATGGAGATTGCCGAGCAGGCAAAATTTAAACTGCAAGTAACTTTTTTTCTTTTCAACTGTAACTCCTCGGCGGGAGCACCATCTTATCCATTTTTCATGGCACTTTCCTTAGCATCCACACAACAAGCAATTTAAACTTCTAGGGCACAAATCTCTGTTTCCCACAGTTTTCCATACTTTTTCTTGTCACACTTGAAATTTAAAAGCTGGCAAACGTTATATTTGATGCAGGACAAGGGGCATACACAATCTGGCTTTACTGCTCCTTGGTAAACTGGTGCCACAATTACAGCAGCGCATGAACAGCAGCACACAGCTGCACATTTGGATGGTAATGCTTCCGATTTTTTGGGCTACCTACTGCAAGAGACAAAATGCTAGCCACAATCTGAGCAAACCTTTCTGGTGTTTTCTCCCAAAATCCAAAACAAATCCTTAGCAGTGCCTCCATTTTGTAACCTCCCCCCACTGGCCCCCCTTTTATCTCTGTCAGTAGGGCTGCTCCTCTCACCTCTAGGCACCACCGAGAGGGGTGGGGGTAGTCACTATTAAATTTAATCTTTTGTAGAAACTGTGTGGTGTGGACCCATTACTTCTACTTCTGAGTCTGCCATCCTTTAGACAGGCAAACCAAGTGTGGCAACTACCTGGCTCACACCTGGGGGGACCATTTAGCATGGCCATAAACCTGGGTCATTGGGAGAAAGCAGTTGCTCAGCATTTTGCTAGGTTTGTACTTCTGGACAGGGGCACCCAAGTAAATGCAGACACTGGAAGCAATAATTGAAATTTCCAAGCTAGGAACGGGATTCTAGAGTGTGGCTTTTATTCACATAACACAGAGAATAAACAAAGCAAAAATGGACCCCCATGGGGCTACACTCACTGACAATGCAGATTACAGAGGTACAGAGCACACTTCCTCACAATCGAACCCTTAGGTTCTGAACAGATCTGGGCACACACGACCTGACCCATTGCAAACAACTGTTCAACTCCACTGCCAATAACTCCTGACTTTTCTGGAAGCAGATCAAACAAATGTTAAGCAAAACTGCTGGTAACTCCCCTTCAGAAATGTTAGTAAATGGAGTACACCGTACAGATAGCAATACCATAGCCAGGGCATTTAATTGGAAGGCTAGGCCTGTAGTTCAAAGAATCAGCAGCCAGCCACTCCGACTTCCTGAGCTAAATAAGCAGTTCCTCTCAGCCTCATTGTGGAGCACTTTTTCTTTGCAGCTGGAGGCTCTGTTGGTTTGCCCTCTGAGCTAGCTGGGGCCTAACCCGCTAACCCCCCCAACCTGCTGTTTCTGTGTGTCTCTGCTGGGCTTCGGTGTTTGTTTTCCTGCTTCTGGTTTGTATCTTTCCTCTGGCTGTGTGCTTCCCTGTGTTTTGTGTCTCTTGTTTTTGGGCCTTGTTCCCTGTTTTCTGTTTTGCTGTGTTTTGGTTTTGTCTTTTTGGGGGCTTTGTTTCTAAGCTCCTAGCACGCCACTACTTAGAGCTCATGCTACTGCTTTCAGTTACCTACACCTGCAGCCACTACTACTGTTTTGTTTACTCCAATTACTATTGTACCCAGTGCTTGTGTTTTTACACTGCTCACCACATTCAAACTGCTGCAATGCAGCTACAATCATTATCTGTGTGTTTCAGCTCAATCATAACTGCTCCCTGTTGCATACTCTATTCTTTTCATCTGATATAGTTTACTCTGACCCTAGCTGTGTTGCTCATTCCTGTTCTCATTCTACTTGCAGCTTCGTTGCACTGCCTGGCTACACCTGCTTTCAGAGCATTGCCTCCATGTTTTATTGCAGTTATAACTCTGAGGTCAGCCAACTAAGCTCCTGCTGAGGCTGTTAATATAGCTTTATTATTATGTTGCTTGCACGCATGTGCAAGAAACATAGTGCCATCAACGGAGATTTCGGAGGTGTGTCACCTCCTCCTCCAATTCAGTCAGCCAGCTGGCAGGCGCTGCCTGTAAGCCAATGCATTTTGGAGCTGTCTGTGACGCTCAAAATGCAGTAACTGCCTCTGATTGAAAAGGAGCTACGCTTCGGTGAGCAGAGATAAGAGCCCACTGAAGCATAGCTCCCCACCCCTGCAGGCGCACGCCCACACTATTGCATAGCCGACGGGTAGCCCAACTTCGCCGGGCTGAGTTATGCCTCCCCAAAGTTGTGGTGGTGCCACGCTGGGAGCCCACCCCAGCGTGGCAATGAGTCCATAGGCCGATGGGGTGCCCAATCCTCGTCAGCTGAATGCCCCCCAATGTCCTTGTGGCATTGGGAGCCCATCCCAGCGTGGCAAATGGTCCCAATAGTCTTTTTTTATTTTAAACCTAAAACGCAACGGTCCAGCGGGAGTCTCCCGACCCCTCCACAACTCGCACCCACCCACCGCGCACCCAGCTCCCCACGCCTCCCTAATCCCATACTTACCTCCGGACTCCGGCGTGACGATCTTCGTGGACCGGGAACACGCCTGCACTCTTCAAAGCCGACCGAGAACTGAGGAAATGCCGGTAAGCTGTATAATGGGCTAGATAGGGGGGTTTCAACTTATTGCATATCTCAATCATTTTGGAATTTTTGCACAAAATTTTCAACATGGGTCTTTGGGACCCCTTCTCATGAATGATGTCACTGTCATGGCGTTGTTCGGGCGAAGGGTGAGTCAGCGCGGTGACTGCGAGAATCACCCTTTGGGCCCGGGCTTCATGACAGTGACATCATTCATGAAGGGATCCCAAACCATGTTGAAAATTTAAAAAATTCAAAAATTTGCATTTTTATAGCAGCAGTTCCTACGGTGGCGCGTAAGTTCATGAATTTCAATATTTTCACTCCAGATTTTCAACATTACCATTTTACCACACCTTCTTATGAGTAGTACAGCTGTCATTTTTCACATCTCACCCAAAATGTGTTTCTGCCCATGTAGCACAGAACGGCGCAGTCGGTGTGCAAAATCAATGTACGGGACAAATTAAGAAAATCACAATGACACTGTTCATGAGCAGAGGTCTTAAAATGGCTATATTGAAAATTTGGTGAAAAATTCTAAAACTGATTGCTTGTGACGGCGCTAGCAGTTCCTACTCAGGCTCGTAAGTTCGCAAATTTTTAATATTTCACTCCAGATTTTCAACATTGCCATTTTACCACACCTCCTTATGAGCAGTATAGCTGTCATTTTTCACATCCTGCCCAAAATGTGTTTCCGCCCATGTAGCGCACAATGGTGTAGTCGGTGTGCAAACTCAATGTATGGGACACATTAACTAAATCACAGTGACAATGTTCATGAGCAGAGGTCTTAATATGGCTATGTTGAAAATTTGGTGAAAAAATTCCTAAAAATGACTGTTTTATGAGCGTGCGTTGCGCAGTTCCTACTCAGGCTCGTAAGTTCGCAAATTTTCAATATTTTCACTCCAGATTTTCAACATTGCCATTTTACCACACCTCCTTATGAGCAGTACAGCTGTCATTTTTCACATCCTGCCCAAAATGTGTTTCCACCCATGTAGCGCACAATGGCGCAGTCGGTGTGCAAACTCAATGTATGGGACACATTAACTAAATCACAGTGACACTGTTCATGAGCAGAGGTCTTAAAATGGCTATGTTGAAAATTTGGTGAAAAAATTCCTAAAAATGACTGTTTTACGAGCGTGCGTTGCCCAGTTCCTACGCACGCTCGTAAGTTCGCACATTTTCAATATTTGCGCTCCAATGACTTCCAAATACCTAAACAGCACATAGAAGCAAGCAACATTCGGCATTGACAAATGCTTGTTAAATCTTGCCTCACCGCCGAAAAATCCTCAGAGCATTTGTCACCTTGATTTGGCTATTCATGTCTGACTGGCTTGCCCCCAATTTAGTGCTGTTTCTTTGCTATACTGTATGTTATGCAGACCTCTGTGCAGGTCCACCTATCACTACTACTGCTTATTGACCTACGTACTGGTCCACGCTTGCTTACGCCATCATTGCTCATTGCCTACACAGATCATTGCTTCATGCCTACTGCCATCTCTCAGCTTCAGCCTCTAGGATTCTGCTGCACTCAATTCTGCATTCGACCTTGCAAGGTTTCAGCACTCAATGCTCATTTCAATCTCAGCATGCCATGCTCATTCAGCTCACCAGCTTTTCATCTCTCAATCAATTTTGGGGCATGCCAGCCATTCTATTCTGACACAGGGTTCCTGCAGCTTGCGGTCTCGCTCTGCATTTAGTCCGCATCTTGAGTGCATCCAACTTGGGGCCGGATCCTTCTCACCTGGCCCATAGCTGGGAATGTCCTCTTCCTGGGCTTGGCTTTAGTTGCCTGCTACGTGACAGCAGCTCCTGGTATAGAATTTAAGACTAGTGGTGAAGGGTGGAAAACATTACCTCCTTTGGCTCTAGTGTTCCACTATAATGGTTAGCCATTGACTTTAGTGGTTTCCCTAACAAGGCACCTTCATCGCATCCTCCCTATGATTGCCTCTGGTTCACCTGGTTTGAGTTTAGGGTGGGTAGACCAGGTGAGTGCCTCAGCAGTTGTTGCTCTCCTCCTGTGCCTTGGATGCATGTATGGTTGCAGAGTTTTCTTGCAAGCTTCCATGGCATTCCCGCTAGAGGGTTTGAGTAAGAGCCTTCCTCCAAATTGGAATATTTTCCACCTCCCTTTAATTGGGTTTTCCAAATTGCAGCTGCAGAGCCATCACTAAATAAACTATCCCAAGCCTGGAGGGAAGGTGGCCTAGGCCTTGGATCCCCAGAGATTTCCTCCTCCTGTTTGTTTTTTTTTTCTTTCCTCCATTGCCTCAGTTCATAACTGTTAGTTAGCATAGTAATTTCCCCTAGTTCTTTAGGTAGGTTCTGCTGTTGGATGGAGGTGGAGGATGTCCTGCCATTCCCTTTCTCTGTAGAGAATCCCCTAATTCTCAATGCAAACCATTAGTATAATGCAACGCAAACCTGGGCATTTCATTACATTATCAAACTGAACATCTCATTACGTTATCAAACTGTCTATGCTTCTCTACTAATACATTGCACTTACTGCTACTATATGACAGTTACTGCTTGCTCATATGCTTCGTGTTGCCTCATTCTTTTGGGGTATGTTTGCTCTACATTTCTTTTGGGGATTCCTAAGGTACTTTTGGCCACAGGAATCGTCCTGTGACACCTCTAGGGGTGAAACCCTCTCCAAGGGTTCCTTGCCTTTTGTACCCCTACAGGGTGGTAATTCCTCTGGAATAGAGAGTGCAAACAGCCAAAACCAAACTTACACAGTTGCACAAGCATAACACTATACTGGCTGTGCAGGACATTGAATTGGAAGGCTAGGTCTGTAGTTTAATGAACAAGCAGCCAGCCACTCCCACTTCCTGAGCTATATAAGCAGTTCCTCTCAGCCTCATTGTGAAGCACTTTTTCTTTTCCCCACCATCCTCCCCTCCTCCACCAGCGGCAGCACTTCTCTCCTTAGAGGGATGTCTAAGGTACCTTTAGCCATGGGAATTATCTCATGGCACTTCTAGGGGTGGAACCTTTTCTGAGGGTTCTTTGCCTTTCATACCCCTACAGGGTGGTAATTCCTCTGGAACAGACAGTGCGAACAGCCAAAACCAAACTAACACAGTTGCACAAGCATAACACTATACTGGCTGTGCAGGACATTGAATAACTATTTCACTGATCTCTCAGCATATAATAAGCATTTCCAAACTGCACTATCTCCTGTTGCTAACTCCCACCCCCCACACACACATATCTTCAATTAGTCTGAGTATCTGCAGTTTTATTTTAAGAAGGCTGAAGTTATTGAGGTTCAAAAACATCTCCTAAGTGTACCTATTTCTAAATCTGCAGACTACAATGGTATATAACCCTATCTAATTAGGATGGCAGTGTTGGAGCTTGCCCTCATAATTACCAGGCTAATAAATTTATCCCTGCCCTCTGATGTAGTGTCTGATATCTGGAAGTGCTCCAGTGTTGTACCAGCATTCAAAAAAGAGGATCACAACTTGGTTAGTAACTACAGACATATTGCAATGCCCTCTGTACTGAATAAAATCCTAGAGAAAATAGTGTCATCACAGCTCGCCTCCTATCTCACTAATCATGATCTTCTCTCGCTGGCCCAGCATGGTTTCCTTTAGGGGCATAGTACTACCACTGCTCTACTCTCTCTTATAAACCAGATGACAACAGACATGGATAGTGACAGCCACACAGAAGCAGTCTTCATTGACCTGACCAAATGCTTTTGACCTGGTTGACCACTCACTACTCTGTGATAAAATTGGTAATGTGGGTATTTCTTCCTCCTCACTCCCATGACTCAGAGACTACCTATCCAACAGGCTGCAGAGAGTAAAATGTAGATCTGCCCTTTCTAAACCTGCCATTATGCATGTGGAGGTCCCACAAAGTTCAGTCCTGGGCCCCCTATAATTTGCACTGCATATTAATCAAATTAATCAAAGCCTATCCCACTGTTCTGCTATATTGTATGCGGGTGATTTAGTCCTGTACACCAGTTCCAAAAATATCTCCCTTATAAACCAATACCTCACCTCAGACTTGAGATCAGTTCAAAACTGTCTGTCTAGTAATAAACTTACACTAAACATGACCAAAACACAGTCTGTGCTGTTTAGAACACCCCCTAAACTCAAACAGTGTCTAGCCCCTTTAACTGTCACATACCAGGATGGTATGCTTGTCCCTGTGATCACCTTGTTCACCTGCTTAGGTGTTCTCCTACACCCCTCACTTGACTTCTCCCCACTTATCATGAGCACCTGCAAATCAATTAGTGCCATGCTTGGGGTCTTCCCTCAGGCCAGGCTGGCTATTGCCAAAGGTATGCTCATACCTCAACTTCTCTACGGCCTTCCAGTCTTCATGTCAGCCTCAAACCCAACCTCTTCAAATGGGATGTTGCATAAATAACGTCTGCTGATTTGTCCTTGCATGTCATAAACAGGCTCATTACACTGCTCCCTCTATAAAAAGGCTTGGCTGACTCCCCCCGGACCCAAGCTCATGATCTCATGCTAGGGGATGTCATCTATAATGTTCTAGAAAAATACATGCCTGTGACCCTTGTCTCTCTCCTCAACAAAGTCTGCAGAAAATATACCTTGAGGTCTGAAAGTAATGCCCTGTTGGAGATCCCTAAAATTAGAACCAGGATAGGGGAATCCTTTTCTGGATTCTATGCTCCAACCTTGTTGAATTTCATTCAAATTGATATTAGGCAATATCCCACTGTATCCACTTTCCGAAGAATGTTTCATGAACATCTTCTCAGGATGTCAAAGTGTATAATCCCATAACCTGCTATTACCCTATCTTTGATCCTTCAGTAACTGTGGACATTTATCTTCTATGTTGTCTACTATGTAGACCTAGAAGTGTATCCACTATTATTTGTGCCTATTGTTATTTGTTATTTGTATCTAGGCCCAGGGAGTGTACCTAAATGCTTAATTTACTTCATTTCATTTCTTTGTTTTACCAGGACAAGCTCCATTGAGCAAAGGTCATTTGCAATAGGTACTGGTTAGGACAGTACAGCACAGCACAGCACAGAAAACTGTTATAATGTATGGACAGTGTCTATTAAACCCTGTTTTCAATCACTTTATAACCTGATAATCCCATCTTTATGACATCAGTATGCTGTAAACCTTGCTTAACTATGTCATAATGATGGGATTACAGTATAGAATGCCACCACCTGTCAAAATTCTTGGAAAGGAAAGGTGGTCTGCTGTTTGGACATTCGTTTAACATGCACACATTCCATTCAGACAGTTACAGACCCACTGCAGTATAGATCGCAATGGCTAATTTCAGCACTTCAGTTGCTTAACATGCAAAGCAGGAGGTATTCATAGCCGAGCAGGAGAACAAACGCACATTGAAAAGAATGGTCTTTTTTTTTACCACAGTGGCTAGTTTTGCCATACACTATAATATACAATGTCTGAGTAATGGTGGCCAACCATGGACATAATCACCTCTTGCAGTTGCCATGACAACTGTAAACTTCTCTAGCTGCGCTCTCAAGGTTTACTTGGTTGTCCTGGCAACTGCTTGAGGTGATTACATAGAGGATAATGTATGGTCCTCTATCAGTAACTGGTCTGTTAACTGTTGAGAGGTTTACATTGCCATGGCAACCTCAAGATGTTTAACAGTGACCGGTTGCCGATAGAGGGACCATACATTATTTTTTATAGTGTATGGTCCCAAGTAAAAAGGAAAACAGCTGCTTACTTTTTGAGATATAGTCACTGTGGCAGCTGTTCAGTCCTTCACTAACCGCTGCATTCATCCGTCAGTTCCCAGTGTAAAAAAAGGTGCGCACATGTGCAGACCGATCACCGTTGTTAACCTACCGATGTGACGTAGCATCGATAGGTTAACAAAATTTCTACGTCACATTGGTAGGTTAACAACCTTAGGAAATGATGATTTCCTAAGGTTAACAGTGTTCTACCATACATTATATCACTGTTACTCTGGCATTATCCTCTATGTTTTTCAGGAACCATTGTTTTAACTGTATATCCTCCTCATCTCCCCTCTTTTGACTGCATAAGCTCATCACACACCTACTGTATCTTTCTATATACTGATTCTTCTTTTCTAACACTGATGTTGATCTGCTTAAAATTGCCATTGCCGTGTATTTTCACTCCCTGTAACATTATGTATATTGCACTTTCCTGGGTCGAGTCTGAAAATATGCATTTGTTTGTCTAGTGCACCCACTCAGTCAACAAAAACTAAATTAATAAATCTTTAACATGGAAATGAAGCATTGACAGAACCGGTGTGCACTTTAGTCTTCCACTGCTCCTGTCAGTAGCTTTCAGAGTGATGTCATCCTCCTGTGTGCAGTAATTTCCAGTGTATGTTCTGTCTGGGCTAACTGAGGAAAGAAAGAGGCTGTCATTTCCCTTTTGATTGGGGATCAGATCATGTCCCTGGTGTTCAGGGCTTCCCGCCCACCTTCTGACTTAGCCAGCCAAAACAATTCCCACCAACTGTACAAGTTCTGCCCATCTACTAACTCACCCTACCCTGAAGGAAGCAACTTTCACCTGCAGCTCACCCACCATCCCTCCCACTTCCTGACTCATCCTGGCCTGAAAGAAACAACTACTATCCACTGTGCACCACCTGTAGAGGTGTGCAAAAAAAAAAAGTCCGCTGGCGAAATTTCCATGAAAGGCAGATTTTCACTTCTACGAAAGTGTGGAAATCAAATTAGCAATTTTTGCAGAAATTCTGACTTAGAACAGCAGAAAAATTTATAAATTGTGGATTATTGCAGTAAACTCCGGAGAAAAATGTCCACAGACCTGATCACTGAACTGTGGAATAATAAAATGTACTGAGGAATAATTCATTAAACTGCAGAAAAAAAATCCTCAGAACTGTTATTCCACAGTTCATATGTATTATTCCACAGTTCAGCCAAAAAATTCTGTAGAACAGGGTGAAAATCTACCAAACACATTTGGAAGATTCCAGTCTCGCCAATGGCAGAAGTTCAGAAAATTCTGCGAAATTTCAGAATTTCTGCAAAAGTTCTGAGAAAAAGCGGAATCCACAACTTTCGCCCACCTCTAACCACCTGCCTTCCAGCAAATATCCCCCACTGCAGAGAAGCTTGCCAACTGCCCACAGTGCCACTCCATGTCCCCTTGGGCCTGGCAGGGAACTTTGCTTTTCACACTTATACTACTCATGTCTCCCAAGCCAGGTGGGGAATTACTGTATCTCTTCACAGCTGTGCCATTGCATACCCCCTTGGTGGGACCTACGGGAACTTTGCCATTTTTTTCCTTTCCCCTCTCCCTTCCTTATGGAGCCTTTCCTCAGCATAGTTAAGATGGGAGAGACATGTAACCAGTCAGACAGTTAGAGAAGTGGGCTCATCAAAAGTATGCAGACTTGAAAAAAATAAACTGAAATACTGGCTCTCTCTTTCATGGTTTGCACCCACCTACCTAGAAATGTAGGTAGGGAGATAGATCCTATAGAACACCTGACAGTACTTAATTATATTATTGAATCTCACTACAGGGAGGAGACAGGAAAATGTAAGTCCTTCTGTCAGTCATGTTTCACAAGTACCTGTATTAGATATGAATGGAGACTTATTGACCTAAAACAGCCTTAGAAAAAAGAGACTCCACATAATTTCTTTAAAGTGCCCTTCTGTAGACCTAGCCAAGCTAGTTTTAACTAAAAACCACTTTAGGATTGAAAAAAACTGCTTCTATCAAATAAGAGGCACAGCTATGGGTTTACGTATGGAGCCTTCATATGCAAACCCATTTATTTAAAAATTGGTAACTGGGAAATGCACACTGGGTCAAGGCTCATTTCCATGTATGATCTGGGGGAAAAGGGTAGAGGAAAACATCAAGCAGATATAATAAAATAGGTGGTATCGAACAAATAAAATGCAACAACAATAGTGCAATTCGGTAAACGGTACAAAGTGGCCCGTCGGCGCAGCGATTGGATTTCCGCTTATGACGCCAGTGACCCGGGTTCAGGAACGAGCTCAGGTCACTGGAGGGCCGGCCGGGGGGAGGCAGCTTGAGCATCCCATGACTGCTCACTGTCTCCAGGGAGGGGAGGGAAGGGATCACGACCCGGTGCCATAACGACCACTGGTGGAGGCCGGTGGCAGTGCAGCACATCAGGGCCATTAGGGGTGGTGCATGACAGATGTCAGCTCTTGCCTTGATGTCCGGATGTCACGCACCTTCAGAAAAGCCAGGAAAATCACTCGCTGCCTCCGGATGATGGCTCTCCATTCCTGAGGGTCTCCAGTGTCTTCCCGATGCCTCCTGCTCCCCAGCAGCATCCCTGGGCCCTAGAAAGTGTGCACTGGGGCTATCCCCTCCCCCGGTGCCTTCCCCCTTGGAGGAGAGGGACCCGCCCGGTGAAGGGTTACACTGGGATATCTCGGGGGTCGGCTGCGATCTGGGGATCTGAGAGGGCTGGGAAAAGACAGAAGAGGTCAGAGGGAACTTGATAGAGCTCAAAGGAGGGAAGAATCAGCGAGCACATGGGCGGAAAAATAGATTACTCAAAAAAAGGTACAAAGTTTACAAGTCATGGGTAACAAAAGCAAGAAAGCACTCAACTTCCTGTAATAAAAAAAAATCAAGCAACTGGTAGACCATCACAGTACAGAGAAATGGGAGGTATACAACTGTCCCAAGGGAGGAGTAAAAAATTGAGGAGGGGAGGGAAAGGCAGGTCAAGAGGGGGGCAAACAGGTGCAGGAGGGAGGTAGGAGGAGTTTTAGCTGGTGCTTAAGGGACGTTGGGGAGGGTGAGTGCGGGAGTGCTGAAGGCAGAAAGTTCCAGAGAGAGGGAAGATGATAGGAGAAAGCTGACTGTCCAGCTGAGAAGCCAAGGCAGGGGAATGAGAAAGTGCAGGGGTCCCAGGAATGAAGGCGCCGTGAGGCAGATGGGATGGGAGAGATACGAGAGGAGAAGTATGAGGGCTGTTCCTCAAACCAGTTTTTAGAGATGAAGAAAGCACATTGATGCAGGCAATGGGATGGAAGAGGGAGGATGGATAGGGAAGAGCAGAGACTGCAATGATGGGTATGAGGAGGTGAGTTAGTGGTAAAATGACAGAAGATGTTACAATGGGTGTCCAGTGTGTCAGGGGAAGTGGATGGAGCAGTACAGTATAATATACCATTGCACATTTCAAGGAGAGGCTAATAATAAACAAGACAATAAACTCACATAAGTGACATATTCTACAATGGAAGAGGTATACCGATGAGATCCTCGTTATATGGCATGGTAGCAGTCAGAAATTGACAGATTTCCATAGGTACACGAATTCATGCCATCTAAGACTCGAGTTTGCACTTAAACACAGTACTTCACTTACACACAGTGACTTTTCAATACCCTTTCTAGAGCTAGTCATATATAAATAAAATTGCAAATTGGTCACAAAACTCTATAGAAACGAAACAGACCAAAACATGGTCCTACATAGTAACATAGTAGCACAGTATTTGATGGCAGATAAAGACCGCTAGGCCCACCTAGTCTGCCCATATTCCCTGCCTGCATCAGTGGCCACTGACCCTACTTGGTCATTGGCTATCACCTCTCTTCACCCCATCTAGGGTTTCCTTATGTCTATCCCATGCATGTTTGAATCCCCCCACTGTGTTAGCACCCACCACTTCCTGGGGTAGGCTATTCCAAGCATCCACCACCCTCTTCATGAAGAAAAACTTCCTCACAATTCCCCCTTATCCTGCCCCCTCCAATCTCATATCATGTCCCCTCGTCCTTGTACTACTCTTGTACTGAAAGATGTCACCCACCTGCACTTTGTTCAAGCCTAAGATACTTGAAGGTCTCTATCATATCCCTTGTTCCCTCCTCTCCTCAAGTGTATACATATTAAGGTATTTTAATCTGTCCTCATATGCTTTTTGATACAAGCCCTTCACCAACTTGGTCACCTTTCTCTAGATTGCCTCCACTGTGTCTATGTATTTGTGAAGATGCGGCCTCCAGAATTGTTCACCATATTCCAGATGATGCCTCACCAGCATTTTTTACAATGGCATCACCACCTCCTTTCTTGCTGTCAATAGACTTTAATAACAGACGTCTAGACAGAGGTATCCAGAAACCATAGTAAGAGAGGAGAAATGAAGAATATACAAGGTGGAGAAGACATCCATTTTAAGAACTAAAACCAAAAAATACATGGGGGAGCATTTAATTTTTCCTCAAACCTTTGCCCAGCATTTGGTGACATTAGATCACTAATCCACAGACACTGGCACATTTTGACAACCTTCCCTTGGGGGCAGAAGTATTCAAGGAAAAGACACTTGTAGTGGCCAGAAAGGAAAAGGACCTAAGACAGCCTATCAAACGCCTAACACAAAATACTAGTGGCAGGAGATAATTTCCTGGCCAAGGCAAGAAGAAACATCAGAAGCTCATTTGCATGTAGTCAGTGCACACAATGTGGTAACATAAGCAGAACTAAAAAAGTGAGGAACTCTTATCTGGATGAGGACATTATAGTAAGGAATTTTACAATGTGTTGTGCAGATCTAGTGATATATCTGCTTGAGTGCCCCTGTGACCTAATTTACCATGGGAAAACTAATGGAGAATTATGCCAGAGAATATCTGAGTATAAGAAATCTATCAGAAGAAAGGGTAACACATCAGCTGTTGCATGTCATTTTTGCCACAAGGGACACAAAATCTCAGTTCTTTGGTTACTGGGACTTGAAAAAGTGGACCCCCCCCCATGTCAAGGGTACAACTGGGACAAAAAGGTTTTACTGAAAGAAGCCTTTTGGATTCATAGATTTGAGGCCACAAACCACAATTTTGGTATTAATAGAGAACTGGATTAGTCTGTTATTAAGTAAATATTGTATGAGCACTTGACGTGGTATCAACAATTTTTTCCACCTTCTGTTTTTCTACATGCTGTCGATAATGGTGGAGGCTCACAGACAGTGGTCCTTGGGGTTACAATCTCTAAATGGGAAGGTATCTATGGTAGGATCTAAATTTCCTTCTGTCTTCAGATTTCCTGATCTACTGTGGTCCTTTCAATAAGAATATTTGTACCATGTCTTTATTTTGCCGTTAGGGACCTTAATATGGATTAATTAGAATCCATAATATCTGCCACCTTCTCCTGTATATAAGCCTATAATATCTGCAGCTTTCATTTTGTATATCTTGACTGCCCCCTCCCCAAGAAAGTTTTAATCCTTCCTATGAGACATAAACAAAATAATTCTGGTTTTCTAGGACCTTTTATTTCTTGAGAATTAAATCTGTTATTAAATATGTTCTTGTCTTCACAGGTATACATTATTTGGAAACTAGGCAGCTCTAAGAGCTAGTGAATAGAAGAGTGACAAAAAAAAAACTCTTTAATGAAGAGGAACATTATTTGATGGTAATCTAGGGAGGCAGGTTAAGTTCCATGCCTGCACTTACAGAACCATTCTTGGACGTTACTCCTTATGGCCATCCCCACCAAGATGATACATCTGGGTGATCTCTATGTCTTGTGTTGTTCAATCACCTTCAGGTATTGGATGGGAGAGGAGTGTGGGTGCCATGAGTGTGATGGCACTAACATGCACATGTATGTGTACTGTGCTGACAGCTGTCACTCTTTCTGGTTGAGCAGGAGTGCTATATAGCTGTGCAGTTCACTTGGTAGCTTGCTCTCTCAGAAAGGAAGGAACCACACTGGGAATACCAAAATTACTGGGTAAGCAAAAATCCTTAAGATGCACATAAGATGCACTATAAGAGAATTAAATGCTATGTGCCTGCTTAGAATAGATACATTAAACATAACTGCTGATAAAACACTTTAATACTTTTTATTCAGACAGCTACCAGCTTTAGAGACACAGCTGTGTCCATGGCATGAAAAAGATTGTTTATGAAAAGGAATATGCTATTTTAAAAGAATGATTTTTGTAGGTCTTTCCTGAGCTAAATATTACGATAGGTGAATTCATGAGGATCAAAAGCATTTATAGCCTCAACAATGCCTTTATATTACAATTAATTTACTCAGGCATTGTGATTGTCTTTGACAAGCTGCACGAGTACAGGATTTTGTAATCAGAAAAGGGACACATTATAGATGATCTATTAATCCAATATATATCTAGAGCAAAAGATATACAGTACTGTTTCCAGTGATCTGTGCGGTTCTAGTTACATGCAGAAAAATATAATACGTATTTGTTTATCAGCAAAATATGTGGATGGACTGAATTGAAGCTCACACATCATAAAGTGGTTATCAGATGGGCTACCTTTCAGTTGTGGCTATGTCTACTGTGGGTAATACTAGCTGACCACCTTATGGTTAATCTTTGTTCATTATACTGAAACTAGATTTTAACTTATATATCATAAAACCTGTCAGCCTGAGGAAGCCAGGAAATGCTGGTGAAATACTGACAGACTTTAGCAGGTCTGATTATTCTGAGCTTCAATAAACTATTTTGAATTGAGATATCAATAGAGGCTAAGTTGGGTTCTTATTTATACTTATTGAGTTGTGCCAAGCACGTGCCCCTTCACTAAATGTCATGAAGCTAGCAATATTTTTTAAAGTTTTTTTTTGTTACCTTTGATAGCATGGTTTCCATGTGGTATTTCATTTTCAGTGTGGTCCTCCTTCTACCCATTACTGCAGTTTATTTCCCAGGAAAGACCAGCTGAGATGCAATACCTTGTTTTCAGTGGGGTCCTGTCTGGTCTCATTAGGGGGTTGCTCTCTCTCTCTCTCTCTCTTTCTCTCTTAGAGTTCTGCCAACAGTGAGAGGAACTATTTAGTATTGTCCTAATTTTAACATGAAATGAACCATTAGACATGGAGCACAGTGATTTTGCTTTCCACTGCACCTCTCAGAAGCTTCCAGAGTGATATCATAGTCTAGTGTGCAGTGATCCAGTGTGTGCTCTGCCAGGACTGCCTGGAAGAAGAAGAAGGAGACACTTAATTTTGACCCATGCATTGTTTATAGCAACTTGTATTTCTTCTGCTTTTATTGTACTGTGGTACCATTGGAAAAGGCAACCCACAGGCTTTAGTCAACTATTGTTTTTACTTGTTGGCCAGGACAGCCTAACTAAGCATTCACAATGAGATCCTTGGGGAAAAAGCAAATACAGCAAAAATGTGAAATATAAAAATTTCAATATTTTAATGCATAAATACAAATTCATAAACACACGTATACCGCCAGTACAGAAGACAGGGCAGGCAGTGTTAAACAGGTAATGAACCCATAGCCTCAGCTATAAGCACTGAAGTACAGTAATCATTCAATACATTTGCCTTCCCTATGTCATCATTCATCCTCATTCCATTTTTCATTATTCTTTCAATGACGTCCTTAACCTATCATTTCTCTTTGATATACCTTAAGAATTGCTTATCATTTTTTCAAATACAAAAGTAATTGAGGTTTAAACTACATATATGTATCACACACTCCTCTATCTTTTCTATTCTCATTTCATTTCATGCAGTGTTACCACAATACAGATGCACTGTCTGCAATGTTGCCATGAAAATTGTTTTAGTGTCAGACTGAGTCGTAGGACTAAGGCATCACTATATTAAAAGGCAGGCAGAAGAGATGAGCTGTGAGGAATAAAACATGTAAAACACTCTTCAGAATCAGCAGTATCTGGTGCCGCACTCTCCCCCAGCAGCTAGGCTTTCCATTTCTCCTTTCTTGTTTCTCTGTTAGCCACTCCACAACACCCACAGCAGTTACAACAGCAACAACACACACACACTCACACACAAGCACAATAAAATAATCCTGTATTCTGGCTAAAATTTTCTGTATTTGAAAAGAGAAGACATGCTGAGGTCTTGGAATCCCAAAAGGGAATCAAAAGAAAAAAGGAACAAAAGTGGACCAGACATCTTTGTTACAGTCTAATGACTCCTCTCATAATAGAGAGAAACATAAATAAAACAGAAATAAATTGCATTAATAGTTTATGGAATTTTGTTTCCATCTTGGGCTCTGTTCCCAAACAACGGAGCAAGCCATCAATTGCCAGTGCACCAATGACCCTGTGCCCTATCCACTATCGATTAGGATCCAGTGCCAAAGTTCCATAGCTTGTGGCAAATGTGGCTGTGCAGCAAGCGTACAGCACACTGGAGAGGTTTGCTGCAAGCTGTGGGGATGTCAGACAGCATATGCGCACAGGGACAGAGACCCACCAGGAGGCTGCCAAAGTTGTGGGGGACTGGGCACTGCAGGGTGAGGGCTAGTGAGATGCTGATATGGGTGATGGGAGGGGTGGCACCATCACACTTATGGTGCCATAGAAGAGCCACTGCTGTGCCAGTGTGTTGGGGGATCACCCACATGCTGGGCACCATGATGCCCACATGCTGGGCACCATGTGGGGCTGATGGGGCACCACACCACAAAGGGCTCTGGACTGATTTATTGAGTTCAGTTTTGTTTACCAGGTTGGTGTACTAGGCAAATACAATGCCACTGCATGTGCCATGCTGTCATGGGATGTGGGAGACTGCAGGCAGGCAGTGGCACATGTTCCCTCCTGTCCAGGAAGGACTCCGGGGATGGTGCACAGATTGTTAGACCAGCCCTTACTGCTCTAATTGTACTTGAACATGTGCCCTCTAGGAGACTGTTCCAAATCCCAGTCTTGTGGATATGCCAGGCGCCTCGCCGATGATGGGGAGTGGTGGCGGCAAGCTTCTTTGGTTGGGAGGGGTGGGGATGCCACTGGTTCACCAGGAATTACTCATGGAGTTGTACCCTGATCGTGGTGGGGGTGGGGGACCAGTAGACTACCAGGGACTATGAATACGGTGCTGTACTGTGATCAAGGATAGGGGTGGGGGGTACCAATGGACTACCAGGGATTTCCTATGGTATTAACCGATGATCTGGGCAATGGGAGGGAGGGGGTGCCACTAGACTACCAGGGATTTTACTACAGTCATGTATGGGTGATCGGGGACATGGGAGGGAGGAGGGTACCACTAGACTTCCAGGGAATTGTCCTATGGTGTTTTACCATGAATGCGACTATGAGGCAGGGGATGCCCCGGGACCCCCACTGCCCACTTCATGCTGTGCAGGGTGCCAGGTGCAAGTCACCTGGCTGCCCTGTGCAAGGCATGCAAATGGGGCCATAATGACATGCAAATGGCCCCATTTGCACCTTGCATATTTAATGGCCTCATTTGCATGCCCCCAGCTGAATATAGCGGGTGATGCACCTAGCGCAACTGCATTTGTGCTGGTGCATCCCCTTGCTCCCTATCTGTGACTTGCAGTGGCACAATGCCACTGCACCATGCACACTGCATGCCCCGACCTTGCCATATTCAATGTTGCTGCACCATGGCATATCACCGTCGAACATCACCTGGTCCTGGCCCCAGCGCAGCTGAATTGCGCTGTGCCCAGGCTTGCACCACTGTCCAGTGCAGTCTGAATATCTGGGCCCCAGTCTTTTTTTTTTTCAGTAAGTGAGCTAGTCTCATAAGTAACTAGTTATCTGTGAAGCTAAATGATTGCTTCAGTTTAAACTGAACAAGTACAACACTTTGATTGCTAATGCAATGATGTCATCACGTCTAGTAGCATGTGACATCTTCCCGTGGATGTCCGCAAGTGGTACCAAAATCTGAAAAGTATAAAAGGGAGCAAATTGGCATCTTAAGGTCTTTGCCTCCCATTTAAAAAAGCATTACTAAAAGAGGCAATCTACATTCAGCATTTGGAAAGCTGCATTACAATAATAGTAAGGTTCAGGTAGTTTACAGACAAGATACTACCATGAGGAGTTGGCAAGACACAATGGTAACTGCCTACAATCTGGAAAAACTGACTGCAAAATTAAATCATGCTACATCGAAGTTTGACACAATATGGGATTATTGGGTCCATTCAGTGCTCAACCGTGGACTGCACTTTGTATCGTGATTGGTTTTAGCTTTTGCATACACTTCAGTTTAAATTGAACAAGTATAACACTTTGATTGCTAATGCAATGATGTCATCACGTCTAGTAGCATGTGACATCTTCCCGTGGATGTCCACAAGTGGTTCCAAAACCTGAAAATTATAAAAGGGAGCAAATTGGCATCTTAAGGTCTTTGCCTCCCATTCAAAAAAGCATTACTAAAAGAGGCAATCTACATTCAGCATTTGGAAAGCTGCATTACAATAATAGTAAGGTTCAGGTAGTTTACAGACAAGATACTACCATGAGGAGTTGGCAAGACACAATGGTAACTGCCTACAATCTGGAAAAACTGACTGCAAAATTAAATCTTGCTATATCGAAGTTTGACACAGTATGGGATTATTGGGTCCATTCAGTGCCCAACCGCGGACTGCACTTTGTATCATGATTGGTTTTAGCTTTTACATACACTGTAAACAGGTATGCTGCAGAAAGAGCACGGGGTATAAACTTTGCAACTTATGTGCTTGGATACCTGCTGTCTGTTGTCTTGTTGGGTGTTGTCTTGTATTGTGTCATCTTGCAAAATCCTCAATAAAAATACATTTAAAAAAAGGCATAATTTATACATTTCAGTTTGCAAGATGATTTTACATCAACCAAATCCCTTTGGATAAGAAATGAAGTGTTTATAAGGGTAAGTGGAACTGTTTAAACATAAACTATGTTGAGTTAGAATGAGAGAAATGGACATATTTAAGACAGTGTTATTTTTTTTTGTTTTAGACAAATCAGCACTTGTGTCCCAGTAAGGAAAAGTTTCATAATAAAACAGAAACAGATATGGATACCTTGATTTGTAATAAGAGATTCAAGAAAGAAAGTTAAGTTCATTACATGAACTTAAAACTGCTATGGATTAAAGGTACAGTATGCTCATTTTGTTCTTTTTTGTGAAGTAGCCAGAAAGGTTTGACTGAGATTATATGCAACAGGGAAAATTTAATTCATTGAGAGGTAAAAAGCATGGCTTTGAAAACATATTTAACTTAGCATTTTATGTGGAATATATAAGTAGAAAGTTTAAAAAGACCAAACAGACTGTAGTGTATTAAATGCAAGTCATCACTTCTGAGGAAGCAACATAGTGATGCTGAGAAATGTTGAATGTATATGAGTGAATGGCCCATATGGAATTATGACATTTATATGAAGCAGACATGTATGAAAAAAATATTTTTGTGAGTGAGCAGCATTTTATTTGCCAAGACAGTTTCAGATACATTGTATTTCCACCTCAGTCTTGGACATATGCCTTCCATTTTCTTCCAACCCCATTTCTCACAGGGCACAACTGTAAACAAGATTCCTGTTTATCAGTTTATATTTTTTTCTGGTAAAATAATTTCTTGTAGTTAGTCATTCTGATTGAAACCAAGCACAATTACAACCAACAACAGTTACAGGCACTCACAGATAGGATTGACAGTACTCTGCATAGAATTGAATCTGCCAGGGAGGCAGTATAGCGCAGTGGTTTAAGGTTCTGAGCTGCAAATCTGGTGACATCCAGCAGACGAGACCTGGGTTTGAATCCCACAGCTTCCACTTGCATACTGTGTGACCCTGAGCAAGTCACTTAACTTCCCTGTGCTCCCAGGTCACTCCTGTAAAAAAGCTTTCAGCTTAGTGTGCCACTCCTGGTTAAACAATTAAATAAAAAAAAAAAAAAAATCTAAACCAAGTGTGAGATATACAGAGAGTAGTGGAACTAGGGCATCAAACATTTGTGCACCTGTGACGGTGCACTGCTTGACAGAATAAAAATCCAGTAAGGAAGTCCTGCTCAGGGAAGCCATGAAATGGTGTGATGCTTACTTTTAGGGTCTGATGCCCCGAGTAGTAAATAAGAAGTACATCTGGCATACTGGATGGTATGATCTCAGTAACAAGAACAATACAGCAGAAACAACAGTAAAATAAATCTGGAAATAACTGGCTACCTATTGTCAGTATGCACAAAGTTTGACACACTACCATGGGGTTGAGGAGCAGAAGCTGAAGACTTGTTCTGGGGTGGCTTAGCCCCAGGTTGGCAGAATGCAGAGTTCAGAAAAGGGATCCAGTATCTGTAATAAGCAGTCATATGGAAGGCAAAGCTGGAGAGCATCTTGTAGGTTGTTAGCTGACCAACCACCAAGGGCCATTCCTGGATCAAGGGGACATCTGTAGAATGCCATTTGCAGAGTAAGCCTCTTGGCAGCTACCCCCACTGCTATAAGCCATTGTGCCTGTGGGGAAATTTTAGGTGTGCTGGCTGGGCAGGATCCCAGCAGGAGCACTGTTGCTGTGAGTGAGAAGGAGATCCCTGTGACTTTGGTACATATGTTCCAGATCTGCTGCCAGAAGGGGTGCAGGGAGGGGCAATCCCAAAGGATGTGCAATAGTGTGGCTTGTGGTCCTTGACACCTCCAGCACAATTCCTCTGCCAGCCGGTCCATAGATTTGAGTGCCAGGAGGGGGTACAGTACCATCTATGAAGTGTCTTACATTGGATTAGTCTGTTTCTTCCACCCCTGTATATTCTGTGGAGAATGTCGCAGCAGTGGCTCCATTGGTATTCGGAGATGGGGTGGCCCAGTTCAGTTTTCCAGTGCATCTTGGCCATTTGAGAAGGGTCAGGCTGAGCATCACAGAAGGATTTGTAGATTGTACTGGCCCTACTCCTTTTGAGGGCAATCCACATAGTAAGTGGGTGCGGGCTTTGGAAAAGTGCCTGGCCCTGTCCATCTCCCCCATGTTTGTATGATGACCCTGAGTTGGAGAGAAGACTTTCTTAGAAATGGCAAACCTCTCCATGATACATGTGAAAGTGTTAATGTATGCCGAGCCCAGAGACAGCATGTCTTGGATAAAGATAATGACATGTTTTTCCCACACAGTCCTGTGGAGCATTTTACCCCCCAATGTGGATCTTTGGGATGCCTTAAAGGGGAGTCCAGGCCCTGGGGATGGGGGATTCCTCTATCCAGAGGTGGTGCTTCTTCCAGGATGCCATGAAGACTGACAGCATGGGGGATGTGTTCAAAGGCATACCTTGCTTGGCATATAATGCCACTGATGGGGAGTGCTCCCCAGTTATGGCAGATTCTATGTGGAGCCAAAGAGGAAAGGCTACTGGGCCATTCTGAAACCACCATACCATATGAGATGAGTTGAAGGCTGCATGGTGACCTTGGAACCAAGGGAGGCTCCACCCTCCTCTGCACCAGTGTGCTCTCAGTTTTCCCATACTATATTTGGGGGTTACCATTCCCAGAGGAAATCTCTCAGGTCTTTGTCTATTTTGTAGAACCAGATGGGTGGGATTTTAAGGGGCACATGGGCTAGGATGTGTAAGAACTTGCGGGCAGTTTTCATTTTGATGCCATCTATTTTGCCTGCAAGAGACAAGTTTAGAGCCTTCCACCTCTGCAGTTCTACTTTGGAAGAGACTAATAGAGGTTCAAGGTTGAAGGACACTATTTTTGTGAAATTCCTGTGGAGTCTGACCCCCAGGTATGTAATTCCTTCTTCAGCCTATGCCAGACATGTCACTTTGAATGCATCCGGTGTACAAACTGCATTTAGGAGAAGGACCTCAGTCTTACTTTGATTTACTGTTAGGATGGTTTACTGCCGTATGTTTCATTTACCTGTCCTTTTCATCCCTGCAAGGATGGTTTCTGTTGTATGTATAATTTACCTGACTATCCCTGCATGGGTATTTACTGTATTCAAGGACCGTATGTATTCTACCTGAGTTTTTGTTTGTTTAAATGTATCTTGTACTCTCCTGGGTTGTGCTTGAAAATAGGCAGAGATATTGCCTAACGCACTTACCCAGTCACGAAAAGCTAATAAATAAATAAATTTGGAGGCCTGAAACCTGAGAGAAGGATTTGAGCAGTGCTAGTATGACGTGGATGGCATGTGGGCCATATAATGAAGTAAGCAGTGTCATCTGCATAAAGAAAGGTGGTTCACTGACCGTGTTGGACCTGGATACTGTGAATGTGCAAGTGTTCCCTCAGAGCGATGGCTAGAGGTATGACCAGGATAAACAGGAGAGTTGAAAGGGGCAGCCCTGTCTAGTGCCTTTTTGCAGAGGAAAGCAGCAGAATGAAGGCCATTGGTAAGAACAGAGGCAGTGGGGAAGGTGTGGAGCAGTTGAACCCACTACCTAAATCCAGGGCCAAACCCCATTGTCTCCAGGGTGGTAACAGATACTGCCATTCGATGGAATCAAAGGCTTTTTCAAAATCCACCACAAGGGCAACAATCTGAGAGTTGACATTTTGCACTCTGTGTGTGTAACCCCTAGGTGGCGCTGTCCCTTGGGCTACTATCCCTGCCTGCTTGGCTACCAACAGGTTAAGAGGCCTAGGTTCAGTGACGGGTGCCTCCACCCAAAGGTCTGGGTTGGTATTAGTCTGAATAACCAGGTCATAGCCCTCTGAGACACTGTGACCCCCTTGTCTCCTACTAGTGGCCCACACAATACACAATATGCACCTTTTCAACACCCAAGATATGCTTGGTACATACACTTATATTTAACACTTACCCCCTGTACTGGTTCCTTCAGCTTGGCTCTGGGGACCCCTGTAAAATAAGGTGATGCAGTACAAAAGCAACAGTACAATACCTTCAACATAAACTGACACCACAGTCAATGTGAATTGCAGAAACAAACAGATCTGATTTATTCAGGGGATTATAACAAGGACGGGGATAATCAGGTTAATTGGCTTAAACACACTAAGAATCACACTACTGTGCATGCAGTCAGAGTCCCACTCAGTCACACTCTCTGGGTACCCAGGATGAAGGGAAAGGCTAGCCAGGACCATTGCCCAGGGTAGGCTGGCATCGCAGCTGGTTGGGGTCCTGTGATGGAAAAGGAACATGCACACACACACAATTTGTAATCCGGAGCCAGAGGGCTCTGTCCATGAAAAGAAACACAAAACAATCAGATGACACACTTTTGATTTTAGAAGAGTTGCAGGGAGCTACCCTGATAATTAATCATGGTACCTAGGCTGAACACAGGAGAGCTGAGGGATGGACGGTCTGGATTGCCAGAGGACACAGAGCCCACACGAGTTGCTTCAACGTGGTTCTTGCTCAGGCAGGGAGCAGGGCTGATTCCCTGGCTGGTCCCTCGTCGATGGATTTTCTCTGTGCAGCAAGGTAGGGAGACAAGGCCCTCATGGCAGGGCCTGTCTGCATCAGGCAACAACGGATTCAGTCTGAAATTAGCTGGGAACCATCTCCAGCAACTAGCACACAGTTCACAACAGAGGGTACTAGTCCGCGATCCCCATTTAGCGCATAACACATTCATATGTACAAGACAGCAGCACACAGCCAAACTAAATCATGATTCTCCTTCAGTACACAGTACATTTATATACCAGGAAAATATTACTGTACCAGGCAAGGTGCTCCTAGTCATGATCGCAATGTCTCTGCACACACCAGGAGCTCAGAAATAGGTGGGGATCCTGAAAGGCCAATCGCATTCAGCAAAATCTTCGGTCTTCTACAGGGTAAGCCTGGTTATAAATCAGCAGCTGAGCCAGCCCGGTGGCGCTGAGAGTTGAGGCGTTGGATGCCACACCTCGCGCCACGCCGGTGACCCGGGTTCGGGAACGAGCCTGGATCGTTGGGGGTCAGCCAGGGGGAGACAGGCTGGAGCGTCCGACGACAGCTCGCCGTCTCCGGGGGGAGGGAGGGTTCTCTCATCGGCGAGTGGTGACCCCTGGTGGAGACTGGGGGGAGCGACAGCAAACCGAGTCTCTGGGGGCGTGATCGGTGCTGGCGAAGGCTGGCAGCCTATCAGCCTCAAGAGGCATCTCTTCCGTGAGAAGAGGGGGGGGAACGCTGCTGACGCCAGGGGTTGCCGTGACGCGTAGGCACGCAGCGGGGAGAAAAGGAGAAAATGGATCCCCCACGGAGCCTTGATGACGGGAGCACCAAGCCACGGCCCTAATGTGCCAGCGCCCATCCACTACCCAGGACCTGGACAAGTCCCCAAGATTCGGGTAAGCCCCCGACCCGACCCCACCCGGGGGGGTATTCCGAGGCAAGATGATAGGTCTGGCGGTGAGTAGGAGGAGCGCTGGCAGGGGCAGGGCTTCATGGGTGCACCGGAGGGAGCGGCTCTGAGGGGGTATAAATTGCAATTTCAAAAATAAATAAATAAATAAATAAATCAGCAGCTTAATTCAGTTCTGCACACCGGAATTAGTCTGATAAAACAAGCACTCTTCTCTTCCCAACACAGAAAACAGCAAGCAGGCTGGAATTCAGGCCTTCCACGGTTCTCCCGTGCGAACTACTGCACAACACGACTGCTCGAACCAGGCGAGCTCCTTCTCTCTGAGTTTCCAACTCGAATCTGGCTTGCCAGCAGATAGCTCAGGGGATTTCCCTTAGATCCAAAAGGTTCGGTTGGGCAGTTTAGCTGTCAATCACAGTAAGAGTTCCCCCTTCTGTTGCAAAAAGGGGCCGACAGTCTAAAACCACAAATCCCAACTGGTAGTCCATACAGTCCAATTTCAGCAGGCTCCATTTTAGAGTCCCCACATACTGATTGGTCCAATTCGGCAGTTCAGAACGAAAATGGTGGAGCTAAACAGAAACAGTCCATGCTGCAAGAAGGCAGGTTAGAACAACTACATTATTATTACTACTCTAGCAAATGTGCAGCAAATAATTACATCTTTCAGCAGTGCTCCCTCTGCACACTTAGCGATGGCAGAAATGGAGTGATTATTCAACAGCCCGGGCGGGATTCGGGCATAGAAACACACAGACCCCCCATTCAGATTAATTAGAACTGCAAGCAGGCAGCCCTTAAAGAGACAGTACATGGAGGCTTTAAAAGCACTCACTGGCAATTACATTTAAACGGCTTAGGCACCGAACACCAACCAGGCTGTGAGCAATTAGGCAAGCTCTTGGAAGACTTTTTGGGAACCTCCCATTTGTAGGGGGGTTACATGTGTATTAGCGACAACAGGGTGCAGAGGTGGTTTGAACCTAGACTTCCTTTTACAAACCCCACCTGTGAGGAGTGGATTAGCCCAGACAGAACCTTCTCCAGTCTTGTGGCAAGTATTTTGGCCAACACCTTCACATCTGCATTGATCAGCAAAAAGGGGTGGTAACTGCCTGGTAGTCAGGGGTCCATGTTTTTTTGTGTAGCACCATTATCACCGCCTCCCTCATAAATGGTGGAAGGGTGGCTGAATTAAGTACTTCCTAGAATATCCTTAACAGCTACAGGGTGAGTTCACTGGCCATTATGTTGTAAATATCTATGGGGTAACCATCTCAACCTGGTGTTCTATGCATGTTTAGGGATTTGATGGCCTGAGCCACCTCCTGGCTAGTAATGGGAAGGTCCGATTCCAAAGCCTGGTTTGGTGGAAGAGTGGGGATCGGTAGGGTGCTAAGAAAGCCCTCCATCACATTAGTAGTGGGTGGGGAGGGTAAGGCATATAACCTGGAGTAAAACTGCTGCATGATGGTGCTGATGGGGTTTGGGTCATGCCTGAGGGTGCCTGTGGCATCTTTGAGTCCTGGAATAAGCCTGCTGGCCTGTCTACATTTCATACAATAAGCCAGTAAGTTAGTGGACTTCTTTCTCCACTCCCAGAAGGAGTTCCATAAGCACCTGATGACTAGTTCTGTCTTCCTTATGAGGAGATCATTCTGTTTGATGCAGAGGCCCATGACCTTGGCCAATAGGCTTTGAGGAGGTGGGTATGGGGGCAGCTTTATACACGGCCTCTGCATCCTTGAGGTCTTCATTTTTTTTTATTCAGTGTGTTTTATACTCCCCCAGGCCAGACCACATCGGCCTGGCCTCTGCCCTCAGCCCCAGGACTTTTCATCCCCAGTGTTCCCCCCTGGCTTGCCCTCTGAAGTGAGGCTGTCGGGGGGGGGCAGCTTCCCCCATTGGAATCTGAGGCTCAGTTTCTGGGGACTTGCCATCTCTGGTGTTTGCCCCCCCCGGTTTCCCCCCCAGGGTGGGGCCTTTGGGGGGCCAGGGTGTCCCCACCATCGGATCTTGAGGATCGGTGTCCAGGGAGCACCATGGGGCAATGGTGTGGGAACTGCGAGGTGAGGCAAGTGGCATACCACATGGCTACATTTTCTGTTGTCTAGATGGGAGACATGGCATGCAATAACGTCAATGGCAACATGCCACATCTGCCCTGCTTCCCTGCTGCAGTATACTCTGGCGGTCCATACCCCTGGCCTCTGTTAGGGGTCCATTGAATGTCAGCAGTGAACCCACCCTCCCCTCAAAGGAGGAGAGCAATCCCTAGGATGCTCAATTCTCCCCCCCAAGGCTGGCCCTCTGTCTCCCAAGTCTGTTCCTGAACCTGGGTCATCGGCATCACGGGCGGAAGCACTACTACTGTGTCGGCAGGCCAGCCCATTGAGGTCTTTCTTACAGAAGGCTTGCTCTGCTTCTCTGGATCTCCATCTTTGGGTGGTATAGTCTATGATTCTGCCCCTTAAGTTGGCTTTGAAGGCCTCCAAAAGGGTAGAGTCTGAAACCTTGCCATTATCATTGTCTTGCCTATATGCATTAACTGCCTCCCTGACCCAGCTTTTGAAGTCAGCATCCTCTAGCAGCAGGGGGACCAGTTTCCAGTTGGAGGATTTCTGCACTGGGGGTCCCCACAGCATCCTGAGTTTAATGGGGGTGTGGTCAGACATAACGATAGGGTGAATGAGGGCCTCAGTGATTTGGGACATGATGCTGGTACTAACCAACTACAGGTCAATCCTGCTGGAGGAGGCATGCACCTTTGAGTAGTAGGTGTAGTGTCTCACATACGGGTGCTGTGTGTGCCAGGCATCCACTAGGCTGGACTTCTCCATCATGGCTTTGACTGCCTGGAGTACCAGGAATGGGGTTCAGAGGAGGAGGATCCACTTCTACCAACTTCGGGTAGAGTTGAGGGTAAAGTTCAAGTCCCCCCACAGAAGCACCTGGGCCCTATCTTTGTTGAAGTCAGAGTGTGCCTGTCTAAGTTTATGGAAGAAGGCAAGGTTATCTGTGTTAGGCCCATATACATTTGTCAGGACCAGGGGGCCATTCGAGGTGGCAACCTGCATAAAGACCCACGTCCCCTTTTTATTGAAGTGGGCATAGTCCACCTTTTGTCCCCAAAGACTTGTGCACCAGAATGGATACCTCTTACTTAGATGAATTTACAGCACCGTGCCGCTCCTCTCCCTCCTAGTCTTTCTTCAGATTGTGAGCCTCTGTGATCATCAGTTTAGTCTCCTGAAGGAAGGCTAGGTGGGTTCTGAGGTGTTTAAGCTGTGACAGTGCGTTGTTTCTCTTCACAGGGGAATTCAAACCCACGATGTTCTAGCTGACAATATTAACTTCCATCAGGGATATACAATATTAAACAATGGTACTTTTAAAACTAAAAACCTGATTGGCTAACTGGGTCTTTTATCCATGAGTAAATCCCAGTATAACTCATGGAAAAAGTTCCAGTCAGTCTCGCCAGCTGCATCGTCTAGAAATCAATCCGACCCCTTATAATTCAAACCAGTGAAACCACCATATTAGATCACTGGTAAATTAACAACAATTGCCTTCTGAAACACATGGAAAAAAAAAATCTGACAATAAAGTGGAAAACTAGAAAGTGCTACTGACTTGAACTGACAGATTCTTTTTCCTGCATCTGTGCCGATTAACACTGGCTCCTGTCACCGCTAGTTCCCTCTGGCCGCTGTTGCAATAACAACTCTAGCCACTAACACAGACCCCCTCCCAGCTCCCTTCCAGTAACCCCTGCCTCCCCAGTCTCTTCAGAATGTTTACTAAAATGTGAAGAGGAGAAGGAGATGCCATTACGCATTTTTTTCCCTAACCCAAAGCACAGCACCAGTTCGTGCACACCTCCCACCATCCCCATTCAGCTAAAGATATATTTTAACACTTTGAGGGATTCTGAACTGGGGAAAGTGTTTGTTAATGAAAAATGAGGGCTAAAAGTTGTAAAACTCACAGTTGAAAAGCCAAGGCATGATACTGGGCATGCACCTATGCATAGACTCATGCCCAGTATCATGGGTCAGTTTTTTGGCTATGATTTCTATAACTTTGAGCCCTTGTTTTTCATTAACAAACACTTTCCCCAGTTCAGCATTCTTCAAAGTCTTAAAATATGTCTTTAGCTGAATGGGGATGGTGGGAGGCATGCATGAGCCTCCTGTTGATTCAGCACCATATCCAACCTCCAGCAGCAGCAGTCCATAGAAATGAGGAAGCTAGGCACAGTCTCCCTAGCAACAAAGTACTATGTTTTCTGGTGGAGGAATACAATCAATACAAATAAAATAAAAAACCCTCTTTTTCTCTATATTTTTCTCACCACAGAAAGGGGGGCATTGTATAATCGCAATAAACCATGAAAGGGTGTTGGTTACCCACTTCTGGTGTGGATTTGGTCACATATCCTGCAGCCTCATGACCAAATCACATGAGGCATGGGTAAATCCTAGCATAATCCACACTCTGTCGAGGTTTATTTCTTAACTATACAGTGCAGACATGTCTGTGAGCAACCACTAATAGTCCTTCCCACATTATTCCTCCCTGGCATCTGTGCCCCCGAGCCACTTCTTCAAACAGTAGTATATGGTCACCAATAAACCACAATATGTAGCAATAAATCAACAATAAATCCCATAACACCACAGCTACCCTCCCCTTTCTCCCTGTCCCAGGGTCCAGTGAGGTTTTTCAGAAGTGATCACTGGCTGTCTGATAACCAGCCTCATGGGGAAGCATAGTTCCCAAAGGGCTGAGCAGATTATCAGCCCTGGCAGTCTGAGCTGTCTATTTGTATTAATCCAGAGCGTAAACTTACTATGATCCGAAATTAACCAAGTCCTATGTGGGAACATGCATAACACTCTGTGAGCATTGAGAATATACCTGTCTTGCATGCTACACTTCTGGGTGTCACCCAGTACAGGGATGGAGGTTGGCCCAACAGATAAGCTGGGGAAATGTCCGAGTGTGGAACCCAGGTCTGGAGGGGTTCCACTATGTGCACTATAAGCAGACACTGGTAAGCAGGCTGAAGGAAAGCCCCCCAGACAGGCCCTGGGATGCCCTTCACTTCCTTAGTGCACAAACGTGCAAGGTTGCCCCCCCAACATGTGTGGGGTGGAATGAAAAAGCTAAGGGATGTGAACACTTACCTGAGACAGTTCAAAGGTGAGGGGGTCGCCATGATATATCATTGGACTGTGCCAGGAACAGTGATCACAGAGGGCCCTCACCTGACAAGTTTTGTGCTCTGTCTTATAGTGGGAAAGGCAAGTCAGTGTCCCCTTTAAGAACCCAAGTGTCTTAATTACTCTTGGGTCCTGAGAGTCCAGGGGATCATTTGCTAGGCCACCACCTCTCAACGGGCACAAAAGGATATAAAAGAAGACATTTTATACAGGTCAGTCCTCAGACTAGTTCTGGTGGAGACAACAGTCGCTTGTGTGGGAATGGCAGAGTGTTCCTTCAACTCTTCAGCATTTGTCAAGCCACTGGTAGGAAGCGGGGCTGCAGCTGTGGACTCTGCCCAGGACTTTAGCTTCAAAGGTGAGCACACTACTTCTGGATTCTTGGAGGGAGTAATAGGGCTTGGATGGTCCAAGGTAGGACCCTGTTGTTGCAGAGCTGCAAAGTGGCGGTTCCTCACAGGGATGGGAACTGACCCTGAGGAGTCCTTGGAGTCAGTACTGTGGATCCAATTCAGTGATCATAGTTGTAGAGATCTGTCCCTTCTCTGGCCAGCATCAGTCTTTTTCTTGTTTTTGAGTTTCTGTTTCAGTGACAGTTACCATTGCTCATTGTCAATGGGTGGCAGTGGGGGAGGCGGGCCTGTCCTCCTGTTGCAATTGTCTGGTGCTGGCGTGGCATCTATGGCCAGGGATCAGTCATTCCCTCAACCCAATGCTGGAGTAGGCCTGTATTTGGCAATACTGACCTGTGTCCAGTGTGTGTCTTTAGGTAGTGCTTTGGAGCCTCTAGCATTTCAAAGGACCAGGCTACGCAGCTTGAGGTAATCCACAGGATTGCAGGGTATTGGATGGAGTACTGCAGTCCCAGATCTGTGCAAGCCCTCCTGGCAGTTGTGAAGGTGGTCTGACAGGGCCAGGGAAAAATCCACAAAGACTTGGATGCAGTGGCCATGCCACTAGAGATCTCGTTTGCCCCTGGCTAGTTGCATAATCAGTTTCTTATCTTGAAAACGGAAGAAGCAGGCCAAAATGACATTAGGTTAGGCTCCAAGGGCAGGATGATGAGCAAGGGAGCAGTGGGAGAGATTGATTTCAAGAAGGCCTTTCCAACTGTGGCCCAATATGTCCAGCAGAACTCTTTGAAGAAAGTCCGAGACATTTTTCCCCCTCTCAGCCCTCCGGGAAACCCATCAGCCATCGATTGTTCCTGCAGCCTTTTTTCAATGCCCTTCAACTGGTGTCAGAGAATGTGGCTGGTGTGGTCCTAGTCCTGTATGTAGGCCATCATACAGCCCATGTGGTCCTCTGTGTCCATGATGCGCTGCTCCACTACAATGACCCTGTGAGACATGTTAACTATGTCGGAGAAAATATTTTGTGTAACTAACTCCAGTTAGCCCCTCTGTGATATAAGATGCTCAAAAATGCCTTTTACCTCCTGAAGGCTTCTGTCAGCGGAGTCTTATGTGGTTGTTGCCATGATGGCTGGGTTTTCTGCTTCTGCCTTGGAAGAGGAATGGGAGACACAATGGCATTGAACTGCAGCTTGCTGAGATGAACTCACCCATGCCTGGTATTCACAGACTTAGGTCTACTACTTTTAAGCATATCTCTGTTGAATGCATCTGGGGGGATGCTCTGTAGATGCACCGTCATTTTGCTCTGTGGATTGGGATGTGCCATGTATGCAGATACACACCCCCATCCAGATGCGCCACATAAGTGGTCTTAGGCACATCCAGGGACCTGTTGGAGCATCTGAGATGTGCTGGTGCATCTCTGCCCTTTGTGAATCACGCTTTGACACATCTCTTTTGTGAATCCCACCCTGTTTGGATCTGCAAAGATGGTCATAAGTGGGGAAAAAGTCCCCATTTATGTCCATCTACAAAAAAGGATAGAAAAACAGAGACACCAGGAAACTAAAAATCCAACTTCTTGATGGCTTTTCCATTAAAGAAACCAACGTTTAGAGATAATGAGAAGTTTTAGTTCACCTGTGAACTTCAGGCAGATTGCTGAAATTCACCTTCATGGAGAATTTCATGAATTTGTGTCCCTATGTTAAAAATTCACTTTTTCCAGCATTGCATTGTAATTTCTCTTTAATTTCACTTTTGATTTTGCCAAAGGCAAATTTTTGTGAAAATGGGACTCTTGGTAAACAACTTAGCTCAAAGCCACATGAAAGAGCAGGTCACACAGTACAGCTCTATACAATGACTGTGCCTGACTTGCTTCCTGTTTTTCATTTCGAGTCTAACTGAGAGGGTAGAAGGAGCCTGTACTAGCACAGAAGAAAGATAGCTTTCAAATGTTGTTTTACAGCAGTTGCTTTATATTTTTTGTCTTTGTATTATAGTTTAGTTAGGGTACACTATTTTAATAGTTAATCTCTATTTTGAATCTCTTTTGTAGACTTATTTTTTAGTTTTATTTTCCTCTTTTTCTTGAATCTTTTCTGTCTCTATGTCTCTTTTTTGTTTGAGATTATAGAAAGTCATGGTTGTGGTCATGTACGTGTTCGCACTTGTGGTGATGCCATACAGATTTGCCAGCCAGGCTTTTCCATGGAACACACCCCACCAAGCACCTCAGTACCTCCTCCTAAAAAAGCAGTAGCAGTGGCAGCAGCAGCCTCTCATAATACTCCAGCAGGGCAGCATCCACAGCAGGAGGAGACAAGTGTTGCTAACTCGCAGCAGGTCATGGACTAGAGGAAGCAGCAGGAGCCAGAAAATAATGAGAAACTGCAGCCCTCTGTTCCCTCTGAGATGGAATGGCCAGAACTCCTGTGACCCCATTGTGGTTCCACCACTGGCACCGGCTCCCCCCTTAGGGGAGCCCCGCTTGTCATCCTCAGGCTCCTCTGTTCCAACACCACCAGCAGCTTACCCATACTGCCAATTCCACAAATCTTCCCTGGTGTAGGATTTGTTTATGAGTGACCCTAGTGATGACAGCATGGTCAGTTGTAAGTTATGCAAGGCCAGGATCAGCCAGGGCAAGAAGGGAACACACTTGGGTACTGGTGGTCAAAGAACCAACTTAAAAATAAAACACTGGGAAGCGTGGGAGATGTGAAAGAGGGAAGCAGAGTGCAGTGGTGGTGGAGATGGCTTTCTGTCTGTGCCAGCAGAGGAATGACAAAGTGTGCATCAGTGAAGTGGGGTGCTGGGCAAACCCACTTGAAGGGCCTGCCCCACCCCCGTTGTGCCTCAAGCAGTTAAAACAGCAGCACCCACATTGTGTCCCTATATTAAAAATTCACTTTTTCCAGCATTGCATTGTAATTTCTCTTTAATTTCACTTTTGGTTTTGCCAAAGGCAAATTTTTGTGAAAATGAAACTTTTGGTAAACAACTTAGCTCAAAGCCACATGAAAGAGCAGGTCATACAGTACATCTCTATACAATGACTGTGCCTGACTTGCTTCCTGTTTTTCATTTCGAGTCTAACTGAGAGGGTAGAAGGAGCCTGTACTAGCACAGAAGGAAGATAGCTTTCAAATGCCACCTCGATAGAGCAGGATATCAAAGTTACCCTCTCAAATCAGGAGAAGCTGCCCGAGGGGATGGCCAAGTTCTGCCACGATGGTGCGGTTGCTGGTGAAAGTGAGGATCAGTGAGCATGGCACTTGCTGAAGAAGATTAAAGCTGTTTAAATACCTCTTAATGTTTCACTTTAACTCTTTCCTATCATGTTTTTAGATTTTCCTTCAAACGTTGCTACACGTTTGTTTATAATATTACACTAGAACTCTGACCTTTACATCTCATGACAAACAGGTAATAATTCCCAAGGCCAACACCAAAAAAAAGGAATAACTTTTTCACAATAAGGACGTCCGCAGCCTGGAATAGGTTACTTAAGGAGCTGGTTAACTTACAAACATTTAACAGTTTTAAAACAGGATTAGATAAACACTTCAATTGGACTGCTAACAGGGCCTATTCCACCCACTAGGAGTGGGAGACAATCAGGATGGGCATATAGCCTTCTTTTGTCTTTAAATACCAAGTAAAAAATGTTTTTAAAAAAATGTAATCTTTCTTTACTATCAATCTATCTGTACTATTTTACTCATTGTTTATCGTCTTTATTTCTGTATTCTTGCTACTATCTTTAAAAACAAAACAAAAATCATATTTCCTGCCTATATTTTCTTGATACCTTTCCTCTCTGTTTTGGTAGTTTTCTTGAATTTTTCTCAACTACCAGAATGAATATATCAGGCTGCTACAGGTCACTAGTAGTGCCACATGATACTCTGCTATGTGTTTTTACTGCCCCAACACTATTGTGACACACTTTGTGTTAACTGTGCACAACTCACAATTTACATAAATTCTCTTCTCCCAGAATTTTTCTCTAGTGGCCCCCAAAATTTGACTGGCTGCCACATACTGCCACGTCATACTTCACTGTGTGTAACCACCTCAACACTGTTGTTGCGACACACTTTGTGTTAATTGTGCTTAAATCACAGTTTACATTAATTCTCTTCTCCCAGAATAGTTCTGTAGTACCCCCAAAAATGTGACATGCTGCTGTATGATGCCACGCAGTAGTGCACAGTGTGTAACTGCCCCAAACACTATTGCTGTAATTCACTTTGTGTTGATTGTATGTTAATCGCAAGTCACACTAATTATGTGAATTCCAACATTCTTCTCAAGTACTGCTCAAAATTTGGTAGGTTGCTATATGGTGCCACACTGTTGTACACAGGGTGTAACTGCCCAAAACACTCTTATAGTGTATGGTCGAACGTTGTTATGGATTAAAATCCATAACTAGAACACAGTTGTTATGCTGCAGTAGCTATGTCATTGTAGCTGTTATGCTGTACTAGCTATGTAGCTACTGCAGCATAACAACATGGAATAAGCTCATGTATGCGTGTTTCTCTGCCACCACTGTTCAGGAAGTGGTGGTGAGAGTGATAGCGGAGGAGAGTGGCTCTGACAAAAATAACATAAAAGTAAGAAGTAAAATGTTTTTGTTCTAACTCTGGATTGTAGACCATACGCTATAAAAGACAATGTATGGTCTACAATCAATAAGTAGTGTATGTAAACATCTTGAGGTTGCCATGGCAATGAACCTCTTGAGCTTCGCTCTTGAGGTTCAAACGTTCGCCACAGCAACCTCTCAATGAATACATACACTTGTTATTGATTGTAGACTATATATTATCCTTTCTGTTATAACACACTTTGTGTTAATTGTGCATTGATCACAATTCACATTAACTACGTGAATTCACAATTTTTCTCAAATACTTCCCAAACTTTGACTGATTGCTACATGCTGCCACACTGTAGCACACCGTATGTAACTGCTCCAAACACTCTTGCTGTAATGCACTTTGTGTTAATTGTGAGTTAATCACAATTCACATTATTACGTGCATCCAAGCATTTTTCTCAAGTACTGCCTAAAATATGACAGGTTGCTACATGCTGCCACATGGCAGTGCACAGCGTATAATGGCCCCAGAATGCACTTTGTGTTGTTTGTGCATTAATCACAATTCACATTAATTATGTGACTCTGAGAATTTTTCTGAAGTACTGCCCATAATTTGACTGATTGCTACATGCTGCCACATGCTAGTGCACAGTGTGTACCTGCCCCAAACTTGGACATTTTTTTAAAAGCACAATATACATAAATTCTGTATTCCAGTATTTTGTGGTGTGAGTGACAGAATAAATAGATCATGATGTTACATGCATTACTGCTGTGAATTTTTCTTATGACACCCTTAAATAAGATATGCTTGCTCCCTCAAGATATATATGTTGCTGCTGCTGTTAGCTGGTGCTGCGTGAGTCTCCAATCACAGCAACTGTCAAGATGCACTTCAGTGCCTGGAAAATAAAAGCAAATTCTCATGGCCAGAAAAATTCTCATGAGGCCATGAAATAAGATGTGCTCCTATAATTGTTATATGCTGCTGCTACTACCTGGTACTGTACGAGTCTCCAGCTACAGCAACTGTCAAGAGGCCCTTTAATGCCCAGTAAGAAGAAGCCAGAAGGTGAAGGAAAGAAACATATTCAATTCAGTGCTTCAGAGTAACTGGTAACTGGTATTTTTCTTTTAAACCTAGATTGTAGGCTTGTAGTGACACTATACTTTCTTTCTGTGTTGTCTTTACTTATAATTGTTTTTGGGCTGTTGAAAATTTAAAAAATAGTGGTGGTGTAATTCTGTGCTGTCTTTAATTGCTGCAAATTTTATCTTGGCTTGTCTGACTGTCCTGTAGCTGGGTGAAGGTGTTAATTGTCTGGCCTCTGACCTCAGCTACGTGATAACTGGAGGTGGGGCTTAGTCACAATTAAAGCAGCAAACAGAAGTTCATCTTCTCAGAAGAAGCCAGAAGGTGAAGGAAGGAAACATATTCAATTCAGTGCTTCAGAGTAACTGGTAACTGGTATTTTTCTTTTAAACCTAGATTGTAGGCTTGTAGTGACACTATACTTTCTTTCTGTGTTGTCTTTACTTATAATTGTTTTTGGGCTGTTGAAAATTTAAAAAATAGTGGTGGTGTAATTCTGTGCTGTCTTTAATTGCTGCAAATTTTCGCCCCCCCACCCCTTCCCCAACTCTTAATTACATGCCCTGATAAATCTGATTGACAGGAGCTAAACACAGGGTATAGTAAGAGGTGTGAAGTAGGAGGGCATAAGGGGAAGACCACCCTCAACACGACAAGTGTTTTGACTCATTTATTTATTTTTGGTTTCTTTTTCCTTAAAAATATATATCTGAGGATCAGTTACAGGATTTTTAGTACTGTAAATAAATAAAAAGAGAACTAAGAGAGCTTCAGTAACAGATAAGTATTGGAATTGCAGTATAATGTGGGGAGTGGTGCAATGCAGTGGCTGTGGGGCAGCCATATTCAGGCAGACCTTCTGGACACTGAGGTGCTGTCCTATCTGCATGCATCTCTCTGGACTGCGGGATGAGGTAGCCAGACTCAGAGCGGAAGTAAACTGGGTCAGGAGTACCATCACCCCTGTCCAGGAACCACCCAGTCCAATGCAGCTGCCTCAAAGGATACCGAGAACGAGGAGCACTTGGATGACAGTGGGCTCAGGGAGGTTGAGCAGTCAGGCAGAGGCACATCCCAGATCCTATTCCTCTCAAGAACTCATATGCCACATTGGCAAATGAGGACAACCAAATAGAGGTACCCAGGGAAGTGGAAGGAAAGGATGTGGAGGTTAGGCAAGGAGGTGACCTCAGTGGGGAAAGCAGTGGACCCCAGAGGAGGAGAAAACGAATCCTGGTGGGGGACTCCATCATAAGAGGGATCCAGCTAGGAACACAGGAGGGGGAGGACAGGGAGGTGAGGTGCCTACCAGGTGCCACGGCATGGAGGGATGGAAGTAAGATACTGGGGATCACTGGGAAGGCAAGACAGGAGGGTGAGCTGGATGTCATTATCCACCTAGGTACTAATGACTTGGCAAATGGGGAGCCAAAGGAAGTTCAGGATGAGTTTAGGAAACTGGGGAGGGGTCTCAAGCAAGTAGCTACTTCTGTCACTTTCTCAGAAGTACTACCTGTGAGAGGCAAGGGAGAGCATAGGAGTGCATGCACCAGGAACTTTAACTCATGGTTGAAGAACTGGTGCTGTGAGGAAGGGTTTGATTCATTGGTGACTGGGGACCCATCTGGAGGGATGGAGGTTTGTTCAAGCCTGACGGCCTGCATCCATCCTGGAGGGAATCAAGCACTCAATGATAAGTTTAAATGCTACATTGACAAGCATTTAAACTAGCAAAAAGAGGTAGCAGGCCAGCAAGGGCGGCTACCTACTTGCTCACCCCACAGCTAGTAATGGAACCAGTGAACCAGAGGAGTGGCTATCTCTGCAAAGCAGGTGCAAAAGATGGAGATTAGAGTCCAAAAGGTGGATAAGCAGAAAAGGGCAAAATTCAGCAGAAGGGCAGACAGCAAGGAGAACCAGGGATAAATGACAACCAAGGAAGGGGCTGAGTAGAACAGTGAAGCAGTCTAGGAGGTCAAATCATGGAAAGCCATGTGTGCAAATGCCAGGAGCCTTAGCAACAAGATGGAAGATCTGGAGGCTGTCATGGTACAGTCAGACCTGGACATTGTGGCCATCACTGAAACCTGGTGTAATGATAACCATGACTGGGAGATGGCCATACCTGGCTACAACATATTCAGAAGAGACAGAGCAGGCAGGAAGGGAGGAGGGTGGCACTGTATGTAAAAATGACATAAGGGCCACACAGATCCAGGAGGAACAAAATGGGAGAGATACTGTGGGTTAAGCTGAAAAGAAAATGGGGCCAGCCATCCCACAGGTGTGGTCTATAGACCACCAGCCCAGGAGGAAGAAACAGATAGGGAGTTGATGCTAGCCATCCAAAGGATGGCAGACAAGGGTGTGGTAGTACTGGTTGGAGACTTCAATATACTAGACGTGGACTGGAGCATCCCAGCAGCAGCATCAACTAGGAGCAGATTTATCCTGGACTCCCTTCAGGTGCCTTCCTCAAGCAACTGGTCATGGAACCAACTCGGCAGAAGGCAATACTGGACCTTGTGCTCACAAACAGGGACAGTGTGATGGGGGTAACAGTGGGGGAGCACCTGGGTAACAGTGACCACCAGTCATTGTGGTTTGAAATCACAGAAAGAGCAGACCCAAACCACACAAAAACACGTATCCTGGATTTTAGGGGGGCAGACTTTGGGAAAATGGGGAGATGCTTGAAAGAGGCATTAAGGGAATGGGACAGGAATCAGGATTGAGGAACAGTGGGCAGTATTTAAAATGGGATTATAAGAACAACAGAATTATGCATTAAGCAGGTTAGCAAGAGGAAAAGAAAGAGGAGACCATTATGGTTTTCCAAAGAGGTAGCAAAGAAGTGAAAGCCAAAAAGATTGCATTCAGGCAATACAAAAAGACACAGGCAGAAGGGGATAGGGAGAAGTACCAGGAGAAACAAAGGAGGCAGGAAGTCAGTAAGGAAGCCAAAGCTCAGACAGAAGAACACATTGCAAAATCAGTGGTTAAAGGGGACAAACCTTTACAGGTACATAAGTGAAAAAGAAGGACAAAGGAGGGATAGTGAGACTGAAGGGGAGGATGGAGCAGCGTGGAGGATGACAACAGTAAAGCTGACATATTGAACAGGTATTTCTGCTCAGTCTTTACTAAGGAAGAGGGGGTAATGGGTCTGAAGGGAGTACAAGGGGTGAGAATGGTGCAGAAATGGACACAAGTCCCTTTACGAGAAAGGGTCCTGAAGGAACTGGAAGTAATAAGAGCTGATAAAACAATGGGGCCAGATGGGGTGCACCCAGGGTCCTTAAGAACTAAGAGAGGTGGTGGCTGAACTCTGGCTATCCTGTTCAGCCAATCACTGGAAACAGGGGAGGTACCCAAAGACTGGAGGACAGCAGATGTAGTCCCCTTATACAAAAGTGGGAGCAAAGAGGAAGCAGGGAACTACAGACCAGTCAGCCTCACCTCGGTAGTGGGAAAGATCGTGGAAGCACTACTGAAGGAGAGATTGGTGGAACATCTGGTTGTCAATGGACTACAGGACCCAATGCAGCATGGTTTCACCAGAGGGAGGTCATGTCAGACCAACCTCATTGAATTTTTTGACTGGGTGACTAGGGAGGTGGATCAGGGGAGGGCAGTGGACATGGCCTATCTGGACTTCAGCAAGGCCTTTGACACTGTACCACATAGAAGACTATTACACAAACTGGGGAATATGGGTGTGGGCAGGACAGTAGTGTGGTGGGTAGGTAACTGGCTGGGTGGCAGGACACAGAGGGTGGTGGTAAATGGCTGTCACTCCACAGAGGGAAGAGTGACCAGTGGGATACCACAGGGATCAGTGCTGGGACCGGTCCTATTCAACATCTTTATCAGTGACATTGCACAGGATCTAGAAGGCAGAATTTCACTGTTCGCTGATGACACAAAGCTCTGTAACAGAGTAGACACCAGAGGGTGTAGACAGAATGAGAAGGACCTGCAGAAACTTGAAGAATGGTCAAGGGTTTGGCAGTTGAAATTCAATGCAAAGAAGTGCAAGATAATGCATATAGAGGCACAAAAACCCTGGCACAATATATCAGTTGGGGTGAGGATATAGCATGCACCAAGCAGGAAAGGGATCTTGGGGTTGTCATCTCTGATGACCTCAAGGTAGGAAACAGTGTGACAAGGCATCAGGTAAAGCAAATAGGATGCTGGGATGTATAGGCAGGGGCATCCCAGCAGGTAAAGGGAGGTCATAATTCCGCTATACAAGAACACTAGTGAGGCCCCACCTGGAGTACAGTGTACAGTTCTGGAGACCATACCACATAAGGACATAGACAGGGTAGAGAAGGTTCAGAGGAGGGCAACAAAGATGGTGCATGGGTTGCATCACAAGTCCTATGAAGACAGGTTGAAGGAACTGAACATGTACTCCCTGGAGGAGGAGGAGAGAGGGGATATGATAGAGACATACAAGTATCTTACAGGGAGGAACAGGGTGCAGGAAAACACTATTTTTAAGCGAAAAAGATGTTTCAGGACTAGAGGGCATGGGATGAAGTTGGAGGAGGATGATTCAGAGGAAACATGAGAAAGATTTCTTCACAGAGCGGTGGTGGACAAGTGGAACACCCTGCCAGAGGAAGTGGTGGGGGCTGAAACAATCACGGGATTTAAGAATGCATGGGATAGACATAAAGGAATTCTAGAGGTCAGGGGTAAGGGGAAATAGACTTCTAGGAAAACAAACTGAACTTACAAGCTCAAATGGGCAGACTAGGTGGGCCATAGGCCCTTATCTGCCGACACTGTCTATGTATCTATGTTATCTATGTAAATAAAAGTGAATTCTCATGGTTGGAAAAATTCTCTTGATGTCCCAAAATGAAATGTGCTTCCATAATTCATATATGCTGCTGCTGTACTTTGTGAATGTAGTCTACAACAACTGGATCTGGATTCTGATCTTCAACTTGAGTATGCCTTTGTGGTGACCTGCCAGAAAAGCGAAGTATTTTTTTTTATTTTGGGGGGTTGGGGGTGGTGGTGGTAGGAGGGTATTTTAAACCATTGTATTTCTAACCATGTTTTGTTACTGTTTTTCTCTTTGCATGTATTTATCACTAGGGTGATTAAATCCTAAACCACAAACTGTGGCACTCACTCCATGCTGAAAAAGCAAGGATAATGGCTTGGCACAGTTAGATGTTGGGTCCGAATCCCTTATTTAATATTAAGCCAGCATGACGATAAAAACAAGCTCAGGAACACACCTCAACATTTCACACTTGCACACTTTTTTCAAGAGGTTACTGTGGCCCCTTACTAACATCCCCTTACATACAAAAACTGCCTTAAAGTGATAGTCACACAATTCCAGCCACGTAATGAATTTGTTAGTGCTCTCACATCAACAAACGAGAAACAATATACAAAATTCACAAATACGTACAACAGTTAAAAAGCAATTACATAATGTTTATTCTTGTTTGTTTATTGTAAATAATCAGAGACAAGTATTGAGCACAAATTGTTCATTTCAAAGGTTCTACATCATATGAGAAACAATACAGTAGACAAAACAGGGTTACAAATGCAATAGAAAAATTCATAATTTGTCAGCTCAAATGGAGCCTCGTTGCAGAGCTAAACATGGCTACATAAGGTATTTATGATTAGTATGGTACACTATAATACAAATAATCCATTTAAAGTAGGTAACTGTGTGACCTAATGTAAATGCTAATAAAAATTATGATTACAAAAGGCAAATATCTAATTACCTGGTAACAGATATGTCAATAAGATAATGCATTAGAGAAAGGGCAAAAGTTCAGTTTTACTATTCAGGCCAAGAGGGCTTGCAGCATAAAGCTTGAAGATCAAAATGCCTCTCTCCTGCCAAGAATCAAATCCATATCACCCCTTGGGGCCCCACCCTGACTTTTTCTATCTCCACAAAATTCCAACTGTGTTGCAAAGCATCAGCCAAATTAATTACATTGGCTGCAGTAACATATTCCAAATTGTTATGCAAAATGGCCCAACATAAGAGGCACCACATGAACAAGTGCCCATATAAATGACATATGCTTGAATCACAATTCACAAATCCATTAATTGTGTAACATTCACCATTGTGGGGATTAGAAAAAGTATCTGTACTGACAATAACAGAACAGTATTTGCATCTAAAGCAACCTGACAGTAAGACAGGTAACCAATCTGATGTCAAAGATTTAGCCTGCAAACTGTGGGCTATTCTGTCAGCCAAATGCTGAGACCAGCGAAACACCATGCATGGAAATTCTGATATTACATCCCTCAACTGAGGTTCTGCTGGGGCCTATGCTCCAATGGGTTTGAATTACATGCCAAAGGCGTGTATCCTGCCTGTGGAGCTCCTCACCAGTGGACAGGTGTGCACCGGTGGCATGCATGACCGCCGGCCACCTGTCCGCAGTCCACCCCCCCCAGTGCACGGGTTCATGCGGGGCAGCCATGGGTGGAGCTGTGCACCTGGGCAGGCATCCAATGGGATGCCTGTCCTGGATCCCTCAGTGGATCCCATACGTGATGGGGGGTGCATTGGCTGCGCTCCTCCACAGATGTCTGCATGGCTGGCGGCCATGGAAGTGAGAGGTAGGATGTGCAGCCAACCGTGCCATGTCCCACATCTGACAAGGCGGTACAGGAGTGGGGGGGTGGAGCCATAAGGGTGTGCGTGTGCAGGGTGGGGGTGTGATAGCCCACACACCATCTGGAGCACGGGTCACCACAGAGGCGGGTAGGGGGGTCATGCAGTCCAGGAGGTGGTGCCCCTATAAGTGTGTGTGTGTGTGTGTGTGTGTGTGAGGGTTGGCATACACAGGGATGGTGGGGGCTCAGCTAAGTTCTGGGGTCAGTGGCCCTGGGTGGCTAGTGGATGTAGAGGCAGTGGTCCCCTTGGTGTAGTTCAGATGCATGGGGCACATAGGGGTCTTACGGTAGGGTTTACCCTGGCATACTGGCTGCTGTCCTACATGCCCCGGTGCGCAGCTCTACATGGCTCTGTGCATGCTGCGTAGTACTGGCACACCTTCCACCCACGCCCTGCGCATTGCAATCCATGTGGGTGGGGGATAGGGTGTGTGGGGGCTGCAGGCTCTCCTTAGTGCATCCCATGGGGCTAATGGTGCAGATGTGTCGCATACCACATACATGAGAGAGGAGGTGCTCCGCATCTTTCAAGCATAGGCCCCAGTATGTGCCAGTTTTTTTTGATAATATTACTGATGGCATTTGTCACATGAGACATACAACACATTTTGCATCACTAGAACAGTGATTCCGGCAGAACAAGCTAGTACTAAATTACAAAAAGATGAAGACTTCCTTTCTATTGGGTATCAAATATCCTAATGCCCTTATTGATTTACAAAATTTGGTCTTCTCTTCTGCCAGATTCTCCTTTGATTTGGAGTCAGATTTGGGAGGACATGCATAGATATCTCACTCAAGATAGGCACAGACTCATTCAATACCATATTTTAAATAATCTGTATTATACACAGATCAAGTTGGCCAAACTAGGCAGATTACCTACGACTATCTGCACACGGTGTGGCGCAGCTGAAGGGAACCTGATACACATTCTTTGGCACTGTGACAAAGTGGCTCCATTATGGAATTTAATTCAATCCAATTTAGATCCTCTTCTGGGATTGGGTGAGCTGTTCACTATAGAAATATGTATCCTAGGGATGTTTTCCAACATTAAGGTTCGGGAGCGCAGGTTTCATATGGCTTTAATTTCTATAGCAGTCAAAAGGCTGGTTCTCAAGCACAGGATGGACCAACTGGTCATATTGTGTGCTGAATGGATTAAAGAAATGTCTCTCTGTTTTAATACTGAAAGGTTAATAGCAAGCTTCCGGAATCGTATGGCCTCTTTCAATCTGAAATGGGGTAAATTATATGCTTTATGTCTGAATTAAGGTCCATGTAATGCATGCCCATGGCTGTTTCGGTTTGTATTATCTTTCTTTGATGCCTGTTATTGTTTGGAATATTATTTATCTTTTGGTATTTACTTCTGTCATGTTGTTTCTAATAAGGCACACCCAGGGGGGGGGTGGGGGTTGTGGGAGGGAGAGGAGGGAAGGAGGGTTGGGTATAGTAGTTTGTAATTTTTTCTTTTGGTTATATTGGATCCAGTGATATTCTGGTGTCATCTTATCATTAATTTTATTTTTGGTTGTTATTATATTCTGGTTCATGTTCTCTTTGTCATATACCCTTTTGTCCTTTCATAATTCAATAAAAATGTTGAATTTCAAAAAAAAAAAGATGAAGACTATGCTCTTCTCTAGTGTACAGAAGAAAAATAAGGTTACCCCCACCATACTCAATGCAATGGGAGTTACCCTAGACCAGGCTGACACATTCAAGTACCTGGGCATCACAGCTGACCAATCACTTACCTTCACTCCCATGTTGATCAGCCGGTCTGCAGTATTAACAGGAAACTCGGGCACCCTGTAGGTTGAGGCACAACCTTACCTCTGAGGACGACAGGGTGGCTGTCACTAGCTCCATCCTAACAATGATTTATTATGGCATCCTAGTCCATGGGGCAGCCTCAGAAACAGTTCTAAACAGGGTCAAGATGGCTCTGAACAAAGCATGTCACTTTGTCACTGAAGCAGCCAAACCACCTACACCTGCGCTCTTTATATCCTCACAAACTGGTTACCACTTACTAGCAGGATAAAATACTGGACCTACCTAATAGGAGTGAAAGCATTCCTGGGACTCACCCCCCCGAGAAACTAACTCTCCTAACACCCTCACAAAATGCCTATGCCACCAGGAGCTTGACCTATGGTTATCTTTCTGTCCCCGTGCTGCAGAACTAGTCAGACCATGTGCTCATTTGTGAGCAGGGCCCCTCACTGGTTAAATTATCTGGATTTGCACATGCCTTTTCATGGGCTCTCAAAAATTGGACAGTTCAAAAGAATACTACTGAGTGCACTCTTGCCTGGCTCATGTAGCTGCCCCCAGCAAACTCACCCCCTGTTTCAATCTAACAGTAATACTGGCTTTATGCATTGCATGCCCTGTCCTGTGTTCTCAGACAATGCCTACATGGTTACTTCTCACTTTCCTGTTGCCTTCAGTTAACCTACCCTCTGTATATACCCCTAAACTGTTGCCCTCTTGAAACTGATGAGGAACCTCTGTAAATAAACATTAGCTCCACTCTTGCATGTTGCCAATTGAAAGTTACCTCCTGTATATACCCTAAACAGTTGTATTGTAACCTGACTTCTGTATATACCCTGAACTGCTGCACCTCTTTGTAACTGATGAGGAACCTTTGTGTAACCACCCAGTCCCCTGGGGTTACTAGATTCCCCTCAGTATCAGTGCTAGGCAGGGCGAGGCAGCTGGTGATTAACTAGTTAAATGGGTTTTTCACCTGCTCACTCCTTTGTTTACTTGGTTTCAGCTAAGATGAAAGTGATTAGCTCATTTGGAACTCTCTCAGCAGCATAAGCCTTTGCCAGCTGTGAGAAGGGGGTTTGGAATCTTGAGATGGGAGTCAGTGTGAGTCTGTAGCTGGAAGAAGGAGGAGTGAGAACTGCACAGCTGAGGGCTCTGAACTGAGGGCCATGCATTCTCACTCTAGTCCTGGCAATTCTCCAGTTTGCTGAGAGAAGTGGTGGAAACCGTTGTTTACAGCAGGATCTCCTGATTTTCATCCCTGGAGGGGTGAAAAGGACTGCTAGTGGATGGATCCAAGGGGCAATCCCCTTTTTGATACAGGATGTTTGAAGCTGCCTGTAATGTCTGGCAGTGAGTAGGATCTGACTTTTGCTGCAGAAAGCAAGTGCCTGTGCTGTTGTGTTCTCTGGCAAAAAGGGAAATGCACAACTTTTCTGTTCAGAAGTGTGAAACTGTTTTCATTTAAAGTTGGTTGAAGTGAGTGATTCCAGAGTTATGATTATATCACATTGTTTGGGACTTTAGTTCTTCCACTACCAGTGTAGTGATTTTAAATGCTGGATGCCAAAGTTTCATTCAATAAGCATTTTCCGAAGTGTGTTTTCAAATGTTTAAGGTGTAACTCTGAAAGAATGGCTGAGTATGGATTTGGGAGCAAAGGATGGGCAGATCCCCATCTGGAGTAACCAGTTCAGGACTACAGGTTCAGCAAGGGTGCCTGGTTACTTTAGACATAAGGCCAATGTCTGAAGAGGATTTTTCCCCCTGAAGTGGGTTGTGCTAGTTAGCAAAATGTATGTTCAGTTGTGGCCAGTGCCACTGGAAGCAATGTCCTATGCTATATGGGAATACAAGGTGCACGTGCTCTGTCAGTAAATGTGTTTTCAGTTGTGGCCAGTGCCACTGGAAGCAATGTCCTATGTCCTATACTATATGGGAATACAAGTGCAAGATGTTCTATGTTCTACAGTGTGGGAATACACAGAAAGTTTTCTGTCAGTTACAGTTCATTTGTTGTTCTGCAAGTTCCTAGTGCCACGATGTGTAAACCTTGGGGGTCCACCATTCCTTCAAAGAAAATCTTTTGGAATAAAGTCATACTTTAGAACCCCAACTATGGTCTGGACAGTTATGTTATTGCTTCCTGTGTGGAGTTACTAGGTACCCCTGGGTACCCCTCCAGAAGAATAGGTCTACTATAGCCCTAGCAAAAAGTTCTCTCTCCAGGACCTGGTTTTTGTAGATACCTAGTAGGTCATATTGCTTTTGTACACCCCCACTCCTTTGATCTCTAGAAGTAATGAGCCTGGTATACATTCCCAAAGCTGGGGGTGGTACCAATTATTTAAATGTGTTTCCAAAGTCTGTGCCCAGTTCATGGGTGCCAGGGGTAGCTAACTGTAAAGTAGTGGGGGTGGTTACATTTGCAAATGAGCATTTTATGCTCAAAGGTATTATCCGGTTTAATTAATTAATTAAATAAAATGTTGCCTGAACACTGTAAGTGATTATGAAATTTTGCCTATTTCTGTCCTGCTCCTGTGATTCATTGCAACTCAAAAGCATTTCCCTTTGTGTGTCTGCTGCCCTCTGTTTAGCCGTAGTGATAACCTCCTGACTATAGCTCCTTGCAACAAATCTATTACTCAGTTGCTCAGCATTGCATTCAAATGCACAAGCAGTGCTGCAGTTATACCAAACTCTGATTAACTGACCCATAGGAATACCTCTAATAGTATGGCGTGGGTGACAGGAACTCGCCAGCAAAATTGTGTTGCAGTCTGTTGGTTTTTGATATTAAATCTGTCTCCATACACATATAATTTCCCTTAAAAATAGATATATCCTAAAATGAAATAGACTCATCTAAACAGCTAACAAAGGAAGACATAGAAACATAGAAGCTGACGGCAGAAGGAAACTGCTAGGTCCATCTAGTCTGCCCATTTGTTTTAGACCTATTTTGACACTCTAGTTGCCCTTTGTAGTCAGGGCTCCCTTGTGTCTATCCCATGCATTCTTGAATCCCACCACAGTGTTGACCCCCACAACCTCTTGGGGCAGGCTGTTCCAGGCATTCACCACTCTTTCTGTGAAGAAAAACTTCCTGGTGTTGGCAGAGAACCTCCCTTCTTGCAGCCTGTCATGTCCCCTGGAAGTTAGTTCCTCCTCTGTCCCACGCCAAATCATAAAGCAATCATTTATATAACATTTGTTTACTAGTTCATCATAAATTACCTGCTCCTCCCACCTGCCCAAATAAAAATTTGCAAAGCTCAGTGTGAACGTGGCACCCATGCCGGTGCCACTAATTTGTAAGTCCCAACAGTATTTACGCTGGTTAAAGAGTCCTTGTTTTTGAATGAGTGTATGCAGTGGAGGCAGTGGTGGACCATGTTGTTGGTGGATGTGGAGCACACAAGCAGGCCAGAGGAGGAGGAGGTGGTGTGTTGACTGCTGTTGGATGAATGGTTTGCATGGCTGTCAATGGCATTTACACTGCAGAGTTAACAGTCTATATTTTTCAGTCTGGATGCATGTGATTGAAGTGGTGATGGCCAGTGTTATTAGATGCAAACTTGGCGTCACATAATGTAGTGTTCAAGGATTTTTGACTTTGTCTGTGGGCATGACATAGGAAAGCATAGATGGAGGTAATCAGATGGATGTATAGAACGGCAGCACAACTTGGGGAAAATGTAATAACAGGAAAACAGAACTGAATTATTAAGAAAATGATTCAACTGATAAGGAGGAAAGGATGGATCTAACACTTTTGTGTTTATGCTTCAATCATCCTCATCAAGGAAGCAGCCCTCACAGTCTTCCAGACTAGAGTTGTCCCCACATTGGAATTCTTTCTCCATTACTGCTTCATCTACCTCAGTGGAAGTCAACTTACCAGTGCCGATACCACCAGGCTGTTGTGGTTCATATGCATCACCACTACCGCCGTCATGTGGTATGAATGCAGACGTGATTGTGTTACGTGGAATGTGCTCTGCATTAATTTTAATAAATGTTATCTTGCCAACATTTCTAAGGGACAGATTTGTACACCTGTCCACACAGTGGCCCCTGCTAAACTGAAAACTCTCTCCATGCTGACTTTGGAGCATGGGCAGCTCAGATATTTGATTTCTGAACATACAAACATACAGGTACGAACTTGCTGGCAGATATAGGCCACATGATCTATCAAGTCTGCTTGAGTGTGCAGCTAGCAATTATTACACTGCAGCTGCCTCCTCCCTCCCTCCCTCCTGCCCTTACCTCCATGTCAGTGACTCTCCCTCTCACTTTGCCCATCCCTTTTTAAAACTACCCACCGACTTACAGGATACCCCCTCCTTGGGCAGTGCGTTCCACATAGACACCACCCTCTCTGTGAAGAAGTGCCTCCTCATTTCCCTCTTGAATTTTCCACCCTCCAATCTCAGACCATGCCCCCCATGTTCCTCCCTCCCCTTAATTTAAAATTCCCCTCTGTACTAGTCTTGTTTATACCCTTCATATATTTAGAGGTCTTTATCATATCCCCCATCCCTCCTCTCCTCCAGGGAATACATGTTAAGCTCCCTCAACCTCTCCTCATAGGGTTTGTCCTCCAGTCCTAGGATCATCCTTGTTGCTCTGCGCTGGATTCCTTCAATGTCATTCTTTAAGTATGGGTGCCAGTGCAGTATACAGTACTCCAGGTGCGGCCTCACCAATGACATGTACACTGGCAGGATCACCTCCCCTCTCTTGGAGGTGATTCCTCTCGCAAAACACCCAAGCATCTTATTGGCTTTAGCTGCTGCTTTTCTGCACTGTGCTGAGTGGTTCATTTGCCCTGTTATTATCACTCTAAGATCTTTCTCCTCCTCTGTAGTGGCTATCTGTACCCCTCCCAACTGGTAACACCTTCTTGGGTTCCTTGTTCCCAAGTGCATGACTTTGATTTTTTCTGAGCATTAAACCCTAGCTGCCATGTGTCTGACCAGTACTCAAGTTTAGCCAGATCCTCCTGCAGCCCCTGGCACCCTACTTTGTCATCCACCACTGCACCAATCTTCATTTCATCTGCAAAGAGACTAATTTTGTTCTCAATGCCATGTGAGATGTCGGCAATGAAAATGTCAAATGACACCGGGCTCAGTACTGAGCCCTGTGGTACCCCACTTGTTATAGCCCTTGGAGATGAGACTTCTGTGGAGGTCAGTGCTGGCCAATCAGTGACCTTGCTACTCCAATATAGCAGTGTCTCTTACAATATGTTAAAGTGCCTGGTGTCCACCAAATATGAAACCACCACGTACTGTGCTGCACACAATCCTGCTGACTCATCAGCCTCCTCCTTTTCCTCCATGTCTGCATTTCCAACCTGGCACAAAGCATCCCAAAGTGGATTTATTATCATTTTGCCTGTTACCAGGCCTGTTCTTCACCCCATTTTGTTGAGGTGGTAGCAAAACCCAATCTCTGTTCACTTTGATGTTGTGTCTTACATAACTGTGACTGTAACTCCTGTGCCCCATGAACCCATCTTATTAGCCGATCAGTTAGATTTTGGTCACACAACCTTTAAGTCTCAATGACAGGCCCCATTTATATCATGGGTCCAGCATGGTGGCAATACCAAAATCTGCAGATTGCAGAATGCAGGAAATATGGCTATTGCAATCTGACACATGGAGGATGTGTTCCATTAAGGCACAGCCTCCTTTATCACCACTTGCCTCTAGCACCTGCTGTACATTCAACAGTGCCTGCCTCAGCAACCTTAGAAGTGGGATGACCTGACTGATACAGGCAATATCCCCACTCACTGCCTGTGTTGTTTGTTCAGATGACCTTAGAATCATGATCAGATCATCCATTACACTGCCTCCTCAGCTAAGGTACAGCACCAGGAGCTCCACCGTGCTTGGCTAAAATGGTCAAGAAGAACCCTGCTGACGTGAGGCGTCGGCTGCCCCACTGCCCCCACCACCACCCTTGGTCACACAAACCTTTATAGCAGGTAGCACGTAGCACGTGACCGTGTGGCACCGCAAAAACCTATCAGGCAACTTTCCCATCTGCAGGCAATCTGATCTTGCCTGTAGAGGCCACTAATCCTCTAAACCCATCTATATCTGCAGATCACCTGCTCTTGCCTCAAGTGGCCACTGTTTCACCTATACCCAACTCCAATCCAGCAAAGCCACAATACATATGTTTACACAATGCTGCCTTCTCCTGCAAACTATATTCTTCTCACCACCTTCTCTAACACCAATCTTGATTACCTCTCTCCACTCTTCCATGAACCCCCACTCTCTCTGTCTAACAAGAGTCACTCCCCACCACAATCCCATCTCTGCTATTCCCCCTCCTCCATTCTCCCCCATCCCTTCCATCTATCCATCCCTTCCTACTCTCCCCATCCACGCACCCCTCTCTACTCTGCTCTACCCTGCTCAACTTGGAGGCTCTGTTACCTTGCCTGAACCTACATGAGCCACCCTCCAAGCACCGTTTCAGCACATCCAAACTCTCGCCTTTACTCACGTACTCTGTCCTCCTCCTGATTTTGACAGGCGACATACATCCCAACCCTGGCCCCCAGGTGCCCATGCAAGTCCCCAACTTGCCCCTCTCATCTCCAAGCCTGCCCTCTCGCCTTACCCCGGACTCACTACTCAAAGACCTCTGCATTTTCCACCTCAGTGCCAGGAGCCTTCTCCCCAAGGTGGATGCCCTAACAGTATGGTCACCCAGTACTGCCCCGATATTCTCTGCATCATGGAATCATGGCTATCTGCCAAAATCCCTAACACCTCTCTTGCCATCCCTGACTGCAACTTATTTCTTCAGGACCAGGGCAAGCGGGTGTGTGTGTGTGTGGCACTATACATCAGGCAATCCCTCTCAAGTTCCATCATCTTCAACAAATCTTGCCCTTCCTCCCATGAATCCATTGTCACACTCCTATCCTTTCCCTCCTCCACCCCCCCTCTACATCGGCAGCTCTATACGCCCCACCAAAGACCCCACCTGACTCAGTCATCCATGCCATCTCCTCTAGGACATCAAATGGTGAACTTGTGCTTCTAGGAAACTTCAACCTTGACTGTTTCCTCCTCCTCCTCCTCCAGACCCACCACCCTTAGGATTGAAGCCCTGGATCTCTCCCAGCTAATCCGGGAACCTACCTCCCTAAACCATCAGTCCCTAAACCACACCCTTCTGGACTGGATTTTATCCACCCATCCCCACCATATCACAGCCTCTGGCATTTTTTCCAATGCCCTTAGTGACCACTGTGTTACTGATTGCGTCCGCAAAATCCATTCCCCGCTCTCTCATCCTAAATTCATCTGGTCATGCCTCCACACACCCTAAATGAGCATGCCTTGCAACAAGACCTCTTTAATGCAGATTGGCAACCTGTCCTCTCTGTGTCTGATGTAGACATCACCCTTTTCCTGTTCTGCGGTATCTTCCGAAGTATCTGGGACCTACACACACCCCTCAGGAAAGTCAGGGTAAGATGCCGCCATCTCCCCTGGATCTCTCCCGACCTTATTGCCCTGTGTCATTCCAGGGACAAGGCATGGAGACTGTACAAAGTCTCCCATGCCTCACAGGACTTCCAATGTTACAAACATCTCAGAAATGTATGCACCAAGGTCATACGGCACTCCAAATCTTCCTACTTTAACGCACAATTCACGCTGAACCAGAACCCCCAAGCATCCTTCTGGAAATTGATCAACTCCCTACTTGACCCCCCACTACTAAACAGACATGTCCAGCCCTCAATATTGATGGCAGCGCCGTCTAAGATCCTGCCTCCGTGGCAGAGCTTTTCAACAAGTTCTTCATCTCCTGCTCCCTTCCTGACTCCCCCCCCACCTCTAATTCAGCCGAACCATCCTCCCCTACCCCCGGCTTCCTCCTTCCTCCTCTTTCACCCCTGGAAGTATACAATGCACTCACCTCCCTTAACATGTCCAAATCCAGCCCCAACGGTATTCACCCCAAATTTCTCCAAATCTTGGCCTCTGCTATTGTGGCCCCCTAAACTCACATATTAAACCTCTCTCTTTCCATATCCACTGTCCCCAAAGCCTGGAAAATGGCCAAAATCATCCCTCTGCTCAAAGGCAGACATCCCACCCTACCGTGAAATTACAGACCTATCTCGCTCCTCCCTTCCCTTGCCAAAGTCCAGGAATCCCTTATACTGACCAAACTGTTGGACTTTCTCTCTTCCAACAGCTCCCTCTCACCCGTACAGTCTGGTTTCAGGAAACACCACTCCACCATCACCTCCCTTCTATGTGTAACTGACTCTATCCTCTCTGCCATGGACAATGGCCTAACCACAGCTGCCATTTTCATAGACCTGGCTAAAGCCTTTGACTCCATCTCCCACCCACTGCTACTCCACAAACTTACTTCTTTTGGCTTAGCCCCACCAACCATCACCTGATTCCACTCGTACCTCCATGACTGACAACAATCTGTTCAAATAGGTGACACTCTATCTACCTCCCTCCCTATCTTATCTGGTGTTCCCCAAGGCTCTCTATACTTGGCTCCATCCTCTTCTCACTCTTCATAAACAACCTTCTCTCCACCTGCCTTTACTCCAATGTGCATCTTTATGCAGATGACACTATCATCTTTGCTTTGGGCCCCTCCTATAACAGTATCCTCACCAACCTCCAAATCGACTTCAACAGAGTCCAATCATGGTTCCTTGAGAATCTGCTCACCCTCAATGCTAAAAAAACTGTCACCATGGTCTTTGGTTCCAGGCAGAAACTTGCTAACTTCCCAGACCCCCCAGTGATCACCACCCTGGCTGGCTTATCACTAGAGCTAGTCCATGCTTTCAAGTACCTGGGAATATGGCTGGACAGCCACCTAAACTACTCCTCACCTGTTGAGGCCATCTGCACTAAACTCTGGCCCAAACTCGCCATCCTTTATTGACACAAGGCCAGCCTACCCATCCCCACCCATTGTGAGCTCGTACGAAAAACTATCTTGCCTGTCATAGGCTATGCTGACATAATCTACGGTATGACCCCAGCCTCCTCTCTCTCCAGACTTGACACCCTTCTCAACTCTTTCTGCCACTTCACCACTGCCTCCCCCTAACTCACTCACCACTGCCTACTCTATGCTACACTCTCCATTGCCTCGCTCTCCCACAGAAGAACCATCCACAGTGCCTCTTTCATAGCAAAATACTGGCTTGACTCCCTACCCCCTACCTCCTACCTCTCCTCCTGCCTGTCCCCTGCCACCTCCCTAAACTACCATCTTCGCCACAGGGACTCACACACTTTCCACCTACCCCGCCCTCATACTCTGTTTGGCCAAGCTGCCTTCTCGTACCATTTCCCCCTTCTCTGGAGCAACCTTCCCTCCAACCTTCACCTGTCCCCTTCTCATTCTGCATTTATGCAACTCCTCAGGCACCTCCCCACCCCAGACTGCCCTAAATGCTCCAATGGTCACGGCAGGCAACAGAGGCCCCTCACAGTCTCTACCTACCTACCTTAGTCTACTCTTGCCTCACTCCATTATTTACCATGCACGTCAACTCGTTATAATTTGTTGGAAATATATTACATTCTTTGTAAACTGTTTGTATATGCAGTATGTATCCCCTTCCTTTTTGTTACTCTTCTTCCTCTCTGTACACTCTGTACCCGGGTGACACCTGGAAACGAGCCTCGGCTCAGTGTGCCTTTCCCAGTCATCAATTTTAAATAAATAAACAAATAAATAAAATTACTCGCCACTGATCTGTTTTAAGTGAAAACTTCTGCTCGGTCTTCACAGTGGAAAGGGAAGGGGATGGACTGACATACATTAACAGGCACTGGGGGAGTGGACACAAGTCCATTTGCAGAAGAGAGTCTGCTGGGGATTGAAGGCCCTAAAGGAAAACAGGGCGATGGAGCCAGATGGGATCCACTCAAGGGTACAAAAGGAATGGAGCACAGTGCTAGCTGTCTGTCTGGCAACACTATTCAGCACCTCTTTGAAAATGGAGGGTGGCTCCAGAGGACTGGAGGAGGGCTGATGTGGTCCCTCTGCACAAGAGAGGTAGCAGAAAGGAGGCTAACAAATATAGACCAGTCAGTCTGACATCAATGGAGGGGAAATTAATGTAGTCCCTGCTGAAAGAGAGACTGATTGAGTACCTGGAGACAAATGGACTGCAGGACAACTGTCAGCACGGCTTCACGGTGGGGGGGGGGGACTGTCTTCTCCATAGCCTCCTCTAGAAGTCACTTGTATGCTGGGTTTTACATCCCCCCACCCACAGAGGAGAACAATCTCACAGACACTTGATCCTCCTCCCTCTGGCCAACCTTCCAATGCCCTGAGTTCACTTCTGAACCTGGGTTGTTCGTGCCGCAAGCTGTAGTGCTTATTACTGTGCTGGTGGGCAGGCCAGTCTCCACTTCTTTTAAAAAAAATCAATTACTGCTTTTTGTTTCTGTCTATCAGACTGCTTTTTACTTGTCTGTGTCATCAGTGTTTTTATGAGCATCAGGTCAGCTCGAGTGTAGTCAGGTTGGGCTTCCAAGTAGCAAACGCACGTTTCAAAATAAAAAAAAGCACTTTGAAGTGTGTCGGTACTGGTGATGGAGGGGGTGTATCATTCTCTGAGTTGGAGTTAGTGGTTGTCTCGATGCTGTGGATGACCTTGATGGTGGAATCTTCACTCAGGACTTCATGTCCCTATTCAGTGCTATCACAGCAGACCCACTGCTCCACATCTGTGGCTGTCAGAACTGCTCCAGGTAAGGCCGTTGCCAGCACACATAGCTCTGAGTCTGTGCAGTCTGCACTGTCTGAACTGCCAGATGTGCTGTCCTCCACGCTTTCTCCATTTTCCTACTGTGAGCTTGCCCCCTCAGTCTGGTCTCCAAAACAGATGCCAGACTTTTGCCAGGATTTCTGTATAGTCTCCGGTTTCTCATTTTGCCAGGCTTCAGCAACCATGTAAATTATATATTTTGATGTAATTCACTTTAGAATGTCATTTAGAGGGACTATCACATTTTTATCAGCAAGCACAGACTGCAGGAGTTTCTATAATTCCATTTCAGAATTTCAAGGATTCCCTCATCACACAGTTGCAGCCAAGAGGTTGTATTCGGGAGTAAGAATACACATATAGTATTATGGTCCCGTTTCTAGTTTTAACAGGGGGAATCTCTGGGTGTACAATGGAGCTGTCAAGCAGCAGTATCACTTGGCAAATCTTTGGATCTGAGATGCTGCTTGACAGATGGAACAAACTGTTCACGAAACTACTTTTCTGAACAAAAAGGCATCCATCCAGCTGTTTCTCTTGGCTGCGTACTGGACAGGAAGATTAAGCAAGTTGACATGCTTACAACAGAGAGGCTCCCAGGAGAGGTTGCAGTTTATGTGTTCCTGAGGCATTTCTACAACCTAAAATTGTTACCCTCTCCTTTTGTTTTTTTAAATCCTGGGCTGGCAGTATACACTGGAGGTTAGAGTAACAAGCTGTGAATAAGCTTGGTAGATCCAGCAGACCTGGATTTGAGTCCCACAGCCTCCACTTGCATACTGTGTGACTCTAAGCAAGTCACTTAACTTCCCAGTTCTCCCTTGTCACCCCTGAAAACAGGCACTTGTGGCTAGTAGGCCTTACCCAGTTACTGAAAGAATTAAATAGAAATCCTTGGCATCTCGTTCACTCCCATAGCAGGTGTCTTTACAGATAGACATCTCCAGAAGAGGCTGGTCTTATCAGCATTATAGACTTGCACAGCCGTTAGATGTTTTGCCACAGTGATGTCTGTGAGCTTTTCTATGAACAGACTGACTCTCTTATTAGCTGCACCAAGACACTCACCACACAACCTCAGCTGCCTTATGCCATGGCCCTTTGTGAACCTGCCCAGCCACCCATCATTGGTGCTAAACTTACTCTGATTCCCCAGCTAGTGGTTTAATTATAAGGCCTCTTTCAATAATGGCCCAGATATGGGTGTCCCTTTCTCTGTCTCCTGATGAAACCAGTCATAGATGGCATTGTCACTTTCATTATCTTTGCAGGTTCTCGTGTCATTATCGTTCTCGTTCATCACTCCTGACTGCAGTTTCCATGGTGCAGACAAACTCAAGAAGTTTTTGTTTTGCTGCTGAGATGTCAGTCATCAAACACCCCGCTCCATATTTGGCTGCAAGCATGACAAGCTTTTTCCATGCTTCAGGCACTTACATATGCGCAGCTTCTGAGCTATGCTCAGAATAGTTCATTTTCTTTTAGTAGCTTTTGGTGAGGGGAAACTGTTCTGAGATTACAAGGACATAATGGACAGCAGAACAGCATATACTGAATGAAAGAGAGCAGTGAGGAGTGACTTAACTAGCCAGCTAATCAGCAGCTAGCAGCTGCTGTCAATTGATAACCACAGTAAGTACTGCAAAAGCACTGTAATAATCACCTGTACTTCACGCCTGCTGTGCTTAAGCTCAAAATTTAGCACCTCATCAAGGCAGCATGGGGGACATGCCTGCAGTTCATTAGATAGGGATTTCTGGATAAATGAGGTTTGGTTAAACGGGATTGTACTGTACTAATGCAATGAGTTTGCTCTCCTATTTGTTATTGCCGATGCCACTGTAACGTACTTAATCACAGGACAACTTTGAAAATATGTCAGTTGTGGTTCTAGCAGTTTTTATCTTGTCTAAAAGTAAATATTTCTATATATCTAGGCACATTTGTCAATTGGGGTGGACAAGGGAGATTGAACAAATACAGCAGCACTAGGGATGGGTTCTTGGTGGGCATATTTGTTGATTGGGGAGGGTAGCACGCGAGGAGGGAGTGTTTTAAACAAGAGATTGATCCCAGGTTGTGCTCCCAGTGACTGCACTTGTTGATCAGGTGGGTGTCAGGGTGAGGCAAAACCCTAAGTCAGATGGGCTGAGAGCCTGAGAACCTAGTGATGAAAGGCCCACATAAGTCAATAAATTGTGGCAACTAGGCAGACCAGAACCCCATGAGGAAAAGGATGGCACTCACTTGGAAGTGGAACAGGCAGTGATAGGAACAGCATGGCAGTAGGAGCATGGCAGCTTGCAAAATTCAACCAAAAAAGACTCTTCCAACAGTCAGGGTGCCTAGGCACTGGAACACCTCCACAATACTAGAACAGGAGGAGGAGAGCTGACACAGGGCCTAACAGAAGACTTAGTGAGGAACCAGCACACAGATTGAGTAGGGTGGACAGACTGACAGCCATGTGATTGCTGCAACAAAACAGATATCATGATATAAAAATTGCTCGGTGAGGGACGTGGATGAGTGTCACCTGCTGCCCTACTGAACTACAAGTTCATCCCTAAAATTATGAATTTTTATTTTACATTTGTTCATTCTGAAAACTACAAAAAAGCACTCCTGTGGGATAAGATCTAAAGAACATGAATGTTTCAGATTTTAATCTTTATCATTTTTCTGCTTTCCATTGCCAAAAAAGGCATCTTAAAAAAAAACTTACAATTTTTCTAGTGTAACCCCACAGCTGAAAAACTTCAAAACCAGTTTTTACCAGGTTTGTAGATCCTGACAGAAAGTATATGCATATGCCAGTTTTCAGCTCACTAGTTCAAAAGCTAGCCGAGTTCTTAGTGGCTAAAAATCTCGATTTAACAGAAGTGCCTACTCAATCCTATTGACTTGTATATATTCCATTGTTACGTTTCTCACTGTTGAGGCCTGGTGACCTTTTCCTATAAAAACTGAGTTACAATTTTATTCTGGGGAAAAAGTGGTCACTCTGTTTTTCAAGTGATTTGCAGTATTCCTGAATTATATTGATAAGTTTCTAAAGCTGATAAGATCTTTTTGAAGGGAGTGTGCGAGAAAGATGCCCCAATTTTCCGACGCTTAAGACAGCTGAATGGCAACACAAAATGCTGCATCAAGCAGGCAGTTCTTTTGTACAACTAAGCCAGTCCAAGGTAAAAGCGCACTATGCTATGAGTATATCCATGGCACTCCAGTCCTTACCTTCTGGGTTGTTATGTGCACCTAACATGCTGCTAGATGCACATCTGATCACTGATCACATTTCAGATCCCCTACCTAAGCCTCTCTGGTTCCTTCTCTAACCAGCTCTTATGTGCATCTGATTAGGCTGCAGTATATTTGCTTAAGTTCTCATGATTCCATTGAATTATTTATGCATCTAGGGCTACAGCAGTACTCAGCAGGGATAGGCAGCATCTCTGGCTCAAGCTGTTGGTGCAGACACAGACTCCAAGGGCAGACTGTAGAAGCTGCCTTTCAAAGGTGACCTCCTACTAGTTCCTTAGTCAGAAAAGGCAAGGGTATATACTGTACAGTAGCTGGTGTGCTTCATGGTATCAAAGAAGATAGGGGACCCGAGGCTGGTTCTAGACCTGAAGTTTCTAAATAATTCCATGAGAGCACAAAGATTCAAAATGGAGACCATGTGGTCTACCCTCGGATCTATCCATCTGGAGGACTTTCTTACCTCCAGAGATCTCAGGGATGCTTATCTCCACAGTCGTATATGTCCGTCACTAGAGATGGGCAAAAGTTATGAATTCTGCTTTAGGGGAACTTTTGTGAAAGTTCATCAATTTCCACAAAATTTTCCAAATTTCCTTTTCTGGTGAAATCGGAAATCTTCCAAATCTGTTTGGCAAATTTTTGCCCTGTTCCACTAAAATTTTCTTGCTGAACTGCAAAATAATACACATGAACTGTGGAACTTATACATTTATCCACAATTCATATGATTATCACATAGTTTAGTTCTGTGCTGTCCTGTTACAAGAAAAACCTTTTATGGGGTCCAGTAGCCCCCGATCACTGACCCCATACAATTAATGTTTCCCTGGTGTCTACTGGCACTCCACCCTCTGATTGCTGGCTGCCCCATACAATTAATGCTTCCCTGGTGTCTAGTGGCACACCCCACCCTCTGATCACTGGCTGCCCCATAGAATTAATGTTTCTAACCCCAAGAATCCACTAATATTATTATTACTCTTAGCAGTGCTCCTTTAAGCCAGCACTGCTGTGGAGCCAAATAGAATGCTATGCTAACTATGGAATGTTTAGCTTGTGCATTCATTTTCAAACTGCCCTATTCTAATTGCCTGGATTCTACCTAGATTTTCTGTTTCTGCTGCAAAATTCGGATGCCCTGGAGATCTCTCTCTATCAAGATCATCTAAATTGTGCATTTTTTCATTACTGCCTTATTCTTATTGTTATTTAGTCTTTTTACCTCATAGCTTAAGTTTAGTTTTTTTTATCAATTCCTTGCGGTTCCTTTGAACCAAGGGGTAACCGATCGCTTTGTAAATTTCACAGGAAACTTTTAGATAGGTTTCTGATTGTTTTTTCTTTGAAAGTATTTAGTTTAACTGCTTTTGAACTGAGGTGGTTCCGGTTCTCCTAGCGGTTTCTCGGTTCTGGAACCAATTGGAACCGCAGTTCTGTTTAAATTTATCGGTTTCTGAACCAATCTTTTTTTTTATTTAAACTGACCACAACATTTTAAATCTTGTTCTATTTAGCGGTTTTTGAGTCCTGTTTTCTATAATGGCGGATAAACCTAAAAAGAACACAGGACTTACAGGTTTTAAGAATTGTATTAAATGTGCTGAGGTATTTGCAAGGGCTAACAAACATGACCTTTGTCTGCTCTGCCTTGGTGTTAAACATTTCAGTGAGGATTGTGAGATTTGTAAGTCTTTCCCTGAAAAAAACTGTGGAGAAGTGCAGGGAGAGGATTAAGAGAAGATTTGAAGAGGGGTCCCTGGGCTCTGACCAGTCCACCCCCTCAAAAAATGTGGCAGTTCCTTCTAGAGCCTCCAAATCCACCCCTGATATGGGTGAGGGCTCTAGTAAGAGAGGCAGTCAGCCGTCTGACTCTCCAGCGCCTGCCAAAAAGCTAAGAAAAAGTAAGCACACTGACACCCCGGCTGAAATGCCTCAAGGGGTTCCTCAGGTGCCCACACATACTCCCTCTCCTGCTGATATTTCACAAGCTCTGGCTTTGTTCCAAGTGCTGCAGGGCCTGCCCCCCCCCCAGCAACCTGTAACTGTTCCAGCTGATAAAACAGTTGCTGCTACTCTTCTTGTGCCTGTTTCCACAATGGGTGGTGATGATGATGATGGTGATGTTGAGGAGGAGGAAGGAATAGAGCCTGAGGTGTCACCGGAGCAAGACTTTGGTTCCCTCTCAGGCCCTCAGAGGATTTTTCCTCCCATTTTTCTTTCATTAAGAAAATGGAAACACTGGACCTCCAGGCAATTGAGGAAGTGCAGTATGAAGAAGAGGGTCAATATATGGAACTAATGGGGCTAACACCCTCAAAACGACTTCTCCTTCCTCTTTACAAATTTTTCAGAAAAGACGTTCTGGAAATTTTAAAAACTCCTCAAACTGTCACACCTATTGACAAAAATGTGACAAAAAGTATCAACTAGAAAGATCTGATTCTGAGTTTTTATTCAGTGACCCAGATCATCAGGCCATTGTACAGCAGGCAGCCTGTGAGAAGGCCAAAACCCCCTTATCTTTTCATCCACCTGAAAAAGACTCCAGAAGGGTAGACAGTATGGCTAAGAAGGGGGGTACCTCTCAGCATCCCTTGCTGTCAGGCAAGCCACTTACCAGGCGTATGCGGCCCTTTACCAAAAGGCTTTAGGGCAGTCTGTGGTGGATAATGCAGAGGCAAATCTCTCTCTCACTGTTTCAGAGTTACTAGAGACAGCCAAATTGAGTTTGGAGGCTTCCAAATACCAATTCCAGATGGCAGCAGACACAAATGACACTGCTGCCAGATGGATGGCTGGTACTATAGTTATGAGAAGGTTCACCTGGCTGAGGGCTACCAACCTCACCCAGCACACTCAAAACAAAGCAATGGATTTCCCAGTTGAGAGCCATGCCCTTTTTGGTGCACAAACTGAAGCCTACATGAAGAAAGTAAATGAATACAAGGCTACTTTCAGAAGTAATTCCACCAGGGACAAACCTACTCCCTCCACTTCTTATTCTAGGAGAGGCAGGGTTAGGTCTACTTTTAGAATACCTTTCTTTCAGGTACAAGCTGCTTCTCAGATATAGTACCAACCCCAGCAGATGGGTTTTTATAGGGCCAGATGCAGAAGAGGCTCCCGCAGAGGGTCTCATTCTACCCAACCTCAACAACAACAAAAGCAGAACCCCTGATTCTTCCCCTCAGGCTACCTCTCCACATCTAGTAGGGGGAAGACTTTCCCACTATTTCCAGGACTGGTGAAAACTCACATCAGACAGGTGTGTCCTGGAAATAGTGGGTCAGAGTCTCTTCCTTTGTTTCAAGTCCCTTCCCCCTCCAAGGGTAAAATGTTTTGCATCAGTTCCTCCCTCACAAAGAAAACTGCTGGAGCAGGAGGTAAAAAACTTATTACTGGCAAAAGCAGTTGAGCCTGTCCCACACAATCAAAGAGGGCAATGGTTCTACTCCAAGTATTACCTAACAACAAAAAAGACTGGAGAGTGGCGGCCTACATTAGACCTCAGACATCTAAACAAGTACCTGGTGAAACCCAAGTTCAAAATGGTCACAATGGCAATGATCCTGCCAACACTACAAAAAGGGGATTGGCTAGCATGTTTGGATTTAAAAGGTGCATATTTTCACATCCTTGTCATAGAATCACACAGAAGATATCTCAGGTTCACTCTCCCCTCAGGCCACTACCAGTTCTCAACACTTCCTTTTGGCCTTACCTCTGCACTAAGGGTGTTCACAAAGTGCATAGCAGTAGTAGTGGCACATCTCCGAAAGCTGGGTGTCACAGTTTTCCCATATCTGGACGACTGGCTAATTGTAGGAAAATCCCAACAAGTGTCAGAATACTTACTGCTAGCTCAAGGTGTTCTCTCCTCCCTGGGGTTTCTTCTAAATGCCAAGGAGTCAGTTCTCACACCAGTCCAAGTATTGCAGTTCATAGGGGCAGAACTCAATGCAATTCTGGGAAAGGCTTTTCTACCCTTGGAAAGGGTACCGGCTATCCAGCTTCAAGCAAGCTCATTAGTCCAGGGCAGGCCAAAATCAGCAACTCAGTTCCTACAGCTGTTAGGCCACATGGCTTCAGCAACAAGCACAATCATGGGTACCAGATTCAAAATGAGGGACATTCAGTTTCACTTCAGGGCCCATTGGTCCCAGAGGCGAGATCCACTTTCAAAACTAGTTCCTGTAACAAAAACTCTTCTACAGGCCCTTCAGTGATGGAGAGATCCAGACAACCTAAGGGAAAGGGTGCCTTTCCAGCAGAAGCCCCCCTCCTTAATGCTCACAACAGATGCCTCCCTTCTAGGATGGGGGTGCCTACCTAGGGGACCACACAGTTCACGGCTCCTGGAACAGTGCAGAGTCACTCCTGCACATAAATCTCTTGGAGTTAAGAGCAGTTTACCTGGCCCTTCAGGCCTTCACTCATCTTATAAAGGGAAAAGTGGTTCAGATCAGAACAGACAATACCACCACAATGTACTATATCAACAAACAAGGAGGGACAAGATCCACTCCGTTGTGTGCAGAGGCAATGAAAATGTGGAGCCTGATTTACTCCCTAAATGCCTCCATACAAGCAATTCATCTGCCAGGGACGGACAATACTTTGGCAGATGCTTTGAGCAGGATAAACCAGGCCCATCATGAATGGGCACTGAACAGCCAGGTAGTCCAGGTCCTATTTAGGCAATGGGGAACCCCAGAAATAGATATTTTTGCTTCTACCAGGATCAACTTCTAGGGAGACCAGCATTATCCGCATTGAAACAAATAACACAGAATGATCTAGAAGGTGACCAGATAATAAGGTAAAAGATTAACAGTAGAAGAGGGGTGAAGTGGGTGGAATAGGGCACAGCCATAGGATTGATAACATTATTATATAGGTAGGAAGATTAGGAGCAGGCAAGGGAAAAAACAGGTGGGATTAGCTGCAGGTACAATTTACAGAGAGGAAGTTATGTAGGGCAGAAGAGATGAGTAGGGGGAGGATGAGTGACAAATCTGGTGAGGGAGTCTGTTCCATGGTTTAGAGAAATAATCTGAGAAGGCAGGTTGGCCTGCAGTGATAGACCGACAAGGGACTACCAAAGAACAGGAGTCGTATAACCTAAGGGAGTGTGCAGGAGGAGGGAGGATGGATAGAGAGGAAGCAAGATAAGATGGGAGCGTATCAAACTGAAAAATTTAGAGACAAATTTTGCACAGTGAAGATGGCAACAGTTTTCCAATGATGGAAATGCCAGAAAGTTGTAGAGATTACAATGATGGGTGAAAGGGGAGGAGTCCAAAGTGAACTGACAGGAGGAATTGAAGAGGGTGACCAATCTGGTTAAGGGAGACTTGGGAGCAGCATTGCAGACTGCATCGCAGTAGTTGATGATAGGGAGGATCATCTTCTGGACAAGTTCACACCTTGCCAGCAGCAGAAGACAACTACGGTTCCTGTATAAAGCGCCGAGCTTGGGGCGCAGCTTTTTCAGGATGGCATCCACATGACCAGCAAAGTTGAGGTGTTGGTCAAGCCAGACCCCAAAGTATCTAAAGGAGGAGGTGTCCTCAAGGATTGTCCCGTCAATGGTATGAAAGGAGGGCAGGGAAGGGAGCCTAGAGAGCCTCTGCCTAGTGCCAAAGGTCATTGAGATGGTATTCTTGGTGTTGAGGAATAGTTGATGGGAGCAAAACCAGAGCTGAACTTCACTGAAGTCATGCTGAAGTCTGGCTGCTACATCAACAGGGGACTGGTCTGAGGTGAAGAGGACTGTGCCATCAGCGTACATGTGGATTGAGGTAGATGTACAGGCAGAAGGAAGGGCTTTTAGAAATATGAAGAATAATATAGGACCCAACATGGACCCCTTAGGGACACCAGTGCTAACAGGGAGCGGAGGAGATGTGGAGTTAGTGATTCTGTCAGACTGGGTCCTACCTACAAGGTAGGGTCTCAACCAATTGGTGGCAAAATCAGTTAAGCTAGCTGAGGAGATGGTGTTTAATAGCAAGGTGTTGGAGACCATGTCAAAAGCTTTAGCTAGGTTGACAAAAGTAGTGGATGTGTTTTGACCACTGTCCATCCCTGAGACAATGGCGTCGGTGAGCCTAATCATGGAGGTTCTAGTGGAATGTTTTTTCCTAAACCCCAATTGGAACAGTATGAAAAAGTTGGAAGCAGAGAGATAAGAAGAGAGCTGTGAGAGAACCAAGTGAGCCTGAAGCTTAGCAAGGCTGGAAAGGAGAGCTATGGGATGGTAGTTCCCAGGAGTGGAAGGAATGGGCAGACTAGGTGGAACAAGAGGTCCTTATTTACCATCAAATTCTATGTTTCTGTGTTTCTATGCCCTTAGGTAGGGGAAGAACAATGGCATGCTTCCAAACAGCTGGAATGGTTGCCATTGCAAAAGAAAGGTTGAGAAGGTCAGACAGTGGGGCAGAGATAGCCATAGCTGACAGATAAAGTAGCTCGGGGTCCAAGCCATCAGGCAAATTACCTTTGGAAGGACTGAGAGCATATAAAGTTGGCAGTATAGCCTAGAGGTTAGAGGAATGAGGTGTGAATGAGCTTGGTACATACAGCTGACCAGACATGAGTTTGATTCTAACAACCTCCACTTGCATACTGTGTGACTCTGAGCAAGTCACTTAACCGCCCAGTGCTCCCAGGTCACCCCTGAAAACAGGTACTTGTGCCTAGTGGGCCTTACCCGGTTACCAAAGACTAAAATAAATAAAAAAAATAAAATAAAGCATCCAGGGTGTCAGAGGGGGAAACTTTAGAGAAGGAGAAAGAATCTGACGGAGAGGATGGACTGGGAGAGGAGGAGGGGTCAGCAGGTGGGGAGGGAGTAAGGAGGATAGAAGGGCAGAGGCACATGGGGTGAAATAGGAATTAAATTGTGTAGCAATGCTAAGGTGGTCAGTAAATAGGGTATTGTTTATATTAAGGAGAGGGAAGGGGAGGGTAGAGAGGAAGGGGTAGAAAAGGGAGTGGATAACTTTCCAAAACTTGGATGGTCATTAATGTTAGACTAAAGGTCAAGCTAAAGTAATTAGCCTTAGCTAATCAAATGGCTTTTGTGCACAAGTTGCGTAGAGAGGGGGAACTGTCATAGTCTTTAGGAAGCTTAGAGGCTTTATGTGTTTTCCATGCTTGCTCCCAAGCTCTTTGACACGCCAACAGTTCAGGGGGTGATGAAAGGAAGGTGATTACCCCTGACTCTGGAGTGACAAAGAGGGGCATGGTGGTTCCAAATATCCAGAAATTTACCTTTAAAGTAGTCAAAAGCATTGTCAATTGAATTCGATGAGGCTATAGGTTCACAGTGTGTATGGGCCAGGTCATGGAGGAGGGGAGCGAGGTTCAGAGATTGTTATGAATGAATTAGTAGGGTTATATGGGGGGCCTTGACCCTGTGAATTTTGTGCACCAGAAAGGTCATGTGGTGGTCACTTAGGGCATCTGGTAGTACTCCAGATTTAATTACCCTGTGGGGATGGGAGGCGAGGGTCCAGTTGATTAGGGAGTGGATATTTGCTTTATGGTTCAACCAGGTTGGTTCAAGAATGAGTTGTGATAAGTTGTGGGTAATGCTTTTGTTATGTGCTTTATTAAAGGAGGAGGATGACCAATTTAAAATGAAATCACCCATTATATATACTTCTCCAGATGAGGTATGGGAAACTATGGTACTGATGAAATCAGTAGTAACAGAGGAGGGGTGATCCGGGCGACAATAGCCACCTGCAACAAATATAGGTATGGAGAATGGAAGGGATAGTTTTAGGATAAGCACTTCATATTTTTTAGGGACAGATGTGGAAAGGATGGTGGTGTATTGGATGGCTGAGGAGATGTAAATTGCCACTTCTCCAGCCCTACCGGACCGGTCTTGCCTGGATATTGTGTAGCCAGGGATGGAAAGAGAGGGGCCTCCTATTTTTTTATAAAGCCACTTTTCAGAAAGAATTATAATGTCTTGGGCAAGCAAAACAGCAAGAGGCTGAAATAGATCTATTTTGGGGAGAAGACTATGAATATTTAGATGGAGAATTTTTAAGCTACAGGGGATGGCGAGGGGATTAGTTAGGGGAAGGGCATGTAGAAGCAAATGCGGATGCCGGGGTGACAGGTGGGCAAGGCCCAGGGTTGGGGTTGATGTCACCAGAGGATAGAAGCAGGAAAGCAAAGATGATGAAGTGGATTTTTGCACCCTTATACCGGGGGATCTGGCTACACATGTAGTAGTGGGCTGGGGGGACTAAAATTTTAATAAGTATAATAAGGTATAATAAGTAGGTATGGGTAAGAGTGATGCACAGGGATGGAAGGGGTAGTGCATCCAAGTAACAAGGGAGGAAGAGGAGGTCCCTGCGTAGTTTAACATAGGTGAGAGTAGCATAGTAAGGTAGATGGGTGCTGTCAGTATAAGGGAGGAAGGGAGCTGGGGTGAGGGTGAAAAGGGCGAGGGAGAGTGCAGAAAGGATAGCAAGGAGTAGACTAGGTGAGGCTAGAGACATGATGAAAGATGTATGAAGTAGTGTGGGGGAAATAGAGTTAAACAAGAAAGGGTGAAAATTGCAGTAGCTGGGAAAGTGGATCATACAGAGTCTGGTATTTGCCAATAGTCTGAGCTACTACCTCACTAGTAGCGGCCTCTGAAAGATGTAATTCAGGAGTGAAACTGTACCAAGACAGCTAGGGTGCCCCTAGTGGATATACTATATAAGGAGCCAATGGGAATATAAACAGTAAATTACAGGGGCGGTGCACGGCGCTGATAGTGATGACTGCTTGATTTAGTAGCCCCTGCTCACCTACTGGTTTTAATTTTAATTAGTTACGCTGAAGTGTTTTGGGCCATTTTTTTTTCAAACTAATTCATCGGTGGAAGGTATACTTTAACAGTAAATGAAATTTCAGTTTCATAGCTTTCTTCATTGCTTTTTCACCCTCGCAAATTAATACCTGTCACTTCGCGCTTTGAAGTCCGGCGCTGAGAGAGAGAGTCTGACAGCCACGGAGTCCCAATTACCAATGATGTTAAGTTCCTCAAATCACACTGAGCCAGGTGGCAAATCGGACATGGACATGGTAAAAGATATGTTTACAAACATTAGTATAGACATTGCAGAAATGAAACAAAGTATGGGAAATCTAAATAAGGATATTAAAAAAAAAATGCCTGCAATGCCACTGAAGCGGGGAACAGAACTGACATTTTACATGACACTATGACTTTTCTAGAAGACAACTGGTGCACCAGTCAGAACAAATACTGTATTTGTTAAACAAAGTGGATCATTTAGAGAATAGGGGAAGATGAAACAACATTCACATAGCGCTTATATGTCTCTATCATATCCCCTCTCTCCCTCCTCTCCTCCAGGGGAGTACATGTTCAGTTCTTTCAACCTGTCCTCATAGGACTTGTGATGCAATCCATGCACCATCTTTGTTGCCCTCCTCTGAACCTTCTCTACCCTGTCTATGTCCTTACATAGGTAAGGTCTCCAGAACTGTACACTGTACTCCAGGTGGGGCCTCACTAGTGTCTTGTATAGTGGAATTATGACCTCCATTTTCCTGCTGGTGATGCCCCTGCCTATGCATCCCAGCATCCTATTTGCTTTACCTGCTGCCTTGTCACACTGTTTCCCTACCTTGAGGTCATCAGAGATGATAACCCCAAGATCCCTTTCCTGCTTGGTGCATGCTATATCCTCATCCCCAACTGATATATTGTGCCAGGGTTTTTGTGCCCCATATGCATTATCTTGCACTTCTTTGCATTGAATTTCAACTGTCAAACTCCTGACCATTCTTCAAGTTTCTGCAGGTCCCTTCTCATTCTGTCTACACCCTCTGATGTGTCTACTCTGTTACAGAGCTTTGTGTCATCAGCGAACAGTGAAATTCTGCCTTCTAGGTCCTCGCAATGTCACCGATGAAGATGTTGAATAGGACCGGTCCCAGCACTGATCCCTGTGGTACCCACTGGTCACTCTTCTCTCTGTGGAGTGACAACCATTTACCACCACCCTCTGTGTCCGCCGCCCAGCCAGTTACCTACCCACCACACTAGTGTCCTGCCCACACCCATATTCCCAGTTTGTGTAATAGTCTTCTATGTGGCACAGTGTCAAAGGCCTTGCTGAAGTCCAGATAGGCCATGTCCACTGCCCTCCCTGATCCACCTCCCTAGTCACCCAGTCAAAATTCAATGAGGTTGGTCTGACATGACCTCCCCTGGTGAAACCATGCTGCCTTGGGTCCTGTAGTCCATTGACAACCAGATGTTCCACCAATCTCTCTTTCAGTAGTGCTTCCATGATCTTCCCCACTACTGAGGTGAGGCTGACTGGTCTGTAGTTCCCGCTCTCTTTGTTCCCACTTTTGTATAAGGGGACTACATCTGCTATCCTCCAGTCTTTGGGTACCTCCCTTGTTTCCAGTGATTGGCTAAACAGGATAGCCAGAGGTTCAGCCACCACCTCTCTTAGTTCTTTAAGGACCATGGGGTGCACCCCATCTGGCCCCATTGCTTTATCAACTCTTATTACTTCCAGTTCCTTCAGGACCCTTTCTCGTGTAAAGGGACTTGTGTCCATTTCTGCACCATTCTCACCCCTTGTACTCCCTTCAGACCCATTACTTTCCTCTTCTTCAGTAAAGACTGAGCAGAAATACCTGTTCAATATGTCAGCTTTACTGTTGTCATCCTCCACGCAGCCCCCATCCTCCCCCTTCAGTCTCACTATCCCTCCCTTTGCCTTTCTTTTTTCACTTATGTACCTGTAAAAGGTTTTGTCCCCTTTAACCACTGATTTTGCAATGTGTTCTTCTGTCTGAGCTTTGGCTTCCCTTACTGACCTCCCTGCCTCCCTTTGCTTCTTCTGGTACTTCTCCCTATCCCTTCTGTCTGTGTCTTTTGTATTGCCTGAATGCAATCTTTTTGGCTTTCACTTTCTTTGCTGCCTCTTTGAAAACCATAATGGTCTCCTTTCCTTTTCCTCTTGCTAACCTGTTTAATGCATAATTCTGTTGCTCTTGTAATCCCCATTTTAAATAGCCCCACTGTTCCTCAACCCCGATTCCTGCCCCATTCCCTTAATGCCTCTTTCAAGTATCTCCCCATTTTCCCAAAGTCTTCCCCTAAAATCCAGGATACGTGTTTTTGTGTGGTTTGGGTCTGCTCTTTCTGTGATTTCAAACCACAATGACTGGTGGTCACTGTTCCCTAGGTGCTCCCCCACTGTTACCCCCATCACACTGTCCCTGTTTTTGAGCACAAAGTCCAGTATTGCCTTCTGCTGAGTTGGTTCCATGACCAGTTGCTTGAGGAAGGCACCCTGAAGGGAGTCCAGGATAAATCTGCTCCTAGTTGATGCTGTTGCTGGGATGCTCCAGTCCACATCTGGAATATTGAAGTCTCCAACCAGTACTACCTCACCTTTGTCTGCCACCCTTTGTATGGCTAGCATCAGCTCCCTATCTGTTTCTTCCTCCTGGGCTGGTGGTCTATAGACCACACCTGTGCGGATGGCTGGCATCATTTTTCTTTCCAGCTTAACCCACAGTATCTCTCCCCCATTTTGTTCCTCCTGGATCTCTGTGGCCCTTATGTCATTTTTCACATACAGTGCCACTCCTCCTCCCTTCCTGCCTGCTCTGCCTCTTCTGAATAAGTTGTAGCCAGGTATAGCCATCTCCCAGTCATGGTTATCATTACACCAGGTTTCAGTGATGGCCACAATGTCCAGGTCTGACTGCACCATGACAGCCTCCAGATCTTCCATCTTGTTGCTAAGGCTCCTGGCATTTGCACACATGGCTTTCCATGATTTGACCTCCCTAGACTGTTTTGCTGTTCTACTCCAGCCCCTTCCTTGATTGTCCTTTATCCCTGGTTCTCCTTGCTGTCTGCCCTTCTGCTGAATTTTGCCCCTTTTCTGCCTATCCACCACTTGGGTGCTAATCTCCATCTTTTGCACACTGCTTGGTAGAGATAGCCACTCCTCCAGTTCACTGGTTCCACTGCTAGCTGTGGTGGTGAGCAAGTAGGTACCCTCCTTGCTGGCCTGTCACCCCCCCCTTTGCTAGTTTAAATGCTTGTCAATGTAGCATTTAAACTAATCATTGAGTGCTTGGATTCCCCTCCAGGATGGATGCAGGCCGTCAGGCTTGAACAAACCTCCATCCCTCCAGGTGGGTCCCCAGTCACCAATGAATCCAAACCCTTCCTCACAGCACCAGTTCTTCAACTATGAGTTAAAGTTCCTGGTGCATGCACCCCTATGCTCTCCCTTGCCTCTCACAGTTAGTACTTTTGAGAAAGTGACAGAAGTAGCTACTTGCTTGAGACCCCTCCCCAATTTCCTAAACTCTTCCTGAACTTCCTTTGGCTACCCATTTGCCAGGTCATTAGTACCTAGGTGGATAATGACATCCAGCTCACCCTCCTGTATTGCCTTCCCAGTGATCCCCAGGTTCTTCCTTCCATCCCTCCATGCCGTGGCACCTGGTAGGCACCTCACCTCCCTGTCCTCCCCCTCCTGTGTTCCTAGCTGGAACCCTCTTATGATGGAGTCCCCCACCAGGATTCACTTCCTCCTCCTCCTCCTCTGGGGTCGCTGCTTTCCTTGAGGTCACCTCATGGCTAACCTCCACATCCTTTTCTTCCACTTCTCTGGGTACCTCTATTTAGTTGTCCCCATTTGCCAGTGTGGCATATGAGTTCTTGAGTGGAATAGGATCTGGGATGTGCCTCTGCCTGACTGCTCTAACCCTCCCTGAGCCCGCTGTCATCCAAGTGCTCCTTGTTCTCGGCATCCTTTGAGGCAGTTGCATTGGACTGGGTGGTCTCTGGATGGGGTGATGGTACTCCTGACCCAGTTTACTTCTGCTGTGAGTCTGGCTACCTTGTCCCGCAGTCCAGAGAGATGCATGCAGATAGGGCAGCACCTCAGTGTCCAGAAGGTCTGCCTGAATATGGCTGCCCCACAGCCACTGCATTGCACCACTCCCCACATTATACTGAAATTATACTGCTATTCCACTACTTGTCTGCTACTGAAGCTCTCCTAGTTCCCTTTTTATTATTTTACTGTCCTAGAAATCCTGCCACTGATCCTCAGATACTTGTCTATTTAAAAAAAGAAAATACACCAAGAAATAAATAAATGAATCAAAACATTTGTCATGCTGAGGGTGGGCTTCTTCACCCTTATGCCCCTCCTACTCCACACCCCTTACTATACCCTGTGTTTAGCTCCTGTCAAACAGATTTAACAGGGCATATAATTAAGAGTTGGGGAAGGGGAGGAAGGGGGGTGAGAAAATTTGCAGCAATTAAAGACAGCAAAGAAATACACCACCACTACGTTTTAAATTTTCAACAGCCCAAAAACAATTATAAGTAAAGACAACAAAGAAAGTACAGTGTCACTGAAAGCCCACAATCTAAGTTTAAAAGAAAAATAGCAATTACCAGTTACTGTAAAGCACTGAATTGAATATGCTTCCTTCCCCTTCTGGCTTCTTCTGAGAAAATAAAACTCACTTGCTACCTCAACTCTGACTAAGCCCCACCTCCAGTTATCATGTAGCTGAGGTCAGAGGCCAGACAATTAACACCCCTCACCCAAACTACAGGGCAAGTCAGACAAGCCCAGACTAAATTTTCAGCAATTAAAGACAGCAAAGAAATACACCACCACTACGTTTTAAGTTTTCAACAGCCCAAAAACAATTCTAAGTAAAGACAACAAAGAAAGTACAGTGTCACTAAAAGCCCACAATCTAAGTTTAAAAGAAAAATAGCAATTACCAGTTACGGTCAAAGCAGATTCACTTCCTTCTCAGTCCATGTGTCAGTTTACCGCGACAACAGGGAGCACCTATTAACCAATGTTACTTTTAGCTACTCGCTTTAAATGTGTTAGTTTTGTTTTAAAATGCTTCTGTTAAAAGAGCAAAAATGTATAATCATTTTTTTTAGGTGCAGCAAGAGAATCCACATAAGGCACGGTGCTTACATTGGGGGCTTGTTAAAGAGAGAAAGTTGCTCTATGGGATTTTGCTATTATCTGATAACATTAATTGCGGTCTTCATTCTCAGTCGATACTGAATCAAAATGGAAATGCTTACTGCTTAGAGCCTTTTTGGTAAGAATGAACACGTTTGTTTATCTATCTTCTAAATATTTCAAAATTTGGGTTATATTTCATGCTGTTTAGCCATGCATGAATGGGAGAGATGTGCAGTGCATGGCCGCCAGGCTTATTTTGTTAATACAATAACTATTTAAGCTCTTTGTTGCTCTATGCACTGACTAACTTGTACATGGGTAGTAAATGTATCAACTTGTCACTCCATAAGTGAGTAGTGCAGTGCTTGCAGCAGGGCTCAGTTTTATGGCCAGTCTCACACCATTTTGTTACTGCATTCAAACTATTTGCATTATGACATGAAGGTTGAGTATGTAGCAGAGTCAGGAATTTATTTAGAGGCCATATAGCAGGTATTCACTAGGGTCACTAATAGTGGCTATGCTCCAATATCTGTTCAAAATGCCTTACTCACATATATGGCTGTTTAATTGGTTCTCCACATGTTGGATGGCTGTCATCAGGGCTCTAGTAGTTCTACAGCAGAACAATTATTTTCTAATTCCATCTCTGCATCTAGACTCACTAGCAAGAGTTCACATAGAATATAGCATCACTTGTACAATCTGTAGCCTTATGGGGCACGTTGCCATAACAAGCAAAGCTTGGGGCAATATTCAATTATAATTTTCATACTCTCTTTTATGTTCTGGTAATCTGACCTGCTTATCCATTTTGTGGTATTGGCTGTCCAAGTATAGTAATGCACTGCCACTTGACTGTCTCCTTGAAACATTTAGTGCACCATGGCCCGGATATTCAAAGGGGTTGTGCCTGGCGCAACAGTGTTCCACCAGCGCAACCCCGCATTGTGCCCTGGCGGGATATTGAAAGGGCTGCCTGGTGCAGTGCAAATCTTGATCCACTGGGGCTCAATGTAGTCGTATGCAGCGCAGATGCAGGAGGCATGCTCATGCATATGCGGCACATCCTGATATTCAGCCCGGGATGTGCTGCACATATGCTGGTGCAACCCTGCATTGTGCCATATAGGGGGGCTCAAAGTTGAGCCCATGAGGAGTGGGAACAAATCCCGGCCACCCACAAGCAGGCTGCTGTATTGCAGGGTGCAACACAGCAGCCGCCAGCCATGGGTGGCCACCCTCCCACCCAGTACACCGTCCACAAGCAGACACATCGCCCTGGTAGTCCAGTGTTCCCCCCCGCCCATAGCTATGATCGAGGTAAATGGCAAATGAAACAGCCCCTGGCAGTGTAGTGGCCCCCCTCCCTAGTCCCCAAAGATAAATGTCATAAATGACCCTCTGTAGTCTAGTGGTCCCCTTTCCTGATTCCCAGAGTCCCTGAGACATGTCAGTAATGAACCACTCTGGTGGTGAAGTGGACTCCCCCACCCATTGTCACTATCATGGAACAACACCGTAAGATATATCACTGGTGACCCAGTGGTACCCCCACCCCTCCCATCCACACCGAACCCCTTGCCCACCCCACTCCCACCCATCATTGGTGGGTGGCTGCAACTCCACCCGCATACTGCCCGGCCGCCCGCCGACTGACACGTACAGCATGGGCTGTAAGCCCATTGGTTCCCAGTGTGGACCAATGGGCTTGCAGGGCATACTGTACTAGACAGTTCCAAATATGTGATTGAAGACATTCACATATTTGGGACTGTCTGGTACAGTATGCCCTGCAAGTCCATCGGTCCACACTTGGGGTCAATAGGGTTACAGCCCATACTGTACTTGTCATTCGGTGGGTGGCCAGACGTTATGTGCGGTGTTGCAGCTGCCTGCTGATGATGGGGAGGGTGGGCAAGGGGTTTGGTGTGATGGGAGCAGTGGGGGTACCACTGATTGCTAGGATATATTTTACAGTATTGTACCACGATCGCGGCAAAGGGCAGGGGGGGTTCCACGTCACCACGGAGGGTCATTACTGACATTTCTTGGGGACTCTGGGAATCGGGAAGGGGAACCACTAGACTACCGGAAGGGGGTCATTTATGGCATTGATTGGAGACTCAAGAAGGAGGGGGACCACTAGATGACCAGGGACTGTTCCGTTTGACATATACCATGATCGCGGCTCTGGGGTGGGGAATGTCTGTGATCCCCACTGCACACGTCATGCAGTGCAGGGTGCCAGGTGCAAGTTGCCAGGCTGCCCTACGCTGGTCATGCAAATGGGGCCATAATGGCATGCAAATGGCCCTGTTTGCACCTTGCATGTGTTATTTACTCATTTGCATGCCCCCTGCTGAATATCGTGAGTGATGCACCTATCACAACTGCACTTACGCTGGCATATCCCCATGCTCCCTATCTGTGGCTTGTGCTGGCGCAGTGCCACTGTGCCATGCGTGGTATGTGCACTGACCTTACCATATTCAACAGTGCTGCGCCATGGCACATCACCATTGAATATCACCAGGGGAATCAGAGTTTAGTGGTAGAGAGGATGGGGAGCCCTGTCCAGAGCATGGTGGGGAGTCATGTAAAGCTGCCTTTGGGTGAGTGTCATGGCAGTACTTCGAGTTGAGGTAGGGCTGCCAGCATTCTCTCCAACATAGCCCCTTGGGCTACTGTCAGAAGGAATTCCTGAAAGGTCGGGATCTTAGGGGATCTCCATCTCATCAGGATGAGTCTTTTGGTGATAGCCCCTATTACAGTAATCCATTTGGCCCCAGGGCAGTGTTTCAGTGTGGATGGACATCCACACCCCAATAGAAGGAGAAAGGGATCAGGGGTAACCGTAGGGAATATTTGCTGACACATATTCTGAATTGATAACCAGAAGGAATGAAGAGAAGGGCAGGTTCAGAGATTGTGAAATAGATTTGCCCCCTGGTTCCCACAGCTCCAGCAATTATCGGCTAAAATGAGACCCATGCATTTAAGTTTGGCAGGGTCTCGGTACCACCTATGTAGGGTCTTGTTCATTATGAGGTGGGTCAGACCATCCCTACAGGCTTTGTGTATTCTTACCCACCCATGGGACTACTGTCGTTCTGAGTTAGTGATCTGCAAATCTGACTCCCACTGAGCTCTAACGATCCAGGTAGGATCCATTGAAGTGTCTCTGAGGGCTGTATATATCACACTCGCTCTATTTCTGGAGAGCTTGCCCCATATACTAATGGGGTGGGGGTCTTGAGAGAGCTCCTTTCTGCGTGGGGCATTGGGTAAATGGGTGATGACATCCCTGATTTGGAGATATCTCCAAAAGTGGGTTGAAGGAAGATGAAACCGAGTTTTCAGGGCCTCAAAGGAGTCAAGTGAGCAAGTGTCTGGGAGTAACAAATCATGTATCAGGGAAATACCTTGAGTTTCCCACAACTTCCAATGGAACGTGTGGTTCCCTACTTGTAAGGCATGGTTGTTACAAAGAGGGGTAAAGTCCCATGGTGTCCCGTCATGACCTAGGCGGACAAGGATTCTCTTCCAGTACTTAATTGAAACCAGTATAGAGGGAGAAAGACCAGAAGGGGAGTTCTTCTTACCATACAAAACCACCACAGGGGAGGGAGCTTGCACCAGTGAGGATGGAGAGGCCTGACTTATTTTGGAGAACCATCTGGTTGTCTGAACTGAGACATAGGCCAAGTGGTACCCTTGTAGCCAGGGGAGTCCCCACCCACTCCTACTCCAGTGCTGGCACAGCTTTAGTTTGCCTAATCTGGGAAGGGACCCCTCCCACAGGAAACTGCCCATTAGAGCCTCCATTTTTTTAAACCATTTCTAGGGGATAGACATGGGTAAGTGAGCTAGAATTTATAGCATCTTCAGGGCAGCCATCAGCTTAATGGAGTCAATTTTGCCCGCTAATAAGAGCCTCAGGGCTTTCCATCTCTCCATATCCTGTCTGAGTGAGTCTAATAAGTTGGTAAAGTTAACTGAGAGCATTTTTTCCAGGTTCAGGTGGAGAGTAATGCCCAGATATTTGATATCATTGGGAGACCATTTTAGCCCTAAAGTAGTGAAGACTACCAGAGGACACTGAATTCAGTGGAAGGACCTCAGTTTTGGACTGGTTCAGCTCAAGTCCAGATACCTGAGAGAACTCAGCCAGAATATAGAAGATATCTTTAATCATCTGGGCAGTATAGGCCATAGTGATGAGGAGATCATCTGCATAAAAGAATGTTTTGAATATGGAATCACCCCCACCGTATTCCAGGAATCGGGTGAGATTCCCGGAAAGCAATGACAAGGGGTTCTATAGCTAGGACAAATAAGAGCAGGGAAAGGGGGCAACCTTGTATCGTACCTTTCAGTAGTTGAAAAGGTATAGACAGGATATCATTTGTCAGGACAGAGGCCATGGGGGAGGCGTATAGTAGTTTAATCCAGGAGGTAAAGTTCGGACCCATTTCCATTGTGGAGAGGGTGTGGAATAGAAAGGGCCACTCGACCAAATCAAACTCCTTTTCAGAATCGATGGCCAGGGTTACAGAGGGCTTTTTGGATACTTTGGTAAGGTGCATTAGCGAGACCAGAGTCCTATGGTGATCCGACCCTAAGCGGCCTTTAACAAAACTGACTTGTGAGGGATGGATTAGGCCTGGGAGGAGGTGTTCAAGCCTATTTGCCAAAACATTTGCCAGAATTTTGGCATCAGCATTAATGAGTGAAATGGGGCGGCAACTACCCGGGGAAAGTGGGTCTTTCCCTTTCTTGGGGAGAACTGTGTAATGGTGGCTTCTCTCAGAGAAGAAGGCAGACAGCTGGCTGAGAGAGAGAGTGATGGAACGCGCAGACCAAATATGGAGCCAGGTTGACTCCTAGGATTCTATAAAGGTCTATGGGCAACCCATCCCTACCAGGGGCCTTGTGAAGGTTCATGGACTTAATAGCATCAACCACCTCCTCCTCCTCCTCCTCCTCCTCCTCCTCCTCCTCTGTTATCAGGGATTCTAACAATTGGGAATCACTCTCTGGGAGTCGAGGGATAGGTATCGAGGCCAGAAAGCCATGTATTTTAAGCGGATCGGGGGGTGGGGAGAAGTGTATAGTTGTTCATAAAACCTTGTCATGTTCTCATTGTTCTTTTTTTGGAGTAGCATTTAACCCCATTCTTGTCTGCTAAGGTGTGTATTGTCCGGGAAGCTTGTTGGTGTTTCAAGTGATAGGCTAGGAGTTTGCTGGCTCCCCGATACACATGTCGTAGTCTTCTAAGATTCAGCTCGGCCTGGTGAGTTAAGTGGGCTTTAAGGGAAATTCTTGTGCTGGTCAGCTGAGCCAGCAAGGTCTGGGATGGAACTTGAGAATTAAGCACCTTGTACTGGGATTCCAGTACATATAATTGCTTCTCTAAAGCCTGGTTGTCAGCCTCTTGGTGACGCCTCCAGGCAGAAGTGAAGGCAATTATTCTGCCATGGATAGTTGCCTTGAAGGCCTCCCAGAGGGTCGAATCGGAGACTTCCCCATTATCATTATTATTCCAGTAGTCCACCACTTCAGGGCCGAGCCACCTCTGGAATATAACGTCTTCCAACAAGAGGGAATCAAGGCTACAAGCAGAAGTTGGAGGGGAATCTTGCCCCTGCCTGATCAAAAGTTCTAATGGTGCATGATCAGAAATAATTATCGGGTGTATATGGGAGTGGATGACCATTTCATATAACCCAGAAGAGATAAGCCAAAGGTCTATTCTGCTAGAGGACTCATGGGCTTGAGAGAAGCAAGTATAGTCATGGTCCCCTGGATGCTGTGTTCTCCAGGCATCCAGCAATACCTGTTCACTCATTAGTCTCTGGACTGCTAGCTTAGCTTGTCTGTGGGGTTCAGGGGTCTTATTACTCCTGTCCTTTGTGTGATCTAGCACAATGTTGAAATTCCAACCCATTAATACTGGAGCTTTTTTTGTGTTAAAATCAGAAAAGGCCTGATTGATATCATGAAAGTACTGAGGGCAGTCATGATTTGGAGTGTAAATATTGACTAGGATCAGTCAGCCCTCCGGGGTTTTCATCTCAGCCATGACCCATCTTCCTTCCTTATCATGGGTGTGCCTGATCAATTTCCACCCGGTTTTTTTATGGAAAAGTATAGAGACTCCCTGTTTATGAGAAGTGGCCACACTATGTATCTCTTCACCCACCCACCCTTGTTTGAGCTTCTATGCCTCCCTGGTAAAAAGCTTTGTTTCTTGTAGGAACACTATAAGAGGGCCCAGCTTTTTCAGATGAAGAACACCTTCTTTCTTTTAACTGGGGAGTTGAGCCCCCTAACATTCCAAGAGATCAACTCAGTTTCCATCCCACCCGGGGTATGTCATGACTGAAATTGGGTGAGATAGGAGTCCCCATTGAGCCCATTTACAGAATTGTGCCTGTGTAGTACAATATGGTGTGCAAGCCCATTTGTCCATACTGTGGACCAATTGGCTTACAGATCATACTGTAAGCTGTCATTTGGCAGGTGGCTGGGCGGTATGCGGGTGGAGTGCAGCTGCCCGTCAAAGATGGGGGGGCTGGGTGGCAGGGGTCCTCTGTGGGTGGTGGGGAGGGGGGATACCACTGGACTACCAGGGTTCTTACTGAGTTACGGCAGACATGATCGGTGGGTCGGGATCTGGAGGGGGTCCACTGGACTACCAGGGATACTGTTTGCTACTGTTATCTGGTGATCACGGCTACGGGGGGGTGCTGCTAGACTACTAGGGAATATTAATACTACAGTTTACTGGCGATCATGGCTACAGAAGGGAGGGGGTGCTGCTAGACTACCAGGGAATATTAATACTACAGTTTACTGGCAATTGTGGCTACAGGAGGGAGGGGGGTGCCACTAGACTACCAGGGATTATTAATACTACAGTTTACTGGTGATCATGGATACAGGAGGGAGGGGGTACTACTAGACCACCAGGGAATATACAGTATGTGTACAGTTGCCTGTGGTTGGGCCAATGGGAGGAGGGGTACCACTGGACTGCCAGGGCCCATATGGGTGCTTGTGGACGGTGTCCTGGGTGGGCAGGTGGCCACCCACTGCTGGCGGCTGCTGTGTTGTGCCTTGTAATACAGCAGCCCACCTGTGGGTGGCTGGGACTTGCTCCTGCTTTTCCGGGGCTCAACTTTGAGTCCCCTGTGTGGCGCAGTGCAGGGTTGTGCCAGCATATGCACTGCACATCCCGGGCTGAATATCGGGATGTGCTTCATATGCATGGGCACACCTCCTGCGGCTGCGCTGCATAGGATTACATTGTGCCCCGGCGCATTGGGTCTTGCACTGCACCTGGCAGCCTTTTGAATATCCCACCGGGGTGTAATGCGGGGTTGCGCCAGTGCACCTCTGTTGCGTCAGGTGCAACCCCTTTGAATATCCCAGCCAGGGACTACACAGTTCACTCAAATAGACATGGCACTTACAGTAGGTTGGATTATGTATTTCTAGCTAAATCACTTCTACCCAGTTTGACTTCCAGCCAGATAAACAACATAGTCATATCAGATCATGCTCCAGTCTCCATGGGTATCACACTAAGTCAAACCTCACCCTCAGAAAGACACTGGAAATTTAACAGCAGCTTACTAAAATATAATGTTTTCCCGGGTTGGCTAGCAGAAGAAATTAAAAATGTATTTGATTTAAACTGCAACAAAAATGTTACAGTACCAATTCTGTGGGATGCATTTAAAGCTTCTATCAGGGGTCGCATAATTTCATTCTCATCCCATAAAAAGACACTTAAGGAGGCTGAACTTAAAAAATTGGAACAGGACCTGAAAACAAAAGAGAAACAGTTTCTAATCTACAGGGGCAAAGAACTCTAACTTGTACAGAGATATTGTTAACCTTAAATAAGAAATCAATACTATACTTAATCAAAAAGCAGAATTTGCTCTATTTCATCTAAAACAAGTATATTTGGAGGCAGGGGAGGCACAGGGAAAACATTTGGCACATCAACTTAAAAAATTGGTGGAGGCCACCAAGATTGTGTCTATGAAGGGCAAACAGAATAGACAGGTCTTCACTAATAAACAAATCATTAATGAGTTCAGAGAGTTTTATTCATTGCTATATAAATTGGAAGGCCAGATTAGCCAGGATGATCTAGATCAGCTTTTGCAAGATCTCAATATTCCCTCTATATCTACACAGGAGAAGGAAATACTAAACAGACCCATCTCTCAAAGAGAAATACTGAAGGCCATTACTTCTCTTCCAACAGCTAAAGCACCTGGGCTGGATGTTTTTTCTGGGGAATTTTACAAAGCCACTAACCAACAGCTTGCCCCTATCCTTCTTAAGGTTTTTAGTAATACAACCATCATTGGGTCTGTACCCCAACCATACGAGATGCCACAATAATTGTTCTGCCAAAAAAAGATAAAGACCCATTGCTGTGAGAGAACTACAGGCCTATTTATTTAATTAATTTAGATTGTAAAATACTAGCTAAAACTCTGGCTAATAGGCTGAATACAGTTATTCAGAAACTTATACACCCTGATCAAGTAGGTTTTTGTGATGGGGCATCGTAGTTCACACTAACTGCGTAAAGTTATTCATGTTATTCATACAGCTAAAACTAATGCTATACAACCTGTCTTATTATCCTTGGATGCCAATAAAGCATTTAACAGGATAGAGTGGGACTATCTGATTAAAATCCTGGACAAACATAATTTAGGGAGTTACTTCTGCAATTGGGTACAAGTTTTATACACTGAAGTATATGCAAAAATAAAAATTAATGGGTTTTCCTCAGATAGGTTCCTAATATACAGGGGCACCAGGCAAGGCTGCCCTTTATCTCCCCTCCTATTTTTGCTGGCCTTGGAACCCATTTTTATAAGTTTGAGGGCCTCCACAAGGATAACTGGGATTAAAATACGGAAGGAAGAAAAAAATATCAGCCTACGCAGACGATATAGTTTTATCCAAAATGAACCCTCCGGTATCAGTCCTAAATATCTTAATGAAAAAACAGAGTTTCTCACAAATCTCAGGGTTCAAAATCAACCTGGATAAATCAGAAGCTCTTCTTTTAAACAATGGGGTGAACAAGTCAGTTTTTCTCAAAAACAACATTAAAATAGCTTTCAGGGTATTAAGTTCCTAGGTATTGTAATAACCCTGAACCTTTCACAAATCATATCTAGTAACTTTACCACACTATTACAGAAGACAGATGCAAATTTTACAACATGGAACAAAATGCTGTTATCTTTTTTGGGGAAAACTCAAGCAATCAACATGATAATTGCACCATGAATCTATTATTTGCTACATCTACCTGTTCACATCCCAGCATACTTTTTTGACAAGATTTATAGTCTATGCAGGAAATTCTTATGGGATGGTAAACCACCAAGAATTTCTCTGTCCAAATTACAGCAGACAAGACAGAAAGGTGGGTTTGGTTTACCCAATTTTAAACTCAGACATGATGCATTTATTATCACACAGTGTATCAAATCACTATGGCTAAACAAAGAACAGGATACTCTGGGATGGGTCCAGGTAGAAAAAGCTTTACTAAAGGGAAATCATCCCAGAATTGTCTTATTTTCTGACTCAGCCAGACCATTTGACTCAAACCCTATACTAAATCAGACAAATAAATCATGGAAATCTGTGGCCACAGCATTAGAATGGGATCCTAAGTCCTCACCTCATTTCTCACTTTGGGGAAATCACATACTAAGGATAAATAACAAATGTTTAAACTGGCCACTTTGAGAATCAAAGGGCATTGTATTCCTTGATGATATCATAGACCCAACCACAGCCACCCTAATGTCCTTCTCTCAGCTTTCTGCAAAATATAATTTACCAAGAATGGAATTTCATAACTTTCTAAAGCTTCATGATGCCCTTAGAACCCAAACTAACAATGCGATCACATTTCCTTCTGGCCATATTTTAGATAAAATATGTACTACAAATAATGGACACAAAAAATATATAAAATTATTTTAGATTCTACTCCAGACCCTATTGGAACATTGAGCAATACATGGCAACAAGAACTGCAAATTCAAATATCTTTACAGGAATGGGAAGAAATCTGAAACATGTCACTAAGGGCATGCAGGAAAGCTAAGAGGAGGTTGATTCAGTACAAGGTAATACATAGGTGGTATTATACTACATGCAAGATGATCAAATTAGGCATGTCAACTGAGGAGACATCCTGGAGGTGCCTTACAGATAGGGGCACACTATCTCACATTCTCTGGTCAAGTCCAACACTATCCCCTTTTTGGAAATATGTACTTTTAATAAGTAGTATGGTAATAAACTGCAAGATTGTATGTTCAGCTAAATTTGCAATCTTAGGGATCTGCTCAGAGTTATCACAACACTCACTTTCTCAAAAATTATGGCTACATGCAGCATTCATCACTGCAAAAAAACATTATTTTAAGGCACTGGAAGAGTACAGCAACACCAACAGTAAAGGAATGGCTCCAAGATCTTTACAGCAGAGCCAGTTATGAAAGAGTAACATATGTAAACATGAATCGTTTAGACAAATTTCTATCCATATGGGAGCCTTTTTTAAGTAATCCAAGTTTTTAAGATGTGCTTTCTCCTAGTTTATTCTTTAGCTGTTGTTGTTGTTGTTGTCATATTTTCCTTCCTCCTTGTCCCCTTTTCCTTTATTACTTTTATTTCTTAATTAGCCTAGTCATGCTACTGTTTCAATGTCCCTTATAATAATCAATTATATTATAAGTTAATAACATATTTTGACAAGTATTTTTTTAATACGTATTTGCTTGTATGGTTTCATGCATAGTTTTGTAATGTTAAAATGAAATTCAATAAAATTATGTATTACAAAAAGACAGTAAATTACACCACTGAGGCAGAGCACTAGCAGCTATATAAGAAATAGCCCAGATAGGTGGGTGGGAGGGAGTGTGGGCAGGGAATAGCAGAGAGCATACCTTTCAGTGAGTGGGAGGCGGGCAGCAGAAGTCAGGTGGCCAGTGGCTAGATGAGCCCCACCGCACAGATTCAGGTGGAGGAGTCCCTGAGTCAGGGCTGGTGCTACAGGGAGGAAGAAACAGAGAGGACAGTAATTATAGGGGTTGCTTGGAATCAACAGTGTTTAGCTAAATCGGTGGGAGGGTGTAGTTAAACAAAAGGAAGAAGCAGACAGAGTAGAGGAGGAGGGAGAACAAAGGATTGAGCTGGTGGGGGGTGTCTGAATTCAGCACAATGGCCAGAATACAGATACAAAGGCAAGAGGCCAAGAAAGGGGAATAGGATGAGAGAGAGAGAGAGTTTAGGTGCACACAATAAAAAGCTTAACTATACGTTTTCCAGGAAGGAGCTGTAATCATTAAAAATACAAGAAAATTTTAGTAAGAAATAGTACAGTTCAACAAAATATTTCAGACAGTTTAACTGGAGAAGCTAGCTCAGTTGAAGGAAAGAGGAGCAGCCAATAGCATCCAGTAGCCTTTCTGAGTGTCCAATCAGGTTGGAGACACTGGTGGAACCAGAAATTCAATAGTCAGAGAGTGTACCTTTCAATGAGTGTGTGTGGGCAGCAGAAGTTACGTGGCCAGTGGCTAGATGAGCCCTGCCATGCCACTTTGGGTGGAGGAGTACCTGAGTCAAGGGCTGGTGTTTTCAACGAGTGGGAGTGGGCAGAAGAAGTGAGGTGGCCAGCAGGTAGATGAGCCCTGCTGTGCTGCTTCAGGTTGAAGGGGTGCCCAACTCAGGGGCTGGTGCTTTTGGTGAGCGGGATTGGGCAGCAGAAGTGAGGCAGCCAGTGGCTAGATGAGCCCCACTGCACTGCTTCAGGTGGAGGAGCACCTGAGTTAGGGGCTGGTGCTTTTGGCAAGTGGGAGCGGGCAGCAGAAGTGAGGCAGCAAACAGCTATATGAGCTGCGCTGCACTGCTTCATGTGGAGGAGCACCCGAGTCAGGGGCTGGTGCTTTCGGCGAGTGGGCGTGGACAGCAGAAGTGAGGTGGCCAGCAGCTAGATGAGCCCTGCAGCACCGCTTCGGGTGGAGGAGTGCCTTAGTCAGGGGCTAGTGCTTTGGTGAGTGGGAGCAGTTAGCAGAAGTGAGGTGGCCCTGCAGCTAGATAAGCCCTGCTGTGCCACTTAGGGTGGAGGAGTGCCCAAGTCAGGGGCTGGTGCTTTCAGTGAGTGGGAGCAGGCAGCAGAAGTGAGGTGGCTGGCAGCTAGATGAGCCATGCTGCACCGCTTCAAGTGGAGGAGCACCCAAGCCAGGGACTGGTGCCAGATATTAACTGATGGCCCAGATACAAGATATGGGCAGCATGAGGAACACAAAACATTAGAGAAGATGACTAATGTTTTGTGTTTTAGTTAGTGTTTTTGTTAGGAAATGACTTTCATTCCTGTTAGAAAAAGAAGTCACATTTTGATAGTTGCGTCCTTCTTACAGCTCACTGATTCTGTCCTGAAGGATATGCATCAGGGGCTTTTCACAGCTGGTATCTTTGTCAACCTTGTAAAGGCTGTCAGCACTGATTCCCATTTTCTCCTACTCAACAAAGTCATCATGTAGGGCAGGTCAATCAGACCTGTTCAGTTTGTTTTGCCTCTCCCTATCTGAGAGGTATCAATTTATACTAGTAGGTGATAACCACTTTCTATTTTTCTTGCATCCCACAGGGCTCTATCTGAAGTCCTATCCTGTTTCCCATTTTCCTAAATAATTTCTCAGCAGTTTGTGTCTCTATACACATTCATAGATATGTCACAGTTGCTGAACATTTTGACTCAAAAGCCTCAGTCCCAGAACCTGAAGTGACACTGCAGCATGACTTCGATCATGTTTAGTGCTATTCTTCATGAGCCATCACTCACTTTAATGCCCAGAATATTGTCTCTTTGAGCTTTTGCACAAAGCAGAGACTTTGTAGGCTCCACAAAACTTGTTTTCATGACACAGGATGGTCCACTTTTTAATGAAGTCCTTCACTTTAAGTATTTAGTGCATGGCTAGCTCAAAACTTTGATTTCTCTGCCCAAATTACTCCATCCACAAAAATCTTCTTCCTAAACCTCGTACATTGTACTGCAACATATGTTGCCTGCCAGTGTTGAAAAAATCAATTTCTTAAAATAATATGGCAGGCAAGATTTCTGGCGTAGGCTTGAGTCTCAAAAGTCTAACATATAACGATTTGTTTTAAAGATGAGGGGGGAGACTCCATTCCAATTATGTTTAAAAAATGGAATAGTACAATAATATGCAATCAAATAATAAAAATAAAAAAGCTGCTCATTAAATCTTGGCTGGAAATATCAGCAGCTATATTGTTTCTACCTGCATGTTGTACAATGTAAATTATCCTCTAGACTTTGACTGCATGTATGTGATGTACTTTTCTGTTCCCAAAATCTCCTTGACAAGACTGGACATGGTTTTCCACTACTTTTGCTGTCTTGTCATTCACTGTCCTCCATGCATGCACCATTGCTTAGTTTATGCCAACCTCTCCCTCCTCTCCCCTGCTACCTAGTGTTTTTCCCACTGTGCTACTTTTTCTCCATATTTTGGTACAACTGCTTTCCATGCTACTGCTCCTCTTTACAATTTTCCCTTTCTCGTATTCCCTTTTTTCACTCGACTTCTGCTCCTTCTCTGTCACCCTGTAGTAAAACCTCTCCTGGTCATTCAGCTTTCTTCTGCCAACTCTTCATATGGAATAATCTTCCCGCAGCCTTTCAGGCTTCCTCTCCTTCCCTCACTTTTAATGCCCCCATCAGTGACCTTCTCAACTCCTGCTCCTGTGATCATTCCCCCTCATCTCTGACCTCTGTACCCTTGATCCATATGTTTCACCTCCGTCCCCATTTGTCTTCCTTCCTCTCTTTATCTGGGAGTTGCCAATACTGTTGCCTCTGCTTTCTCTGGGATACTTTTGCAGAGTTTGTTCACTCTCCTGAGCTTTACTGCTCATTTGTAAATGCCATACCCCTTTTCCATAGAACTTAATGATAGACATAGTATTTCTCCCAGTTCATACAATATTTGTACATATTTTCTCCTGTTTCTCCTCACTGCAGCTTATTTACATTTTGAACTGTAATTATACTACTGTTGTATCATGCTTAATAGTTTTATCGATTTGTATTTTACATTCTATGCCTACAGTAATCTATTCCATTTATGCTCCCATGCCCCAGGTTCCATCAATGAGATCCAGCTCAGTGTGCCTTTCCTGCTCAACAACTTTTAAATAATATTGATGAGAAATTAATGAGATATCCAAATGACACTAAAATAGTATATTATGTGAAATAATAGCAGTTTTTATATGGCCATACTCTCACCTGCACAATTATTTTGCCAAGCAACCTGATAATTGAACTTACTGATGGAGAATGTACTAATCTGAACAAATACATACTATAACCTGCAGTAAATCCTAATGTACTTGCCTTGATACAGCACTGAAAATCCAAGTACACAATATGAAGAACCACATATTGATTCTGGTATAGTAATGTTATAGGGTATTCATTATTAGGAGCATATATTGATGCCATAGCTCTTTAAGGAGAAAGTCAGGAAATGATTACTGTACCATGTCAGATCTAGCCAATGAAGTAATGTAATCTGTATTCATGAAACATAATTTCACTGTTAACACTACTTATTCCCCCTGTTATAAACCTGATTTAGCAAACACATATGTTGTTTACTGACACACTGTGGAAGGAGTTTAGTAAAGATGTCAGCGTGGCTCAGTTAGTAGGACATCTGCATCTGGGACAGAAGGTTGTGGGTTCTCATCCTTTTCCAGGATTGGACTCATGTCATAACTGCTGACACCAGAGTGCAGTACTTGGGGGGGGGGGATACTATACTGTCAAGGTGTGCCGTCCTTTGGATGAGATGTTAAACCAAAGTCCCTCCAACCCATTTCTGGTGGTGTCCAGGTGGAAGTAAAAGAATCGAAAGCACTTTTGCAGGAGATGGTGAATTTTAAAAAAAAAACAAACAAACAAAAAAACAAAACCAATCATACAAAGCGGACTACAAAGCAAAATAAAAAACACAAAACATAAGTACAATTTTTAATATGTCCTTCAACACACGAGAGGTCCATGGAGACTACACTAGGGCTACTAAGATGCCCATTTCCAAGAAGGGGGACAGGTCAAAAACATCAAATTATAGACCTAGAAGTTTAACATCGGTTCCCAGTAAAATAATGGAGGGCTTGATAAAATCCAAATTGGATTACAACATCTTGCAACATAACCATATGGATAACACACAACATGGTTTCAAGAAGAACTGATTGTTTATCATTAATCTATTGTGCTTCTATGGATAGGTAAATGAAAGTATAAACAATTAATCACCAGTCGATATCATTTATCTCAATTTTCAGAAGGCCTTCAATAAGGTCCCTCATGAACTACTAGTTAACAAACTCATAAAATTGAACTTTAATCCAAGAATCCCACTTTGGGTGTAGAATTAGTTGAGTGGCAGAAGGCAGAGGGTCAGAATAAGAGTAGTTTTGTCAGAGGAGGGGGATGTGACTTGTGGCGAGCTGCACTTGTTCTGGGTCCTACTCTCCTCTCTGTATTTGTAGAGGACCTTCATAATGGCATAGATAGTTGGATTGTTAAGTTTGCTGATGGGTGGTTGGCCCTGTGAATACCCTAGAAAGTATAATAAAATTAGAAAAAGACCTAAAATATATTGAACAATTGACTTCCAACAACAAAATATATATCTTTTTTAATATAGACACATGTCACAATACATCAGACTAGAAAAAAGACCTAAAATATATTAAACAATGGGCTTCTAACAACAAAATATCTTTTGATATAGACAAATACATCACAATACATTTAGGTAAACATAATCAACAACACAAGTATAGTACAGTATAAACAACAGCATTATAAAGGAGGCTGAGTCAGAAAAAGATCTGAGAGTATTAATAAACAAGGATCTGAAATTTAGTGATCATTGTAGAAAATTGGTCCAAACAACTAACCGAATTCTCAGCTGTATCAAAAAATCCTTTGTAAGTAGGAATGAACATTGTATTATTCCATTATATAAAATACATATAAGACCACATATGGATTACTGTTCACAGTTGTGGAGCCCTCATTTACAGAGAGAGATATAAACAATGTTGAGAGGGTTCAGCATAGGGCAACCAGGAGTATCTCTGATCTGCAGCATAAATCACATAAGGAATGATTGGAGCACTTGGAGTTGTACAGTTTGGAGATAAGGTATATCAGAGGGAACCTAATATTGTATAAAATAATGAATGGCATGGAGTTAAGATCTCATGTGGACATTGAACTTCAGAGCAGAAAATGTGTCCTAAGGTCACATAATCTATGAATTAAATTAGAAAATACTACTAGGAATGATAGAATGAATTCATTAACACAAAGGTCAGGAAGGTTATGGAATTACCTACCAGGATCCATAGTACAGAGTGAGACCACAATAATGTTTAAAACTAACCGGATAGACACATCATGCACTATGAGGAGAAACTGACCTGCTAATGCAGGAGACAGACTCAATGGACAATCCACCTTCTTCTGTCTCAGACTAAGTATAACATCCCTACTATTTATAAAAACAAAAAGCAGTGTGCACATATGAGAGAAAAATAATAATCAATGTCCAATAGAAGTAAATAAATAAAACCGCATCTGCTCCAACAGGAAAGACACGGGGAAATCCAAAAGGAAGCATTAAGATGAAAATTAGAGCACTTAATCATTTATTAATGACATGAGAATAGCAAGACCATTATATCCAAAGGATTAACTTCCACAAAAACCAAAAACTGCATCTTCTAGACATTTTTTTTGTCTTGAGAAAGAACCTCTCTAATTGCAGATTCTGCCATTCTTACTGTTGACATACTGGCCCAGATATTCAAAAGAGCTGATCCGTGCGCAATAGGGTTGCGCCTGCGCAAATCCGAAATTGCGCCATTCTGCGATATTCAGCAGGAGGCAGTTGCGCCCCCCCAAGTCATGCTGAGCAACAGCGCAATGCTAATGAAGGCATGCTCAACCAGAGGGGGAGGAACTATGCATAAACTGCACAGCCCGATATTCAGCCAGGCCATGCAGAGTTGTGCAGGCAAACGCCTACCTGCGCTGGCACAACTTTAAGCCAAAAAAGGATTGTCGAGGGGCTTACCCACAGGTGAGCGTCAATTGCAGGATGCAACACAGCAGCTGCCACCTGTGGGTGGCCCTCCACTTGTTCCCTGTGCCCCCAGCCCGATCATGGGAATAATAGTAACCTCACCAGTAGCCCGATCGTGGCAGCAGAGTATTCCCCAGCAGCCCGATCGCGGGCATGAAGTGAAACACCCCCGACTGGCCCGATCGAGGGCATGATGTCACACAACCCCCCCCACTAGCCCGCTGGTACTGTATACTGGAGGATCTGCACATTTATTGGAGAAGTCTCATGCTACCCTGAAAAGAATTTATGCAAACCACGTATGAATAACCCATACCAATGTTTAGATTCCCCTGTAAACCCAGCCTTTATTTATTTCAGTTTCAGTTTGAGATTAAAGACCTTTGAGCCAAGGCTTGTTTACAAAGGTTCCACTTCAGGCAAGGTACAGTACAAACAAAAAACAAACAACAATTGAAGACATAAATATCAAAGAAGACAATATCTACATATGGGAATACATAGATTCCATTTACATACAGCAAGGTTTCAGGGGGTTTGTGGATAATCAAGGCATTTGAAGGAGGGTATTACCTCGGTATAGATAAGTTAATCTTTACAATCATATATTAGAAATGTGCTAGGCAGTTTCACTGTCATTTGTACCAAGAGGGGAAGGAGAAAAAATGGATGTAAGCAAAGCCAGGCAGCTCAGGACTAGGTGCTCTGAGAGCTCGAGGATCCTGGTGATGTCTTGATAGAGGGATAGAGTGGAGTTAGCAGCCAGAGAGTGGCTTTGTTTAATAATTGAAGAAGCCTGAGGAGACTTAGTCCAGGGTGGAGGGGTTAGTGAGATGGAGGGAGAGGAGGACGGGGGAGTAAAAGGGGAGTAAAGGGAGGGCTGAGGGGTGGGAGAGGTGGGAGCAAGTGGGGGAATGTTGCAGATGTGGAAAAAGAAGGGGTGGGAGTGGGAGGAAGCAAAAGTGGGGAGTTAGAGTGAGGGGTTTGAGGAGGGGACATGAGAGCAGGGTGGTGGGTGAGGATATGGTGTGGGGTGGGGAGGGAATGTTAAGAGGGGCAGGTAGTGGGGGGTAGTATTTTGGGGGAAGGGAGAAGATCCAGAAAAACAAGAAGGAGGGGGTGGAAGAGTGGTGGTTGGGGGGGTATCTTAGGTAAGTCCTCTTATGGAAATTACTTGGGTGTTGAGGGTGATACAAGAGTGTGTAGTGGGTTCAGGTTATGTTAGGGAACTCACATTTCTGAGTGAGAGCTAGGTGCGACTGAAGGCCAGTTTTGAATTTGCCTACTGTACTGCATTCTAAGAGGCCAGGTGGAAGGTCATTTTCCCAATTAGGCCCTCTATAAGACATGGATCTTTTGGAAATTGAGGTATGCTTGAAGGGTACCATGAGCCCACATCTGGAGGCCCTCCGTGTTTTGATTGTTGGCTGTTCAAATTTGAAGAGCCGCGAGATGGATACAGGGGTAAGCTCAAGTAATGCCTTCTTTGTCAGTAGGTAGGCCTGGAATTGGGCTCTGACGGGAAGGGGTAGCCATTCTGTTTCTTCATAGAGGTCACATGTGTGTGTCCAGTGTTCTGCACCCAGGACCAGCCTGCACACATTGTTTAGAAGCATTTTCACTCTTTTTAAGGCAGTGTTGGAGCCTGAGTTGTAGATTATCAGGCAGTAGCAATGATAGACAGTAATGAGCAGGAGGTGACTAGTTTTAGGGCCTCTGGGGTCATGTAATGGCGGTGTTGATACAGGACACCTACTGTAATTTTGCATTGGCAGTTTTAATAACATGATCCACATGGGCAGTGTAGGAGAGGGTGGTATCCAGGTGAATCCCAAGGTATTTGAAGGTGTCAATCTGTTCCAGGTTGTACCAATTGTGACTCTGTATTATGAATTTCCTGAGTTTCTTCCTGTTCTGCGGAAGTGAGAAAGCATGCTCTTAGTTTTTTTATAGTTTAGTAGACATTTATTGGCAGAGAACCAGGCTTCTGGCTTGTGGAAGTTTGTTTCAAGTTCACTGGTGATGGCTGGCAGGTGTTTACCACTTATGGAGATGACCACATCATCTGCATATAGCATGATATGGGCTTGACAGACACAAGGCAGAGGGTTAATGAAAAGGCTAAATAGTAGCGGGCCCAAAATTGAGCCTTGGGGGACTCCAAGAGTCACCTTCATGGGTTCAGATAGAGCACCATTGACTGATGCATTGTTTCCTTAAAGCCTTAAAGGAAGCATTAAAAGAGGTCAAAAAATCTGGTTAATCATGTTGAGCCCCAAACTTCACATATGCAAAATCCTGTTTTATCAGGTATAACCAGCTATCCTTAACCAAATGAAAGAAAACATTCATTACTGATTCTAGCTTCTAAGCAAACAAGTCGAGTAGTAACATAAGTAACATGAGTAAAAATAGGTAACAAAACTTTCTCAGCTACCTGAGCTCTTTTCTGCTTGGAAAATCTTCCATGTCTTCCAAATTGCCACTTTAACCAAGCCCATATTTAATTTCTCTTCCCAGATAAGTCTAGGCAGATTAACCAGTCTGAATTTAACTCCCACAGCTTTTAAAGGACTATCTGAAAGTATGATCCCTTCAAAGATGGATACATCATGCTGAACTCAGCCTAGTTTTAGCCCTACACTTTTTAGTCCCAGATAATTTGAAGAACTGCTGCAAAAGATTAAGTTCTTGATGACCACATAAACCATAATCTTGATCCGTTCCATTGACAATGGAAAGGAAATACCTATTACTTTATGATTCCATATAATTCTCTTTTATAGCAGTCCAATGAAAAAACGTAAAGCAGGGGACTCAAGGGACAACCCTGCCTTACCACAACTGTAATCAAAGATGCCCATCCCAATATCCCATTTATGATGGGAATGACCTGAGCCTCTTCCTTCCTAATAAGAAATCTTCTTTTATTAATAAAAAAATAATACAAATAATAATCATTGTGGGAAATAATGTTTCTTCTTAATAAAAAAATAAGTAGGGTTGTACCAAAGGTGGAAGAGGAACTGAAGGAATCCAACTCAAACTGAAAAACCTGTGGCAAACACATCAGTAAAGGTTATTAAAATTCATCTGGGATCCAGTCTATCCTGGGGAGGTACCAGATTTCAGATTTTCTGTGATTTATTTTATCTCAGTCACTGACGCTGGACATAACAGAGCCTGAGCAGTTTGCTCAGAAACATGGGAGGGGGCGCCTTCCAGTAAAAATGTTTCCAAGGCATCCTCAAGGTCAGGATGCACATTAAAAGTATTCCAAACATAAGTTTCCACTTCAGATAACATGCTTACAGTATTAAAAAACAATTTTACATCTGGTGCTGCCAATCTGGAGAATATTGTATGATCCACCCTATTTTTACAGGCTGCAAAAGGATCCCAAAAGTAAAATTTTTGTGCCAGATTTATATTCCATAGTAAGGAAATCAACATGTTTATACTGGAATTATGCCATTTAGACTTTCACTGCATCAATTTGCTCTCTAAAACTACCAGTGCTCCTTGAAGTCTTTGTAAGCTGTCTATACAACTGGTCTGTGAGACTTAAGTAATGCAAGCATCCTGTGTTACTTTTCTGCTCTTAAACTTTTGAAAAAGTTCTTTGAATTTTAGAGTCCTCCCACCATAACTTAGGATTGTTATACAGACAGAAAACAGAATTTTGTGCATGCAATAACTAATAAACAGCTTCTCAAATGTCTGGATTGAACAAAGTTAAAGTAGTCAGTCTCCATCTGCCTTTAAAGGGGAAGGAAAGGGAATATTGTTTAACCAGGAGTAGCACACTAAGCTGAAACTTATTTCCAGATGTGACCTGGGAGCACAAGGAAGTAAAGTGACTTGCTTAGGATCACGCAGTATGCACCAAGGTGGCTATGGGATTTAAACCCAGATCTCCACATCTGCAGCTCAGAGCCTTAACCCACTGCGTTATACTGCCTCTGAAAGGTAAGTAAAGGTGAGTGATGGAGATGGTTGAAATTAAAATCAAGCCTGTAACAAGACATGATCTGAAAACTCCACAAGAAAAAGTGTAAAGGAGTCAATGGTCAGGGAAGCAGAAACAACAAATAAATAGTCTATCCTGGTAGAATAGAAATTTTTAAAATAGGTATTGCCTGCCATGGGATATTGCATCATATAGGTATCAGAAAGATTGTCTGTTTTTATAAAATGTTTCAAGGCATGGACACGACAATATATCTTTTTTTCTGATGTCTAGGCTGTCCAATTAAGAATAAAAGTCCCCTCCCAAAACCACACCCCTTCAAGTGTGAAGATAAAGTGTGATAGCACCCAACAGAGTAATGCTGGTTGATTTTACTTGCAGCATATACACATTCACCACTCAGAGGAATTCAGACTGAAAGCTTAAGTCCAAAATCAAGGCTATACCAGGACAGACATCAATCAGCCTGTCAGCAGTAAAGTTAGAACCTCTAAACAAAATGCCCACTCATCTGTTGTGTTCTTTTCAAAGGTCCAATAAGGAAGATCCCAGACACATGCCTTTTTGGCCTAAGATACTTCTAAAAGAGATCATATCCTGGTTTCCTGCAAAAGAAAAAAAAAAAAAGGATGTCAAAAGTTGAATGGTATGGAAAAGTAATCCCTTTTCCTATTATTCCAGTTACTACACACATTAACTGAGGCTATCTGTAAGAGAGCCATTGTGAGACACATGAAAGAAATGTCTAATTGCAGAAAAACCTTCCATTCAAGTCACCCCCTTCTTGGAAGATTTCTCTCTTTTTCTTCTGGGCTTGTTGGATGTTGACATGTTAGCCTCTTTCATCTCAGAGGAAGGCAAGATGAAGGAGGACCTGAAATGCCTGGAATTAGTGAAAGTGCTTGAGTCTATTTCCCCATTATCAGAATCTACTTATCCGTTCTGGGTGTTAAGGACATCAAATTTGTTCTGCAAAGGTAGAGACTCAGGTTATGCCTTTTGCACTAAGGCTCTGGTCTGCATCCTGGTGACCACCATCATACCACCTGTTGGAGTGGGGAGGTGGGGTGACATAGACTCCTGTTCCCAAGCATTAGAGGAGGTAGGGAAAGAGTGTTATTAGGATCTAGCAATGACTGTGGAACCACTGAGTCAGAGCCTCCAGGTTTTTCTGGAATGAAAATCAGAGGCAAGATTGTCAGAGAAGTTAGCAATTTAATGCTTGAGCATTTGGAGGACACTAAGCCCTGGCGCTTCAACCATAGACTGGTCTTCTTCAGGTACATGGTCTCTATCTGTGGCTATGGCAATTTATTTTTATTTTGTTTTTTATTTGTACTTTCTGTTCCTTGTTTTCCCTGTGGCAGCCCCTATTTGATCGCCCTTCCCAGCATCATCACCTGGCTCCCCCGGGATCTTACCTTGAGCTCTCCTGGCCACAGGATCGACTGCCCAGCCTCTGGTGCAGAGCCTGCAGAGAGTCAATCCTCATCCTGCCACCACAAGGTGTTTTCCTCCATTACCTCCCTATTCCTCCTCATTACTGGGTTGTGACATGTCAGAGTGCATATGTGGAGGCACACTGCAGAGTCCCACAGCACCCACCCTTCCATTGGCACCCACATCCTGCCTTACTCTCAGGCCTCCATCTGGGGGCAACCATGCAACAGGGCAGCCAAGTCTCCCTTTCTGGGAGAGGAGAGGTGAGGAGAGCTGTTCTCTGGATGCATGATCCTCTCCTTCCTTGGTTGACTTCTGGCAACCCGCTTGCATCACGACCATGGGTTGCCGGCATTGCAAGAGGTAAGTCATGGATGCCTCAGCCCTCCGTGCCACTGGGCTGGCCTAGCTATGGTAATTTAAACTCACCACTTATAGGTACAATCCCCACCTACCATTTGTGTGTATTACTGTATAAAACAAAGTTTTACAACTTACAAGCAATTTGTGCCAGATAGGTTGGGGTGGGGAGTACATGTGAGAAATGACCAGACACTGGGGTACAAACACAACTATATTTGTGATATTTCACAGACAGATATTTTGAGCATCCATTTAACTCAGCTCAGTTCTTCTTTATTTTTAAAAAGCCCAAATCAGAATATCTAAGCATTTGTACAAAAGATAAAAAGATGCAGCATAAAATAACATACAATAGTATAAAAATATAAGAACAACAGACTTCATTAGAAATTAATTATCTGAATTCTAGAAAGGCAAGACTGAATAGATAGATTTTCAAGGCCGACTTAAAGCTCTCCATGGTCAGGCACTCCTTTACCACAGGGTCGGGGCCTCAAACGAAAATGCCCTGGCACCTGATGTCTTCAAACTGACCCTGGGAATCTCCAGCAATCCCTCATCAGTGGAGCGAAGTGGGCAGAGGGGGCAATAAGGACACAGGAGTTCTTGCAGATAGTGCCAACCCAGTCACTGTAGGGCACTATAGGTCAGCAAACTGACCTTGAAGGTGACTCAACACTGAACTGACAGCCAGTGCAGGCCACGGAGAACAGGTGTGACATGGCAATATCGAGGTAAGCCAGTCAACAACCTGGCTGCTTCATTCTGCACCAGCTGCAAGTGGTGAATGTCAACCCTTGGAAGCTCTAGTCATATGAAGTTGCAGTAATCAAGGCATGAGGTCGCGAAGGCATGGACCAGAGTTGGGAGGTCATGGGATGGGACCAGGTGTTTTTTCCAGGTGATATCTCTCAGATGGTAAAAGGAGGATTTGATGTTGTCCGACATCTGTGATTTAAGCATCAGCCCTTCATCTAAGATAATGCTCAGATTACGTACCCGAGCTGAGATCAACAGTTGGCTGTCTCCAAACCAAAACCTGGAAGGCTGACCAGCCAATTGTCCCTCAACCTGATGGCTGGGTCCACAAGCAGCACCTCAGTCTTATCAGGATTCAGCTTCAACCAACTGACACTCATCCAGTCCTGAATCTTGGTAAGGCAGTTGTTAAATACCAAGACCAGATCATCCTGCCCGGGCACAAAGGACATGTAGAGATGATTATCATCCACATAGCAGTGAAAACTCAGCCCATACCACCTCACAATGTCTCTCAATGGCAGCATATACACCGTGAACAACATGGTCGACAACACTGAGCCCTGAGGGACCCCACATGGCAGAGAGACCGGGTCAGAGGAATAAATCCCTGACACCACTCTCTTAAACTTGCTGGTGAGGTACAAGTGGAACCACCTGAGGGCCATACTTGACAGTCCAGAGATGAACCTCGGGTGCTCCAGAAGCACACCATGGTCCACAGTGTCAAATGCTACAGAGAGAGATCAAGGAGAACCAAGATGGAATGGGTTCTCCAATCTCTTGCTATAAGGAGATAACTGAGTACCCGGCAAGTGCCGTCTCGGTACTGTGCCTCTTTCTGAAACCTGACTGGAGAGGATTATAGATCTCATGTATGGCAAGATGATCCTCCAGCTGCAGCACGACTGCCTTCTCTATAACCTTCCCTACAAAAGGAAGGTTAGATATAGGCCTGTAGTTGGCGAAACAGTCAGGGTCAAGAGAAGATTTCTAAAGGAGAGGTGTCACCACCACCTTCTTCAGGGTGTCCAGAAACACACCTGTCACTAATGAACACCTGATTATCTCTGCTAGGACCGGGCTGATGATCTCAACACACCCCACAAGGAGGCGAGTTGGACCCAGGTCCAAACTACAGCAGGTCGGCCACAAACTCTGAATGATCTTCACAACATCTGCGATCGCCGACCAGTCAAAGTCCGACCAAACAAGCCAAGGTGCCATAACCTCCCACCGATCACCGCCATCCCCATTAGAGTGAGCCACACAGATATCCACTCCGATGCCGGCAGCCTTATCTGCAAAGAACCAAGCAAACTCATCACATTTCCCTTGTGAAAATGCTCTCCATGACTGGAGACTGGCTGGATTGCACAGTCTGTCCACAGTTCAGAAAAGAGCTGGGCTGGTCAGCTCTGTGCAGCAGCTATCACCCTGGACAGGAATTCTGCCTTCTCATAGGAGATAGCTAACTGATAATCCTTACAGTGGGATATCAGTCTAAGTCTGTCCACATCAAGATCAGACTTCTACCAGCAACGTTCCAGCCTTTGTCCCACTAGCCTCAACTCCCTCAAAGTCCCATAAAACCAAGGGAAATGAGGGCAAAGAGTGAGAGGGCCAACACAGACAGGAGCAATGGAGTCCAGAGCCTCCACCATAGCACTATTATAAGCCAGCAGTAGGTTCTCTGGGTCCGTGCTTACACTTAGCATGATGGATAGATCCAGCACTGCCATCAGGCCACCTGGGGTCAAACACCTCAAAGGGTGGTGCTGGACCATCTCCACAGGGGCAGGTCTATTTGGGGGGGCCAAGAAATTGAACCGTATGATATGATGGTCAAACCACCCGACCGGTTCTAGCACCATGTCAGAGGTCTCCATCCCCAGTAGGAAAACCAAATCCGGTGAGTGACCTTGAATATGAGTCATAGAGGTAATCACCTGTGTGAAGCCCAACTAATTAATTAGTTGGAGGAAGTCCTGACCAAATTGCAAGAGTTCATTGTGACCCTGGCATTGAAGTCCCCCAGCACCACCCATCTGGGGGACTCCAACACCATATCGATGATGAAGTCTGCGACTTCCTGCAGAAACTGCTTCTTGACCCTGGGTGGACAGTAGACGAGAAGGATTCTGCACCCCACACCTGTGCCAATGATACACTCAAAGGACTTGGGTTGCCTAGCTGGCACATCAATAATGCCCAGTTCCATTCTAAAACAGATCGCTTCAAAACATAAACAAAGACATAAGCAAAAAATAGGATCTGGCTGGTGGTACCTGTGGAACAAAACAATGTCAATTCAAATAATTTTGACTATATGACTAATAACCAAATAATTCATAAAAGTTTAGATCCTACTTTTGTAGTCTCACACATCCAAGTGAGAGTGAAATTATTTATTTCCAGCTGCTTTGGATTCTAGACAATTTCTGCCAAATTACAAAATCAAATGTACAGAGGTACTGTCCTGTTCAAAACACTATCTGTAAAACAGAGGAAAAGTACGAAAGTGAGTGAGGAAGAGTGGAGCATTCAGTCAAACAGTAAATCACAATAGATCCATAATATAGGAACACTGTTATCTGAGGAATGGAGCAAAGTCCACCTCTTTGTTAAGTTACTGTAGCGGTACCATTTCCTGGGATACCATCCATTTAATCTCCTGTTGTGGGAGACGGTTCAACCTGTCACCATCCCATTTAACATACTAACATACTATTTGCCAGCAGATTAGGCCTTACTGTCTATCGAGTCTGCTCGAACCTCAGATCCCTAGTTGGGTGCCGAGGCCTTCCCCACCTTGTGTTCCAGAAACCCCTATCATCCATCCCACCCCTCTGGGACAGGCCATCATCTGATACATCCACTTTCTGTGTCTGTCCCACCCTCTCTTGAAGCCCTCCACTGTGGACCTCTGAACCAGCTCGCCAGGCAGTGCATTCCAAGGGTCCACCACCCTCTCAGTGAAAAACCTCCTCCTCTTTTCCCCCCTCACCCTTCCACCTTCCAACTTCAAACCATGCCCTCTGGTGATACCTCCCTGCTTTAGTCTAAAGATCCCCTCCATATTTACCCTGTTTATTCCCTTGAGGTACTTGAAGACCTCAATCATGTTCCCCTGTCTCTCCTCTCCTCTCCTCTCCTCTCCTCTCCTCTCCTCTCCTCTCCTCTCCTCCAATGAAAACAGGCAGAGCTCCTCAAGTCTGTCCTCATACGTCAAATCCCTAGCCTCGTATCATCTTAGTTGCCCTCCTCTGTACCCTCTCCAGGAGCTGTATGTTCCTCTTCAAGTGTGGTCTCCAGTACTGTACACAGTACTCAAGGTGTGGTCTAACCAGTCCATTGTACAGCAGCAGAATCACTTCCTTGCTCCTAGAGGTGATCCCCCTTATGATGCATCCCAACATCCTGTTTGCCTTGCTAGCTGCTCTCCTGCACTGTTCAGAGTTATTCATACATGCATCCACCATGACCCCTAAGGTCTTTTTCCCCTATTGAGGCCTCCAGCGCCTCCCCTCCTAGAGTGTACCTGTGTTTAGGGTTTCCCTGCCCAAGATGTAACACCTTGCACTTGGTGATATTGAAATTTAATTTCCATGTGTGAGCCCAGCTTTTCAGGGTGTCCAGGTCCCCTTGCAGGGCCAACCTCCCCCTCTTCTCCCTCAACTACTGCTCCCATCTTGGAGTCATCAGTGAAGAGACTCATTTCACACCCTATACCCTCCCTGATGTCCGATTTGTATGCATTAAACAGGATCGGACCCAGGACCGAGCCCTGTGGTACCCCACTACCAACCTCTCTAGGGTTTGAGAGCTCCCCACAGACCACTACTCTCTGGGTGCATCCAGCTAGCCAGTTTTCAATCCATCTGACCATCAAAGGGCCTACTCCCAACCCCATCAGTTTCTCCACCAGACTATTATGGGGGACAGAGTCAAACGCCTTGCTGAAGTCCAAGAATAATACATCCACAGGCTTTCCCCTGTCCAGTTCTGATGTTACCCATTCATAGAACTCCACAAGATTGGTTTGGCATGATCTACCTGGCACAAACCCATGTTGCCGACTATCCAGACCTTTTTTTATTTCTTCCAGGTCCATGAAAATAAGTTCTGTTGGGTCTGATCAATATGACTTCTCAAAGCACACATCCAAGGCATTATGTTCATTACCATTTGCAACTGTTCAATGTACTCTTGGATGCACACTTTCAGGGAGTATATGCTGCATCCCATATAAAATTTATTACAGATGCACCAAGCAGTGTACACTACGAACAATGTAACACATCTCATGAACTGCTTAACATTAGCCTTGCACTCATTCAAACAGCCTTGCACTCACTCAGGGTGTTCAAAACATTTACTTTCTCTAGCATATTTGCAAATACTGCAGTGTCCACATCGGTAAAAAGCAGGTGGTTTTCTTGGGAGTCAGTGTAGATGTAGGTTTTCCTTTTTGGTGGGTACAAAGTGATTGGCTGAGAGAATGGTACCCAGACTGTCTACTTTTCTAAATGTGACCCTACGTGTCACACCTACCTCAGTAACAAACAAACTATTTCCTTTGAGCATGGGTCAGTATTTGTGCACACCATTTCCCACCTTTCCTGCTAATTGGTTGTACTCTGTAGACAGACTATAAAAGTAGGCTGTAAACATTTTTGAATAACTGTGTTATTAGTCAAATAGCTGAAATTTATTGCATTAACATTGTTTTTGTTCCACCGGTACCACAGATGGATCCTAGTTTTTTTTTTTTTTTTTTTGCTTAGCTTGTTTTTTGTTTATTTTTGTAACATCTTTGGTATAATTGATTTTTTATGTTTCTATGGTTACTTTCTATTGGCAGTAGACCTCTCGTCAGTATTTCAGCAGAAATTGAAATTGTTTGCTAAAGTTAGCTCCCAGAGGCATGCCAGATAAGAGGTATGTGAGAGGGCCCTGGAGAGTAATAACAATTTCTTAGGCCAGTTGAACATCCCTTTCATGTTTCACAGAGGATTCATTCTTGCTGTGCCATGTAGAACATATGTCAAGTGTAACCCCCTTGTCACCTGGGGTTACTAAAATCCCACTTAGAACTAGTGGCAGGCAGGGAAAGGCAGCTTGTGAGACACCAGTTAAATGGGGTTCACACTGTCTCACTCTGTCCTCAGTTTCAGCTGAGCTGGAGGGATGACATCACTATAGAATTATCGCAGCAGCAGCATAAGCCACACTGGAATGTTGGCTGTTGGGGTTAGGTTAGAATGTTAGGGATTTCAAAGTCAGTCTTCAGCCAGACTCAAGTGAAGGAGGAAGTGTGCTGCAGTTAGCAGCCCCTCAAAGTCTAGCTCTGTCATAGAGCTACACCAGAAACAGGGTAGTGTGTTCTCACCCTAGAGATGAACACAGAAGACACCAACAGAAGTGGTAGAGACTGCTCCCCAAGTTGTTCCAGTGCCCCAACCCCGGAGGGATTGGGGGGAAAGAATCCAGCATTGCAGGGGCAATCCTCTGGTCCTGCTGGGAATGGGAAAAGCTGCCTGACAAGAGTTTGTTCTGAGTTACCAGAGAATTTTGTGTTCTTTGAGAGAAGCCCTGGGGCACCTGTATACCACGGTGAGTCTGCTCTGACACTGAGCCCATGTGTTTCACCAAGATAGAGTGTTGTAAAAGTAACTGGTCACTGTGGGGTCAGGAGAAGACTAGCCAAGTACAGCGCTTTTAACTTTGTATATGACTTGGAAGTATCTGAGATAGTGGGGGTCTAATGATGGACACAGCCACTAACAGAACTGTTTGAGTCAGGACACCACCTCAATTCAGAGTAGAATGTTAAATGTGATTTACATTTCGAGATAGCAATCTACAACCAGAGGGTTCGAAGAAAGGAGTTGTTCCAAATGAATGGCCGGGTATTGATTTGGGAACAAGAGGTGGGAAACCCCCCCCATCTGAAGTAACCAGGTTTACCTCTACGGATTCACTTTGGGCACCTATAGCTTTCTCCCAGACACTTGGCCAGTGTTTGCAGAAAGTACCCAGACGTGGAATTATGGATGAGAGTTTCCCTTTAGAGCTAGAAAATGCTCATGGGTGGTTGAGGGAGCCACCACCAAACTCCATGCCATATGGAAAAGTGTCCTAGTGCTGGCCGGGGTGCCATGCCAGGGAATCCAAGAGTGAGAGTACCAGATTGGGCGAGTGAGCCCAGATGTGATCAGAACCTGAGGGTTGTCGTGTAATGAAGAGGTGTTCTGACCTTTGTAGATCTGCATATCCAGTGAGTGTCACCCTGTGGGGGTCCATCTTGCTTTGTTATTTTTGTGTTGAAGTGAATAAAAGCCACACTTTAGAATCTCACTCCTGGTTTGGACATTTTCAGTTATTGCTTCCTGTGCCTGGAATTACTTAGGCACCCCTGACCAGAAGTACAAACCTAGCCTTGATGCTGAGCAAATGTTTTCTCCCCGAACCTAGGCTAGCCAGGTAGTGGGTTACAAAAAGGAGGCCCCATGCACCGTGGTTACAAATTGAGGGCACCGCTGAGGATTTGGTTTGGAATCTAGGGAGAGAACAATAAAGATTTGCTCAGATTATGGCTAGCATTTTGGCTGTCTGGCAGTAGGTAGCCCCAAAAAATCGGAAGCATTGCCACCTAAATGTGTCGCTGTGTGCTGTTGTTCATGTGCTGCTGTAATTGTGCCACCAGTTTACCAAAGAGCAGTAAAGCCAGAATGAGTATGCCCCTTGTCCTGCATCAAAGTTATAATGTTTGCCAGCTTTTTAAAGTTATGTGTGACAAGAAAAAATGTGGAAAACTGTGGGACACAAAGAGAGATTTGTGCCCTAGAAGTTGGAAGTGCTTGTTGTATAGACAGAGAGAGTCGCTGAGTGAAATGCCATGAAAAATGGTCAAAATGGTGCTCTTGTCGAGGAGTCACAGTTGAAAAAAAAAAGTGTGGTTTGCAGTTTAAATTTTACCTGCTTGTTGATCGCCGTGGAGTAGAAGAGCATGAGAAGAGAGAGGCTCATTTGCATCGCGTCAAGCGATTGGTGAGACTGCAATCAGTCCCACCCCCAAGCCAGCTCTAGAGTGACTGCACAGTGTTTGAGAGGGAGAGAGAGAGAGAGAGAGAGAGAGAGATTAGTGTGCGAACTGGCTTGCCAGGAGAAGCGTCACGGTGACCGAAAATGTTATAAAAGTAATAAAATCAGACCTTTCTGTTTAAAATCGGGCTCAACCCACATTTCGATCATCTGGGAAAAAGCGAGGTGTTTGGAGGGACAATCGGCAGGACTGCCAGCCCGCTTCATTCCAGAGGCCTCCAAGACCGGCTGTAGGCTGAATTTTCCATCGCAATAACAAGCTACTGATTAAGTGAGTACCAACCTAAGAAACAACTCAAATTGTGTGTGATTTTAACTAAAGCCAGCTGAATCTGTGTGTAGCAGTGTGATCGTTTTGTAAAGAAGGACTGTGTCAAGTTAATCAAGCTAAGCAGGAATTCTAAGCATTAGACTGTGAGCATAATTGGGGGTTCTGCAACAGTATGATTTTCAAAGCAAAGTGAGAGACTGTGGGTTGTATGAAAGGTGCAACAAGAAATACAGGCAATCCTGTGCAGTAAAATACTGTGGCTTTAGGGACTTTTAAACAAGAACAGTGAGTTACAGCAAATGAAAAGTCCTGTAAAAATCACATAAATGTGCTAAGAGAATGAACAGTGCAGTTTATGCAGTTTGAGTGAACTTTATCAGTAGACCGTGTAAATTGGATGCGCAGTGGCTTGAGTCAGAAGGAGAACGTTGATGTGCCAGGAGTGCTGCTGCCGCCATGACAGGGTGGGGTAGTAGAGTAAACACAGCAGCAGGGGAGCCATTTTGTAAACGTTTTTCCAACAGAGTGGGACTTGAGGTAACAGTGAGTTTTGTTTTTTCTCTGCAGTCATGGCTTCGGGATCAACCTGTTACCCAGATCATGCCCGGGCTATGATAGTGGAAGAAGTTAACAGATTGAAAGATATTGAGAGATGTTACTATGGGGGGCGTTTGCCTCCTCATGTGGTGATTCCTGGATATCCAGTTAGAGTGTGCATAATGTGTTTAAAGGCTGGAAGGGACGTCTTTATGGTTCCTCACTGTACTGGGTGCCTAGAGAGACGTGGCCTAACCAAAGCACCCAAGATTCGTTTGGCTCCCACATGGACAAATCTTCACGAATCTGCAAGTGGCAGCACACAGCACCAGGTGGAGCCTGTTGGAGGAAGCTCAGCAGAGTGTGGCATGAAGCAAGAGGGTGTAGATCTACAGGCAGAGCAAAATGCTGGTGTATCCAAGTCTGGGTCACAGAGAGACAGTGCAGAGAAAGCATCAGCAGATCTGTGGAGAGAGGTGCTGAGCCCCAGTCTCATCGGAGAAGATGAGATGAGAGAGACTCTTGACTGGGAGGTGTCAACCTCTGCACCCAGTGAAGAGTGGATAGTCTCAGAAGTGAGGACAACTGCTCACTCCTGGGCTCAGATCCTCAGCGAGGAAGAAGATGAGGGGAACCTATATGGCCTTATGAAAAAAGGTGCGGGTCCACAGCCTCGGGCTCCTGCCTCGGAGGAGCAAACAGAAAGAGAGATTGGTGACTCCACAGCCCTGTCCTCACAAGGAGGAGTCAAAGATCCATTTTACATTGCACTGAGTATGCGTAGCTGGCAGAACCAGGACTGGACGCCCCCCCAAGCCAGGCCAGAGGTCTAAAGTTGACCAAGTGTAGTAAAGAGGAAAGACTGGTTCATAGGAAGGCGAATGAGATCTATGTGATATCCTTTCCTACCTTTCCTTGGAGAGTCTGGGAGGAGATTGAAAGAAACAGGAAATCCTGGATAGTGGAAGAGGCAACAAAACATGTGCATTCCAGTGCAAGTTGGTATGTCCGAGAGAGAGTGTTCCAAGAGAAATTCAGACAATGGAAAGTGGGCAGAACACTATTCATAAACACTGTTCGGATTGTGGATGGAAAGGGACATGAAACCTTCTACAATGTTAATTATGAGCACCCAGATGGGGTAATAATTCTGCACCTGACCCACTGTGTTACTTTCCTCAATGCAGGCCATTTCCTGTGAATGTGCCCATGCCCACCAAGTGGAGAGCAGAGCAATGGTAGCCAGTGCTGCCATCCAGCCATTGCCGTACCTATGTTGTTCTGCAAACTGGTATTCCAGGAACCAGGGACCCCAGATTCATCAGCCTTGCAGTGTACTGGCTTTCCAGATTCCATCACCTGGCCTTCCAGATGATTTCATATCCAGAGAGGACACCAACCCTGCTGTATCCTGATTCATCGCCTGGGATTTCGGATGACTTCAGACCAGCTGTTTCCTTTCATATTCCAAGGTTCCATCCCCTAGATGACATCATCCCAGCAGTTTCCAGACATGCCATTCTGTTGTTTTCCGGAAGATGTCCGCCGAGCTGTATAAATCCAGGTGTTGTATTGATTTTGTTCTTCAAGGGACTGGTAAGTCCAGACTTTTCTATTTTAATGACATTGCAGTACACACCCTACACCTAGCAGACTTCAGACTGTTTGAACTGTCCTCAAAGACTCTCCCCTTCGGGATTACAGTCCTACCAGAACTGTGCTTCACCAGGCTCCGGCCCAGGAGAGACTCTTTCTTGGACTTGCTTCAGGCACTGTTGTCACTAGATGGGACTTTTAGGGCACTCCATCTCCAAAAATGTTATTGTAAATAATGTCATTGTTTTTATACTGTTTATACTGTTTTTCTACTTTTCTTGAAAATATATTTTTGGGATTCTCCAGTGTTTTGATGGTAGGGGTTAGATAGTTACTGTGTTTGCAGATTAGGGGTTGTTTTGTCTTTTCGCTTGCAGGTGATCCTGAAGAAGGCAAGAAGAGAAGACAAGAAGAGGAGGAGGGACTCATCGGAGTCCCTCAAGTGCTTTAAAGTAGTAGTGTTTAAAGTGCGGTGTTATTGTTAACTGTGTTAACTTTTCCTTCCACAGGTATGGTTGTGGGGGAGTGTGGGAGAAATACCTAGAGAGTAGTATTGGCTCCTTGTGTTTTGGTTGCAGGTGTCCAGGGATGGTGGGAGGTTCTCCTGTGTTTTGGGGTAATTTGGGGTTTGGTCAGATAGGTTTTCCCTAGAGGGCTAGAGGGGATAGATGGGCTGTGGTCCTGACTGGCCAGAGGGGCTGCAGTACTGATCTATTGAGGACTATGCTCTGGACAATTCTACCAGGGCCAACTAGGTAACCATAGCAAGATCATAGATCAGAGGCTGATGCATCAGCCGATGGCCTCTGAGCCCTTAGTGTTGCCTGCCTGTGCCTAGCACATGGTAGGAGAGGGCCTGATCACCCCTCTGCATAGGTAGCACATGAGGTAGGATGGCCAAGGCCGGGTAAATAATGACTGCGGACAGTCATTTTCCTGACCAAGGGTGGGTGTAACCCCCTTGTCACCCGGGGTTACTAGAATCACACTTAGAACTAGTGGCAGGTAGGGAAAGGCAGCTTGTGAGACACCAGTTGAATGGGTTTCACACTGTCTCACTCTGTCCTCAGTCTCGGCTGAGCTGTAGGGGTAACATCACTATAGAATTTTAACAGCAGCAGCATTAGCCACACTGGAACGTTGGCTGCAGGGGTTAGGTTAGAATGATGGGGAGAAGGAGGAGATGTGCTGCAGTTGGCAGCCTCTCAGAGCCTAGCTCTGTCATAGAGCTACACCAGAAACAGGGTAGTGTGTTCTCATCCTAGAGAAGAACACAGGAAATACCAGCAGAAGTGGTAGAGACCACTCCCCAAGTTGTTTTAGTGCCCCAATCCTGGAGGGATTGGGGGGAAGAATCCAGCATTGCAGGGGCAATCCCCTGGCCCTGCTGGGAATGGGAAAAGCTGCCTGACAAGAGTTTGTTCTGAGTTACCAGAGAATTTTGTGTTGTCCTTTGAGAGAAGCCCTGAGGCACCTGTATACCAGTGAGTCTGCTCTGACACCGAGCCCATGTGTTTCACCAAGACAGAGTGTTGTAAAAGTAACTGCTTGCTGTGGGGTCAGGAGAAGACTAGCCAAGTACAGTGCTTTTAACTTTGTGTATGACTTGGAAGTATCTGAGACAGTAGGGGTCTAAGCGATGGACATAGCCACTGACAGAACTGTTTGAGTCAGGACACCACCTCAGTTCAGAGTAGAATGTTAAATGTAACTTACATTTCAAGATAATCTATAACCAGAGGGTTTGAAGAAAGGTGTTGTTCCAAATGAATAGCTGGGTATGGATTTGGGAACAAGAGGTGGGAGACCCCCCCATCTGGAGTAACCAGGTTTACCTCTACGGATTCACTTTGGGCATCTATAGCTTTCTTCCAGGCACTTGGCCAGTGTTTTCAGAAAGTACCCAGACATGGGATTATGGATGAGATTTTCCTTTTAGAGCTAGAAAATGCTCATGGGTGGTTGAGGGAGCCACCACCAAACTCCATGCCATATGGAAAGGTGTACTAGTGCTGGCCGGGGTGCCATGCCAGGGAATCCAAGAGTGAGAGTACCAGTTCAGGCATGTGAGCCCAGATGTGTTCAGAACCTAAGGATTGTCATGTAATGAAGAAGTGTTCTGACCTCTGTAGATCTGCATATCCAGTGAGTGTAGCCCTGTGGGCGTCCATCTTGCTTTGTTCTTCTTGTGTTGAAGTGAATAAAAGCCACAGTTTAGAATCCCACTCCTGGTTTGGACATTTTCAGTTATTGCTTCCTGTGTCCAGAATTACTTGGGTACCCCTGACTAAAAGTACAAACCTACCCTGATGTTGAGCAAATGTTTTCTCCCCGAACCTAGGCTAACCAGGTAGTGGGTTACAAAAAGGAGGCCCCATGCACCGTGGTTACACAAGAAACAGATGTCTTTGTGTATATACAGTTCAAAGCCCAGATCAGGCCAGTTCATCATGAGGACTCAGCTCTCCAGACACAAAGAATGTTGAATCTATGATGACAGAGTGACATACTGGTTGATATGTTATGGGTGCATCTGGAGGGTCCTCAGGTCTGGCAGAGCCTGAAAAAGATAGTCAGGTTTGATACTAGAACAGTTGCTATCTAAGGGTTTGAGTCTGACCTAATTCACCAAAGTGTCCTGTTTGGGTAAGCCTCTATACTTTGAGATTATTATAAAGTGTAGTAAGATTGTTTCTTCTGTGTGATTTATGTCTGCTGTGTGCAAACATTTTCTTTTCATTTCTATAGAATTACTGTTCCCTATAGTCTTGCTGTAATATCCTGTATTATCTATGTAAATATCTGGAAGTATTAAAATATGTTTTATATACTTCATGTTTCTGTGACTGATAGGCAGTATTTTCTAGCTCTCCCTACCCAGTTATCAAAACTGAACAAATAAATAAATCAATAAAAAAGGCAAATCAAGCCCTGGAAGACCTACTGTTTTAGTACGCATCCATTGCATTTACATGGTCTCTGTCAATGAATTCATCAAATGGCCTTGGCTGTGACTCCTCCATACCAGTTCCATTCATGTGATCAGCTCTGACATCTTGTGAATACCATACTGCAAGCCACAAACTGCCAACTGATCTTCAGTTGTTGATATGCAACAAGCATAACTTTCCTTGGCTTCACTGCCAAGTGGCAGACTAACTGCTGCTTAGGCCACTGTTCTCAACTTACACCTGCGTGGGCTGACCAGCTTGGTTTGAGGCAGCCTCATTCTGCTAGCACAAATCTGTAAAAAAAAACTCTATCCCCACAGCCCCTCTAACCCCACCCAGTTCATAAAACCCCTCTTGCCCACCTCATTACCCCAAGCCCAGCAGCAGACAATAATGCCTCCCCCAAACCCCCCACCAAGTCAGCACACATCTATCACCACCTTTCCCCACAAAGCCAAACATGATAGTATAAATCCTTCCCCAATTCTTGTTGGACACACTCCCACTCTCCTTCCCCAAAGGTGCAATAGCAGTAGCTGACCCTGTGGTAGCTTTCACAGACCTCCTCACTCCACCTCAGCCAGTCAACATCTGGCACAATGCAACCCTATATCAATATACCTGATTGACTTATTGACATAGCAGTTGTGAGTCACACAGTTACTGTAATACAGCAATATACTCTGTCATATAGGACATAGGGTTGCACTGCATGAGGCAGCAACCTGCCAACTCACCAAAGTGGAGTAATGATACAGTGATGCTAGTTCACACCCCAGTGGGGAGGAAAAGGGTGGAAATGGGTCCTAAGATGGTTGGGGTTATCAATTAAGGCTCCATTTCTATCCAGGAATGAACCAAAGTATACTTATTAGTAGACTCCATAGAACCATGGTGAAATGAAGAGAGCTCTGGGACATCTTGGTTCCAGCTAAAACCCCTAGCTTTGTCCACATGTTCTCTTCAATGTGGCCCAGTTAGTGCCCTTCAGAGGGATGCATGATGTCCCCTTAATATTCGTGAATGTATTTAAAAAACATGAGTCTGAAGAACACGAAAGAAGACAAAGAAAAGGATGGCATTTTGGTAGCAAGACTTTACGAACACCAAATACAGAATGTTTTGACTTGTGTCTCAGAAAACTGTGTAATAGCATGCATGTTCACAGTGGAACAAACTATATTTGTCCTCCCAGTAGAAATACACAACACTTCGTATTTTATTAATATATGTAGAGACAAATATTTATTTATTTATCTATCTTTGTTTAATTTTATTTATGATTCCGGTAAAACTCTGAGCTAAGTGCTTATATATGGATACAGACAACTCATGTGAGCATTTGTCAATACAACGAGAAATCAATGTCCTGTATACAGTATGCTATGTTAGCCAAACAAGGCAGGGATGCCCATAGTAAATCAATTGATAATTTAAATGTGAGAACTCTTAAACTAGTGAAGAGGAAGGGGGAGGATAGGGGGAGGGCAGAAGACAAGGTCATAAGAGGGTATAGATGAGCCTTGGGGGGAAGGGAGGGTAAGGGTAGACAGGGTGGGCCTGGGCTAGAGTGGTAGGGGTTAGGAGAGGCTCCTGTATGAGGATTCATGGGTGAGTTCCTTCTTGAGAGCCTTCTTGAAAAAAGCGATACTTTAGGTACCTCTTAGATGGAGGTAGGAAGGTTGTTTAGCCATTGTGCTGCCCAACAGGTAAAATATCATTGACCCTGGCTAGTTCTGTATATGGGGACTAACAGTGCATGTCTTGTCATGCTCCTGGTAGTATACTAGTTATAGACAGGGCAGAAGAGTGAAGCCACAGTGTGGGGGGAATAAGGCCTGCAAGTTCTTTCCTGACCAGTAAGATACACTGCTACTTTACACATTCACACAGGGGAAGCCAGCCAGTGAGGGAATAGAGTATTGCAATGTATGAATCTGTCAGAGCCCATGATAAATCGACAGGCCTTATTGAGCAGTACCCTTACCCTATCCAGGACAGTATCAGTGGCTGCCCCGTAAACAGAGAGACTATAATCAATGAGTGGGAGGACAGAGCTGGTTACGGCTAGGCATTTGGTCTCATGAGTTAGGTTTGGGCGCTGCCTGAAAAGAGCCCCTAGTTTTCTGTTGGCAAGGCTAGTAAGCCCCCCTTCAGACTTAATCAACCCCTAAAGGGCTCATTTTATATAGTGTACTGATACAACACACATATGAGTTGGCTGGATTCCACAAAGCTATGGGATGGCACCCTTCTGTGTGCTCTATAAATATCACTGACACCATTAATTGGCACAGTAGGGTTGAATAGGGTCATAAATGTTGATGATGTACCTTAATTGCAGTTCAAATATTTTGCTCAAATCAATTTGGCTTTAATTAGAACTGAAATATTTAAAACTGAGCTACTATACAGCTTATTGTATAGACTAGGGTCCACCCACCCCTAAATAAAAGATTTGCTTTATGTGCAAGCATCCTCATGTGTCCTTGTCCAACTATAAATATTCCTTTCTTTTATAGTTGTCCAGGGAAATTTGATCCTTTCATTCTGAAAGGATTTTTGAATTGTCATTTTACCATGTCTTTTTTGATCCTGCCTCTAATCACTATATAATGTTGTACCACGACTATTGTTCTCCTATTTTGTTGTGTGTCAACCCTGTTTTGTATTTGCCTCTAATGTGGAACCTTTGTAAAAGAGCCTTGGCTCAAAGGTCTTTGTAATTCTAGATTTCAATAAATAAATAAAAAAGAAAGCTCTGCACAGGTTCTTTTTTTTTTATCAAAACCATGCCAAGAAAAGGTTGTGAGAATGTGTCTATAATTTTTCCAAACCTGAGTCACTGGTTGCTTTGTCTTTGAGAAACCAGGAGGAAAACTGAAGTGGAATTCAATAGTTCCATGCAAACAACTAATTTCATATTTTGAATAAGCAGAAAAAATTGCTGCTCCAGAGGAGATTTTTCTGGTGCCATGGTGAGTACAAATGCAAACCAGAGAAACAAACGAATGCACATACAGACTGTTAGTGTGGTATATTACCACAAACATTTTATTTTCAGTATTTTTTGAGCATAGTGCCAAACAAACATGCAGAGACTAGCACCCCTAATGTTCTGTGAGTCAATGCCTTGGTAGCCTGTGACAATGATGACCATGACGGAGCGCTTTCAAAAAGGGCGACTCAAGCATGACACCTGTCCACAGGGCTACAGGGCAGGGAGGGTGACTAGATTGGGGGGGTCTGTGACTATAGTGACAGGATGACGCTATATGTACATGTGAGGGGGGGGAAGTGAAGACATCATATGAGGGGCAGAAGGGGAGGGAGGATTTATGAGGTGTAGTGTGGTGGTGGGCTGCTGAGATGGCCTTGTGGCATGGTGGGTGGGTGGCAAGCTAAGGTTATGAGGGTGCCGGGTTCTGTTCCAGGCACGCGTTCATTTTGTTGCGCCAGGCCATGATATGTTTTTCTGCTTTTGCATCCCCCTAACATGCACCCCCTGGAGTTGAGAATCCTTTAGTAGGGGGCGCGGAGGGCACAGCCCCCCACATAAAAAAAAAGAGTCCCTGGCACCCTTTTGCTGTGCGCCAGGAGTGTACATCGCCGAAATTGATTTTCGGTGTTTCAGTGATGTACACTCGCCCTAACAGTGATTGTCTTTCCGTGATCACTGTTATCACATGGAACCAGTGTCTTTTCAAGGGATATTGAAAAAGCGCTGATGCATGAAACATGGGGGTGCTAGTCTCTGTATGTTTGCTTGGTACTGTGCTCACAAAATGCTGAAAATAAAAGTTTTGTGATAATATACCGCACTAGCAGCCTATGTACACTGTTAGTTTGTTTCTTTAATTTCATGTTTTTCAACTTGTGCTTTGTAAAGAGCAACGATTTCACATTTGCTACCTTTACCTTATCACAATAAAATATATTACTGCACATGCAGTGCTGCTAAAATTATTTTGTGCGCAGAACAACAGTTAAATCAGTTTGGAACATTGCAGTATTTCTGCTACATCAATTTTTCGGTGATTGACAATCTGAAACACTGCTGCTCTTTTGAGCCTACCACAGTATGTCATATTTTCATGCAATATCAGTTTTTATTTAGGTGAATACATAGAACTTTTTGCATGCAACCCAAAATGGGTTCATTAGTCTGAACACTGACTGCCCATGCCCAGATGTCAGAACCCTTACCCCTATATAAAATGACCACACTGAAGTGTTCATAAACCAAATGTTTGGACTATGTTTGAAAGTGGTGGGGCAGTCTTGTGGTTAGATTACAGAACTGTGAAGCAGGGAATCCAGGTTCAAAGCCAACAAAGCCACTTATTCATTGCATAACCCTGAGCACATTGCTTGAGCTCACACTGCTTCATTCCACCCATGGTCTCAGGAGTATCAAGTTGCTGTACAGGATATCATACTAAGGATGAAACTGGAGCAAAAAGGTGGGATGCCCATAGAAACTCCTCAGAGCTACATATAGTAGGACATATTTTTGTGAGAAAGTAAAAATCATTCCAGTCTATTTTTAAATATGTTTTTGTTTTCACTAATAATAACTGATGTTGGCAATTTATTCCAGGGGCCCCATTCCAAAACCCATGGCGCAGCTCATGAGTGTATGCTGGGGACCCTGTGCCCTATTCTAAGACAGGCATAGTCTCCGGCACCTATGCCACTTGACTTGCGGCAGCCGCAGGCTAGCACCAGAAGAATGGAGTACTGGAACTGGGTGCTGCAAGTCACAGCATGCAATCAACTGTCCCCGAGCCCCCCTGCCCCGTAACACACCCAAACGCACCTGGGAGCATTGGAGGGCTGGCTGGTTGGCACTGGCAATCAGGGGGCATATCAGAAAACAGACCTGGGAGTCCCCAAATTCCGGTGGGGGATGGGGGCATGACTGTGCGGGGGGGGCACGCTGGGTACAGATATATCATTTCTGCTGCTCTGCGGAGGGGGCATCTTTCGATGTGCCAGGACAGATGCCCCTTAGACCACCTCCTAGCTGGTCTAACCCCGTTATGACATTGCCTCTTCTGGAATGACGTAAGTGGGTTACAGCAGCCACCCTTCCAGAATAGGGTACAGTTGCTGCCATAACCCACTCTTGCACCATGCTGCTGTGGGTTGTGGGCATAGTGGGTGGCATAGCCCACCTTTGGCACAACCCTCATATGGCATGGCGCAAGGTGCCTTCTGGAATAGCAACTTGCGTTATGCCTGGCGTAAGGTACGATTTGTGACATGGGTTTCAGTGTAAATTGCCTTGTGCCAGGCGTAACCTGTCTTGGATCGGGCCCCAAGGGTTTATTATTCTCTGTGAGAAGTCATAAGCCCTTTTCTGTGATTGAAATTTACTTCTATTTAACTGAAGTGGATGACCTCTGGTGGAAATAGCTACTTGTTTAAAATCAGGTCCAGCTATATTGTAATATATACTAATACAGCACAAAAATTCACACTGTAATTTCAGTGATATGTCACAATGTGTTATAATATATCTGGATGTTCTGCAGTCTGCCTCTGGCTGCAACTATAGCTGTAAAATGGGTAGCAGCACAACCCAACCCAACGGAAAATGAAACATTACAGCCCAGCTTAACTTTCACGGGAAAATAAATTGTAAAAAAAAGGTACATTCTTTTTAGTTAATCACTTATCTGCTAGATACAGTTGTACACACAGTTTATTGGAAAATTGTGAGCAGAGGTGCCTACTGAAAACATTTTAAGAGCATGAGCTACTTTTAAAAGTTGGGCCATCTTTGTCCAATTGTTCTTATGTTCTTTGACTCCAGATGTCATGCACTGTAACAGAGTAGAACTTAGGATAGAAGAGACTAGCCAAAGACCACAGGTTTGTAATATTGCCTGTTGTTTAGTGGGAGCATGTGTATAGTATGGGCAGTTTAAAGATGGGTTACTACAGTCTCTGTTCTCTCATGGCAAGCATCACCTCCTGCAACTGAAGATGCCACAAGAGTTCAGATCCCAACTATGCAGCCAGAAAGCTAAAATGAACCCTAAAGAAACCTTAAGTAAAGGAGACAATTATCATAAGTGCATATTTATTGCCCTTTGGAGTTGTAAGCCCATAGGCTAAATGATTTATTTTGTTTTAATAGTTAAATAGAAAGCAATGCTTTAATAAGTGGTTACTGTATGTGATTAGATGTTGATTGACAATAAAATAGAACCTGAGGGACCTAAAAAGAAACAATCTGAGTGAGCATCCTTCTGTTGCCCTAACTATTGTTCTAAACTATTGCAAAAGTGGTGCTCCCACTTTTGCAACAGCAAAGAAAACTACCCTTCATAAATGGGACACTATTTTTAATAATATATGTTGATACGCCTCATCATCTTCTCGTCTCAAGCACCACTGCCAACTTTACAGTGACCTGGATGGCTCTCCCCCTCTGCCTTCCGACAACACTCCTTAGGCTCTCTCATCAATTCAGTTATCAGAAATCAAAGTCTGTTCTCACTTGCTGTGAAGCTTGTATCCCAAACCATCTCCTATGGACTGCATTCAGCTGATAATTCTCTACTCTATGTACCAAGGTGTCACACATCCAAAGGTTCTGGAGCCTTCCATCATGCTGCCCCTAAGCTCTGGAACTCCCTTCCTCTAGCTCTTTGGAAGGCAACTTCCTATCTCAGCTTTAAATGGGAACTACGCTCGTATCTAACTTTAGTAAACCCCTGCACTTGTTTTGACCTCACTTAATTCCCCTCTGCCTCATTTCCATAATACTTTCTTCCACCTTTCCTCTTCTTCCAATCCTTCCCATCTCTGCTGCTTAATTTCCATCTTCCCTCTTATAAATTCCCTAATGTCTTATTTGATGCACTTAAGTCTACCTAGCTTATCTATTGCACCTTCTTACTAGTCTCTCCTTTACTGTGCTTATAACACTTGACTTCATGTTACTTTGCATTAGGTTTTGTATTTCAATTGAATGTACCCGTTTGCTCATGTTGCTTACCATATATGTAATCTAGTAATGTTTTAGCTCGTGTTTATGTTGCTTGGCTGTATGTACTGTATCACCTTCACTAACTGTTTTATCTGCCCTTCTGTTTTATTCCCATACTTGCGCATTGTATTTGTTTAATTTATTTATTTATTTAGATTTTGGTGACCGAGTAAACCCACTGAGACCAGAGATCCCTTTTTCAGGGATGACCCAATCTGTTGTACTCTGCTGGGTTGTGCCTGAAAATAGTCATTTCATGGCTAGTGCACTTACCACATTAACAAAAACTAAATAAATAAACATAATGATGGCTGTTTTTATAGCCTCCCTGTGGGCTTGTATCAGAATTTTCATCGGCAGTCGAACCTGCATTCAGTAATGCTGCTGACTCACACTTACTGCAGTTTCACACTCGGGAACAGCAGTTCATTCGCAGTCTCTTTCAAACCATTGAGGACTTTTACCTCGGCACCCCCTTCTTTCAGGCAGCCAGGATCACTTCATTCTTATTCAGTCCAATGCTGCATGCTCTCCTTGCATTTTCAACTGTTTCCTCATCTGTTAAATGCTACGGCACCTTTGGAAAAACAATTATGTTTTCCAGAATGTCTCTCACTCAACTGTGATACTAAGCAGCTACGGAATCTTGTGGCACTCATTAAAAATCTCATTTGGAGAAACTGATTGCAAACAGGTGCATAAAACTGCTTACTATACTTACTATACACTATGACTTTAATGACTTTAATGAATTTTAAATCAAAGCTTTCTTTCACCAAGGAAAGTTAGACCTCTGTATCCTTTGTGCTATACTGGTTCATTAATCACAGTACAATTTCTGTTTTGTACTATACCAGTTTATTAATCACAGTACACTATTTGTAGCCTTTTCTGCTGCCGGTAAGACAAACTAAGGATTGCTTTGGTAGCATAGGTGCTGGAAAGGGGTGGGGGGGGGGCATGGCCCTACCACTTTCATAAGTGGTAGGGCCTGGCTCTATCAGTTATTGCAGTCATGTTAATTTATTACTAGGGAGGACTGTGCCCTTAAGCTGCAGTGTGTGTAATAAGTAGTGTTACTTTATAATCATTCCCAGTATGGCTTGCAGGGTGTCAGCAGAATTTTGATAAGTAAAGGCCTGAGTAGTGTACTTTTTTTGTATAAACTTTTTTTATTAGGTAAATTAAATTTAACAATCCATCCATACATTAAAACACATCCTGTGTAGATAACTGTACTAATCCCTTGGATGACTCTAACAGGGAAGAAGGCCTGAGTAGGATTGATGGAGGTGGGCTGGGTTCATGGCCTGCTGAGTTAAGACACAGTGGTCAAACTTCAAAAGTGAAAAGAATGGGCCATGCCTTCACATGGGTATCAAGGAACTAGGCACTGGAAGCTGCTATCAATTGGTGGTGGGAAGAGTTACTCCACACATTACAAATTTGAATGAGAAAAAAACTTATTCTGTGGGTGAACCCTTTCAACGGAGAAAGGAGGGACAATATACCCTTTACAACCTTGGCCTTACCACTTTTCAGACTGTTCTACCTCCAGAGTTTGGTAGGAAGCACTTCATTTGTCATCCTGCATATCTTGAAGAAAGTTCTTCATCGGGTGATGGGATGGAGTACTTATATGGTAAGAAGGGGTGTATTTCTTGAATCCACATAAAAGTGATTCATAAATTACCTTTGCCATGTACATCCCAACATGTGCCCTGCACACCAAAGATCGGCTGAAACACTTTCTATTTCTTAATACAGAATGGGGTCAAGAGCTAGTCACATGTGACTGCTTTAATGGGTAACAAATCATGGCTAGAGGTGCTTTATTGACAATGCTCCTCACCCAATAATCAGGGTCCCTGTAGTAGTTCTTTATGGCACTTCAATATTGATTTCTATGGCAGGGCTCTTAAGGTTCTGCTGCAGTGTTTGTTCATTGCTGTGGCACAAATTATTCATTTCTGTGGCAGAATGTAATCCTGCCATTGACTGACATATGTGATTTCATTGATGACATTGCATGCTGAGCATAGGGAAGGGTTTTCAAGATATTCAAGGAGGAGACAGAACCTAGGCAGTACAGAAATAAACTATAAATTTGAATAAAAATTTACAAAGAACACAGAATTCAATGGGATTACATATATTCTGCAGCATGATGCAAGTTTTGTGGAAAATTCCACAGTTGTTGAACTTCAGAATTCCAGGGGCCTTGTGAATAATGCACCCCTACACAATTATGCACCTACCCTAATAAACATGTAACTAAAAGAATCATATGAAAATAATCCAACCCTGTTGCTGCTCTGCAAAGAAAGTAAACTTCCTTACCCATTCACAACATAAAAAAGTAAAACATCCTTATATCTTCTAGAAAACCAGAACAACCAATTTAAGTGACAAAACACACAGTGCCCCCTAAAGTAAACAAGCTAAACCTTTATGCTGTGTTTACACAGATGCAGCACTCTTGCATTTGTGCTGCTCCTTTCCCACTGTGCAGGCTGCTCCTACATCAATTTAGTGTTTACACAGCCTGCCCTCACAGCGCTGCAGGTTGCTCTGAGGAGGGGCAGTAAATACAGCGGAGGATGCTGTGAGACACTGGGACAGGAGGCTTCCTATCAGAGCAAGTGCATCAAAGGGTTTACAATACTGGTTTACAGGCTTGCTCCAATTGGGGTACTCACAATTGAGCCACAGCAGAAAAGGGATCTGAAGCACACTTACAGCCCTCCAAAAAGTATCTACAAAGCCAACTTTTCAGTGCATCAACCTGTGCACATGGGTTGATGTGCTACAAAGTTGGTGGTGTAAACAAGCCTGTTAAACACATATGTGCCCCCCCAAAATAGAACACTCTCTCTCTCTCTCTCACAGAGAAAACAGAAACACAATGAAACTGAAGCTTTTCAGTACATAAACTAGCAAGAAAAGGTGTTAAATGTCACCAACTGAACCTGCAAGGCCTTCTTCAAAAATGCTGGTATCCAAACTCTAAAAAACAGACAGCTCCCTCCCCTGAAAATAAAAAACTAGTGTGATCCTTCTTCCTGCTACCCCCTCATCCCTGGCTACCTGGATTAGATCATCATCATCACAGGCATGTGGGCACCACCCATTAGTCATTGGGTGATGCCACGGAATCCTCCTTGTCAAGGGGCTGTGCTCAGTGGAAGGAATCCTTCATAGTGAACATTTATATTTCTTCCCTTATCCTGACTTCAGTGGATTAAATGTCTGCGTCTTGGGACCCAGCAAGCAGTGCTTGAGACATTATTGAAACACACTTACACTATATTCAAAGTGAGAATTCATCCTTGTTCACAGTGAGGTACAAGGGCCTAATTCATTCTGGTGTGGCAATTTATCAATCAAGTCACATGAGGTCTGTTTTTAGTGAGGGTGGCTCCACTAGTTCTCCATTGCATAACAGCACAGATTTAAGGCTCAATCGGCCTTCATTTAGGCTCCTCCAACCTTGGATACATCTGTCTTTATGGCACTTTTCTCAGACAAGCGAGACCCAGGGATGAGAACACTTGATTACCCAATCTCATTCTCAAACCATCACTTATTGCTACCTCCTAGCAGGCAATCAACACTATTCTATCTCTACCAGTGACATTTGGACTTTCTCTTTCTTCTTTCAGCCTGTATCTCAGTTTGTGGAGACCTAATAAGTCTTTACATTTTTCCCTTAGGGCTTAAGGTTGTGAATACCAGAAACTGCACAATCATTAGACATGAAGGTGCAAAGCATTTAGGGATCGTGGTGCTTCAACTAGCAGCAACCCTCCCAGGTTTCCTTGGGCACTCTTGCTGGTAGCAAAGCATTAGTGTGACCGTAAATATCAGCCACAGAAAATTGTGTTGCCGTATTGGTCCTTGTAGCACAAGATCCACACAAATAGATGGTTTTATACCTTTTATTGAACCAACAGAGTTGTTCCAAAAGAAAATGGGTGCTTTTAGTTTCTGGATTACACAGAATCCTTCATCAGAAATCAAACATCAGGTAAATATCAGGCATCAAATAAATTACTCTTTAAAATCTGCAGTTCAACTTTAGTTGCATTTCAGTGAACCACAGCCATGGAGTCTTTCCGGTACATGTTTCTTTCTTACATACAAACATACGAAGAATGCCAGTAGACACAAGCCTGATGTCTATCTAATCTGCTCAAGTGTGCAGCTAGCAGTCTGTTACACTGCAGCTGCTACCCACTCTTCTACCTGCATATCCAATTTCATTCCTATACTAGCTGTTACCCCTCCCCTCAGTGCCTCATCTGCACTTCTTCTGACATAAGACAGATCCTTCTAGCTTGCCTATGTACTCTGCTGTACGCCAAACCTACTGGCAGCTTCATGACCTTGGATTCCTCTGCTTCAGGACTCCTCAGGTCTGGAGACTGGGCATATCCTACCTTAATGCAGCTAGTCTTTCAATCGGTCCTGCACGTGCCCAGGTCTGATATCAGCTGCAGGGGATTATGGGATTTCTGGGTACAGCAAATTTCAGCATGGGAATCAGCGTAATAAGAATGATACAACTGCTATACTGCAGTTAACAGTAAGTAAAACATTTCTTTTTTGCACACAAAGAGCTAATTGAGACCAGCCCCATAGCTGCATGTGGGGCTGTAAGATTAACCTTTCCTGTATTTTCTTTCTACTAAAAAGCACAAACATGCAGCTCCCTTGCCTTAATGGGAGCTCCACCACAATGTTTAAAAACTTTTTCTATAAGCCGATAGAAAAGGGAAGGGATCATAATTTGCCCTGATTGGCTGGCAGTACAATCCCTTTCCACTTGATAACTTTGTGATCTGCCCCAGTGCTCTGACATTTTGGGGCACCTCTATTGGGAGAGCATGGGGGGCATGCTTCATTCACTTAAATGGAGCATCTTATTCAAAGCTGATTTCCCAATTTTAAATCAGGTTTTGGTACTGAATCATACCAGGGTTCAACTAAAAGACTTTTGTTAGTTGAACTCTGGCATCAATCAGTACCAAAATCTGATCTGAAACTAGGAAATCAGCTTTAGAAAAGATACTGCTTTCAAGTGAATGGAGCACACCCCATGCTCTGCCTATAGAGACATCACAAAACATTGGCATGCGGGTGGGGGGATCACAGAAGTGGAAAGAGATCATGCTGTGAACCCCTTGGGGGCAAATTACAGTCTCTTCTCTTCTCTTCCTTTAGGGGCTATTAGAAATGTGTTCTGAACATTGTGGTGGAGCTCCTATTGAGGTAAGGGAGCTCTACTCTCCTACTTTTTAGCACTAAGTATTTAAGTGCCAACTGTTTCCTTTAAAAGCTGAGCATCATTCTAAACATTACCTTAATTTGCTAAATAATCACAATAGGACAAAGTGTTTTAGCCCTCCTCCCAAAAACTAGCAACAGATGTGGTAGATGTAAATATTGCTGTTATGTAAAGACAGGTGGAAGTTGTCCACATCCTAGGCTGGAAAAAACAACCAGTGTGATGGAGTTCATTACATGTGATACAGAGGGAGAAGTTTACATACATAGGTGTAGACATGGAGTATTTTACATTGGCAGAACTGTAAAGGCATTTAAAATTCACATAGCTGTGCACGTGAGAGACAGATTGTCAAAATTTGACCATCCAAGAATTTGCACTCATGTAAAGCTACAGAAAACATCAAGCAGACTGTAAAATATAGTTTAAATATTTTTTGTGAGTGAACAAGGTGCTGAATACCCCCCAGTGCTTCATCCCACTCAGGCACTTGCTGGGGGGGTGTCAATGCGGACATGTCTCTTGAGGAAGACCCTAAGTGGGTTGAAGAGCCTGGGTATTGTTGGCACCTTGTTTGCACACCAATAAATATTTGAATTACATTTTACAGTCTGCTTGATGCTTTCTGTAGCCTAACATGACCAGTTTCTTGTACAGTAATATGTGATGTGGGGCAGATCATCCATTCTTGCACTGGCACCAACTTCAGAATGCACTGCTTTGATTGAATTTTGTTTATTAAGTCAAGTTTTAGCTTTTGTGTTCGATAGGAAGGGGCATGTTAAAGGGAAAACTCTGTCTGACTATGCGGTATCTTTCTTTGGTATTGAGAAAGTGGTGTTAGGCCTATGAGGGGGAATCCATGAGGCCAAAATCAGCCGACAAGAGTCTTTTTGGCTCTTTCAGATGCAAACATGTACAAATCCTGGATTAAATGATAATTTCAAAACAATCGATGCACTTTCTGTGATAAGTATTAATTATCAATCTCCAATGTTTACACATTCTAAAAATAGGAAAGTAATGCTTCAAAGATTGCTTGTAATATCATGCTGGGTAGTATCACTTAGCATCGTATTGTCATACAGCCAGGAGTATCACAATGTGTTAGACAAAGTAGTAATGATATAATTTTGAAGAACTATCTATATAATCACTTATGATCTTTGTTTTGTCCATTTTTTGTAGTATTGAAAACTATTTGAAGGCTGGCATCTTCTGTTACTACAAATTCCAAAATCTCAAAGCAGACAAACTCAGCTAAGAAACAATCTGGTGCCATGATATAATTCTCCAAACATGTAATAGCAAAGTTGTGCAACACAGAACCGGAATGAAAAACAAAAACCCAATGTTGGGTAACGTTAAAAACTATTTATTATTTAAAAAATGGTAAAAGACATACTGTCACCCACCACTGATCAGTATCAACGTTTTGTGCTGGTCACATGTGCTTTATCGAGGTACAACCTGCAATGCATTCTAGGGGTTTTGTAATCTCTGATTAGATGTTTTCCCATTCTGCTTTTCTACAGGGGGTATGTATAGTCCTCTGTGACCGCACTTAACACAAGGAGGACATCAGAAGCAGTAAACAAAAGATCAGAGCTGATATAAACTAGAACATGCACTGCAGGCAATTGAACCTCCCACTGCTGCCTATTGTGCTGATGTCAGCTACAGAGGATTCTGGGATTTGTAGTAACATAAAATGTCAACCTACAAGTAAGTAAAATTAGAAGGATACAATCTACGCTAGTACAGTAAACGGAAAGTAAACTGAACTGTTTTTGCACACAAAGTGCACATTGGGACCAGCCCCACACTTGAGTATAGGACCCTTTCTGATGAGTGTTTCCCCTTAAAAAGACTGCCTATAGAGTTATTTAGTGCTGCATAATGATTTGCACACAGGGAAAATATACTAAGATTATTAAGTAAGTAAGTCAACTTTTATTTATTCAGTACCCAATCCCAGAGGCTCTGGGCACTTTACAGAGAGATGCAAGAGCATACAAATTTACATTTTACATACAAAGCTACAAGGGTCAGCAACAACTACCAAACAGTTTAAAATCAAACATAAATAATAAAATCAATACTACAGCTAATTAAAGAAAGCTTTTATTAAAAGGTGTGCTTTAAGACCCCTCTTAAAAACCTCCACCGATGGGGCCTCCCTGAGAGATCTGGGGAGCAAGTTCCAGAGAGCAGGGCTGGCCACCTCAAATGCACAGTCTCTCAAGGTTTTCAGCCTGGCCCTTGGAACCACTAGAAGGACCTCGTTGGAGGAGTGGAGCGATCACACTGGGAGGGCAGGGGTCAAGAGGTCACTGAGGTAGCCAGGGCCCAAGCTGTATAGGGTCTTATAGGTGAGCAAACCCACCTTGAAGATGATCCTCCATCTAACAGGCAGCCAGTGCAGATCACGCAGGACTGGGGCTACATGACAGGACCTAAGAAGGCCTATCAGCAACCTGGCTGCTGTGTTCTGCATCTGCTGCAGTCAATGGAGGTTACCTCCACTGACTCCAAATTAAAGAACATTATAGTAGTCTAGCCTTGATGTGACAAAAGCATATACCAGTGTGGACAGGCCACCAGGCAGAATTAGGGATTTAATCCAGGCAACATTCCTTAAGTGGTAAAAACCACTCTGGATGATGGCTGACACCTGAGATTCAAGTGTCAAACCATCATCAAGGATGATGCCCATATTTTTCACCTCTCACCCTAGTGGCTGCCACCAACGGAACATGGCCTAGAAACAACCCCATTCCTGACCCGGTAGCAGTCACATCACGCTGATGACCTGGCTCCATCACCAGCACCTCTGTCCTGTTAGGGTTCAGTCACAGCCAGTTAGAGGACATCCAATCTTGGATCTCTGTCAGGCATTTATTTAGCACTTCCATTGCGTTATTTGTCCCAGGAGAAAAACACATATACAGCAGGGTATCATATGCATAACAGTGATAACCCAGACTGTAACATCTAATGAGATTGCCAAGGGGTAGCATGTACACTGTGAACAACATCGGCAACAAGATTGAGCCTAGAAGAACATGACAGAGCAGGGGCTTTGGACAAGAGGAGAAATTCCCCATCACTATCTGTTGCATCCAGCCCATGAGATAGGACTCAAACTAGTTGATGACAGTACCAGTGAGACCACAATACTCTCTAAGGCAATCAAGATGCACAATATGGTCCATGGCATCAAATGCTAAAGAAAGATCTAGGAGAATGAGAACTGACCAATCTTCTCTATCTCTCACCCTGAGGAGGTCATTTTGCACCCTGGCCAATGCTGTTTCAGTGCTATGCCTTGTGCTAAACCCAGAATGGAATGGGTCATAGATGTCGAAGGTTGCAAGGTGTGCCTTTAGCTGCAGAGCCACCACTTTCTCAACAACCTTTCCCAAGATTGGGAGGTTGGTGATAGGCCAAATAATTCACCAAGATGTCAGGGTCAAGTGATGGTTTCATCAGGGTTCACAGATGTTGCAGTGGAAAGAAATACTGTGGCCATCATTAGGGTGATGGCACAATGCTGATGGCAAACCTCACACCCGGCAGTTGTGCTGCCTGACCCCCAGCGTGCTCCACACCCTGGGGTACATTCTGCCTGTTTGTGGGGGCTGCATCCCCTGCACCCCCCATACTTATATACAATCACCTCAAGGTCGGAGGTGTATGGGGCAGGGGGCGCAACACCCTAACGGCACCCTCCCTGCCCAATGCTGCAAAATCCAGTTTGCCTGCATGACGGGTGAACTGGTTGCAGTGCCCTAATTGCAGTGCCCAAATTGTGGCACCCATATAATGGTATACCTTTCTTCTGAAGGGGCTTCACCAATGCCTCCTTCAAGGCATCAGGGAAGAACCCCTCCAAAAGCAAACAATGGACAAGCTCAGCGAACACTGGACCAATGGACTCAGCACATCCCAATAGGAGATGAGTCTGGCCCGGGGCCAGTTAAAAGCTGGAACACAACTTCGAGATTACCTCAACCTCCACTACCCCCACTGGCCGAAACGCACCCCAAACAAGAAGAGTGCCTCTGCCTACACAAGGTCCACCACTGCGGGGGTGATATTACCCCACTGGAGAGATCCCAAATCAAATAGAGGACACCCTGTCAGAGAAGAACTGAGCAAACTCCTCACACAAAGCAACTGAAAATGCTCTTTTTGGCTGCTGACAGGCAGGATAAAGTAACCTGTCCACAGTCCAAAAGAGCAGAGCTGGCCTGTTCTTCCCTGCAGCAATTTCCCTGGACAGGAACTCTGCCTTCTTATGGTTGATTGCCCTTTGCTATTCACCATAGTGAACTCTCAAAGCCAGTTCATCCTCCTTGGACTGGGTCCTCTGCCAGCAATGCTCCAACTTCCAACCCATGGTCTTCATTTCCTTTAGAGACCCATTAAACCATGCGGTCTCAGACAAGAAGACCTGAGTCATATATGAATCAGTGCATTGGCGTACAGCGCCTTAGAAACTGCACTATTACAGGCTGTCACCACCTCACCCTCACCAGCCACCACATGCAGTACTCACACCAGAAAAGTTCACTACTGTCAAAAGTCCCTCTGGGGATAATCCCCTAAATGGGAAGTAGTGGACCAACTCAACTGGGGAAGGACTATCGGGGGGCCCAAAATGAGAATTCCACTGTGCAATGATCAAATCAAATGACCAGCTCAGTCTTGAGGTGAGAGACCTCAAGTCTCAGTGAGAATATCAAGTCCAAGGCATGGCTGTGGTGGTGAGTCACAGAAGCAACTGCTTGTGCGAGGCCCAGAGATGTCATCATTTGGAGGACATCCTAGCCAAAGTGCAAGAGTTTGTCATCAACCCAGGCATTAAAGTCACCCAGAATCAAACATTTGGGTGACTACAACACCCCTATCGGTGACAAAGTCTGTGACTTCCTGTAGGAATTCTCATTCATGACCAGGAGGACGACATGAGGAGAATCCTGCAACCTGCACCTGGACCCCCATGCACAGCAACGCATTCAAACAAAGAGATAGAACCCATGGGGTGCACAGAGAAGCTCAAGTTACATAGAAACATAGACTTTGACAGCAGATAAGGACCACTTGGCCCACCCAGTCTGCCCATTTCCCTACCTACTGGATTAGCTGCAGATTCTAGTTAACCAACAGCCTACTTCCTGCCACCCCCCACTACAATTGCCTTGTGTCTGTCACATGCATGTTTGAATTCCCCCACTGTTTTAGCTCCAACAACCTCCCCAGGAAGGCAGTTCCACACATCCACCACTCTCTCTGTGAAAAAAAGATTTCCTCACATTACCCCTGAGCCGTCCCCCCTCTATCTTTAAATTGTGTCCCCTTGTTCTTACACATCTCTTTTTCTGAAAGATGCTACCCTCCTGGACTTTGTTGATTCCCTTGAGGTACTTGAACATTTCTATCATGTCCCCCTGTCCCTCCTTTCATCAAGGGTATACATATTAAGCTCTCTCAGTCTCTCTTCATATGGTTTCTGATGCAGACCCTGCACCATTTTAGTTGCCCTCCTCTGGACTGCTTCCATCCTGTCTATGTCCTTGCGTAGATGAGGTCTCCAAAACTGCACACAGTACTCCAGATGGGGTCTCACCAACTGTCTATACAGAGGGATAACCACTTCCCTTTTTCTACTTGTGATGCCCCTTCCTATGCATCCCAGTATCCCCTGCCCCCCTTTACTGACTTCTCACATTGCTTACCAACCTTTAGATCATCTGATATGACTACCCCCAAGTCCCGTTCCATTTTTGTTGTTGTTAGTACCTCCCTGCTATTGTGTACTCTTCTCCTGGGTTTTGTTTCCCAGGTGCATTACTTGCACTTCTTTGCATTGAATCTAAGCTGCCATATGTCTGACCATTCCTCCAACCTTACCAAGTCCCTTCTCATCCTTTCTACCCCCTTGTGTATCAACTCTGTTACAGATCTTTGTATCATCTGCAAGAGGCATACCTTTCCCTCCAGACCCTCTGCAATGTCATCTATAAAGATGTTAAAAAGGACTGGACCCAGTACTGAGCCCTGAGGTACTCCACTAGTGACCCCCCTTTCTTCGGAATGTGTTCCACTCACTATTACCTTCTGTGTCCTATTGTGCAGCCAGTTTGCTACCCAGGCTACCACCCTGGGACCCACTCCCAGGCTGGCTAACTTGATTATTAATCTTTTGTGCGGGACTGTGTCAAATGCCTTGCTAAAGTCTAGGTAGGCCTCTAGTCCTCAGGTACCACCCCATCCTCCCATGATTTGTTAAAAAGTGTGGTCAGTGGTGTCACTAGTTCCTCCCTTAGTTCTTTTAGGATTCTGGGGTGAATCTCATCAGGCCCCATTGCTTTGTCCACCTTGAGTTTTGGGAGTTCTTTCAGGACTCTTTCTTCTGTAAATGGGCTGGTGTCAACCTCCCTACCCAGAGTGCTTCTATTGTCTGGTTTAGGTAACTCCTCCTCATCTTCTTTTGTGAATACTGAGCAACAGTATTCATTCAGTATCTCTGTCTTTTCACTGTCTCCCTCTGCCCACCTCCCCTCTCCCTTATTAATCTTCACTATTCCTCCCTTAACCTTCATATGCTCCCTAATGTACCTATAAAGGCTTTCCCCCCTTCTTAACTCATTGCCTCCACAGGCTCACTCTGAGATTATACCACTTGCCTCCTGAATCTCCTGTATACTTTTAACAGTGAATCCTGGGCCTTTCTAAGCAAAATCAAGCCATAGTCAGCATGTTGCAAACAAATGCTAATAGCTCAATAACTGTACATGCTAGACACAAAGTATGAGTGGCAGAGTTATGCAGCCCAAAATTGCCTTTCCAATGGTGGCATGCATGTAATAATAAGTAATTTTGTTTTTTTTCTATGCTGGTCGAAAGAGCAAACTAAATATTTTTTTCACTAAAAAAGTGCAACATAAGCCATTTTTTGTTGGAAAATATGTAAAATATCAACACCAAATTAAGCATACAAACATGAGATGGTGTTTTAATATTATGTTAGTTAAAAAAAGATATCTTTTTACTATGAAACATAATTTTTCCCCATTTTAGTCAAGGTGCTTTGCTGAGATTTGAGGCTGAATCTCAACCACACACCATATCATAAACAAATGCGTATAACTCAAAAGTATACATGATACACATGAAGTATCAGCATGAAAGTTGATTAGCACAATGCCTTTCCAATGGTGCTATGCAACCAGCTGTAATCAATATGATTTTATTTTATACCTGCTGAAGTGCCAAAAAAGTGAATCTTATTCAAGCTGCTTAGGTGAATCTTGATGGAAAACATGTCAGCCATACACACCATACCATAAACAAATGTGAATAACTCCTAAAGTATACATGATATACACAAAATATCAGTGGCAAAGTTGTTCAGCACAACATTACCTTCCCAATGGTGGTATGCAAATAATAATATGTAATTTTGTTTTTTTTTGTAAGCTGGTTGAAACAGCAAAAAAAAAAATATTTTTTTCACTAAAACAGGCAACATAACCCATACACACCATACCATAAACAAATGCAAACTCCTAAAGTATACATGATATGCACAAAATATCAGTGACAGAGCTGTTCAGCATAATCCTTCTGGGATAATATCAAGCAGCTTAATGGTGGCACACGCTCACTCCCCCCTGCACATCTTAACATTGATGGGTCTTCCTGCACTGACCCTGCACTCATTGCTACTCACCTCAACAACGCCTTCACTGACCTTAGTGCAGTGCTCCTGTCAACTTCTTCAATCCCCTTCCCCCTTGTCTGCTCCTCATCCCCCCCCCTTTCTACCTTCGCGACTGTGTCCACCCATGAGGTTAGACCCTATTTACAAAAAGCCCTAAAATGCAACTCAATCGGCAATGACTCCCTTGATCCCTGTCTCCTACGCCAGGTCCTGGATCAGGTCATCTCTCCCATCATTTGCCTCTTTAATAAATCCCTCTGCCTTGGGCAATTCCCTACCATCTGGAGGGTCGCTACTGTTACCCCCTCTTCACAAAGGTGGTGACAGATCACTCGCAGGTAACTACCGACCAATCTCTACCCCCCCCAAAGCTTTGGAGAAAATAGTTGCCAGTCAAATCTCCCTTTACCTTACAAAATATGAGGTCCTTTGTCCTGAACAGCATGGTTTCAGAACTGGCCATAGCACCAATACTGCTCTCCTGGAGTTTGCTAACTTCCTCCATAAGTCACTTGATGCCGGCGCCCTCGCTGGTGCGGTATTTATAGACCTATCGAAAGCCTTTGATACCGTCTCTCACCCTCTACTATTAGCCACCCTTGCCAGTGTGGGCTTTGCCTCTGGTCCTGTCTCCTGTTGCGCAAGCTACTTGTACAACCACTCCCAATGTGTGTGGGTTGGTGGTACCCTATCCCCTACCTGCCAAATTTGCTCTGGTGTTCCCCAGGGCTCTATTCTTGAGCCTTTACTCTTTCTCTCTTTCTCACAACCTGCCCAAAGCTTGGCTGGTAAATCCTTCTCTCATGAATGACGCTGTGCTCTTTGCCTCTGGCAGTAACCCCGTCTTACTCCAAAACTCCCTACAGCGTGCCTTCACCTCAGCTGAAAGCTGGTTCTCTGACCACCGTCTTGTCATCAACCTGAAGAAAACTAAATCTATGCTTTTTGCCCACCCCCAAAATAAGTCTAGTAACTTCCCTCTCTCTGTTCTCTCCGCACAGGATCACCCCTTGGAACTTGTGCATTCTTATAAATACCTTGGCTTAATCTTCGACTCTTCCCTCTCCTTTCATAACCATATCTCTGCACTGACCTCAGCCTCCAATGCTCGGCTTGGTATCCTCTACCGGCACAAAAAATGCCTCCCCACTAACTCTCTTCGCTTGGCAGTCACCTCTCTGTGCTTTCGCTAGTTGACTACGGCCTCCCTGTTTATGGTGCAGCTGACCCGACAGTCCTTCAAAAGGTTCGTCTTACGCTTAACAAAGCTTGTAGACTTATCATCAGTGTCCCTAGACTCACCCATACTTGTCAATTGTACTCCTTGGCTTCCCTACTCAACCTCGATGAGCGCGTCCTGTTCTTAACTTGCCAAGTTACCTTCAAAGCCCTCCATGGTCTATCCCCACCTGGCCTTGCCAACTCTATTCAGTCGTTCCAACCCCACTGTCCACACCCGTGCTTCCAGCAAAACTGCACTAGTCATCCCTAGGGTACGGACCTCCCAGGGCCAAAGGGCATTCTTCTATAGAGCCCCCTCCCTGTACAACTCCCTACCTGCTGGTATCTCAAATGCCCCCTCACTCGCCAGCTTCAAAAACTATCTAAAAAACCACTTGCTCATCTCACACTCCTGCCACTGCCCCTGACCCCCCTGTCTGCCCGTATAAAAAAAAAAAAAAAAAAAGTCTAAACTGACAATGGTGTTTTGGTTACTCATTCGCCTGTAATTGTGACATTTGCCTATTGTTAATTTCTGTTGTTGACTGTCTCACCTCTGCCTGCTACTTGCCTTGTCTTTTTTACTGTACATTATTTTGGATTACCTCATGTATGTATGTTGTGTCTGCCTTCGACGAGGTACCTTTGTAAATGAGCCTCTGGCTCAAAGGTTTTTAAACTGATGTTATAATAAATAAATAAATAAATAAATAACATTACCTTTCCAACGGTGCTATGCAGTCAAATTTACAGTATATTATATTCAGTTACACTATATATTAAAATATAAAAGTGACTTCTCCAGAAGTTGCTTGGGCACACTGGGAGTCAGTAGCCGACTTCTGCAGACATCCTCAGGACACACCAGTGTTTTTTTACTGATGACTACAGGTGTCTGCTAGGAGACAATGAGTTAACTGAATTGGTTATTTTTTCCTCAGTTTGGGCTTCTGCTATTCTGACTATCTTCCCCACTTCTTTCTGCTTTAATTGATACAGTTCCCTGTTGTGCTCCTTCTGTGATGCCTTATACTTTTTGAATGCAGCCTTTTTCTCCTTAACCTTCCCTGCCACCTCTTTTGAGAACCATAGTGGTTTTTTACTCCGCTTTGTTTTCTTTATCTGTTTCACACAAAGGCTTGTTGCCTCTATGATGGCAGTTTTGATTTTTCTCCATTGTTCTTCCACCCCTCCTTTTTGGCCATTTGCTAGTGTATTCCTCTGGTATTCACCCATTTTGCCAAAGTCAGCCCTTCTAAAGTCCAGTATGCTTGTTTTTGTATGGCTTGTCTCCATGGTTGTGCTTATTGTGAAGCACACTGTGCAGTGGTCGCTTGTTCCCAGATGTCTACTGACTTAAATTTGTGATCCTCTCTCCATTTGAGAGTACCAGGTCTAGTATTGCTCCCTCCTGAGTGGGTTCCAACACTAGCTGTCTAAGGCCTGCCCCCTGCAGGGCATTGAGAATGACTCTACTCTTGGATGTGGCTGCAGTACATGTCATCCAGTTAACATCTGGCATATTCAGGTCCCCCATCAACAGTAGCTCCCCTTTTTCAGCCATTTTGAGAATGTCCTCTATCATTTTCTTGTCCATTTCCTCCCCTTGAGACGGGGGTCTGTATACAACCTGTGTGCGGATTGTGATGCCATTCCCTGTCTCCAAGGTGACCCAGAGTGCCTCTTGTCCTCCCCCTTTACTTTTTAGTTCTGTAGCTTTGATCCCTTCCCTTATGTATAGAGCTACTCCACCTCCTCTTTTCCCCTCCCTGTCCCTTCTGTAGACTGTGTACCCCGGTATGTTGACATCCCAGTCATGGTTCCCCATGTACCATGTTTCTGTGACTGCCACAATATCCAATTTTTCATCTTCCATCAAGTTGAACCTAAAACAGATAGTCACGCCTCCACCCCTGTATTCCGTCCTCAAGCAGTGCACTACAGAATACCTGGCTGAGACTGATGCCTCCAGCACTGGCCCTGCATTATCCCCTAACCAGGTTTCCATAATGCAAGCCAGACTGACAAAGGAAATCAAGTCTGCCATAATTGTGGTCTTGTTCCTCATCGATCTAGCACTGCATAGCACTTCCCAAAGGGGACTGGTGGAGACTGCAGGCCCACCATCTACCTGCCCACTTGATCTGGTAAAAACCCTGAGGATGGGCACCAAACACATCTGGAATCTCTCCAAGCCCTGTTTCACCCCAGGGTGCTGCCTGCCCCTAACCACTCCAGTGCCGCTCACTCCCGCTGTACCCCTGGCATTCTGCCATCATCCCACTCATCCCCTACCAGTACCAACTTCCCGACAGTGCCTTATCACTGCAGCTGGAAGGGGGAGGTCAGTGAAGGGGTGAAGGTCATGCAGCAGAGACACTGAGTAGGTAATATGAAGGGGTCTATGATACAGGCACATCCTACAGCTGTTGCCTCAATAATTAAAATACCCTACTTAAATTACCCTCACCTTTACATAAACCAGTCAATTCCAATTCAACAAGTCCTGTGTAATCTAAATCCCTACCCTTACCTCCACCCTAAGACACAAACCAATAACTTTAAATAAATAAAATTATCCCCACTCACCCTTCATCCCTACACATACAAACATCTTCAGTCAGTCAATTTTAACACATAACTAAACCAAGCACAACTTCCATTCAGCCACTAACTTAACCACACACAACCAATCTCTGTCACAATCACCCCCCAATAAATAACACCAATATAATAACACTTTTTAAAATACTTTTTTAGGAGAATCCTGCAGCAGACTGCAGAGGAAAAATACTCCAAAATGTCACAGAAAGTCATAGATTGCAAAGAGTTTCAGATAAACTCTATGCATTTAAGTTCACTCCAGTTTTTACAAGGAGGCAAAACGTGGCAGTGCTCCCATCACTGCACAATGTTATTCACCAACCAGTACAGGGAGAGGAGTCTTTGCAACAGTGTGCTCTCACCATTCTGTTCCAAGACTGAAATACCAAACCGAGAGCCCTTCTATCAGCTGTAAAGCAATCAAGTCACAATTCTGATATACAGAGAGTTAGCACAATTTCATAGAGGAGGCTGTCACCACCCACTCCATGGCAGTAGCAGTTCTCAAACACTGATCTGCTTAATCAGAAGGTGAACCATACTCGCAGAGTGTTACCACAGTTTCATAGAGAGGGGCTCTCACCACCCACTCCACAGCAATAGGAGTTCTCAAACACCAATCCTCTTAATCAGAAGGTGAACGGTACTCATAGGGAAAGCAGCTGTCCCAGTCAACAGGCAGCAGGATGCTGACACCAGCTTATTGCTCCGAGGAGTATCTTCAGGAACACAGCTCTCCAGTTGATGTTATACTGACTCCAGTCTCCAGCCACCACCTCCATGACTCCTTGGCAGGTAGCACACTCTGGCTGCACAGCAGCACCACTCTCTCTCTTTCTCTCCTCAAGCTGCCTCTTCTGGCAATAGCCTGCCCTTTCCGCAGTTGCAAACTGGCTTCTCATGTGGCTCCCACTCCCCTCCAGTCCAGAAAAATAGTGCCTCCTCAGCTACAACACCACTGTCAGTGGCCAACAGAGTGTCAGACTCCTCTGCAGGATACTAAGCTATTCTAAAAATAATAAAGCTAACTCCTAACTCTAACTTTAACTCACTACATGACCCTATCTAAAACAAAGGTCCCTGCACCTCACCACTAAATTTACTTGTAAATGCAAAACTTACTTGAGGAAGCTAAGTTAAAACTAATTTAAAACACAATGTTCACTGGAAAAGCTCAACCAGTAAACCAACTAAACTCAGAATTCTCCTTCTATTTATTTAATTTCTAAGTTCAAACAAAGAAATTACAGGGGAATAAAAGGGGTGTTTACGTGTGCTCAGCTATATCACAACCAGACAGCAGCTCAGTCTGGCAGCCATCTTTCCTCTGTCCCCCTGTCTGCATGTGTTAAATCCCGGACAATCTTTGCAGCGCAATAATGCAATAGAGTTAATAGCTTCCATGTACAAGAAATATTGGAATGTCATGTTTCAAGTCTATATCTCCCATATAGGGAAGTTTGGTGATGTCAAGATACATGACTGCAATGCTTTTATTTGGTTTAGGTATAAATAGAGATATGTGAGCACTTTCAAATCATGCTGAGGAGGCCCATGGGAGTGGATGAAATGTCAGTCTCTCTGGCAGCCTAGCATGGCACTTTAACCCACAGCACTGTGTACTTGCATTTCCACATCTATTTTTACTGTGCTGGTGTGAACATGCTCAAGTAGATATTTTTTAAACACCAAGGACAGCATGTTCGAAGTTGGAGCAAAGCACAAGGGAATGTCCCCTACCAAAAGCAACTTTGCCATTGCCTGCCATGTGCAAAGTAGTACAACAGAACAGGTTCAGAGCCAAGTCTGCACATGCAAAATCTGTTCCATTATACCGCCAATGAAGTGCAGTGCAATGAAAAAGCAATGTGCATCCAAAACCTCCTGCTGACCTAGGAAGGAGAAACTGCTATTGGAAAGGCATAGTCAGGCCTCACAGTCACAGGAGCAGACTAGTATTGGCACAGGGCATAGCTGTTATCTCCTGAGACATACATCCCTGTAATGGAATCATGATATGCAAATGACTGCATTCCCCATGGATGGGGCAAAGAGATCATTTGCATGTCATTATAACCTTGTTATAATATGAGGAACAAACACTGGCTTCTCCAAAATGGTGCTGGATGAATGCTCCACACTGCAGCCTGTGGTCAACAATGGTACTAGTTCAACAAAGGACACAGAAAACAGCACCTTACCTCTTAACATTCCCTCATTATGAGGGACATTCCTCACTGCCTCCAATAAAAGTGCTTTATCCATATCTGCCCCACATGAGAAAGGCGTTGCCCCCACTGAGCAGGTGCTATCACTGCAGACTTGTACAGAAGAACCTAATAAAATGTCAATGTACAAAGGCAAAGCTAAACTGTGCATAACATAGGTGTGGCAAAGTAATGAACTGGGCTGCATCTTGGGAAACACTCATAGAGAGAACACTCCAGACACCAGTTTAAATTACGTAAGAAGTACTTTACTTTCAGAAACAAACAAAACAATAAAACAACTTGCATTTAGCATTACCAAATGGTCCTTCCAGTTCTGTCTCTGGCTTTTTGAAAACCAAGAAGGAAGCAACTGTTTTTCCCTTATTCACCCTCGCCTTTATTGGGTTCAGGTGTTCCTTGTTAACACTCCCTTCCCCCTGAGGGACTTTAGGGCATGCAGAATACTAAGGTCTTATTGGAGCCAACTCTAAATCAAGAAGGGTTTGGTTCAAATCATCTCCCAGTCTCTGCCAAAACCTGTGCTGTTGCAGGGTTATGGAAAGTGTGGTAACTTGCAATGTATTTTGTTTGTATGTGTGTGTGTTTAATTTTTATTTTCATCTATGCCTCAATAAGGTATTTCAGCTGAGGTGGGAGGTCTGGTGGAAATGGAAAATTACATTCTTCTGAAGCTCATGCCTTGGGGCACTTAACTACAAGTTGTCTTTGTTGAAGCAGTCCTTTTCCTGTCCTGTAAAGGTCCTTTGTTTTGGGTAAACTTCAAAGGTCTGAGTCTCTTTCATAGGGAAAGAAAGAAAAGTTTTAAATGCAAATAGGGCAAAGGCAAAGTAAGCCATTTCCAGCGTTCAATATGGACAGGATAACAATGCAAGCCAAGGCATATGCACAGATCCAGTTTGGACCAGAATGGGAAAAATGTGGTCCTCAGAGATCAAAAACAGGGACAGGGTGTGATGTCAGAGAGGCTTGTCCAGTGATGGAGAAATAGTAGGCCAGCCAGCTGAATGTTTTCTGTTATATGTTTGCAATGAAAGTTCAGATGTGCTGAAATTTTGAACTAGTAACATCATAAGTTTGAGTCTGCCATAACTCAACAGTTCACAAATGGGAGTAAACTTCTACTCAGAATTCGGATAGCTTCGAGTTAGGTGTTCCCTATGTGATATATATCTTTTCCAAAAATGTTTATTTTTATGTCCGTAGAAATACTGTATTCCTCATAGTCTTTAGTGTGTATTATCATGTAACATATGTAAATACCATGGAGTATTAAATGTTATTTTTCTATACTTCATGTTTTCTGTGACTAAGTCATTTAAAGACTAGATAACCAGGGATAAACTGACAAATCTTTGATCAGTTTACTGAAGAGACAGACTACAAAGTTACCATATCTAAAGCAAAGAGTTATCATCTGTGATAAAAGAGGTAGTTCATTTGCATTTTGGGAAAGAGCACTGTATTTGGTATCATCCACAAACTTGGCTATCCAAACAAAAGTCGTCCCAGAAGCAACACCTGTTGAACTCCACTTATCATGCCTCCCCAGATGAAAAACCATATAACCTTATTCTTTGTCTCTTTTCTGATTATTAGCCTATAATCCAGTTACCTCTCCCCCCATCACTAATTTATATAGCAGTTCCATGTGAGGTGCCATATTGAATGAAATTGCTGAAGTCCAAATTCAGAACATTCACTGGTTTACCTGGATCCAGTAATTTGTTTATCAGATCAAAGAAGTAAAGCACGTTGGTAAAGCATGATCTTCCCTTAATGAATCCGTGTTGTGTTTTTCCACCTATTTTTACTTGTCCCTCATATACTGTATTTTTCACTGCCATCGCTTAATAAGGTCTCCATTATTTTAGCTACCTTTAAGGTCAGGCTGACTGGCCTATATAAGTTCTCCTCTGCTTCCCTTTTTATGAGCTGGCAGTTTTGTTGCACTTGCCAAGTCTCTTGGGACTCTGTCATCGTTCATCGTTTGAGTGAAAATACCTGCAATCAACCTTGCCGATTAAGTTGTCATATCCCTCAGTACTCTTGACTGAATCTTATCTGGTCTTGCTGAGTTAGTGCTATGTAGTTCTGCTACTTTCTGCTTAACAACCTCCATGGCTGCACCCTACCACAAAGAAATACTATAGTTTTTCTTCTTGCATACTCTGTGCTCATCAAATACTGGCATCCTCTGAAAGCAGCAATACAATGAAACTGGGCAAAACAAATTCAGCCCTACCCTTTTGTTTCACTATAAAAGTGTCCAGGGGCCCGATATTCAAATCTGGGCAAAGCAGAGGGCAAAACTATGCACTGCCCCCAACAGTTGCCCAGGTGTCCAAAACTACTATATTCAGTTAAATAGTCCATCGGCATTATTCCACTGAATTTATGGCCAGTGAGACCCAGAATGTGCTGTCAATCAGTGAGCGTGTACTGTATACAGTATGTGCTCAGTGACAACTCAGTCAGTGGCCAGCTGTGGTGAAGACAGGAGGGCTGTGCTGATCGCGGGCTCAGTTTTGGTATGGGGAAGTGAGATGGTGGGTCATTACCTGTCAGGGTGGGGGGGTCCACTAGACTACCAGGGAAAGGATTACAATACCTATACAGGGGACTGGGGATGGGTAGGGAGTTGACACAAGGGAATATTTGTTATATCTGCATACAAAACAAGAAAAAATGCATTGGGCTAGGGTGCTAAGGACAACAGGCAATAGTAGCATAAAAACAATCCAGCACTCACCACCAATAATAAAAGATGCTGCTATCAAGATATGTAAAGTGCCCAAAGTTTATTGAGGTGCCAAAAAATGTCTTGATGCATTTTGGATATCAGATTCCTTTTTTCAAAAGGCATTTAGAACATCAAATCAGTCACCTTCTGTGTATATATATATATATATATATATATACACTGTAATATATATATATATATATATATAGTAAGATGATGTCATACGTACACATCAGTATAATTATTTAAAAAGCATCAACTAAATAACAAAGTGCGAAGTGCAGAAGGTGCAAAACTCAATAAATAAAGACAGACATCAAATATAATATGACTAATTTTAAAAACACACGTTAAAACATTCTTTCAACAGCATTTGTTATATGTCTTGGGTGGATGATGGGGAGTAGGGACCACTAAAGCACCAGTGATATCTGTGTTATTTCAGAACGGGATGGCAATCAAAGGGGGGGCACTAGATCACTAGGGATGGCTATGTTGGGGGTTGGGGGGGTGCCTCACTTCCCCGGCCAGATGCTAGGGTTGTGTGGGAGTAAGTCGAGGTTTCATTTGGTAGTATGTGTCCCACACAAGGGGACCATGCAAAATAGCCTTGCATGGCGTACATACTCTGAATATTGGACTGCACCAATATTCAGGTCCCCAACTCTTCATTTACGTTCCACCCCTCTCTGTCTTTTGCCCAGGCACAAACTGAGTTTGCCCACCCTAACCAGACTTTTCAGTATTGCACTTCTGTGCAAAGCCCGGTTTGCACGGGAAAACTCAGTTTTGTGCCCGGGCAAAGTTTTGAGTATCAGGACCCAGGCATCTTATAGTTTTATTTGGTGGTAAAATGTCCTAGTCTGACCAAAATTTGAGTATTTTATAAATGTTTTAATTTAATTTTTTCTCAAGAAAAAAGATGGCCACCACATTCTACATAGAAATAGCTTTGTAGACCTGGAAAGGGTTAGGTTTGAAAAAATAAAAAAGACTCATGCTGCACAGCATAGGCGGCACCGAGGCAAGTACATTTTGTAGGTATGCTAATATTTTACTTAACCAAACTGAAACTAGATTTTTTTGGAACAACGTTTTTCATTGTACTGCTGCTTTAATATGCACCTTTTATACCATCAACTAAACCTTCCATTGTTGGTGGAAGAACTTTCTCTTCTGCTACCCCTGCCACATAGAACTGTTTACCTATCTCTTTTTAATTATGTCACACTCAATTTTTAAATCTTACTTAAAAATATATATTTTCTGACTTGCTAACATCTCTCTTTTTTATTTAAATGTCATCTTTTACATTTAGTTGACTAACTGCAGTCAAATCCAATGTATGGAAATTTTCTGTTTAATAGTAAATAAAAAATGCATATATTTCCATGTAATATTGGGGACTGGGGGCCCACCAGGAGAGATGCAGGCTTGTACGCAAGGGATGGTCTGCATCTTTTCAAGGGGGACCAGGATCCTGAGTGAAAGGTTTGAATGTTTCACTGGCAGACATTTAAATTAGCCAAGGGGGAGGTGGAAGTAAGCAGGAAGAACTCCACTGCTACCCCCCACACAGGTCAAGGTACTCAGAAAAGAGGATACAAAGGATGAGGAAACACAACAGACTAAACAGGGGGTAATGTCAGGGTGGCACAGAGGGAAGAGATGGTATCAGAACAAATAGGGGCAAAGACATTGAAACATGGAGGGCGATGTGTACAAATGCCCGCAACCTGGGTAACAAGATCCCTAACCTAGTGGCCTTGATGGCAGAGGGAGACCTACATATTTTGGCAGTCACGAAAACATGTTACACAGAAAGCCATGACTGGGACGTTAATATACCTGGGTACACAGTCTACAGGAATGACAGGGAGGGCAAAAAAAGAGGAGGGGTAGTGATCTACATCAAAGAAGGAATCAAGAGGACTAAGATAAAGGGAAAGCAGGGAGGAGAGAAGGCACTGTGGGTCACCCTGGAGTCATGAAATGGCACCACTATCCACACAGGGGTTCTCTACAGACCCCCCCATGCAAGGGGAGGAAACAAATAGGGTAATGCCAGATAACATCCTTAAAATTGCAGAGAAAGGAGAAGTGTTGTTGGTAGGGGACCTAAATATGCCTGATGTAAACTGAAGCACCTATGCTGCAGCCACATCCAGGAGCAAAGTAATTTTGGATGCTCTGCAAGGGGCATGCCTCATACAACTGGTGAGAGACCCCATCCTGGAGGGGGCAGTATTGGACCTGGTGCTCACAAATGGAGACAGAATAATGTATGAATCAGTGGGCAGCCATCTGGGATCCAGTGACCACCATACAGTATGATTCAGGGTAAAGAGAGTAGATTAATCAAGCCACACAGAAGCAAGAGTGATTGACTTCAGAAGAGCCAACTTTACTAAAATGGGTGAATGCCTCAAGAAAACACTGGTAGAGGGTGAAGGAGGGGGAGTAGAGGTACAATGAGACAACCTCAAGAGAGCCATAACAGAGGCAACAATCCTTTGCATGAAGACAGTGAGCAAAGTCAAAGGAAAAAGGAAACCAATATGGTTTTCAAAAGGTGTGGCAGGGAAGGTTAGAGAGAAGACATGGGCATTCAGGAAATACAAGGAAATGCAAAGGGAGGAACACAAGGAACTGTATCAGACAAAGCAGAGGGAGCTGGGTAAAGCAGTCAGAAGTGCAAAGGCTCAAACAAAGGAAAGGACTGCCCAGACAGTGAAGAGGAAGATAAAACCCTTCTTTAGGTACATAAGGGAAAGAAGGAAGGCCAGGGGGGATAGTAAGGCTCAGTAAAGGAGAGGAGGAGTGGGCAGAAGGGGACCAGGAAAAGACAGATATACTGAAAGAATACTTTTTCTCAGTTTTCACAAAAGAAGAGGAAGGGGAGGGACCAAAACTAGCCAGTAGACACACACAGGGAAGACAGGTGGACACCAGTCCATTCACAGAGGAGAGAGTCCTAAAGGAACTCTTGAAACTAAAGGTGGACAAGACAATGGGGCCAGACAAGATACATCCCAGAATACTGAAAGAGTTCATAGAGATGCTACTGACACCACTGACAGCCCTATTCAACAAATCATTGGAGGAGGGAGCAGTACTAGAGGACTGGAGAAGGGCAAACAAGATACCTCTTCATAACAGTGAGAGCTAGGTAGAAGTGGGAAACTATAGACCAGTCAGTTTGACCTCAGTGGTAGGAAAGATGATGGAATCACTATTAAAGGAAAGGACTGTAGAGTATCTAGAAGCCAGTGGGGCACAGAACAAAAGAAAACATGGATTCAAAACAGGAAGGTCTTGTCAAACTAATCTAATAGATTTTTTTGACTGGGTGACAAGGCTGGTAGATCAGGGAGGGGTGGTGGACATGGCCTATCTAGATTTTAGTAAGGCATTTGATATAGTCCCACACAAGAGGTTAGTAAACAAGTTGGGCAAACTGGGAGTAGGTCCCAAGGTGGTAAACTGGGTCACAAATTGGCTTAGCAACAGGACTCAGAGAGTGGTGGTAAACGGAGCCCAAACTGAAGAAGGTGGGGGTAACCAGTGGGGTGCCACAGGGTTCAGTGTGGGGCTGGTCCTCTTTAATGTCTTTATAAGTGACATTGCTAATGGACTCAAAGGAAAGGTATGCATCTTTGCAGATGACACCAAGATCTGCAATAGGGTTGACACTCCAGGGGGGTGGACAAAATGAGGAGAGACTTAGGCAAGTTGGAGGAGTGGTCAAAAGTGTGACAGTTCAGATTCAATGCCAAGAAGTACAAAATCATGCACTTGGGGAACAAAAACCCAGTGGAGGAATGCATGATGGTGGGGGGGAGGTACTAACAACAACCAACCAAACTGAAAAGGGACATGGGAGTCATCATAACAGATGATCTAGAAGTAGCCAGACAATGTGAGAAGGTGGTGAGGAAAGCTGGTGGAATGCTAGGGTGCAGAGGAAGAAGTGTCACCAGTAGGAAACAGGAGGTGGTGATGCTGCTGTACAGGCAGTTGGTGAGGTCTCATCTAGAGTACTGCATGCAGTTCTGGAGACCTCCTCTCCGAAGGAACATTGGCAGGGTGGAGGTAATCAAGAGAAGAGCAATGAAAATGGTGCAGGGACTACACCGGAAATCATACATGGAGACAGAGAATTCAATACATACACTCTGGAGGAAAGGAGAGAAGGGGGGATATGATAGAGGCATTCAATTACCACAAGGGAATCAAGAGTTCAGGAGAGAAATATCTTTCAGAAATGGAAATGCGCAAGAACAAAGGATCACAAAATGAGGCTGGAGGGGGGAAGACTCAGGGGTAAAGTGAGGACGTATTTTTTCACAAAAGGGTAGTGGATGCATGGAATAGCCTCCCAGAGGAGGTTGTGGGAACAAAGACAGTTGGTGAATTCGAGAATGCATGGGACAGGCAGAAAGCAAAACTGGTGGCAGGAAGTAGGCTGCAGATCAACTAGGATCTGGAGTTTGTACAGTAGGTAGGGAAATGGGCAGACTAGGTGGGCCAAGTGGTCCTTATCTGCCGTCAAATTCTATGTACTATATAATATTTACTTTTTCTGCATAAATGTATGCCCTGGATTCCTCTTTATTGTACTTCTTGTTTTGTTTTTGCTTTGAAGCATTTTGAGATACAATTTGTTTAAAATATGCTACACAAATATCGATTATATTAAAATGTATTACATAAGGACAGTAAGAAACCAAATTTAAAACAATTACAGTATATAAGATGGTTTTGCCACCATGACTGAAGGATCTCATAAGGCTTATATAACTACAGTAGCCAGATCATTCACTATCAGGTGCATTCATGATCTTCTGGTTCTCTGCTTTTTGGGCAATCACTAGTCATAGCTTTTGAGATTTTTAAATTAAGCTGATATCATTAATTTGGCAATGGAGGTTTCCTGCACTTTGCCACTGCTGCCTACCTTTTCCAGGTGACATCCCAGGCTAATCCACTCCATTCTCTGTCCTTTACCTGGTCCCCAGGTGGTCCATAGAGGGCATTTCCTCACTCAAGGGCATTTCCTTCATTGTGGGCTCCCTTGGGAGTGTCATCAGCCAGAACCTCTCTCAAGCCCATTTCCTATGTGGGGGGGTCAGTGGGCAGACAGGAGCAGTGGGGTCCAAGATTTCCAGCTTCACGCTGTCACACATTGAGGCTTTTCCTTCCATTACCCCCACCCCAACCCCTCAGGAAGCTGGCAGCAAAGGGCACCTATGCAGAAACAGTGTCCCAAGGGAAATCACCAGTTTTCCATTGCAGTTTTAGGTGAAACTGGCCTGAAATCCAGAATGCCAAAGTACAAAGAAGCTTTGGGACAGTCTAGCAGAAATATGCCAATAAACCAAAAATGCTGTTATGAAGATAATTTATTTTGGTGGTCAGTGAAGTGAGCAAAAACAAAAATGGCGAGACCAAAATCAGCACGGAAATTTGGGTGAAACCAAAATGGTAACAAAGGTTTTACCCCTTCCCGGGGTGCTACAACCTTGGAGTTTGTCATCTAAGTAAGGAGGGGGGGTACAAACCCCCTCAGGGAAAAAAGTTGCTATTTGTGTCCTCACCATAATTCACTTGTGATTCTGGTCTCACTGTTTCGGGTTCGCCCTTTTCACATGAAGCCATTTATAAGTCTCAACATTTTATCATGTTTGACTTTTTCTTGAGGGGGGACTGTAAATAAAACATAAATTACATTTAAAAAAATGCAGTTATCATCAATGTGCAAGTTGATTAAATGTCTAATTAAGCAATAAATATCAGTTACATACCAGAATATAGTTAGTGTAAAGCATTATGTCTTTTCTTAAGTTACATTTTTTTTCACTTAATCTTTGTGCTCCCCCTGTCCCAGTTGGCCCTCATTCACACTGTTCCTCCTAGCCCCATCACCCCAACTTCTCCCAGGTTTTACCTCACTCCCAGAGTCCTCAATGTGCCCTTCAATGGCGGCAGTGGTGGGGAGTCCCTCTACTCACCAGAACTTCAATTCTGGAGTCTGGGGGCACCTGAGTCATTTGGGTGTGGGGCCTGTAGAGGTTGGCAGTCATCAAGCATGACCAGGACTGTTTTCCAATTTTCCTCCTTGGGGATGTGGCATGAGCTGACGTTAAGGTGCGTGCACCAATGTCTGCCATCCCCCCACTTCCTTGAGCTCGGGCTGTTTTTCCCTTGGCTTCCACCAGGGGCCAGTACAGTGGCAAGCTAGTTGCATGGGGTCATAATGTCACTGACGAAACTGCGCAAAACAACAGTGCCACACACAAAACAGTGTGCGGCAAAACAAGGTCGGGAAAAAACACTGCCCATAGAAGTAACAGCACACATGGTAAAAACAAACACAGTATCCTTTTTTTGGGGCTTCGTACCCACATCCCCTGGACTAAATATATCTAACTCAGAGGGGGTGTGGACTTTGGGAATGGGGTGAAACACTGGGGGAGGGGGATATTTTTTTGGAGGGAAAAAACTGCAGTAGTATTGGACCTGGCAGGAACTGAACCATGGTCCCAGGTCCCCCATGCTACTGGGTGCCAGTGCCCTAGCCACTCCACCATGGGAGTGGCTCAACCAGGCACCACAGTGGCAGCCCCATTGACACTCCTGCAGATGAGCTTTCAGTAGCAGGGGTAGCAGTTATTAGCATATGCTGAGCTACCCCTGTTACTGTAGAAACTTTTGTGCTTTTAGCAGCACAGTCATTCACATGCTGTTTAGGCAGTGCTATATTCACCCGGTACCCAAGCTCATCCTCACCCTCCTCCCAGAGGAGGAGAGTAGTCCTCAGGATGCTCCATCCTCCTCCCGCTGGCTGACCGTCTGAATCCAGAGGTCGCTCCTGACCCCGGGTCATTAGCGCCACATGCAATAGTGCTACCATTGTACCGGTGGGCCAGTTCTCTTTTGTTACATTTTGTTATATTCATAACATTCAAAAGTAAAGGATTTTCAATCTTATTCTGTATCTTATTAATGTACTTCCATCATATGAACCGATTACGTTTATTTTAACAAAGCACTAAAACTTGTTATCTACTTATTTTCCAGCCTCGTGGCTTCTCCTGGCTGCACTTTCAATTGCCAAAATTGCAGTTTGGTATCTTTTTGTTAATCTGTTTACCCAAGAATTTAATATTAGTTCCATAGCCAATATTATTTTAAAAAATGCACTGAAGCATTATAATTGATAATGTTTTCTTTACACCACTAAAGGTTTACTAGCTTATAATGTTCACATATGTGATTAGCTGGTACACGCTTATGAAGGCTCACTAGTCGTCTGAACTTTATATTACATTGCTTTCATCAGATGCAGCAAGAATGAGAAAGGTGGGAAAATAACCATTCCGTTTCTCTGAAATATTTTTTAAAAATTCCCATTGCTGATAGTTTATGGTTTAAAAGTTATTTAAATAAACTAAATCTTGTGTTGCAATGGTTGTGCATTTTGATGTCTCACATGTAGCTTGAATGGTGTTTAAAACTGCTTAAAAGCACCTCATCTGGATCATAACAGTGTCTTAATCTGGCAGCAAGAGATATCATTCAACACAACCTCTTGTACCCATAGAAGGCCACATGCTGACATGAAATACGTCAGCAAGCATCACTAGGTGATGCTGTTGCTATGCAACTGCAGCTTTCCTGTTTGTAAGCTAACTGGCTGGCTTTCTGTTGGGAGCACTTATGAAATGTTGTAATGAAACTTTTTGACATTTAATTATAGAAAGCCACACTGCAGACACCTAATCAACACTCAAAAATGTGTGCTTCTTATTAAAAGTTTTCATACACTTTTTGGTGCTCTGTAATAGGAGAATTGCAATATATTTCTATAAGGTTGCACCAAAAACTATAATATGCTGCTCTGTAACCCATTACATCAAGATACTTTGGGCCACAGAGCAGCAGCACATTTCAATTAATTTTGTCTGAATACTGCAACACGTTGCTCCATGACCCATTCCATCGAGATACTTTGGATCATGGAGCAGCAATGCTTATGCAGCGTTATGGCATATATGGTGGTTTACTTACCCCCCATCTAATGGCAAAACAGCCATTTGCTCAGACGATTTATAAAAATTAAAACTATGATGTGATAGCTTTATAGGCTGAAAGATAGAAAAGGGGGAGAAACTCAAAATGGCATGTTCTGGGACCAAATTTGTGATGGAGGATGCTGAAACTCTACATGGTATATTTTAAGACTAAATTTGTGACAGAAGATGCTGAAATATACCAAATGTTTTTACGAAGTATAGTGGGATCACCAGCATGCCTGCCAGCTGGTTTCCTTGTTCAGGCCCCATGGTGCACTCCCTTTCTGGCCATCTGTGTGCCGTTCCAAGTTCGCCCGTCAATAGGGTGCCAAATTTTCAAATTCGCCACCCCTTCCCCAAGGTCCATCCCCCTGGAGTTAGAATATATAGTTAGGGGTGTGCAGCCCCCATATTAAAAGTGGGAGGTGAAGTTAAATACCTGGCACCCTAATGATGGGCGCACTTGGATGGACGCATTCCAATGGTGGAACCGGTGCACTCAGTGTCCCCAATTCAAACATCTATCACATTTCTCTCTTCCCCACCATCTTATTATAATTTCTTCCCCTAGTGAGCCCTGGAACTTATTCTAACCACAAAAACTGTAACTGAACTACTCTCTGCCCCCTGTTTATAATGTCACACTAAAGGTGAATTTTCATCTTGAACTCTTACTTTACTTTTGTGCTTAGTTATTCTTTTTTGAGTTCTCTTAAGGCTTTCCCCACATGTAAATAATCACAGGGACATTGAATCATGTAAATTATTCCCATAGAATTACAATTAATGTGCACCTTGATTTTATACTCCTTCCCAGTGTGAGGATGTTTAGAAACTTCTTTACTAGAAGTGTAACCACACACCACACATCTTCCACTTGAGTACATACCCCATTTTAATGGTCCTAGCAAAAGTTGTCCTGTTTTTTTTTTGGGGACTAAATGCTGTATGGACAAGTTTGTTCCTAATATTAGGAGCTTTCCTGGATATGACAAATGGTTTTTGGGGAAAAATAAAAACTGTTGTAGGATGGGATTGTAAAATTTTCCAATTATCAGATGACACCTTTCAAATTTCGAGCATTTAAACACAATGTGTTGTACTGAATGTAATCCCTCTTACTACTTTATTTTATTTAGATTGCACTTCTAAAGCTTGTTGTCTAGAAATATTGTCCACTATTCTTGTTCCATTCTCCAATACTGACTTGTATCCTCTTTGTCTAAATCTATCTATTATGACTGATTGCATTGTTAGGACATTTTTGGTTTGACTACAGTTTCGTTTGGCTCTTAAAAGCTGAGAGTATGGAGTGCTCTCAATTAATTTTTTTTTGGGGGGGTAAAACTTTTTGAATGTAAGGTTTTGCTTCTATGAGTTGGTTTTCTGTAAAGGTTTGTACCTAATTTTGTACCATTTTTAATAGTACTAATGTCTGTAAAGTTCTCTTGATTCCTATTACCTGTAAATTGTAAATGTTGATCCTTTGTATTTAAATAAAGAAGAAATTATTATATGGTGTCTTCATTGCCTTGCCACAATAATAATACATCATCAATAATGTGTAGCTAGAACAACATTTCCTGTTTTATATACGTTATCTTCTTGTGAGGTTGTCAAAATGTACTTTTGTTCAAAATCAGACATAAGAGTTAGCATAACTGGGGGCCGTGATCCTGCTCATGGCCGTTCCCTTTACCTGTGCATAATACTGATTCTCAAATCTGAAATAATTATGATATAAAACAATTCTAGCTATTTCTTGCAAAAGTTGAGTTTTTGGTTTAGGGTGCTCTGGTCTTGAATCTAAAATATTTCTCATAGCTGATATACCGCCTTCATGGGGGATGGAGGTATACAGTTCTTTAATATCAACAGTGACCAAAATAACTTCAGTTATATCCATGGTATTATTAAGTTCTTGTGTTAGGAAGAGTATGTGGGTAGTGTCCCGTATGTATGTGAGGGTAGTCTCAATTAGGGGCTGCAGGTATAAATTTACATACAAGGACAGTGGCTCCAGGATGGAGCAGTCCCCAAATCTATTGGTCTTCCTATGGGAGTTTGTTGATTTTTATGAATTTTTGATATTGCATGGAAGAATGGAGTGTGGGGGTATTCCTTAGTCAATATTTGGCATTCTCAGTCCTTCAGTCATCCTATTCTAATCATCTCTTCTCAGAATTCTGCTATTATGTTTTTTATATACGGTAAAGGATCTGCCTCCAATTCTTTGTGATTTTCCTCTACATGAAGCAAATCACTACACATATTCCTATACTGTTCTAGATCTTGTATAACAATAGCGCCCCCTTTATCTGCTTACTTAATTATAATAATTTGCTAAGCACTGTAAAACTTCCTTTTGAGCTTTTGGTAAATTAATACCTTTTTTTCTTGTGCTTCTTTCATAATTTCTGTTATTTCTTTTTGGACAATATCTATATACTGTATGCTTCTACTGAACTGCTAAATCCTATTGGTGGCATATAGTCTGATTGACTTTTGCAATGCAAATTTCAAATCAGTCTTTTCTTTATCTTGTTCTTCTGTGTGGTCAAACTGTACTTGTGATCTCAGATTTCAAAAAAATGTCATAAATCTGCTTCTACCTGAAATTTGTCTGTAATTTAAAAAATGTAAAACGATAATCCCAAAGATAGCAACTGAAGTTTTGCTTTTGTCAGTACTTTTGAATTTAAATTAAAAACTACTACCTGGTTCTATTGCCCCTGGTGGTGTCTTTTTGACCTCATCCACTGCTCCCTCCACTTATTCCTTCTGTTTCTCCTTCTGGTCATGTCCTCTTGTGAATTTCGTATCTCCCTGGTGCTTCTGTTACTGGGTCCTGCATCCTGTATTCCTGCTCCTGTCCCTATTTTCCTCTGTTTTATGTTTTGAGATCTGTTGGAGCTTCTGGTGTAGCTGTCAGAACTATTTGATCTGGATTCTGTTTGAGGACCTCTTCTATATTTTTTGAATCTATATACTTTATTTTCTCTATAATTAACTGTGTCTCATTGACATTTCCTAATCTTAGTTTCTTGAACAGATTTGTCATATTGTTTCAACTTTTTTTGGTCTTCCATCCATTTATTGACATCATTCAATTTCAACTGAGGTTTTTAATGTTTCCTCATTTCCAACTGCAGTAGTGCCCCAACAATTGAAATACAATTAAAGTGGAGGTCAGACACAGGTAATAGCATCCCACTGGGTATATCAGTGGCTAAAGTTACAGCAATATTAGCATACATTGCCATTGAATGGCAACAAACTACCACCACCAGACCTAGTGCAGCCCATGAAGGAGCCCCACAGGCAGTAGAGCCTGAACAGCCTGCAGTGAGTGTTACTCCTGCAGGCAACAGGAACACTCCAGGGAGGGATGACCAGCAGTGACAGACTGCCACTCTGGTGCCATGGTATTGCTGTTACCTGTGTTACTGCAATGGTCCTTGTTGAGGGACTGGTTGCTGGTCTCTCTGTTGGTGCTTTCAGCGTCATTCTGTGGCAGAAATGTTAAAGTCTGTTGCTTTAGCTAATTAGGTTCACTGTTGCTGTGCCTCCTAAGCATTTTCAGCACTTGCTCAATTTCCGCAACTGCTGAATTTTTGCAACTGGGGGCATTTTTATGGAATTCCGCACCTGCGCAAGTTTTCTTTCAGAATACCACACAACTGCATTTCTGCAGGCTTTTTTCCTGCAGCTGTGGGATTTTTGGCCTTCTTTGTGAATCCTTCCCACTGTCTACACTACCACCTATATTAGCAAATTCCTCCATAGGGAACCCATCAACTAATGCCCAAATAATGGAAATAACAAACAAGTTTAAGGATTTTTTATATTTAAATAAAAAAATTTCTTAGAAAGCAATCATATACTTTACCACTGGTACTTCACTAAATAGCATTCATTAGTGGATTATCCATGTGAAACTGTTTATGCTGTTGCTGCTTGACTGTGAAACTGCTGTTGCTTTAATTAACTTTTGCTCTGCTGGTTTGGGGGAAGATCTTGTTACTACTATTGCCAGCTGACTCCTCATTTTAACCACGAGGTGTTTCTGTGACTACCGAGCCAGCATATTTGTGTGCTGCCCCCTCTCCTGATTGGTGGTGGTGGCAGCCCATTGTGGGTGGAGTTGAGGTAAATAAATTACTGCATCAGGTAAATGCGGTGGCGTTTACAACAGTGGCAAAGCGGCATTCCATGCGGCAAAGTGCTGCAAAGTGTTAGGAGTTAGAGGGTGGGTGGCAGTCTCCCTTTTCTTTGTGAACCATCTATACTATTACTACACTTCTGGTTGTGGAATCAGATTGCTGTGAAGAGAACTTACAGTGCTGTTGGAGTGGGGTCTTACAAGAACAGACTAAGTACTGGGTTCCATTTTAAGTGGAAGGACCATCCGGTCCATGAAAGACTGGTAACTGTGCTGCTATTGGGGTGCCTGAAGGCCTTTTAAATATTAGTGAATTATCCATGTGAAACTGTTTATGCCATTGTCGTTTGACTGTGAAACTGCTGCTGCTTTAATTAACTTTTGCTGCTGCTAATTGCTGCTGCTGGTTTTGGGAAAGATCTTGTTACTACTATTGCCAGCTGGCTCCTCGTTGTAGCTGCAAGGTGTTTCCATTACTACCAAGCCAACATATTTGTGTGCCGCCCTCCTCCCCCTATTGGTGGTGGCAGCCCATTGTGGGTGGAGTTGAGGTGAATAAATTGCTGTGCCAGGTAAACGCGGTGGTGTTTACAGCAGTGGCAAAGTGGCATTCTGTGTGGCGAAGTGCTGCAAAGTGTTAGAAGTTAGAGGAGTTCGAGGAGATTGAAGTGATTGAGGTTTGTGGGTATTGATTGAGCAATGGGAGTAGTGTTTAGAGTAGTGTGGGTGGTAGGTATAATTATGGGTTGGTGTGGGATGTTATGTTGTTTATTGTTGAGTGACTCAGTAATAGTGAATGATCATAGCAGTCAACTTTATGTACATGCTCCATACTGTATGTAGATTTTACCACGTCTCATTTGCTAATTAGGTCAGAGCAGGTTACAGTTACTATTCATTTATTGTATTACGAAAAATATTCTCTTATGATCTTGGGTTGTATATTGGCTTTTTTGGAGGTTTGTTTTGTTAGCAGGTTGATAAATGGTAAAGGGATTTTAATTTAGTGTTTTATTTTGGACCTATTGTTAATGCTATCAGGTGATATTGAGTCTAATCTTGTCCCACAAGACTCTAACTCACTTGAGTGGCATTGTATACATGGTCTTAAGATTTTAAATTTAAATGTACGAAGCCTGCTCCCTAAATTGGCCCATGTGGAATGTATTTTGTCTGAATACAAACCAGATTTGGTGATTATCACAGAGACTTGGTTAAAAGCTTCTGTCTCCAATGGTTTGTGTGTGTTACCTTTATATGCAATTATAAGATCTGACCGTAGGGGGTGCAAATGTAGGAGGCAGTGTGGCTGTTTATTATTTAGATCATCTTGATGTTACTGTGTTACTTAACAGCTTATCTGTTAAAACACAAAATGACTGGATTTTCTTGAAGTCTTATTAGTCGGAGTTAAACATGTGATTGTAGGTGCCCTTTATAATCCTCCTAAATGTGGTAAGTTAGGGTTACATGCTTTTTTAGATAAAACATCCCCTTATTTTTAAAAACATGATTTTGTGTTTATGGGTGATATTAATTTGAACTAGGCAAATATGGATGGTACTTTTGAAAATTTGTTAGATTCTTATAAACTAACTCAATGTATTCTTGAACCTGCTTGATTTAATTTGAATTCTATGAATCATACTATATTGGATTGGTGTGTTACTAACCGAGTAGGGATGGCATCTTGAGTTGTTTTTTTCCTGGGGATTCTGTCAGTGACCATCAGGTTACTTTTGTTGTTTTAAATTTTAGAAAGCAAAAAATTTCATCTAGAATTGTGCAATCTCGTAATATGAATATTTCTTCTGAGATTTTGTTTGGGCAATTAAGTAGCTTGGACTGGTCATTTTTGACATCTATACCAGACCCAAATTGTGCTGTTGATTTTTTTGTAATCAATTGTTACAAATTCAGAATAAATTGCCTCTTCTCTGAGAATCCCGGGTTCAAGGGGTGTTACACCCATGGTATACTAATGAGCTGAAGGTTTTTGTGAAAAATAAAAAAAATCTGCTTGGTTAATGTATAAAATGCTTCCAACTATTAAGCATTTGCAAGATTATAGGACAGCTAGAAATGTGTTATCAAGAAAGGTGAAACAAGCCAAGATTGATTATTTTCAGGCTAAGTTGGAGAGTGTATCTAACAAACCAGGGCAATTTTGGGATACTGTTAATAATCTAATTTCCCCTAAGGTTAAGACTCACCTTATTTCACTTAAAACTCCTGATCAGGTTGTCTCTAATCCACTGGAGATGGCTAATTTGCTCAATTTAAGTTTTGTTAATGTTCCCATTTTGTCCCCCAAATCTGTATCCACTGCTGAATTTAATGATGTTGTGGGTAATCCTGTTAGTGGTCAATTGAAAACTGCTGTTGTATCTCAATTTATTTTCCGATGGGTTATAGCTGCTGAAGTATTGAAATTGTTATATTCCTTGCCTGATAAGTTTGGTGATTGTGGGGGTGGGCTTGATGCCAGATTTGTCAGGTTGGCTGCTCAATTTATTGCTGAACCTTTGAGTGTAGTATACAATTCCTGTATTTCTCTAAATGTTTTTCCTTTCTCATGGAAGGTGGCTCGGGTAGTACCGATTCCAAAAAATACTAAGCCTAGTGGAGTTGGGGATTATCGATCTATTTCGATTTTAAATCCCTTAGGGAAAGTTTCTGAAAGATTGCTAACTGGTCAGTTGAATGCATTTTTGGGGGCAGTGGATGATCTTTGTGAAGAGCAGCATGGTTTTCGGTGGGGTAGTGGTACGTGTACAGCCCTGGTCAGGTTCACGAATGCCATCCTTAAAGGTTGTAATGATGGAATGTTGACTGGGGCAGTTTTCATGGACCTGTCCAGGGCTTTTGATTTGATAAATCATTCACTGCTTAGTCAAAAGCTTGCAGCTTTTGGATTGGCTGTTTCAGCAGTTTAACTTATTTCTGATTATTTGCAGGGGCGCTCTCAGTTTGTTTCTATTGGTTCAATTAATTCATTAATTTGTCATACTGTATGTGGAGTGCCTCAGGGGTCTATTTTTGGACCCCTGTTGTTCTCACTGTTTATTAATCAAGTTCCTTCTATTTTTGATAAAGAAAATGTCTCTTGTATGCAGATGATTTGATATTGTATAGTCAGGGAAAGTCTCTGGAGTATATCAATAAGGCCTTGGAAAATGAGTTTAAGAAGTTGTGTCATTGGCTTACTAACAATTTGATGCTTTTGAATATTCATAAAACCAAGGCTATGTTGTTTGGCTCTGTAAGACTTGGTGAATGTATTCCTATGACTATACATGATGTTCAGGGGAACTTACTTGACCAGGCGTCCGAATTTAAGTATTTGGGAGTTATTTCAGACCCCTCATTGACATATCTTTCCCAGGTAAAGTCGGTAAAAAAGAGAATTAATTGTAGATTGGGCCAATTATATAAACTTAAATCTTATTTGTCTTATGACTCGCATCTGAAATTGGCAAATGGTGTTTTAATGCCATATATTCATCATGTTTTTTCCTTATATGTTAAATTGGGAACCAAGAAGAAATGGATTTTGAATGTGGTTTATAACAGCATTTGCAGATTTGTTTTGGATGCTCCTTATTTGACCCATCATTGTTTTTTATATTCTTCATTGAAATGGTTGTCACCTCAGTTTAAATATGAATTTGCTTTGGGAAAATTGGTTCATCAGGCCATTTATTCTAATGGCTTATCTCCATTATTTGATTTGGTCCAGGTTCGGGAAATTCAGGCAAATTTGAGAATGGCCCAGGGGGTTATATTGGTAGTACAAGGTGCAAATAATAATTATGGGTTAAGAGCATTTGATCATCAGCTTTCTTCACTATGGAATAGGCTGCCAGTTGCACTAAGGGTAATTAAATCTTACTTAAGTTTTAAAGTAGTTTAAAAATTATTTGTTAGCACAGTCTAAGTGTTTATGTAATTTGTAAAATTGTACAATAGTTTGTATTTTATGTTGTTTGTTGTGTTTTATGTTCCAGGTCAATCCTGAAAAAGGGCTTTAGCCCAGAGTCCTAACCCGGTTAACAAATAAAAATGAAATGAAATAAAATGCTCGAATTAGTGTCCCATGGTGCTATGTGCCTTTTCACATAAAGTCTTTGCCAGTTAATATCCTTAGGAAAAGATTGGTTCCAGAAACCTGAACTTATCAAACATGCAGAAACAGTGTCCCATGGGAATTCACCAGTTTTCCATTGCAATACTATGTGGAGCTGGCCTGAAATCCAGAATGCCGAAGTACAAAGAAGGTGTGGGCCACTCCAGGAGACAAATGCCAGTACACCAAAACTGCTCTTATGAAGATAATTTAGCTTTATAAACCCCAACATTTTGCCATATTCAGCTTATTCTGGGGGGCTGTGAATAAAACATAAATTACATTTTAAAAAGTGCAACTATTGACAATGTACAAGTTGATCAAATGCTTAAGTAAGCTACAAATATCAATTATTACATACCAGAACATCATTAGTGTAAAGCATTATGTCTGTTCATTTGTTACATTTTATTATACTCATAACATTCAAAAGTAAAAGATTTTTAATCTTATTCTGTATTTTATTAATTTTTTTCCATCATATGAAGTGGTTACACTTATTTTAACAAAACACTAATTGTTGTACCTACTTGTTTTCCATCCTTGCGGCTTCTCCTGGCTGCACTTTCAATTGCCAAAATTGCAGTTTGGTATCTTTTTGTTAATCTGTTTACCCAAGAATTTGATATTAATTCCATAGCCAATTTGATTTTAAAAACTGCACTGAAGCGCTATGTTTAATAAGTTTTACTTTGCACCACTTAATGTTTATCAGCTCATACGGTTCACTTATGTGATTAGCTGGTACACGTTTATGAAGGCTCACTAGTCATCTGAACTTTATATTACATTGCTGTCATCTGGTGCTCCAAGAATATTAAGGTGGGAAAATAACCATTCAGTTACTGTGAAATCTTTTTTTTATTCCCATTATTGATAGTGCATAGTTTAAAAGTTATTTAAATAAACTAAATCTTGCGTTGCAATGGTTGTGTATTTTAATATCTCACTTGCAGCTTGAATGGTGTTTAAAACTGCTTAAGAGCATCTCACCTGGATTGTAAGAGTGTCTCGATCTGGCAGGAAAAGATGCCTTTTTGCTCAGTCTCTTGTACCCACAGGAGGCCATATGCCGATATGAAATGTGTCAGCAAGCATCACTAGGTGATGCCATTGCTATGCAACTGTGACATTCCTGCAGGTACGCTGGCCAGCTGGGATTCAGTTTGGAGCACTTATGAAACATTCTAATGAAGCCTTCTGACTTTTAAATATAGAAAGCCACACTGCAGGCACCTAATCAACACTTGAAAATGTATTTTTCCTATTAAAGGGCTTCATACACTTTTTTGGTGCTCTGTGATGGGAGAATTTTTTTTTTAACTTTATTTAAAGTCAGCGAGTAATTACAAGCAGAGAAATTTTTGCACAGTGGTTACAAGCACATGTTTTAGAAACAATAAGGCATAGATAAAGCAATTTTTCTGTCCTGCTTCCAGGTAGGTTCACACAGCTATTCTGACCATGCTATGGGAAACAGTTATTGATGTGTCATAACTACAAGGACTTCAGACAGAAGTCTAGTACCCCTTAATCCTGGAATGTCACCACCTTTGAGAATTTTAAAGACAGCATTTTCAGAAGATGGGAAATCTCATCTCCCCAGTGACTTCTCTAAAGGGGCCCACATTTTGTATACTTCTGTAACTGATTGGTGGCCTGGTATTGTGTGTGCTCAAGCTTCATGTCATGGAGTAAGTTCTTGGTCCATAATGCAGTGGTGGGGGCGTGTGTTTCATCCAGGACTGAGTTATTATTTGCTTACCCACTGCAAAGGCATCTTCCTTAATGGCTGGTCAGCAAGCTTGTAGCCTGGACCCCCCCCTTTGGTAGGCTCAGTAGGATGTCACTGAATCTAAAGGAAGATTACTGCCCAGCACCTTATCTATTAAGTTATTAATCTTGTCCCAAAAAACACTGATCTTGGGACAGGCCCATACCATGTGGTAAAAGGAACCCTCATGGACTTTACATTTTGGGCATTTATTCGCAGTCTCAGGGTTGAGTCTATGTGCTAGAGTGGGTGTAAAATATGTTCTGTTAATTATATTATACGGAATTGCTCTGAGCTGGTTGTTTAAAGAGCATGCCAGGCCCTTCCTAAGAGCTCTGGTTCAGTCTCCCCCATCAGCTTTCCTTCCTTAAGATCCCCGTCCCACCAGTGCTTCAGTTGTTGAAATGTGTCTGGTAAGGTTCCCAGTAGCAGCCAGTAGCATGCACGTAGGGGACTGACAGAATATGGTGGTAGGCTCTGGTGCAAGACCTCTTCTAGTGGTGTGTGGACGTGTGGAGTAGTAAGATATTTTTCCCACCCCTTTGTATAATTTAAGCTTGAATTTGTAAGTGAATAAGAAAGTGGGCTGGGCTTCTGTTGTATTTTAGAGATAAAGCTGGAAGGAACATAAATTGCCTGTTGTCAAAGAGATGAGGTAGTAAATAGACACCTTTCTGTTTCCATACCTCCAGAGCAGTTCTTACAGGTCTGGGGACTCTACCCTCTCTCCATAATGAGTGAATAATTGAGGCCTCCAAAGACAAGGAAAGTGGGTATCGAATCAGTTTAAAGGCTTTCTGCCAGGCCCTCATGGATGACTTTGTGAAGGGGTTATTTGGGAAGGCCACCTCCCCCCAGTACCCAGTGGGGTGAGATATTGATTGCATACTGTGAGTTTCGGATCCTCACTTTCCAAGTCTACCATTGCTTTACCCAGTTTTCCCATCTCAAGAGAGTCAGGGACATGTGTCAATAAAGCTGCTATACTATATAACTTAAGGTTTGGCAAGCCTTATTCCCCCCTTGGCAGATGAAAGCCATAAAACCTCTTTTTTTATTCTGGGTCTTTGGCCTACCCAAATAAGTAATGTTATGGGGCCTTCTAATGATTTGAGAAAACTTGAAGGGACTTGCACTGGTATTGCCTGAAACATATATAGGCATTGGGGGAGTAATGACATTTTAACCAGATTGACCAGGCCTAGAAGTGTTAGAGGAAGTGACCGCCATCTAGTACATTCTTCTTTAATCTTGCTCGCCAATGGCTTGTAATTAATTTTGCCAAATTTTGATAACTTCTGTGGGAGCAGTATCCGCAGGTATTTTATTACTTTGGGGCAAGACTACCCCTGCTATTTGGGCTGGGTGGAGCCTGCCACTTATTGGCATCCATTCACATTTACCTGTTTATCCTATGCCCTCAAAGGGGGCCATATTTTTCGAATAAATCCGAAAGAGCCGGTAGTTCCTTTGCCGGGTTAGCCAGGAACAACAGAACATCGTCTGCAAATAAAGAGATAACATGATCTGTCCCACCTATTTTAAACCCCTCTATCTCTGGGTGCGATCTTACAGCCACCGCCAAAGCTTCTATAGTTAAAACATATATTAATGGGGTCAAGGAGCAGCCTTGTCGAGTACCCCTGGATAATTGAAAGGTCTGGAATAGGTTACTGTTTGTTAAGATTTGAACTTGTGGGGATTTGTATCGACAAGATATCCATGTAAAGAATTGGGGATCAAGGTTGAACTTCTTGAGGACTGAGAACATAAAGGACCATTCAACCCAGTCAAAAGTTTTCTCAGCATCTAGGGCCAGGAGGCCCTGATTTGTCTCCTCTTTGCTCTGGCCCCCTAGTATATGACTTTAAGGGCATGCTGTAAGTTATGCTTTGCCTGCCTCCCCTGGACAAAGCCTCCTTGATCAGGGTGAATTAAAGATGGGAGAACTTTTTCTAGTCTTTTAGCTAGTATTTTTGCTATAATTTTGTAGTCTGCTTTGAGCAGAGAGATTGGGCGGTAAGATCTGCACTTTTTAGGGTCTTTCCCAGATTTGGGGAGAATCGTTATGGTGACTAAGCACTGGGATGCTGTTAGGGAGCCCTCTGTTAACACCTCTCTGGTCATCAAGGGCCCCAGCTCACTGCAGAATAATCTATAGAATTCGAGGGGCAGGCCATCTGGGCCCAGTGCTTTACCCAACTTTGACACCCATATTGCCCGTTTGATTTCTCTGGCTTCAGTGGGTGAGCGGAGAAGTATATTTTCTTGGGTTGTCAACACTGGAAGTTGGATGGTATCAAGAAAGGACAAAGGGTCCGCATCTCTAGGGGTCTGCATGGTTTATAATGTCTGATAAAAAATCCCAGAAAGTGTCATTTATCAATTTTTTGTCCATCACTACTTTACCTGCATTTGATTCGATAGCTAAAACAGTGCAATCAGTGAGTTGCTTCTTCACTAACCATGCCAACCACCTTCCTGACTTATCACCCACGAAGTACTGACCTGCTTTGGCTATTAGGAAATCTCTTTCAATTTGCCTCGATATCCTTTGATTGTATTCCCCTTTTAGTTGTTTTAGGTTAGCCAGACCTACCCCAGCCCCTCCTCTCATTACTTTTTGTTCAAGGTCTGTAATCTGCTTTTCCAGTTCTTTTTCATCTGCTGCTTCTTTTTTATTTCTATAGACTGCATATGAGATTGACTCCCCCTCTTATATAGGCCTTTAGGGTTTCCCAAGTCGTCTTCACTGAGATATCCTCCGCTCTATTAACCTAGATAAAATCTTTAAGTTTTTTTAGATATCTGACCTATGTACTCCTTGTCTTTTAACAAAGTGGGGTCTAACCTCCACTGATGGGTTTCTCCGCCCATTGCCTTACCCTCGAGCTCAAAATGTAAAGGTGCATAGTCCGATACTAAAATTGGACCATAATACGCGCTGACCGCCCTACGTAACAGGTCAGGAGAGAGCAGGAAATAGTCAATTCATGTATAAATTCTATTGACATGTGAGAAGAAGGAGAATTCAGCTTTAGTAGGATTTTTAAATCTCCAGACTTCTTGTACAGCCCTTTCCTCTGTCAGGCATCTAAGGGCAACCGAACTCCTAGGTGGTGTACGAGCTGGGGGTTTAGAGTGGTCAAGGACCATTTCCCAATAGGTGTGTAGACAGTAACCCCCACCCTCACATTCTATATAGTTATGGTCCACTGGGGTTCATGTTACAATAGTCCCGAAGGTACAAGCAGCATCTCCTTCCCCTGTACTGTCAGATTTTACTCGTAGGACCTACAAGCATATGTTCTCCCCCCTGAAGCCCAACGACCATATTCATAACAAATTTTGAACTACAGTCGAACATGTAAGAGGAAAGATAAATAAGTACACTAGTTAGATGAGTGTGAAAAAAACTTGAATATCATCAAAATCAAACACCTTCTTGTCCATTTGTTAGCCTCTTAAACTGCAAAGTTTGAAAAATATAAGTCTGCGCTATGGAGAATTCAGAGTTAATTGTAAAGTCTAATTTCTCTGCGTTTGATTTTAAAAGGAGGCAACACCGGAAAACTGTTTCATAATCTGACCGCAGGGATGGCTATGTTATGACACAGTGTCTGGCCTGCTCACAAATCTCCAAGATGCGAATAGGAGAGGTGCATGACCCAGCCCTGCTAGGCCTCAGTGAGTTGTGGGCCGTGGATAACCCAACGGTCTCCTCCTTCCCCCCTCCAAAATCCCTTCAACCGCCAGGCCAACAATAAGTCAGAAACAGTAACTTTTTTACTGCATTCCCTGGCTGGAATCAGGTTATAGCCTTCAATTTGGCTCTTCTGCCAGTGCCTTGCTCTCCTGCTCAATAAAGAGCAATGCTATATCAGGGTTGGTGAACAATTTGTTTAACCCATTTATTAATTATTAGACAAGCAGGGTAGACTAGCGCAAAGGTCCACTGTAACTCATGCAGTTTCCTTTTTACAGGTTGAAATGTTTTGTCTTTCGATCTGTTGAGCTGGGGAATAGTCAGGGAACAAACTGACCTTGTGAGCCTTAACGCATAGTGGCCCCCCTTTCCTCACAGCCTCCAACCTGTCTTGATACCGCAGGAACTTTATAATGATGTAGCTGTGGTCTCTCGTCTGGAATCGGCTTGCGTCCTGGCGACCGGTGGGCTCTCTAACTGTCCAGGGAGCAAGTGTCTGGTAATTGCAAATGTTCTTTGAGCCAGCATTGGAAAAAGGTAGCACAATTAAGGCTCTCTGCTCCCTCCGGAAAGCTCACTATTCGGACATTATTACGCCGCTCTCTGTTTTCTTGATCGTCAGTGTGGCTATCAAGTGTTCAACTTCTGCTAAGGCTTTTTGTACAGCAGGCTAAATTTGTTGTCTGGTGTCTTCCTGAGCACTCACTCTAGGTTCTAATTCTGTGAGTCTTGACACATGTTGTTCTACCGACTCATCCAAGGAATTTATATTCGTTTGAAGATGGGTTAGCTGGGCTGACATGTTTTCAAAGCCCACATTCATCTTTGAGGTTAGTTCATATTTTAAATCGTTGAATAGTTTTTCCAGCATTAGGTAGTGAGAGCTCACTGCATATTCCTTTGGTGTATTGGAGGTTCTGGTGTTTTCCTAGCCGGCCTTGGTGTTTGCTTGCATTGGCGGTTCCTCGGGCCCAGATGCTTTCCGCCCGTTCGTGGCTCTTTTAAAGTTCAGATGAGCTTGCTAGATTGCTATTTTTGGCCATCTGGAGCCTCAGGGAGCAGGATGTTTGTCATAATGATTGGATCCGATGCAGAGCTCCAGGATCAAGCTGCCATCCTAGTTGTCAGCTTGGCCATGCTCCCTGTGATGGGAGAATTGCAATATATTTCTGTAAGACTTCACTAAATACTAAATTTCCAACTTTATGCTGCCACACACCATGTATTTTTCTTCCATTACTCTCCAGCCCTCAGCAAGCTGGCAGCAAGGGCACCTAATCAGCATACCCATGCCAGTGTATGCTGACAAAAGGCAACAGCCGACATCCTCCCTCCCACTTGCAGCTGCACCAGCAATCCCACTTGTGGTCAACCAGGTGACAGTATAGCAGAGGAACCTGCATCTCTACCTCCCTGGGGATAGCTGTCTCAGATGTTCAGTTCTCCCCCTTCCTGACTGACTCCCGATGATATCCAGACTTATTCCTTAACGTGGGTCTCTGGCATCACAGGCCAACCAGCAAAGGAAGCTTAGCAACAGTCTTGTGTTGAATGGACTTTGCCAACATTGGACTAATGTAATGCATTCTATGTGGACCTCTCCAAGAAGCCCATTCACCATGTGTAGCTGATGAAGATCTTTACCATGTGTGATATATTGCATTGGTGAATGTTTGAGTATATAATTTCTATTATCTGGGATCTGCCCTGGCTACTGGCCAGATGGCATGTGGATTTAAAGCTAATGATCTAACCAATAAGGCCCCACATGGATTGGGACTAGCCTAGCTCTCAGTATTTCTGGTCCCATATACACCCTGGTACACTCTCTAGGGATGAGCTGCAAATTGGCCCATCAGCCAGGTTAAAATCAACAGGAAATAGAACATTTTAGGTGGTGGCTCTCCCTGGCCATTTTCATTTAGCTCATTCTTGTCTATGTTTGAGAGTCTTCTCAAGACTTTTTATAAACAGTTATTTCTTGACTGCTTTGCAGATCTCTAGTATGGTAGATATGCTTATTAGATAGTATCTATATAGTACTGGATGTGCATTTCAGCTGCTATTGTTAAATCTATTTGCATGTTTTGAGTAGTGAGGCACTCTAACTACATGACAAATGGGCCGACAAAAAGCAATTATTTATGCATCACTTCAGCAAAGACAGTGATAAATATAAATAGGGGTTTTTGCACCAAACATGCCACAAAGTGTAAAGTAACAGTGATTAGGTGTGAGACCAATGACACTAAAACTGTGAGTTTAGGAGGGTGCTGATTTTTTATAAGATCAGCCCAATGTACATCTAAAGCAATAAGATTCTGCAGAGCCATGGGCTCTGTATATATTACTGACTGCCAAAAGTGACCAGTTGACTTGCGGAACAGTAAGCGTGATTTGGCAGTAGACTTTAAGGTGTTTGAGGCTGAGTCTAAATGATTGGTTCCATGACACCACAAGCTGCGTGCATGGTCAGTCAAAAACTAGGCTAAGAACAAAAACAAACACACAACACGCACTCCTGTGTCAGGAAATAATTTTAATAAAAAAAAATACCTGTGTACAATGAAAAATAAATGTTATACAATAAAAACCACCCAACTGATGAGCCCCAGTGCTTCAAGGTGCAAACCACCTCTTCTTCAGGAGGCGTGACTAAGGTCTGCAGTCTAAATGTTGTTTTAGACAGTGATAAGCTGTCAACATTTTAAAACAGCAGTGCATACAGTGCTGCACATTTTGATCTATACCTTTTTATTCCATTTTAGAGTGCCCTTTACTCCTATGTTAAATATCTTTGTTTCCACATTTTAAATCTGCTTTAGCCATTTTTATGTTTGCTTGCACGCATGTGCAAGAAACATAGTGCCATCATCTGAGATTTCGGAGGTGTGTCACCTCCTCCTCCAATTCAGTTAGTGTTTTGGCAGGCGCGGCCCCTGTAAGCCAATGCATGCTGGAGCTGTCTATGACAAGCTCCAAAATGCAGTGGCATACAGTTGAAAGGGGGAGCTACGCTTCAGTGAGTAGCGATAAGATATTGCCTGCTCATGCGCAGCTCCCCCTACACACACACACACACACACACACACACACACAGAAATGCACGATACTGCATGCTGCCCTCCCCCCCCGCACACACGTATAGCTGACGGGGTTCCAACTCCGTCGGCTTGTGCTGTGCTCCCCAAAGCCTTCCACATGCCACGCTGAGTGCCCACCCCAGCATGGCAACTCATAGAATAGCCGATGGTGGTGCCCAATCCCCTGTTGGCTCCACTATCCTCACCCCCTCGAGTACTGGGTGCCATGCTGGGAGCCCACCCTAGCGTAGCAACTGATCATATGGCCGACGGGTGCCCAACTCACCGGCTCCACGGCCCCCAGCCATCCTTGTGCCATGCTGCGCCCACCCCAGCGTGGCAAACGCCCCACTGCCTTTTTTTATTTTTTAACCTGCAAAATAAAAACGGTCCCACGGCGCTTCTCCCAGCCCCTCCCACAACCCGCACCCACCCACTGCGCACCCTGCCTCCCCACACCCCTCACCCCATACTTACCTCCAGAGCTCGGCGCGATGATCTTCGCTGGACCGGGAACACGTCTGCACTCTTCAAAGCCGACCGCGAACTGAGGAAATGCCGGTAAGCTGTATAATGGGCTAGATAGGGTTTTTCAACTTTATTGCATATCTCAGGCATTGTTTGGAATTTTTGCACCAAATTTTCAACATGGGGTTTTTGGGACCCCTTCTCATGAATGATGTCACTGTCATGGCGTTATTCAGGCCCGAAGGGTGATTTCGCAGTCACTGTGCAAATCACCCTTGGGCCAATAATACCATGACAGTGACATCATTCATGAGAAGGTCCAAAACCCCATGTTGAAAATCTGGTGCAAAAATAAAAAAATTACTGTTTTACGAGCGTGCGTTGCGCAATTCCTACGCAGGCTCGTAAGTTCGCGAATTTTCAATATTTTCACTCCAGATTTTCAACATTGCCATTTTACCACACCTTCTTATGAGTAGTGCAGCTGTCATTTTTCACATCTCACCCAAAACGTGTTTCCGCCCATGTAGCACACAATGGCGCAGTCAGTATGCAAAATCAATGTACAGGACAAATTAAGAAAATCACAGTGATACCGTACATGAGCAGAGGTCTTAAAATGGCTATGTTGAAAATTTGGTGAAAAATTCCTAAAAATTACTGTTTTACGAGCATGCGTTCTGCAGTTCTCACATGGCTACGTAAGTTCAGCGGAGTACTAATATTTTCTCCAGATTTTCAACATTGCCATTTTACCACACCTTCTTATGAGTAGTGCAGCTGTCATTTTTCACATCTCACCCAAAATATGTTTCTGCCCATGTAGCACACAATGGCGCAGTCGGTGTGTGAAATCAATGTACGGGACAAATTAAGAAAATCACAGTGACACTGTTCATGAGTAGAGGTCTTAAAATGGCTATGTTGCAAATTTGGTGAGAAAATTACTAAAAATGACTGTTTTACAAGCGTGCATTGTGCAGTTCCTACACACGCTTGTAAGTTCGCGAATTTTCAATATTTTCACTCCAGATTTTCAACATTGCCATTTTACCATACCTCCTTATGAGCAGTACAGCTGTCATTTTTCACATCTTGCCCAAAATGTGTTTCCGCCCATGTAGCACACAATGGCGCGATCGATGTGCAAAATCAATGTATGGGACACACATTAAGAAAATCACAGTGACACTGTTCATGAGCAGAGGTCTTAAAATGGCTATGTTGAAAATTTGGTGAAAAATTCTTAAAAATGACTGTTTACGACGGCATGCTAAGAAGTTCCTATGCATGCTTGTAAGTTTGCGAATTTAATATTTTCATCTAGATTTTCAACATTACCATTTTATTACACTTCCTTATGAACAGTACAGCTGCCATTTTTTATATGTCACCCAAAATGTGTTTTCGCACATGTAGCGCACAATGGTGCTGTTGGTGTTCGAAAGCAATGTTTAGGACAGATTAAGAAAATTACAGTTACACTGTTCATGAGCAGAGGTCTTAAAATGGCTATGTTGAAAATTTGGTGACAAAAGTCCATAAAATGACTGTGTTATGAGTGAGCATTGCCCAGTTTCCACGCACCCTCGTAAGTTCATGACTTTGTAATATTTTCAGTCCAGATTTTCACCAGCGGCATTTTTCCACACTTCCTTATGAACAGTACAGCTGTCATTTTTCACAATATGGCTGAAGTGTGTTTTCACACTTTCAGCGCAGAGATGCGTGGTCGCTGTGGGAAATCATTATTCGGCACAGATAAAGAAAATCACAGTGACACTGTTCATGATCGGAGGCACCAAAATGCCTGAGTTGACAATCTGCTGTAAAAATCCCCAACCTAATTATATTACGGGTGTACGTTGCACAGTTTCTATGTACGCTCGTGACTTCACCATTTCTTTAAATATTTTACTGCAGATTTGCAACATTGCCATTTTACACCTCCCCATGAACAGTACAGCTGTCATTTTTACATCCTGTTCGAATGTTTTGCACCTGTGGTGCTAAATGCCGTAGTCGCTGTGCATAAGTAAGCTTTCGCTAACAAACTGATATTCCCCTGATCATGAGGTGGGGTCACAAAAAACATGTTGAAAATTTGGAGAAAATACCAACGAATGCCTGAGGTATTAGGTTTCCAACCATAACGCCCAACCCTGTAGAGAATGACAGGCATCAAGGGTGTGACTTGGGATTCTTGCCTGTAATGCTCATACCATTCCACACCCTGCAGCCAGTGAGAGGCATCGAGGTATGCCTTTGGACTCTTTGGCCCCAAAGTTCACTCCATTCTTCTATATCGCACCTATCTCACCGTATTTCTAATGAAATGGGTGCGATAAGGGCCAAAGACCCAGGAACACCGTGACACTTGTCAGCTTGCAGGGTGGGTGTGATGAATGGCGTAGCCATTATGCCTGACGACCCAAACGCACACCCCAATGCCTGTCACTCTCTGCAGGGTGGTGGTGGGGTTGGCTTCAGTTCAATACTTCACTGCCATTCCTATTACGCAGCTCTGTAACTTCTACACTACCACTGCCACTGCCAGCAAGCAAACATTCGGCATTGACAAATGCTTGTTTTATTTGAAATAATTAAAAGTATCACTCCTTTAACTATGGCTATAGCCAGGTATTCCTCAGTATGCTCAGCTATTTTGGAATACCCATTATCCCATAAGGTCAAGGAGCAGTGTCTGGTGCATGCTAGTTCACATTAGGCACAAAGAAAGTGATGCTAAACAATGAGAATTCAAAAAACATCTGCGTAGACTGACAGAAGCCTGTTTATAGCAGTTAGGATGCACTTTTGCAGGGACTCGGCACAAGAAAGGACAAGAACACAGGGCAAAAGGCCTTATGAAAAGGAGCAGGTGTCCTACGACAACTGTGGGGAAGCAGTGGGGAGCAAGTGCTAAAACAGCAGACAGTCAAATGTGAAGGTGGCAGATGTAAGAAAAAAAACAGAAGTCAAAGGGGAGATAGTAATTAAGTAAGTAAGAAAAGATCCACAGAAGATATCAAAATTTTAAGGGCAGTGGCAGTAAGGATTTCAAGAACTGTAAATAATTCTAGAAAATTCCTGTTTGAAGTACCGTAATAAAAGAGGCACAGGAAAAGGGAGCAGATTAGCAAAAAAAGGAATAACTGGGAAGGGGACCTATAGCCAAGGCTTAAGGAACAGTATTATAGAAAGTAGAACATCAGGATGTGGGGAACTGAGAGAAGACAGGGTAGGAGGGGTCTACTAGGCTACAACTCCTGTGGTGCTGTCATCTCCAGGGAACTCCTCTAGAGGAGACAGTGTTGCACAGTGGGCAGCAGATTTGTGACACTTATGGAGGAATTGGTTGTGGTTAAGGCAGAAACAAGCCTTCTCCAAAACAGGTCTCAGTGGTCTCTTCTGCAGGCAGACACTTCTCTGCTTCCCCAATGGACATTTAGGGTTCCAAAATGGGGTGAAGACTATAATGTACTGTAGTTGGTGTGGTGGGGGAGGGGAGGATCCAGATGGAAATCTTGTGGGTGATAACAGCAAACATATTTGCACTCCAGTGTGAGTCAGTCACTATAATCTCCCCAGTGCAGAAGTCGGAGTCTGTAGCCCCCAGGACACCAGGGCTGTTGAGAAGAAAACACCTGAGGTACTACTAAATGTAACAGCTCTTCACTCACTCCCAATTTTGTACACGCCTTCCTCTTTATACAGTCCCACTTTGGTATTACTTCTGTTAGATTGTATGGTACACCATCTTTCTCTCACAGAATTCATGTTGAGGCAGGTTGCAACCCCCGAAACTACATTACTGGTACCTCTTGGCACCTCTCCTCCCCTCCCATGTCTAGGAGTATATTTGATGGAACAGTCATGGGGAAAGGGGGAGAGCCTCTGGTCAGTACTCTCCCAGAACAACAGTCTCCTTTGGCAGAGTTCAAAACCAGGATCTCAGAACAGGGATTCATCTCGGTGATGACTGGAACTCTGTCTTGGGTCTGATGGTATTTGCAGCAGCTCTAAGGGAAACAGGTTTCTTGATCTGGGGGGCAAATTTGTTAGCACGATACTAAACAGTTCAAATCAATTCATTGGCATGACATAAAGATCACTGTTCAGCCAGAAAATCCATTGCAATCAGGCGTAGTTTATTTTTCCACAAAGTTAAAAAGGCTTAAGCCACATAACTCAATTCTGCTCCATGGAGCGGTGGGGGAACATTCGCTGGCAAGCTACTAGACAACGGCTGTGGCACATCTCTTAGATTACCAGGGTCCTGATCCAGAATCCTTACACAATTTTTGCTGAGCTGAACGTCTCCCACACAACTTCGTGTGGCAGGCCACGGTCCTAACTCTCATTCTTTCCCTTGGCTTTGCTGGCAACATTATCTTCCCAGCCATGGTGCACTTGGGCCACACAGCATCTTCTCCTGGATCACTTTTCCTTTTCTTGGCACAGTCCCTTTCTTCCTATGGTCTTCTCACCCTTAGGAACTCTGCGGGGGCCTGTAAATTGGGTGCAGTTCCTTCCTTGGGCTGCTGCACACCAGATGACACTCCCTTCTAAATCTTTGGAGGACATGGGCTTACAGCACAGGTCCAATCTGCCACCCCAAACCCTCCAGCACCCAGCACTTGCCACTTACTGGATCTGGCCCTGCCATGGTAGCCACCAATAGTCGGTCAGTCTTTTTCCTACTTGAAGCCAGATGGGCTTCTCTCCTTGCATTGACTCTGACAGGACATTGCAGCACTACTTTCCACCTTCCCCGTTGGATTTATGGGGATCCCTTTGCTACTAAGGGACCAGAGTGGCAATTGGCCCACCCTGTCCCTGGGCCCCTCTGGCCCAAACTGGTGGCCCACTCTCATGTCAGGTGCTTCAGGCCCTGAAAGCCTCCTCACTCCACTGCTGACAGCAATGAACTCCCTTTTAAACATGCTGTTCCCACTGTATTGCACTGCGCGTGATGCCAGGGCCACACCCACAATTCTAAGCCTGGCATCACACTGGGTCCTGATGGCAATGGGCATCTTAGTAACCCTCAAAATGGGGAAGGGGGTTACACAATGTATAAGGAAAAAGTGAGGATCAAAAGCATACTGTGATAAGGAACTCTAACAAAGAGAGAGAGAGAGAGAGAGAGAGAGAGTGGAAGGGGTAGTGAGGACAGGTGAACGGGAGGATAGTGTAGTAAGGTGCCTGTAGGGAGCCTTTGTTAGGAGGGATACAAGCAGGGTAAAGATTATAGTTAGGGTGGTGGGAATTAAATGTAACCTTGACATAACTGATCACCTGGGGACCAATGTCCTGGCTTTCAGACCCCTGAGAGAAGCTAAAGAGAACTTTAGAAAATTAGGGGGAGGCTAAAACAGGCAGCAACTTCAGTGACCTTTTCTGAGGTCTTGCTAGTTTGGAATAGGGGAGAGGGGAAATGTGCTCTGATAACTCACTTCAATCTATGGTTGAAACAATGGTGTGGGGAGGAGGGATGGGTACATGGGGGAGTGAGGACACTCCTGGAGGGATAGAAGGCTATTCAAGTGGAATGGCCCTCACCACTCTGAGGAGGTCACCAAGGGGCTAGGGTGCAGGTTTAAAAAGCACATTGAGGACCTTTAAACTAGTGGAGCTGAGTTGATCAGTGAACAGTGGTGTACAGTACTTACTCTGTTGAGATGGATCTTGATGTTCTCCTCCCAGTGCTAGAGAACATGGAGGGAAATATAGGAAACAGAGGAAGGGGAAACAGGGGAGGGCTGGAAAAGCTATTCAAGGAAAGCGTAAGGGTTACCAGATAGGAAGCAGCAGAAGGGAGACAGAGGTGAGGATGGATAGGAGGTCAGGAGAACAAGATAAGAGTTTGGGTCCAGTGGGGTTAACAGGTGATCTGGAGGGCTATATGCACGCACAAACACCAGAAGCCTGGGAAATAAATCAGTGACCTAGAGGCAAGCCTAGACCTTCTGGCAATCATGGAAACATGGACAACCTAGCACAACCACTTGGACGTGACCATGCCTGGGTATACTGTGTTTAAGAAAGATAGGAAGAGAAACAGAGGGGGATGGGTGGCACTATAGGTAAGAGAAAGTATAAAAGTTTTAGAGATAGAGGATACAAGATAGAGTGAACACACAAAGCATTATGGGTACAGGTAGTCACAAAGAAGGAAAATATCTAAATAAGGGTGATTTATAGGCCACCATCACAAAATGAAGAAGTGAGTGGGGTATAAGGGGAGGAGATCAAAAGGGCAGTAGTGTGCAGAGAAGTGTTGCTACTGGGGTCAAGTGTAGGAAGCTAGCAGCTGGTACAGATATTTCAGGATGCATTACTAGTAGACAGAGTGCAAGGGCCTCTTAGGGAGTCGACCATCTAGACTTGGTGCTTATCAATACAGTAGGAACAGTGTGGGAGAGGTGAGGATGCTGGATCCACCAGGAATCAGCAAACATCAGATAGTTTGGTTCAGTGTTAAACCGGAGGCAAAGAAGAATCAGACCTAGGCTAAAGTCTTGGGATGGAATTTTCAATGTGTGGCGCAGGGCTTATGCCAAGCTCTGCACCACGACAATAAGTATTTGGCAGTGCGCCAACCCCGTCATCACAACTGCACCTGATTTTACAATCTCTGGTGCAGTTGTCACAGTTTTCATGATTTACAGCAGCTTGCACCAAATATCTGGTGCAAGCTCTGCAAAAAAAGGCCCCCAGGATTGCCACAGGATAGACCAGAAAAAGTTGGTCTAAGCTTGCGGCAATTGCCACATGGGATAGAAAATCCCGATAGATCACTGCAAGCCCCATGTGTCATATTGTTGGTGCACTGGGGCTTGTGACAATCTAAGGCTTTTGAAAATCCTGCCCTTGGACTTTAGAAGGGCTGATTTTGAAAGAGTGAGGGAGCTGCTGCAAGAGAAATTTAGCCCACCCCCTCCCCGATGTCTAGGGGTATGTCGATGGTAAAGTCCATGGGGAGAGGGGACCACAGCAAATACTACTTCATAAATGGCTTGTGTATACCAAGTCTTACAGTCACACTGAGGTACAAGGCTCTTTGTGTGCTGGGCTGAAAGGCAATCAAAGTTAGCCACAATAGCATTTGATGCAGGGCCAGCCTTAGGGTATATGGCGCCCCTAGGCGAACTTGCCAGCGGCGCCCCCCCTCCACCATTTTTATTCCTGCCAGTTTTAGAATGTAGAAGACACAGAACATGCTGCACTTCTGCAATCACATGCTGGCATACATACAACACAAAACTAATCAGGTCCCTGGTACTGACAATTACCACCAGTTTATCTACTGCCTAAGAGGTGCATGATTTTTTATAATAAAGCCGTGCCACATCAGGATACTTTGTCAATACAAACACTTATGTATTTAGTTATAATATATTATGCTTGCTTCCTCTATAACTCTTAGTAGTGAGCCATACAGATAAAATATATAATTTGTCGATGATACAGCATGATCTCAAGGTCATAAATTACTCATAATCATCCTCCAGTCCTCCATGTGATGTCGCATAAATGAGTAGAGTTATATGGCTTTGTCTTTGTATTGTATGTACTGCAATTCTGCAAAAATGGATCTCCCTCTTATAAAAGATTACTGCTGCTGTTGCTGTGCTATTCATTCCATTTGGTGGTATGTGTGTTTTGGGGGGGGGCGTTACTACTGCATAGTGCACACTATGCACTAATGAAAGGGTCATACATCTCAAGTGTCTCTCATTACGAGGGACAGTCCTTTTTCTGCCCCTTAAAATTGCTCTGTCCCTCATCTGCCATTCATAGAAAAGGTGCTGCCCAAAGGTTCTGCTGTAAGTTCAGATTTTAAAGCAGAAACTATTAATATTCTAAAATACTAAATCCAAAATATACTTCAAGTAAACACTATGGTTTTTACAATGTTTTAAGCCTGTATCTCCATGTTTGAGGATGTGTCCCTCATTTTGAGGGTCTGTGTCCCTCATTGTCCCTCATTTCAGTGTCCAAAAATGTCCATGTCCCTCATTTCAGTGACAAAAGTTTGAGAGGTCTGGAAAGGGTAGCAGCAGTGCTACAAACAAACAGTAAAAGTCCTTGCCACAGCCCAGTCAAAAAAAACAACAGCACATGCAAACTGATGAAAAACAAAGTTTTAAAAGCAGCATGATGTGTATAGACAACACACCATCATGAGAGTGAGGGTTAAGGTGCGGTATTCCAGAAGGAGTGACCAGAGGAGCCAGCCAGTGGCACTGGCTCCCACCCCCGCCTCTCTCTCTCTCTCTCTCTCTCCTACCTCCCCTGCCCTGTGACTTAGAGGGGAGATCCAAGACCTGTCCACAACAACACACACAGGAGCACTGTCTCTGCAGCCAGGATCAGAGACAGAGATACTCCCCCCTTTACCTTACCATGCTATCTCACCTCTCCTGAGTCCAAGTTGTGTCTAAGACTATGACTGAGGGCGGCTGGCCTGGGACATGGCCGTGGTGTGTGTGGGAGCGGGATGGGATTTGGAATGGGATGGGAGGGAGTTGGGATGTCCGGGAGTCGGAGTGGGACAGATTCAGACCACTAGACCAGTGCTGAGAGCCAGATGAGACTCAGAGACCATCAATGAATTTCAAATTAAATTATACTACTAGGCTGCAGTAAGCCGACAAACAACAAGTCAAAAGTAAATTAGGTCAACACACTTGGGGGAAAAAGGTAAAAACCTAACTGCTCACTCCAGTCAGACTAGTTCTCTTCTCCTCCTCCTCTAGTCCCAGGCTTCAATGATGTGGTGGATTGGATGAGTCTTCCTGGCTGCAGCTGCTGGCCTGGCCTTAAGTTGCCCTCTGGACATATCAATTAACCGATGTTACCAAACCGACCAACACTCCACATGTCGATGATCGTCAAGGATCCCAGCCCACCAGTGTGCTGAGGATAGATTCAGACAGTGTGCACAAGTAACAATTGGGTTTCTGGTGGTGACTAGCATGACTCGTGAGTGGCTGGCAAGCTCTGGTAGGGAGGGGCGACGGCAATGGGGACGGGTCATCAATGGACGTGACTGTCTGGTGCACGGTGGGTGGGGTGCTTGTGCATGCATGCACACTACCACAGCACCACCAACCCAGTCTGCCTCTGACTGCAGTCAAGTTGCTTAGCACCACGGCGCATCTGGAGGAGGACCGGAACAGAAATAGACGTGACTAGTCTGGGAGAGGGAGACAACAGTTACGTGGACGCCCCCCCCCCAAAAAAAAAACACATCGGATTTAGTGACTTTCAAATCGGGGCTATCAGACACTGCTAAAAAAAAAAAAAAAAAGGGACAGAAACTTTTTTAACTGCACTGTGACACTGGCGCCCCCTGCTACATGGCACCCTAGGCGACCGCCTAGTTTGCCTATCTTTAAGGCCAACCCTGATTTGATGAAATAACTAGAAACCACAACTTTGTAGAATAAACTATGGGGATCCCATTTAATAATAAAATTAATGAACACTCCATGGAGCAGAAAATAATTGGGTTGAAGTAGGCAGCACATATCTTGGACCAGTCTGATCCCATATTTCTCATTGCAAACAGTTCACATGAGCAGACAGTTCGCAAATTTCCCACTGGGTGTGAATTGGATGTCCTCAAATTTAGGCAGCTTCAATCCCCAGGCACACCTTGGGCCAATATGGCCCCATTTCTCCTCCTTTCCATTTACTCACTGGCATTTCTTCCCATGCAACAGACTGGCCTTCTACCTCGGGGCTACCACCTCCATCCTAAGTCCCAACTCGACCGGCTCACTGTGACTTCTCCACATAGAATAGGTAAGCCTCTCAAATTGGGGCTGCTAGTTCCCTTCCAACTCCCTTGTCTATTTTGTGTAACTTCCCTTGAGTGACTGTCCCCATGACTTATGGGCAACAAATCCCTGAACTGTGGCAAGCAGTGTTTTATCCCTGCTTGATCTACTCTCACTCTCTGTGGGGCTTCAGAGCTGGAAGCTCCCAGCAAAACCCTTCTTGATGCCTTTCTACTTGGCTCAATCTCATGCCTCACATTCAGGCAACAATCCCATGGGGCATCTTGCTCCAATCCCACCAGGGTGGCATGTCTTGGGGTCCCACATGGAGCCCAAAACTTCAGTCGCTGCCGCATCCTCCCAATGATTCTCTCTCTCTGTCTCTCTCTTCTCTGCAGCTTAAAACCTTTGGATCACCAGAGTGGGCAGTCTCCCTCTGTCCTGTCCTCTCCCTCTCTTGAACACCCTCCCTACCTTAGTGCCCAAATGTATATCCCACCCATCCATGGCAACCTCCCACCAGCAGTAGATCCCCAGGGGGGTGGTCCAGGAGTAACCCTTTCCTTGTACACCTTCCAACCCCAGATAAGTACCTACCAAGGCATGACCTGTACCCACTAATTACCTATGGGCATGGACTGTGCCTTGCCTTAGGTTCTAACCCCACCAAGGAGGGGGGTTACAGACACAAGAGGAGTAAGAGAGATAGAGGGGGTGGCAGCAAAATGGACATTGATAATCATTGGATAACAGTGGTCATGAATCTCTTTTTAAGAGGCAAAAAGAAGAGGGTTAAAAATCCATTATGGTTCATGAGGGAAGTAGAGGAAGCTATGAGGACTAATAAAAGGGCATTTGAAAAAAATCAGAACAAGCCAAAAAAGAAACAAAACAAGAATGTGCCTGAATCTTGTGGAAATGGTTATGTATTAGCCAGGTTTTCTTATTAGTAAGGTTTTTTCTTGTAAGTTTGATGTAATACTTTACACATACTGTAGATATAGCATAATGATGTTTAACATGTGTAATGTGTTTTTATAATGTACTGAACATCAGCCTCCCCTTTGTAGGGGTAGGTTGCAATTGCACTTTTAATAAACTCAGATTCAAGCAGAGGGGGACAGGATGGAGTTCTACAGCAGGATGAAAAAGGCCAAACGGATAGGGAGGAAGGCTAAGGCTGACACAGAAATGAGAAATGCAGAGTATACAAAGAAGGGAGATAAGACCTTCTTTAATTACCTAAGGGAGAAGAGGACAACTGGGGAAGGAACAGTCAGACTGAAGCAAGGAGAGGCATGGGAAGTGGAAGATAAATGAAAGGCAACCCTTCTGAACAGATATTTCTACTCGGTGGTTACAGTGGCGGACGAGGGACCTATGCCTGACAGTGCCACCAGGGCAAAGGTGGTAGGAAATGGGGTTAATGTGGATCCTGTTCCAGCAACAGGAATAGTAGATGGCTTCAGTGCACTTAAAATGAATAAATCCATGGGCCCAGATGGCATACATCCACATATGCTTAAAGAGCTGTAAACTGCTAGCTGATCTATTTAATAGTTCACTGATGACAAGGATAGTACCCACTGACTGGAGGATGATGAACACAGTTCTCCTCAAGAATGGGAGCATGGATGATCCTGGGAACCACAGACCTGATCACTGGTATGCCATCACTACAGTGACAACTTTACCATGACCGACACTACAGCAACAACAGTGCCCGGTCCCTTAAAGCAACTCCTACTTCGAGTTGATTAATTTAGTAGTGGGGGGATGTGGGGCAGAGCCTCCTGCATGGGGGGTTGGAGGGGCAAAGACCCCCAAAGAAAACACAATCTGAAGTGACTCCGTTTATGCTGACTGCAAAAGCGGTTGACATAAAGGAGTCGCTGTGATGTCGGTCGACAACGAAATTGTAGACTGACTGTCATAGGTCCCTGACCGCCTAGTATGTATCATGAGTAAGCTGCTGCTAGAGAGCATAATACAGGAAAGGATAGCAATTTTCTTGGAGGCAAATAAACTGTAGGGCAAGAGTCGACATGGGTTTATGGGGTGGAGCTGTGTCATGTCAGACACTCATGATTGATTGATTGCTTTAATTGAGTGACAAAGTCAGTGGACAAGGGACAGGCAGTGGCCATACTGTACCTTGACTTCAATAAAGCCCTCTATACCATCCCATTCTGACTGTTGAAGATGCAGAATCTCAAAGCAGGGGGAAAAATTACTACAGTGCAGACTGACAGAATGCAACAAAGTTTCACAGATTTCTGCATGACAAAAGGGAGTACAGTAACTACCATTGAAATTGCCTTGTTTCCTGAAATATCTCTGCTACAGCATTCTGTAGTATTGTGCTGTATTCTAGCGGGCTCCACTGTAGGTGAGTAGGAAATTGGTTAAGCAATAGGACCCAGAGGTTGTAATAAAGGTGGAATACTCAGAGATTAGGAAGTCACTTGCAGCATGCCACAGGGACTGGTCTTTGGGCTGGTCCTCTTCAACATCTTTTGTTTTTCCCCTTTTTTCTTCACAAAATGTTCTACTCCTTGGTCAGCTCTTTTCAGCAGCCTGACCCTCCTCCCCATGGCTGGTAGTTACCTCTGCTGAATTTACCTTGAGTGTGACTCCCACGGATCCCCCAACCCCGTGGTGGGGCTGAAGGGGGGAGGGCCATCCCCCCCCCCGAACACATATCCAGTAATTACAGGTGTCTGGGCAGTGATGCAGGTCTGGAGGAGATATGCAGGGGCATCATTCAGCCCTTGGATCCTGCATTCCATTTTCCTTCCTCTGCCCTTGCCTCAGCATCATGTCAAGACATGTGCATGGAGGTACACAAGTCCTGCAGATCTGCAACCCCACCCTTCTGAGCGCTCATACCTGCACTATCACTGGGCCCCCACCCAGCGGCAGTCATGGGCTGAGATGGCTGGCCAACCTTCCCCAGGAGAAGAAAGCAGTCCCTGATACTCTTGATCCTCTCCTACTCTGCCAACACCTGGCAACCCTTGCTTATTCGTGAACACGGGTCATGGAGTGACAGGAGGTGAGGCGCTCAATGACTCAGCCCTCCACACCACCAGGCTGTATCTTCTTCAACATCTTACTATCTGCAACTTACGAGTAGGTGATCTAGGTCAAGATACGCCTTTCTGCAGATGATACTAAGATCTGTGGCTGGGTGAATAGTGAAGAGGGTGGTCAGTATGACAAAGGAGGACCTGGGTGGATTGGAAAGGTGATCAAAGGTGTGGCAATTAAAATTTAATGTCAAAATATGATAGGTGATATACATGGAACAACAAATCCTAGCACTGAATACAGGATGGGGGAGGTAGTAGTGGAAGGCACTATGGAGGAAAAGAACTTGGGTGTAATAATAACAGACAACATGACAATATAAGCACAGTGCAATAGGACAGTAGGCAGGGCACGTAGGATGCTGGGGTGCATTTAAAAGTGGGATCACCAGCAGGAGAAGGGAGGTGCTACTGCCACTGTATAGGCCCTGGTTCAGCCTCACATGCAGTAATAAGTTCAGTTTTGGAGTGCATATCTGAAGAAGAACAGCCATGGGAAGGAGGGAGCAGTGCAGAGAGGGGTAACCAAGATGATCCAAGGACAGCGGGAGATGATGTACGAGGAGAGGTTAACCAATCTAAACGCGTACATGCTTGAGCTAAAAAGGGAAAGAGGGTATATGACAGCTATATACAAATATCTCCATGGGTTAAATAAAGTGGATGCCAGGGACTTACATTCAGTCTGAGTGAGAGCACAAACACCATGGACAACTCCATGAAGCTGGCAGGGCAAATTTTATTTATTTAATTAATTTTTTATTTAAGAGGTATATACACTAGTACAATATTTGTTTAGTTTACAAGTTTATAAGAGATACCAGAAGTACTTTTCCAGAGAGAGGGTGGTGGAAGGGTGAAACAGACTGCCAGAGGAGGTGGTCTGTGTGAAATCAGGGGAGGGATTCAGAAGAGGGTGAGTCAGATACAAGGCTGTGGCAAAGACCACACCACAAATAGAGGAGTGAAGTGACTCAGCATTAGGTAGGAATGAGTAGACACAATGGGCCAACTAGCCTTTCTCTGATGACAGATTCTATGGGCAGGATTCACGAACATGGCAGATGGACCCACAGCTGCAGGAAAACTGCAGCGCTAGTGGGAATCCACTTGAGAAGCCGCAGGTTGCCCACAGCTGCGGGTATTCACTAAGGTGGAGCTAGAGTACGACCGGCTCCTTGGAAAATGGCAGCTTGTGGGTTCTGTTGCCATGGACAGCACCACAGCTGCGGGAGGCTGCTAGGGGCATCAGAACCCACCGTAGCACCCTCTGCAACTGCTGCGGCTGTAGATCAGCCGCTACGCAGCTGCGGGCGAATCCAGTCCGCAACAGCAGTTGCGGAGTGGAACTTTTAAAAAATATCATTGTGAATCCTGCCCTATGTGTCTATAATCCTATATTTAATGGAGTGCTCCTTTTAATTATTTTGCATGTAAAAAAAATGCTAAAACAGCCTCAGAAGAGGAAACAAAGGGACATTTCACAAGCCAGGAGAAAAGGCTGATCTAAAACAGAATAAAAGTAAAGATTGAAAATTGTAACTGCTGCTTTGACTTCTGGCTCTGTGGATTTAACAATGATCTCTTTGTCCCTTTTTTCTCTTTCGTCTTATTGGTGGACAATTTACCAACCGCCTCTATAGCACCAGTGAGATCCTGCTCCAGCATGTTACTGGATTGAGCACAGAGGTGAGCTGAATGTGAAATTCCACTGGCAGAATTATGAGGAATGGAAATTCCACTTCTGAAATGCTTTTTAGAATTCCTTTTTTAATTCTGAGGAATTCTGAACAGAATTTTTATGTAAACTGTATAATAATATTCCATGAATTATGAGGAAACTGAATCCATACTTTACATAAACTGCGAAGTACACTTCCATGGTTAATATTCTGCTTTTGGAACTTTGAGATTTCACTTTTAATGGAATTCCACCAAATTAGGCAGAACTTCCAAAATTCCACAAAATTCCAGTGGAAGTGGAATTTGAAAATTCCGCACAGCTCTAGCTAACAGATTTCAATGTAAGTGCTCCTCAGACAATACAGTGAAGTCCATCTAAATGCACACTGGATAAGCCCACATCCTGCTTAACTGCACTCATTCCAAGTTTCCTGTTATTTTCCTCAATGCTCATCAAAAAAAAAAAAGACGGCTCGAATTCCATTTAATTCAGCAATATGTCTTTATTGCTTGCACCAGTGAGCAACATTCTGTGGCCTAAAGCCACTTCCTCAGGCATGGTGGCACATCACTCTTAGTATAACCTGTTAAAGCATTTTAGGAATATGTATTTCTGTTTCAAGACTGATGTGTAGCATCAACCTACTAACCCTCCCAGTATGTACCTTGTTCTCATTTCTTGTCCACCAGCTGCATGTGCACTATGGCTTTGTTAAATGTCATATACTGGGACTGCTCAGATGACTTCTTACTATCAAAACCTGCTGCTCACTGGTGGAAGCAGTAAATACCTATTGCTGAATGAACTGGAAGTCGAGCCTTCAGTGTTTTTGATGATTTCATGGAACTGTGTCTTGAAGGTTGCCTCTGCATTATTTATGTTTTAAGCCCATTAAGGGCTAAAAGTGGGCATCCTGCAACTTTATCTATTTGTTTTTTCAATACTCTCATTTAAAAAAAAAGCCTGATAAGTACAGGTGCACATAGTTCAAATGCACATCTTGCGTAAGCGTAAATGTCTAACGGCTTAAGTACACTTTAAGCGGGAACTGTCAGCAATCCACAATTAAAAAAACAGGACCTATCGGTCCCGATTAGCAAAATGCACTTGCAGTACATTATTTAAATACCTTTCACAGTTGAAATCTTAAACTTTATCTGGTTGATCCTGCAACCCTCTACCCATCATTATTGTCCCAATGTCCCCCACGTCCAGCCCTTTGATGGTGTGACTGATGAGCTAAACCATGGGGGACTCCAATCTGCCACTGTAGTTGCCCAAACAACAGAAATAGATACGAAGCGCAGGCTCACAATGCTGCATTTGCCTCAGTCGATCAGTACTAGCATTAGAAGCATGAACCTGTGCTTCGTATCTCTTACTATTTTAGGGAAACTACAATGGCAGATAGGAGTCTCCTGTGGCTTAGCCCATCAGTTACATAATCAGATGGCTGACTGCGGGGGACTGTGAGACAATAATGGGGGTGGAGGATGGCAGGATTAACCAGATAAAGTTAAAGATTTCAACTGTGAAAGTTATTTAAATAATATACAGTGAGTGTCTTTTGCTAATTGGGACCTGTAGGTCCCGTGTTTTTAATTGTAGATTGCTGAGAGTTCCCCTTTAACAGAGTGGAATAATGTACCAATTGGCCTGTTTAGTATAGCCTGATGTTTAGCATAGCTGCTAGCTCCCAACCCACAAAACACTTTCCAGAATGCCTTTTTGTTCTTTGGTATACAAGTCGACAACGCAGCTGGTAGAGGAGTTCAAGGAAGAGTTGTAGACAGCCTGAATGAGTGGATACAGGTAGCATGAAACATGAAAGGAGCCCCAGGAGCTGGGTTGGGGGTTTTGCTGTAATAGACAGCACAAAAAGTGTCTTAGGGACATTGTCAGGGTAGATAATAAGAAAGGGTGGAAAGAGCGTGTAAGGATCTTGGGAAACCTGATGCGTGGTCTAGAGCATGGCAGCTGGGTTTCAATGCCAAAAAAGGGCAAAATCATGCACCTTAGGGCATAGTAGCCTAAGAACTGCGGGGAGGAACTGTCAGTCACTAAGCAGGAAAGGGACCTTGGGGTTATCTTATCTGATGACCCCAAAGTGGCAGGGTGGCATGAGAAAGCAGTAGGTAGGGTCAGTGGGATGCTGGGATGGGATGCAGAGGGAGAGGTATCTTCAGCAGGAGGTTGAAGGTGATGTTGCCATTATATTGCTTGCTCGTGAGACCCATCTGGAGTATTGTGTCCAGTTCTGGAGGCCATACCTCAGAAGGGACATACACAGGGTGGAGGCAGTCCAGAGGAGGGCAACTAGAATAGTTCAGGGGATGCACCAAAAGCTTTGTGAGGAGAGACTGAAGGATCACAACATGTACACTCTGGAAGAGAGCAGAGCAAGAGGTGATATGATATAGACATACAAGTTCCTCACAGGGTGAACAGGGTTCAGAGGGGGAGTCTCTTTCAAATGAAGAAGAGCACCAAAACCAAAGGGTATACAATGAAGCTGGCGGTGGTGGTGGTGGTGGTGGTAGTGGGAAGGGGGTTAGGAGAAATATGAGGAAGTACTACTTCACTGAAAGAGTAGTGGACACCTAGGATAGGCTGCCAGTGGAAGTGGTAGAGGCAAATAGGGAAATATTAGGAAATGGGCAGGGACCAGTTAGGGTCTGCAGAGACAAACTAGGCAGGGACCACCTGAGCAGACTGGTTGGGCCAAGCGGTCTTTTTCTGCCAACAAATTCTATGTTTCTATCCTTTTATAATGATGTAGACAATTTGGAAGTTGTGCCAGTGGTGAGATCATGCTTTTTCTGCATAAATGCATAGCCTGATTATGTAGACAAAAATGTTGTTCCCAGCTGTGTGCACTGAAGTGGTCACCTCAGTATTATATTCAGTGGCAAAGTTTTGTATGTGTAAAATATGTAAGGAATAAGCCATGACAGGCTGTGGTTTAAAGATTTCGATAACACCCCAGGGGCATAATGAATCAATGCCGAAGGAACAGTGGTTTTACAGCCCTGGGAACTGCATCAACATCCTTTTAACCACAGCCCGGAGTGGCTTATGTCACTTATAAAGGGTCATTTGAGGTTGTGGCTAAAGGAAAAATACAGAAATAGATGCAGACAAGGAAGAAATTTTATTTATAAGGAACTGAATACATTAAGTAGTCCACTTTAATAGAAATATGGCAGATTCTGGCTGTTGAGTGCTGCTTATTGCAAACTTAAACCCCACTCTTTGAGGTCAGCTCTGTGCAAAAGGCATCATTTGAGGAAGACAGAGAGGAAGCGAGCGAGAAAGAGAGACAGTGAGAGAGAGAGAGAGAGAGAGAGAGAGAGAGAGAGAGATGGATGGGGACTTTGGTTCAGGTGCTGATTAAACAGCTAAACTCCGCTGTGTAAGTGGCAGTTTTATGGGAATGATTCAGTCGAGGGACATACTGTACCAGTGTGAATGATTCTGTTGTCACAAACAGAAGCATATGATTTTAGTGTAGGAAATGCAGTGGGTACAGATGAAGTCCAAAGAACAAATAAGCTGTTTTCATAAAAAGAACTAGAATGTCTGAAAATGTGAATGTTGTTTGAATGTTATTATATTTGATGCCAGCTTATGACAATTATCATTGTTCTGCATAAATTTAGAACATTGATTTACATGACTGTATTTATACAGTACCTGGTTTGCTTGTGATTTAAGTTTACCTAGTATATTTCCACTGTGAAAAAACATATTCTTTTGCAGTGGGGTCATACTTTCATTGACTTTTTATGCTAGTAGTAATAAAGTGCAGCAGATTACATGACCTTTTCCAATCACACAGTGACCTTGTGAATATGGTGGGATATGAGAGACCTGTGATATTCTGCTGAGCAGCATTCTACCCCCAACTACAAAGATTCCCAAGAAGTGTAACTGGCAATATTGCATCTACTATGCATGAACTTTTTTCTTGAGTCTGACACAAAGATCCAGAAGGTGTTCTTGCCTATTGGCTATGAACACAAAATTCCTTAAGAAGGCCCCTTATGAAGCAATACCCTGTCCAAAATATGTGGAGCTCTTGATTTGTCCATTGATTCCCCACAGAGATAAACCTCACAACTCGGGTCTGCGCCATCTGACTAACTGCTAGATGGTCAGACAGGGACTGCAACAACCCTGTACAAAGTAATTGAACTGTCAAAACAAAATCAGTAGAGCCCATAGGCATTTAATACTGACTACTGCAGGGGGTCTATTTATGTGATAACATGACGTTTAATTTCCTGCCAAGTATTCTCTGCAGTGCAAAAGACCACAAATTATAGCAATAAATGTACAAACAAGCACAAAAGAACAGCTTTTTATAATTTGCAGAGTTACTCAAATGGCTGATAGAAACCAGAACGTGTAAGCGAAAGTCACTTACCAAACCAGTATACATTAAAGAGAAACTGTATACCCATGTATTCAAATACATTGGGCCACATTATCATCCTCAAAGGGTGGTGGCACAAAATGGAGGGCAAGCTGTCATTACATTTTGTACTATGCACAAAGCCCCTAATTAGTTGCAATGGTGGAGCTCCCCCCGGAATTAACTAAAAAATGCAAATTGACTTTCCAGATGTTAGTGGAAATAGAGTTTGCACCTGCTAACATGCTAGTATGCAATGCTAGCTGAGTTCTAGAACAGTATAGCATTAGCTGTTATTATGACATGCTGCTTTGAGTTAATAGAGCTTAGAAGCTGTACTCTCAATCTGTCTCAAAAATTAGACTTCCACCCTCAAGAAGGTGCTACATGGCTTGGCCCTGCAACTAAAGGAATCACCACTCAAGAGGACTCTACCCTTAAAAGTGCCCAAAGGACTCAGCCCTGAAGGTTAATGGAACTGTGGGATAGAATTGACCCCAAGGAGATACAGGAAGCATAAGCAGAGGCAGCTACTGTACAAGTGCCCTGGCTACCCATCTGTCTCCTCTAAAGTGCAAGGCCTCATTCTAAATCTTATTGGAGCATCAAGCCTTTAGAAACATAGAAAATTATTGGGAGAATAGGATGGCGAAGCCCACCCAGTCTGCCTATGGGTTTACTGCCTATTGTGCCTCCACAGACACAAAATGGTCTCCTGGGACTCTGTCCTTTTGCAGGACAGCAAGCCGTTAATGCTAAGTAAGAAGCCCTAGAGGGGCAGTGATGTATTGCTAGTGATGGGTGTTGATGCCATTATAGTTGGTGGGGCTTCAATGCCTGAAGAATGAAATAGGTTGTAGAGGGTGAAGCCCTGAATGAATGCATAGAGTAGTTAAATGAGAACATACAGCCTTAGAGAAGTGAAGCTGAACAACCGCCAGAGCAGCCAGGCAGGCAGCAACTGAGCATGTGAAGCAGCATATCAAACAGTAGCTACAGATGAGGGAGCAATTGGGAAGAAGAAGCAACTATTAAAAGAGGAGCCCCCTAGGGCAATAATCACCTAAAAAAAAAAAAGACTTGGCATGGACATGCCCCACAAATCATGACCTGTAAGTCAGGGGACCACTATGGCAGATGGAACAGATGCTGAAGGAGCCACCAAGCAGGAGAAGGACAGGAGTCAGCCAGCAAGGGGTTAAAGATGGGGGGGTACAAAGAAAAACAGGGAAACAAGCAGGACAATCATAGCAGTGCAGGAGAACGTAGTCGCAGAACACTATGCCAGTAGTGGAGCAGAGAGCAGCTGCCACTTCTGGCAAACAAAAACAGAGGCAGGGCGGTCACAGTAACTAGAAGCTGCTGCAGGAAACTTGGAAGACGAGGAGGCAGAAGAGCCATGAGGAGTAATGGAGCCCCAAAACAGATGGAGAGGCAGCAGTCCCAAAATCAGACAGAACCAGCAGAGAAGCTGCTAAAGCAAGAGAGGAAGTCTATCTAATGAGGGTGATGGGGAGCAGCCATAAAGAGGTGCTTTCCAGACAGCTAAGGTGCAATCACGGAAAGGGAATGGCAGGAGACAGCAGGACAACTGTGGCCTAACCAGGACCCACTGATGCAAGAGGTCTAGAACTGGTGGAAGCAGAATGTCAGGAGCAGACAAGCATGAATCCTGAGAACAGAGGTACAGTCTGGAGGAACTGGCAGCAGATGTTGGAGGGGAACCTGCCAAGCATTGGAGGAGAATGTTCTGCAGATAAGCAGCAATAAAACAAGCCCTAGCTCCTGAGCTATAAATCATGCATGGGGGGGTGACAATTCCCCTGCTGCCGCACTAAACCACAGCACTATCACCTACATTTTCTTTGTCCTACAACAGCACTCCAGTTCACAAGCACGCATTCTGCAGCCGGGATAGTGATGGTTCCCATGCCTTGTGACTGGCCATGCAGGGAAGCTTCAGTGAGGTGTCTGACAACCATTCAAGGGCAGGACTTCTGCTAGTGCATGCTTCTATTAGATGCACTACCAGAAGCCCTTCCCCACCTAGATGTCACTTACCTCCTTGTAACAACTACAAAGCCTGCACTCTGTCTTCCTGACTGAATTCTGCAATTAGTTAATAAGCCTTACCCCATGCCACCTGCCCCTCCCTTACTGACTTCCATAGAAAGTCTGAGGTAGGGGACTTTCCCTCATAAAGAAATTGAGCCTTTTCTTGGGAATGTAACAAGGGCAGTGCTGTGACCATTGAACAGGCAGTGTTGTGACTGTTGGTGGTGAGGCAGTGATGTAATTATTAAAAGTTTGGCAGTGCTGTGATTGTTATAGGGAAAGACAGTGCTTTAACTGTATATGTTGGGGCAGTGATTTGACTGGGTGGGGAAAGTGTTAGGGATATTTGGGAAGGGGCAAGGATGTCAGAACTTTGCAAAATGTGAAGGGCTGATGTTTGAAAGTACACATAAAGCATATACTGTAATGGTGGGCTTAATTTTGATAGGGCACTCTAAGGGGCGCAAGTGTACAATGATGGCAGCCTATCATCCCCCTTAACTCAATGATTCAAGCACCCATGGGAAGGGGCAGTGTTCGGACATTTGTGAATGGGGTAGCTTTGTGACTGTTGAAATGAGGGAAGTGCTGTAAGTGTTGGGGCTGGGGTCAATGCTGTGATGGTTGGGGGCAGTACTGTGACTATTGGGTAACAGGGTATTGTTGAAGCATGTGCTGTGACTGCTGGGGTGGGGAAGTGCTGTCGACTGTTATGGGGCAGGGCAGGAGTGTGACAGTTTAGGGGTAGGGGATAATGCTGTGGTCGAGTGGGGCTGTTGTGTGGTGAGGTGGGGGAACAGTGCTTTATGGTTGACCTGCTTCCTGGATCAGGGGCATAGAATCCCCCTTCATACTCTAATACATAACAAAGTTCATCCACTTTGGTGCCCTTTTAATACCTCTGAACTTTTCCTAGTTTTCCAAAACTGGATATTGGACTAGGAGACTACAGTAATACTCTAAAAGAGGGTTCACATTAAAAGTCAGGAAATTATAAATCTTTTAGTCTTTCCTCAGATGTATTCCCAACAGAATGAACTAATCATATCTAGGTTACTTGCCAGTAGATTAAATGCTAGTACAGTGCTATGTAAATATATACAAAAACATTGCCAAGCACAGTACATAAAAAAAAAAAAAAAAAAAAGAATCAGGATGCTTTCTATCAAGTCAAATGACAACTTTAAGATCAGAAAACAGTGCACTCCAAAAAAAAAGAAAAAGAAACAAACATAAGACATAAGGCATGGTTAATTAATTCTACTGGAAGCTTCATAGCTAGGAATATGTTCCTTACTATTAAAGCTGCAACAGAAGTATATATATATATATATATATATATATATATATATATATATATTAATTAACAAAACTTTGTTTAAAACAAAGTTAGGGTTCTAGACATAGGTCTATAACCAAAGTGATACAGATCAGGAAATTGGATATTAGGGTTTACAACTGTTATACCTCTCCCCACAAAACCCTACCATTGTAACCACACACCCGCCTCACACACACAAACAAACATCAGGGTGTGCCTTGCTTAGGGCTTGTGGGCCCCACCCCAACCCTACCGCTTCATAGCACCACCCCATCCTCCACACAACAACAAGCATCGGGGTGTGCCTTAGGTCGAGCACCCTAACGCTCACCCTATTCTCTATACTATACCATGCCAGGTTCCTTACAGATGGAATGGGGTGAGCATTAGTGTCCACAACCCTAAGGCACACCCTGACACTTGTTGGTGTGTGGATGGTGGTGATGGTGGTGGTGTTGTGATGGTAGGGTTGGGGGGAGTGGGGCCCATGACATCAGGCACCCCACAGTGCTTTGTTTGTGCGAGAGAGTAGGGTGTGTGGTTACAATGGAGAGGTTTGGTGGGGAGGCTATAACAGTTGTAAACCCTAACATCCAATATCCTGACCTGTATCACTTTGGTTGAAGACCTATGTCTAGAACCCTAACTTTGTTTTAAACAAAGTTTTTGTTAATTCATTTCCTTACTTTTTGAAATAGTAAAATAGTATTCTAGTTTTGTGGGGGTTTTTTTGTATTTTTGCTGCAAATTTTCAACACTGCCTTTTTGGGACCCCACCTTATGAACACTGAAACTTTCATTTTGTTACTCAGTCCCAAAAGGTGATTTTGAGCAGCAACTGCGCCATTTCGTGCCACTGCTGTGTAAACACATTTTGGGTAGGATGTGAGAAATGACAGGTGTGTTGTTCATGAGATGGTGTGAAAAAATCCTAATGTTGAAAATCTGGAGTGAAAATATTACAAATTGGTGAAGTTACGAATATGTGTAGAAATTGCTTAATGCATACTCGTAAGACAGTCATTTTTGGGAATTGTTGCACCACATTTTCAACAGGGGCTTTTTGGGACCTCCCCTCATAAACACTGGCACTATCATTTCATTAATCAGTCCAGAAAGGAGATTCCACATAGTGAACGTGAAATCACCTTTCAGGACTGAATAACAAAATGGTAGTGACAGTGTTCATGAGGCGGGGTCCCAAGAACCCCATGTTGAAAATTTGGGGTAAAAATTCTTAAAAATGACTGAGATATCAACATAAGCTGAAAACCCCACTGAGAGCCATAATACAAGCCTACCTTGATTCCTCAGTTTGTGGTTGGGCTTTGAAGAGTGTGTATGTGTCCCAGTCCAGAGAAGATGACAGCTGCTGACATCCAGAGGTAAGTATAGAGTGGGAGGTTGGGTGGGGAGGTGGGTTCTCAGTGGGAAGGTCGAGATGGGGGACAGGGGAGATGATGAGGAACCCTTTTCTTTTTTTTAGGATTAAAAAAAGATGGGGACAGTTTAATTTTTTTTATGGCAGGGATAACTTTATTTTGGGACACTGGGAGTGGGCTCCCTAGTGTCCCATAGTGCTGGGGGTTCATAATGTCAACACAGAGATTGGGCAGCCAGATGTCGGCGAACACTATTAATATTTCAACTGGCGGGGGGGGCATTCGACCCTGGGTGTGGGCTTCCCAATGTCAGAAACAACACTGAAAAAAAGTAAAGGTTTTCGGCACACTGGGGGTGGTCTCGCTAGTGTGCCACAGTAACAGAGGGAGAAATAAATCCCAACACGGGGATTGGGCACCCTGATGTCAGCACAGAATAATAAGAATGGACTGTGGGGGTGGTGGTGGGGAGCATCTGACACTGGGGGTGGGCATCCCAGTGTCGGAAACAATAAAAAATTATCAGGAAGTTAATGTTTTTAGTGCACTGGGGATGGTCTCCCCAATGCACCACATTAGTGGAGGGTTAAAGAAATGCCACAAAAGGGATTGGGACCCCAATGTCAGGAAACACTAATTACAAAGGGGGTATGCCTGGAAAAATGACAGTTCGATGCAGGATTCTGCATTGCAACATGACAGTTCGGTGCAGGACTCTGCATCGTAAAATACCACTTCGATGCAGGATTCTTCATTTATTAATTTATTTTATTTATTTGTTTGTTTATTTAAAAGTTTTACCAGGCAGGCATGCTGAACAGGCTACTGTTCAATTCCAGATGCATCCTGGGGGTAGGGGGCTATGGGAAAATACATATAGCGTACAGTGTACAATAACAGCTGGCAAGACAATTCAAGATACAATATTACATTCAAGAGATAATATAAGAGCAAAATAATCATCATCATTCTGAATCTAACATGGCAGTTCGTTGCAGGATTCTGCATTGAACTAGAATCCTATGCTGATGCAGGATTCTGCTTCGAACTAGAATCCTATGCCTCCAGGGACATCTACCATATATACTTGCATATAAGCCAAATTTTTTGACCACTTTTTTTATTGCTTTATCAGGTACCTTGGCTTATAAGCAGATCAGTAGGTAAAATACAGTAATCAATCTCGCCGGAACAGAACTTCAGCTAAGTACTGGTACACCCTCCCCATCGGTAACACTTCACAAATACTAGTACAGATCTAGCACATTTATCTAGCTACCCAACTAAAACAGTGCCATAAGTGTAACATGTAAACAAACTTATTTTCCCTTTCTAAAGAAACTCCTGCCACATGTTGAAGCCCTTTGCTCACATCCCCACCTGTCACTTCCTTGAATTATGTTCATCTGGTGCTCTGACTCCCTCCTAATAAGTCTTCATGGTTTCTGTAAACCAGAACCTTGAACCCTTGAACAAACACAGTACCTGTGTAAAAGGTATCTGAAACTGTCCTTCCAGACCAGCGTTTCTCTCCCTCTGCACTGCTGTCTCCAGTTGTGTCTCCAGTCACGGCATGCTTCACTACCTCCCCCCAGATGGACCCGATATCGCACTGGCTTGGGAATGTATTGAGCTAGGCTTTTCTGACATCAAGGAAGATGGCACGAAATTAAAAACAGGACTGCAAGTACTAGCAATGACATTTTTTTTATTATAATCATGTTGTGGTTTTCAATTGATGTGCAGTGATTGTCAAAAATTTTTTTTTTTATTACTTGCCCGGTTCCCACGGCTTTCAGAGGAGGCCTCGTACCTCCTCCTACTCTGTCCACCAGGGCAATCCCAAAGGCATCCCCATCCCCCAGCTTCATCGTACTCGTAGGGCCAGGGTATTGCGAATTTTTCCTTGATTTTTCTTCCCAACCCCTAGGACACCTGCACAAAGGACATACATCCAGACTTGGCGACGTGCTGATGCATGCCATCAGTCAAGCGCCTAACGGCATCCCCCCTCCCTGACTACATGAAACAGAGACGCCAGTGCCCTGAAAGCCTGTGCTTCCACCAGCTTCAGGAGTGTCGGGTTCATGCAGCGATCCGGTATCCCACCCCTGAAGGAGGAGAGCATCCCATGGGATGCTCAGTCCTCCTTTGCTCCACCAACCCCCAGCAACCCCGTGTCCGTTTCTGAACCCAGATCGCCAGCGCAGTGCAAGGTGTGGCATCCAGTGCCTCAATTCTCAGTGCCACTGTCAAAACATTTTGTAATAAATAAGTTTGTCTTGGCTTATATGCAGGTCAGTCATGTTTACAAAAATTACCTGCTTGCATTGGGGGGGGGGTTGGCTTATACACGAGTATATACAGTATTTTTTTCCCTTAGGATATAATGGGCTCAATTCTCAAAGGGGTCTGCATTCGGCACAAGCTGCGGCAAACTGCAGCTTGCACCAATGTACCCTGCACCAGGGACCCTGCACCCGATTCAGGCATGGGACGCATCCCGGAGCCTAAGTCCCCTTATGCACAGCAGCACTCCCCATGCATCTAGCACATGGCGCATGGATGGGGTGTGCCGCAAGCCCCCTTGTGGCAATGCCCAGCTGGTACCCCCATCCCCGATTGTCCCAGTGCAGGCCAATGACCCTCCCAGTGGTGGTCCAGCTCCCCACCAAAACAGATAGTGCCCACCCCATCTCCAGATATAGCAGGAGACCAGCATAGCCCTCCACACACCTCCATGGAGGTCCCCGACTGCCTGGAATGTGCAGTGGACTGTACAGTGTACACGCTAATATTAGCACGTAAACTGTACAGTCCGCTGCACATTGGTCAGTCGGGGACCTCTGCGGAGGTGTGTGGAGGGCTATGCTGGTCCATTGCAATATCTGGGGATGGCGTGGGCACTACCTGTTGGGGTGAGGGGGCAGTATTCCACCATGTGGGTGGCACTAGCAGGAAATGTACAGGGGCAGCATCAGGGTTCTGGGGGGGACAGTACCATGGGTATGACATGGGCCCTGGCACCACTGGAGGACTGCAGCATAGTTCCGCATACTGGGGTTGTGCCCAGCAGAGCATTTTCTAAGTCCCCTTAGACCAGCCCTGGCTGGTCTAAGGGTACTTAGAATTCTGCCGTCAGGGCGCAGTTTGTGAATCCTGTGCCTGGGCTGTGGCAGCTTGCATCTGCCTCAGTGCCTCCTGCACCTTGTCACAGCCCAGCTCTGGGTGCAGGGATGGTGCAAGCCCCATTTGGGGCAGGTGGCCTATGATTGATGCAGGCCACCTTTGTGGATTGTGTGGAGGCAGCCCTGGATGCAAGGTGCACCTTGCACCATATCTGTTTGGTGCAAGCACCTTGCGTCAGACACAGGGCTTTGAGAATCGGGCCCAATGGGAATAAGAACATTTCATAACTTTGAAATGGATTCATATTTTTTCACCAAACATTCAAAAGGCACATCTGTGAGGCCACAGTTTTCTACCCTGAATATTTCAGCCCTGTAGCCATAGCCATTTGTGAGATACAGGTTGACAAAGAAATAGCAAAAAACATAACAATCTCTTATTTTCAACACTCTGTATCTCAGAAACCACACCAGGGATTCAAACCAAATTTTGCATATCAATAGACCTGCCCCTTTTGAAGATGCGTGCAAAATCTCAAGCAGATCTGTTGAACCTGCACAAAGGTATTACCCTTCAAAAATTGGCCTTTAACATTAAATGCTTGCACTAACCCTAACTATAGCTGCACTACCGTGCAGCTATTATATTATGGTAGCACGGTAGTGCTACCATAGTTAGGGTTGAGGAGCCATTTCTATGTTAAACCCCAAAACTTTGCACCTTAATAACTTTGCAACCGTTTGATGGATTTGCCTGAAATTTGGAATTTATGATCAAGAACCATAGGCCTTGGGATCTGCCAAGTTTTGTACTGGTCAGATATATGGCTGTGGAGTTATTAAGTGTGATCTGTGCACGCATTTACGCTTTTCTGGAGTTCTGTGGTCGTGCCTACAGGTCGTACGGTTTGCATGACTGGCCCAAAATCTTCAGGGAACGTGCAGCCAGGGTCCCCAATGTGCCTTTCAAAGATTTCATGAAAAAATATTAAACGGTTCAAAAGTTATTCAAAAAACAGTTTCCCATTATAAGTCAATGGGAAAAGTTAACAAAAAGTTCAACACTTTTGCAAATGCATTTTACTTTCATAAATGGGCCTGTTACTCCATGAATTGGCCATTTTGTTTTCAGTTGGTGATCAGAAAAATGGTTGGCATTTAAATTTGGACCCTCTAGCAACCTAATTTTTTGTATTCACCTAGTCGGGCCCTGAGGATGCTTGCCATGTCTTTATTTTGTGTAAAACACCCCAGAAATATGTTTTTCAAATTTCTGGAAAAAGTACCTTCACAAATTACTTTGCTTATGCTCACGAAAGTGTATGCAGAAATCTAGCGAAAGCTTCGCTAATTACGACAGTAGTTTTCTAGTCTGTGGGAAAATGACAGCAATTCTTTGTCACTGCGCTGCAAAATAACCGTTGGGAGTTTTGAGCTGAAATTTGGAGGGAACGGAGCCGACATCTCACAGATGTGCCTTTCAGTGTTGTATTGAAAAAATATTACACAGCGGCAAAGTTACAGCACTCCAAAGTTGATGGTTTTTCCCACAGGATAACATTACGGCACCCGACGCATTACAGAAATCCTTTGGCACCCTGCTGCAAAATAACGGTTTGGTCTTTTTTCCTGAAATTTGGAGGGAAGACAGCCAACAGCCCACAGATGTGCCTTTCAGTAGTTTGGTGAAAAAATATCACACGGCGGCAAAGTTACGGGACTCCAAAGTTGACATTTTTTCCCATAGGATAACATTACGGCGCCCAACGCATAACAGAAATCCTTTGGATCCCTGCTGCAAAATAACGGTTTGGTCTTTTTTCCTGAAATTTGGAGGGAAGACAGCCAACAGCCCACAGATGTGCCTTTCAGTGGTTTGGTGAAAAAACATTACAGGGAGGCAAAGTTATGGCGCTCCGAACTTTTCTTTTTTTCCCATAGGATAACATTACGGCGTTTGCTGCGCCTTTCAGGGCCCGTATCTCGGAAACGGTGTGAGATACGGACTTTTCGTCGGAAAATTTCTTAGCCCCCTAATGGGGCTAAGATTTAAACTAGCCAGGACAGTTGTAAATAATATGACTTTTAAATTTTTTTTCTACGTCGTACGGTTCCTGAGATATAATGTATTTAGTATTCCAAGATCTCATTTTCTGCGCCGATACTCATTATTTTGCATACATCATTTGTACTCACTGTCTTTCTCGATGCAGGTTTTGGGAAAAACCAGCCTGTGCGCTTACATTACTGTTACTGTTGCCCTTTCCGCTTGCGGTTCCGTACCCGTTTCACTTACCGTTGACGTCTGCGCCACCATGTGCGTTATCCTTTGCATTTTCATTTGAGCTTGCGTTTCTGTTATTTTTTGCCATTTTCTGTCTACAGTACTGTTTATCTTTCTGTTTCACTTTACATCACCATGCCCATTGACATTTCTGTTTGCAGGCACCATGTTACTATGTGAAAACACATCACGTGGCAGACCATTCCCGTCTACGCCACCATGTGCGTTACCCTTTCTGTTCTCATTCGTGCCTGTGTTACCATGTGTGCCACTGTTTGCATTTCTGTTTGCGTTGCTGTCCCTGTTAGTATGCCACAGGCAGACAGGCGGGAGTTGGGGCCCAAAGGGCCTCTGGGCCTCCGCCACTCACATATGGGAGCGCTGGGGCCCAGGGGGCCTCAAGGCCTCCCGCTGCTGCATTACATTCACTATTTCTTGTTATCATTCTCAAAAGTAGGAAATTAGAGGCAAAAAACTCAGTTTAATGCATTAGTTAGAGTTGTTCCACAGTGACAAAAGTGAGGAAATTCGCTGTTGGGTTGAAAACCCCTTGCACCCACCCACCCCCAACCCGGCATTGGGTTGTGCATTGGGATCATGGTCCTAACTCTCACCCCATTCTCCTACTTCTGCTGCTTTACACAGGTCATGGGGTGAGGTTGGGCTGATGATCCCAATGCACACTAACTCACCCGCATCATCCTTTACGTTTTCATTTGCGCTTGCGTTTCTGTTACTTTTTTGCCATTTGTGTGTACCGCACTGTTTCTCTTTCTGTTTCACTTTGCGTCACCATGCCCATTGACATTTCAATTTACAGGCACCATGTTACTATGTGACCAGACATCACGTGGCACACCATTCCCGTCTACGCCACCGTGTGCGTTACCCTTTCTGTTATCATTCGCGCTTGTGTTACCATGTGTGCCACTGTTAGCATTTCTGTTTGCATTGCTGCTCCTGTTACTATGCCACAAGACATCATGTGGCGGTGCGCGGGGCCCTTACATTCACTATTTCTCAATATCATTCTCAAAAAAAGGGAAATTAGAGGCAAAAAACTCAGTTTAATGCATTAGTTAGGGTTGTTCCACAGCGACAAAAGTGAGGAAATTAAGCTGTTAGGGTTGAAAACCCTAACTCGAGTCACACCCAGCACACACACACACACAGACACACACACACAATCAAGTATGGGGAGGACCAAGTCAACACAACCAATGACAGACATCCAGCAGCAGGTGACAGAAATAACAAACAATTGTCTAAATGTACTCGAGACATCCCCACCCACCTGACCAGGTACTGCATGCTCAGTGGAGATCAACAGCAAAACTGAGGCCATGTACACCAAACGTACACATCCCTGATTGCAGCTGCACCCAACGTACCACACTTAGTAGTTGCATGGCCTTACCTACCGATGCCCCACACCATACCACAACTGGTTCTGTGCCGTTATTCAATATAAATGCTGAAGGTGCATGATGACAGTTGTAGAAAGGTTTTAACACTACTGAGTATACATTAATTAAGAGAAGCACATAAATTAACTACAAGACACTAGCATGCTCAAGATAAAAGTAGTGATACATTTAGTAGGTGATTTACATAGTAGTACATTTACTGCAATGGTTTACTCAACATAGAGAGGCTGATGTAAACGTATGGAAAAGCATTGCCTGTTCAACGCTGTGAAATTGGTACTGCCAGTATCACATGCATTCTTACTGATGAAGGTGTACTGCTGATGTACATACATAGACCTTCAGTGTGTTTCAATATTAAAGATGCAGTAAGTATTCTTTGTCAGAAAGATTGTAATTGCATGGATCAGGCCAAGCAACTTCTAAATATCATAGCACTACTGAGCAAACAATGATGTACCTGTATCGGACATGTATATAGGATAGATTTTCCTGTAGGCACTTACTGAGTATGTTGTACCTGATAAAGACAATCTCATTGCATCTGTGATGACTAACTTATTCAAATAGTAATACATTTGCTATTGTTGCAATGAGTGATCTATGCCACTTATGGACACAGTGTGATTTTTTTAACAGTTGTTTCATACTCAGGCTGTATGCCTACTGTTTGGGTTTGCCACACTTCTGTCACTGATGCTATCAAAGTGATAACTATGTTAATTCTGCTACAACAGGAATCAAGTAGGTATGGTGTACATATAAACAGAATGTCTTTTAGTATTGATTTAACTCATAATGGGGTAAATGTACTAGGACAGCAAGGGTTATCCTCTATCACTGAGTCTGTCAGTTATAATCACACTAGGGTTTCGATGACTGTAATGATCAAGTTACACTGTTCATCTTCATGAGTTCATATTCACAGCCATTCTCCAGCAACTAGACAGTGTATGGTGTAACTGGGTGGGACACTGTGTTTACAAAGCTGCTGCAGTGCCTAGCAGAGGGAGAGTATCTACTCATAAAGACAATTAAGCAATAAGGCATGACCAACAGTTATGTTAAATGGTCTGTTAATCACCCTGTAGGGTTTAATGTTGAATGAGGCATATCCGGTGCCACATGTCGCTAGACAGTGATAAACTGACCATTAACATAATACCTGGGAGTGGCTATTGCTATCATAAAAAACTGTTTTTAAACAACATTAAACCATGTTCATCATATGGTTAGGCTCTACATGTATGTTAATAAAAACTAAACATAAGGCTGTTACAATGTTTACAGTCAATTAGAAAGCTGCATTTCTCAAACCCTTGTTATAATCAGAGATATTATACCTGTACAACTCCTTGGTTTTGCTTAACTCTATTGCTCAGGTGGCCCACCACAAGTGGTGTGGTGTGGTGTGGGGCATCGGTAGGTAAGGCCATGCAACTACTAAGTGTGGTACATTGTGTGCAGCTGCAATCAGGGATGTGTACGTTTGGTGTACATGGCCTCAGTTTTGCTGTTGATCTCCACTGAGCATGCAGTACCTGGTCAGGTGGGTGGGGATGTCTCGTAGTACATTTAGACAATTGTTTGTTATTTCTGTCACCTGCTGCTGGATGTCTGTCATTGGTTGTGTTGACTTGGTCCTCCCCCATACTTGAATGTGTGTGTGTGTCTGTGTGTGTGTGGTGCTGGGGGGGTGAATTCAGAGTTAGGGTTTTCAACCCTAACAGCGAATTTCCTCACTTTTGTCACTGTGGAACAACCCTAACTAATGCATTAAACGGAGTTTTGTGCCTCTAATATATATATATAGATATATATATATCTATATATATATATAAAACTTCATTAATGCACTTATTAGGGTTAAAGTGACAAAAGTAGGGAAATGTGGTGGTAGGGTTTCCAACCGTAACACCCAACCCCCACCCTGCAAGCAGCAATAGGGAAAACCATTACGGTTTCATCTCTCTTGCCTCTTTGCAAATCAGGTGTGGGTTGTGCTTTGGAAATATCAACACTAATGCTCAAGCTCACCCCATTCCATCAGTAAATAAGATGAAATGGGGTGAGCATTGAGATGACTCAATGCCAAGGCACACCTACACCCTGATTTGCAAAGAAAACAGAGAAGTGAGAACCATAATGTTTGTCCTGTTGCTGCCTGAAGGGTGTGGGTGTGTGTTAGGGTTTGAAACCTCAATGCCACAATCCCTACTTTTGTCACTTTAACCCTAACTAGTGCATTAACAAAGTTTTTTGCAATGAATTTCCTTACTTTTTGAGGTAGTGTAATTGTATCCTTATTTGCCTGTGGAATCACAGGGCCCAATGGGCCCTGTGCACCCATCCCTCCATGTATGTGTATGTGTATGTTGCTGTGGAGGGCCCTGCACTTCCATTTGTAGCACAACAGCAACCAAATTGTTATCATAGCCTTCTTATTATCCCACCTCATGTACCCTGTACTGAAACTTTTCAAATCCTCACCAAAACTTCATTCTGCACCACCGCAATGTTATTTCATTCTAAAGGCGCAAAAGCACATTTTGGCAAAGATCTGAAAAATGACAATGACATTTCTTGACTTAGTGTAAAGAAATGCTATGTTGAAAATCTGAGGTGAAAATATTAAAAATGATGAAAGTTACGGGACAGTGCAGCTTAATTTCAATGTATGTGCATAACTTTGCTATTTGAATATACTTTCACCCCAAATTTTGAACATACCCTTCTTATGATCCAACCTCATGAACAAGGGTGGTGAAAATTCTCAAATCCTACCAAAAGATGATTTCACCAAGTGACCTTTTGGATTGGATTTGCATATTCCACTGACATTGTTCATGAGGTGGGTTCCCAGAAATGCCATGTTGAAAATTTGGTGTAAAAATCTGCAAAAATGGCAAAATTATGCATCGAAGTTAAAATCTCATTGAAATACATTGGACTGCATTTACCTTATTTCTCATATAACAGTTGCTGTTTCCAGCAGCAAGACGTGTCTTTAATCAGAGAGTGGATCTTCACCCTGGGACCTGTTCAGGTGAGTGAGGGTGTGTGAGAGGGGTCTTGGGGGCTGCACGGTGGTGGGTGCTAAGTGAGATATCGGGGTGGGGGGGTCACATCACCAAAGGACCATTTTCTTTTTACAGATTTAAAAAAAAGACATTGAGGGACAGTTTTCTTATTTTCAGTCTGCAATGGACATCAGAGGGTGGGGAATGCCACTAGATACCAAGAAAACCAAATAGATCAAGGGGAACAGCCAGTGGATGGTGAGTAATGCCACTAGACACCAGGGATAAAGCAAACATTTACAGGGATGGGCTTAGGAGGATGGGGGGCACCACTAGACAGCAGGGATACATAAAATATTTATGAGGATGTGCATCAGAAGGTGGGGTGCCACTAGACACCAGGGATATATTAAGCATTTATACTGATGGCCATCAGAGGGTGGGGGGATGCCACTAGACAGCAAGGAAATATATAGTAATTATGGGGGCAGCCATCGGACAGTGAGGGGGCTCCATTAGACATGAAGGTAAAATTACAAAATTATGAGGAAGGCCGTCGGAGGGTGGGGGTACCACTGGACACCAGGGAAAAATATTAAAAAATAAGGGGACAGGATGGAGGAGGCACCACTAGACACCAGGGAAAAAATGATAAAAATAACAGGGATAACAATAGGAGAGTGAGGGAGGTGCCACAAGACACCAGGGAAAATTCACATAATTAGGGGGACAGCCTGCAAAATCCTTGTTTTATTTGATGGGATCCTTTTTTGTGTGAATGCAAAAGTCCATAAGGCAAAAGCTGAAGTGAGTCACGAAAAAGGATTTTATTAATAAAAACAACACACATTTCGACGTCACTTCCCAACAGTTAACTGCAGAATCAACCTAACAGAGTCCAGATGAACTAGATACATGTGTTGCTTTTTCTGCAGGATGTCATATTTGTGGGTTTGAAATTTTTTTTTGTAAAAAGGAAAACAAGATGGTGGCAAACAAAAGAGGATATTTTTTCAATTGAAAAAGGATTGGCCCCAAATGAAAAAGGACCCTTTTGTCATGCAGACCAGTTTTTTTTTCTTTCCAGACCTCTGTCCAAAAGACTGTACTGAGCATGCTCAGAACCCGACATTTTAAAATTGAATAACTTTGGAACCGATTAATATTTTTTCATCAAACCAGTGCAAGGCACATCTGTGGGCAAGCTCTTTCTGTCCTAAAAATTACAAACCAAAATTCCAATTCATCTGTGTACAAGGTGGGGAAAATAAACTTTAAAAATACAGTTATTTCTTACATTTTTCACTATCCCCATCTTGGAATCCACATATCTGACCAGAATGAAATTTACCAGGTCAAGAGATCAATCACAAATGCAAATGCATTGAAAGATTGTGAAGTTCTCAAAGTGCAAAATCTAAGGTTTAACAGACACCCCTGCTCAACCGTAACTATAGGGGTATAAGAAATAGATATAGATATAGATATAGATATATAGATATACTGTGGCAGAGTGTAGAGGGAGTTTATATCAGCAGCAGACTGGATAAAGCATTGTTTCTTTTTTTTAAAAGGCTAATGTGGTTGCCTGTGGTTCTAGAAATATCCCAGTAGGGAACTAATCAAACACAGAGCTAATCAGATGTTAGGGAGCTAATCAAGCACAGAGCTAATCAAACATAGAAAACTCAGGAAGCATTCAGACAGGAAAAACTCTGGAAGCATCTAGAAAGGGAAGACACTGGAAACATCCAGGCAGGAAGCTAATCAAACACAGCTGCAGTCAATGTTAATTAGGGGTAGTGTATATAACCCACCTATGCAAAACAAGAGAGAGACCCGGGGAAAAGCTGGACGCTATGTTGCAAGAGACAAGTTCAAGCTACAGAGACTTTTGGAAAGGACTGTGAAGTTTGTAAGTGGACATTGTTATACTACCTGGAGACTGGCAACCAGAATAGCTGGTGACTGGAGGTAGTGATGGAATTGCTGTGTTTAGTTAAAACTCCAGACAGGAATAGCTTTTTTTCCCTATGTTGTTAAAGGGGCTGCGACCCCAGGTAGTGGGAAACAACACTGCCTTAAATAAATTGCATTGTTGTACTTGACCTTGGACTGTGTATGTCTCCTTGGTCACATCTACACCAGCCCATCCAGAGAAAAAATGGAGGTCACTCTATCACAGTATACATTTCTTTATTTTCTCTAATTTTTTTATTTTAGAAAAATCCTTACTTGATGGTATTATTTTCTTTTTGGCCTACCACTAGAACAGAGGTTCTCAAACACTTTCCCAAAATGAGGTAATAAGGCACAACCAGGGATTAGATTAACAGTCTGTTAATCAACCTCTAGGGGTATTTTCTGGAACAAGCTATAGCCTTTCAAGTTTCAAGTTTATTTATATTTTAACAGGATAAGGTACTAGGCAGAACCTCTTTTCAGGACTGTCCTGTATACATTGCACATACATGTTATTGACCTAGAAGACAAGTTACATACAATCACAATAAATAATATTGCAGATTTAATGACAATCACATACAAAAGGGTGCAATTCTAAGAAAGCAGTTTTAAAACTTTTGTAAGTAGGCACATTGTGTAATTCTAGGGGGAGGGAATTGCAGTTAGTTCTTGCAATATAGTCAAAACACATATGCTCATATCTAGTTTTTGTTCTGTGGACTTTCAATACCCTACCCTTGATTTCTCGTCATTAATAACTTGTCGTGCTTGGTAATATTTTATCTGTCAAATATTCTGGTGCCATACCCCTCATAAATTTATATAAAAATTGCATTAAAGTCTTTCTTTCCTAAGTTCCAAATATATCCAGTTTACTTGAAGAAGAATATTACATTGGTGATGTAGTACGTAAGGACCTGACAAACCTAGAATAAATCTCAATTGCTACTGAAGTCTGCCAAGCTTCTGTAAAGTATATTTGTTTGCAGAAGGATAAATAATACTTGCATAATCTATTAAATGAGTTATTACTGTATTCACCAATTTCTCCTTAATTTCAAGAGTCATACAATGTTTATGTCTATGGAGGACTCCTAGCTTTTGAGAAACCTTAGTGCAAACATAATCTGCATGAGTGTCGAAGCTCAATTCAGAGTTGACCCACAGCCCCAGATATTTATAAGAAATAAACTGTTCTAAAGCTATTCCCCTAACAGATTTAATCATTATATTGGTGGACACAGTACCATCTCCTCTTGCTTTGGTTTTAAATAACATCAAATTAGTTTTCTTTATGTTTATCATCAATTCATTCTCTGCTAACCCAATTTTCAAGATCATTAAATTGTTGTTGGAGCACTTTTTCTATGGTTCTGCAATTTCTCTCAGGATAGAGTAGGACCGTGTCATCTGCATGTAGTTTAACAGAACGTTCTGTAAGGCTTTGTGGCAACTCATCAATGAATATAATGTACAGAAGTGGCCCCAGTATAGAGCATTGGGTATGCCTCTGCTCACTTTCTTTGCATCTGACAATATTCAATGAGTAGTTACTACTTGATTACATCCATATAAGTATGATCTGGACCAGTGTATTACTTCCATGCTAAATCCCTTTAGCTCTAATTTGTGAAACATTAATGGATAATCCACTGTCTCGAAAACTTTTGATAGATCCATGAACACCGCCCCCACAAACTGTTCATTTTCCAGTGCATGAGAGATGGTGACCATGAAATCTATCAAAGCGGTGTGGTTGGAATGCATGGCCTTTGTGATTGTAACAATAACAAAAGAAACTTCCTTTGAGAAGTGGATTTTTTTTATTTTTGAGCCTGTGGAGATATATATTAATTAAAGGTTAATGTAAGGTGATAGAATCTTTGTTGCCAATCAGAATGCTCTATTTCAGAGACCTGTTTATAGTGTAAATAAAAGTGCTGAAGAGGATGGCCTACAACCATGTTGGTCACTCCAGCCATAGTGCAGATCAAGTGGAAAAGGGAGAGAGTGACATCTATGTCAGGTGCAGCAAGGATGGGGGACCAATCTGTTGCATACAAGTTGTTCAGCAGAGCATCTTTATTTAGTGACTGTAGGGACCTGGACCAGATGTACTTTGAGGGAATGGAGGTCACTGGACTTTCCTGACACAGTAAGTCATGCAGTGGTCACCAAATGCATCTGGCAATATGCCTGAAGCAATAATACCATGTGGATGAGAGGAGAGAACCCAATCCAGAAGAGTGTGGTTTGAGGAATGTGGATTGAGCTGAGTAGGTTCAGTGATGAGTTGTCAGAGATTTATCATGGCTTTGTAAAGAGGCATCAGTACCTCCCTCCTTCTGCTAGTTATGCCCCTCCCAATGCATGCCAACATTCCATTTGCCTTCCCTACTGCTTTGCTGTATTGGCTATCTATCTTCAGTTTGCTTGATATTATAATCCCCAGATCCCTCTCTTGCTCTGTTTTTTTTGATTTCCTCCCCCCTAGAGTGTAAGCTGCTAATGAGTTTTTATGCCCCAAGTGTATCACAGCACACTTTTTGGCATTGAATTTCAGTTGCCACATTTCTGACCACCCCTCCAGAATCTTCAGGTCCTGCTTCATGGCCTCCACCACCCTGGGGTGTCCACCCTATTGCAGATTTTCATATCATCTGCAAATAAGTGCACCCTTCCCACTAGCCCATCCGCTATATCATGGATGTAGATATTAAAAAGGAGGGGTCCCAGTACTGACCCCTGGGGATCCCACTTGCCACCCTCCTCACCCTGGAGTGCACCCCATTTACCACCACTCACTGGCTTCTGCCCGCCAACCAGTTTTCCACCCACCAAGTTATTTTCTGTCCCAACCCTAAGCTTTCTAGCTTATTTACTAGCCTTCTGTGAGGGATGGTGTCGAAGGCCTTACTGAAGTCCAGATAGGCTACGTACACCACCCCTCTCTGGTCAATCACCTGCATCATCCAATTGAAGAACTCTATCAGGTTCGTCTGGCATGACCTCCCATTTGTGAAGCCAAGCTGCCTATTGTCCTGCAGACTGCTATCCACCAGGTAGTCCACCACCCTTTCCTTTATTAGTGCCTCCATCACCTTACCCACCACTGAGGTGAGGCTGACTGGGCGATAATTCTCCATCACCTCCTTACTGCCCCCCTTGTGCAGTGGCTCCACATCTTCCCTCCTCAAGTCTCTTGGCATCCACCCTGTATTCAGGGACAGGTTAGACAGTCTTGTCAGTGGGGCAGCCAGCTCTTCCCTTAGTTCTCAGAATACCCTCGGGTGAAAGCCATCTGGCCCCATTGCTTTGTTCACCTTTAACCTGCCTAGTTCCTCACCAACCCTGTCTACCCTGAACAGGCTAGGATCCACCTTTTTGTCTTCCCTACCCCTCCCCCAAGCTCAGGTTCCCTACCCACCCCTCCTCTGTGAAGACCAAGCAGAAGTAGCTATTCAGCACCTCTGCTTTCTCAAAGTCCACCTCCAGTAATATTCCTCCCTCCTCTCTCAACTGCACTATCCCTTGCCTTGCCTTCCTTCTTTCCCCACATACCTAAAAAAAGTTTTGTCTCCCCGTTTGGCTTGCCTAGCTATTTTCTCCTCAGTGTTAGCTTTAGACCTCCTTATCTTCTGCCCTGCTATCCTCCACTTCTTCCTATAAGCCTCGCTGTCCTCCATCCTTTGTGTCATCTTATATTTTCTGAAAGCCCTCTTTCTTTCCCAGACTGCCCCTGCCACCTCCCTTGTAAACCAGAGTGGTCTCCTCCTTTTTTAATTCTTCCTCAACTTCTTAATGCAAATTTCAGTGGCTTTCAGTACCCACCCCGATAGTTTCCCATAACTCTTCCACATCCACTTTATTCCCCTTTCCTGCCATTTCTTCCCTAAATATCCTCCTCATTCTGTTAAAGTCCATCCTCCTAAAGTCCATAACCCTTGTGCTGGTCTGATTTGACTCCCTCCCCATCCTTACCCTGAACCTCAGAGTCTTGTGATCACTTGTACGTAGACCATCACCCACCACCACCACCCCCTCCACACTTTCCCCATTTGTGAGGACCATGTCCAGCAGGTTAACTCCCCTAGTGGGCTCCCTAACCAGCTGTTGTATGAATACACCCAGTAGCACCTCTAGGATCCCCCTACTCCTAGCCGGGATCTCCCAGTCCACATCAGGAAGGTTTAGGTCCCCTACTAGCAGAAGCTCCCCCTTGAGAGCCATCCATGTGACTGACTCCATCAGTTGTCTATCCCCTTCCTCCCCCTTCATAGGAGGTCTGTATACCACCCCAAGCCTCAATGATTCTCCAGTCCATTTATCCAGTGTGACCCACAGGAGTTCTGTCTCCCCTTCCTCCTCCTGGCCTTCTGTTGCCCTAATGTCATCCTTGATGTTTAATGCCACCTCACCCCCTTCTTTCCTGTCCTGTCCCTTCTAAACAGTCTGTAGCCTGGGATAACTGTCTCCCAGGTATGATGCTCCATCCACCAGGTCTCACTTACCGGTACGATGTCCAGATCCTCATCCCCCATGATGGCCTCCAAGTCCACCATTTGGTTCCCCAAACTCCTGGTATTAGCTGATAATCCCTTCCACCATGTATCCCTCCTCGCTGCCCTCCCTTTCCAACCTTCTCTTGTTCTTGCTTTTTTTACAGCATTCAATCTCCATCCTGGGGGAGAGGCTGGTAGCCTCCCATCTCTCCTGTCTCCTTGAGTGGTCTTTTTCTTAAACCCCCCTAAATTCAGTTTAAATTACACATTTTTTTGATAAACTTCCATAACTTAATCTTTAGTACTGATGATCCCTCCTTGTTCAGATGCAGTCTGTCTGGGGTAAATAGGCTTTTGTCCTCACATGTTGATACCCAGTCCCCCACTAACCCAAACCCCATCTGCTTGCACCAACCCACCATCCATTGATTGAATTCCACAATCCTCTGCTTCCTTGATGTGCTTGCTTTTGGCATGGGCAGTACCTCCAAGAAAGCAATAGAATGGAACCCAGTACTACTACAAAACCTAGCAAGCTCCCAGAATCTTGCCTGCACCTCCACTAGACTATTCCCCTCCAGATCATTGGTGCCCAGGTGGATCACCAAGTATGGCCTCCCATCTTGCTGTTTGCCCCTTGAGGGTACATTGTGCCTTACCTCAAGTGCCGTTATTCCCGGCATGCACTCCACCCAGAAATGATGACAATGAAGGGCTGAGTGGCTTGGGTAATGCAGTTTCTTGCAGTTTAGCAGATAAGGTGTAGCCATGGATGTATTTAGCTACCACAGTAGCAAAACCAGTCATCTTTCTCCAGACGATGAGATAGAAAGGATGAAGCAGGAGCAGTTAGGCAGCATACATGAGGGGGAGTCTAGGGAGCAGCATGGCCAGTCAAACAGCTGACTCACAGCTGACTCCAAGCAGACTCCATTCAATGCCCTTAGCACTCCTCCTTCATGCGGAGGCCACAGTGCAGAGGCCACTTGACCTGGAGGTCCTAAAGAGAATGAGATAGGAAGCACCACCACATGTTTTCTGGGTGCTCCCCAATTGGCTGGCTCTGGTGGAGGGGGCTAGCCTTTCTCCACAGGGTCCCACTGGCTTATAATTAGGGCTCCAGTAGTGATCAATGAGAAAGGGGTAGCCTCTTGCAGCAGTGTCTACCATCTCAACTCAGTAGGGGTCTGACTGGGATAGGAACAAAGCACAGTTTGAGTGGCAGACATGGTGTACTTACAGACAAAGAGCAGCAAGTCTTAAGAGTTATGAGCTTCTTCTAGCCCCACCACTAGTGTTCTGGGTGCTCCCCAATTGGCTGGCTCTGGTGGAGGGGACTGACCATTCTCTGCATAATCCTGCTGGCTCAGGATCAGGGCCCTGGTAGTGACCAGCAAGGAGGGGGTAGGCAGTTGCAGCAGGGGCTACCCTCTCAACTCAGTAGGGGTCCAACTGGGACAGGAACAAGCCACAGTCTGAGCGGCTGGTGTGGTGCTCATACAGATGAACAGCAGCAAGTCTTAAGATTCACAGGCTTCTTGCCCCATCATGAGTGTTCTGCTTGCTTCCTGATTGGCTGGCTCTGGTGGAAGGGGCTGGCCATTCTCCACAGGGTTTCATTGGCTCAGGATCAGGGCTTGAGTAGCAACTGGTAAGGAGAAGGTAGGCTGTTGCAGCAGGGGCTACCCTCTCAATTCAGTAAGGGTCTGACTGGGACAGGAAAAAGACCCAGTCTGAGTGGCTGGTGTGGTGCTTCTACAAACAAAAATTTTAAGATTTATGGGCTTCTACTAGCCCCACCAAGAGTGTTCTGGGCTTTCCCCGACTGACTGGCTCTGGTGGAGGGGACCAGCTGTTCTCCACAAGGGTGCCACTGGCTCTGGATCAGGGCTCCAGTGGTGATCAGCAATGAGGGGGTAGCCTGTTGCAGCAGGGGCTAACCTCTCAGCTCAGTAGGGGGCTGACGAGGACAGAAACAAACCACAGTTGAAATCTGTGAGGAGATTCAAAATGGCCACTGAGGAGTAGCAGAATTTGCATGTTGGTCTGATAGCCTGAGTCTAATTCAAAGCAGAAATACCCTTTATTTCAACTCTTTGATCCAACAAGTCTTACCATTTTGATGGCTGAAACTCTTGTTAAAGAACCTACTAAGGTAGAACACAAAAAGCTTCAAGAGAAGGAGAAAAAGCCCAAAAATGGAAAGACCTCCATTTTTCCCTCCCTCTGACTTCTCCAGCTCAGACAAACATGAAAGACCAGGTCCGATGCACAATTTCCTAATTCATATACCATCGGGGAACACCGGGGGTAAAGTAAGTGCTGCGGCAACCATCTCTGGCACTGGCATTGATACTGTTCAAATACCAAGAGGTCTGGAAATTGATTTCAAAAATGAAAGCAATACAGACAAGCAGAGCAGTCTGGAATGAGAAAAAAAAAAGCTAATGGTTCACAGTTTCCTGTTTTCCTTTAACACCCGTAGCAAATATCTCTCCCTTGCTTGAGATCAAATCTATTAAAGGTTTATGCACCTCTCTCCCCTGGACCCTCATTCTGGCCACCCCTTCTCCAGTCCCCAGCAACCCGGGACTTACCTTCCACCATCTTGTTCTTGCGGTGGGTGCCCAGTCACAGGTAGGAGGCTTGAATGGGCTGGCCATCATCCTATCCAGGGGAGGTATTTCCTGGTTTTTCGTCCCTTTACACCTGGGGCCCCAGACACAGAGATGCATGTTCATGGAGGCGAGCATGCACCCCTCTACTCCAGTAACAGCCCCTTCCTCCCTCCTGGCTTAATGCCAGGCTCAGCCTTTGCTGCCCCACAGCCCCCTCCATGAGGCAGCCAAGAGTTGAGGAAAACCAACATCCCTCCCCAGAGAGGAAAGTTACCTCTCAGCAGCTTGATCCAGCTTTGCGCCCTTCCCCCCACCAACCTCTGGTGGCCCACACTCACTCCTGAACATGGGTCACCGGTGTAGCACCAGGTAAGGTGTCCAGTGCCTCAGCCTTCTGTGCCACCGGGCTGAGTATCAAAAGTTTTGATGAGGTAAATAAATCTTTTATGCTACCAGTCAAAATGCTACAATAACTTGCAAATAAAATCAATGACAAATTCAATAAGTTGGAGAAATATATGAAAAGACAACAGCACATTGTGTCAAATGAGAAATTAATGCTCTTCAAAAATAAAATTAATCCAGGAAACAAAAGCTGGAAATGGCAACAGCTTTGGCTTCTGCTCAAATAAGAGGCTTTGGGCTCATTTCAGAAACAGTGGCACAAGCTGCAGCAAACAGCAACTTGCGCCGATCACTGGTGTGTCAGGGACCCTGCGCCCAATTCACTATTGGGTAGGGTCCTGTCAAAGTCCCACAGCTTGCAGCAAATGTGGCCATGTAGCATACAAATGGTGCAATTGAGGGGTTTGCCACAAGCTGTGGGGTGGTCCAGTGGCATTTGTCCTGCTTGTGTTATGTTACATACAGTGCTGGTATCAGTCCTACTGTTAGTCACCCTGCCCTGTGGTCACCCTGTCAGTCCATCATGCATGCATGGGGGGTTTAGCAAACAGAATGTCACCCCTGCAATCCCTCATTGTCTGTATATCCAGATGTCACTTTCACTTTTAATATATGTTATATACATGTGTGCTTCAACACTAGCTACACAAAACATAACGCAATGCAATGCATACCATACATTTCACTATGGCACATGTTCCCTCTTGCCCAGAGGAGCTCTAGGGTTGGCACAAGGAACATTAGACCAGCACCTGGTTGATCTAACTGTCCCCAACTGTGTGGCCTCTGGGAGAGTTTCCTGAATCCCTTGTCAGGTATATGGCAGTTTGCTTCTGCCGCAAGCCCCCCTAGTGCCCTGGCATGACTGTACACCTTGCACAGACCTGGTGCAGCACGGTCTGTTGCACAGGAAGCGTTCCTGAATCATGAAGTCTGCAAGTTGTGGCACAAGATGCCACTTGTGTCAGTTATGTACTTGCAGGCAGCTTGAACCAACTGCGGAGCTTTCTGAATCAAGTCATCTCTCTTTATAAACTGCAAATTTATTTTATTTATTTGTTTATTTATTGTATTTATTGAATTTTGATGACCGAGTAGACCCACTGGGCCCCGGAGGTCCCTTTTTCAGGGGCGGCCTGGGAATAACAGTACATGAAATTATAGACAGTGATACATATACAGGTCATGGGTACACAGTATTCGGCAGTTTACACTAGCAGTATTTTCTATGGGTTTCGTATAGCTAATTAGTAAGTTGTTGTTCATTTAATCCTACGTCAGTCATACACAGGAGAGAGACAGTACTGTAGATTCTTTAGGTAACATAGTTCTAAGAGCCATAGGAAAGGTTCTGTGAGGGGGAGGAGGAGTTAGAAAACTTAGAAAAAAAACAGTATTTAAGCAACCTCAGATTTGTCAGCCTACCTACAGTTGAAACAGCTACCTTTTCCATGTGGGACCTTGTGAAGGGCTTTCTTATTTCAGAGTTTAGTTACACAGACTCTTGTCTCCCACATCTGGCAAAAGTGTTTAGAATCCCAATCAAAAATAAACCTGATCTGGTGTCTGCTATCATACAACCACAGACCCAACATTCTTGTTACCTTCTTGCAGCTTTCTGATCATGAATGGATTCTGAAATCAACAACACTATGGAGTGTGACACTTTGACAGCTGGTTCTGATTAATCTATGCTTTTTGTAATATAAAAATGTATTATTGAGTGTCTCTCATGAGGCATGCTGAGATATCCTGTGGGTTAACACCCCCCCCCCAGTTTAAGATAAAAGCCAAGAGATAATTACAGGCTAGAAGAGACTTAAAATGTAGGATCTCCTGTTTATGTGACTAATTGCAGTTTGCCAGCTGCCAAGATAGATCATAAACTTTTATGACATTCAGAGGAAACACAGTTAATTTCACAAGGTGATACAAAGCATGTTGCACCTCCATGAGATCTGGCAGAGAGTCATAACAAGTCCTTTGATGTCCTGGAAAGGGGAAGCTGCTCATAAGATCAAAAGAAAGTCATTTGAAAAAAATGAGTTTTGCTGAGGTCACATAATTTTAACTTACCTTCTGAATAAGACATCCTGTTAGTATGATTTTTTATATTCTGACAGGGAGGAGCTAGGTGACCTCACGCAAAGAGGTTGGCAAAGCCAGTTTTTAAACAGTATTCTGTTTTCCATTTAGACACATATGTTTGGACTCTGAAAGCTACAACATACTAGCAGCACTGTAAGAGATACATTAGATAGATCAAGTCTAATTGTCTGGTGGTAGGAAATTGCACTTTTTAAAATCTTGTTTTTTTAAGTGATTGTATGTTTTTGTGATATATGATTCTGTGTTTTACATTTTACATCTCATTTTTAAATAGACAGTTTGTGTCTTCCAAGTCCTTCTGTTTTTGCCTGTGATGCGTGGATGGTTAAGAGTGTGACAACACTGTGCATAGTCTTATATGGTAATACCAAACTGGGAACAGGTAAGAGTTATCTGAGATTAGAGTTTTTAAGGGTTCATTTTGTACACCTGGTTAGGTGACCATAGGTGAAAGATATCTGGCACCCCTGAAGAGCAGAATTATCTGAGCCTGTACATTGGGTACGCTAACAAGAGGTTCACAGTTTGAATCCCTCCAGAACTGAGACCAAAGGTTGATTCGAACCCACAAAACAGACAGGAGGGTTACCCTGTTTCTGTTAACTGTTCACAATACTACGCTCGGAGGTTGGCACTTTGGGAGTAGAGGGCTGACATGCTGAGTGGGGTTGTGACAGATTGGTTGGCAGCAGTGAGAAAGATTTTGGTATTACAAGCTCTGATTGTTCAGTGTGTCATCTTAAGACTGTCAGCCGACTTGCAAAAAAAAAAAAAACTGCAGTAAATGTTTTTAAAAAGGAGACAGAACTATATCACTTGGCGTACAGTCAAGTACCTACCCATTTTATTTTTTCAAAAGTGCAAGTCAGAGTAGCCGTAGTTATGGAAGAAGATGGCTTCCAACTACAGCAGGTACACTGTAGGCTACTTAAAGCAGTTGTACGGGGACAGAGGAGTCCCGTTCAAGGTGAAAGCCAGCGAACAGAACCTCGTGGATGCCCTGATGGTGGCAGATACCCAGAGCATTGAGTCACAGACAGTGGCTGAAAAGGACCAAACCTTGAGTGTGGCAGGGCTAGTGGACACTGCAGTGTCCAGATCCGATGATGAGGGCAACAGGGCCACTGTCAGTGAAGGGCCACAGCAGCAGGGGAAGTTCACCAGTATCCTGGATCCAGAAGTACTCAAGCTGCAAACTGAGTTGCGCAGAATGGAGCTGAAGTTCCAGAGTAAGAGGGACCATGAACAGTGGGAGGCAGACAGTGAGGAGCGTGAGCACCAGCGAGCTGCAGAGGAGAAGAGGGAGCAAGAACTCCGAGAGGCAGAGCAGGAACAGTGAGAAGCTGACCGTGAGGAGCATGAGTGCCAGAGGCAGCATGAACTGGAGAAGCTGCGACTCCAACCACCAGCATCAGAGTAGGTAAGTGGCTTGGGTTTAACTGGGACTGCAGGACTGGGTTACAAATTGAATTCCAAATTGATAGCCGAATTTAAAAAGGGGAAGGATATGGATGCCTTTTTAAATTCTTTTGAAAAAGTTTGTATTCAGGCTAAAATTCCGAGAGAGTCTTGGAGCTTCCAGCTAGCCCCACTACTTACCGGGAAAGCTCAGGATGCATTGAATCAAATGGACAATGAGGACAGTGATTACAGCAAACATAAAGCTGCACTGTTAAAAAAATTTGAATTAACTGCTGAATCATAGAGAGCTAAATTCTGTAAGCTCAGGAGAAGCCCTGACATGAGCTATGAGGAGCTAGCCATGAAACAACGTCAACGTGATTTTGTTAGAACAGTTTTATTGGGCATGCCCAGCAGAGCTGAAAACCTGGCTGGAGGACCGAGATCCCAAAACAGTGCAAGAGGCTGCTGAACTCTCGGACTGCTATGCCAAGAGCTGACCTGCTCTGAGAGCGGATGGGGGTGGTGTGGCAGCGCAGAAAGGGAAATGTCACATACAGGGCAGCTAAAACCCTCACTGCCACCACCAAACCAGTTAGCCCCAGGTTTCAGAGAAAAGATTTCTCTGAAAAGAGAAGTGAATGTTGGTTATGTAAAGAAACTGGGCATATTGCCAGACAGTGTGTACCAAAAGAATGAGCAATAATACACAGAATGGACCTCTGCATCCAGCCCGCCACCCCCTGACCAAGAAAAGCAGACACAAGCCCAAACCAGGCTCTCCACTTCAGCTGAGTGGCCCTGGCACTGCTACCTGCTGGTGGCCGGACCTCTGCATCCAGCCTGCCACCCCCTGACCAAGAAAAACAGACACAAGCCCAAACCAGGCTCTCCACTTCAGCTGAGTGGCCCTGGCGCTGCTACCTACTGGCGCCGGACCTCTGCATCCAGCCCGCCACCCCCGACCAAGAAAAGCAGGTATGTTTGGTCAGCTCCTAGCTTGGAGCTGTCAGGCTTCAGTCCCCGTAATTGGACTGGCTCCTGGGAACTGTGGTTGCTTCCCAATTGGATGTTGCAGATCCCCACTGAGAAAGAAAGCACACAAGGAACCTTTTTCAAAACACAGCTCGGTCACTGCCTTGCTGTACTGCTCTCTGGACAATTTTTTCTGCTGAATTTACTGCTCATGTGGAAATATGTGTGCGTATATATATATATATATATATATATATTTTCTCTCTCCTCTTGGAATTTTCTGCTGTTTAGCCTGCTGTATTAGCTAGGCCTGAGTTCTATATAGCTTATGTCTTGCACCGCTGAATATTTTTACTACCTAAATATTATACCTTTAAACTATTGCACTGTATATGTAGGAATGGCCTAGCAGAGTTGTAGCAAACTTTAACTGACTGCCTGATGTTTATACAGCTCACTGCTTGCACTACTGAATTTTTTCTGCTAATTGCCCAATATTGTAGAATGGCTAGAACTGACTACTGCCTGCTGTTTGTTCTGCCACACTTTTCCCATCACAGTTCCTCTCATTCATCCTCAGACTGCCTTCTTTGCTTCCCTCTTTCTCTTGCTTTTTCCCATTTTGTATTTCTTTCTCTGTATTCCCCACAATGTTTCTCTGCCATCTCCTGGACCCCTGATTCCCTCTCCTGACACCCCCCCGAACCAGTACATTCTGTAAATATTGCCTGGCATTTTGGGCCATCTTCTCTACCCATTCCAGTCCTCTTCACCACATGCCTCCTTCCCAGCATGGCCCCCCCAACCTCCTGAATCAGCCTTTTGTTTTGCTAAATTCCCACCTGGCACCTTTGACCAGACCTCTCTGCAGGAACCTTTTCTCTCCCACTATTTGCACCTACTCCTGCCCTGAGCACTAAATTGCCCAGGGCCCTCCCACCAATTTACTTGACCTTTGTCTTTGACCTTTTAACTAACGGCCCGCCTTTTTTTTCTGCTCTATTTTAGACACAAGCCCAAACCAAGCTGTCCACTTCAGCTGAATAGCCCTGTGCTGCTACCTGCTGGTGGCCGGACCTCTGCATCCAGCCCGCCATCCCTGACCAAGAAAAGCAGGTACGTTTGGTCAGCTCCTAGCTTGGAGTTGTCAGGCTTCAATCCCCATAATTGGACTGGCTCCTGGGAACTGTGGCTGCTTCCCGATTGGATGCTGCAGATCCCCACTGAGAAAGAAAGCACACAAGGTACCTTTTTCAAAACACAGCTCGGCCACTGCCTTGCTGTACTGCTCTCTGGACAATTTTTTCACCACCCCCACCCTCCCTCCTCCTTTATTAAGTACACTTCCCCAGTGATCCACACCCCTGAGGCCTCACTCTAGTCAATTACAGCAACTCCTTAAAGGCTCTCCTTTCTGTAACTTCTTAAAGGGGTGATCCTCTCTTGTGCTCAAATAACTTATCATCCTCAATGCATCCGGTATCAAGTGCATTGACACTGACTGTGGTCCTCCTCCTTCTTCCTACACCAGCCCATCCTCATTTAGGACCATCACCTTCTATGCATAGTACCCTCCCTCTTATCTACAACACCTCTACCAGACCCCCCCGACGCTCGATCACCTGCCCCCCTCGGTACCCCTCCACACTTCCACCCCTGCTACCTCTTACTTCCCACTCATACCTTGGTCTCTTCTCCTCAATGCCTTTCCCACCCTTTGTACTCTACCCACCCCTTGCACCTCAGCACCCGGCTCCGTGTCCAGTTGCAAGGGGAGATGCCTCAATCACTACCATGCTTTGATGTGCCTAATCACCCTCCTGTTGCTTCTATCAGGTAACATTCATCCAAACCCTGGCCCCATGCCCAACCTTATGAACAAGCCTGCCCAGGCTCAAGGACTCCACATAGCTTCTATGAATATTTGCAGCCTCCTTAAGAAGGCTGCTGCATTAAATGCTGGGTTACTCAGCACCAGCCAGACATTGTCACACTCATCGAAACCTGGTTATCCAAATCCACCCCTGACTCCTTTGTCTCCCTCCCTGGTTATACCCTTTTCAGGGAAGATCAGGTGGGTAAGCGTGGAGGTGGTTGCTGTCTATATGTGTGACTCCCTCCCTGGACATGCACTTCCAGCACCCAAGCTTGATAATGGGGTGCAAGCCCTCACACTAAAAATCTTTCCCAACCCTGGTAAGGGCCCACTCTTTCTCACCATTGCCTATATTCCCCCCAGAAAGCAAGAACCTCACCATTCAGGCATTTGCTGACTACCTCTCTGGCCTACTGCCCAAAATGGCCCAGATAATTGTTGGTGACCTGAATATCAACTGGCTCTCTGCCACAGCCTCCCAAACCAGAGATATCTTTGCCACCCTTGACATGTCTCAGCTTGTCTCCACCCCAACTAGATTCAACCCCTCTACTGGCTCCAGCACCCTCCTGGATATCACCATTAACAACCACCCTCAGAGGGTGCTCAGTATCAGTGTACTTCCCAACTCACTTAGCGACCACTCCCCAGTCATATTCTCTTGGTTCGCTGCCACCAGCAAACCTGCACCACAAACCACCCAGTGACGTCGCCTACTCCCAGGTGGCCTGCATCACGTTAAACTGTACCTCTCACAACTGGATTGGTCCCCAATCAGGCTTGCACCATCCATAGATGAGGCATTGGATTTTTTCACTCGCACTTTTAACACTGCCTGTGACCTCTATGCCCCCTTCACTAGAAATCGCTCCAAAAAGAAAAACATGCCCTGGGTTACCCTCTCCCCCTTTCACAAACTTAAAATGAGAGACAACCTATGGCACATTGCCATGAAATCTGGCAAACCAGCTGATAGGCAAGCGTACAACACCGAGCACAATAAGTGTGCTTGGGCCATTCGACAGGCCAAAGCCCAGTACTACCAATCTGCTCTTGTCTCCTCCTGGAGGTTGGCTAGAAACTTTTGGGATAATGTAAAGGAGCTGAATGGGAAATCCCACTCCCCACCCTCTCTCAACTCTCCTTTAATGGCACTGTCTGCTCTGACCCGCTTGGCATTGCAGACTGCCTAAACCACACTTTCTCACACCTGAGTTCAGTCCTGCCCAGTGACTTTTTTGACCCCATCCCAGTAGCACCCCTGCCCACTCTCCAAAGACCTCCTTTCTACCTACATACCATTTCCCCATAGGATGCTAGACCCCTTCTGCAAAAAGCCGTTAGTAGTAACAACCCCGGCACCGACCTACTGAACACTAGGCTACTTTGTCTGACGTTGGATGCTATCCTGGTCCCACTTACCAAGCTGCTCAACCACTGTCTGTGCCTGGGGCAGTTCCCCAGCACATGGAAAACTGCCATCATCACTCACATCCTAAAGAGCGGTGATCAAGCAACCCCAGGTAACTATCGACCTATCTCCATCCTTCCCCGACACTCTCTAAGACCCTTGAAAAAGTAGTTGCCATCCAGCTTGCTGAATACCTGGCCATGCACAATATCCTGTGCCCTGAACAGCATGGCTTTCATGCAGGTCACAACACCACAACTGCGTTACTTGAATTCTCCAACTTCCTGCACTCTGCTCTTGATGCCGGAAGTCCTGCCGGTGCCGTGTTCATTGACCTCTCCAAGGCCTTTGACATGGTTTGCCATCCTCTCCTGCTTGACTCCCTCAGATGCCTTGGTTTCTCCCCCGGCCCCCTAGCATGGTTCACCAGCTATCTCTCTGCCAGAACTCAGAGTGTAAAAATCAATAGCACCCTATCTGACACATGACCTGTCCACTCTGGGGTTCTCCAGGGCTCCATTTTAGGCCCTCTCCTCTTCAGTCTCTACCACAACTCCCTCCCCTTGGCCTGCCCAAGTAAGATCCTCCTCTACGCGGATGACGCTGTGCTCTTCTGACCCCAACTCCAACACACTCCAGGCCACCTCCAACAAGCTTTTTGATAGAGCTGAGCATTGGTTCACATCATGAAGGCTAGTCCTGAACCTAAAAAGACCAAAGCTATGCTCTTCTTGCATCGGGCATTACCTTTGATTCAGCACTCTCCTTCCATTCCCATATCAATGCCCTTTCTGCTGCCACCAATGTCAGGATTGGACTGTTATACCACCGTAGGGACTGCCTACCACAAGAGGCCCTTAGATTGGCAATCACCTCCTCTGTCCTGTCACTAATCGACTACAGACTGCCCATCTATACTGCTGCCGACAACACTGTGCTTTCAAGAATCCAGCTCTCTATAAACAAGGCCTGCAGGCTAATGCTGGGAGCCCCAAGGCGCACCCATACATGCCTGCTGTACTCCACCACCAACTTGCTCAACCTTGAAGAAAGACTCTGCTTCCAAACCTGCCTTCTTGTAAAAAAAACCCTGCTAGGGCTGTCCCCCACTGGTGTTGCCACCTCCCTGCAGTGTGCCTCCCCCTCAGTCTCCACCCGCAGCACTGTCAAAACCTCCCTTATTGTCCCCAGGGTAAGGACCTCTATGGCCCAGAGATCCTTTTGCTATCAGGCTCCTTCCTGGTTCAATTTCCTCCCAGCCAACATAGCTGACTCCACTAAGCTTGGTCCTTTCAAGGTTTCCCTCAGAAGTCATCTGACAAGCACTCACTGCTGCAACTGCACATAATCCCCCACCTGCCCCTTACCTTCACCCCAAGGCTGGGTCTGCCCTCTCCACTTTTGCTACATATACCTGGGGTCTCAGGCAACATCTGCTGATTATTGTAATGAAATATCTCTGGTTGCTACCTGACGTGGTACTCGTGTACCTATATTATGACTAGTGTGATCTACCTATTACCAAGCATGTACCACCAGTGAATGCCTGTAACACTGGTTGCTTTTTAATCTAAGTGTCATGTACTGTACTGTTTTGTTTGCTGTGATGTATTGCTGTCTTGATAAGGTGCCTTTGTAAATGAGTCTATGACTCAAAGGTTTGTAAACCGATGATCTAATAAATAAATAAATAAATCAAAAGAAAAGAAGTGGGTTGTTTGTGTGTCCCTGGAAGCATGCTTGTGAACACGAGGGAACACATGCACCCAGTCATGGTGAATGGTGTACAGACGCAAGGGTTAAGGGACACAGGGGCATCCCTGACATTGGTAAAAGGGGATCTAGTAGAGCCTAGTCAGCTTATACCCAATAAATACATCACTGTACAGGATTTTACAGCTGAAGAGAAAACATTGCTACTGGCTAATGGTCTCCTAGACTGGGATGAAACAGGGGGAACTGTGCAACAGGTGGCTGTAGCCAAAACGTTAGCAGTGGATGTGATCCTGGGCAACAATCTCAAACAGGGGATGGTATGTGCAGTTACCCGTAACCAAGCGGCAAGGGAAAATTATAGTTCCCTGAACCCCACGGACGCCATTGTGGAAACCGCTGAGAGGCTGGTTCCCCAGCCTGTTTCTCCAGATGGGGAGACTAATGAAAAGGGGGTAGAAATTTCCCCAGTAGCAGTCAACCACTCAGCTACAGAGGGTTACTCCAAAGAGGGAGGGGTGACCCATTGTCAGAAGGTTGGGATTGACAGTGATCCTGAGTGCCCTGATGCTAGTGTTAGGGACCCTAGTTTAGCGATGGAAGGGGACCTGTTCCATGCATTGGGAATGTGTGAGGGGTTTACAGCTGCTCAGAGAAGTGACCATAGTCTAGAGATGCTGAGGGCTTGGGCAGACTCTGATGGGGCACAGAGAGGTGATGGCAGACATAAGGTTTATTGGGAAAAATGGACTGATGTATACTCAGGCTGTGCAGACAGAGGGAGGGTGAAAGGCAGGCAGCTTGTCTTTCCCCAGGGGTATCTTGAGCAGTTGCTCAAGATTGCACATGATATTCCCTTGTCTGGTCATCTGGGAATCATGCGCATGACGCAGTGGTTGCCCCAAAAATTTCTACTATTTCTAACTTCACCCCAGCAGGTAGAGAGTATTGAAGGTCTTGTCACCAGTGCCAAGAAATAGGGATGGCAGACAAGGAAACTCAAGCTGCCCTGATTCCATTGCCCATAGTGGAGGAGCCATTCCAGAGGGTGGAATGGATATTGTGGAGGCCTTTATTTTTTTTGAAATTCAAGTTTATTTATTTTAACAAACTACATAAACAAGCATGACACTGTATACCAATAAATTCTAACATGTTCTGGGAAAAAAAAAAAACAACAACCCTAACCCCCCACCAACCCCACATTTCCCTCCCTATAGCGCCCACCCACCTCCCCCCCAAAATCACCAACCGAGTGTGCCATGCAATTGTAGATTAAGTTCTATTGTTAGGTCATCAATGGAATCATAACTTAGGCATGAGATAAAAGGCAAAGGGAGCATGGGAAAGAGAGGGAGCAATGTTGGGTGTCAGAGTAAGAACCAAGAGATCAATGGTGTAAGTAAAGCGTGTATAATTTATCCCACTTTTTGTGGAACAAATCCATGTGATTGCGAGAGCTAGCTGCGAGTCTCTCCATGTTAAAGCACATTGATAGTTCCTTTAGCCAATCAGAATAGGTTAAAGTTAGTTGATTGGTCCAGTGTTTGAGGACCAACTTTTTGACTACCATGGAAACTAAGGCCATATGATATCAGCGTTCTTGACAATCTATGGTGGAATAATTGCCTAGGATGCAGATATCGGGCGTGAAAAATTTAGTAAGGCCTAATAGAGGATCTAGATTATCCTGAATAGAGCGCCACAGTGGGGCTACTTTGGAACACTGCCAAAAAATGTGGAGTGAGTTCCCTTCACTTTGCGAACATCTGGAACAAATGGGAAGAGGTAATTTGTTAAGTCGGAACAGCTTAACTGGGGTGTAATACATGTTGTTTAGTATGTAATATTGGGTGAGTCTAAATCTGTCTTGGGTATGGTATTTGTGCAGGTCTTTCCAAATTTGGGCCCAATTGGGAATGAAGTCTGGTAGTAAAGAGAGCCATATGCAGGAGCCATCTAGTGGGTCTGGGAATTTGTGGTCCAGTAGGTAGGAATATATTAATGAGATGGAGTGTGGTCTGGAGACGAAGGTGAGAATTTGCAAGAGAGAAAAGGTTTGACCTTTGACACGTGAAAGGTTGATCCAAAATTGGCGTTAATGAGGTGTCTCAACTGGTATATTTTAAAAATCATATTATTAGGAATACCAAATTTAGCTAATATGCTCGGAGATGAAGGAAGGGAGCCTTGAGCGTAATAGTGCTCTAACGTGGTCTCATTGATTTGCGGAAGCCAGTCAGGGGTGATTAGCGAGTTACCAAGTTTAATGTTGGAGTTAAGAATGAGAGGTTGTGCTAGGTCTGTTTTAGGGGGGATTTTAAGGAAATAGAGACATTGAAAAAGGGATTTAAGAGATGTGATGATGGTTGGATTGGAGATCCACCTTGTGAGCACCGAGATGGGAGTGAAAAAAATTGTTTGGGGGCCTATTTTAGCATCTGAGAGAATTTGCCTCTCGATCTGAAGCCAGGGCGGGGGAGGGACAGCAGTTGAGGTTGAGTACCACTTGCCTAGCTTGGAGAGGTGGGAAGCCCAGTGGTAGACTATTAGGTTGGGGAATCGGAGGCCACCCTTGTCCTTAGGAAGGCATAGTTTTAGGAAAGAGCATCTGACCACTTTTTTTCGCCAGATAAATTGTGAGAAAATTATGTAGAATTGACAAAAATAGGAAAGCGGCAACCAGAGACCTAATAAGTTGAGAGGGTAAAAGATGCGGGGAAGGACGTTCATCTTGATGATGTTGATCCATCCCCAAAGGGAGATAGGGAGATTAGACCATCTTTGTGAGTCTAGTTGGATGTTAGTTTTAAGGTCGTCTAAGTTGAGCTTCTTAAGTAGGGAGAAGTCTGAGGTAAAGTGAATGCCCAGATATTTGATCGATTTGGGGGACCATTTCATGCCGAACTTAATGAGATCATGACTGTGCGTAAAGGAATTCAATGGAAAAATTTCCGATTTTGACACGTTCAATTTATAGCGGGAAAGATTGCCATATTGGGTTATGATGTGAAGGGCGTGTCCCAGTGATGTGGCAGGGTGGGCGATATGGAGCAAGATGTCATCTGCGTAAACAGATAGGACCAATTCTTGCTGCTGTATCAAACAACCCTGGATGGAAGGGGAACGTTTAAGTTTGAGAAGGAGAGGTTCCAGATATAGGTTAAATAAAAAGGGTGAAAGAGGGCAGCCTTGTATGGTGCCAGTGTGAAGGTGAAAGATTGAGGAAAAAAAGCCGTTGCAGTATATCCTGGCCGAAGGGGATTTATACAAAGCCTGGATCCATTTAAGGAAAGTGAGTGGAAAGTCCATTTTGGTCAGTCGCCCAAAGAAAAGACCAGTTAACTCTGTCAAACGCTTTCTCTGCGTCTAAGGAGATCAGGGCCATTGGGGTTTGGGATAGTTGGGCAGCATGGGAGATGTGAGAAAGGGTTCTGAGGTGATCCGCTGGGGAGCGGGATTGGACAAATACGACTTGCTCCGGGCTGAGGAGATGGATCCAGACTTTTTTAATCCTCTCGGCCAGAATCTTGGAAAGGATCTTCATGTCACAGATTAGAAGAGAAATGGGTCGGTAGCTTGCACGATCCTTGGGCGGTTTATCAGGTTTGAGGATTAAAACAATAGTAGCCTCGAGTAGAGTGGGATCCATTGTCTCATCCGTAAACATGTAGCAGTATAGCTGAAGGAGTAGAGGGGCAAGCTCCTTGGAAAAGGTTTTGAAGAAATTTGAGGGGTAACCGTCTGGGCCTGGTGCTTTAACCGGGGTGAGCGATGAGATGGCATCTTCTATTTCGGAAAGGGTAATGGGAGAGGTCAGCATGTCTTTATGGGGAGATGAAAGCTGAGGGAGATTGAGATCTGTCAGATAGGAATTTATGTCTAGAAGAGGCACGGGGGAGAGGGGCGTTTATAGAGATTTTTATAGAAATCCTCGAAAATCTGTGTGATTTCTCTGGGGGATGATTTGGTGAGACCTCCGGGGGATAGAAGGCCCGGAATTAATCTAGAGCTTTCTATCGTATGTAATCTCAGGGCCAAGAGCCTACCAGCTTTTTCACCTTGCTCAATGTATTTGGCTTGAGTTTTGATTAGACTATACTCTGCTTTTTCCTTAAGAAGGTCAGCGTATTCATTTTTGGCTGTTAAAAGGTCTTCAAGAGAGGTTAAGGGGGAGGAGGGGGAGTAAGCGCATTCCAGCTCACTGATCCCAGTCAGTAGTAGGGAGGCTCGGGCTTGTCTAGTTTTTTTCGTTGTCGAGGCCAGCTTAATTAATTCACCTCTGAGGTAGCATTTCAGAGAACACCAGATAATATCAAACCTCGGAGTGGACTTAATATTGATCTCAAGGAAATTGGAGATGAGAGTTTTAATGCGAGCAACGGTCTGGGGTTCTTTGAGGAGCTGAGTGTTGAGTTTCCAAACAGTGTCTCATTGAAAATTGGGGTCTGGGGAGATCTTTGCCCATACTATGGCATGATCAGAAAGCACGATCGGTTCGATGCCTGATTGAAGAAGACCAGGGAGCAGGGATTTACTAACCAAAATGTAGTCTATTCTAGACCAGGAACGGTGAACTTGGGAAAAGAAGGAGAAAGACTGTAGGGAGGGGTTAGTGAGGCGCCAGGGGTCACATAGCCCTAGTATTTGCAAGAACTCTGCTAAGGACCTTTGGACCGGGGCAACTGAGTGACTGGAGTCTGGAGATTTGTCTAGCATGTGGGAAGGTGGAACATTCCAATCCCCTCCCAGGATAATCTGTGAGGGGAGGAGGGCACTTACCTTGTCAACTAGGGTCATGAAAAATTCAGAACTGCCCCCTACTGGACCATAAATTGAGCTGAGAACAACTGCACAGTTATTAAGGGAGCCTTTTGCCAAAACAAATCTACCATCAGGGTCAGATATCGTTTCCAGTTCCAGAAACGTAATGTAATGTTTAATAATAATAGCTACGCCCCTACTGGACCCTGTCCCATTTGCCGTAAAAACTTGGGAAAAGCCGGACCTGAACAGCCATTTGTCTTCTGTACTGAGTAAGTGGGTTTCTTGTAGCATAAGGATATCGGCTTTAACAAAGTTGCAATGATTAAACACCTGGGTTCTCTTGGTTCTCTCCCTGATCCCACGTACATTCCACGTGACTAATTTGATTGAGTTCATAGCCATTTCAAAAATAACAGAGTAGAAAAACAAACTATAGAACTCCAGACAAAAGACCAAAAAAGAGGGCACACTCTAACCCATAAACCCAAAATGGCTGTGGACTGCCAAACTCTTAAAGCCAAACATTGATATATAAACAGCCAGCTATCTAAATCGAACTTGAGGTAAAGCCACAAAGGAAAAAGGTAGTCCAGCCTCCCCGAGCCCCCCCTCCTGTAACCCCTATATACTTTTAACAAACTATTTACACCCTGGTGCCAGACATGGTTATTAAGGGACTGGAAAAAATCATAGCAAAAGCCTGGAGTCCAGGACCCACCAGTAAACCCTGCAACTAACCCATTTCGAAGACCAGGCTTAGTGAGGGATCTCAAGGGGCATGGGTATAAAAAGATCAAAGTAAGCCAGCCAAAGCTGGTCAGAGCGATCCCCACAGGTAGGCTAGGGTTTACATATCCCACTACAATAGGCTCGTGAGGCAACCTTCTGCAGCCTCGAACATCACCAGGAACCCCCCCCCATCAGCACCCTTCAGATAACCTCATTAGATACTGAAGCGAGAAACAGGTATATATCGCCGGAGTGGCAGGGAAAAAGAATCCCTGGGGGAAGCTCTGTAAAAAGTGGCAGCAGGATCATGGTAAGGGTGAAAGAAACATAAAAAGGTTAACTTACCCCCTTATAGGGTGAGTACAAGCTACGGGAGAAAGGCAGCATGAGTTGTGGGGGTAGAAGTATATGAATGCATGACCAGCATTGAAGTTGTTTCCCTGGGGACCAGTTATGCTATAGGACCAAAACGGTCCGCCACCAAAACAGTTAGGTGTCACATTAGAACTGTTTCTTTTTAGTTCCGAGATGGTAACAATGGCCAGAGGAACCGAGGCCTATCACGACCCATACCAAAACCGCCGAGGGACCTCCGCCTCCCAGAGCTCTGGATATACATCCTAGCTAAGGTAACTGAAGCTGGCAGGTAAAAGGCAGACGTAAAAAAATGGCATTGACAACAAAATTAGGCATAGGGTGTCTGGAAAGACAGTCCTTATGGCTTGAACAGGTTAGGGAGTTTAATACTCAAATCCTTGGAAGCAAGAAGCGGTGAGTCATAGGACGTAGAGATGCCATTGATTGTGACTTTGAGGATGGTGGGATAGAGCATTCTAAAGGGAATGCCCATCGCAATAAGTTTCTGTACGATGGGATGGAACGCCGTCCTCTTCTGTCTGGTCTGCATAGGAAGATCTTGGGCAATTCACAGCTTGGCAGGGCCCCACATGATCGATTGTAATTCGCGAGCTTTCGTAAGAACATGTTGTTTCTCTAAGTAGCTGAGGAATTTGATAATCATTGGACGAGGGGGAGAGTCTGGAGGGGGCCTTGGCCTAAGAGATCTGTGGGCTCTTTCCAAGTGGTAGAGGGGGTTGAGAGGTGATGGGCCAACAATTTTGGCTAAAAGTTTCTGGATGAAGATTATCGGATCGGAGCCCTCTTCAAGCTCAGGTAAGCCCAAGATTATCAGATTGTTTCGTCTACTGCGACCTTCGAGATCTTCCTTTTTGAGTTGTAATTTTTTTACTTGCTGCCTTAAAGCGATGATTTCGGGTTCTGTTGTGGTTCTCCATTGCTCCTGAGAATGGATTCTGGCTTCCGAATCCGTCACCCTTGTTGTGAGAGAGGAGAGATCACCCCGGATTGATTTTAGCTCGGTAGTAATATCTTGTAAAACCTCTCTCAGTGGTGCGATTTCCTGTAAAAATTTCTCTTCAGTGAGAGGATTTGCCAATGGGGCAGTGCCGCCCGTAGTCTCTGAGATGGTCCCGAGCTGGTTACTCGCTTTTTTAGGTAGCTTCTCAGGCGAGGTGGGAGGTGTGTGCCGGATCACGGCCTGTTTCTTCTCTGCCTCCATCCTTCCTAGCATTATCAGGATGTAGACAGAAAATGCCCTAGGGCCGATAAGCAGAGAGTGTTAAATTAATTGGTGTGAAAATTGTAGAGGTTGGTCATCTAAACCGCAATTTAGAGGAGATGATGCTGATGGGTGGTAGGAGCTCTGGGACAGTGCAGCCGATCAGAGAGCTAGCATCACGTGACCTCGTGGAGGCCTTTAAATACTCCCAGCTCCTCAGGGAAGAGATTCATCCTGACTGTGGTGGATTATGACACCCAGTACCCAGAGGCAGTCACCCTATCCTCACTGAGGACAAAGTGGCAGATGCCTTACTTGGGATTTTCTTCCGTGTTGGGTTTCCATAGGAGGTTATCACCGATCGAGGGGGTTTCTTCATGTCGGACCTGATGAAATGTTTATGGGAAAAGTGTGGGGTGGTGCAGAGATGCACGACACTGTATCACCCACAAGCCAATGGGCTTGTGGAAAGATTCAATGGTACCCTAAAGTCAAAGCTCCAGGTGTTTGCTGAACAGCATGGGAGGGGCTGGGAGAAATACCTTCCCCACCTGTTGTTTGCAGACAGGGAGGTGCCCCAAGAGTCAACAGGATTTTCCCCCTTTGAACTCTTATATGGACGCCGGGTACGTTGGCCCCTAGACTTGATCCGGGAGGACTGGGAGGGCAAGCACACCACCCAGGGAACTCCCATAGTGGATTATGTCCTTAGGTTTAGGGAAAGGCTGAAGGAGCTTATGGGGACAGCCCAGAGCAACCTAGCAGCTGTTCAACAGAAACAAAAAGTGTGGTATGACCACAGAGCCAGAGCTTGCTCATACATGGTGGGTTAGGAAATCATGGTCCTTTTTCCGGTCCGGAAAGACAAGCTGCAGGCTGAGTGGGCAGGACCGTACAAAGTGGTTAGGAAGGTAAATGACGTGAACTACATTATAAAGTTACCTGACTGAAGACAGGCAGAAAGGATGTACCATGTCAATGTGATGAAGCCATATGCAAATAGGGCTGACATGGTGTTTGCAGTGTGTAGTCTTGGGGAGGGGATGGATGAAGGAGACCCCCTTCTGGACTTGCTGGAAGAAAGTAAGCAGGAGTCCTCTGTGGAGGCAGTTAAATTGTCTCCACAGCTGACTCCGGACAAGATCCAGGAAGTAAGGGAGGTTTTAGCAGACTTTGCCCCATTGTTTAGCGCCAAGCCTGGACTAACCCCCTTAGTGACTCATGATGTGGAGACAGGGACACAGACGCCCATACAGTGGATAGTGTATTGGGTGTCAGAGGCTGTCCAAAAGGCCATTAGGAGGGAAGTGGAGGAGATGCTGGATTTAGGGGTAGTCCAGAGATCCCAGAGCCCCTGGGCCTCACCCATAGTCATTGTGCCCAAACCAGATGGCTCTACTCATTTCTGTGTGGACTATCATGGACTGAATGCAGTCACGAAGTCAGACACCCACCCAATGCCCCAGATGGACAAACTCCTGGACAAATTGGGAGGAGCGGCCTACCTTACAACCATTGACCTGACAAAGGGGTATTGGCAGGTAGAGTTGACAGACAGAGCTAGGGAGAGGTCAGCCTTCATCACTCCGATAGGCTTATTTGAATTTAAAGTATTGCTTTTCAGAATGAAGAACGCCCTGGCCACTTTCCAAAGGTTGGTGAACCCGGTGTTAAATGGTGCTGAGGAGTACACCGTGGCGTACCTGGATGACATTGCCATCTTTACAGCCAGCTGGGAGGAACACCTATCCCACCTTAGGGAAGTGCTGGGCAGGATACAGAGGGCCAGGCTCACTGTCAAAGCCGAGAAGTGCCAGGTGGCCATGGGAGAAGTGGCATACCTCGAGCATGTGGTAGGCCGGGGACAGCTCTGTCCTAACCAAATAAAAATAGAAGTAATCCAGGCATGGCCCAGACCAGAAGCACAGAAACAGGTCAGGAGTTTTCTAGGGATGGCAGAGTATTACAGGAAATTTGTACCCAATTACAGTGCCCTGGCTGCTCCCCTATCTGACCTGACAAAGAAAAGGATGCCCAAGAAAGGTACCTGGGGCCCAGCCTGTGAGGAAGCCTTTTCCAAACTAAAGGAGACACTGTGCAGTGCTCCTGTTTTGACAAGTCCTGACTATAGCAAACCCTTTATAGTTCAGACTGACGCCTCAGACGTGGGTATTGGGGCAGTACTGAGTCAGACATCCAGCCAAGGGAGAGATCACCCAGTAGTGTACCTGAGTAGGAAGTTACTTCCTAGGGAGCAGGCATACTCAACTGTGGAAAAAGAATGTCTTGCCATAGTGTGGGCACTAAAGAAGTTGGAGGCATACTTATATGGGCAGCATTTTGTGGTGCAGACTGACCACAACCCCCTGGTTTGGCTGATGCAGATGGGGAAAAACAAAGGTAGACTGCTATGATGGAGTCTTGCTTTGCAACGGTATGATATGACAATTCTACATAGGGCTGGAGCGAAAAATCAGAACTCCGATGGGCTGTCTCATGTGTATGAGGAATTAACATATTTGGGAAGCTTATCCCATGCAGGGGTAGAGCCCCCAAATTCCATCTAGGTGAGGAGGATTGTGACACTTGGACAGCTGATTCTGATTAATCTATGCTTTTTGTAATATAAAAATGTGTTATTGAGTGTCTCTCATGAGGCATGCTGAGATAGTCTGTGGGTTAACATCCCCCCCAGGTTTAAGATGAAAGCCAAGAGATAATTACAGGCTAGAAGAGACTTAAAATTTAGGATCTCCTGTTTATGTGACTAATTGCAGCTTGCCAGCTGCCAAGATAGATCATAAACTTTTATGACATTCAGAGGAAACACAGTTAATTTCACAAGGTGTTACAAAGCATGTTGCACCTCTGTGAGATCTGGCAGAGAGTCATAACAAGTCCTTTGATGTCCTGGAAAGGGGAAGCTGCTCATAAGATCAAAAGAAAGTCATTTGAAAAAAATTAATTTTTCTGAGGTCACAGAATTTTAATTTACTTTCTGATTAAGACATCCTGTTGGTATGATTTTTTTTATATTCTGACAGGGAGGAGCTAGGTGACCTCACGCAAAGAGGTTGGCAAAGCCAGTTTTTAAACAGTATTCTGTTTTCCATTTAGACACATATGTTTGGACTCTGAAAGCTACAACAAGCTAGCAGCACTGTAAGAGATACATTAGATAGATCAAGTCTAAGTGTCTGGTGGTAGGAAATTGCACTTTTAAAATCTTGTTTTTTTTTAAGTGATTGTATGTTTTTGTGATATATGGTTCTGTGTTTTACATTTTACATTCTTATCTATTTTTAAGTAAACATCCCGTTTTTAAATAGACTATTTGTGTCTTCCAAGTCCTTCTGTTTTTGCCTATGATGCGTGGATGGTTAAGAGTGTGACAACACTGTGCATAAGCTTATATGGTAATACCAAACTGGGAACAGGTAAGCATTATCTGAGGTCTTTATTAGAGTTTTTAAGGGTTCGTTTTGTACACCTGGTTAGGCGCCCATAGGCAAAAGATATCTGGCCCCCCCCATGAGCAGAATTATCTGAGCCTGTACATTGGGTACGCTAACAAGAGGTTCACAGTTTGAATCCCTCCAGAACTGAGACCAAAGGTTGATTCAAACCCACAAAACAGACAGGAGGGTTACCCTGTTTCTGTTAACTGTTCACAATACTATGCTCAGAGGTTGGCACTTAGGGAGTAGAGGGCTGACCTGCTGAGTAATCTGTCACAACCCCACTCAGCAGGTCAGCCTCTACTCCCAAAGTGCCAACCTCCGAGTGTAGTATTGTGAACAGTTAACAGAAACAGGGTAACCCTACTGTCTGCGGTCATACCACACATTTTGTTTCTGTTGGGCAGCTGCTAGGTTGCTCTGGGCTGTCCCCATAAGCTCCTTCAGCCTTTCCCTAAACCTAAGGACATAATCCACTATGGGAGTTCCCTGGGTGGCATGCTTGCCCTCCCAGTCCTCCCAGATCAAGTCTAGGGGCCCATGTATCCAGTGTCCATATAAGAGTTCGAAGCAGGAAAATTCTGTCGACTCTTGGGGCACCTCCCTGTATGCAAACAACAGATGGGGAAGGTATTTCTCCCAGTCCCTCCCATGCTGTTCAGCAAACACCCAGAGCATTGACTTTAGGGTAACATTGAATCTTTCCACAAGCCCATTGGATTGTGTGTGATACGGTGTCATCTGTGCAGTAGTGCTAATACTGCACTCAGTCGTCGGCTGGCTGTGGAGGTGAGAAGTGGGCTGTGCCAGTCGCTGGCTGGGGATGGGTGGGGGGTGCTGGGTGGGCTGGCACCGCTGGGTTGGGGTGGGGGCCACTAGACTACCAAGGGAAATGGGGATTTTGATTTATTTTCTCTATGTACAGTTCGGGGCACAAGACTACTTGGGAAATGGGGATTTTGATTTATTTTCTCTACATACAGTTTGGGGGGGCCACTAGACCACCAAGGAAATGGGGATTTTGATTTATTTTCTCTATGTACAGTTCAGGGGGGGCACAAGACTACCAGGGAAATGGGGATTTTGTTTTATATTCCTGCTGTACAGTTTGGGGGGTGCTAGACCACCAGGGAAACGGGACTGTAGTTTTATTGTACGGTTGGGAGGGCACTGGACTACCAGGGCAGGTGAGGTGCCACATTTGAGGTGAGTGACCTGGGGGTCGGGGCACAAGTGGGGGGTGCACTTGCAACCTGCGGCAGCGAGTTGCGACATGCTGGCAAGGTACGCCCTTTGTGCGGCGTACCTTGCAGCATGTCGCAAGTCACAGGACTTTGCTGTGGAGACCCTGTCCCTTCTAGAATAGGGTGCAGGATCAATGTCGCAGTTGTGAGTGGCGCAAGTTGCGTTCGGCGGCAACTTGTGCCACCCTTCTAGAATCGGGATCCATGTCTAAGAAAGATAAAGAATCTGAAAATGATTGAAGTATTATGGAAGTTACCATGATTCCAGCACTTTCAGATAAAACTGAGGCAACTGAAACTGTCTTCCGTTAAAAAGAAAGGGAGGAATTGGGATGCTTATCAGGGGTTGATGCTAACTCTTATTAAAAGATTATATACTTGGCTCAATATTCAGAAGTTTGTGCAGACACTAACTGGGCTTTGTGCTGGAGCCCAAAATTCAAAGGGTTCTGTTGCATTGATAAACAGACGTAGCACCCGCACAAACCAAATTGGGGGGGTATGCAAATAGTGGAGCGAGGACAAGAATAATGGCGCAAGACAATATTCAGCAAATTTGTGCAGTGCAAGATGGTTTGCACAGTCCTTTTGCACCACCCAAATACAGCTGATGAAAACTTCTTTTATTCCGTGCAACCCTAGTGCTACCCAAGGTAATGCAGCCACCGCTGAAGGCGCATTCCCACCATCGTGGTCGGTGGCAAACCCCCCCGATCACTAGCCTTAAGGTAGAATCAATCATCCCTGGTGCTATTGGTGCCCTCACAATTGCCATTCCCAATGTAGAATCAATAATTCCTGGTGCTAGTGGTGCCCCCCTCGCCGATCACCAGCTCCAGCGTAGAATCAATCATCCCTGGTGCCCCCAATCACCAGTCCAGATTAAAAAAAAATCCTTTCTGGCATCAAGTGGCCCACTGAGGCACTGAGCACCCCCCACTCAGTGTCGCATGTGCATACAGTGACCAGCACAGCCCTCCTCACACCTCCTCAGCTGGCCTATGTATGTCCAGGCAGGGACTGCGCATCTTATTTATAGGACATGGTGATGCTCTGTTGTATAAATAAAAGGCACGCTCCCTGCCTAGACATATGGTGGCTGGCAGAGGAGGTAAGAGGAGTACTGTGCTGGTAGCTGTATGCACCCGTGACAGCACAGATAACAATGCAATGAGTGGGGTGAGGGGTTCCTGGAGCCTCATGGGGCACTGGATGCCAGGGAGTTTTTTTTTTAATTCAGACTGGTGATCGGGGGAGGGGCACCACTAAAACCAGGGATGACTAATTCTACATTGGGATTGGCGATCAGAGGGAGGGCATAACTTGCATCTGGGATAATTGATTCTACATTGGGGCTGACAATCTGGGGGTCACCACTAGCACCAGTAATGATTGATTCTATATCGGGGCTGTCATTTGGAGAGGGGTACCACTAGCATCAGGGATAGCTATGGCTATCCTGGCTTGGGGGGTGGTGCTGCGCTACCTGCCTCTGTTACGCATGCAAATGGCCCCTTAGCACCTTGCATGCTCAATTGGCTCATTTGCATGGGTACCTTTGAAAATTGCAGATAGCGCTCCAGCGCTATCAACTCTTGGGGCCAACTTTGGGAGCCATGTCCGGGCAGCACTCCCTGACTTAGCGCTGCACCGACACAGTCTTATATTCAGTCAGGTAGCAACCGACTGAATATAGCATCCTGGGACCCCTGGACAATAGCACAGTACAGCACAAACATTTGTGCTGCTGTTTGCGTGTTTCTGAATATTGAGCCCATTGTCTTTATATCTGTCTAGTATAACAAAGATTTATTTTATTTGACAATGTAGTCTGCATTATGATCTATGCTGAGGTCCTTTAAAAGAATATTTCTAATTTGTTATGAAGGGTCTGCCCAAGACAGGCTGTCTGTCTCAGACACAAAATATAGGGGTCAAAAATGTATTTGTCTATAACAAGTTTAAAGGATTATCTGTTTAAAAAAACAATTTCCAGGACTCTTATTTTTATGAAAGTTTTAATGAGGTTTACAAATCTGCTGCTTCCTTCAGAGAATGTTATTGATATGAAATCCCTTTTAGTAATGGACATAATTCTTCTTTTTTACCTGCATTTGAATCTCATTCTCATAGATCTTTGCACTAAACACCTAATAAATCGATATTAACTATAAATGACTGTATGTTATTTGATATACTTTTGTGATAGTATTTGAACATGTGATGTATCCTGTATATTCATTCTTGAAATATACAGTGCGAAAATATAACATTTAAAGAATCACAATCAGTTATTTGGAGATGTATATTTCTAATACCTCACACAGTTTGGGTTTTGGATTGTTTTAAATCCACATTTTTGGTCATTTGGGAGCAACTAGCCCCATGTAGGTTGAGGCAAGGGAAAGGTTACAATTATCAGTGGATTTCACTTAAAATATGGAGTAAAATAGAAAAACATGATGGAGCATGGAACAAATATATAAAATCAACTGGCCCACTGATGCAGCTGTAGTGCTACCGCCTGTGGCACTGAGGACCTGTTTTTAGAAGCGAGAACAATGTGTCAGAGGGTCAGCCAGGGAGAAGTTGGATGAGCATGCCATGGACAGCTCTCCCTCAACAGGAGGGGGAGGGTTGTGGTTTCCTGGCATGCTAGTGACACCCAGTGGAGACTGGGTGTCCAGTAGCACAGACCACCTGGCACTGCGGAGTCAGCAGTGGACATCTGTGGGTCAGGAGTGGTAGCACACCCATCCCACCCTGATGTCATTGCATGTCCACATTCCTGGGGGAACCAAGCAGGAAAACCCCTGGTCACAGAGCACCATGAAGCTCCTGGACCGCCTCTCGAATGACGCTCCAGGCATAAGCCTCAGCTGGGGCCTCTGGTGGATTTCTGTCTCTCCCCCAACCCCCAGTGGAGCCCCGCTGTAGCGGGCAAGCTATGGATCACCCAGTCCATGCAGCATGGAGGGGGATGTGGGGAAGGTGAGCCCAGGCTCTGAATAGGGATGTATATCCCCTGCTCTTCATCCAGGAGAGAAACAGATACTACAAAAAAAAAAAAATTATATAACATCAGGAGATACCAGAGACAAAATCAATTATAAACAGTCAAAAAACTTGTGTACTGGGAGGTCATGTGTGCACCAACCAAGATGGCCATTTAACCCTCTATCTCTGTGTGGTCTCTCTGCTAATCCACCAGGCACCATCCAAAGACTTCCAGCAGCATCCAGGCAGCCAGAATAGCAGGGTGGACTCCTGTAGTGCATATCCACCAGTGAGCAGCACTTTGGACAGCAAATGACCCCACAGAAATGAAAAAAAAGACAGTTATACCTCACTGCCTGTCCCAATCTGTCTTCCATTTACCTCCAGAAAACCAGTCAGTCACTCTTTCAGGAAGGTCTCCATCAGCTTACCCACTATTGAGGTCAGGCTGACTGGTCTGTAGTTCCCTGGTTTGTTCCCTCGATCCACTTTTATGGCGAGTCGCCACATGTGTCATTCTCCAATCCTGGGGAATGTTTCAGGACTGTAGAGAGGTGTTAAACAGGAGTGCCAGGGGACCTGCCAGAACCCCTGCCAGTTCTCTAAGGAACCTCAGGTGCATGCCATTTGGCCCTGGTTATTTGTCCACCTTTTGGGCCCTTGAGTACCTCATCAGTTATCAAATTTCACCACCTGAGATTTCTCTCTTCCCAGTCCCCACTCCTCTGCTCCCTTGTGGTACTGGCCCATCCTTCTCCCGAGTGAAGACTAAACAGAAGTACCATTAAGCACCTGTGCCTTTTCTTTGCTACTCTCTGCCTATCCCCTTTCTTTTCTAGTCTTACAATCTATCCCTTACGTTTCTTTTCTGCACTGGCTGCCTGTCAGGTTGAGAATCATCTTCATGGTGGGCTTGCTCACCTATAAGATCCTATACGGCCTGGGCCCTGGTTACCTGTCTGACCTCCTTACTCCAGCCATACCCGTATGTTTTCTCTGTTCCTCCACCAAGGGCCTTCTGGCAGCTCTGAGGGTCAGGCTGAGAACCTTGGGAGCTCATTTCTTTTGAGGTAGCCTGCCCAGCCCTCTGGAACCCGCTGCCAAAATCTTTGAGGGAGGCCTAAATGGTGGAGACATTTAAAGGGGGCCTGCAGACATATCTTTTTTTAATAAGGCATTTTCTGATAGCTTTTAAATTGATTTTATATTAGTTATTGATGATAATTGTATTGTTTTATGCTGCCTATAACCCTGCTTTTGTCTGTTATGGTGCCCAGAGCCTCTGGGATTGGGTGCCAAATATAAATAAAACTTTACTTACTTACTTACTTTTCTCCCTTATATACCTGATAAAGGCCTTTTCATTCCAGGGCTAGCTGTACCTCTCTTGTGGCTATTGCCTCCCTTACCACCCCTCTTGCTTTTCTTGACTTAGTGGTATAGTCCATCCTATCATCCTCTGTCTGAATATGCTTGTACTTTCTAAAGGCTGCCCTCTTGTCCCCCACTGCTTTTGCCACCTCCTTGCTGAACCAGCTGGACTTTTTGGCCTTAGCTTTCTTACTTTTGATTTTGGCACACTCACTTGTGGCCTCCCTCAATCGCTTTTTATTATGGCCCATTTCTGTTCCACATCCATCCGCATTCTGATTGTCGTTGCAGAACTTCTCCCATTCTACCAAAGTCATCCCTCTGAAAATCCAAGACCCTCATCTTGGTCCTGACCATCCCTCTGCCCGTGTCCAGGTGGTGGTCACTTCCTGCAAGCGGTTCATCCACCTTTACTTCCTGAACATGTGTACAGCTGGACAGGATCAGATACAGAACGGTCCTTTCCCTAGCAGACTGTGTGATACATTGAGTCAGGAAAGAACGCTGGAAAGCATTCAGCAGTACTTGTTCCTTAGTGCAGGAGGTAGCAGGAATTTTCCAGTCCATGCTGGGTAGACTGAAGTCCTTTATTACTACTTCCCCTGTGCTGGCCATATCAATGATCTGGGACCCCAATAACCTATCCAGTTCTCATCCTGAAAAGGTGGTCTGTAAACCACCCCATCCTTAGTTTCCTCCCTTTAATGGTTTGGATCTGCACCTACAAGGCTTCAGGCTTTCCTTCCACATCTACCTCTCTGGTACAATTCCCCTATTGTTTCTGTACATTTTATACCCGAGAACTGCTAGATCCCAGCCATGGTTTTGTGTGGTCCAAGTATCTGTGGTGGCCACTATGTCCAGATCACCCCCATCCAACAGAGACTGCAGTTCTGCCATTTTGTTTCCCAGACTTTTAGAGACATCACCATTCCCGCCACAACTCTGGAGCCCCTTACTCCTGACTTGCCCCCTTCTACCCCCTCTTCCCTTGATGCCTTTTTCTTTCTTCCTCCACCCCTCCCATCCCTACCCTCTTCCTGCTGTCCTGCTTGGGCAGGAGGACTATTGGCCTTCTCCATTAGGTGACTATGGGTGCTGTGCACCCTGCTGACACCCCGTCTGTTTAGATTTTTGATCATGAAATCCTCCAGCTTACCCCTCATGACCCATGTGCCCTTTCTACTTGGGTAGAACCTGTCTGGTGCATACAGGTCCTTGTTATCCGATGTCCCTTCCCAACCTCCAATGCATCCATACCCATCTGCCTTGCACCACCCTTTAAGCCATTCATCAAATTCTGGAATCCTTACCTTCCTTGCTGTGATAGCTCTCAGGACTGGAAGCACCTTTGAGAAGGCTACCAACTTCTCTTCCACTCTGCAGATTTTCCCCACCTCCTTGACTCTTTCTTGCCCTACCCCCACCTCACATCCTGTAAAGTCATTCCTACCCAGCTACATTATAATGTTAGATTTCCCTCCTCCCTGTCCCATGCACTGTGCTACTAGAGGTCCCACTCTCCCTGCCATCATCCCTGACATGCATTCTACCCTCTTACAGCTTGGCCCTTCCCCATCCCTCTTCTTCACAACTGAATCCCCCAAGATCATCACCCTGCTCCCCCATCCTAAGCCTTCCCTCCCTTCTGTGCATGCTGCTGCCCATTCCCTCCTACCTCCTCGTTTCACTCCTGTCCCTTTAGTACTTCCTTCTGACCCTCTATATCCACTACCCCTTCTCCTCAGCCTGAACCTCTCCCCCCAATAGCACACCCCCTATCAGCATAGGCTATACTGAGGCACTAGAATTAGTGGCCAAACAAACTATGGAAAGCATTGCAAGAGAGAGAGAGAGAGAGAGAAAGAAAGAGAGAGAGGGAGGGAGAAAGATAGAGAGAGGAGGAGAGGGAGAGAGAGGGAGAGAGAGGGGGGAGGGGAGAGAGAGAGGAGAGAGAAAGAGAGATTCATTTCAGCACAGGCTGAATTGGGGCATTAGAGCTGGTCACCAGAGAGGATCAGGAAGATGCAGTATTTACCTGCTGTATCTAAAAAAGGAAAATGACTGATGAGAGATTTTGTTGGAAAACTGAAAAATAAACTGTATTAATTCTGAACTGTTCACAAAGTGTAAAATAAAGAGGTTGGATGTTTGAACTTTGAAACCTTTCTAACCTATCATTTTCAATATTCACAAATAGCTTAGGTCACAAGGTTACACACTACCTGTCACAAGGCCATATCTAGAATACTGTGGCCAGTTCTGGAGTGCCCACTTAAGAAAAGACAAAGACAGGCTAGAGACAGTGTAGCATAGGGTAACCAAAATGATTCGGGACCAGCAGGACAGATCCTACAAGGATTCGCTTAATTCTCTAAACAGGTACTCACTAGAGGCCAGAAGGGAGGGGAATGACATTATAGAGACCTTAAGTTTCTGAAAGGAATAAACAAGAATAGACAGTGTAGGAAATATACAGGAGGAATGGCAAATCAAGAACACATGGACATGAGTGAAAGCTGACTTGAGGGGGAGATCAGGAGGGACTTGAAAAGTTTTACTTTATAGAGAGTGGTTGAGCCATGGAAAAGCCTACCAGCAGAGGTGGTAGGTGCAGAAACCATTAAAGGTTTCAAACATGTCTGGGACCAAGTAAAAGTTTTTAATCATTACACAGTGGGAAGCAGTAGGACAGGGGGCAAGGAGGGAGGAGAGGGCAATAATTCTGACTAGACAATTTGTACCAGGGTAGGATAGGGCAAAACAGGGCAGACTGGATGGCCTAGTGGTCTTTTTCTAATGACATTTGTCTGTTTCCATGTTACACTGTACAAAAAATTAGCCCCAGTCATATAGTCCATCTCTTATTTGGCTTCTAGATCTGCAACAGTGCGGAAACATTTTATTTGTGAACCATAACAATGCTTTTACAGAAAAATATCAATTAATATCAAACAAAACTTAGAACACCTTACAGAACACATCATTGCATTTTATATTGTGAAATGGGAATTTTCTCTCCCCAGCTCAGGTTTAAGTTTAATGCAGCAGTTTTTGCTCATCGAATATTTAAAAACTCTGGGCTGGATATCTTATTCTCCTCTTTTAATCTGACATCAAAACCTTACAGCACCAGGAGTAACTCATCTAATCTATTTTCTATCAACCCCATAATGGTAACACTGTGCAAAAAAATATTTTTTCTTGGTTTGATCCAAATATCTTAAATGATTTAGCTGGCATTGTTAAATCAGCACTCAATGAAAGGCATTTTAAACATCTGCTAAAGAAAGTGTATAGCATGAATGTTAAATGTCATTGTACTTGTTTTTAAATATTGTTTTGTATGGGATGTATTTATTAATTGTGTATTGCCTATTGTTATATGTCAGGGGTGACTGAAAAAGGGCTGTGCCCAGTTCACTTCCTGGTAAAAAATAAAATAAATAAAAATCAAAAATCAAAAAATAACCCGCCAATAAATCCCTGAACCAAATACACAGAAACAAAAACAAAAACAAAAAGATGCTGTTTGCAGAAAAAGGCCTTGTGACCCACCCAGTCTGCCTAAAGCATACCTATTAGTGGGAAATGCCCTAGCAGTCATTTTCTTCCCTCCCTCCCTCTGCTGGTCCACATGCACCCTCCCCATGTGCCTGCCCTACTCCCTTTTAAACCTTCCTACTGTTGCAATGCATACGTCCACCTCTGGGATCTTGTTCCGCTTTTCTACTGCCCTTTCCATAAAAAAGTACTTCCTGACATCCTTTATGACCTTCTGCCCACCAGCTTCATACAGTGTTCACTGGAATCCACATTTCCACTCAGTGTGTACAACTCGCTGTAGTCTTCCCTGTTTATCCCATGGAGGTACATGAATGCTTCTTTGTGTCACCCCTCTCCCTCCTTTCCTCTAGCATGTACATATTGTGTTTGGCCCAAACACTTTTTTATGGCTTCCCCCTGCTGTCCCTGGATCATTTTGCAAAAAAAAGAAAAAAAAAAGAAGTAGCAGCAGCAGAAATGATGCACTCACATGGGAATGATGCAAACAGTAACTTTATTACCAACGTCTATGTGCATGTTGGAAATAGGTACACTCTAGCTTAAGGAAGCACTCTCAACCAGAGTACTCCTTTCCTCTGCGTGTGAGACACTCTTATTCTGTGAAGAGTGCCTCACACACAGCTGCCCCAGAAGCAGACATGCTTGGGAAAGGTTTTTTAATTTTTTAAAATCTGATTGATCAATAGAATAGTCTGTTAAGGACTTGCCTAGGTATTATCTTAATCTTAATACTTTACCCTCTCTGAGCTTTTATTTGTCTAAAGAATTATACCTTTACTATTGTTCCTCTGTAATTATTATAAGCAAACACGTGTATTGTATTTCCTACTGCTTTATTGTATATATGGCTTTTATTGTATCCTATATACAACTGTGATATTTATTGTATCCTGTGTATTTACATATTGCATTCTATGTACCATTCTTTCTCCATGTACTATTTTACCCTATGTCCCTTGCCCCGGGGTTGTACCTGGAAACGAGCCTAGGTTCAATGTGCCTTTACTGGTTACCAAATGTTGAAATAAAAAAATACAAATCTCAATCAGTAATATCTTAATATTTATTTATTTACTGAAATGTTTCACCAGGAAGGCACACTAAACAACAAGTTGCTCATCTTCTGGTGTGACCTGGGGGGTGGGCATGGTACAGTAGGAGGTAACAATTTTGACATACATACAATGAACTTAACCCAGAATTGTGGAAAACACATACAATATTATGTAAAGGACATATGCATTATACAACTGGCACATACAATATACAAATTATAGAATTGACACATATATTATGTACTTGACACACACACATTATACAATTGAAGAATTGGCTTTATGGAATTAGTAATTAAACCTGACTGAGGACTATTACATGCAGTAATATGCTATGCCCAGACTGGGCTGGAAGTGCAGTTTTCAGGTATGAGTGTATTAATACTTATTTAAGTGCTGAGAAGTAAAGAGTCAGGGAGAAGAAGTGGGGAAGTGCTCAGGAAGGGACAGGATGGACTGTACATAGCCCATCCTGGGTGCAGAGAACCCAGCCAGAGACTAGCATGTATGGAGGTGTGGAGATAGTGAGGGGGAGGGGTGAAATAGATTTAGAGGGGAGTGGAGATGGGGGATGGAGGTAGTTAGGGTGGGGGAAGGAGAGAAACTTGTCTAAATAACTGGCCTCTCCAGGATGCTGAGAACCCTGCCAGAGGTCAGATTTGGGAGGGTAAGAGTTAGATTAGGAGAGAGGAGGGGGTGGATGGGGGGGGAGAGGCAATAGCTCAGTACCAGACTCACCCATGAAGCTGAGAACCTTGCCAGGAGATAGGATAAGTACAGGTGAGTTGGAATGGGGCAGAAGGGCAGAGGTATAAGAAGGGTGGAGGAGTAGGGATGAAGGGAGTGTTGGGAAGAAAAACTGTTGGGAAAGGAAGAAAAGGTGAGTTGGGTGGAAAGAGTATGGGGAGTAAGGAAAAAGGGGAGTGCTAGGTAGAAGGGCTATAGGGAAAAGGAAAAGGTGAGAAAGGGAGTGCTGGGCAGGAGGACTGTAGGGGAAGTAAGGATTTGACAGGAGCAAGTGGAGAGTAAACAGAGCAGGCATGTAGGGAAACATTACTTAGGGAGGGTTAAATATCACTGCAGAGACCACTCCTATAGTTGTAATCGAGGTATCAGCAGCCATATCACCATACAAAAACAGGCAGCATAGCAAATATAAAGCACTTCTACCTATTGCCCAAGAGCTTCTTCAGGGGCTGGTGCCTATTTGTTTAAAAGTGACTTATAAATAGTGCTGTGCAAAAGCTGTGAATTCCACTTGAGCAGAACTTTCTCAAAGGTTTGCCAACTTTTGTGAAATTTTCCAAACTGGTGAACTGCATTATTATACACATGAACTGCAGAACTACTCCACAATTCATATAATTATTCCACAGTTCAGATAGAAAAAAACTTTTACCAAGTGTAGAGGTTGGAGTAGTAACAGAAATTTGCTACATGGAGTAATCTACAAATTTCACCTGTTTCACATAGCGAAATGCAAAATTTCACCATTAAATTTCGCCTGCGAAATGGCAAAAGTTTGCCTACAGAATGGTGAAATTTCACCTTGTGAGGTGAAATTTTGCTTTCCAAGGTGAAATTCACTTTTTAGAGGTGCAATTTCACCTGAAAATGTGAACTTTCGCTTTTCTGCAGGCAAAATTTTGCCTTCCAAGGTGACATTTCACCTTCCACAGGTGAAATTTTGTCTTCTGCAGGCAAAATTTCACCTTGGCGAAATCAGGCTAAAAGGGAGAAATTTATGGATTACTCCACGTATTTAAATTGGCCACTTCACTGGTGAATTTTAAATTAGCTGTATCTCTAACCTAGTGTCTCTAGTGGCACCCCCCCTACCCTCCGGTCACTGGCCTCATGTGAATTGAAAGTTTTCTTGGTGTCTAGTGGCACCCATCCCTTCTGATCACCATTCCCTAAAAAATTAAAGTTTTCCTGGCGTCTAGTGGCACCCCACACCCTCTGGTCACTGGCACAGTATTTGTTTGTGCCTCCTCCTCATTAACTAAGTCAAGTGCCTGTCACAACTTAAAGAGTTAGTGTACTGGAACAGACATTTTCACTTTAAAATTACTGCAATGTGATCATCATCTGCTACTGTCACATATGACTGTGTCAGTAACATTAAGAAATCAACTTAAACTTATGTTTTTTAACATAGAAACATAGAATTTGATGGCAGATAAGGACCGCTTGGCCCACCTAGTCTGCCCATTTCCCTACCTAATGGATAAACTGCAGATCCTAGTTAACCAACGGCCTACTTCCTCCTACCCCCCCACTAGAATTGCCTTATGTCTGTCCCATGCATTCTTGAATTCCCCAACTGTTTTTGACTCTACGACCTCCTCAAGAAGGCCATTCCATGCATCTACAACCCTCTCTGTGAAGAAATACTTCCTCACATTGCCTCTGAGCTGTCCCCCCCCTTCCAAACCTCTTCCAAAGTGGAGTATTTCCCAAGGCTGTCAGTCACCATCAGACTCAAATGCACCAGCAGTCATGCAATAAGAGAGGAACAAAGAACCAGGACTTTTATGCCAGCTGTATTCGGGAGAATGGGAACACCATGTCTGTATTTCTATAGAGGCACCCACTCTATTAAAGTTACAGATTCACAAAAATTAGATATTCCTAAATGAGATAGCAACACAAACTTCAGTTGCACAAGATGTAGACTTACAAAACAGCAGTAGCCCTGTCCATACTGATACACGCTAATGCTGATTGACTCTTTTATGTTAGAACTATAAGAGCTCATATCAGAATAAATATATAAAAAGCCACAGCATGCAGAACTAGACAGGGCTAACCTGAAAATGATACTGTGTGATAACAACTAAGAGACATCTGCGACTACCTAAACAGTGACTGCAAATCGCCAAAAGAAATATCGGCAATCTGCACTACTGCAAGAAGAACAATCAGCAACCAGATAATAAAATCAAACAAAAATAACATGTACAGATACTTTTTATGAGTGGGGCTATGGCCCCGTAATCCCCTTTGTGGTGGGCAAGACACCACACCCCCATCTCTAAATAATCAACTCCAAGGGGAGCAGACTTTGGGGGAGACAAGAAAACATGGAGGGGGTACTCCATAGGACAGTGGTCTGCAGGGGGAGAATGTTGTTTTGGAGGGGGAAACCTGCGAGTGGGGGGGGGGACAAACTTGATGAACCAGCATAGACAAAAAAATGAAATAAAATATTAACACCAAAACCACAACAGGACCCAAAAAAAGGAAGACCCGCATGCTAGATTCAAACCCCAAATCACCAGCTTCCCAGGCCATAGCACTATCCACCATGCTAGATGGCAAGCTGGATTCAGTCCTCAAAAACATACCATTTAGCCTTCTCGTACCATATCACCCTAGCTAATAACTCCATAGATGCCTTTCCCATTAGCTTTTCTTCCACCTCACTGTTTACTTCAACTCGCTATTTAAAAAGTCGCTCAAACTGAGTTGCTCATATTGAGTCACTCAATTTGAGTAGCTCATATCATGGGTTATCCCTGAGAACAGACACATACTGCCCCCACAATATGTGATATGTACTGTCCCGTATAAGAGGTATTTAATTCTCAAAAATTAGAGCTCTGGCTAGCATTTAAAACTGTCCTTGCTATCAGTAAGGTACAAAATAAAGCACCTGAAAAGGCAAGAAATTTTCGAGCCATATACCAATATGACAAGGGAATATTTTAAAGAATCTATAGTTAAGGCTGTATAAAAGGTATTTAATTCACAAACATAAAGCACTCTGCCTAGCATCATAAACTTTTGTCGCTATAATTCGGTTACCTGAAATGGCACCTGAGTTTACAGAACTGGCATTTATTGCTACCAAATCTTTTAAAATCACCGGATTCAACAAATATTACTGGGATAGCAACAGGAGCCTCCAGTATCACAAGCGTAAACCTAACACAAAAAAATATATTGACAACAATGTGCACATATTAGAGTACAATTACAGCAATAAAAGCAATTATATTGCTTCTGATGCTATCCTAGTAATATTTGTTGAACCCACTATTTTAAGAGACTGGGTAGCAATAAATGCTGGTACCTCAAACTTAGGTGCTTTCTCATGTAACCCAATGACAGCAACAGCAGTTTTTGATGCTAGGCAGACAGCTTTATATTTGTGAATTAAATACCTTTTGTACAACCTTAGCTGTAAAATCTTTGAAATATTCCCTTGTCATATTTTTATATGTCTCACAAATTTCTTGGCTTTTCAGGTCCTTCTTACATACCTTACTGATAGCAAGGGCAGTTTTTAATGCTAGGCAGAACTCTGATTTTTGAGAATTAAATACCTTTTATATGGAACAGTACATATCACAGATTGTGGGAGTAGTATGTGTCTGTTTTCAGGTTAGCCCAGTCCAGTTCTACATGCTGCATTTTTTAAATATATTTATTGTGATATGAGCTCTTATAGTTCTAACATAAAAGAGTCAATCAGCATTGGCATGTATCAGTGTGGAGAAGGCTTCTACTGTTTTGTAAGTCTGCATCTTGTGCGATTGAAGTTTATGTTGCTATCTCATTTAGGAATATCTAATTTTTGTGAATTGGTAATTTTAATAGAGTGGGTGCCTCTATATAAAAACAAACACGGCTTTCCCATTCTCCCAAAAACATTTGGCATAAAAGTCCTGCTTCTTTGTTCCTCTCTCATTGCATGACTTCTGCTGCATCTCGAGCCTGATGGTGACTGGCAGCCTTGGGAAATACAACACTTTGGAAGAGGTTAAAAACATAAGTTTAAGCTGATTTCTTAATGTTACTGACAAAGTCATATGTGAGAGTAGCAGATGAAGGTCACATTGCAGCAATTTTAATGTGAAAATGCCTGTTCCAATACACTAGCTCTTTAAACTATGACAGGCACTTGAGTTACAGTAGTTAATGAGGAGGAAGCACAAACAAATACTGGGCCAGTGATTGAAGGGTGGGAGGTGCCATTATACACCAGGGAGAAGAAAATATTAAACGGCTGAAAGAAATCTCGCAGAACTGACCTCTCACAGTGATCAGTTCTGTGGAATTTTTTCCCTGCAGTTTAGTACCTTAACCTGCAGTTTGTACATTTATTCTGCCATTCTAAGGCAGAATTCCTTTGAAAGTTGTCAAAGTGATTTCTAAACTTTTGTACAAGCGAAAGTATGACTTTTGAGCAAATTCTGCTGGTGGAATTTTTTTCACACAGCTCTAATTATAAAGTGTTCACTTAAAACAACAATAATACAATAAACCCAGTGAGTCAAATATACATATAGTACATGATACTATAAAAAAAAAAAATTCAATCAGACCCCATATGTGTATACTAGATAGAAGTACCAGAGTGCATAAGTATTCAATTTAATCAGTTTTAGTATTTCAATGTATAAATTAATTGAAAATCCCATATTATAAAGACAAATGTAAAAAAAAGTCTAATTAAGAAAAAGAAGCTTATCTGAAAATACCCACATGAGCATAATATTTCTTTAAAATTTGACTGAATGTTCATACTTGAAGCTTTTATTATGGGAATTAACCCAAGGGGAGAATCCATTGTAACCACCCCCCCCCAAAACAATAGTGGCATGCCCATATAATATCTTTATAATTAATCATCCTTGGTATGGGGCAATATAAAGGAAGGGCTTCTTATCATATTGTGTTTATGACTTAACATTATAGGTTAATAAAAAGGCTTAATTTAGACAAACTTATATGGTATATTCCAAAACATATATTATCCCCAATGCAGATGATTACACAATCACAGCCAATTCATGAGAAAATATCGATATGCAATATATTTATTTAGTTTTTGTTAACCGGGTAGGTACACTAGCCAGCAAGTGACTATTTTCAGGCACGACCCCGGGAGGTACAGGTACAATACAATAGTACAGTGCAAATAAGACAGTTACATGATAAGGTGCATTGAAGTAATTAGACATTGTTACAAAGAGGCAGGAGAGAATGGCGGGTACTGGTGCTGGGATAGACTTCAGGGTAGAAGAGAGAGAAGGGGGGACATGATAAGGGAGAGGGTCAAGGATAGGTAGGGTAAGTGCACAGCTAAGTTCAGTGGGAGGTGGCGGGGCTAAAGACCGGGGTCAGGGTAGCCTAACCAGCTAGCAGAGCTGGTGGGGGAAAAGGATGGAACCAGCAGCATCAGCGACTGTTAGCAGGAAAAGTGTCCAGGCTGATGGTTCTAAAGGCCAGGCAAGGGGGCAGGCATCAGTTGGGTGGGACGAGAAAAGTTATGGCGTTAGCAGCAGGAGGCTAGAGCCTGCAACTGGGCTCATGGAACCAATTCACGGCTTGAGATGAATCGGGAGGTGGGGGAACGGGGTAAAAGACGGTAAAGGCCTACGGCAATAGCGGAAGGTAGAGGGAAAAGTGTCCAGGCCACTGCTTCTGTGACCCAGAGTGGGAGTAGAGCTACTGTGGGAGTTGAGCTATTTTTAGGTGACAACGAGCGATTACGGCTTTTGAGGAAAAGGCAGGGGGCTGCGACTGGGCTCGTGGAACCATGAGCCAGCTAGAGGGTGTTTTCAGGATGCGGGGGCATGGACAGCAAGACAGTTTTGGCGGCCTGAGCGTGCGAAGAGTGCCCGGCCTCATGGTTTCATTCACGGGTCGGGAACCAGTGAAGAATGTGGAGATGGGGGGGTGAGGTAGACAGGCGGCTTAGGAAGACGGATAGTAACTAATGAGCAATTCCATAGCAAGGCAGCACACAGTACTAGATATAGTGAAGACATTGAAAAGGAGGGGGGCCAAAACAGAGTCAGGCAGCCATTAATAGGTTAAGCCAGGTGGAGACCCAACAGAGTTAGGGGGCTTAAACGGTAACAAGGACGAAGTCCTGACCACTGAGTCTAAATTCGGTTATAGGAGCCGAGGAAAACAGGGCGGGGTGCAAGAGGGAAATTACGGCAAGTGCAGCAGTTGCTAGGATCTGTGTCCGGGCTCATGGAACCATTCACTGGTGAGAGCGGGTGAAGGACGCGGGGTCCGAGGTGAAAATACGGCAAGAGGCAGCTTTAGCAGTCAAGGGTGCGGAAGAAGCCCGGTCTCGTGGAACTGAAAGCCGGGTAATAGGTCTGGGCTTAGTCGGTGTAGGGGGGGAGGAGGGGGAAAGATGAGGCTAAGATATTTAGGGTGTACCAGTACCCAATACAAAAAAACTTACATCTCAGATTGTACAAGCAGCAAGTTGAAAACAGGCAAAACAGTATGGTGACGAGAGGGTTTGTCATACACGTAGGCATTGGAGAGGCATAAAATAGCAGGGCCTTATATTTTACAGCATCAACATAAAAAGTGCAGGTAGTCTAACTGACATATAAGGCAGACAGAGGAGATATAGACATTCAGCATATACATAGGATAAGGAAGCGATGGTAGACGGGAGGAGGTCTAAACACAATGGGGAGAAAAGTGGGCATGAAGGACAGGCTCAGGTAGGATCATAACAGGCACATTGGTCCATAGAAGTTAGGTGGTTCCGTAGCCTTCACTTGAAAATGTAGTGTGAGGAAGCATGTTTTAGGTTGAATGGTAGTAAGTTCCACATTTGTGGGGCAGCATGTCCGAATGCACCTGAACCCTTTGAGGTGCGGCAGAGGGGAACTTTCAGGAGAGACTTATCCGATGATCTCAGTTCACACGAAGGGATATTAGGCTGAAACAGTTCCGATAGTGAAGCTGGTCTATCCACTCTATTGATGGAGTCTGAGAGGCAGCATAGGTAGTATAGTCTGGTGGCAGAGGGGGAGAGCCAGCCCAAGTCTTTGTGCAGTTGGCAGTGATGCTTGAGATGGGGGGCCTTTGAAGCATACCGGCAAACATTGTTGTAGGTGACATCCCATTTTTGCAGTGTGGTTTTGTGCGCCATAGACAGGATGGGGGTACAGTAGGTTAGAGTAGGAAGGAGGATTCCCCTGGCAATGGCCAGTTTGGCAGTAGGTGTGAGCACGTAGCTGGTTCTGTAGGCAGCCCCCAGTTTGCAGTTTACAGTTTTGCAGGTTTCTTGAATATGCAGGTTCAGGTCCAGGGATTGGTTGAGCAGTATGCCCAGATAGCGGAACGTGCTAACAACCTCAAGAGGGGTCCCTTCAAGGTCAAGTATATTTAAGGGAGATGAGCAGGATCTTAGCTTGTGGGTCGTACCCAGTAGCATCGCTTTGGTTTTACTGGTGTTTAGGATAAGGTGATGTGCACTTAGCCAGTGTTGAGCAGAGTGGAAAGCAGATGTCAGAGTTGTGCTTGGATGGTCAGTATTATCTGACCGAGCATAGATGACCAGGTTGTCTGCGTAGAGTAGTGAGGCACCGGATACTATACTGCTGGGAAGGTTATTTATGAACAATGAGAACAGGAGAGGGCCCAGTATTGAGCCCTGAGGTACTCCAATATTGATAGTGGTGCTGTCAGAGATTGCAGAGTTGAGTTTGACAGCTTGGGTCCTGTCAGTTAGGTAGCTTCTGAATCAGCGCATTACAGGAGATGAGAAGCCAAGATCTTTAAGGGTAGTTAGCAGTAGGGGGTGACCCACAAGGTCGAAGGCCTTGGTGAGGTCGATGAACACAGCCCCAGTAAGCTGGCCTTCATCCATGTTTGTAAGAGTATCAGAGGTAAACTTTGCTAACGCAGTTGTGGTGCTGTGATATTTCCTAAATCCATGTTGTGCTTCACAGAGCAAATTTGAGGATTCGAGGAACTCAATAGCCTGGGTGGCTACTATTTTTTCTAGGATTTTGCTGAGGACCGAGAGAATGGCTATAGGTCTGTAGTTTGATATTTCGTTCTTGTTTCTTTTTTTGAAAATGGGGGTGATTCTTGCAGACTTCCATATGCCTAGGAAAGTGCCGGTGGTGAGGGACAGTGTGAATACTCTGGCTAGTGGATAGGAGATGAGATAAGCAGCGACCTTCAGCAGTCGTGGTTCCAGAGAGTCGGAACCTGGACTGGTATTGTCGCATATGGTGTTTAGTAGTTTAAAAACTTGTTTTCTAGACACAGCTTTGAAGTAAAAAGTCTTGATTGCTGTTGGCACAGGCTTTTTTGTTGAAGGGCAGGCTGTTATATTGGTAGAAAGGGGCTGAGGAGCAGCAGGTGCCATTGTTAGTGTGGACATATAGGGAGACAGGTCAGAGAACTGTTGGTTGAAGGCATTTGCTATGGTAAGGGAGTCATTGCAGTGGATACCTTGTAGAATCATTTCAGAGGGGGTGACTGATTGAGGGGTGCCCAAGAAGGTCTTGATATGACCCCAGAATTTGCGTGGATCATTTGCAGAGCTGGTTAACAGATTTTGGCAGTACTTGCTTTTTGCGAGCCTGATTTGTGTTTTGCAGAAACTTCTATGTTGTTTGTAGATTAAGTGATCCCTGGGTAGGCCAGTGGTCTTGAATTGCTTCCAGAGATTATCCCTGGTTCTGAGTTGACGGAGTAGATCTTTGTTGAGCCATCTCGTTTGTTGACCTCTGACCCTTCTCTTCACTTTAGGTGCATGCCGATTTTGTACATCGCTAAACCTGGTCAGAAACACATCTAGGGCATCTTCAACTCTTGTTGCTTGGTAGATTTCAGTTCAGTCAATGTTGGCTATGTCTAGGAGAAAGGCGTTTAGATCCATTTGTGCAAAGTTAGTAAATGTGACCAGGCGGGACCGAGGAGCGGGTGGTGGACAGGAGCGCCAGTGGCAGATCGTGGGCGAGTGGTTAGTTATAGCGTCTGCCAGTACGGATGCCTTTGTTACATGATCTGGTCTGTTTGTGAGGATCCAATCTAATGGTGTTCCCACTAGAGAGTTGGTCATTCTCATGTTCTCAGTTACAAGCTGGTGGAAGTTGTGCCTTTGGCCTAGTGATGCCAGAGTGCTGTAATACGGGCCTAGCCAATTTAGATTTACATCACCAAGCATGATGGTCTCATTCATGTTAACAACTTGTGATGTTTGTTTGGCTAGTTCCTGGAGACATTCCACTCCATCAGTGGGTGGATTGTAGAGACATATTATGTGCAGATTTTTCGCATCTAGGGACAGGGTTACATGCAAGGACTCACAGAGCCGTTGGGGACTAGGGACAGGAGCCACTTTTAGAATGAGGTGGGTTTTGTGGTAAATGGCAACACCCCGGCCCCATTTAGAACCAGTCCTGTCCTGTCGGATAATAGCGTATCCAGGCAGGGTACACTGGGCATCCAGGATACGGGGTTTTAGCCATGTTTCCATGAGGCATAGAATGTCAGGACCAACCATTTGTATCCAAGCCTCAAGTTCAGTCAGATGACCTAGCAGACTTCTGATATTCATGTGAGCAATTAGACCGCCTTTTTTTGGTTTGGTATGAGGGTTTATCGGGATGCTGCTTTGGTGAGGGCCAGGGTTAAGTTCAACGTCATCTGCCAGCAGAAGTAGTAGAGGTGCTATGAATTTAAGCTGTGCCCTGTGTAGAGAATTGGAGGATTTCTGCTTTTTCCTTTGTGGCAGATAATTCATGAGTACCAGGTATGTGCATCCTTTTTTAAGAAGAAGGTAGTGAAAGGCAGGTTTTGGGAGGTGATTGGAGAGGAGTAGGTTGGAGAAACTAAAGTCACTGAGTGATGGTGTGTCTTGCTGTAGGCCATGGGGTAGAGACAGAGAAATTCTGTTTAGTCCAAGCAGGAAAAGAAGGCAGAGCAAGAGGGTCAGTCCTTTTAGACTAACACATGAGGGCGAAGGACTCTCGTGAAGGAGGGGCATGATAATGATTTCGGAGGGGAGAGCAGGATTAAGAAGGAGCAGTGGAGAGAGGGGGGGGGAGGCTGGAGGTTATTTGGAAAGCCACGTAGAAATGTGGTAGGTTTGGGAGTGTAAGTACTCAGCGAAGGAGAGGCGTTCTGGGGAGGTGATGTGGGAGAAGTGGACTAAAGTTAAAGGAAAGGGCCGAGACCCCAACGTATAGCTACAATAGGAAAGTGCTATCTGCCGGTGTGTGGAACTAATGCCCCCAGTGGTTAGAGAGTATAAGGAGCCAATGGGAAAGTGGACACTTGGTCATATGACCAACGGGAGCCTATATAGCTAAAGGGTCGACCAGGGTGAGTGAGGTGGGGGGCGGGTGGGGAGCCGGCGTGAAGCGCTGGCAGGACGAGTGTTCACCGGAGGAGCTGTATCACTTAGCCACGGAGACGGCGTTTACAGTCCCAGGGTCATTTAGGCAGTCCAAAGTCCCAAAAAATAAGGTGAAAACAGCCGCTTTCAGTGAAGGGTGGAACCAGCTAGAGCTCCCAACCCCAACTGGAGAGAGGTGGCTGGAGGAAATCGGTAGAACGTACCTTACAGCTTTAACGCCTTTGGCAGCACAAGGTACCAGTGAGCGGCCGAGCTCCTGGTTCCCTTCCTCAGCGAGCATGCGGTGGTGCGGCACCTGACAACAGGCTTCCTGGAGGAGCGTGGCTTTTCTTCGTTGGGGGCCGCTGGGCAGGCGGAGACCCCAGAGGCTTCTTTGGGTGTAGCGGTGGGTCCTTTGGTCCTGGGAGGAGCGGGTCTGAAGCCCCGGCGGACTTGGAGAGGTCCTGAGGAGAGTAGCAGGGAGAGGTTATTAAGTAGGCAAACCAGGTAAAGCAGGACAAAAGAAGAGGGCGGGAGGTGAGAAAAAGGTGGAGATTAGCTTAGAGGGAGGCAGTATCAGCAGTTAGGCAGCTTGTTTTACGATTTTAGGTAACCAGCACAGCTTTAACAACAGAGAGCAGAAATTCAAATAGAGAAAAGGCGGGAAGACAGTAGTTAGCAGCAGAGTACAGTTTGAGATTATTTACAGGTTTAGGGTGGCTAGCTTAGGACTTTACAATTAGGAGAGACTGAAATAACTGATTTATACTAAAAGCACACTAGGCAAGTAAGAGCTGTATCACTTAGCCGCGGAGACGGCGTTCATAGTCCCGCTTTCAGTGAAGGGTGGAACCAGCTAGAGCCCCCAACCCCAACTGGAGAGAGCCGGCGGGAGGAAATCGGTAGAACGTACCTTCCATACACCAGTGAGCCGAGCCCTGGTTCCTTTCTCAGCGCCGCAGTGCGGTGCGGCCCCAAAAACATTTCAAACTGAGGAGCAACCCAGACTAACAAATGATTGAAACCTGGAGATAGTATAGATGTCAAGAAGAGAAAGAAAGCTGCATTGTTCAGGAATAATTCTTTGGCTGACATTTCTCCCAAAGGAGGATCAGCTGAAAATGCAGAATGTAACACAAATATTAATACAGTACATATTTTCAAAGAAAGGATCACCCCCAAACTCATTCCCAATTAAAATTAAAGAAAAGCTTCATGTCTAGTTTCTATACAATCCATTCAACATCAGACTTTCAATTTCATTATCTGTCTTGCTTCCTTCAGTAACACGTACTCACATAGGTGCTGGAACTTATGGCTGGGGGGGGCAGCAGTACCCCCACTCTTTCCCATGAGCATTCAAAGTGCCCCTTCAATGCATGCAAGGTCAGAAGGGAAGCAATCATGGTCACTTTTTAATTACTGTAGCCATTACTATAGCCCTCCTCCACATTTCCCTATGATCTAGCACCCATGCCCACTGTCTCCTCTAGATAATGGAAGGACATGGTTCAGTGCCCTGAATAAAACACATATATGGCTGTATGCATGGTATTCACTGAAGTGCAGTCCCAGTGCATTATGTAATTTATCATTCAAGATCATTCACATGTGCTTTTGAATCCTGCACTTCAGTGGACATATTGTACTCACCACATACAATTTGCTACTAAACCATGCCAGACACACAGTGAATGATGTCTTAGAATCTGTATAGCAGATGAGTTTGTGACTGTCTCCTGTATTGGTTCATACAGTATTTACAGTATAAATGTTGCACATACTATACTTGAAATGGCCTTTTTGAAATTTTGAGGACAATAAATCAAGTCTACCAAAAAATCATTCCAAGTATTGCCTCTTTTGTACGTAATGTATGGGGCTTCCCTTGTCTGTCAGTAGAACTTTCCAGTTGTTTATAATATTATTTTTACTGTCTATGCTTCATTTCGAGAAGTGGTTACAAATGTAGCTTTTTTGTGACTATTGGCTCATTGCTTTTTAGTATTAAAATGTGACTTCTATTCATCTCAGCTGCTCTCCTGTAAGCTGCATGCAGAAGCATGATAGAATAATCCTTTCACAGAACTAGTTAAGCAGTTCTTCTACAGCAACTTTAAATACTGAATTACAGGTAGTTTCTGCTGACCCACAGGAACCTGCCATAAGATAAGCAATGTAGCAAATGGTTAGGGTGGCTACTGTCACCCCTTACGGTATTCCCTGCTATCTGTTTTCAAAACATACCTGTATGGACCAGTACCTGTTCATTTGTTCCAGTTTACAATTCAGAAATTAAATTTCTTCGGCATTTGATTTGGCTGTGAATTACAAGTTACAGTTATTAACATTATGCCAATCCAAAAATCCTGTTATAGGCTGATTATCCCCATCTAGTCGCAAATAATATAATCAATAAAACAATACCAATGTACAATATGACTGAGACGGGGATTCTTACTTGAAAATATTGCATTCTTTTCCCATTATCCCACAAAGATGTTTACATATGAGGTTGCCAATGAAGCCCCATAGCTGTTTTCCTTTTCTGCAAATCATACTGTCCATCAAAAATGAAATAATCATGATGAAGATCATAGCGCAGTGGATCCAATATCAATTCCACTGGGATTTGATCTTCTGGATCCTGTTCCTCAAGTAACTCAGTCACTGCCCTCTCACTAAGACCATGGTCTATACTTGTATGTAGGGGCTGTTGCATCAACTGTCAGCCATCTGAAGTGAGGATTTCATACTATGCCCTCCAACTTATTGACACCGTTAATGCCTTTCCATCAGTAAGAGGGGATAGATGTTACAATATGCCTTAGATAAAGTCCACAAATTGAGATAGACCCTCACTGATAGAACCAATTCATGATGCAATAGGTCATCCAGGAGGGCTGTTCATCAATTTGTGGATCTTGGGTATGACATAGAAAGTTGGGTAAACAAGAAAGTCACCGTGCAAATACCTTGCCTCAGTTGTAGTTATTCAGACTTTAATGTTAGCTGTATCAGTAATGGTGTATGCTATTCTTTTAAATAGAGTCATAGGATTAAATGTTGTCCTTTGATAATAATCAGGGTTATGGAGTCGCCTCATCACTTCTGTCCTGTATTTTTCAGTGCCCATGACCATGACCTTGTGTCCTGAATGGGCCAGCTCTTCCACATCGAACCGCTCATGGTTTGAATCTTCTCCAGGCATCAGCCATCCACCTACTCACCACAGCCTAAGGGGAACCTTGTGCCTTGAATGGGCCAGCTTCTCCACATCGAACCTCTCATGGTTCAAATCTCCTCCAGGCATCAGCCACCCACATGCTCCCCACAGCCTAAGGTAAAGAGCAATTGGAAAAAAGGCACCAACCTTCTGATTAGTGCTGAAACTGAAGTTGCTTTACTGGTTCTGGAGCCAGCTTAACAGACTTCCTCTCCAACTGAGTAGTGCCCTCGCGCTCTTCCTATTATTATTTCATTACCCTGGGAAAAGTCCTTAAGCATGGTTAAAAGCTAGATTACTGCAGCTCTTTCCCTAGGTGATTTTTGATTTTTAGAGTGTTCACTGTTTACTTGAACTGCAGCTTAGAATGTAATTTAAATTGTAACTGCAGCTTAGAGTGCAATTTAACTGTAATGCTGTGTTTTTTTCCAGTCTGTTTGTCCCTGCTGAACTGGGATCTGACTCACCCCTTCCCCCCCCCCGTAGCAGCCAGCCGCTCCCAGCCTGCATCCCCCATCTGTTTGTTCTTTTTTATTTTTCTCTTTCTTTCCTGGGCTCCTCCCCTGCTTTCTTTTCCCTCCTGGCTAATCCTCCGAGTCTCGTCCCTGTCTCCTCACTCGAACTACACCCAGCCCTGTCTTTTTGTTGTGGCTTTTAATCCTTTAAGTTCCTTCCCCCTCTGCCCACTACTAATTCCCCTGTTTTTCTCCTTCTCTTAGTGGAACCTTGTTCCCTGAATGGGCCAGCTCCTCCACATCAAACTGCTCACAGTTTGAATCTCCTCCAGGCATCAGCTGCCTGCCTGCTCCCCATAGCCTAAGGTATGATGCAATTTGAAAAAAGGCACCCTCCTTATGATTGGTGCTGTAACTGAAGTTGCTTTACTGGTCCTGGAGTCAGCTTAGCAGACTACCTCTCCAACTGAGCAGTGTCCTTGAACTGTTCCTATTATTATTTCATTACCCTGGGAAAATTCCTGAAGCATGTTTAATAACTGGATTACTACAGCTCTTTCTCTGGGTGATTTTTGATTTTTAGAGTGTTCACTGTTTATTTGAACTGCAGCTTAAAGTGTAATTTAAATTGTAACTGCAGCTTAGAGTGCAATTTAACTGTAACGCTGTGTTTCTTCGTGTCTGTTTGCCCCTGCTGAACTGGGGTCTACCCCCCTGCCCCCCATAGCAGTCAAATGCGCCCAGCCCACATCCCACATCTGTTTGTTCTTTTTTCCTTTTTCTCTTTCTTTCCTGGGCTCCTCCACTGCTTTCCTTCCCCTCCTGGCTAATCCTCTGAGTCAACTCCCTGTCTCCTCGCTCGAACCACACCCAGTCCTGTTTTTTTGTTGTGGCTGTTAATCCTCTAAGTTCCCTCTCCCTCTGCCCACTACTAATTCCCCTGTTTTTCTCCTTCTCTTAGGGGAACCTTGTGCCCTGAATGGACCAGCTCCTCCCTATTGAACTACTCACAGTTTAACTCTCCTCCAGGCATCAGCTGTCTGCTTGTTCCCCACAGCCTAAGGTACAGTGCAATTTGAAAAAAGGCACCCTCCTTCTGATTGGTGCTGAAACTGAAGTTGTTTTACTGATCCTGGAGCCAGTTTAACAGACTACCTCTCCAACTGAGCAGTGCCCTCAGACTTTTCCTATTATAATTTCATTACACTGGGAAAAGTCCTTAAACAGGGTTTAGAGCTGGATTACTGCAGCTCTTTCTCTGTGTGATTTTTTTTGTCCACTCCCTCCCCAACCCCCATTCTCTATGAAATACACTTTCTTTCTCCCAGTGACCTGCCCCTTTTTCTATCAGGTTTCACTCTCTGTCTCTCTCAATCTCTCTCTCTCAAAGGGGTAGAATCTCATTCCTGAGTTGCTGCCATGTGTGTGCAGCAGTGTTAAATCTACAAATTTAAAAGCTACAGATATCACAGAACCCAATTCTGATAGTTTCTTTTCTTAGTCCTTGTTAAAGCAATTGTCATAACAATGAAAAGCCTTAATGCTAAAGGTCTCCTCATCTACTGCATTAGCCTCTTGGCCCTACAACCAGTACCACATGTACAGGAATGGGAGACTTTTCCTCCTGAGCCCCCTGTTCTAGGTCTCAGATACTATGCACCCCATGTATCAGGCACCCACAATCTCAGGTCTCCCTCTGATCGTGGTGACCATGCTACAGTGCAATAAAATCCCACTTCCTACCACCTCCCTATACCCACTCACTGACCTGTCTTCTGCTACTGTCTGGGGATATTGAACTAAACCCTGGACCAAATGAAATGAGAACTGAAACCCCCTTCTCCCCAATACCAACCTGGTCCACCCTCAAGGGGCTTAAGATAGCCCATATGAACATACAAAGTATTCAAAGTAATATACCTGAGCTCAAAGCATGGGCTAGACATTACAACCTGAACGTACTATGTATTACTGAGTCTTGGCTAAAGCCCCATATACTCCCCCATGAAACTGCACTAACTGGATATGACACTTTTAGGAAGAACCATCTCTCCAAAAAGTGTGGGGGCGTACTCATCTATGTCAAAAATCAGCTCTCGACCAACGTACTTCCACCAGTCTGAGACACACCTGAGCATGAATACATCATAATCTCGATTACCCTAGGTCAAGTTACCAAGTTAGTGGTCGGGTGTGTCTAGCTGCTCCAGGACCTTGTTTCCTCAGCCTGTTCGGAATTCCTAACCAGTCTAGACAAATTACCCATCGGTGACCTAATCCTAACCGGGGGTTTTAATCTGAACTGTCTTAGTGCCAAATGAACAAACTACCTTTCCATTCTAGAGGATGCAAAGCTAGTACAATTAATCCACCACCCTACCAGACTAAACATGAAATCAGGTAATCACAGTCTCCTAGACTGGGTTTTAACAAATAACAGCCAGCACGTAAAAATCGCAGGAGTATTCTCGAATGCTCTTAGTGGTCACTCCCCTACCTACTGTGTCTGGAGAAATAATATTCAGAAACCCCCTACTAAACTCGTTAAAATGCATGACTTAATGAGGTTTAGCACTGAAGGCCTTCTTGAGTGTCTTAAGTCAATAGACTGGACTCCCATCAACTGCTTCCCTGATATCAAACAGGCATTAGACTGCTTTATAAACTCTTTCTCAACCATCTTAGACTCCCTAGCCCCTATTAGGTCTCGAAGAGCTAAGGAAATAAACTCCCCCTGGCTGTCTCACGATCTTAGAGCACTGATGCGTTCCCATGACAAAGCTTGGAAGGATTTTAAAAAAACAGGACAGGTGTCTAACTGGCAGTCCTATCGATGATTATGCAATGCTTGCAAAACCCAGGCCACAAAGGTCAAACAGACTTACCTCTGCTCCCTACAGGAAAATAATTTCACCAACCCAAAGACTTTCTGGACCCAAATAAACTTCCTTCTTAAAGGAAAGGACAGAAACAGAAACCCAGTCTATGGTCGCAAATGATGCCACACTATCGAGCCCCGCAGACATAGCTACTGGTATAAATCACTTTTTCACTGACCTGGACAAATACAAAAGACCTGCCTCCTGTCCCAGCTGACTCAACATCGCCTGACCCTGACTGTACCCTACCCACCTTCCACCTAAAACTGGCCACAAGGCTAGAGGTCCTCAAACTACTCAAGGGTCTCAACCCAGATGGTGCTCCTGGATGTGATGCCCTTCATCCAAAATTCCTTAGGATATGAGAGCACCTGCCATCACCTACCTGGCAATGCTAGTAACAAACAAATCTTTCCCTTCTCAAACAATCCCAGATAAATGGAAAACTGCAGTTGTAGTCCCTGTACTTAAAAATGGCCCTACAAACCTGATAGAAAACTATAGGCCAATATCTATCCTATGCCCCCTAATCAAGATCCAGGAGAAAATTCTTTATAATCAACTCTACTCACATCTCAAACTCAACAGTGCCTTAACTATCCATTAGCATGGATTTTGTAAACTGCATGGCACAGAATCAGCACTGCTATGTGTAACCTCGGACATTTTCAGGACACTGGATCAGGGTGAGGCTACAGGCGCCACCTTTGTGGACCTGATCAAAGCCTTCGACCTTGTCAACCACCAACTTCTCCTCACTAAACTCCATCAACTAGGTCTTGACCCTGCATCCCACTCCTGGCTAGCCAACTACTTAACCAACAGGCTCCAGTGTGTAAAATGGTCTAGTGCCATGTTCTCCCTCACTTCTATAACCAACGGTGTTCCACAGGACTCCATATTAGGACCACTGTCATTCTCCATTTTCGTCAATAAAGTCCCACTCAACTGTGGGGCTGCAGCAATTCAATTATATGCTGATGACGCTGTTCTATATAGGTCTGCTAAAGATATCAATGTCATAAACGCCAACCTCGAGAATGATTTTCAGGCTTTGGAGGCCAGGTTTAAAGCCAACCCATTAGTACTTAACACTAAAAAGACTCAAACCATGTTATTCCACCACACCTCCTATAAACTTGATAACCATCCACCTTTGGTTGTTAAAACATCAGCAGGGAGTGATGCTGGAATGTGTCAAAAGCTTTAATTACCTGGGCATCACCTTAGATGAAAACCTGTCCTTCGAGGTCAATACCAATAAAATTATAAAATCAACTCACCAGAAACTAGGGTTACTGTACCGTACTGCCCCCTACCTCAGTTCTCAATCCAGAAAGACCATCTCTAGTGTAACCCTATGCCCATGTCTCCTCTATGGTGCATCCTTGCTTTCCACAGTGAAGCCATCTATTCTGAACAGACTTAGGCAAACATATCACTGTATTGCCAGATTTGCCGCTTCAACCCCAGACAGAACTCACTACTGTGCTGTGCTAAGTACCTTAAACTGGCCAGGTTTTGAGGTGAAGTTGGACTACCCCTTGCTGTGTTCCACTTTCAAATTAATTCACCTCCCCCTCTCCTACAAGCCTGTCTAACCTACTGACCTGGAAACCACTCACGAGGTTCCTTAGAACATCTCACCAACCATTACTAAGTATACCTAAAACTCATTTAGCAGTTTGAAAGAGATCTTTCTCATGTGCAGCTGCACATAAATGGAACAATCTTCCAATAGGACTTCTATCCTGCACATCCCTCTCGCAGTTTAAAAAATAGTACAAGGACCTATTCCTTGCCACTGGCACGTGTAACTGTATATAACCCCCTACATAACAGGTGGGGGTTAATCCTATGTCATGCTCTCAAGGTTTCTCTGAACCTTGTGTAACCAAGTCTGAAAGTTGTTTATGCCCTAAAATGTATGCTGTTTCTCTCTATCTTATGTACTTACTGCATCAAATGGTTGAATATTTCTACTTTTCAATGTTACTACTGTTTGTACCACTGTTGGTACTATGTTTAATGTCCATCTACTATGTTTAATGTCTGTCATTTTGTGGAATGCTTAGATTCCCTGGGTCGCCACTGAAAAAGGGACTGTCTTGTCTCGGTGGGCCTACCTGGTCATCAAAATTCAAATAAATAAAAGATAAATAAATAAATCAACTTTACCACCCTTATCTGAAACTTTTATTGCAATATCATTCATAACTTGAAGCTCATGTAAGGCCTCAAAGTCTGTATTAAAAAGATTGAGGTGTCCCAGGATCACTGAACAGGGCTTCCACCTCTTTGCTTGCCATATCCTGAAACACGCTTAAGGTAGGAGGCATTACTAGAGTACAACATAGACTTTGCTTGAAGGGGAGTTACCTTTTTCCTTACTGTTACCTGATAACTTCCCTCTCATCCATTCCAAGCCCATCATTACCGTCTATGTTGTCCTCAAAATTCTGTGTGAGGTTATGGTCCACTTTTTCTGTTGCTTGAATTGACATATGTTAATCATCCTCCTGTGTATTTTTTGTCAAGGTTCCCCTACAGTGTTCTTGATCTTCTAATATTTTTGTAGCAGTGAACCAGTAATTCTCCTCTTATCTCCTTTCTGGTTCCAGTTACGCAGTATTCCCAATCCCATTTCATTAGAAATTTGGTTTCCTCTGTCTCCAAAGAATAGTTAGTGATTGAACTTTCTGTACAGTTTGAAAAGATCAGTGTGTAAATAAAGTGTTCCTTTTGATGTGGTACAAAAGAAGATCCTTTTCATGAGACATTCACTTAAACTCCAGTCAACTGCATTCAGAAATATTTATCACTCGTTTGTTCTGAATCATTTTGGTTGCCTTCTTCTAACATCTCACTGTCTTTCCTCAAATGTGGGCTCCAAAACAGCACACAGTGCTCCAAGTGCAGCTGATCTAGGGATCTGAACCAGAAATCTGTACAAGGGAAGTATCATTTCCACTCTGCTGCTGTTGATCCCCCCCACTATGTAGCTCAGCATCCTATTTGCCGTTCACAGAGCCCCCGTACACTGTGCTAATGCTTTTCATTTATTTATTCATAAATAACTAACCCTTACATTATAATTATTTTCAGGGTTGTAATTTTCTTAGCTTCACTGACTTTCTTCTTTGGTATTTTGTGACCATTTGGCAGGGGTGATAGCTTCTAGCCAAAAGTAGCCTTTTTAGATCAGTGGGTTACTGGGTTAACAATACCCACTGATCCATGTCTCTTATGGATTTCTAGTATAATGACCCACTTACTGCATTACCCTCTGGCCACAGTTGGAAGCATTCCACACAGCAGTGGGTGTCATAGGGTCTTTGTCTCTTCCCCCAACAACACCTGTCCAGTTGGGTACTACCTGAATACCATACCTTACCTTCCCAACTGGTGTAGCTAAGAGCTGTCAAGGGAGAGAGATGCTGCACTGGACTGACCTGGAAACCTGCAGGAATGTGAGACACTGGCTCTGTAAGTAAGGCCACTGACACTTGGTTTGGTGAAAAAAGAAGGTTCATTTTACTGAAAAGGTGGAAAAAGTAGCTTGTACAGCCACAAATGGCACAACACACCTTTGAATAAATTTATAAATAAATAAACATGAATTGCGGTTTGAATAGACACTTTCTCTTTCTCTTTTCCCAGCAGGGCACATAACCCCACTACATGTCCCTGGAGACTGCAGGCACACATCACCCACCAGCCCTCCAGAACACATACTTTTTCCTTGGAGACTGCAGGCCACACCACCCACCAGCCCTCTAGCACATACACTTTCCCCTTGGAAACTGCAGGCACACACCACCCACTAGCCCTCCAGAACACACAAGCTAGTCCCAGGACAGGCACCCTCTCTGGTCTTAATCCCTGAGCTTGTTTACACTGTAACCTTAAGGGTGAACAATGGCTATTAGGCCTCATCCCACCTTAGTCAGCCCACTGACCCCTTACACCAGCTACCTCCCCTGGGTATCCAGTGATATGGGTGACTCAAATTGAGTGATTCAGTTTGAGTGACTCAGTTTGAATGCCTTTGAATAGAATGAGTGGGATATGATAGCAATCATGGATATAGTGAGGGAAGTTTTAACAACAATGGCGAGTAGAAAGAGTGACGGTAGGAGGGATCTATGATACAGAATATGTAGGAGGTAGTTTGGGCTGGCCATTCTGAGCTGGCCATGTGGTCTAGTGGAGGCAGTGTATGCCTCCAGTGGTGAAGGATCCAGGTTTAAAGCTGGGCAGGATCTCTAGTTTTTTTCATTTCCTGTGCGTGCGTGCACTTACATTGTTGTTGATGTTTTGCTTCTTGTGTGCACTTGCTGTTTTTTTTTTTGTGTTTTGTTCTCCGTTCCTCTGGCCTCCAGGTTGATCCCCCTGATGTGCTCCCTCCTGAAGATTCCCTGTACCCCAGTGTCAGGCTCCCCCTTGGAATTGATTACAATTAGTAGGGGGGTGTGGGGGGTGCAGCCCCTTACATTGGTGTGCGGGGGTATAGCCCCTCTCATTAAAAATGGTGTAAATTTGCTTGTTCTCTTGTGGTCTGGACCATTGCTGTTTATGGACCCGCTATTGTGCACATTGCCAATGCTGTTTTTCGGCAATGTGCACTCACTCATATGGCAGTCACTATTTTGCGATCATTCATATGATGTGGAACCCATACCCTAGTATATATCACACAGTTACTTTTCTTATTTACTCTGTAGCACTACACAGCTAAAATCATTTAACATTTTCATACATAAGCACACTTTAAGCAATCAGGAATAACAGTGGCATTGAAACATATCACATACTGATATATTAAAAGCTAGGACATTAACCCCCCCCCCCAGTTCTTGAACTGTTCAGTCCTTCAGATAATAAAGTGTTTTCTTAAAATGCAGAAGAACTGAGGTAAATGTCTTTACTTCAGTGTCACTTGATTTTTAAATAGTCCCCAGATTGTAGCAATAAGTTTTTTTACAATACCACATTCCTTTGGATTTCTTGAAGAATTTCTCTGAGGAAAATTCTGAGGAATTCTTCTGAAGGCCCCTGGAGCAAGCAGCTTTGTTAATGGCAATCTGGAGAAGCGATGAATTCTTCAGATTTTTCTGTGAGGAAAACTTGATACAACAGGATCATTAGGCACTTAAAGCAGCAGGCTCTCTATTCTCTCCCCTGCTGTCACTCACTACCCTATCTGACCCTACACTGGAATGGTTTACCTATATCAAATTGACAACACTGTTGTTGAAGTTTGGCATAGCAAGATCCACAATGTCAACAGGCGAAATTTCTCCTGTCAGACATTGTGTTCTTTTCTATCGGGGGGGCTGCGTCCCCCTTCTATAGATATCTAACTCTGAGTCAGAGTTGATTCAAAGGGGGGGTAAAACATGGAGAAAAGGCTAAATTTTGCCCTCCGGTCCCTCACAGCGACAATCTCGGATTTTGCTGTGCGGGTTTTGATGTGCAGTCAGCATGCCCACTGGGATACAGGCGATCCCCTAATACTATTACACTTTAATTACATAAGGACTGCCCCCATCAGGCTCTATCACTGCAGTAGGTGTACTAAGGTTCATACTAAGGTTAGAAGGAAGAGCTAGTAGACCAAAGTCCATAATGCTCCTATGCTAGGCCATAGACTTGAATGTTAAGTCATACCCAGACATAATTAGAGTGTCGAGACGATGTTTAAAAATCTCTTTAGTATTACTTGTTACTACAGCAGATGGAAGTCTATTCCAAGGCCCAATAGTTCTTACAGAAAAGAAACACTTACGATTATTGTGTTTAAAAGATTTACCAGTTAACTGGAGGACATGATCTCTAGGATTATGTATTGATGACTTAAAAGAAAATCCTAACTCAGTCATGATATAGGGGTCATGAATAATGTCATATAGGAGTAGAAGGTCACCTCTAATGCATCTGATAGTAAGAGGCATTAGTTTCAATGTATCCAGCCTAAACTCTTAAGATGAGGATTCGAGACCAGATATTTTTTAAGTGTATTTTCGCTGAACCCTTTCAAGAGAGTGACTATCTAATTTTTTAAAAGGACACCACAATTGTGAAGCATATTCAAGATGGGGACAGACATAGGACCTGAATAGGGGTAACAACACCTCCTGATCTCAAGATCTAATATTACGCAAAATAGACCAAATAATTTTATTAGATGTACTAATAACCAAATGCATATGCTTGGAATATGTTAAGTCATCTGAAATGTTTATACCCAAATCCTTCTCATCATTAGTGACACACAATGGTAAATCGTCCAGAACATACTGGAAATTTAAATTATTAGAACCCAAATGCATTACTTTGCATTTTGTGGAGTTTAACTTCATGCCCCATTTATTACCCAGGTACTAATAATATCAAGATCATGCTGAATACAAGATATTTGGTCTAAATTAGAACATGGTCCTCCGATCTTCACATCATCTGCATATTTAATTGTAAATGAAAGGCAGGAATTAGTTAAATCAGATATAAAAGCTTGAAAAAGACAGGGGCCGAGAACCGAGCCTTGTGGAACACCACTTAAAACTTTACCAGAGTTAGAAAATGCCCCATTAATCATCACCTTTTGAGTTCTGTTTGAAAGCCAATTATGAATCCATGTAATTATATGACTATTAATACCAACACCTGTGAGTTTTTAAATTAGAGCCCAGTGTGGCATGGTGTCAAAAGCTTTACTGAAATCAATAAAGACAATGTCACAGGCTAACCGGTTAGCCAAACAAGAACTAAAATGTTCATAAAAGCACAGCAAATTTGTCAGATAGCTTCTATCCTTCTTAAAGCCATGTTGTTCCAAATCAGATGCATCAATAATAGGGGCAATAATATCCTTTAGTAGACTTTCTAACACCTTACATATGGATGAAGTCAAACTAATCGGCTGATAATTTTCCCATAGATGTTTTGATCCCTTCTTATGTATTGGTACCACAAACGCCTCTTTCCATTCACAAGGGATAAAATTATATTGTAAAAAAAAGTCGAATAAAAGTTTGAGTGGAAAGGCAATATGTTTAGATAATAGGTAAAGTAAATGCCCTGCTATATTGTCTGGGCCTGAACAAAATTTACCTTTTAGTAAGTGTAGTTTTTTAAGAATAGACTCAATGGAGAATGTGATAAAAGTATCTGATAGTGAAATCATAGGTACAGGTGATTGAACTGATGCAGAGAAAACTTTACAAAATTCATTATTAAATACATCAGCCATGGCTTTTGGCTCATGGATAAGTATGTTTTCTGTTGTAAGAGGCCCCACCACACTTGGACTTTTCCTGAGGGAGTTTATATAAGAGTAAAATTGTTTGGAATTAGACTTACTAGCTGTTGTTGCCAATTTCATTTCCCATCTAGATTTGGCCCTACGGATGACTAGTTTACTCTTCCTACTTGATTTTAAATAGGATTCCCAATTAGAAGTTGTCCTATTCTTTAGGTAGTTACGATGTTTTTTTTTTTTACATTTATTAAACGTTTTATGTTTTTATTCATCCATCTAGGAGTCTGTTTCCCATTAGAATTCTTATTTTTTGATGGAATATAAGTATCACGAAGAGTCAAAATAAGTGATTTGAAAAGTACCCAACTTTGATATAAGGACTGGTTATCAAAAAAAGATAACCAGTTTATTTTTTCAAGGTATAGATTGATACTGTGAAGATCAGCTTTGTCGTACAGGTATATAATCAAAGAATTAATATTAAAGACAATATGTCTCTGCAAGTTAAATAAAATAGAATTATGATCACTGCTGCAAATTAGTGATGAAATATGCACATCCCTAATATCTAAGGCAGTACTACTCAGAACAAGATCTAATATATTATTGCCTCGGGTTGCAGAAGTTATCCATTGCTGTAAGTCCAATTCCGAACAAGTGGACAAAAATGTATTACTAATACCGCTAGATGTTGTGAATGACTGCCAATTTATATCTGGGAGATTGAAATCCCCTGTAATAATAGCATAACCCATTTGAGTAGCTATTTCAAATTCGGAAAGAATGGCGTCCATAATTAAACTAGATGAATTTGGGGGAACATAACATGTCCCAAGGATAATAAAATCCTGTTTGGATAGGAAAATTTTAAGCCAAAGACTCACAGTTGGGAGATTATGAATTTTTATAGAACTAGAAATATTGACTGAGTTGATTTTATTGTTAATAAATGAGGCAACACCTCCACCCTTTCTTTCACTTCGATTTAGATAATAAGAGATATATTCAGGGAGTTGCTTGATCCAGTGGGAGTTATAATCACCCCATGTTTCACAAACCATAATAATATCAAAATCCTTATTCGAAATCACAGTTTGTAACTCATCGAATTTGTGTGTCAAACTTCTCGCATTAAAACTAAGAAACTGCAATTGTTTACTGGAGACTTTATAAGAGTGAGATGAAGAGGTGTGTATATTTGCATTCCCCCTCCCCCCATTATTTAGTTTAAATTTATGTTAATTGTAGATAGGAATTGTTGACTCAGCAATGCATTCCCTAGTTTGTTAAGATGCAAGCCGTCAGGACAGTAAAGCTCAGATCGATCAGAGAACTTTTCCCAATGGGTCATGCACTGAATATTCTGTCGTAAACACCATTGCCTAAGCCAGTTGTTAATAATTTTAATTTTATGATTAAGAAACCGGGAGTACTGTGGTATGGGTAGAATCTCTGAAAAAATAATATCACACCCGAGATCAATCATTTTATTAGTCATAGAAACATAGGCTAATTTGATATTCTGAACAGAGTCCCTGTAGATGTTGTTGGCTCCAACATGGATAATACACAGTGGATTTATGTCTTGAGAGCTAATAATATTATCGACCATATATGTTAGATCTGAGATCTTAGCACCACTGAAACTAGAACAAGTTCTATTATGTTTGTCAGGCTCGCATAAACCCTATCCAGATGTTTAACTAAGGAATCACCCAGAACAAATATTTGTCTGGTATGTGAATCATCAGTATTAGGAACACACATAGAGGGTGCCTCTTCACCAGTTTGAATAGTAGCAAAATCAATTAAAGGGATATCAGTCTTGGAATTAGGTGGTGGAGTTGAAGAATTTGGCATATCAACCATGACTTGGGAAGTGTTTTTAGAATTTAATCCTTCATTAGGGGACTCAATAGGAATACAATTAGAATCGACAGGGGCAGTGGACAATGGGTCAAAGCTATTATGTAGTGGAATGTTAAAATACTCAGCCTTCCTCCTTCTTTTTTTAGTAGCTTTAGACCCTTGCACATTATACCAAGTTGTATCTCCTATGCTGTTTACCAAACTGTGCTCATCTTCTCTAGTTCTTTTTTTAGAGACATCTAGGTGTCTTCTGACTGGAAATTCACTTGGCTTGGGTCCCTCCTTATTGGTCACTCTCCTTGCTTGAACTCCCTGCACTCTGGCTGTGCAGCTATTTTTGTGCCCCAAACTCATTTACATATGCTAATTTCTGGTCACTGAGTCGATACTGACTTGTCCAGGGGCTCAGCACCAATCACAGTTCTCTCTGCAGCACTTTAAGCCACAATGGAATACACAGTTTTGAAATCCAACTGCCCCCTTAACATTCTAAGGCTTCCCTTTTTTTTTCTCACTTTGAGTCCCTTTTGTGTTCACATTCACTTTGTCATAAAAAATAAACACTTTCTCCATGTTTAAGCATTCCACTATTTTGGCTGGAAAGCTGACATCTCTAGCTCTCTCTAGAATTGTTTCTGTACAGTTTGTCCCACAAGAAAGCTAAGTTGCTAAAGCTTGAACTTATCTGTCATTAAACATTAAAATTATGCACTTCTGAACATTTCTTTCTCCACTTTTCCTCAGGAACAGTTTCTCTTTTAAATACACTGACCACAACAGTTTTTTAGCTAGAAATTAAATATTCATTATTCCCACGCTTAGCTCCGCCTCCTGTGTAACTGTCTGCATGGAATCTGCCTGACCAGGATCCACTCTCCCTACAGAGGTTAAGGACTCCTTCAATTTACACATTTCACTACTGAAAATATAGCACTGTTTTATCTATGTATCTACCATGTTGGTGTAATCTGAGCAAAAAACAGCTTGGCAGCACCTCCTAAAAGTTGAATATGTCTCCTGAATGCATTCTCTGACTATGTGTGGCTGTTTTCATAAGGCTGTCTCTTAAAACTGCTCCATTTTTAAAACTAGGCATTTCTGAAAATCCACACTATTTTTGTGTTAACTTAGGACTTCTGTCAGCCTCACTATGGCTTTATTTTAAAATAAAATGTATTTTTTATAAAATTAATGCCTTCCCAATTGCCATGGGTTCTCAGGTAAAAAAGCAAGCTCATTTCTATACAAGATGGCTCCTGCTCAGCTCCTCCATACTCTCTCTCTCTCTCTCTCTCTCTCTCTCTCTCTCTCCATTTGCTTTACTTCTCAGGACTCACCTGAGCCCCACACAGACTGTGCTCCTAAATTTATTTTATTTATTTATTTTTATTTGAGTCAGTCTGTCCGACCATTTCACTTGGCGCTGATCACCTTTACTGCAGGGGGAAAGCTGTCTGGTTGATCATACCTGTGAGAAGAGTGCCTGGCACTATTGCTCCCTCTTGCACCTTTGCACAGTCAGTAGACCTGAAGCCTAACTTACGACTGAGGTCACAGTAGAGGAGAGACTGCAGGAGCAGCCAGGGGATTCCAACTCAAGAGCAAGGCATGCTGTGGAGCCAACTCTCAGCTGCTCACATTCCCTGCTCCTCTTTCCAGCACCATAGTGTTCACAGCTGTCACTCTGTATGTTTGAAACCTCCACAGAGCAGCTCCTTATTTTTTTTATCCACAGAAATTCTTTCCTGTATAAAAAATTATTATATTACCACAGAGCAACCCAAGCAGACCAAATAAAACCACTGGACCACAAGGGCAATGTTACAGTAACCAGGGCTGATGGATTACTAGCCCACTGGCCACCAATGAATCAGATTTCTATTATTTCACTAAAATTATCATTATTTTATAAAAGGTTGCCAATCACTTAAAAAAGAGCACAAAACTGCATGTCGTTATGGAAGTCAGGGCCAGCTAGTCCTTTCCATGCTCTCCCCATGTGGCATCCTCCTGAAACAATTAATTATATGCTCACACTAAAACACAGCTATCTACTAGCTAAAATGCTTACTATTTATTTTATTTTATTATTTAGTTACTGATACTGCTTTTTATTTTACTATAGGGGCCACCCACTACCTATCTGGCAGTTCCTACCTACCCCAGGACTAGAACCCAGGTCCCCACTAACCTACTTTGTAAAATATGCTGAAACTAACTATATTTTTCTACTATACTTGGTGGAACAGTCTGATGAGGCTGTTACACTAGGTCCTAAATTATATTTTTTTCTTTATTGGCAGTCACCTTAAATTTCCATATTGGAGTTACTGTCTTCAGTACATGTCGAAAAATCCATGTATCTCACTTTCACTATCCTGCCATCTGACCAGGATATCATCAGTAAATCTTTACCATATGTCTGGTTTAAAGCAGCAGTGCAATGAAAATGGACTAAAATTTGACCCCACCTTTTTTTCTTCTGAATCAATGCCAGATGTCTTCCAGTTTATTTTGGTTATAACATTTTCAGTTTCTGTCATCATTTACAAATTTTATGAAAGTTTTAAAATAATTATTTCTCAAGAAAAAAAGATGGCCGCCTCATTTTTGCACAGAAAAAATACTGAGGACTTGAGGAAGGTAGAAATCCAGACAAAAATGCAAATGTACAGTACACAGTATAGGAAGCATCCAGAAAACCCAAATCAACAGTTGTGCCAATATTTTTCAAAACCATAGCAGAAAATTAGCTTTTTGGAATTACTTTTTTTCATTGCACTGCTGCTTTAATGAAAGAGAGGTTTCTCACTAGATGGATCATACACAAATTTCAAACTCTAATTTTGCAAGCTATAAATCTATTTATACAACATTTGTGGGTCTTTTTTCATGAAGATAAGAGATATCTCACTGATCACATATGAGATATCATTTATATATTCACAGTTGGGTATGTCACAATGGATATTTTGGCCAGTTGGGTATGTCACAAAAGGTTTGAAACTCATTTAGAATGTTCCACCTCAGTAACAGTACTAACTGTATTCAAATGCAAATAACTTTAAAATAAAAAATGATAGCATTGTACTGTGAGCATAAAAGTTGTTCAGCACAAAAAGATCTACAAAATGGGCAATGTTTCATGTATAGCTACCATTTCATTTTTTTATAATTAACAAAAAACGGAACATTTATTTTCTTTTCACTTTGTCGACAAACAAATGTGAATAACTTTAAAACAAAAAAATGATAGCATGGTACTGTGAACACAAAAGTTGTTCAGCATAAAAAGATCTATAAAATGAGTGGTTCATTTACAGTTACATTTTAGTTTTTGATTGGCAAAAAACAACACAAAATCCAATTTTTTTCACTTTTTCCAACAAACAAATGTAAATAACTTTAAAACTGAAAAAAGATAGACCCACAATAGTTATTTAAATTGAATATGACATGGGTGGCAGTGAGATAGTAGAAATATCTCCACTCACTGTCATTGAACTCTAGGTATCCCACTCATGGCTTTGCCACTCGTGGGTTATCAAGAGTTCAGTTGCAGCTTGTGGAGATATTTCTGCTATCTCCCTCTCACCCATGTCATATCCCATATATCTTATATATAAGATATAAAGATATGAATTTGGGAGCTGTGCAAACTGTATGCCTCCTGCTGCTGAAGACTGAACTTGCCATGTTATCCCTGCTAGTTTCATTCTGCTGGACTAATTTGTTGTCTGTTGGTATGGTGACTGTTTACATCACTCCCCAGTGTTTTCAATTTCATTGCATGAGCAGCAACTGTTTTATTGGGACCTGTGAGAATTGTATGCCTCTTGCTGCTGAAGACTGCACTCAAGCTGTGTCTTCCTGGTTAATTTCATTTCTGCTATGGTGACTCTTTGCATTACTCCCAGGTGTTTCTAGTTTCCTTGATGCTTGTTGCTGCTTGCATGAGTCTGTTGCCCTCTACTAAGCCACTGCCTCACCCCACCAAGTGGTGGTGGCAGCCTGATTTTGCTGCAGTTTGGGTTTTAAATCAAAGGCACCAGTTAACGTGGTGGTGTGTACAGCAGAGGTGGCTCTGTGTGGCTCTGAGCAGAAATGTGCAAGGAGTCTGTGGTGTGTGGTAGGCTCTGCTGTACTCCCTGTCACCAAGTGATCTGTTGCCCAGTTCAAGCTGCAAGGTTAGTGTGGTCACTGGAAACATCAGCAGAATGACTGTGTATTCCTTCCCTGCATGAGCAGAAAGTGTGAATTTGGGACATATGTGAACTGTATACCTCCTGTTGCTAAAAACTGAACTTGCCATGTCTTCCTTGCCAGTTTTATTTCTGCCAGGTGAATTGTTGACTGTTGCTATGGTGACTGTTTGCATTACTCCCTGGTGTTTCTAGTTTCCCTGATGCTGCTTGCATGATCCTGTTGCCCCTTACTTAGTCACTCCTTCTTCCTCCCAATTGGTGGTGGCAGCCCAATTTTGGCAAAGTTTACCAATTATTACCTGGTAAAATAATTGGTAAAAGGTTTGGGTTTTAAGTCAAAAGCACCAGGAGATGCAGTGGTGGCTCTTTGTGGCTCTGTGTGGCAAAGTGCAGGGAGTCTGTGGGAGCCATGGGGCCTGGGCCATATCATTCTGCTGGATTGTTCTGTGTTATTTTTTAATATTTGAAATTGTTGTTATCTATCTTGAACTTTATCTTGTTTTATTATAGATTATGAGAAAGTGCACTAAACTCATAGGTGGATACTTTATTTAATTTTATGTTATGTTATTAGTTCTGAACTAATTTCTACTGTTTTAGCCTCTGACACAGTGGAGAATGTTTGTTACTGGCATGCTTCTCCCTTTTCTATGTCTAGTAGTTTTTTTTTCTACTCATGCAGTGTGACCTGCTCATCCTTCAGGCCACCTAGCACCACCAGCAACCCCCCCTCACAACTCCCCCAGAGCTTCCTACCTCATATTGCAGCCTCCCTTTGGGGTAGCTTGGTGTATCCCTTTTCCAGGAGTGTCCCCCTCCTTAGAGAGGGAAGGCACCAGCCGGCCATTCCAACACACTATTTCTCTCTTGTCTGGGTGCTGCTGAGGCAGGCATTACTCTGCTGGGAGTTCTTGAGGGCATTGTTGGGGTTGGCCTCCATCATCCGACTGATCCCAATGCAGTTTCCACTTTTCTGGTGTTCCTGCATTGACATCCCTCTTGCAGTGCTCCCGGTCTCCACTGGGGGCTGCTGCAGAGTGACATGCTGTCCAAACCCACCCCAGGAGAGAGGAGCAGCCCAATGGATGCTCAATCCTCTCCTCTCCTCTCCCTGCCAACCCTGGTTTCCCGGGTCCGTTCCTGAACCCGGGTCACTGGCGTGATTTGAGGTTAAGCACCAGCACCTCAGCCCTCTATGCCACTGGGCCGGCCAAGTAGTTTTTTAATCAGGTCAGTCCATTTTGAAGTAAGGTGTAGTTATTACTTGTTTTTATCTAATAGATTGAATTTGGGTATTGACTTTTTAATTTTGAAGCAGATGTTTAGTGGTTGTATATTATTTTTTAGGAAAGTTAATTTTATTTTGTGTATTATTTTTGTGCCTGCAGCTATTATTGGGGATGTAGAACCTAACCCAGGATCCCTTCCCTATGCTGACTCTGTTCCCCAGCATCATGCACATGGTTTAAAAATTCTCCATTAGAATGTTCATAGTTTAATTCTCAAGATGGCTGAATTGGAAATTACCATGAATTTCTGCCTTCTGGATATCTTGGGTATTGCCAAATATTGGTTAAAATCTTCATCTTCTCATAGTCTGTGTTCTTTGCCAGGGTACAGAGTCATCAGACAGGATAGGAGAGGATGGGTAGGAAAAAACGTGATATTGCTGTTTATTTTAAGGAGAATTTGCAGGTCACTCTGCTTACCAATAGTGTGCTGTCTAATTCTCTAAATAAATGGCCTCTTCTTCATTTGGTATTGATTGGGCAAAAGCAGGTTATTTTGGGTTGTTTATACAATCCTCCTCAAATTGGTCTGTCATGTTTGGATCATTTTTTGAAGGCTGCTGAGCCTTATATTTCTTGGGAATTGGTGATGTCAATTTAAATTGGCTCAGTGATTGTATTTCTCAGTATGAGTTTTCATTACAATCTTATCATTTGGTTCAATTACTTAGTTCTCCTACTAGATTACATTCTGATAGTTTGCAGGACTCATTACTGGACTGAGTTTTTATTAATAGAGAAAATAAAGTGTTATCAGCTGGTGTTTTGGAAAATGCAGTTGGTGATCATTTAGTTACTTTTTGTGTTTTGACATTTAAAACTTCTCATATTCCTCCATGTACAGTTCATTTGCATAATTTTAAATGATTTAATGTTGATGCATTATTTTTTGGACTGTCTAGGACTGATTGGTACTGTCTTGATTTGATCCCTGATATTAATCTTGCTCTGGATTTTTTTTTTAATTTATTTGTTTATTTATTAATTTGTGAACCTGTTAAGGACACTGGACCAATGTTCCTTTTTCAGGCCCCATCCAGAATACAGTAGAAAAAGACATAACTATATTAAACATACATTACATAATAACAACAACATACATTATATAGTAATGAATTACAAGAAGCAACTAAATGAAAATTTCAACATTAAATATTCTTTCAACTTTGCCTTAAAGCTTGTTATTGATGAAGCCTGTCATATGATTAAAGGAAATGCATTCCAATACACTGGGCCAGCAATAGAAAAAAGCATGAGAAGCAATTTTGAGTTTGGGTAATACCATGTCCAGTAAAATACCATTGGAAGAATGTAAACTAGAAAGGACATTTCATAGATTTATAAGATTGTATAATGGGAATAGAGATTTAAGAAAAAACACATTTTAAAGATTGTGCAGCCAAGAAAACACTCTAGTCTGGCCATCGGAGCCAGCCAATCCAACTGGGAATACAATGGTCAGTTTGCATGGGCACCAAAAGGACAAATCAACAAATGTTGTTATAAACAACCTCCAAAGACTGCAATTCCTTACTCCCAAGACTCAAATAAATATAGGAAACATAGTCAAAATGTGGTAATAATGAACCTACTGCAATTGTTTTTCTTACGTCAAATGAAAAATTGTTTTAAAATTTATACAAAATACCCAACCTCTGATTTATGGTACAAGTAACTGAAAGAATCTGAGATGAAATAGTCAACCTGGGGTCCAGTAGGTCACTGAGATACTTAAATACATATACCTGTTCAATAGCCAAACCATTTAAGTCATTCAGACATAACGATGGATTATCTCTGGGCATAAAGGTGGTACCAAAAATCATAGATTTCATCTTTTTTGAGTTCAAGACTTGAATTATTCAAAAATCATTTACAAATATTCTCAAATCATAATTCAGAGCAGCCATTAATTCAGAAGAAGCGCCACCTTGAGAAAAAATAATCAAATCATCTGCACAGAGGATGGTTTCACATCTCTTACAAACAGAAGAAAGTTCATTAATGAAAATAGAAAACAACAAGGGGCCCAAAATGGACCCCTGAGGAATTCCACAACTAATCAGTGATATACCAGATACACAAGAACCAATACTAACAAATTGTGAATAAATTGTTAAATAGTTTCTCATCTAGGAGACAGCTACTTTAGAAAAACCCAAGGCACTTAACTTTGAGCATGCTAAATCATGCTCTATCAAATCAAATGCCTTGGTCAGGTCCACAAACACCACCCCAGTTAAAAGTCCTTTCTCAAAGCCTCCTAGGGCAGAGTTTGTGAAACCAACCAAGGCAGTTCCAGTTCCATAATTCTTACGAAAACAATGGTGATGTGGTGAAAGTAAACCATAGCTAGAAAGATAATCATTAATTTGATTTGCTACTATCTTCTCAAGGATCTTGCTCAGGAGATTGAGAATCTAAACTGGTCTGAAATCTTCAAGCAAGACCGCATGTGCATTTTTAGGAATTGGCACAACACTAGCCAGCTTCCAATCAGATGGAAACTGGCAGAATTCCAAAGAAAAATTAAAAGGACAGCAAAGTGGTTTAACTATAAATGGAGTGGCCAGCCTCAGGAATCTTCCATGCAGCCCAGCTCCACAGTTACTATATTTATTAGGAGGGGTATTTAACAACTTGAATATATCTACCTCAGTAATTTTCTTGAACATAAAACATGGTCTATCTGACATGGAAAAAGCATTTTTTTAAACCTCTGGTTCCCATCTGTGTCCCAGCTCCTCTATAATCAGACAAATTAGAAAATTTCTGATTTAAAAAATTGACAATTTTAACAGGATAAACAACATTAACATCATTTACCAACAGATTTTGAACTGTAGAGGCTGATTGGGGGAAAGCAAAGAATTGATATTTTCCCCAAATTGTTTAGGATTAGCCCAATTTGTTTGAAATTTATTTCTATAGAAATCCTTTTTGGTTTTACGCACCAGATCAGAATCCCTATTCCTAACACATTGATAGTTATTAAGAAGTAATGTTGTAGGATTCCTTTTGTAGGACACCCATGCTACATTACGCTCTCTAATCAAGGCCTTAATAGTAGGGGTAAACTAAAAATTAGGGGCCCCTCTAACTTCTTCAATCAATTACTTCCAACTCAGGAGAAATACTTTCCCAGGAGAACAATTAAAATTTGTGGTGCACCTAGTTTGTGATTTACTAAAGATTAAAATATTAGATGCAACAAAGGAAATTGGCTGGTCTGACAGTGAACCCTGCCCCTCAGTCAGCTCTTTGTCTAACTATCGTCGCCGTAGAAATAAGGTTACCTACATGATTAGAACTGCTGAATCTGAATTTTTGCAAATGCAATTAGACTCAAATTGGTCTGATCCTTGGTGCTTCTGAAATAATGTGCATTCTTTAATTAAGGGTCGGGATGAGGCTCAGATATATTTATCCCTCCATCTTATTGCCCTGTCCAAAGGGTATCCAAAATAAAATATTTAGGCATAACAAATAATAGAGAAATGACAGATCTCTTCAAGCTGAATTTTGAACCTTTATTGTCCAAAGTCAGAAATAATTTAAACAACTGGCAATCACTTCCCCTCACTCACATAGGTAAAGTTAATACCATCAAAATGAATCTGCTACCAAAATTCCTATTTATATTCCAGAATCTCCCAATTGAACTCAATGAAGGCTTTTTAAAAACCTTCAGTAGTATTATAAATAAATTTTTAAGGACGGGAAAGACACCTCGCCATAAACTATTGAAATTATATATCTCCTTAGAACAAGGAGACCTGACCCTTCCATGTTTTAGGTTATACTACTATGCAGCAAATCTAGGCTTAGCTCATGACTGGTTTTGTTATGAAGACTTAGACCCATTAGTTTCAATGGAAACATACTGGTTCCCCTACGAAAATTTAAAACATATACTATTTGAGGGCAAGTATAGCAAGAAGATTAGAACTATTACATTTTATACAAGAACTGTTATTCAAGTATAACATAAATTATTAAATTGGTCCAAAATGCAAATCAAATGCTCTCCGTACTCACCTATATATTTAATGCACATTTTGTTTCTTCCCTCATGGACAACACTTAAGTTATGGTACCACAAAGGTCTGCTTTAAGTAGGCTGGTTTTTGTATCAAAACCAAGTTATGAATTTTAATACCCTCAAAACACATTATGAGCTACCTAACAATCTTCAAGTCCATGAGTAGATTATTAAGGATATACTGGAACAAAACAACACATTACTGGAAGAACTACAAAATATTATGATCAAACCAAATTCTAAAAAGATTATTTCATCCATATACAATTGATTCATGGATCAAATCTCCATTGATTCTGTATCTTTTAAAAATAAATGGGAGGCAAAATTGAATACAAATATTTCCTGAGCTCAATGGTCCCAAATTACTAATATTAAAGGCTTAGGACTCAAATCAGTTAGAAAGCAACACATTTATTGTAATATTCTCCATTAAGTTTACTACACCCCACATCCATTAAATCTGATGAATTCTGATGTATCTGCTTTGCGTTCAAGATGCCATACTCAAAACAGAACTTTGGAACACATGTTTGTCTTGTGTCCTAGACTGAAAGTATGGTGGAGCAAAACACTAAGTCTATCATAAAATCTGTACCACAAACACTCTTATGGCTCCTTTCAGGACAAGTTGACCCATACTGGGGCTTAAATCTCAGATTAGAGAAGTTAATACATCTAGGCATAATAGTCACTTTTAAGTATATACTGCAGAAATGGAAAGATGGTAGACCACCTGAATATACTCAATGGCTTAGCCATGTCGTAGCAATTCATAGAAGTGAAAACATTTACTATACTACCAGCAAACATATGAAAACTTATAATGATATGTGGTCACATTTTGTAGTGACTTTAAACTCACCAGAAATTTAGTCCCACCTAACAAAGTAAAATGAGTTAGGCACTATTCCAGTTTATCCAACATTCCAGATATAATCGCTACTTGTATATCCTCTTGTTGTACTGTTTACCTTTTTCTTCTTTTTTGTGTTTTTCTCTTTGTTTTCTTTTTTGACTATGTATGTATTAACTTATTTACTAATCTTAACAAGGTCATGTCTGATCTTGCTGCTTAGTCTTTAAACTAAGCGATATTCCACAACTGTATTTGTTGCTTCACATTATATTTAACAATAAAATTATAAAAAAAGAAAAAAGGGTTGGGATGAGGGTCCTCTTTCCTAAACAAAACCCAATCCCTAAACTCAGCTGATAGACTTATAGTTACAGGTGACTTTAACTTACCGGGGATAGACTGGGGGAAGTTGAAATGTTCAAATAAAACTGAATCTGACTTCCTGGAGATGTTCGACCATACTGGACTCAAGCAGAAAGTGGAGGAAGCAACTAGAGGAAACAATATTCTAGACTTTCTTCTAACAAAAATAGGGGATGCTGTCACAAATTGTAGGGCAAGTATGCCCCTGAGCACAAGTGATCACCTCAAAATAGAATTTGAGATAATAAAAAAAACACTCTCTAAATAAACTGGGGTTACTACAGTTCTTAATTTTGGGAGAGCCAACTTTGAACAAATGAAACTATCTTAAGAAATTGGCATTGGAAACAGGATTTTTATGGCAAACTTCTAAACATAATATGCAAAATATTTAGCAAAAAGATAAACCAGGAAACTCAAAAGAATGTACCTAAAAACTGATACCAAAAATTTAAAAGCTTATAAACAAAAAGAATAAGCTACACAAAAAATGGAGAAATAGCAAACAGGAAGTAAAGTGGTCAGAGTATAAAGACATAGCAAGGAAACTAAAAAGTACAATCAAAATAGCAACAGTGAGTCACGAAATACAACTAGCAACTAAAGTAAAGGGAAACTATAAATCATTTTATTCATACATAAATAATGAAAAAGGGACATTGAATTGTGTGGGACCACTAAAAAACAATACAGAGAACTGATTTCAGATGATAAAAACATGGCCAATGTACAACATTTATATTTCACATCAGTTTTCAATAGCACAAACAACTCAGGATTATATATCCCCAAATCAACCAATATATCCCCTTGATTCATCATAGATATTAAAGGCGACCTGCAAATGTATTACTGCAGCCAGCTGCCATCCCACATACCTTTATTAGTGGTGGTGGGATTCCAGGGCTGCTTTCAGTGAAATTCTTTGACTAATTCTTACATTTTAAAATACTGCCGAAACTTTTTGGTGAATAAGGAAGTGTCGAGCGGTTCTGATTGAGAGGGCACAAGTGTATCTGGGTAGTCCATCCAGTTTTGTGACATTGCAAACACCATACCTCTCTATGGAGTAGCAGGGGATGGGGCTTAAAATGCTTATTTTATTGCTTTTGTGGGGGTCTTGATGCTTAAATTAATATCTACAGCAACAGCCTGTTCCGGTGTTGCTGTAGATATTAGTAAACATCTAAATAAAAATAATAAAATAAGCATTTAAACCCTCTGCTCCATAAATGACATGTGTTTAACTCACGGTGGATGGACTACCCAGTACACTGCACCTGCTCAATTGTGAACCAGCTGACACTTTCTTATTCACCAAAAAGTTTCGGCAGTATTTTAAAATGTAAGGATTAGTCAGAACATTTTACTGAAAGCAGTCCTGGACTCCTGCTGCCACTAACAAAGGAATGTGGGATGGGAGCAGGCTGCAGTAATACATTTGCAGGTCACCTTTAAGGAAGTCAAGCCTAGACTAAAAAAAGTAAACCCCAATAAATCCGTAGGACCTGATGGCCTTCAATACAGAGTTATTAAAGAACTAAGCGAAGAAATTGCTTCCCCTTTGGCACATATTTCAAACCACCATGGACAGGTATGAAGTGGTAGATCACTAGAGGGTGGCAACAGTGATACCCCTATTCAAAAAAGGATATAAGTCAGATCCATCTAATTACAGCCCGGAAAGCCTTACATCAGTTCCATCTAAAATACTGGAGGGCATCTTGATAGTATAATCATCTTTTTTAGATCAGAAACAGTTACTAGATAAGACCCAGCATGGGTTCACCAAAGGCAGGTCATGCCAGACAAACATGCTTGGTTTTTGTGACAAAGTGGGAAAGCTGCTTGATGAAGGAGAATCAGTGGACATACTGTTTTTTGGATTTTTCGAAAGCTTTTGATAAATTGCCTCACAATGAAATGTTGTCGATATTATATGAAATGGGGATACAGTCTTCCATAATAGTTGGGTGCAGGACTGGCTGATAAATAGGAGACAAAGAGTTTGCATTAGAAAATTTTTTTTCTGACTGGGCAGATGTGACAAGCGGGGTGCCCCAGAGTTCAGTGCTGGGACCATGCCTATTCAATCTATATGTAACGTCACTACAGTATGAGAATCAAAAGATATGGTAGTCCAAATTTGCTGACAACTGCAGGCTTGGTGCAGTTGTGGGAAATAATAAAGGAGATAGCTCACTCCAAACTGCACTAGATTTTGTACAGGATTGAACAACAAAGTCCAAATTACATCTCAGTCAAGATAAATGAACAGTATTGCATTTAGGTAAAAAAAAATCCTGGCGTAGTTATACACTGAATGATAAGCCATTAAGAGTGACAACTGAAGAAAGGCATTTGGGGATACTAGTATCACAGGACATGAACTTTTCATGACGCTGCAGGAACATTACTCAAAAAGGGAACAGGATATTAAATTGCATTTTTAGGCATATAGCTGCAAGAGACAGGGAGGTGATATTGCCCTTTTACACTTCATTGGTGAAGCCCATTTTAAAGTACAGGGCACTGCCCCCCCCCACAAAAGGGACAATATAGAATGATTGACAGAGTGCAGAAAAGGGCTACTATAGGGATCAAAAATATCATGGGAAAGAATTATGAGACAAGGCTCAGGGAGCTAGATCTCTTTCCAATGGAATACAGAAGGAAAAGAATCGATATGTGCCTTGTGCATAAGGCGTGGACTGATAACAACCTGCGGGACAGCTTGGGGTTGGAAGCTAGAGAGCAGGTGTACAATACCTGTGCACATCTCCTACAACTAAGAGCTAGAAAAACAAGATTAGTAAGGACCCAAAATTGGTTTAATCAAAGAATGGTACATGATTGGAACAGGTTGCCACTGGAGGTGGTGGGCAGTGAAACCACACATGTGTTCAAGAAAAAAATTTGATACATTCTACAGGGATGGGAAATGTGGATTACAGTACTAAACTCTCTGGTAATAAGTGAGCATAATGGATGCACATCTACCTTGCTCTGTGTAATTCCTATGATGTCTATTACAACACTGATTGATGATAGAGAGCTTTGTAACCCATTTAATATAGCTAATTCTTTGATTTCTAAATTCACTAATTTATCTAGATTTGATTCTGTTTTGACCACTGCTGATTCTGCCAAATTGTCTGAAAATTCTGCTTTTTTTGGATTTTCCTAAATTTCATGTCAAGAAGGTGATTGAGAAGGAAGTTGGGCACCTTATTTCTTTACTTCTGGACAGAATGACTGTGGTGCAGGGCTGGATGGGTGTTTTTTAAATGAATTTCTCCTTTTATAGTGTCCCCTTTGTGTGTAATTTTCAAAGTATCTTTAATTTCACAAAAGTTCCCTTTGAGTTGGAAGTGTACTTGGGTTGTACTCATGTTTAAAAAAACACATGCTGCTGTACCTGAAGATTCCCAGCTTATTTTGATTCTACACCCTATCAGTAAAATGCTGGAAAAAAACTCATTGCCAGTCAGTTTAATAGTTATTTAGAAAAAATGGAGGGTATTACGTTCATAGCAGCATGGTTTTCACAAGGACTATGGTACTGGCACTGCCTTGGTCAGGTTCACAGATACAGTCCTTAATGCCATGGATGCTGGTCATGTGGTTGGGGCTACGTTTGTGGACCAGGCCAAGGCATTTGATCTAATTGATCATATCAAGCTTTGTGACAAATCATTGGTTTGGGGTTTTTATTCTAATGAAGTTTCTTAGTTTTTGGGGTATTTAATTAATATGTCTCATTGTGTTGGCATTGGATCAGTTCCTTCTGATTGTTCAGCAATAAGTAAAAGAGTTCTACAAGGATCAGTTCTTGGCCCTTTAATGTTTACTTTGTTATTCACTGCCTCTTATTTTAAATATTGTAAATCTTTGCTGTATGTTGATGATTTGATTATCTATTTTTCTGGAGAAAATATGGGTATTGCATCTAAATATTTAGAATGTGAATTTCTGCTTCTAATTGGTTTCTGAATATTTTTTGATCCTCAACTCTAAGAAAACAAAGTCTATGCTTTTTGGTTCTCATGGGATGATCAGTGTTTCTCCCCCCTTACATTTAAGGGATAGTTTTGTCAATTTAATTGAGTAAGTAACTCATTTTAAGTATTTATATGTGTTATTGGACTCTGGGTTGTCCTTATCAGAACATGTTAAAGTGGTTTGTAGGACAATAAATCTAAATATTGGATTACTATATACTGTACATTGAAAATCTTTGTTCCCTTGGAAGCATGGAAAATTATTGCTAATGCGTCTCTTCTACCACATTTTGACTATGCTGCAAGTCTTTTTTCAGTTGGGGGGGTCAAAGAATATCAAAGTCTTTCTCTTGTATATAGTAATATTTGTCATTTTGTTTTAGTAATACCAACTCAAACTCATCATTGTATTTTGCATCCTCATCTTGGTTGGCTTTCTCCTTCTTTATGTCTTCAGTGCTGTTTTGGTTGTCTGGTATTTAAAAGTATTTTGTCAGTTGCTGGGCCTGTTTCAGATTTAGTAATGTGTAGGTCAATGCTTCCTAGCTGGAGAATAGCTTAAGAGGTTGTGTTAGTGTAAAGGTTATGTAAATCTAAGACTGGTGCTCAAGCTTATTCTATTGCTTCTCATCAATTTTAGAATGGTCTTTCTGATACATTACTTCTTCTTTTTATACAGTATATATATATTTTTTTATACTTTCAACAGTTAATGTATAGCCATTGCAATTGTGATTGTAATTCTGGTTAATGTATTTTGTTTTCATTGTATCATTTTTATGTTTTTGTATTGTCATTGCAATTGTTTTGCCTGGTAGATTCCAAAAAAGGACCCTCTGTCCAGTGTTCTTTCCCGATTATAAAAATTAATTAAATAAATAAATATAAATGAATACATACATATATAATATATGTTTGAAGAGTTGGGGCCATAGTGGCTCCAGTAGCTATTCCCTTGCTCTGCAAATAATTCCTATTGAGAAAGCCGAGTATATAACATTTTAATATCAGTTTAGAACACTTCAAAATAAAGTCTCTGGGTGCACTGAATCATTAAACTCCACTTACCTGGGAAGAAATCCAAAGCAACCAATTCCTTTAAGTAGGGGATATCCATCTACAATCTGTTCAGTGCTATATAATATGCTAATCTCAATTCTTAATTGTATTGCTGTACTTCTACCAATGTTAGCACTTATCTCTGTATAATTCTGTATTCTAACCATGCTTGTAAATGACTGTTAGCTGTAAATTCCTGTATTTTTTATGCTTGTATGTGACTGCTATTCAATTGTTAGTCCTGTATTTTTTGCTGTCCCCCTTCCCCCAGGATGCATCTGGAAAGGAGTGTAACCCTTCACCCCTGCCATTTTAGCAAACTGACAGGTGGCATGCTGTTGAAGCTGACAGCAGTACCTGGTGGGGACTGGGTTTGGGGAGGATGAGGTTACTCGGCACAGGGGGACCTAGGTTTGGTTACTCTGTACAGGGGCACCCAAGTAAATCCGAACACAGGAAGCAATAACTGTAATGTCCAGAATCAGGAATGGGATTCTTCAGTGTGCCTTTTATTCACATACAAGCTGACCAAACAAAGCATAGACGGACCCCCATGGGGCTACATTTCCTGGTAATGCAGATTAGAGACAACAGAACACTTTATCACCATTTACAGCCCTCAGACTCTAAACCCACCAGGCACACAGCCCAGACTTGCACGCAGCTTTGGGTACACAGCCCGACTTGTACACTACTTGGGTTTTCCCCACTGGCCCAGCTCCCCTGCCGGCCACTTGATCCGCAGTCCATTTGAGGAATGAATCAATTATCCTGTCATGGCTCCCCAAACCACACTAGAGTCTTCAACTCCTAGAGAGAATTTTCCTCACAATCCCACATCTGGGTACTTCCCTCATCACTGGCCAAGTGCCTGAGGCAAAGTAGAAATCCACAGAAGAAATCCATAGAGGTGGACCTGGTCACTAAAGATGGGAGGCCACCCACCTCCAGCTCCCACAGCCCATACTCGGCCATTTCTCTGGAAATTGAACAATTCCTTTACTGAACTTTCAAATGTAGATTCTGGGTAGACATCTGTCACATCTCCTCTACATATCATTTGCCTCCCAACAAGCTCTGGACTTGAACCTACTTTTAATTTGCTTAGCCCATTACTCTAGGCTTCCCAATATTTAGTAGTTCAATCCCCACATTGTCACACAAGTCCCAGGGTGAAAACATAGGCCCTTTTAGCAAGAGCAGACCTCACCCTCATGTTGCAGGTGCCCACAGGTGACTCACAAATCTTCTGGTTCTCCCCAAATAAACTCTGGAACACATAGGCAGCTTTTCCTCTACAAGCAGAACTAGGGGTTGCCCCAGGAAACTGCAGGGAACCCTTTCCTGCCTCCCCCGGAGGAAGGGGGCACTGAGACCCGAAAACAGCAGTCTCCACCACTTTAATTATCTTCTGTGTCTCTCTTTAAGGTGAGGACACACACACCCTTTTAAACTAAAAGTAGCCCTCTGTCAGGGCTGAAGCTCCTAGAGCCTTCACGGAGCTGCTTTCTCAGCAAGCTCCCAACTTCACACTCACTCAACTGAAGACTGACTGAAGACTGACTTCAAAATCTTCCAACGTTCTAACCAACTCCCTTACTGCAGATTCCAATGTGGCTCATGCAGCTGCGATAGTTCTATTGGTGATGTCATCCCTCAGTCTCAGCTGAGACTGAGAACAGAGTGAGACAGTGTGAAACCCATTCAACTGGAGTTTCACAAGCTGCCTTCCCTGCCTACCACTGGGTCTTATTGGGATTCTAGTAACCCCGGGTAACAAGGGGGTTACAGGAGCAAAATTGCTCAGTATGCCTTTCCTGGTGAAACTGAACTAACTAACTAACTAATCTATATAAAGTGACTCAATGTCAAAGGTTACCAAAATTGCTCACCCTACTGTATATCTCCAAATTTTCTGAAATTGGCAAAATATTTGCCATGTATCTAATGTTAGCTGGCAAGTTGGGAACATGTTCTCTAATGTAGTGAAAAATCCAGAAATAGGCTCCATTATTGACCCCAGAACTGAAATTACAGGTCTGCCAGTAGGGTCTCTAAGATTCTTGTGAATCTTAGGGAGTATAAGCAAAGTAGACTTCAGAGGGTGCTCTGTTTTCAGGAACAGTTTAGCCTCTCATGAAATTTGGTTAAGTGGAAAAGCCTCCTTAATCATACCATCCATGACTATTTTTTAAAATGTAATATGAGATTACATGCCTATTTTCATAACAGTTCTAGTCTGCCAACTTTCTCTCCATCTCCAAAATAAATTTGTTAGTATGCATGGCTACTATCCTTCCCCATATTAATGGGTTTTATAGTGATTGCATGGTTTGATTGAAGTGTTGTTAAAGCAGCCATCTCACCAGTTATGGTGTTGACAAAAGTGTTCAGTTCTAGTGCCGTGACCCTTGCAGACGCATTTGCTCTTAACCTTTTTACTGGAGATTTTAAATATGGACACATGTAAAGGAAATGTGCACAGTTCCCTATATTATCATTTTAACAGCTACTATAATTATACAGAAATTGCATCACTAGGATAAAATTAGTAAAGTCCTTTAGTAAATCAATGAAATATACATTTTAAGAAGTGATAAGAAGGCATCCCTTTTGTGGACAGGAAGGGTGTTAAATGATCCCTGATGAAGAGGTTTATCTCTGAAGCACCGGGGCTCATCTTGGCAGCAGTTCTCACTGTTTGCATTATATTAATAAACACTGTTTGATAGCATAGCTATCTCTTGTTTACTGGCCTTTTTTGGAGTGCTCATTTTGTGTTGTTTCACTGTTGTGATGATGTCCTTGCCTCACCAATCGTAACAGTGTGTAGTGTACCTGGTGAGAATAATTAAGTTAGCTGGCAGGGATCCTATTAAATTGTGAAGAAAACCCTGGATTTTATGTTTGGCAAAGCATAGCAAGAGAATCCAGCATGTTTTGTCATGATCTGACAGGAACTCCATCAGTATGAGCAATTTGTTTTAATCTACTTTACTTCACACTGTAAGGGATGGTGAGGTAGTGACATCATCAGAACACCCTCCCTGTCTACAGAATGAATGGCAATAGATAATTTTTAAAAGTATTTTTTTTCTGTTGTACTGAACTCGTTTGTGAAATATTACTCAGCAGTTTATGTAATGGAAAAGTTTATGTAATGGATACATATAGCAATAAAAGATGCCTGTGCAATAAGTATATAGGGAGTGGTACACATTCCCTTTAAGGGCACAGACCTTGATAACTCATACATTACCTTTAGTCTTTCACTTTGCTCTTAATATTGCTACTCTTTTACCTGAGATTCTGTATATAACATGTTCCTATGTACAGGATAGGTTCCATTAGATTTGAAAGGCCCTTGCAACACCTGTGTATAAAACTGGTAACTCAGTTTTCAGTTTTTATATTTATTCAGTGCAATTCTCATGGTGATTCAATGCGCTTTACATTAAAACATTTAAAAACAGGCACATATAAATCATATTACTATAGAATCATTAATAAACAGTAAAACATAAAATGCTAATCTGTATAAATAGGTTTTTAGCTCCCTCTTAAACTGTTCAACAGAGTGCCTTTCTCGTATAGGATGAGGCAAAGAGTTCCAGAGGCTTGGAGCTGCAAATTCAAAAGTACGTGCCCCAAATGACTGTAGATGAGCCCCTGGAACCTCCAGCAATCCCTCGTCCATGGAGCAGAGGGGGGTAAAGGGGTGGTAGGGTCGGAGAAGGTCTTTCAGGTAACTGGGCCCCTGCCCATGTAGGGTCTTATAGGTCAGCAAACCAACCTTGAAGGACATCCGCCACCTAACTGGCAGCCAGTGCAGATAGCAGAATACAGGTGTAATATGACATGACATAGGTAGGCCAGTCAACAACATGGCTGCCACATTCTGCACTAGCTGCAGGCAATGAAGATCTACCCCCCCCCAGGAATCCTAGGTATAGGGCATTGCAGTAATTAAGGTGAGAGATCACAGAGGCGTGAACCAACACTGGCAGATCCCCAGGTGGAATCAGGTGCTTAATCTAGTGATGTTCCTCAGATGGTAAAATGAGTTATGGACAACGGCTGACACCTGCCACTTGAGTGTCAAACTGCTGCCAAAACAGTGTCAAGATTCCTCACCCAATCCGAAGTAAGCAACTGGAAGTCTCCAAGCCAAAGCCCAGAGACCTGACCAGACTGTTCCCTCACCCCCCCAACCAGATTCTAGCATCAGTACCTTGGTCTTGTCCAGGTGCAACCTCAACCAGTTGGCCCCACATCCAGCCTTGGATTTCAGCAAGGCAATGGTTAAATACAGAGACCATCTCTTGTTGCTCAGGTGCAAAAGACAGGTATAGCTGAGTATCTTCTGCATAACAATGGAAACTCAGCCCATACCATCTTATAATGTCCCCCAGTGGAAGCATATACACCATGAACAGCATGGGGGACAGAATAGAACCCTGTGGGACCCCACATGACAGAGGTGTGGGAGCCTCAAAGCAGTTGAAAATTATTGGCCAACATTTGTACTTCTAATGCTCTCCAAAACATTAGGAAAATTGATTCATACTCAATTTTTGTATTCCTAACAAATATTACTATCATAGCAGAGCCTCAGTCTAGCTTTCAACATTGCCATGCTGGGTTTACCACTTATGGCAAAAAGCAAGCACAACACCACTCAGATGGAATAGCTGCACTTCAAGATAAGCATTGTGATGAAAAACACATTTACTATATAGAAAGAACATGAAAAGGGCTGGTAACACCTCACAAATATGGTTGATGCATTTTGCATTATACTTGCCTTTTCAAGGGCAATACCCCCTCATATAAGTTGCCTTATATAGCCACATTCTTAAGGAGGCAGCCCCCAGACACCAGTAAGAGGTGATCTACATTGTCTCCAACTAAATGAAAAATAAAGTGCAAAATAAAATAGTTACTACAAACATTCATATAATTAGCACAATAACTTGCCAACAATGATTAAAAATACTGTCTTTCAGATGAGACATTAAAACAAGGCCCTGTCTATCTGATCTGGTGGTTGTTCAGATGGACATTAAAGATCCCTTGTCACTCATTGAAAAGTGTAAGGGAATTTCCCCAGTGTCCTGGCTAAATGTCCCCTATTCACTTATCAACCAACAGGTTAACGTGATTTGATTTGCTTTCACACAAAACAAGGCTGCTCATAGACCGGTCACCACCAAAATGAATAAGCAGCCAGGAACAGGGCACACATCAACACACAGAGAAGCAAAAAATTCACAGGACAGATATCAGTGAAGACACTTGTTATACTTTGAAAATCAGTGCAGAATTCCCATACAGGCTTCCAGTGCAGCAAATTGTCTCTTGAAAACTTGCATGTGTGTGAAACATTGTGGCAATTTGCTGCACCAGGAGCCTCTATAAAAATGCTACATTGATGTTCAGAAAAGAACAAGCATCTTAACAGCTATCTTTCCTGTGAGTTATTTGAGTTTTTTTGCTTTTCTGTGCTTTGATGTGTGCCCTGGCTCTCTTTTTCTGGTTCCTGATTCAATATTGGTTTACATCTCTATCCTCTTCCCCCAGAGATAAGGTTAAAAGCCAGAAGCATTTCATAGTCCTCCTTTCCCAGTCAACAAAAAAAAGCTAGACTAAACTAAACTAATGAGTTAATTACATAAAAATGAAATAAGATGTCACTGTCTAAGGGACTGCTGAGCTACTGGACAGAGAAATATGAACCTGTGAACATACACATATAGCCAGCAGAAGAAGGCCTAGTGAACAATCAGTTCTGTGTGTGTTGCAGAGCCCTCAGTCTGTGACTACTGAGGGCTCTTCCCCCTCCTCATCCAAGCCCTCCCCTTTCTTGTGTACCACCTCAACCCTGGCCTTCCCTTTTACTCAATCCCACCCTCGTTTGAATCCACCTACCACCTCCAGGGAAATCACTTCTTCTGAAGTTTGTTCCACCCTGTAACCACTCTCATTGTGAAGAAATGCCTTCTGATCTCCCTTTTGAACCTTCCCCACCCTCAGCTTAAGGCCATGCCTCTTGTGACTTTGCTTCCACTAAGACTAAAGAGGCTATTAGTGTTCACCTTTTGGATGTTTTTCAGGTACCTGAAGTTTCAATCATGTCTCCCTGTCCCTCCTTTCCTCTAGAAAATATGTATTGAGGTCTTCTAACCTCTCCTCATATGTCCTGTCCTGATGACCCTGAACCATTTTCATCTCCCATCTCTGAACTGTCTCTAGCAGGTTAATGTCCGTTTTCAGGTATGTCACCAGCACTGTATGCTATACTCCAGGTGTGACCATACCTATGATCTGTATAGTGGTGACATTACCTTCTCCTGCCTGCTAGTGATTCTCTTAGCAATGCAGGCCAGCATTTTGTTGGCTTTGGCTGCCACCTTCCTGTAGTGCAAGGAATGCTTCAAGTTGCTAGTGATGGTCACCCCCAAGTCCATTTCTTCCTCTGATTTAGTTACCAGGAGCCCCAAGGCTATGCTCCATTCCCAGGTTCTTTCCTCTTATGTGCTTCACCTTGCACTTCTTTGCATTGAACTGTAGTTTCCTTATTCCCAACTACTCCTCTAGCCTGGCCAGATGTTCCTTAAGGTCCTATATCCCCTCTGCTATATCCACCCTTTAAGAGGTGTCATCTCCAAATAGGCAGATCTTGTCCTTTATGCCGTCTCCAATATTGTTTATGAATACATTAAACAATACCCGGCCAAGCACCAAGAACTGTGGAACCCTGCTGGTGACTTCTCTTAAGTCTGAAAACTCCACCCCCTACCACTGTCACCTCTGGGGCCTACCATTCAGCCAGTTTGCCACCCATCTAGTGAGTTTATCCCCTACCCATAGATCCTCTAGCTGCCTGATCAACCTCTTGTAGGGCACTGAGTCAAAGGGCTTGCCTGGCCCTTGTCACTTGTCCTTGTTACACAGTTAAAGAAATCAATCAGATTTGCTTAGCAGGATCCTCCTGCCATAAACCTCTGCTGCTTCCCATCCTAGATATCATTCTCCTTCAGAAATCCTACCAGCCTTTCCTTAAGGATTGCCTCCATGAGCTTACCCACAATCAAGGTTAGGCTGACCAGACTGTAGTTACCCGGGTCATCTCTGGGACCACATCGGTGGAGAGATGTCACATGTGCCCTCCTCCATTCTAGTGGTATTACCACCGAGTCCAGCAAACTGTTGAACATGTCCACCAAGGGGCCTACCAGTTCCCCTTTCAGATCCATATGCAAACTGGGATGGATACCATCCAGGCCTAGAACTTATCAACCCTGATGGTCATGAGCCCTTTTCTCACTCTGTCTTAAGTGATATTTCCTTCTGCTATCCTTCTCAATACTCCTGAACTTCCTATACGCAGACCTCTTTTCTCAGACTGTCTTGGTCACCTCACTACTAAAGCAACTTAGTACCTTGGTTCTAAAGTTTCTTCCTTTCAGCTTGACACATTAATTAGTGGAAGTTTCTATGCACCACTTCTGAATCCCCCCCATCTCCTCCCTGAGGCTATCCAGGTGTTCCCTTAACAGAGCTCCCATCTTCTTGAAGTTATTTCAGGACCCTAATCTTGGTATTTATTTTCTCCTTCCCCATGTCTACCTTGAACCAAACTGTATGATGGTCAGTCCCTGCGAGGGGGTCCTCTATGTGGATGTCTTGAATATGGTCCTCGTTTGTTAGTACCAGGTCCAGGATGGCACCTTCCATTGTGGGATCAATGACACCCTCAGTTAGGAACCTGCTCTAAACCATGTCCAGCATCAACTGACTCCTGGCATGGGTTGTGGCTGAAATCTTCCAGTCTACCTTAGGCAGATTGAAGTCACCTACCATCACCACTTCTCCTCTGCCTACAGCCATCCTGATTATGGACCCCAGCTCCCAATCTCTCTCTTTCCTCCTCTTGGTTAGGTGGTGTGTATACTACCTCTAACCTTATTCTTTTTCCATTTGCAGTTTGCAATTGCACCCTCAGTACCTCTTCCTTTCCCTCCTCTGTCTCTTCCCTTGTGCTAGTTATACACTTCCTCACATATATGGCTATAGCTCCCCCTTCCCCATGCCTCTATCCCTCCTATACAACTTGTACCCAGGGATAGAGATGTCCCAATCATGGTTTGGTATAGTCCAACTTTCTGTGACCACCACAATGTCCAACTTCCTCTCTGCCATTAGTGCCTCCAGATCATCCATTTTGGTCCCAAGACTCCTTACATTAAGGAACACCACCCTCTACTACGACGCTGTGCTGCTCTTCTCCTTGGCCTGGCTGCCTTCTCCCATACCCACTTCTGACTGTCTCTCTCCTGCCCCTCCCTACCCTGATTCTTCCTCAGTTCCCTGATGTTCTCCCCTATAGAAGACCTCATATAGATTTACATATCCCTATGTACTGTATATCTTCTATGAAAAGCTGCCCTCTAATAGAAGCCACTCTCTTTATAAGCAACAGAGGAAAAGGATGACTTGTAATAGAAGCCACCCTCTATTAGAAGTTATGACTAGTAAGTGGGAGTACTGTTCCAGTCACTGGTTTAACCTGCCCTCAGCCCGCCCTCTGCCAAACCCTCCCAGATGGAGTAAATAAAAGAAACTAAAGTAACCTCAAATAAATGGAAGCACATTAACAGATGAAAAAGCAATTAGCTGAAAATGGAGACCTTGTAAAAGATATACTACATCTGCTCTGGTCACCAGTTTAACACAACCTTAACCCGCCCTCTGTCAGACCTCCTTCTATCCCTTCCCTTAGCCCACATGATACCAGCAGATTAGACAAATAGAAAAAGAAAAACTAAATTAAACTAAAATGGAATGCAGTAACTGAAGTAAACTGAAGATAGTCATGCTGAAATGCTGGAACTATGTGGCATACTGTTACTGTACATTAATTACAAAACTAGTGTCTGCTCCTGACAAAAAGCAGTTCACTCAGCACACCAGGAAATGGAAAGAAAAAACCCCAGTTCAAGTAAGAGATGTGGCATACAGTGCCAAAGCAACATTTCTTTTGTGTATGTGCAACAGCTTGTATCAATCAGGTTGATGGGCAGAAAACAGAGAGTGGTGGTAAATGGTATACAGTCAGAAGAGATGCAAGTCACATGTGGGGTACCTCAGGGATCTGTCCTGGGGCCAGTCCTCTTCAATATCTTCATCAGTGTCAACCAGGTCAAGGTCAGGTAATGGTCAGGATGACTTTTTGGAGCAATTTCAATAGAAGCCACCCTCAAATACTAGCTGCCCTTGAATAGAATTTGTGACTGAAACGGCTAATTAGTAATAGAAGCTGCAAGTTCTATTCAAAGATATATGGTAGATATAAATTCAGAGATAGAAACATAGACAATGACAGCAGAAAAAGATCAACAGTCCATTCAGTCTGTCAGAGTTCCCTATGTAGCCCTGAAACCTACTGTCCATCCAGTGTCTTAGCCCTCCTCATCGTTCCCTCATATCAGGATCAGTCCTGGGGCCAGTCCTCTTTAATATCTTCATCAGTGACACTGCGGACAGTCAGAAGAGATGCAAGTCACAAGTGGGTTACCTCAGGGATCAGTCCTGGGGCCAGTCCTCTTCAATATCTTCATCAGTGACATTGCAGATGGACTGGAGGGTAAGGTTTGTCTGTTTGCATATGACACCAAGATCTGCAACAGAGTAGATGATCCAGATGGGTTGGGCAGAATGAGAAGAGATCTTGATAAACTGGCAAAATGGTCAGAAGAGTGGCAACTGGGGTTTAATGCAAAGAAGTGCAAGATCATGCACATAGGGAAGAGAAACCCTGAAGCCACCTATAGGCTGGGATAGGAGTTGCTGGCAGTCACACGGGAAGAAAGAGACTTGGGCATCATCATCACCAATGACCTGAAATCATCCAAGCAGACCACTAAAGCAGTAGGTAAGGCTAGGGTGATGTTGGGGTGTATTAGTTGGGGTATGACAAGTCGGAAGAGGAAGGTAATAATCCCTCTTTACAAGACACTGGTTAGGCCTCATCTGGAGTACTGCGTGCAGTACTGGAGGCCACACCTTCACAAGGACATTAACCAGAGTGAGACAGTCCAGAGAAGGGCAACCAAAATGGTGCAGGGACTGCATCAGAAAACATATGAGGACAGATTAACGGAATTCAATTTGTATACCCTAGAGCAAAGGAGGGAGAGAGGTGATGTGATCGAAACATTCAAACACTTTAATGGCATTAACAAGGTGAAAGAGTCTAACATGTTTCAATATAAGAAAAATAGCAAGACAAGAGGACACAGCATGAGATTAGAGGGAGGCCGATTAAGGGGTAATGTGAGGAAGTTCTTTTTCACAGAAAGGGTGGTGGATGCATGGAACAGCCTACCTCTGGAAGCGGTGGATATAAATACTGTGCAGGGCTTCAAACAGGCATGGGATAGGCATAAGGGAGCAATACAGATGAGTATGAATTGATAGGCCATTGACAGAGCAAAGGCCGATGGCACATTTATCAGGGAGAAAAAGAAATGGGCAGACTGGATAGGCCTTGCGGTCCTTATCTGCTGTCAGCTTCTATGTTTCTATATTCCTCTCCCAGGTTCTGCAGCCCTGAGCAACCACGGTACCCTTCATTCCATCCCAACTATGCTTGAACCCACCAAGAATTTTAGTACCCACCACTTTGGCAGGCTGACTGCTCCACGATTCCAGCACCCTTTCTGTAAAACAATATTTTCCTCATCTCCCCTGTGAGACTCCTTACTATTAGTTTCCACTCATATCCACATGACTGTGAACTAGTATTCAAGCTAAATATTTTCCCACAGCTCACCTTATTAATTCCTTTTAGGAACTTAAGGTCTTCATCATATCTCTGTTCTTCTTACTGGTCTCCAGTGAGTACATGTTCAGAGTCTTGAGGCACTCCTCATAGGACCTGCTCTGTTGGCCCTGTATAATTTTTGCTACCCTGTGCTGCATCCTCTCCAGCCTAGATCTACCCTTCCTGAGGTGAGGACTTCAGAATTGGGCACAGTACTCCAGGTGTGGTCTCTCTAAGGATCTATATAGAGGAAATATTACCTATTCCCTTCTGCTATCAATACATCTCCCAGTAATTTCCCAGCATCCTACGATCTCAGCTATATGCTTTATTGTGCTGTCTCAATTGTTTGAGGGAGTCACTGATGATAACTCCAAGGTCCCATTCCTCAGCCATAGTGCTCAGTTTCACCCGAGCTATTCAGTTCTCTGTCCTTTGGTTCTTGTCCTCTAGGAGTATTACCTTGCACTTTTTGGCACTGAATTTCAACTGCCAAACCTTAGACCATCTCTCTAGCTTTTGTATGTCACTCTGCATTTCCCTGATTCTCTTGATGCTATCCACCCTCCAATAAATCTTAATGTCATCTGTGAAGAGACACACCCTGCCCTGGATATCCTCATAAATGTTACTGACGAACACACCAAGGAAGACCGGTCCCAGAACAGATCCCTGCAGCATCCGACTCATGACCTCCCTCTGCTGACTTGACTCCATTGACAACAGCCCTCTGCTGCCTTCCCCCAGCCAGTTACCTACCTATTTCCTAAGACCTTAGCCACACCCAGATCTTTCGTCCTCTTCAGTAAGCATCTGTGAGGCACCAAGTCAAAAGCCCCACCAAAGTCAAAGTAGAGTAAATCCACAGCATAACAGTGTGACTTCTATCTGATTTCCTTGTCACCTAGCCAAAGAAAACAATCAGACCAGTCCGACAGGACCGCTCTGCTAGAAATCTGTGCTGTTCACTATCTTGAGGTCCTTTGCTCTCCAAGTAGTCCACAAGGGCATCTTTGACCAGTAGCTCCATCAGCCTCCCTACAATGGAGGTAATACTGACAGGTCTGAAGTTCCCCACATGTTCCCTGTACCTCCCCAAGAGTGGAACCACATCCGCCACCCCCAATCCCTCGGAACCACCCCCTGCCCTTAGAGAGCTGTTGAATAGATTTACCAGGGCTTTAATCAGTTTTGCTGCCAACTCCCTCAGTAACTTCAGATGCAGCCCATCTGGTTGCAAGACCCTCCACTTCTAGTACTGCCAGCCCCTTCTGGATCCCTTCACTTGTAAATATTGGTTGCCTCATCTCCAGGACCCCCTTAGTGACTGCTTTGATGCCACTTTCTGGCAGAGGTCTACCATTCTCCTTAGTGAAAACTGAGCTAAAGTAATCATTAAGGCTGGTGGCCTTTTGCCTCTCCTCCTCTATCACCCTATCACCCTCTACTAACCTTATGATTCCCCCTCCTTTCTTCCTTTTTTCCCTACTGTATTGGAAGAAGTGTTTTTCTCTGCTCTTGTCCCCCCCCCACAATTCCCAGCTTTATGTCTACTTTTGCCTCCCTAACTGCCCTCTTTGCCTCCCTGTTTTTCAGTAAGTATTCTCCCGGTTCTTCCTCCCCCTGCTTTTCTTTATACTTGTAGAAGGCCTTTTCCTTTGTCCTCTCCACTTCTCGGACTCTTGCTAAGAACCATAACGGTCTCTTGAACCTGTTATTTTGGTTAGCTTCTCATGCATAACTTACATGCCTCAAGAATGGCTCCCTTAATTGCCCCAATCTCTCTTGCACCCCCAATGTTGTTCACCCCAGTTAACTTTTCCCTGACCAGCTCCCTCAGCCGGTTGAAGTCTGCCCTTCTGAAATCCAGGACTTCAGCTCTCGATTTGGGTTTTCTGGATCCAAGCGCAAGTTCAAACCAAATGGAGTTATGGCTGCTGTTCCCTATTGGCCCTCCTTTTCTCACAGCTTCAGTCACCTCTGAGTTGGTGAGCATCATGTCGAGAACTGCAGTCTGCCTGGTGGGTTCCTTAACTAGCTGTACCAGCAGACAGTCCTAGAAGTCATTTAGCAAGTCCTGACTTCCGGTGCTCCTGGCCACTGGAATATCAATCAGTGTCTGGCAGATTCAGATCACCCACCACCACTACTTCCCATACAGGAAGAGGTGAAAAGACAGAGACTTCACAGCAATATGAAAAACACAAATACTCTCATTAGTTTCACAGAAATGTATCATTCTTAGCTTGTATTTTAAAGCACTCCTAATTTGAGTGATTTTTGCACTAATAACATTTTTAGCTTTAATTATAGGTTATTAAGTGCTTTGTCCACAAATTCTGACTCCCTTTAAGAGGACCATGACTATACTTTGTTAATTCTAAGAAATCATGGAAATCTTTGGTGCTGAGTGCAGTAATATTTATTGCACCCATTAAGATTGTCTGGTTTCATGGCAATGGAAATAGAATGCAGTAAGAAGATACAGAACCTAATTAATAATTAGTAGCTTTGCCAGGTTTTAGCAATTAGTTCACTGTTTAAGGACCATTGAATGCTGCTGTAATTCCACTCCCTAAGGGAGGGCATATGTTTTTGCTAAACTGCTGTGGTGTTTTTTTTGTGTCTGTTACATATGGTGTGAGTATGAATAATGCCTTTAAAATAAAGCATGTTATCTGCACGTAAATATTTTTACAGTTGCTTTTCCGACTGCAGCCAACATTTGTTTCTTTGTGTACTCCCTTACACCAACACTACCTGCATCTGCCTGGGCAACCTCCCGGCCTCACCCCCAGTTTCTTTGGCACTTACCCCTTGGATTCCCATGACTTATCCCAAGGCTGGGCTCTATCCTGCAGTGAACCAGGGTTCTTTCTTTTTCTGTTCCTTAGCTAAACCCAGAGGAGGCCAGCATGCTAGGGGCTTCAAGTGCATGCACGCAATGAGTTAGAAACATAGAAGTTGAAGGCAGATAAGGACCGCAAGGCCCATTCAGTCTGCCCATTTCTTTTTCTGCCTTTAAAAGTGCTATCAGCCTTTGCTCTGTCAGTGACCTATCTATTCATACTCATCTTTATTGCTCCCTTATGCCTATCCCATGCCTGTTTGAAGCCCTGCACTGTATTCATAGCCACCACTTCCTGAGGAAGGCAGTTCCATGCATCCATCACCCTTTCTCTGAAAAAGAACTTCCTCACATTACCCCTTAATCGGCCTCCCTCTAATCTCATGTTGTGTCCTCTTGTCTTGCTATTTTTCTTATATTGAAACATGTTAGACTCTTTCACCTTGTCAATGCCCTTAAGGTGTTTGTTTCGATCATATCACCCCTCTCCCTTCTTTGCTCTAGGGTATACATATTGAGCTCCATTAATCTGTCCTCATATGTCTTCTGATGCAATCCCTGCACCATTTTGGTTGCCCTTCTCTGGACTGCCTCAATTTGGTTAATGTCCTTGTGAAGGTGTGGCCTCCAGTACTGCATGCAGTACTCCAGATGGAGCCTAACCAGTGTCTTGTAAAGAGGGATTATTACCTCCCTCTTATGACTTGTGATACCCCTAATGATACACCCTAACATCCCCCTAGCCTTACCTACTGCTTTAGAGGTCTGCTTGGATGATTTCAGGTCATCAGTGATGATAATGACCAAGTCTCTTTCTTCCTTTGTGACTGCCAGCAACTCCCCTCCCAGCCTATTGGTGGCTTCAGGGTTTCTGTTCCTTATGTGCATGATCTTGCACTTCTTTGCATTAAATCCCAGTTGCCACTCTTCTGACCGTTTTGCTAGTTTATCCAGATCTCTTCTCATTATGCCCACCCCATCTGGATCATTTACTCTGTTGCAGATCTTGGTATCATCTGCAAACAGACAAGCCTTACCCTCTAGTCCATCTGCAATGTCACTGATGAAGATATTGAAGAGGACTGGCCCCAGGACTGATCCCTGAGGTACCCTACTTGTGACTTGCATCTCTTCTGACTGTATACCATTTACCACCACTCTCTGTTTTCTGCCCATCAACTAGTTTGCCACCCAGTTGACCAACTTCTGACCCACCCTGAGCCTACCCAGCTTATTTATCAATCTTCTATGTGGAACAGTGTTGAAAGCTTTGCTGAAGTCAAGGTAGGCTACATCAACTGCTCCCCCTTGGTCCACCACTCTGGTTACCCAGTCAAAGAAATCTATGAGATTAGTTTGACAGGACCTTCCTTTTGTAAACCCATGCTGTCTTGGATTCTGTGCCCCTATGGATTCCAGGTGTTGCACTATCCTTTCCTTAGGGAGTGCCTCCATAATCTAGCCCACTACTGAGGTAAGATTGACTGGTCTGTAGTTCCCTGCCTCCTCCCTGCTACCACTGTTGTGGAACGGGATCACATGAGCCCTTCTCCAGTCTTCTGGGACCTCTCATGTGCTCAGAGACTCACTAAACAGTTCTGCTAATGGCTCTGCTAGTTCCACCCTTAGCTTCTTTAGTACCCAGGGATGTATGTCATCAGGTCCCATTGCCTTGTACTCCCTGAGCTTAGCGAGTTCTTGTAGGACCCTTTCTTTTGTGAAGGGAGTAGTGCTCACCTCTCTCCCCCCTGTGTCCATGGTGCTGAGCTGTGGGCCCTGCCCTACCTTCTCTTCAGTAAATACTGAGCAAAAGTATCTATTTAGGATAGATGCTTTTACAGGGTCCTCCTCCTCCTCACATGCCCCCTTTTCTCGAGTTTAGCAATACCCCCTCTGGACTTTCTGCTTTCACTAATGTATCTAGAGAAAGTCTTGTCACCTTCTTTTACTGTTTGTGCTAGTGTTTCCTCAGTTTGGGACTTTGCCTGCCTTACTGCCTTTCCTGCTTCCCTTAGAGCAGTTTGATATGCCTTCCTATCTTCATCCCGCTGTGTTCTCTTATATTTCCTGAAGGCCAGCCTTTTGGCTCTGACCTTTTCTGCTACTGTATCTGAGAACCAAAGTGATTTCCTTCTCCTGTTGCACTTCCTATTCTGTCTAACACAATGGGATGTTGCTTCAAATATTGGATCCTTAATGCTTGCCCACTTTGCCTGTACCCCCTCACCTGTGTTTCTTTTTGCCAGGGCTAGCTTAACTCTGTTGGCCATCTCATCAAAGTCAGCTTCTCTGAAGTCCCATAGTAGAGCACCCCCAAATGAAAAATTTAGAAAGATTAAGTTTTACAATGTACACTCTGCAAAATGTGTTCCATATAAAATTAGATATGGCAAATTAGTTATTTTACTCTAAGTCCAAAGGGTTAAATTATAAAAGCTGTTTCTTGTCATGAACTGCTTACTGGCAGAGAGCGCAAGGAAAAGAATTTCACCTATAAAGTAAAAGGACAGTATTGCAAACATCCTTAATAGCATCTGTGTAGCTTCAATCAAAGACTTTCATTTTCTAATGTCAGTACATATTCAGTAATAGTGGCCACTTACCAGATGAGAGTCCCCTCTCCTACTTCTTAATTACAGACAATTTGGAGCCTTTTTGGAGTAAAGTAAAATGAACTTTGATCAATGAGATTTGTTAGGCTGAGATGATATCTCTGTTAGACTAAGACAAACATGGCAAACTCCAAACATTCTTAAAATGAAGTGAAAGAAAGCCAGATCATACTTAACTTATTTCCTGTTCTTGCTTTGCACTGTTACTATGTTTGATAGGCAAAGGCTGCTTTACATTTTAAATAATGTCCTTGTAATGTACCAAAGTTTTCCCTTTAAGCGTTGCCTAAAGTATAGCATAGCAAGTAAAATGGTATGGAAACATATGCTATATATTAAAATGACTGCCTACCATTCTTTGCCAATGCCAAACATTGTCTGAAAATAGTGCCCTATAGGCTGATTTTTCAGTAAAGAAAAATGGCATTGTATCCCAGGTCACATTGCCCATGGAACTAAACACCTCCCCAACTCCCCCCAACTGGCACAACTGTAATATATCATAAACAGAAGTTACAACCTGACTGTGATGGCCATATCTGCATTGTGATTTACATATCAGGGCTGTAATAGTTGCTCAGTGATAAAATGTATTAACTGAATATGGGAAATGCATTTATTTTTCTATATGTCTACACAATTGAACTTCTGGTACTCAAAAATAAGCCACAAGACTTTCCATTTAGAGTTCTGTAAATATAAATACTGTGTCAAGAGACATAGAAAGCCAGGTCCCTGTTACTCTGTAAGTTCTCTTAAAGGATTCCTAAGCTACTTCAACAGTACTGGTTCACATCTGCAAAAGAAAGTATCCAACTCTATATAAGGTTGCTGTTCAGTCTATAAGATGACATGGGATACTAGTGATGAAATAAGACATGAGATAAGAGAGCTAGAATTTCGGTGGGACCCACTTTTTGTGCTGTTTATAAGGATTGCCACTATTTTATATAAATAGACACATGCATGCAAATATCAATGCCCCTGAAATTTTGCAAATCAGTGGCTGCAGTAATTTCTGCAGAACATGCAACCAACTGCAAAATATATATAGTACCACAGAAATCATTGTTCATGGTGATTTTTCATAAAAATCTGTTATGCAATAGTGCCTGACTCCCTTCCCCACCTTTATGCTATGCATAAGATGTAATTGATGAAATAAAATCATATGTTAGCCACTGGCAGTACTGCAACCTGGCATGTTATCAAATGTTTATGCCACAGAGATAAAGCACTCCTGCTACAAAAGCCAAGGAGCCCTGGCATAGACATCAAAACTGAAATGCCACGGAGGATTAGTAGTGGTAGTAGTGGTGGTAGTAGTAGTAGTTGTGGTAGTGTTAAGACACCCTTTCTCGAAGGCTCAGACACCCTTAGAGCAAAGACATCATAAACATCATAATAGATCAAATAATACATCTAACATCACAAAAATTATAAATATAATAAATGATGAATCCCATCTGCAATTATGTTCCCTGTACTCTCAGCCAAAAACAATTATTAAACTCTATTTACTCTGGTAATCCCCTAAGGCTTGTTAAAATAAAAATGCTTTTAATCCTCTTTTAAATATTTCAACAGAAGGAGCCTCCCTCAGGTACCCAGGTAATAAGTTCCAGAGGATTGGTGCCACCACCTCAAAAGACCGATCCCCCAACTATTTCAATCTTGCACTGGGCACTTTTAGTAAGCCCTCCCTGCTGACTGGAGAGAGTGACTGGGACTGTAGGGATGCACCAGCTCTACCAGGTAACCTGGACCCAGCCCATGTAGGGCCTTATAGGTCAGTAGACCTATTTTAAAGGAGGTGCACCAGTGCACCGGCAGCCAGTGCGGTTTGCACAGCACCAGCAAAATATGACATGTTCTTAGAAGGCATGTTAATAGCCAAGCTGCCGCATCTGCAGCACACCCCACTTGACCATGAGGTAGAGCACATTACAGTAATCGAGCCTCGAGGTGACAAATGCATGTATCACTGTGGCCAGATCTTCAGGCTGGACAAGGGATTTTATCTGGGCAAGATTTTGGAGATGGTAAAATCCATTCCAGACAACTGCTGACACCTGGGCATTCAGTATAAGCTCATTGTCCAGAATGATGCCCATATTTATCAACTTGGTGGAGGCCTCCAATTTGGACATCCCGATATAGAGCCCCAAATCCTCCCCAGAGGCCTTCACTCTCCCTCTGACCTGGCTCCACCACCAACATTTCAGTCTTACCCGGGCTGAGGCCCAGCCAATTTGATGACATCAAAGACTGGATCTCAGCCAAGCTCTTGTTCAGCACATCCACCGCATCTGTTCTTCCCTGTACAAAACACAGGTAGAGCTGGGTGTTATCAGTACAACAATGAAACCTAAGCTCATACCACCTAATGACCTCACCCAGCGGCAGCATATACACTGCAAATAACATGGGAAAGAGAGGACAGAACCTTGTGGTACTCCACAGGACAGGGCCACTGGGTCTGAGGAATAATTCCCCAACACCTCCCTCTGGTTCCTGCTCTGGAGGAAGGACTCAAACCAGCCAATTACCTTGCCAGTGAGTAAAAAGTACTCCCTCGGTCTGTTCAACAACAACCCATGATCCACAGAGTCAAACACTGATGAGAGACTGAAGGGAATATGAATAGATCATTCTTCCCCATCCCTTACCCTGAGCAGATCATTCATCACCCATACTAGTGCAGTCTCTGTGCTGTGCATAGCACTAAATCCAGACTGGAGAGGCTTGTAAATCTGGAAGTTCATGAGGTGAGTCTCAAGCTGCTCCACAACCACCTTCTCAATAATCTTCCCCAAGAAGGGAAGATTTGAAACAGGTCAGTAATTTGCCAGGATGTCCGGGTCCAAAGATTTTTTTTCAGCAGGGGCCTCACCAGAGCTGTTTTAAGAGACTCTGGGAAACCCCCCATTGCTAAGGAACACCTAACAGTCTCAGCAAAAAACAGATTCAGAGCTCTGATGCAATCAGCAAGTAATCGCATCAGGCCTGGGTCCATGCCGCAGCATGTTGGTCACGAGTTTGGGATCACCCCTCAGACCTCTGTCATCAAAGGCCAGAGCTTCCCCAAGGAAGGCTGACTGAAGATGTCACCCCAAGGCCCAACACTGTCAGATTGTAACATTCCACTTGGAGAAATCCCTGCCCTAACGGAAGATGCCTGTCTGAGAAGAACCAACAAAACTCCTCACACTTTTGCTCTGAAAATGCTCTGACTGACTCCAGACAGGATGGATGTAAAAGCCTGTCCACAATCTGAAAGATCTGAGCCAGTCAGTTCTTCACAGCTGCAATTTGCCTAGACATAAAGGCTGCCTTTCTAGGGTGATTGCATTCTGATACTCATCACAATGAGCTCACTATCAAACCAGGCGAGCCAAGATATGACACCAGTGGGCATATATAGACCAGTGCCAGAAGGTCCAGGGCAGCCATGACAGCCCTATTGTAGGCCACCATGGCCCACTCTGGGTCCCTCCATGCATGCATGCCTTCCACACAGGCGAAATGTCCAGCCTCACCAACAATCCCTCTGTTTGTAACCCATTTAAAGAGCAGAACTGTACCACTTTCACAGGAGAAGGGGCATGGAGGGGGCTCTGAACCTGAAGACGCAATGATCCAACCAGATGATTGGATCAATCTCAAGATTATCAGCCTCAAGTCCCAGGGAGAACACTAGGTCAAGTGCATGTCCTGAGTGATGGGTCCCACTCATGGCCACAAGAAATAAGCCCAGGGCCTCCATGTTGGAAAGGAAGTATCTGGCATACATTGAACCTCTCTCATCCACTCAGGTGTTGAAGTCACCCAGAATAATCATCTGGACATCTCCAACACCCTCTCGGTGATGAAGTTCACAATCTCCTGTAGGAAATCCCTGTTCTGTCTGGGAGGATGATAGACAAGGAGAATCTTTTTTTTTTATTTCTGTTTATCCCCTACTACACCCTACCAGTCCTGCATCCTCAGGAGATCCTCGGGGTCTACCCCTGCAAGCCACCTTACCTTGATCCAATGCTGGTCCCCCATGGAGCCATGGTTTGCCCCCCTGGGCAGAGACAAGGTGGATCTCCTACACCCCGACAATCAGCCTTTCATCAGTCCCAGGTGGCAAGGCAGTTGGATGCAGATGAGGGCTAGCTCCTGGAGCTCCGTTTCCCTGGGACTGGCAGGCATTTCTGGTGTTGTGGGCATCATGAGTCCCTGATGTCATGATGTGAATGCCAATGTCTGTGACACCTTACCCTTCCAACATAAGCCTCTGGTGCCCCGCTGAGTCCCAGACCTCCGCCCAGGGCCATCCAAGCACCAAAGGCGCTGACATCATGTTGCTCCCCCAGCATCCACCAGTGGTCAGCAGATGCCGAGCCGTATCCCCACCCTCCCTGCCAGAGAAGGCAAGCTGTCATGGGATGGCCTTCTTCTCCTGGCCAGCCCTCCAGTGACCCGGGCTCATTACCAAACCCGGGTCACCAGCATCACAGATGGAAATCCAACCACTGTGCTGGCGGGGCAGTGAGACAAGGAGAATATTAAGGCCAACCCTGGGAACCCCTCCCTGCACTGCCATGCACTCAAAAGACCAAGTGTCCCCCACTGGGGTGCATTGCCAGACCCAGATCTGACCTAAAACAAGTGGCCATGCCCCACCAAATCTTCATCAGGCAGTGTACCATGAAGAAACCCACCAGGACTACTGCCTCCAAAACTGGACCAGAATCAGTCAGTGGTCAGTGTCAGTGGCTCAGTAGGTAACACACCTGCTGCTGAGGCTGGGAGATCAGAGGGCTGTGGGTTCAGTTCCCACACCTGGCACTTGGGTTAATATCCCAATACTGACACTGTAGTGCAGCATGGGGGGTGCTGCACTTCTGAGGTGCAGTCTTTCAGATGAGACATTAAACAGAGGTCACAACAGCCTGAATTGGTGGTAGTTCAGGTGGATGTTAAAGATCCCATGGCACTTATCGAAAAGAGTAGGGGACTTTTTTATTAAAGGGTACAATAACATATACAGAAAAACAAATAATGATGCATTCAAAACTCAAGAGAGAAATTTTTACATACAAAAAGGAAAATTAAGAAATAGTTCTAACTCCAGTGAAACAAAGAAAAGTATTACTATAACTGTTCGACCATACATTCTGTACTAACTTCTATAGAACTACAGAGTGTCATTTGGTAAACATTTCCTGTCTTTAATTACAAAGTCAAGGAATTTATTTACATTTTATAAAAAAAGGAGAGATCTTTCCATCGTGATTTGGTTACTTGTAGGCCAAATTGTTTTTCTTCCTTATCCCAGATACTCTGTAATGCTTTTTCATGTATTACTCTAATGACCATAAAGGGCATTTGTTGTTGTTGAAGCGCCCATTGCGTTCAGGCGTTCCATAGATAGTATTTCAAAATTGCAAAAAGCACAAAGTACCAGTATGATATTTTAATAATCTATTACTATAATCCCCCAATATAAATGCCTCGTACGTGAGATTTTGTAGCTATGGTAAATTCCATACCATGGCTAAAAAATCCAAAGGTTACGAGAATAAACACTGTGTAATGCAAAATGTTCCATTGATTCTTCCGGGGCTCCACATCCTGTGTATGGACATGATCACTCATCTACTGGTTTGTGTTTATTATTTCCTCTAACATAAAGTCTCCCTTAGGTACTAAGCCAGACTACTTCCCACATATGCTCAGGAATTCATTTTTCATTTAATAGTTTTATTACTTTATCTTGTTTTTGTGGCCAACAATTTTTAAATTCTAGAGTAGAAGGTCCAACCTTATTTAGAATGTATTGATACAGTTGTATTCCAGAGGTCCCCAAAAGTAAGTTTTTAGAAATATTCTATTTAGACAATTTCTGGACCACAGATTTCATTGATGCAGGTATTAACAATAGTGCAGAAAATTTGGGGGTGGGGGTGATCTACCCATTCAGAGACAAAATTGTTCCAATTATTCAGAAACCAATTATTAACTAAGGTGTTTGTTATGATCCATGGTATTTTTATGGAATAAACCCAGAACAGTTAGTGGAAGAATGCAATAGGGTCTATCATTCCCAGTCCTCCTTTTCCCTGTGGTAGGTAAGTATATCCATGTTTAACAGGATTAAGATGATTGCCCCATAGTATGTTAAAGGAGATACTGTAGAGACATGTTTCCAAAGATAATGGTAATGGAAAGATTGGTTCAATATAAGTTAAACTTAGAATTAAGAATTTCTTTATAATAAAGATTCTCTCTAATTTGGACAGTTTCCTCCCTTTCCAGGTGTTAACCTTTACCTCGCAACACTGTAAGGCTTTTGTCCAGTTTAAGTCAGCTAAATCTTGGAATCCAAATGTGATCTCTAGAATTTTAACAGGATCTGCCATAATGGGGAAGTTTCCTACCACGGGGGGGGGGGGTGATAACCAGTTGAAACTAACAATACAGTCTTACATTTACATAAGGAGGCAGTATAGCGCAGTGGTCTAAGGCTCTGAGCTGCAAATCTGGTGACATCCAACAGACCAGACCTGGGTTTGAATCCCACAACTTCCACCTGCATACTGTGTGACTCTGAGCAAGTCACTTAACCTCCTTGTGCTCCCAGGTCGCTCCTGTAAAAAAGCTTTCAGCTTAGTGTGCTATACCTGGTTAAACAACTAAATAAATAAATGCTTCATAACATTTTGATAAGTTCAACTTTGCTCCTGATGCTCCTGAAAGATACTGTATTTTTTCACTAGCTTCCAAAACACTATCAGTGTCCTGAAGGAGCAGACAAGCATCATCTGCATATGTCAAGATTTTGACCTTGTCACCCACAGTGTTTCCTCTCAAACCTTGTACCAAAGAGTTATTCATAATATTCTGTATGAGTGGATTCAAAGAAAATATGTAGAGCATGGGGTTCAGGGGACATCCCTGATGCACTCCTTCTCATACAATACATTCCGAGCCTATGACCCTTTTAATATATGGACTCCATCTGGTGTTGTGATATAACATTCTTATTTTATCAGTGAATGGGAGGGAGATAACATAAGCTTCTAGTATGTTAAAGAGAAAAGCATGATCTACTTTATCAAACGCCTTCTTCTGGTCAAGGGAGATAATCTAGCCAGGAAGTTGCTGCTTCTGATAAAAGTCCCAAATTTCTTTCAGTATTATTAGGAATTGATGACTAGATCGTTTGGTTAAACTACAATATTGGAAGGGATGTATTATGTGTTCTGCTAATGTCCTCAATCGAAAGTGTAAAATCTGTAAGAGTATTTTAAAATCTCCATTTAGCAGACTAATTGATCTCCAATTCTGAAGCAGAGACCGATCACCAGATTTGAATAAAAATATGGTTAAGCGCATTGAAAAATGTTCAGGAAATGAGTTCCGAGAAAAGAAAAAATTAAATACTCATTCCAGACAGCATCCTATTCAGGGGCAAAGGTTTTATATAATTCAAAGGGTAAGCCATTGAGGCCTGGGGCTGTCCCTAAGTTTTGAGTCCAAATAACTTCTAATATTTCCTGATGGGAGATGTCTTGTGTAAGGGAGTCAGATTCTTGGGAAGAGAGTGTAAGCTGTACTAGGTTAGAGAGGTATGACCCCTTATCCTCAGAAAGGGTATCACCCCCATTGTCTGTGTCTCTGACTACCTTAAAAAGTTCATGAACTGAGGTAACCAAAGTACCATAATTTCTCCTTAAACTAGAGATTGTGGTTGCCAGTTGCTGTGTTTTACAGGCATTGCAGGGGTCTATTACTGGGGATTTCTGTGTCCCATAGGACAGTTCCGCATGGATGGAACTTGCCCTTTCATATTGTAATTCCTGCATTTCAAGTTTTAGTTTGTTAATCTCTGAAATAAGGTTATTACCTACCGTAGGGGTTAAAGATAATAAATGTTGAAATTATTTCCGTAATGTTAGATATTTGAAATATTGGGCTGTAGAGTTATTTTTCCCCATGTTGTTGTAGAAACAGATAAATGTTATTTTTTTATCTGTAGCCTCCATTCTCTCAGGTCCTCATATAAATCAATTATAGAAGCTTAAGCAGCTAGCAGTCTTTTGACTGTGAGTTGTATGTTAGGATCTGTAAGAGTTTGAGTATTTAATTTCCACTGTGTTTTAGTGATGGAATTATATGATTTAGAGCTCAAAGAAGAAATGATCATTAGGTGATCTGAAAACTCTATCGGGGATTAGTTAATGGAATTAACTACTAGATGTTTAGAAACACAAAGGTAATATATAACTGTGGTATACTGTACCAGTTTGTAAGTGAAGTATTTAGGAGTCAAGATGTGGCTGTTACAATTTAGAAGATCTGCTGATGCAACACATTTTTTAAAAGCTAAGGAGTCACAATACACCTTGGTTGAGGGCTGAGATTCTCTAGGAACAGTCAAACTACAATTAAATTCCCCTCCAAAGATAACAATCTTTGCTGTAAAAAGATAGGGTTGAATTTGGGAGAAAAAATTTGTTCTATCCACCTTTGATTGGGGAGCATATACATTAATCAGTCTACAGGATTCTCCATCCCAGTAGCCATCTAAGATGATAACCCTCCCTAGGATAAGATCCAATATCTGAAATAAAAAGAAATGACTCCCTCTAAAGATAAAACCCACACCATCTGCCCTATCCATCCCAAATGACCAACAGGATGGACCACATGACCATTCAGACTTAAAAGCCTGGAGTTGAGACATGGAGGCCATCCAAGTTTCCTGAAGGAACACAACATCTAAACTTAAGTCTGAAATCAGCTGAAAAATGGCCTGTCATTTTTTTGCATTAAGAAGACTGTAGCAATTAAGAGATGCCACTACAGTTTTACCATTGTTCATTAATAGCATTTAAAGATTAAACTTTTCTTCTTTTTTTTTTTCGTAGTATAGAGTTTCTCTGTGGGTTGAGGATGGGTATTCCCCACTTCCATCTTCTCTTTTGGATCCTCCTCCTGCTCAGAGTCTACCCATTCAGAAGCTGCTAGCACTTTGTAAGGGTTCTTGGATTCTACCAATGGAAGGGGGTCTTTCTTAGTCAATCTCCTAGAGGATCTCCTCTGTTATAGTGGGATGGAATCTGTGGAGGAGGGTAATGTCTCTATCTTGACCGTTATGGATTTTTGTTCCAGGGTGTCAATGTAACAGACTGGTTGTAATAAAGGTGTGATCTCAGTGCATTTCATAGGTTTAGACATTTTCTTCTGACCTTGAGGCTGTGTCTTAGAATCCATGTGTATTCATTTATTAGATTTTTGAGTCAAAGACTCATTTACAAAAGCACCTCGTCAAGAGAGCAATACATCACAGCAAACAATGCAGTACAGTACACAATGCTTAGATTAAAAATGCAACCAGTGTTACAGGTATTCACTGGTGGTACATGCTTGGTAATAGGTAGATCACAGTAGTCATAACATAGGTACATGAGTACCACGTCAGGTAGCAACCAGAGATATTTTATTACATTAGTCAGCAGATGTTGCCTGAGACCCCAGGTATATAAAGCAAAAGTAGACAGGGCAGACCCAGCCTAGAAGTGAGAGTAAGGGGCAGGTGGGGGATTATGTGCAGTTGCAGCATCGAGTGCTTGTCAGATGGCTTCTAAGGGAGACCTTGAAAGGACCAAGCTTAGTGGAGTCAGCTATGTTAGCTGGGAGGGAATTGAACCAGGAGGGAGCCTGATAGCAAAAGGATCTCTGGACCATAGAGGTCTTTACCCTGGGGGACAATAAGGGAGGTTTTGACAGTGCTGCAGGTGGAGACTGAGGGAGAGGCACACTGCAGGGAGGTGGCAACCCTTGGGGGTGAGAGCCCTAACAGGGTCATTTTTACAAGAAGGCAGGTTTGGAAGCAGAGTCTTTCTTCAAGGTTGAGCAAGTTGGTGGTGGAGTAGAGCAGGCATGTATGGGTGTGCCTAGGGGCTCCCAGCATTAGCCTATAGGCCTTGTTTATAGACAGCTGGATGCTTGTAGGCACAGTGTTGTCAGCTGCAGCATTGTTGGGCAGCCCATAGTCAATTAGCAACAGGACAAAGGAGGTGATTGCCAGTCTAAGGGCCTCTTGTGGTAGGCAGTCCCTATGGCGGTACCACAGTCCAATCCTGATATTGGTGGCAGCAGAAAGGGCATTGATATGGGAATGGAAGGAGAGTGCCAAATCAAAGGTAATTCCCAGATCCTTGTAGGAGGAAACCTGCTCAATGGGGTTTAGTGTGCTAGGCAGTATCACAAGAGGGGCACCACCGGCTTTGCTTTGGTGATGCAAGAAGAGCATAGCTTTGGTCTTTTTTAGGTTCAGGACTAGCCTTCGTGATGTGAACCAATGCTCAGCTCTACCAAAAGCTTGTTGGAGGGTGGCCTACAGTGTGTTGGGGTTGGGGTCAGAAGAGAAGAGCACAGTGTCATCCATGTAGAGGAGGTTCTTACTTGGGCAAGTCAAGGGGAGGGAGCTGAGGTGAAGACTGAAGAGGAGAGGACCTAAAATGGAGCCCTGGCGAACCCCAGAGTGGACAGGTCGTGTGTCAGATAGGGTGCTATTGATTTTTACACACTGGGTTCTGGCAGAGAGGTAGCTGGTGAACCATGCAAGGGGTCTGGGGGAGAAACCAAGGCATCTGAGGGAGTCAAGTAGGAGGGGATGGCAAACCATGTCAAAGGCCATGTTACCAGGTGCAGCCTCTTTGCTAGGCAAAAAGTCCTTACTATGAGATGAGGATTGTGAGAGTGGGGACAGGATCTGAATTTCCATCTGCTCAAGCTTTATTAATCAAATCTTCTGGATCCAGGGTCTGAGAAGTATTTGCAGCTGCCCATGGGCAATCCTTATATAGATGGCCCTCCTCTTGGCACAGGTTACAATGGGAATAATTTGTGCAGTGGGATTTAATGTGCCCTACCTCATTGCAAAGGCTACAATGAAGTTTGTCACAGTCACTAGATCAGTGAGTTTGTGATCCACAGTGGTAGCAGGCCTTGGGCTGGCCAGGGTAATAACAAACCCCTTGATCTCAACCCAGAAAGAAACAGCTGGGGATGTGAAGAATACCTTCATCAGTTTGATGTAATTTCATTTGGAATTTCCACTCTCCCTTCCAAAATTGTTCATCATCCAATATGTCTGCTCGCCTGCTTAATACTTGACATTTTTGTCGAAGCCAGTGGTAAAAATCTCCTACTGGGACATTTTCATTTTGAAACATGATCATGTTGGATTTGTCAATGGTTTTGTCAGTGGGATTGCCGTAAAGAGGATCCATAAGAGGAAAGTTTTTATCTGGTTGTACCGTGTCCAAAATGATTCCAGAAGAACAGCTGAATGGAAACTAATGTCAAATATGTTCTCCTCTGAAATGTGGATAAAGGCAAAGACATCCGCTGGGTAGAACCGCAATGAGTCTTTAATTAACATTTTCCCCACATAGTGATGGTCCGGTTGAATGTCCAATCCAACTTTGCACTTAAAGCATAAGGTATGTTTCCTGGGAAGTGGTCTTCTGTATTTAATTTAAATAGTTCTGAAAGTAGCGTTTTTTGGGGTTGATCCGTTTGAGAGTCACCTGTTGGTGGAGGGTGTTGACGTGATTCTGTATCCTTTATTTCTGTAGAAATTGGTAGTTGTCTGTGAAGATGTTGGTACAGTCTCCCCCAAATGTATTGGTATCTGTGAATACTGTGAATGCTTAATTTGAATACCTGGTATCCCCGTATCAGGCTGTTCTGTTTCCATGGGCTGCTCTACCAAATGTGTCACTGCTCTAGGACCCTATATGTGAGTCTGTGTAAGGATAAGCTGTGTCCTCCAGTGGGAGTAACCATTCCAGTATTGTGGAGGATTGAGAGAATGAGGTAGCATCCCAGTTTGGGTCAGGTACCCAGTGACCCATATCATCTCGTGTCCAACCAGCTCCTTTAAGGGCAGAATCTGTCCATGATTTCTCCTCCTCCAGAATTTAGATCTAGTCCAAATGCCTGTTTAATAGCTGTGAATGTAGACAGTGGGGGGAGAGAAGTCAAATGGGGTTTGATCCTGCTGAGCGCTCACAGATCCGGTTGCTGCAATATTTCTGTGGTGTAATACCAGTCTCAAATTTTTCTTTTACTCATCCGATTTTTGTTTTTGCCCAGCTTCTTTAGCTGCTGAGTTTTTGTGCATGGTAGAGCAATTTTCAATTGGTTCATGCCCAAGAGCCATTGAATCACAATCCACTGCTTGTGGGGAAGATGATCCTTTATTTGTACTATCCGCTGGTTTAATGACCTCGTGGATAAGTCTTAGGCCAGGGGAAGAGTTCCCTGTACATGCCATTCCTAACTTTAATCCCACTTGCTTGTCATATGTCATATCTAGATCTTGGGGTTGTGGTATGCTGACACTCATGTTTAGGGTACCCATGTGGATACATTTACTGATGCATGTTGTGGTCCTGCAGAGACTTTTTTCGATATCACCTGTTTCTGCTCATTTAAGCCCATCGAAGGGGAAGAAGCTTTAAATGCAAAGTGTGACTCTTCCGGCTAACCTGTTCCCACCATCCATGGTTTATTCACAAAGGACACCCCAGGTAAATTAATGAGCCAACACTCCTGACCCGTGGCCACCTTAGCACTTTGCCATGCACTAGAAAAAGTAAATGCAGTAGCATTTTCCTGATTTCCTGATTCAGTTTGCTAAGAAATGAAAGAAGAGTTTACCTGTGTAGGATCGGTAGGAACTGGTATTGTAGCAGCTGTGCTGTGTTTAGGAACATCCGTCAAAGGGGCTGCAGATGGGTGTGGTAACACAGTGTCTTCCTTAGAGTTTGCCAATGCTTGCTGTAACTGTAGCTATCTCTCTTGGCATAATAAATCCTCTTCTTGAATTAAACACAGTATTTCCAATACTGATTTCTCTTTGACAATGTTAGAAGACTGTTTAAACTGCTGTTCATTTTCTGGCATCACCTCACTTGGTGATTTCTCTGCATGTGAAATAGCCAAATCCATTGGGTCCATTGCATCAAAAAATATTTCTGTCTCATTAAGAACGGAGGCCGGGGTAGAGACTGCACCCCTAACACCCTCAGCGTCCATCTCCTTCAGCTCCTTGGCCAGACTGGACATCACGAAGGTGAACAGTATCTCCCCCTACAGACAAGTAGGGAAATTTCCCCGGTGTCCTATCCAAATTTCCCCCATTCACTGGAAATACCACAAACAGCTTAATCTAGTTCAATCTCACTCAGCATTCATCTGTGTGGGATTGTGAAGGGGGAGGGGAAGCTGCAAAGTGGGGTGCTGGCTGCACATTTGAGCAGACTTTATAGACCATGTGGTCTGTGTCTGCTAGCAAGTAGTAAGTAAGTAAGAATCATTCCTCAACCAGGTCTCCGTGATACATGTTAGGTCAACAGAAGCCACAAGATCCACCATTATAGCATTCTCATTCACCATTGACCTGGCATTACATAACACCACCTGAAGAGGACAAAAGATAGAGGCTGATCCCTCAGCTACATGCCCCCTCAGTCTGATAGGTTCCTTGGGAAGTGAGACAAGACATGGAAGACCCTGCTCTGTCTGTCTCCTAATCCCATGGTGTCTCATGGTCCCCACAACCCCAATTGACCTCTCATCATTCCATCCCCCTTTAAACCCATTACACCTTCCATACTTCCTCCCAATTCCCAACTCCCTGCAATGCTGGTACACTGTGGCTAGCAGGGATGGGTCATGAAAGGGATGCAATGCCTTAAGAAGGGATGGTGAATAACAAAGCCCAGGGGACTGCAGCAAAAAAAGCATCTTAGGAACAAAACTAAAAACCTACTACTAAACTACTTACACTGTTACATACATTAAAATTCAATGAAAACCTATATAACCCACCCACCCAACCCACAAACCAACAATAATACAATTTACCCCAAACAAACAGATTCTCCCCCAGTATCCAAATTGTATTGACACACAGCATTACAAAATTACCCACCTCCTCTCCTCACTCCCATTAACCCCTCCCAATCAAACCCCCCATAGGATAACAATCTCCCTCTCCCAAACCAAGTCTTAAAATTCCAATGCTAAAATCCAGAAACTTTTACAATAGATAGTGAGGGAGTTCAGTGTCCAAGGAGCAACATCCAGAATCCTGGATTAGAGGCCCTGACATATACGCAGCTTTAGACAGTGAAGAAGATAATCTGTTGAGCTCCTGTCTCCCACCAGCTATGTGGTAATACCCTATGACACCTTTTTCTTCCAAGAAATTTTTGTGTCTGAGTTTAAAGGTCATTACAATATCAATTAATACCACATGCTCTAAAAGTGTATTTCAAGTATCCAGCATTTGGTCTGTGAAGCAGTCCTTATTGACACTTCCCTTGAATCTCTTGTTTTGTTCAATACCATTGTAGTACTCCATATCTGTTTGTTTTTGTGCTAGCTACAGAACATCATTTAATGTTATGGTGTTATCCCTTTTAGATATTTAAAGACCATGATCATATTCTCTCTGAGTCATCTTTTCCCCATAGGAACCAGTCCCAATTGTGTCAGTCTGTTATCATAGCCCATGTTTTCTGAACCTTCAACCACCCTGATCACTCTACTCTGTACATTTTCAACCATGTCATCTTTCCTAAGATATGTGGCTCAAAATTTCAGAATATATTAAAGGTGGGATCTGTATGGAGGCACTGTAATCAAGGCCATAACCTGCTTCTCACAAACATCTTGCCTCCTGTCCTGAAGTTCATTTGCTTCCAGGAAATCCACTATGTGCTTCTTGACAGTTTTTTCCAATAACTTCCCCATTATGGAAGCTAGGCTTACTGGTCTGTAGTACACCAGGTTCTATGTACCCCCCCAACTCATGAAGCAGGTTTCCCCCATACAGATCCTTAGGCAGATCCCACATTTACCATAGTGTAAGCCAGCCCCATGTAGAGTGGTGGTGTGCCATCTCACCTCCTAGCACATGTCTAATATTGCTAAAACTGCATTCAGCTTGATGTGGCTATAGCAATCAATATTGCATTGTGGTGCATCAATCATCATCGATATGGTTACTGATAGTGATTGTTGCCACTGTACAGTATGCAAGAAATAAGGAATGAGCTGTTTGGAAAGGCAAGCAAGTGACCCTAACCAGCAGTTTCAGACCCATAACTGAATCATCCATTGCTCAAAATTAGCTTATCATAGACACAATTAATGCATGTTGTGCAGCAAATATCCTGTTGAAGAAGCTGAATAATCCACTTCTCAGAGAATGGATGAGAAAGTATGTGAAGGGGATTGGAGCATTACCAAAAGCAGACACCCCAAGGCAGATCTATATACCCAAGTTGAGTCAATAGATTGATGCAGACCTTTGTACAGCTGTGGTAGTAATGGCATTGTCAATTTTGTGTGGTGAGAGTACAGGCACACACAGTCACAGTGCATTATTAATATAATATTTCTACCCTGAGAGGGGAAGCATTCCTTGCAAACAGCACAGAACGTGAAACAGTGGACCATTCAACAGTGACTTAAGCTGGTCTGAATACTCAGAAAATGTTTAATATTAAGTTAAAGAATGTCATTTCCTTTATAAGTGAGTGCTCGTTATATGATTAAATCTGGTGTGCCTCTAGAGGGGGTGAGTTCCTTCAAATACCTGGGCATGACACTTGATGAGCATCTATCCTTTGACACACAAGCAAACAATGTTATTAAGACTACTAATCAGTAACTTAGCCTCCTTTACTCTACTGCCCCATACCTTTCTTCTCATGCTAGGAAGACGAGCACCTTGGCTACCCTTTTTCCAGGCCTATTTTATGATGCACCTATAATGCACTCTGTCAAAACCTCTATTCTGGCCAAACTCAGGCATATCACAGGATCACTCACTTTGCTGACATCGCACCAGCTCAGACCCACCACTGTGATGTACTCAAGTCCATAGGCTGGCCATTCTTCGAGCCCAGAATGGACTTCCCTGTACTATGCACAATCTTCAAACTCATCCACCTTCCTTCCACACCCATCCTCTCTGATCTGCTCACATTGAAACCCTTCCTCAGGACCCTCAGAAACTGCCACCTCCTACTATTAAGTTTATCCAAAGTCCACCTAGCCATAGGCAAGTGTTCCTTCACATCCGCAGCTTCCCAGAAATGGAATGCACTCCCACACAGCTTACTTTTGTGTATGTCCCTTACACAGTTCAAGAGTCACTTTAAGGAACTCCTCTTTCCCTCAGCTATTTGTAGCAGTAACTGCACATAATTCCCTCCTGTTCATTTCTTGTGTTCTCCTCCCCCTCCTTCCCTCACCAGTCACTCTCTGGTTGCTCAATCCTCTAAATACCTCCTCCTCTCCTGCCTTCACCCATCCTCTGCTCTTCAATTTGTACATATGTAATATATAGTATTATGTGAATTTTAATTTCTGTAATTGATATGGCTAAATTCACCATGCTCCTATACCTTGACCCATGCCCCTGAGAAGGCTCACCAACATTGGACTTCAATGGATCTAAAGGAGTCAACAACCTACCACCAAGGACATTGACCTTCTGTTATACCTCAGTACTTTTGTATCTGTCTCCTGCCTGATTGTACATATAATGTAATTATTTGTATTTATGCCTCATGTACAGTGTATCACCTCTCTATTCATGGAATGTCTCTATTCCCCGGGTCGCCCCTGAAAAAAGGACATTACTGTCTTAGTGGGCCCACCCGGTCATCAAAATTCAAATAAATAAAATAATTGTTTTAATGATGCACTTTGTGAGGTCAGTGGACATAATGATGTGCATGTTTGCTGCTGGGTACATGTCTACTCCCTTGTTTGGGATACATGGCAGCACTCTTTCAAGAATATGAATTAACTTGTTTTCTTAGTTAAATATATCTTTCAGCAGTCAACAAAATGGAAAAGAGAGTATGTTACATTTTTGTATGATCAGTGTTCCAAGGGAGTTAATTGCTTTGCCCTCAGTTCCAATTTTAACGCAATGAAATACATAGTTTGCAGCTGTGGCATACCATTTTACATACCTGCGATATCTGAAAAGCATTTTCTAGCTAAATGTTAGAATTTTTTTTTATTTTATTTGAAATATCAGATATATCTCCGAGCCAGAGGCTCTTTTATAGAGGTTCCACATCATACATAGAATACAGGACATTGCAAAGGTACACACAGGGTAATAATGAAGAGTTACAGTAATACAGTGATACAAAATTGCATGACTACAAAACATAGACTGAGGAGTCAAGATACAGTGCATAGGAAAGGCTTAACCACTAACAGAGATGGTATAAAAATACAATTCAAGTACATAAATATTATATTTACAATCAAGAGCCATCAGTGGGCAGAAAAGTGCATCAGAGAGAGAGAGAAGAATACAAAGGCAATCAGAAAAAGGCAAATAGGAGGATGAGTGGGTGAGGGGGAGAGGGGAATAGGTGAGAAGTAAGAGAATAGTGAGTGGAGACAGTGTGGAGTGGGGGAGAATTATGGGCAGTTGCAGCAGTTCAGCAAGAGGAGGTGCTGGTGAAGTTTAGTTTTAAAAGGGCCAAGTCTGTCAGTGGCCAGGATATCATGAGGCAGGCTGTTCAACAGGTATGTGGCCTGGTATGGAAAGGCATGCTGCCCAAGGGCGGTTTTACAGAAAGGAACAAGGTAAAAGCCTTTTAAGGTGCTCCTGGTAGTGCACAGAGAGGGGGTGGGAGTCAGAAAATGAAGAATCGAGGGGGGACTGGCAGGGCAAGACTTTCTTGACTATTAAGCAAGTATGGTATGTTAGTCGACCATTAAAGTCCAACCAGTGTGCTTGCTGGTAAAGGTTGCAGGTGTGGGATAAGCCAATGGACTCCAAGAACAAGCTTGCAAGCTTTGTTAGGAGATACTTTGATCCTGCTGAGGGCAGTGTCAGATGCAGAACCATAGATTACTATGCCATAGTCTGCTATGGAGAGTACTGAGCTGGTGACAGCAAGATGAAGGGCATCATTAGTTAAGCACTTTTTATGCCTATACAAGAGGCTGATCCTAGTATTAACAGCTTTGCAGACTAAGTCAACATGGCCTTGAAAGGAAAGGGTGGAGTTAAGGGTAACCCCAAGGTATTTAAAGATGTTGACCTGTTCTAATGGTTGGAGATGGTCATTAAGAATTGTGAGGGGGACATCTTTGTGTTTGTTTTGTGCATTTTCAAATAACATGCATTTTGTTTTTTATAGTGCATAATAAGTTTGTGTTTAGTGAACCATGTCTCTAACTCATAGAAATCAGCCTGAAGACAGCGATGTATTATGGACTGGCCTGAGTGACAAGTATAGACAACGGCGTCATCAGTCTAGAGTAAAAGGTTAGCAGAGCAGGCTAGAGAGAGGGTATTTAAAAAGAGACTAAAGAGGAGAGGCCCAAGAATAGACCTCTGCGGGACCCCGGAGCAGACAGGTAATGAGGAGAAGAGGGTGTTACTGATTTTCACTTGATGGGAGTGACCATTGAGATAATTCACAAACCAGGAGGTGGCTTCGGGGGAGAGGTCGATTGAATGGAGGGATGAAACCAGGTGGTCATGGTTAACCATGTCAAATGCCTTTGTCAGTTCAATGTACACGAACCCTACTAATTGACCCAAATCAAGGGCTTTGTGGGCAAAGCTGGTATATTCTCAGAGAACAGTAGTGGTACTGTGTCCTTTATGGAAACCGTGCCATTGGGCGCACAGGAGGCTGCGCTCCACTAGGTAGTTAGACAGTTGATCTGATTCAATGTTTTCCAATGCTTTGAATGGGGGAAAAGGATGGATATTGGGTGGTAGTTGCTGTGGGCAGTTTTGTCATCACTCTTATGGATAGGAGTGACAATAGCAGATTTTCATAAGATGCGGGAATTGACAACAGTGCAGGAAGAGGTTAAGGATCTTGGTGAGGGGGAGAAGTACAGCATTAAGGGCCAGATGTAGTAATTTCAGGTCTAATGAGTTGCCACTAAACCTCAAATTACCCAGTACTCTCTGGAGGTAAGTTTTTCCTTCAGTAGTAGAGATGAACCTGAAATGGGGGGGATTAAGTCAGAGCAGCTGAAGGAGAGGAACCATCCAGAAGTCAGAAGGAAGTACCTCACTCAGATCAGTAAAGGCCAGGTTGAAGGTATCAGCTATAATCTGAGGGTCCTGGTGATGGCTCCATTAATGTTAAGGGGGGGCAGTGTTGTATTTCCCTGTGAGTTCCTTTATGTTAGCCCAGAATTGCTTACCATCACCCCAGGAGGAGAGGCAAGGTTCTCTTTAAAATGATCAGCCTTAGCACAATGGATTTCTCTGGTGCAGGCATTTCATGCTGCCCAGTAGTTTTTCCTGTCAGCAGGTTTTCCAGAGGTGAGGTCCTTATGCCACAGGTTATCTCTATCAACCATTAGTTTAAGTAGAGAGGGGGTAATCCAGAGATTACTCAGGTTCTTGATCATACGCTTTGAATAGGGGGCAAAAATATCACAGGCTGTATTAAATATGGAGTGAAGAAGTTAAGGGCATAATTTATGTTGGTGGCAGAATCTAAGGGAGACCAGTCACTAGTGAGAAGGAAATTACAGAATTTTTCTAGCATGCTTTTTTAAGTATACTTTGATATGTGGTTTTAAGGGGGGATTTTTTGTAGCAGTTGGACCAATGACAGAGAGTGGGGGAATAGTCACTCATTGAATCAGGGAGTACCATGATGTTTGAGAGTCGCTCCGGGTGGTTGACGAGTATTAGGTCAATTAGTGATGCCACTTCGAAGAGAACATTAATAGACGACTGGTATAAAGAGCTCCAGATGCAACTGGCATTCATTGTAAACCATTCAGTGACCATCACTACAATAATAGAAGTTGCAGTCTAATGATAAACTTTCTGTGGCATCTACTTCCATAACAGTTATGTCAATTAAGAACTAGTTTGTGGCTGAAATAATGAAAAATGATGGCTTTGTTGAGAAGACACAAATGTACCTCTGACAACTTAGGGAGATGGTCAGGGATGAGAACATTATTCTTTTGCTTTCAAGGTCAGTTTTGAAATATTGTCAAAACCCTTGGACTCAAATCAATCTCTATCATTTTCAAAGGCCTGCCAAGTTCTTAACCCACTTTATCTCCCTAAATTCAATAATAACTTTCAGTTGCACTTGCTCAGTGTCTCCCTTTTCAGTGTACATACTAAGACTACAATTTTGAAGGACTGAGAGAGTTATACATGGCAGGATGTGTGGGACCTATTAGAGATCTTTTGATCTCCATCATTTCTGGCTTTCAATGTCCTCACAAATAGTGACACTAGCTAAGACAGTCCTTCAGGCCATCCAGGTCCCAATTTCCAGTGCAGATATGGAGCAGTCCTTTTCTACATATGGAAAAATACAAACTGACCAACAGGGAAGCCAGACTGTGGACATTAACATGTTTTTGATGCTTCTATTTAATTTTTGCAAATGGCAATATGGTGGCCAAAGGAGATTCACGCTTGGAACAGGATGAAATAAACTGCTTCAAGGGAAAAAAAACAGTCCACAAACACTGGTTCAGAGAACAAAAGGATCACTTCTTAGCTGTTAGATCATACACAATGCTTTTATTACAATAGTTAGAAGTAGCACTCACCACCACTAAAAAATGCCAAACATTTCCCATTTCCACATGCTTTCACAAGGTATTACATGGCACCAAAACCACACTGCTTGTATAATGTCTAAACATCACAGTGTAGAATACAATGCGCAGTACAGTTTAATATAATAAATAAATATTTAAAACATGGGAATAAATGTTAGGTGCATTATACATTTCAAATCCATACTCATAAATGGGACACTTGGACAGCTGGTTCTGATCATGTTCATGTGTCATGTTTTGTAATATAAAAATGGGTTATGGACTGTCTCTTTTGAGAAATACTGAAACAGCATGTGAGATGACACACACACACAGGTTTTAAATACAAGATGTTACCTGGAAGGCCAGAAGCTAATTACAGACTTTAACTGAGTTAATTATAGCTGTAGTTGCTAAGAGGGAAAATCATAAACTTTTATAATGCTTAGAGGAAGAAAAGTAGGTTGTGACGCTTTAGTGCGAAGTCATACAAGATGGTTTGATGTCCTGGGAAGGGGAAACTGATCATAAGATCAAAGAAATGTCATTTGAAAAAGAAAATGAGTTGTGCTGAGGATTGCAGAATTTAATACTTTGAAAAGACATCCTGTTTTTGCATAGATTTTTTTATATATTCTGACAGGGAGGAGCTAGGCGACCTCATGCAAAGAGGTGGGCAAAGCAAGCTTTTAAACAATATTCTGTTTTCCTTCAGAGACACACTTCTATCTAGACTCTGACAAATAAACATCTTTGAGCACTTTAAGCAGGTATTTAGAGAGAGAGAGAGAGAGAGAGACAAACTCTAAGCACTGTAGTAGGAATTGCACTGTTAAAACCTTGTTCTTTTAAAAGATTGTACGGTTCTTGTGATAATAGTTCTGTATTTTATATTTTACATATTTTTCATCTATTTTAGTAGAACTCTATGTTTAGAGCCTACTTGGTCTGTCTGTGATTTCTTTCCTTTACAAGTGAAGGATATATGGTTATAGCAGACACTGTGCATAAGCTTGAATGGTGATACCAAACTGGAAAAAAGGTAAGCGTTTTAATCTGGAGGTCTTTGTTATAGTTTTTAAGGGTTCATTTCTGTACACCTGGTTAGGTGCCCATAGGCAAAGATATCTGGCCCCCTGAAGACAGAATTATCTGAGCCTGTGCATTGGGTATGCTAGCAAGAAATTCACAGTTTGAATCCCTCAAAGACTTGAGACTAAAGGTTGATTTGAACCCACAAAACAGACAGGAGGGTTACCCTGTATCTGTTAACTGTTCACAAGACTGCGCTCGGAGGTTGGCACTTTGGGAGTGGAGGGCTGACCTGCTGAGTGGGTGTATGACAGATTAGTTGGCAGTTGTGCAAAAATTTTGGTATCACAAGCTGTTATTGGTCAGTGTGTCAGATGGAGAGGATCAGCTCACTTGCAAAGAAAGAAAAAGGCAGTGATTTATTTTTTAAAAAAGGAAATAAAACTATATCACTTGTCATACAGTCAAGTTCCTACCCATTTTATTTTTTTTCCTAAAGTGCAAGTCAGAGTAGAAGTAGTGAGGAAAGATGGCTTCCAACTACAGCAGGCACACTGTAGACTACTTATGGCAATTGTGCGGGAACAGAGGAATCCCGTTCGAAGTGAAAGCCAGCAAGCAGAACCTCATAGGTGCCCTGATGGTAGCAGATACCCAGAGCAGCGAGTCACGGACTGTGACTGAAAAGGATCAGACCTCGAGTGTGGCAGGGCTAGCAGCCACTGCAGTGTCCAGATCCAATGAGGAGGGCAGCAGGGCCACTGTCAGTGAAGGGCCACAACAGCAGGGGAAGGTCACCAATATCCTGGATCCAGAAGTACTCAGGCTGCAAATTGAGTTGTGCAGGATGGAGATGGAGTTCTAGAGAGAGAGAGAGAGAGAGAGAGAGAGAGAGGGACCATGAACAAAGGAGGTAGAGCAAGAATGCTGTGAGGAAGAGCGAGACGCTGAGAGGCAGAGTGAGAACAGAGAGACACAGACCGTGAGGAGCATGAGCACCAGTGAGCTGCAGAAGAGTAGAGAGAAGAGAGAAGAGAGAACAAGAATGCCAAGACACAGACCATGAGGAGCAGGAGCACCAGAGACAACATGAACTGGAGAAGCTACGACTCTGACCAGTGGCACCAGAGCAGATAAGTGGCTTGGGTTTAACTGGGACTACAGGACTGGGTTACAAATAGAATTCCAAATTAATAGCCAAATTTAAAGATGGGGAGGATATGGATGCCTTTTTTAAATTCTTTTGAAAAAGTTTGTATTCAGGCTAAAATTCCTAGAGAATCCTGGAGCTTCCAGCTATCCCCGTTACTTACCGGAAAAGCTCGGGATGCATTGGGTTAAATGGATAATGAGAACAGTGATGATTACAGCAAACTTAAAGCTGCACTGTTGAAAAAAAATGTGAATTAGCTGCTGAATCATACAGAGCTAAATTCTGTAAGCTCAGGAGAAGCCCTGGCATGAGCTACGAGGAGCTAACCATGAAACAATGTCAGTTTTTTAAAATGTTGATGGGAAGGAATTGAGGCAAACTCTGTTGATAAAATTGAACATGTGATTCTGTTAGAACAGTTTTTCTGGGCATGCCCAGCAGAGCTAAAAACCTGGGTTGTGGACCGAGATCCCAAAACAGTGCAAGAGGCTGCTGAACTCTCGGACCGCTATGCCAAGAAAAGAACTGCTCTGAGAGTGAATGGGGCGTGCGCGGCAATGCAGAAAGGAAAAAGTGTGCCTTCAGGGCAGCTAAAACCCTCACTGCCTCCACCAAAACCAGTTAGCGCCAGGTTTCAGAGAAAAGATTTCTTTGAGAGAAGAAATGAATGTTGATTGTGTAAAGAAACTGGGCATATTGCCAGACAGTGTCCCAAAAAGGTGAGCAATACACAACAGGGTGCTAGAAAAGAAGTGGGTTGTTTGTGTATCCCTGGAAGCATGCCAGTGAACATGAGGGAACACATGCACCCAGTCATGGTGAATGGTGTACAGACACAGGGGTTAAGGGACACAGAGGCATCCCTGACCTTGGTAAGGGGGGATCTGGTACAGCCTGATCAGCTTATACCCAATAAATACATCACTGTACAGGACTTTTCAGGTGGGGAAAAAACATTGCCCCTCACTAGTGTTCTCTTAGACTGGGGTGAAACAGGGGGAACTGTGCAACAGGTGGCTATAGCCAAAACCTTAGCAGTGGATATGATCCTGGGCAACAATCTAAAACAGGGGATGGTATGAGCAGTTACCTGTAGTCAAGCAGCAAGGGAAAATTGTAGTTCCCTGAACCTAACCGAAGCCATTGTGGAAACCGCTGAGAGGCTGGTTTCCTAGCCTGTGTCTCTAGATGGGGAGACTAATGAAAAGGGGGGGTAGAAATTTCCTCAATAGCAAGTAACCACACAGCTACAGAGGGTTACTCCAAAGAGGGAGGAGTGACCCATTGTCAGAGGGTTGGGATTGACAGTGATCCTGAATGCCCTGATGCTAGTGCTAGGGACCCTAGTTTAGTGACTGAAGGGGACCTGTCCCATGCCTTGGGAATGTGTGAGGGGTTTGCAGCTGCTCAGAGAAGTGACCCTAGTTTAGAGAAGCTGAGGGCATGGGCAGACTCAGATGGTGCACAGGGAGGTGATGGCAGACATAAGGTTTATTGGGTAAATGGACTGATGTATACTCAGGCTGTGCAGACAGAGGGAGGGATGCTAGGCAGGCAGCTTGTAGTTCCCCAGGGGTATCGTGAGCAGTTGCTCAAGATTGCACATGATATTCCCTTGTCTGGTCATCTGGGAATTGTGCGCACTATGCAGCGGTTGGCCCAAAATATCTACTGGCCTAACTTCATCCAGCAGGTGCAGGAGTATTGCAGGTTTTGTCACCGGTGCCAAGAAATAGAGAAGGCAGGCAAGAAAACCCAAGATGCCCTGATTCCATTGCCCACAGTGGAGGAGCCATTCCAGAGGGTGGGAATGGATATTGTGGGTCCTTTAAATACCCCAAGCTCCTCAGGTAAGATTCATCCTAACTGTTGTGGATTATGCCACCCGGGACCCAGTTGCAGCCACCCTATCCTCACTGAAGACAGACAAAGTGGCAGATGGCTTACTTGGGATTTTCTCCCATGTTGGGTTTCCGCAGGAGGTAATCACCTATCGAGGGGGTTCCTTCATGTTGGATCTGATGAAATGTTTATGGGATAAGTATGGGGTGGTGCAGAGATGCATGACACCGTATCACCCACAAGCCAATGGGCTTGTGAAAAGATTCAATGGTACCCTGAATCAATGCTCCGGGTGTTTGCTGAACAGCATGGGAGGGACTGGGAGAAATACCTTCCCCACCTGTTTGCATACAGGGAGGTGCCCCAAGAGTTGACAGAATTTTCCCCCTTCAAACTCTTATATGGACACTGGGTACATGGACCCCTAGACTTGATCCTGGAGGACTGGGAAGGCAAGCACGCCACCCAGGGAACTCCCATTGTGGATTACATCCTTAGGTTTAGGGAAAGGCTGAAGGAGCTTATGGGGACAGCCCAGAGCAACCTGGCAGCTGCCCAATAGAAACAAAAAGTGTGGTACGACCGCAGAGCCAGAGCTCGCTAATACATGGTGGGTCAGCAAGTTATGGTCCTTATTCCGGTCCAGAAAGACAAGCTGCAGGCTGAGTGGGCAGGACTGTACAAAGTAGTTAGGAAGGTAAATGATGTGAACTATATTGTAGAGTTACCTGACTGAAGACAGAAAGGATGTACCATGTCAATATGATGAAGCCATATGCAAATAGGGCTGACATGGTGTTTGCAGTGTGTAGTCCTGGGGAGGGGACGGATGAAGGAGACCCCCTTCTGGACCTGCTGGAGGAAAGTAAGCAGGAGTTCTCTGTGGAGACAGTAAAATTGTCTCCCAAGCTGAACCAGGACCAGATCCAGAAAGTAAGGGAGGTTTTAGCAGACTTTGCCCCATTGTTTAGCACCAAGTCTGGACTAATCCCCTTAGCAATGCACGATGTAAAGACAGGGACACAGACGCCCATATGGCAGACAGCATATCGGGTGTCAGAGGCTGTCCGAAAGGACATTAGGAGAGAAGTGGAGGAGATGCTGGATTTAGGGATAATCAAGAGATCCCACAGCCCCTGGGTCTCATGTGTAGTCCTTGTGCCTAAGCCAGATGGCTCTTCTCATTTCTGTGTGGACTATCATGGACTGAATGCAGTCAAGAAGTCAGATGCCCACCCGATGCCCCAGACGGACAAACTCCTGGACAAGTGGGGGGCGACCTACCTTACGATGATTGACCTGACCAAGGGGTATTGGCAGGTAGAGTTTACAGACAGAGCTAGGTAAAGGTCGGCCTTGATCACTCCGATAGGCTTATTTGAGTTTAAAGTAATGCCTTTCAAAATGAAGAATGCCCCAGCCACTTTCCAAAGATTGGTGAACCAGGTGTTAAATGGTGCTGAGGTGTACACTGTGGCATACCTGGATGACATTGCCATTTTTAGTACCAGCTGGGAGAAGCACCTTTCCCACCTTAGGGAAGTGCTGGGCAGGATACAGAGGGCCAGGCTCACTGTCAAAGCCGAGAAGTGCCAGATGGCCATGGGAGAAGTGGCATACCTTGGGCATGTGGAAGGCCTGTGACAGCTCCATCCTAACCAAATAGATAGAGGTAATCCAGGCATGAACCAGACCAGAAACACAGAAGCAGGTCAGGAGTTTTCTAGGGACAGCAGGGTACTACAGGAAATTTTTACCCAATTACAGTGCCCTGGCTGCTCCCCATCTGACCTGACAAAGAAAAGGATGCTCAAGAAAATTATCTGGGGCCCAGCCTGTGAGGAAGCATTTTCTGAACTAAAGGAGGCACTGTGCAGTGGTCCTGTTTTGACAAGTCCTGACTATAGCAAAACCTTTGTAGTTCAGACTGACACCTCAGATGTGGGTATTGGGGAAGTACTGAGTCAGACATCCAGCCAAAGGAGGGATCACTCAATAGCCTACCTGAGTAAAAAGTTACTTCCCAGGGAGCAGGCATACTTCACGGTGGAAAAGGAGTGTCTTGCCATAGTGTGGGCCATAAAGAAATTAGAGCCATACTTATATAGGCAGCATTTTGTGGTGCAGACTGACCACAAACCCCTGGTTTGGCTAATGCAGATGGGAAAGAACAATGGTAGATTGCTAAAATGGAGTCTTGCTTTGCAAGGGTATGATATGACAATCATACATAGGGCTGGAGCCCAATTTCAGAACTCAGATGGGCTGTCTAGGGTCTATGAGGAGTGAACTGATTTGGGAAGCTCATCCCATACAGGGGATAGAGCCCCCAAAATCAGTCTAGGTGGGGAGGAATTGTGACAGTCGGACAGCTGGTTCTGATCACTGTATCATGTTTTGTAATATAAAAATGAGTTATTGACGGTCTCTCTTGGGAAATGCTGAAACAGCATGTGAGATGACACATACACACACATATACATGTTTTAGATACAAGGTTTTACCTGGAAGGCCAGAAGCTAATTACAGACTTTAACTAAGTTAATTATAACTGTAGTTGCTAAGAAGGAAAATCATAAACTTTTACAATGCTTAGAGGAAGAAAAGTAGGTTGTGACGTTTTAGTGTGAAGTCATGAAAGATGGTTTGATGTCCTGGGAAGGGGAAACTGATCATAAGATCAAAGAAATGTCATTTGAAAAAGAAAATGAGTTGTGCTGAGGATTGCAGAATTTAATACTTTGAAAAGACATCCTGTTTTTGTATAGATATTTTTTTATATATTCTGACAGGGATGAGCTAGGTTACCTCATGCAAAGAGGTGGGCAAAACCAGCTTTTAAACAATATTCTATTTTCCTTCAGAGACACACTTCTATCTAGACTCTGACAAAGAAACATCTTTGAGCACTTTAAGCAGGTATTTAGAGAGAGACACACAATATAAGTACTGTAGTAGGAATTGCACTGTTAAAACCTTGTTCTTTTAAAAGATTGCATGATTCTTGTGATACTAGTTCTGTATTTTACATTTTAGATGTTTTTTATCTATTTTTAGTGCCTACTTGGTCTGTCTTTGATTTCTTTCCTTTACAAGAGAAGTATATATAGTTACAGCAGGCACCGTGCATAAGCTTGAATGGTGATACCAAACTGGAAAAAAGGTAAGTGTTTTAATCTGGAGGTCTTTATTATAGTTTTTAATGGTTCATTTCTGTACACCTGGTTAGGTGTTTGTAGGCAAAGATATCTGGCCCCCTGAAGACAGAAATAACTGAGCCTGTGCATTGGGTGTGCTAGCAAGAAGTTCACAGTTTGAATCCCTCCAAGACTTGAGACCAAAGGTTGATTCAAACCCACAAAATAGACAGGAGGGTTACCCTGTTTCTGTTAACTGTTCACAAGACTGCGCTCAGAGGTTGGCACTTTGGGAGTAGAGGGCTGACCTGCAGAGTGGGTTTGTGACAATAAGTACTAAATTAATGAGTGTATTGCATGATGTCAAACCACAAGAAAAATTGACCACATAACAAGACAAGAGGAAGAAATGACAATAAGCAAGGAAGGGTGAGAGGGTTTGGTGGTGTTGGAGGAGACAGATTTCAGATGGGAGGAGGGAGGTGTTAGCAAATAAGCACTTAAAAAATTCCAAGAGTGGGATTCAAGTCAGTACCACATCAATTATTGCATTATCCCATCGGATTATGAACTTGTTGATTAATCAACTACAAAAGAAGCTTACCAGTAAATGTACACTCATATACTTTAAAACTCAATATTTTTGCTGTAAATCTTTTTTCATTATTTTTGCTGATAGCTATTAACCATGAAAATACACTTACAGCAAAAATTATTTATAATGAATAGGGAAAAAGTGCACCAAAAGTAAAGGCTTGTTTGTAAGAAATCAATAATTATGTTGTGTAAAATTATACTAGTTGGTTTTTAAAAACATATGCAAGCCACCTACTTAAAAAACAGTACAAATACACAGTGGGATACTTCATTTTCAATGCACTACAAAGTTACAATGTACAACACAAAAGCTATACAAAGCTGACTGAAGCATAAGAATAGTGCATACTTACTTTTTGAGAGCACACAGCATTCAGTTTTTTTTTTAATATTGCACTTTTAAATGGGGTAATTCAGACAAACAGTGTGAGCTTTTGATATCTGAGCCAGCTGGAATCCATACAGACAGTCCTCTTGGTGTGTGCTTATTTAATTAAAGCTGGCTACTAACTACTGTGCATGTTTATTTTTAATATTAGACATCTTTAAATCAACATTATAATAAGGGTCTGAGAAATAGAGCATTCTGATTGGCTGGAAGCATTCTATCAGCCTTATGTTAATCTTTTATTAATATACATGTAGAGCCTAATCATATGCTGACCAAAGTTTAACACTGTCTAAAAACAGTTTTTTTTTTATTATAATAGCAATTAGACACTCCCAGGGGTTATGTTAATGGTTAGTTAATCACCCTCTAGGGGCATGTGCCACTCAGCTATGCCTCGTGCAACATTACACCCCTAGAGGGTGATTAACATACCATTAACATAACTCTTGGTCATGCCTTATTGCTTAATTAACAGTCTCTGGGCAGGGTCCACAACACAGCTGTTCTGAGATAACATTGGAGCACCATTGTGTAAAGATGTTTTTAGTGTGCCTTTGAAGAGTTTACTCATAGTGAGGTGTATGGGGATGGAGTAAGTCAGTGTAGCCTATCAGCACGTAGATTGGGATAATGTTCCATGATACAAGTTTTACAGTACAAGTACTTCTTCAGTGGAGTGAACTCTATATAGATCAAAAGAATTAACAGGGTTCTCTGTTCATCTGGTAGATTTAGGTGCTGTTTCTGAAAATTGATGTAGGGGTGTAGCATAAAATTGATAAACTGTATCATTGTTTCATTGTTTGCCTAGTGGATTTCACTGTGCATTATATGCCAGTCCAAGTTATACATATTACTTTGGAATGTGAGCACAATTAATTGATTGATTAGAATGAATTAAGCACTTTCTTACTGTATTACATGACACTACTCTCACTGTTGCATTACCAGTGTCTGTTAGCAAAACATGTTTTACGTGGATAATCATCAAACATCGGGTACTACAAAAATAAGCAGTAACAATATTATTTAGTTTTACAGTATATTCTATCATATCTTAATACTAAAAATTTGTCTGAAACAGTTATTGCACATATGCAAAGAAAAAAAAACAATTTTAGCCAAGAGCTTATAATTATACAATAGCAGAAGAATGTGACAACTGGATGGCAATAATGCCATGACCTAAAAAAGGGCAAAAGGATGAGGAAAGGGAGGGCAGCAATGAAAAAAATACCAGTGGTGTGATTCAGACTAATTACTGTACTTAAAATAGGTATTACATGTGCCCTAGCACGAAATATATGCATAGCAGTAACTAGTGCTTTCAAATTATGCCTAGGATGGACACCTGTGAAACAGATGCCCCAAGAATTATGAATACCAAACTTAATTTTCTTTAGTACGCGGATGATGTTGTGCTGGTATCTGGTACTGCCACTGGTTTGCAAAAAGTCTTATTAAACATTGCAACAACGTTAAAAGTATTAAAATTGACTATAAATATAAATAAGACAAATATTCTGGTCATTAACAAACCTAGTAGCTTGACTCATTCAGGCCTAGATATGCCTGTAGGTGGCATCTGAAAGCATAGCCACTCAGGCCAGTAATGACTATAGACATACTCAGCAGACTTTCACTCAGGCCTGGAAACATCCAAGGAAGCCAGCAGTGTTTACCTAAATATTAAACAAACTGAATTGCTTAGAATTGATTGCATAGCACCTTTAGAAAGGTAATTTTGTGCTGAACAACTTTGCTGCTGATACTTTGTGTCTGTCATGTATATTTTAGGAGTTATTTGCATTTGTTGAAGGTATGGTGGCAAGGCTGACATTTGTATCCCAAGCCTCACCTAAACACTTTGGGCCGGATATTCAAAAGGGTTGCACAATGCGCAATAGGGTTTGCGCCAGCGCAAGTCAGAAAATGCGGCATTCTGTGATATTCAACAGGAGGCAGTTGCGCCACTGAAAACATGCTGAGCAACAGCGCAATGCTAATGAAGGCATGCGCAACCGAAGGGGGTGGAACCATGCATAAAGTGCACAGTGCGATGTTCAAAGACTTGCGCAATGCGCAACAGTGGAGCAGGCAGAAGTTGCGCCATAGCGGAAATGAGCCAAAATAAAAAGGAGCAAGGAAGAGGCACAAGAACGCTACAGGGAAGCCACATGAGGCAGAGAGAGAGAGAGACAGAGCAAGAGGGACAAAGAGGGCAGGTCAGGGAAACCACAACACAGAATAGGGCAAGGGAAGGTGTGTGGGGCCACAGAGTGCAGAGGCCAGTAGGTGTACCCGGTGCAGGGGAGGTAGCAGTCAGGACAGCGGGGGGAACAAAGCAACAACAGTTGGGGGGGAACACAAGCCAGGGACATGGACAGTGCCAGCTTCCACATTAAAGCCGTAATGAGGGGGGTGAGAAGGCATGCTGCAGGGGGACGTGGCCATGGAAGGGCCCGTCGGCGGTATGCCCCCAACAGGCAGTACCGAGCCCGCACCAGCTTTGAGCTGTACTCAGATGTCAAGATAGTGGGCCGGTACTGCCTGAATAGGGCACTACTGAGGCGGCTCTGTGAGCTGTGCAATGATGTGATGCAGGCACCCACACGATGGAGTCATGCTCTGTCAGTGGAGATAAAGGTAACAGCCTGCATGTGCTTGCTCACCACAGGTATCTTCCAGAAACCAACAGGGGACACCACAGGCATAACACAGTCAGCCACATCATGCATCCTCACCCAATTCCTCAGCGCACTGCTGCCACATGCTACGGAGTGCATCCATTTCCCCAGCACTGCGGCGGAGGGCACAGCAAACATATAGGAGTTCCACAGGGTAGCACGTATGCCTGGCATGCTAGGAGTGATAGACTGCACACATGTGGCCATTCGCATGTCACCTGGCCCCAATGGGGCCACCTATATGAATTGGAAGGGATATGCCAGTGTCAACTGCCAGGTGGTGTGTGATGCCAGTGGGTGCATCATCAATGTCTGTGCCACGCACCCTGGGGGAGCACATGATTAATTTATATGGTACCAGTCTTCACTGTGCCATTGATTCGAGAGTGGGGACATCCCCATAGGACATCTAGTGGGTGAGTATGCATGTAGAACTGACAAATCGTGGGCAAGGGGGGTAAGCCACAGGTGCCATGGGTGTGGCACACAGGGTTAGGGGCAATCTGAGCCTGAACAAGACACTAACCTCCACTGTTTCCACACAGGTGACATTGGATACCCACTCCATCCCTGGCTGCTCACACCCTACCGGCGGCCCACGACCCCATCACAGCAACGCTTCAATGAGGCACATGATGCCACACGCAACATCATTGAGTGGGTGTTTGGGATGCTGAAGGTGCGTTTCTGTTGCCTAGACACCTCCGGTGGTGCCCTACAGTATAGCCCCTCAAAGGCCTGTGCGATATTCCTAGCCTGTTGTATCCTGCACAACATGGCCAAAGACTGTGGGATAGCCGTACAGGTCAAAGAGGGGGACAGCGATGGGGACAACGGTGATGCCGGTGATGATGGGGATGGGAAGCCCCCCCTTGGACGATGGGACCCCCGACTGATCAGGCTGGCCCAGCTGCACCAGGACACCATCACAGAGGAGCACTTCAGCCAACACTGGTAAGTCATGGGGCCATGTGCAACCACCAGTGGCTAGGGCACAACCCACGTACACACATGGAAACACACCAGGGGTGCATGATGGCAAGGGAAGTGGCAGGGCACAGAAGCACACACATACAACCAGGGAGGGGTGAACAGTAACACACCACATTGATGGACACACACACACACACACACACACAATAGGCACACAGTGCACAGGGGTCAGGTGCACAACAGAGCCAGAACACAGACACTAGCAACACACATGTCCACAGGGCACCACGTCCACTGACTGTCTATGTGCGAGTGTCAGATGCTGGGCACCATCGCACTTTGGTGTACAGTGCAATGCAGGCATCATCATGCACACGCACCTGTGGACAGCAGTCGGGAGGGTGTGTAGGTGGACCGTGTGTCTGCGTGTAGGGCTGGGCACCCACTGGTGCACTGCCCACCAAAAGACACAATGCACACAGGGCAGCACCAGACAGGGCCCGCACAGTGAGACAGGTCAGTCATGTGGCACAGTGCCACGTCCACCTCGGATGCATGAGCGGCCCCACTGAGACCCAGCGGCACTGGCAGGCTGAGCACAGGCCTCATGGGGTGGCACCGATGGTCCACCAGGGGTTCCACTGTGCGAACGCGACCATGCCCGCACAAGTGTCTGCAGCGCACTGAACAAACCTGCACCAGGAGTGCTCAGGATGCCCACAGCTGAACCCGGCGTCGACAGGGTGGGTGTCGCACGATGCCGGGAACGGGGAGTGGATAGCGAACTGCACTGTGTGAGCGACACATGGGGTCCTGACTGTGTGCCCATTGTGGCCACGACAACGACCGCCTGTGGTAGCCTGTCAATGGCAGCAGTCACATCCTCCTGAAAATGGTCAATCCATGACAGGATCCTTTCGGTGTCCCTGCTGTGTTGCTCCATGACCCACTCCAGGGCCACACACAGTGCCTCCATGGATGTTGCAAGCCGCATCTGCTGCTGTACTTATGCCTGCAGCAGGTGGGTGTGCTCGTCAAAGAGGTCGTCTGCCACCTCAGCAACCTGTCCCTCAGGGTTTGGAAGGGCCTGATGTTCAGCATCCCTTGAGAGTGGGTGCTGCTCACCAGGGCCAGGTATGGGCAAGTCCACAGGTGGTGCACAGATGCCACCGCTGAACCCTGTACCCCCAGTCCCGGTGGGTGACTGCTGCTGCTGCCCCTCTGCCTGCTGTGCCCAAGGGATCGGCTGTTCTGCCGCTGTGGCCACAATAGTGCCACTGACCTGACCAGCCACCGGTGCTGCCCCACCGGTGATGACAGGTGCAGCCTGGGACTGTGCTGACATGCTGGCACACACGTTGTAAACAGCCAGATCCATGGGCGTGTGCTGGCCTGCTGTGTGTCCATTCCGTGACACACACATGTCACTGCCCATAATGGTCATTGCATCATCAATGGTGCAGGTCTGTGCCACAGCCACAGCCACAGCATGCTGGTATGCTTGGATGCCAGACTGCTGAGACACAGGAAGGGCTTCCCCCACACCCATCTCGACGACATCAGTGTTGACAGGCAGGCGGTACCACTGTTGCAATGCACGCCAGCTACCTGCGGAGGTGGATGGTCCCTCCTCCAACTCCAGATGGCTGTCCACAGTGGACAGGCCCTCCACCGCTGACCCCTGCAGACATGCAGGATCTGTAAAAAAAAAGTAAGGACATGTTAGTGCATGTGATCTACCTTCCCCCCCAGACCATGACGTACCATGCAGTAATGGGCTACCATCTGTCTGGAAGCCACCTCCTGGAATGCCCTCAATGGCACTGCACTGCATGCTTGCAGCAAGCCTGTCCTCTGCTGGATTCAGCTGCACCACCTCCGGCTGGCCCCTGCCTGTTGCAGCACATGCCACCCTGATGGCAGCCACCTTCTCCTTTACCCGCCTCCTGTCAGTACCCATCTTCTTCTTACTCTTCTGCACAGAGCGCTGGTGGCTGCCGTGCAGGTTGACGGCACGTGCCACCCCCTCCCATGCAGCAGCACGGGCCTGAGGGGTGCCCCACCGTCCACTGAGCAGTGGCCCCTGACCGATGTAGGCCTCGAAGAGTGCATCCGTCTCGGCCTTGGTAAAATTGGGCCTCCTCTTCTGCCCACCATCATCCTCCTCACCCAGTCCTCACTCAGTCATTTTTCAGCCTGTATGGGTGACAGTGGTGACCTGTGACTGTGCAGTACAAAGCAAGTCCCTGAGACCACAGTCCAGAACACCACACAGCATGCAACTCACTTATATACTGCAGTAACCAAATATGGCCACTGCAGAACAGTGTCGCAGTTTTATGGCGCAATCCATGCAAATTAGGTGTGGAGCAACTTTAATGAGATGCAAATCGCGCTGCTGCACCATTGAATGGCTGATCGGATGATTTGCATATGACGGCTGAATATCGCGCTGTTGCGCTTTGCACAATACGGTTAAATGTGCTGAGCCAATGGCGCAGTTCTGTGACTGCGTAGTACACCGCACTGCACATGCCCAGGTAGCTTACACAGGCGTCTGCCGCACTGATGATGTGCTGTGCGCGGTAGGCAATTCAGGGCACGGCCACCATTGTGCCAGTGGCGCTACAGCAATGGTCACTACATGGCACTGTGGCACAACTGCACAATAGTTCACTGTGGCAATGGCACACAGGTGACCAATCCCACTAGATGCATAGACATCCGATGGCGCTGTGTGTGGCCTTGCGCCAGAGACCCATGACCCTGTGCCTGACCTTTGCCCCCTTGGCGCTGTACGTCTGGCATGCCTGCAGCTCTATCACGCTGTTCGATGACAGCATGATAGGGAATGGTGGCGCTGTACCAACAGCGCGCGATAGGGAATGGCGGCGATGTATTGCGCAGCAATTCCACTTGGGGTTGCCGCACTGCAGAGCGCCATATTGCCTACTATAGCACTGGAGATGGCATGCAGGAGAGCCCCCCAATGGAGTGCCCTCAAGCTGGCTAACCTTGTGGCCATTGTGGAGCCACACTATGGCCCACTCTTTGCAGAGGTGCCACTGGACAGGGCTAGGACCCAGGTCTGGCAAGAGGTGGCCAATGACCTGGAGGCAGCCACTGGCCACAGGAGGTCGGATGAGCAGTGCAGGCACTGGTATGGTGACCTGCGATGGAGGGAGGGAGCTAGAGCAACTGGCACGTCTGCGGTCGCACGCCAGGAGGGGCGTGGTGCCTCATCCAGGTGGGTGATACGTGTACACACCTGTATGGTCCATATGGGTAAAACTGTCTTATGTGTCCAGCACATAGGGGAGGGATGGTCTAGGGTTGGCTGTGGCAGTGTTTACAGGGTATGGGATGGATGGGTCTGGCTGGGTGGGTGGGCACACACATTGGGGCAGGGGAGAATATGCTTTGGGTTGGTACTGATGTGTTTCTCACCTTTTGTTTCCCACAGGCATGGCAGAGCGGAGGAGGGCCATGGAGCAGCATCGGAGGGTGGTGGAAGATGACCATGAGCTTGTCAGGGAACAACCCCAACGCCAGCGTCAACCTGATGAGGATGAGTGCCATGACACCATGATTGCTATTGCATGCTGTGTGACAGGGTGGGGAGCAGGGCATGGCCACCATCCATGGATGCCACTGCCATGCACGCGACATGTGACAGTCAGCACTGTCCAGTGGCACTGCATGTCTGGGTGTGCGTAAATGGTGGTCCATGTGTGCACTGGGCACATGGCTGTGGCACTGCCTGCCCACCGCATAGCCACGTTACTGTACAGCCTTGGTTGTGCTGTGCTGGACATGGGCGGTGTGTGTGTGCAGTGGTACACATGGCTGTTGCTGCCTGTTTGGGCATGTCTTGTGCACACGGTCACTGTGGGTGGGTGCACACCATCACAGGAATGGGGCACATGGCTGTATGCCATGCATGATGGGCGGGCTGCAGGGGGATGGACAGTCACACCCATTGACTCTGATCCCTTGTCCTAGGTTTGTGGATACTCATCAGGATTGAGCAGTCCATCTGGGAGCTTGTTCGTGTCACTGCGGAATTCCTTGCACTACTACGGGACATCCATTGGCATGGGGTGAGGAGGAGAAGGCATCCCTGTGAATGGCCCCAGGCAGCAGTGGAGCAGGCTGGATGCCACTGATGGAGCTGAACCTCCCCCCTTTGACTGACCCTCACACCCCACCTTCCCTCTCCCAATTGTTCACCCCTGCCCCTTACCTGCCCCCTTCTTGTTCCTGTCCCTCCACCCCATTTCTGTATATACATGTATATAGTTGTTGTTGTTTTTGTTGTTGTTGTTGATGTTGTTGTTATATTTTTTGAATACAGATATTTTGATATGAATACTGTTGTGGTCTCTGATTTGCAGCTGGCTATAGGTGCTCAGTTGCAGTGGTGTGCATGGCATCTGGGGTGGTTCAGTCATGGGTATGTGTGTGTGTGTGTGGGGAAGTGTCTCTGGTGTGGGAGTGGCAATCAGTCAGTATCTGTGGGTGTGTTGTTCTCTGTGCATTGCATTACTGTGTGCAGTGGTCCATGGTGCCTGCTCTGTGTCCATTGTGCCCCTGTCAAACTGTCCTGGCCTGTGCAGCTGACACCTTTGCATGTCTGTGGCCTGCAAGGTCTGCTGCCTTGTCAGTGGTGGCTGTCCCTGCAGGTCATCCACTGTGACCGTCACAATGCTGGGTTGCCTCCTGTCACTGGTGAGGTGCATGTTTGCCTCGGGTGACACTGTGGCCTCCACAGTTGCTGTCCCACCTCCATGCTGTGGCTTGTGTGTGTTGCAGGGTCTGTGCACCACTGTCTGTGACTTGTGATCCAGGCATATGCTGGTGGCATACAGGGCCACAGTTCATGCACAGGGTGGGTGTCACCCCTGTGCCATGGTGGACTGCAGGCTGTGTGTGCACAGTTTACATGGGCTCACACTGGGGGCTTGGTTGCCACACTACTGCGTCCCTGTGTTGGTGTCCCCAAGGGTATGGGTGTGTGTTTGCCCCTGCACTGTGTTGCATCTGGTGTGCTGCATGCTTCCACACAGCACTGTGGGTGTCTGTGCTGGCAGCTGTGGCTCATGGTGGGTCACGCCGTGACACTTGTCTACTGTGCAGGGTGCTGTATCAATGGCGGTGGTGTCAGGGGCATGCCCTTTCCCATGTGGGGTACCTCTTGTAGTGACACATGTTCGGTCTCTCAGCTGTGCCTCAGGGGGATTGTGTGTGTTTGCACTGTGTCTGCCATTGTTGCATTGCCGTGTGCTGCCACCCACTGCTGGGTGCTCATGGTGGGTCTGGCTTATATGGTTCTGTGGTACACGGGGTTGCAGTGTGACAGTGGGGGGATGCATGTGGATTCCTGCAGTGATGGTCACTGCTCATGGGGGGTGTCTTGGGGTCAAGGTGCAGGGTGTGCTGTGCACAGGGGGGGCTGCTGTACCATGGGGTGGTTCACCCCCCCTTGTGTGGCAGTCTCAGCTTGCCGGTGGGTGTGCTGGGGCAACATGGCCCAGCTGTGCTTTGTTTGGTTGTCCCCATGGGCCGGTGGATATTCCATCCCTCCCTCAGTTGTGCTGTGCTTGGGGTGTGGGGGTGCATTGTCAGTTCTGCAGTGTGTCCCTGTGTCCATCTGTGGCATGGGTGGTGGGCCCCTACCTCCCTGGTCATGCAGTTCCATTGCTCTGCTGCTGGGGGGCTCCCTGCTTGCACTGTGGCACCTCTGGGCTACTCAGCTGGGCTGCCCTTGTTGCGCTATAGTGCATCGTATCTGCTCAGCTTCCCCTTCCTAGTTGCGCTATGGCGCAAGTTGTGCGATAGTCAGACGTTGGCTGTTTGCGCACTTCGGCTTGCTCCATTTTTGAATATCGCGTCTATTGTGCATGGGCGCAATGGACTTGTGCTTGCTCCTGCTATTGCGCACTTTTTGGGTGCAGTTTGAATATCCAGCCCTTTGAATAAATCTGAAAAAAACTTAAGAATTTTTGGTATTTCAGCTAGTATAAAATAAAAACCAAATTGTTTACAGTTGATTGCATAGCACTGTTAGAAAGCTAATTTTGTGCTGAACAAGTTTGCTGCCGATACTTTGTGTCTATTACATATAGTTTAGGAATTATTCACATTTGTTTATGGTATGGTGTGCATGACTGACATTTGTCTGTCAAGCCTCACCTAAGCACCTTGAGAAAATCTGAAAAAAAACACAGTTGTTTGGTATTTCAGCTAGTATAAAATAAAAACCAAATTGATTACAATTAATTGCATAGCACCATTGAAAAGGTAAGTTTGTGCTGAACAACTTTATCACTTGTACTTTGTGTGTAGCACTTATGGTTCAAAAGGTACTCACATTTGTTTGTCGCATGCTAATTATGGCTTGATTTTGTTCAGAAAGGCCCAGGATGCAGTGCTAAAAGTATACAAGATAAAAATGGTGGAAGTATCAAAGAGCTCTTGTGGTGTGAATGAGTTAAGGTATAGTTGGAAAATAGATGGGAAGAATCTTGAGCAAGTTGATTGATAGTTATTTGTATTTTGGGGTTATGTTGCAATACAAAAACATGTGGAAACTACAGATAGAGGAAAGAAAAAAAGGCAGGCAGCTTGTTCTAGCAATAAACTAGTTCTCTATGCAATTTGTTAACAATTTAGCTACTGCTGTGTTGAAAACCTATAAGATGAAGATCGACCCAACCATCTTGTATGGCTCCGAGGTTTGGGGAAAGCATAAAGAAGTTGAAACTCTGGAGCCGGTACAGAATATCTGTATATCAGACTTATTCTTAACCTCATCCAGTTTGTCCCAGCTGAATGTTTAAGGGCTGAAACTGGTAATTTATTACTTGTAGATAGTGTAATAATAAGACCATTTCAATATCTTCTTAAAATTTGTAATAACAGGACAGAAAATCCTATTTTATATGAATGTTGGGTAGATAGTTTAACTAATGATATGCCAAAAAATAAGATATTGATAAAATGGTCCTGGGCAAATGAATTACATAGCACACTGAGAAGAATGGGTCTGGTCTCCATTGAAATTCTAGATCTTAATGGAAATAGTGAGGAGATACATGATACTGTGTGGGAAGAATTCAGGTACTACAAATCTTTACCTGTTGACAATGGTGACTTTGACGCTAACACAGACTTTTCTTCCATTATATCTGAACTGGAGGGGGACACCCCTGCCAGTGACTTAAAAAAAAGGGGTAATCTAAACAGAAACGAAAGGTAAAACTAAAGTCTAAACCTGGTATCAGAACTACAGCGAGGAAAAACTGATGTACTGCTTTTTGATTCTAATTTTCTTCTATATGATTCTATAACTTTAAAACTATGTTGTTTTTCTATTAATATTAATAGTATTAAAAGTCATAGGAAACACACTGCAGTTTTTTCTGCTCTGCTGTCATGTCCTCCAGGTATTTATTTTGTGCAAAATACCAGGCTACATACCCTGTCAGTTATTCAGACTGTTACATCTGCCTGGAATACTGGTCCATCTTATTGATCCATTGGTCTAGACCAATGTTCTGGAGTTGGGATTCTTTTTCACTCTATGTAAATTCATCTCATAAAATTATTGAATTTATTTCCAGGTAGGGTGTCATTACTAGATGTCAGCCATCTCCTCTGCTTAATTAATATTTATGCCATGCAAATGAAAGCAAAGCGGGTACAGCTTTTTAAATTAATACAACCATATTTACATACCACTCAAGCCATTACATTCAGTGGAGACTTTAACTGTGGTTTGACAAGAAATGATAGAGGTAAACAAACCAGTACAACTAAAACCTACTGTTATATGATCTGTTTATCTAATATTATTAAAACAGCTAATTTTATTGATGCCTCACTTACATTTACGGGTAAGGTCATTCCTACCTTTCATAAAGGACAACATGCTACTTGGATAGACTATTTTTTTATCTCACAAACTTTGTTCATCTCGAATGTAACCACAACAGCGGTAGAATATACAGATCATTCTTTAATATCTTTTTAAATTGGGGCACCTTATAAAACCTGGCCTGGTATATGGAAATTTAATTCTTCTTTTCTTTTAATCGGTAATGTCAGTCACAAATCATATATTTTTTGCAAGCCAGGAAATCAGTGTTTTATATACTGTATATGACTCACCTGCTCAGTGGTGGGAGGATACAAAACAAATGTTAGTTTCATTGTTGAAAAACATTAGTAAACAGAATAGGGTTAATATGTTCTTCTCTTATCACACACTTCATTGCATGATTATTCAGCACCAATCAAAGTCATTAAATCGAACATGTTACAGTTCCCTCAGAAGAAAGCTGCCTCTCTAAAATTCCAGCAAACATTTGGCTAACAGGGTACATGACATACATTGTGTCCTTATGGCACCTGTAAAACCAGAACTCAGCACAACTTATTAGCCTTCAAGACACAGATGGTGCACCTATACTGATCCAGATAATATACAATGAATAGTTACTCAGTATACTTTAAACTATTTTCAGAGATTTTTATTAATCCTGTGACATTTCATAAATTTCTTCACACACAACAGGTACCAGTATATCCCCCTTACATTCTCCAGGGTCTTACACAAGACATTACGTCTAAGGAGGTTTTAACTGCCATAAAATCTTTGCATACAAATAAGTCACAGGGAAAATATGGTTTAACTGGAGAACTTTATAAATGTATTGCTGACACTCTTTCAGAGGCATTGGCACAGGTCTTTTCCTTTATGCTTAACATGTCATTTCCTTTAAATATGGCAGAGGGTGTATTGATTTATTTATATAAATCTGGAAATAAACAATTATTAACTAACTGGAGACCTAGCTGTCTTCTTAATACAGACTTCAACATTGTAACAAACATCCTCCTACATTTGGCTTCTTATGTTATTACTCCATCTCAAGCCTGCACAGTAATGAATAGGAATATCTCTGACCGTTTATTACATTGAAGAGAAATAGTCATTAGAGGTAATAAAAATGAAATCACTGGATTTATTTGCTCTCTCGATCAGAAAAAAAAAGCATTTGATTAGGTCAGTCACACATATTTATGGATGATATTGCAGAAATATGGTGTTCCACAAAAGTTCATCACATGGAATCAAAATCTATATAGAATGGCAACAGTAACACCAATTATTAATGGTAATTGTGGGTTGCTGATTCCCATAAAAAGAGGGGTATGACAGGGTTGCCCACTCAGCCCACTACTTTACATTTTTTGTATTGACCCCATGTTATGTCAGATAAATACGAATTTGAATATTCAACCTTTAAGCACTACTACTAGTATTATACCTTTCAATTGTATTGCCTGTACAGATGATTTATGTCTTTTATTACCGGATAAACCTTCTATTTCTATTATACTTGACATTTGTGATCAATATGCATTAGTATCTGGAGCCTGTTTGAATATTGACAAATGTAAAAGTTTACAACTAGGTCCTACGGAACCTTATTTGTCTTCTGTTTCTGGCATCCCTATCTCACATACCCCAATAAAAATTCTGGGGATCCTCTTGGTGCAGGAGATTTGGATATACTGAATTGGGCACCTAAAATAGAAGCTAGTAAAGCTATGGTTGCCAAATGGAATAAGTGGCAACTAAGTAAAAAGAAAAGTATAGTACTCATTAAAACCTTTCTGTTATCACAGTTTACGTTTGTAAGTATGATATTTCCCCCTCCTAAACAAATGGAAGTTACACTTTTGAGTATTTTCTTCCAAGTGGTGTGGGGTAGTCGACTTAACCTTCTGAAAAGGAACATTACCTATTTGCCATACAAACAAGGTGGCCTCAGTATGGTAAATACAGTAGTTTTTTTTTATTTTAGTATTTTTATTTATGTAAATATTAGACATTTATTGACTAATCTAGATAAGGCATGGATCCTTTTATTTTATCAAACAATACAACACAGGTTTTAGCCATGGGACACTGCTATTCTTTCGGTATTGAGGCAAGTACTCTTGATTCCATCATACTTCAGAGACATATTTGTTAAATTTAGATCTTGGAATATTAATAGTCGTATGTTAATTTCTAATACTAGGAATCAACTTTATGCACACATCATTGACTCTTACTTCACAGAACTAGTTACTTTTCCTTCTTGTCCTGCACCATTGCATACTTCATTAGTACAACTCCTGACAGACTCTAGGAAACCTGTTAAGATGCGGGACCTGCATTGGTTGAGCTGTCATGAAAAAATAAATGTCAAAAGTAACCAAAAATATAAACAGCTTTCAGAACAGTACTGTATAAGGGACTCCTGTGTACAACAAGAGGAGATGATTGCTCATCTATTTTTTCCTTCACATACATATCAACATTTTGGAAAATTCTCTCCAGACATTGGTCTATGCCAGTTTTTTCAACTGTCACCTATGGCACTGTTATGCATGGATCTGATCACACTGTTTGGAAATGTTACCATATGAGTACTCTTAATTTAATTTTCACAGTTATTAAATGGTGTATTTGGAATTTAAGATGTGTTTTTTCTTTGCAGCAAATAGGTACTCCATGTTTTTTGTTAATATATCAAATTACAGGAGAACTACGAGCTATTTATCAGGAAGAAGTTAGTCGATATCCTAAACAGGTGTTGAAAGCATACTGGTGGAACTTGCCTTGGATTATTAGTACTGATGTTTCTATTACTTGATGTAACTGTATAACATTTTGTTAGACCCAAGATCATAAGTTTTGTTAAGATATTTGCTCATGTAAATTGTTTGATTTTTCTTTCCTAATAAACACCCCTACTCATCCCGTAGGGGGAGCTGCTGCTGCCGCTGCTTGACTCATGCTTGACTCATGGGCAGTTCCACAGTTGGAGCGGTGGAAGAGGTGGTGTCACTTGACTTGGAGCATAGGATGAACACTATGGATATACACTGGAATTTATCTGAATAGGACTTTTGTGCTGAGAATTGTACAGTGCTGCAGGACTTACCTTGGCAGAATTCTGGACATGCTGTGGACTCCTCTGGCATGTTTCATGCGTGGACAAATTGGGATGATACGGTTGGCAGAGTGCCTAAAACTGCTGCACTGGAGGTGGAAGAAGTCTCTTCTGGTGTGTCTCCAGCCCTTTGTGGATCTCTAGGGGCTCCAGAGTTGGTAGCAGATGAGAGCAGGCAGTTTGGAACACTCCCATGCCAAGAGGAGGAGTCACACAGGCTGGTGCAGCATACGCAGTTAATGCAGATATTCAGAGACATGATGCCAGGTTCCAACTTGACCCTGCTTTGAGGCGTGCCAGTCTGGAAATGGGTTGCATGGAGGGCAGGACATTGGCGGGTCATAGAATCCTGGAAGGCTGGGTGTTGTGTTGATCACCTGAAGACTTTGGGGCCTGTACTAATGGGGGAAGGACCTCCCTTTTATGGGACTTCAGACCTTTCTCTCCTGATTGGAGGAAGGAAATGAGGGAGACAGACCTTTTGCCCCCTAAACTGTGGTCCCCAGTCTGTGCTTTGCCAGACACAGGTTGGACATGGGATCCCATTGGACAATGGCACACTGAGCTCCTCTTGGACCCTAGAGGGATCAGTTATACTCTGGAACCCAGACTTAGGGGTATGGCTCAGGTGGGGAAGGTGGGCACTGGGGCTGGGTTGTCTTTGACCACTTGTCTGCCATTCTCTCTGATGGATTTCAGAGTCCTACCCTTGTCAGACCCCCATTTCATGTTGATACTGCTACCAATCTGGTTTCTCCGCAACTCCCTACTGGATGTGTTTCCCCCATGCTGCCTTCTATGGGAGTCTCTGATTATCTCAGCACCAATGAGGGGACAGGGGCTTTTGGAGGACTGCCCCAATTGCTAGATTTGCCACCTTCTGGTATGTCTCCTACAGCTCTGGGATTACAAGGCCTTAACTTGAATAGGCAGACTCATGATTTGTCTTGGGCTGACAGGGTTGACTTGGAGTTTCCTCAGACTTCTGCTCCATCCTACCATCCACAGTTGGTGGAGAAGACTTCTCGGTCAGCAGTCAGTAATTGGCCTTGATTCAGAAAATTGGACTCTTTTGCATCCTCTGCTGATCCATCCCAGAGACATAATGCTGTCTGTCTCTTTTATAAAGGGGGTTTGGCAGAGAAGCGCAATCGGGCCTATGTGGGGAAGGCCCTGTTGTGAGACTCCCTGCTCGTGACACCTCATGAAATGTATGGTTTATTGCATGCCCCTAGGGATGGATACTTTGATCTGAGTTTCTGATACCCTGTGTATTTGGATAAATTCTGGTCTGATTATGATAAACTTGAGGGCACTCCTCTATGGTCTCCCTTTCAGGTGATCCCCATCACCAAGCCTCCGGTATGGATGCTGACTGTCCTGCTTAAGAACGAAGAGGTTAAGGTTCAAGATGTGCACTATTGGTTGGCTCAATGCTGTGAAGTTCTGGGGAAACCAGAATCAGTTTTGGACACCGAGCTATTCTGGATGGGGCACTGGCACTTCAGGATTAAATTGCGCCACATGGCCACCGGTCTTCAGCATTTGCCCAGTGTCTTTTATCTCTGGAGGGATAGGGCACAATGCTTCTATCCAGGACAACCCAAGCTATGCTTTTGCTGTGGTTCTGAAGCACATCTTAATAATGCTTTTGACATGGTGTGCTGTAACTTGTGTCTGGAATGGAGGCACACAGGCATGCAATGCACCACTGCTTTGTGTTGTAATTTATGCGACAATACTGGACATTCCTTTCACACATGCCCTTGGGCCATGCATAACCAGAGAGATGTGGTGAACAATCAGGATTGCATTTTGGAGCAGGCTCATCGTGCACACCAACAGCAGAGACAGAGGGCACTTCCTGCATCAATAGCACATGCAGTGGAAACAGAGGAAGTGATCCCAGAGACACAGAGTGTGACCCCTATACTCTTGGAGGAGTTACTCCTTACACCTCAGACTCTCCCGCCCCAGCAGAAGGCTTTGGTTCTAGCTCCTGATGCACCTGCTTGAGTAGAGCTTCCAACCATAGGGTCTGGAATGCAGGGGAACTGTTCTGGTACGAATGAAGGTGGTTGACAGAAAGAGGTATCTTTGCTCACATAAACAGCAGGAAGTGAAGGAAGGGGAATTGGCGATCCCACTGGGAAATAAATTCACCAGCTTGATGGAGGTGGAAGGGGGGAGGAGGATCGTAGTGCCGAGACAGAGTATTCCTCCTGTGCTTCAGAACATCCTTCTGCCACTACGGATACTAAGGAGAAAGTCTCTAAGATGTCAGGCAAGGCCAAGGTGCAGAAGAAACAGAAGAAGGGGACTTGCCTGAAGATGGATCCGAATATGGACTGTACCTGATGCATGTCTTTGTTTGTCTAGTGTTTGTTGGTATTTTTCTTTTTCCCTCCTCTCTCTTTCATGGTGACTTTGTTTCATCTGGCCATCTTTAACGCCAATAGCGTTAAGTCCCTGAAAAGGAGAGGTACACTTTTCACAATCCTTAGGGATTTGGACTATGATGTCATTTTTCTTCAGGACGTATGTTTACACATTATCAATGATAAGTACCAGGCTGGTAGACATTGGTGCTGGGGACCATCTGGGGACCATCTTTCTTGTTGGTGGGTATTGCCTGCTGTGAAGGAGTGGGAATTTTGTTTTCAGGCAATGCCTGGAAGGTTACAAGATTAGCTGATATTGTCCCGGGACGGGTGCTTTTTTTGGATTTCACCTACCAGGACAGACCTCTCTGGTTTATTAATGTATATGCCCCCACAGGGTAAAAAGGACAGGGTGGATCTTTTCTATGTTATTCACCCTTTTTTACACACCTCTAGGCATGTAGTATGTGTGTGTGTGTGTGGGGGGGCTTTAATCGTGGAGTGTCCACCTCTGATCGAGGTGGACACTGCAAAAATCTTTTGTGACACCATTGCTCTGCGAGAGGTCATGCGGTGTGCCTCTTTGGTGGATGCATACCAAGTGAAATTTTCCTTGGGGGGGTGTACTTATCACCTGGCTGCACATGCTTCTCTCATATATTTTCTTTTCATTTTGACTTATTTGGTTCCAAGTCAAATGAAGCTGATTCTGGTTGAAGTTTTGGATCATCTTCGACTATGTGGTTCAATTGAAAATACACCCTGTCTTGACCCTGGAAGGGGATACTGGAAACTTAATAATACAATTTTGAGGCACCAGTTCGAGGGGAGGGCTATTGAAGAATTTCTCTGAGCCCATCAATCAGTGGCCTGTGTTTATGAAAAGTTTGGGATTTGGTGGGTGGACACTAAAACTGATTTAAAGTTGTTATGTCTTCACCTCACCAGGGCCGCTTTGGGGTCTCAGTAGCTAGAGTATCTGTGGCTGAGACATCAGTATATGCATCTCCTTCCCCTACAGTATAATAAGGAAGGGGATTATTTGGCACAGATTATGCAGGTTAAAAATTGCATGAAGGTACTCAGTATTACAGGAATAAGTCCTTGTACATGGAACACCAGACGGGCAGTCGGGGGATGTCTGGGTTGATTGACCCCTATGACAGCTGTCGCCACAGAGTGATGCACATAATGATTACTGGGATATGTACAGCATCAGGGCAAGTTATTACACAATGGAATTCTGTGTTACAGGGGGTTCAGGAGTATTTGCAGAACATGTTCGGACGCACCCATTGCGTTGGTATGACGGATACTTTTCTTGCCCATATTGAGATTCCTCATATTCCTGAGAAACACCTTGACCATCTTATGGGGACATTGTTCATTGCTCATTTACACATGAATCGTGTTCTGGGGTGGACAGCTTGGCTTCTGAATTTTATAAAACATTCAGTGTCCGAATGGTGGAAGTTTGGATGGTGCTTTTTAATTGGATTCTGGCAGAAGGGCTTCTTCTGGGTTCCATGTCAGAATCTCTACAGATTTTGTTGTTTAAGAAGGGTTCTTTAACTGATCTCAGTACCTGGAGACCATTGTGCCTTTTGAACATGGATCTTAAACTTCTGATGATGAACATCTCAAAATGTACTGTGATTTCTCTTGGGCCACAGGTTATGGGGGGCTCAATAGGGGGAAGTCCTCTATCTTTAGGGCCCATTCAAATATTAGGGATCTATTTTGGTGCTGGGGATATGGCTGTCTGTAATTGGGATTTGAAACTGAATTACTGCATATCCAGGGTTTCCCATTGGAAATCATGGAAACGGTACTGGAAGAGCTGATCAAGGACATATCATACACCTCACTTGAGATACAGGATGCAGATCAGTGTGGTTTCAGGAGTGGTGGGAGTTGCACTGTGAACTATGTTTTTATGAAAATATTAGTAAGGCTTTAGATGTAGGGGTACCATGTGATGTGATCTTTCTGGATTTTAGTAGAGCTTTTGACTTGACCCCTTATGGGGCAGTTATAGAAAAAACTAAGCCTGCTAAAGGCAGACCCACTTCTAACAAACTGGATAGCTGAATGGTTAAACAACAGAAGCAGAGGGTACTGATTAAAGGACATCTGTCAGATATTGAGGGAAGTGACGAGTGGCATGCCACAGGGTTTGGTGCTTGGACCGATATTATTCCAGATTTTTATTTCTGATTTAACTAGTAATTTAAACTGTTGGGCTACCAAGTACACTGACAATATCAAAACCGGTGAGCCATGTGGTACTACAGAGGAAGTTAAGCATATTCAGCAGGATCTTAACAGTGTATTGGTATTGGTCAGCAAATGGGGTATGTCATTTAACCAGAACAAATGTAAAATCATGCATTTAGGGAAAAATAATAAAAAAAGAAACTATACACTCTGTGGTAATAACTTAAGTTCTTGTTCATCTGAAAAGGACTTGGGTATTTTGTAACTGATAACTTAGGAACTGAAGAACATGCCTAGGCTGTTATCAAAAATGTAACAACATTATTTGGTCTATAAAAAGAAACATTACTTCTAGGAAAAGTTCTGTTATGATGTTACTGTTTCAAGCATACATCCGCCCACAATTAGAATATGCATCTCAGATTTGGTTCCCCTCAAGAAAACCAAAAGGACACAAATTAAAGCAGATACAAAGGAACTTTACAAAATGTATTGTAGGAATGGATGGGCTAGACTATGATGAAAGATTAAAAAAACTACATTTAATGTCTATAGAAACTAGAAGGCTAAGGTCAGATCTTATTTTCATGTACAACACTATGCAGGATTATACCCTCTTAAGCAACCTTGGTATCGAGTTTAACCAAGATAGGACTAACACAAGAGGTCATCCACTACAAATACAAGGTAAAAGGTTCTGTACTACTAAATGGAAATATTTTTACACATCCGGGATTATTAATCCATGGAATGCACTTCCTGAAGATATAATAAGTAGGAATAAATCAGGTTTTAAGTACAAGTTAGACCAGTACCTATTAAGTGGTGTTGATCTTAAATATTTTTAAATGACAATCTGGAGCATATATGGGCACTGCCTACTGGCTCCATGTCCACCTCAATATGAACAATGGACAAGACCAAATTTTTCTCCTCTGTTGTCTAGAGGAGCAGACTTTTATGTCTGAATGGTTTTGGAGAAATTGTGGAGATGGAGGAGGGCATATACCTTCCCTAGGTTGATTCTCCCCCAGCTGCTTTATCAGGATATTTTGGCTGGTTATTTTTTGAAACCTCATGGGTACGCCAGTGTTCTGGAGATTCAGTGTGCTCTATTACATGCTAACCTGAGCAATTCCCTCACTCCATCCAGGATGTGGGATGTGCTCTGGCTTAGCAGTCATAGTAGACTGACTGTGAAGGCTAACACTAAACATTGGAGTATGTTGGAATGATTCTGTCCTAGGGAGGGCTGTACCCAGATTTCAAAATCTGTCACATTTTTTATTGGAATCTCCCTTTGTTGGGGCATTCTGTGGCCTTTTGACAAGGAGTTGGGGGGACCTGGGTTGGAGGTCCATGTCTTATGAGGCAGTCATACTGGGTCTCTACCCTTCCACTGCAGTGTACAGGAAATCTTGCAGGAGACTTATTATTACTCTCTCAAAGTATTTTTTATGAAATGCATGCTGTGTTTTTCTTTTACAGGCCCTGTTTTTGCCACTAGCTGCCAGGTGGAAAGAGAGTTGCTTTTCATATATACATCCCATTGCCACTCTGGAAAGGGTGGGTATGTCCCTTGATGTGGAAAAATGTGCAGGCTCATTTTAAGCCTCCTTGAAGGAGGTTTGAGGTCTATTCCCCCTCACTGCTCTTTGCTTGTCACAGCTGAGAGGGATGAAAGGGGGCTGTTCTTTTGTGCCCAGATTGAGTCTTTCTTTTTGCTCTTACTTTTGTTTTGAGTCACTGGGTTGGGGGGGAGTAGGGATGGATGGGCGTGCTGTGCTTTTCGGATGTGGGAGTGGGAGCGGTGAGAGATTGTTACTATTTTTCATTTTATTGTTCTTGTACTTTTTTGTCCAAATAAAAACTCCCCTTCTCTTTTTGCGAAGAGTGCCTTGGATTATTTTACTTCCACCTGGACATCCACCAGGACAGCACCAGGATGGGTATAAGGGACCTCAGTTTAATGTCTTATCTGAAGGACAGCACAGCCCAACAGTACAGCACCCTCCTAATACTGCACTGGGGTGCCAGCGTTTAAGTATGAGTCCAATCCTGGTGTGGGATGAGAACCCATGACCTTCTGGCCCAGAGGTGTATATGCTACCAAATGAGCCACGCTGACACCTTTGGACAGTTATAATAACATAATATATTTCAATATAGAAACATAGACAATGCAGGCAGAAAAAGACCAATGGCCCATGCAGTCTGCCCGTGGTTCCTTATTTTTATTTTGTGTTGACCGGGAAAGAAGGAGTAGACAATTCTTCCTATTTTCAGCCTCGCCCTGGGGGAGGGGGATACAGCTTGATGCCAACTGACATTGAACCAGATTAAGCTGTCGGTGGTATTTTTTGTGAATCTATCCCCCAGGACCTAACTGTCATCCAGGGTATTAGTCCTCACTGTCCTCCCCACTTAATATGATATTAAAACATGTTGCAATGTTCTTATGTAGCTCAAAGTTACAAAATGTCATGACAAAACATTAACAGACTATGGTCCAGATATTCAAAGCTTTGCCCCTGGGTTAAGTTAACACTGCCTGGCGTGCAAACTTAGCCTGGAGCACAAAGCAAGCTATATTCAAATGGAATAGCCCAGGGCAAACAGCTTCTGACTATAGCATGGGAATGAGGCCATGCAAACTGGTCTGGGAGTGCAGGGCAAACGTAGCCCTGGAATAAGACAGCACCGAATACAGCAACCAGGAAGTGCAAACCACAACTACAACACAGTACACAGCAACGTGAGGGTAGGTAGAGAGGAACGATGTAGCCAATGTGTGTTCTGGCAAATGCATGGACCCAGTACAGCTGCAGGCAGCAGCACACATGAAAAAACAGTGATCAAAACTGTATAATATTCCCCGAACCGTTAACACAGTGCTTTAGCACGGAGCTAAGCGGTTTGCCCAGTGTAAACACATTAGCCCCGTGCTAAACTTTGCCATATTCAAAAGTGACATACAAATGAGCCTACTTAGTTTCTGGGCAAACAGCCACATTAGCATCTCATCATGCCCTGATTTGCATGCAGTTTGCACAGCATTACTGCAGGGTCCCACAACTCCCCCTGTAGGTCAGTCTGGAGGTACAGGGGTTGGTCAGGTCTGACCGCAGCTCCACCTGTAGGTCAGTCAGGCAGTGCATGATGATAGCTGCAGGCTTCATGTAATCAGTACAGTATAGCATAACATATCGTACCCCAGGGGACAACACAGCATAGGCACAGGTGGTGGTAGTGCTGCATGCAACCTTCACAGTGTAGGTCATGCTACAGTGCACGGCAGACACTACAGTAGCAAGAGGGCTGGTAGTGTGAGGGACACGACACTGCCTGTGGTATGTAGGGCAGTGATGACCACTGCACTGTACACAGTGACAGGCACAGCTTGCAGGTAATTACTGACAGTGGACAATACTATTACGCTGTTGTGTGATCCACAGATGCTGCACCTGTGGCATGGGATGCACACAGTGTCATGTACATGGCCGGCAGTGTGTGCTGTGACATCTGTACAGTTGTGTGGTAGGTGGCTGGAGGGGCATGTAGGATCTGACAGGCACACAGGTGGTGGCATAATCCCACTACTGGCCCATGTGCACTGAGCGATATGTCCCAGCCTTGTGGCCACACCTGGGCTGTGGTGAGGTCTGGCCACCCATACACCCTCCTCTCACTGGCCACCACGCCCACAGTGCTGCATGTGTGTGTGCTGGCATTTGTTATGCACCACAGATATATGGTCTGTAGGTGTGTGCTATATGGCCACACTACCATGCTGTCCCCTGCGGGTCAGATCGCCCCTCACTGTCTGTGCTTGGCTCGGACTGGTGGCAGCTGATGGCATCATGGTGGTGCCATCCGTGAGCAGCATGTGTCCTCCATATCTGGCAGTTTCTAGGTGTCATACTCATATGTTAGGGCCGCACAAGCCGCTCTAATGCTGTGATAGCACTGCGCAAAGTGCACAAAGTGCGCAAAGCTGTTTGCCCAGGGTTAAGACTAGCTTTTCCTGGGCGGTAAATTGTACCGCGCTATGGGTCGCGCTATGTAGCGCTAAATGCCTTAGCGTGGTGCTAGTCATTGAATATCTCATTGCGAATTTATTCATGTTCACTAGGCCCCTTGCATATCATTATGCTTAGCCCGGTGCTACTGCTGTTTGCCCGCCCTAGTTGGCCTTTTGAATATGGCAGACCTGCACTAGTCCCGTGCTATTCCCGTGCAAACTGTTTGCAGACCGCGCAAAGCTTTGAATAGCTGGCCCTACTTCATTAGTTAAAATATGTGTAAAAAATATTCTATTTCAGATTACTGATAAAACCCTACAACTGGGTTCTGAAACACTAGTAAAATCCTGGACTCGAGTATGGCAAAATGGAATCCCATGTTTCTTTTGCAGTTAATTTCTTTTTCCCTTCACCAGTCCTCAGTTTGGCTGATTGCTTCCAATCACCCCTGCCCATCACTCTGGCTTAACTCCAGGCCTTACAATTATGCTTCTGCTGCAAGGTTCAGGTGCTCACTGGGTGTAGGGTCTGCAAGTGGCAGGAGATGGCCAGCCAATCAGGAATTGCATTTTTCTCCATTGGTGATTTCTCGCTAGAGGAGCAGGAGTGCAGTGCCACCCTAATCTTCAGGTACATGAGCGACAGAAGGAAGGCAAGGAGAGGTATAGTAAAATTGGAGATGGGGAGGGGACTGTGTAGAGGAGAACCAAAAATTAGCTAAAGTTTTCAAAGAAAACTTCTGCCCAGTCTTCACAGAGGAAGGAAGGGGGTGGGCCAACATGCACTAACAGGCAATGAGGAGTGAGGTGGCTACAAGTTCCTTTATGGAAGAGAGAGTCCACCAGGCATTGGAAGCCCTAAAGGAAAACAAGTCAAATGGGCCAGACAGGATCCACCCAAGGGTTCTTAAAGAACTGAGCATGGTGTTGGCCGCCTCTCTGGCAATGCTGTTTAGCCCCTCACTGGAGGCAGGGGTGGTTCTAGAGGATTGGAGGAGGGCCGTTGAGGTCCTTCTGCACAGGAGCAGCAGCAGGGAGGCCAGCAATTACAGACTAGTCAGTCTTACATCAGTTATGTGTAAGTTAATAAAGTCCTTAGGGAAGGAGAGACTGATGGAGTGCCTGGAAACACAAAGGGTGCAGGACCACTGGCATGTGCTATCCACCACAAGCAGGCCTAATCCTGTTCCGCATCTGAAGTGTGTGTGTGTCACAGCATGGCAAGAGAGAAAGCAGATGGGGAGCAATGGATAACTGGGATGAGAACTAGAAAAAAAATTGAATAAATAACAAGAAATAAATAGCAGTGGTCTTGCTCTCTCTCTCTCTGCCACCTATCCTTCAGATGATGTATTGTGTGGAACACTGTATAGTTATAGGGTGTAGAAATTTAAACCTTGTTGTCTTTCAGGCTATAGTCACCTTGCTGTATTTTTAAACATTGCAACTATGACCTTTTAATTTGCTTTTTCTTATCCATTTCTCTCTCTCTCTCTCTTATGCCAGTGGGGCACGCCTCTCAGGAATGGTGCCCTTAACTTATACCAGAGACTTCTTTTACTTTTTTCAAGACTTTGCAAATCTCAATAGCTTATATTTTCTCAAAGATGTGTACTTAACAGAGTTATAAATGATCTGTCCAAACAGCAGCCATTGTCAACATACCGCAGTGGTAAAATTACTATCCTTCCAAAGATATGTACAACTGAACATTTTCTCTCTTTTCTAGTTCTACAGTAGTGACTGTAACCTCTGTGGCTCTCAGTCATCCAGATTATCTCTTTCTCACTCTCTCTCTTTCTGATGTTGACTGCCTCTCTGTCATGAAGTATTCTGATTAAACCTCAGGACTGAACACTGATTTTCTGACTGATGCTGCTTTTGTTCTCCTCTGCTTTGATCTTTTGGAGCTGCAACTCAAGTGGTGCAGATAGACATAAGGCCATCTTATGTTTTCAGTTCCAGCTTTTGAGTGAAGCACTACTGAGGCAACAATACCATGCCACAGCAACACCTTATTCAAAAATGACCTGTTAAGGTGAACTGGATGGCTCAGTGGATTGGTAGTGGGTTAAGAAACCTTTCATCACTAGGTCATGGGTTCAAATCCAGCACAGGTCAGTAGTGGTTGAAAGTCATTATTACCTTCTGGCTGTTTGTTGGCCTATGTGAAATGAGTTGTGGTGGTCTCAGTCCTGTCCCCAGTGGGCAGGTGTCCACATCACAAAATCCACCAACACAATTGACACTAATTGGCACTCTTGTTGTCAGTCTGACATGAGAGGCCAAGGATCAAATGGGCATGGAGTCTGAACTACTTTCCCTCTTACCTATGTGGTCAGCCCTGCATGGCAGGGTTGAGACATATTGGCGGGGCAGTGTGGGGAAGCTTACACTGTAATTGCCCATGCTGTACCTATCATGTGGATAAATGGAGGACTTCAGGTGCCAGTACTGTTAATCCATCACCTTTCACAAGCACTAAATTCACACACCGGAGAAAAAAAAAAAAACTTTTAAAAAGTGAGCCCCTGAGCCTTGATACGCGTCTCCACTCTCTTTATTGGATCACATGCACAACTCCCCCTGAAAACTGCCTCTTTCATATGCTAACTCAGAATGTACTAAATGCCCAGTTCTCTGTCCTGTTTCATTTGTGCAGGGTTCTTGACAGCAATTCTGAATGCAAGTTCTCATTTCACCTGACTGTTCACCTTTATTCTCTTCTCAGCCTTCCAACAGCTATTCTTTTGGCCCCCCCCAAAAATCTAAAAATTGCAGCAGTAATCCAAAACACTGCATTCAACATATGACATGAGCATATTTTTGCGTCATCTGGTAGTGCTGCCAGCAACCTGATGAAACTAAAAAATATGAAAATTCCAAATCTGCATACCGCACATGTACATATCACTACTACACTGTCTGTACCACTGCAAAATGACATACCTGGTTATGGGTGGGGGAGAGGCTGTTGTGAGCAAGTCACAGAAGAGTGTGGGGCCTGACCCAGTGACTCATGCTTGTGCACTAAAAACTCTAGCAGCAGTTTTTATTCTGTAGAACTTTAAAGTTTGCAATAATAAGTGTAGGCAAACAGGAACCCATGTACTGTCCATGGTGAATGTGCTGCCATTCACTTCCCTGTCAGGACTCTGTAGCTAAAACAGGTCATGAATGGGGAACAACCAACCAAAGAAAGTAGAAAAATGGCATGGCATGGCACACACACACACACACACACACACACACACACACACACTCACTCACGTGATACTAATGGTCATTTATTGAAACATAAGCAAAGACAGCAAAAACTTCTGCTCACCAAGACCCAAACGACTAGGCACCCCTGTGTACTGCCTACACTAAGGGTGATTTCATAAATAGTCACACATTTCTAATTAATTGCAGCCATGACCTTTTTTACCAAAGTTATTTCTTTAACAGTTTAAATAAAATTATGAACTGCCTACTGATATACAGGATCTTACATGAGTTTAGCCAGTCAGAGTTAAAAACCACAGGATCTTTCATCCTGTGTACAGCTGGCATCTCATGTGGCAGTGCTGTAGTGGAATGTTCCATTTCTAAGCAGGGCACAAATGTTACATTATTTTTTTTTAAGCAACCAATTAGAACTAAAAACTTATTATTAATCAAGGCTAGGCAAGGCAGGAAACTTTATTTATATGGGGTCCATTCCTAGGGAATCTGGCACCTCACAACAATCAGAACAATACAATGAAACCATACCAATAAAATAATAAATGTTTTTAAAATAAAATAAAATCTGCAATAAGATTAAACAGCAACACCAGGTCCAAAACACAATGCAAATAGATATGTTTTCAAGCGTGACTTGAACAACGTCAGGGACGAAACACCTCTTACTTCTGGAGGAAGGGCATTTCAGAAAATCAGGGCAGCCACTCCAAACGCCCTATCCCCGAAGACTTTAAATGGGCTTGTGGACTAGATAAGAGGCCTGCATCCACTGACTGAAGAGGGTGGCCAAGAGTGTATGGGATCAGGAGGGCTTTCAGGTTGTGCAGACCATGCAGGGCCTTCTACTGTATGTTAACAAAAGTGCAGCTTGAAGTTGATGCACTACTTCATCAGCAACCAGTACAAAACATGGAGAACTGGCATATGCTCCAGCCGAGAGGTCTCAGCCACCAGCCGAGCTGCCACATTCAGAAGCAGCTACAAGCAATGCAGCAACTTCATGGATAACCCAAGGTAAACAGCATTACAGTAATCCTGTCTTGAAGAGACCAGGACATGTACCAATGTTGCTAGGTCTGTCAGCTCCTGAAAGGGTTTGATCTGGGTGATGTTATGGAGATGGAGGGAGCCACTACAGACAACAGACGACACCTGATATTCTAATGTCAGTTTGGTTTCTATAATTACCCATGGATTCCTTACCCTCTCTATAGGTTTTAGTGCAACGTCATCCAAAGAGGGCAAGATACTGCTACTACTCATCACTGATTAACTAAGCCAACTGGGCTCCAATAGTAGCACCTCCGCCTTTGGTGGGTTCAATCTAAGTCAGCTGACCACCACCCAGTCATGCATTTTGCCAAGGCACTCACTCAGTTCAGAGACAACCACCCTATCACTGGGAGCACAAGACACCTACAGTTGGGTATCATCAGCATAGCAATGAAAACCCAAGCCATGGCATCTAATGATCTCCCCCAATGGCAAGAAATACAGAGCAAATGACATGGGAGCCAGAATCAACCCCTGAGGCACTCCACAAGAGAGCACACACTTTTAATAACTCAGGTGATTTTTAATGTCTGTATGTATTCTAGAGACGTCTCTTCAGGTATAAGTAGTATCATCTCACACACTTTGAGCATACAAAACTGCTTAACTTCAATTTGAAGTTCTTTAGCCCAAACTGCATGGGAAGACAGTCTTATACCAAAACAGACATTGCAGAACACATACAGTAAATGTATGGATGTGCTGGATTGGAGGATGGATGGCGCTAGAAGAAAACAACAGGATCTAACTTGGAGAAACATAGAAAGGTGTGAGCAGATAAAGACAGAGTCCATCCAATCTTCTCTGGAACCCTGCCTTGAAACTACTACCATTTTTATCCAATTTCTTCCATTTAATAAACCCTCTGAAACCTCCCAGCCCAGTGTTGAGTCAAATGATGGTGCCTGCATTAACTACCATGCTAGGCAAGCTATTCCACTTATCTCCACTCTCTCTGTGGAGATGTACTTCTGTTTTTGAATTTTCACCTTACCAGCTTACATCCGACATCCTCAAGGCCATGGACCAAGGCTCCCCTATGGGCGCTCTATTCATTGACCTGTCCAAGGCCTTCGACCTGGTCAGCCACAAACTCCTCCTTACCAAACTCCACCAACTTGGTCTGGATGAGCACTCGTTCTCCTGGTTTGACAGCTACCTGATCAACCGAACCCAAAAAGTCAGTTGGAGAGGAACACAATCTGATACAAGACCCATGGTCTCCGGGGTACTCCAGGTCTTGATCCTGGGCCCCCTGCTATTCCCACTCTTCCTCAATGACATAGAGGATGATGGAGTGCTCAGCAACCTCATCCTGTATGCGGATGACACTGTCATCTACTGCAGTGACCCCCAACTCAGTGTCATCTCCGCCAAACTGCAGGCCTGCCTCTCATCTCTTGAGGTCTGGTTCACTTCTAATTCCCTAAAGCTGAACGAAGACAAAACTAAGGCTGTCCTGTTTGGGACTAGATACCTGGGCGCTGACAGAAGCGAGCTACTCCAGCTCAGCACAGCCCAAGGAAAGAGAGTAGAGGTCATTAACAAGTTCAAATACCTCGGGGTCCTCCTTGACCAGGAGCTGACCTATAAACCACACATTGACTCCTTAACTCAGTCCATCCATCAAAGGCTTGGTCTGCTCTACCACCTGGGCAATTCCCTCTCTGGTGAGTCGCGACAAGCTATCGCCAATTGCAACCTCCTCCCCTCCATCCTGTACGGTACCCCCTGCTACAGTTCCTCTGAGAGACGGAACTCAACAAACTCTCCTTGCTCTATAACAGAGTGGCTCGCTTTGCAACTAACTCCTCCCCTAGCAAGCATCACTGTGAGGCCCTCATAGACCTAAACTGGCCCTCCCTATGGCACAAACTGGCATACTCTGCTGCCTGCCTGGCCTTTAAATTCTCCTTCTTCAGCCCCCCTCCACACCTTCATGGACTGCTCGCTCCAAAAGTCCAGTGCCGAACCCTGCGATCCTCTGCAAGTTGCCCCCTTGATATCCCTCGGGTGCACACCAACCAAGGCAAACGCTCCTTCCAATACGCTGCCGCCTACCTATGGAATACCCTCCCAGCAAGTCTGGTTGACAAACCTACTCTCCCTGTGTTTAAGTCAGGCCTCAAAGTGTATCTCCTGGAACTCAGCCTCTGTGGTTGCAATCGCTAGCCCCCAGACCAGGCCTTCTCCCTTGCTACCACCAGCCTAACCATGCCTACTCCTCCAAGAATCTTTTATGAAACAATGTTTTATGTACTGTGTACCTGTCTTAATACCTGAGAACTATTGAGAAACCTGATGACTCTGTGCCAAATGTTTTAATTCCTATCATGTATCTGCTGTAATTACTGTATATTGATACCTATGTATGTATTCTCTGTAAGCTAACTCCGGGTCGCCCCTGAAAAAGGGACCGTTGGTCTCAGTGGATTTACCCGGTCACCAAAATCTAAATAAATAAAATAAATAAATAAGTTATGGTTACTACCCCTTGTGGTAGAATTCCTAATCACTTGGAAAATGTCAGAGTGATTGACTCTGTTGTAGCTTTGCAAAACTTAAAGCTCTCTATCATATTCCCCTTCCTCCATCTAGAAAGTACATATTAAAACTCTCTAATCATTCCTTACATGATTTCACTGTTGTCCATTTATCATTTTAGTGGCCCTTTGTGGAATTGTCTGCAGTCTATCCCTGTCCTCAGTCTATCCCTGTCCTTTTTTAGATGTAGACTCAGAACTGCATACTGTACTTGAGGTGAGGCCTCACCAGAGACACATAAAGTGGCAAAATCACCTCCCTGTGGTTGGTGAAGCCCCATCATAGCACCCCGGCATTCCATGGCTTTCCCATATGCCATATTGCAAAGGGAGGTGGCGTTCAGATTTTCAGTGATGATTATCTGCAAGTACCTTTCTTCCCTTGACTGCTCCACTTTCACACCATTGATCCAGTAATCCATTGTTGGATTCCTGTCACCAGTATGTATGGACTTGTACTTCTTGGTATTGAATTTCATTTTTCATATTCTAGACCATTTTCCTAGCTACTCTACATCCCCTTTTATATTCCTTACACCCTCTGTGCTATTCACCCTACCTCAACATTTGATATTCTTCCTAATAAAACACACCTTGCCCTGTAATCCTTCATCTATCTCACTGATGTAAATGTTGGAGAGGATGGGGTCTAGAAAAGATTCCTGCAGAATGCAACAGATAACCTCCTTTACTCCAGAGAACTTATACCATTTAGGAACACCCACCAGGTGCTACCCTCAAACCAGTTCTCTAGCCACATATTTAGTTCATCTTCCAGCCCCAGATCTCTTACTTTCTTTACCAACATTTTGTGTGGAACAGAACTGACAGCTTTACTAAAATCCAGACAACAGTTATCTACTGCCTGACCCCTGTCCACCATTTATGTCACTAAATTGAAGAAATCAGGCCCTGCCTCACACACACCCATGATGCCTCATGTTCTGTAATCCATTTTCTTTAAGGAAATCCATCATATGCTCCTTGACAATAGTTTTCAGTCGCTTACCAATGGGGGAAGTTCAGCTCACTGGTCTGTAGTACACCAGGTGATCCATATTCCCCTCCTTGTGAAGTAGCATCACATCTGCTATCCTCCAATCTCTTGGAACCTCTATTTTTTCCTAAAGAACTGTTAAACAGTTCTGCTAGTGGAGCTGCAAATGCCTGTCTAGTCTGATTTAGCACCCCTTGAGGGAATTGCATCCATTCTGGGGCATTTCTATTCTTAGATTGCAGATCCCATTGCTCACCCTTCTACCATCTGTAATCTTAGTTACAATGGGTAGCTCAATTTTACCCTGCTTTCAGGTATGGTCCCAGGACATCTGCCATGAACACAGAAATGGAACTGTTGGTAAGGATATCCACCTTGCCTACATCATACTGAATGCTTATCCGGCTTTATGTATCTGAAAAAAGTTTTGTCATTCCACTTATCTTCTTCTGCAGTTCACAATTCAGTTTCATCTTTTGCCTCCCTCATTATAAATTTATTTTGCCACATCAACTTCCCCTTGTAATCTTCACAATTTGCATCAGTCTGGTTCCCTTATATCTGCTAGAAATTCTTTTTACCCCAATTACTTCCTTCACTTCGTCACTGAACCACACGTGCTTCCTCGTCTCTTGCCCTTAGTAACATACCTGACACACTCACAAGTGGCCCCTAATATTCAGTTTTGATAATTGCCCATTTAATCTGCACTTCCATCACCTCTTTTGTTACCTTCAGCCTATCTTCCAGTACCTTCCTCTTCCTGACAAAATCTGTTGTCCTGATGTTAGGAATTGTGGCGCTGAAGTTCAAGCATCGAATCCCCGGAGTCAAATTAAAAGTCACGGTGTTATAGTCACTTTGCTCGAAGGGGTTCTCCACACTCAGGCCATTTATAATGTCCTGATTTATTAATTAGCCAATTAATTATGCCACTGCTAGATTATGGAGACACAGTTTATTCTACTATGGCTGTATATTCAAATGTATTTGATACTTTTTCACCATCAAATGTGTAGATTCATTCTTTCCAGGCCATGCAACACTAAAACGTTATATCGGTTGGGCTGCCTTCTGGATGCAGTAGGTGGAACCACAGAAAAGTCCAAAATTATCTCACTGAATATTCATTTGCCTTAAATGCATATCCATTAGAAGCAATAAATAGCAACTCTTTAGTGGTCACCACTCCCAGGGTAAAAACAGAACTTGGCAAAAGAGCATTTTCAGCTCCACACTCTTGAAACCAAATTATTTTCTCACTTGGGTTAATACAAAACTTCAGTGGATTTAGAGCAGCATCACTAGAACACATACAAAGGACTACCACCTGTACTTGGTTTAGCAGTTAAATCTGATTTTTAATTGAAATGTAAATACTGATTTATATGTGATTTGTCAGCTCAAATTCATAGTATGTGCTGTGATGTTTATTTCTGTGTAACTGAATAAGCTGTTATTGTACAAAGACCACTTCAAAAACAAAACATTTCAAGACCTAAGGGGAGTATCTCTGGGACTAGATTTTAATAAATAAAACAAATAAATAATGATGGAAACATTCCAAACAATACCTACAAAGAAGCTTTTCTGCCATTTAAAAAGCAAACATTCAGAATATTGTTGAGTAAAAATCTTATTTGTAAGAAAATTCAGTATATACCATTTGCAGCTACCAATTATTAGCCAACCAAATATGCAGTTAATAATAGGACAAGACTTGTGAATTTGTCAGGCGTATCTGTAATTAAAAGGCAAATAACTGTTTAAAATGGAGAGGTCAGTATGGAACCTTTATTTCTCCAATGCCTTTCTCAGAGGCTCAAGGTGCTTCACCACGAAATTTATCAGAGAAAACAGAAAACAAATTCATCATACAGATAAAGAACATAATAAGCACAATTAATAAATACTTGAAGGGAAAAAGCATGGGGTTTATATAGTGCTTTTTATACAAACTGTATCCCAAAGCATTTTACAATCGGGGGGGGGGCATATTACAGCCATTAAGTACAGAGGGAGATATTGACAGTACATAGATGTGTTAAACTGGATTTCAGACCCCTTTCTGTCTTAGCTGTACCTTCATTATCTCCTCAGTGCCCTCAGAGGTCACCTTCATTTGGTTCTGGAGCAGAGCAACACTGGCTGCTCCCATCATTTTTTTTTTAATCTTTTTTCTCATATTATTTAACTGTTTTTTTAACCTCAAGTTGTGATTTACTGCTGCACCTTATATGCTTTGGATGCAGTTTTTCTCTTATCATACCGCGTTATTATTTTTTGCTTGTTGCTGTACTTTGTAATTTGCAGTTTGATCTGCAGTTTGTATAAAACAGGCTGCAGACATAACATAAGGCTTGTATTGTATTGCATTGATTTTTGCTCTGAATAAAAAAAGACAAAGATTGACTGATTGATTGTGCTTCACCAGGACAACCATACTGAGCAGAGAATAATTATTTCCAGAAGCATCTCAGGAGAAGTGCTACAGAACAGTAAGAATGTAGAACAAACCAATAAAATACAAAAACTGTGTGAAAAAGAAAGCACTTCTGCAACAAGACACTTCAAACTGTGCATGGAAAATTCTAACACAGTGCAAAGATAGAGTGAACAATGGCAAGAGAAATACTGAGGACACAGTAGGGGGCAGCAGCAAGGAAAAACAGTTTGCCTTTTTCAAGGTATTGTACAATTCTTAGGCCTTGCTTATAGGAAGGAAAAAAGGCATGAAAGTGCAAGCCAGAAAAGCCTGGTGCTTACGAAATAGAGCCAGATTACATTTGAGATTTTTCTAATCTGGACATCATCTGTAACATAAGCAAGATTAGGACCACATACAGTGCATTAATTTTTATGTTTTACTAATTTACTTATTTGTTCCTCTGTCATAGCAATTTGGGCTTAAAAATGCATGATGTAAGTGGGAAGGATTATAAAGTGGCAAATGTAGTCAGCCTCTTTCTTCCTTTCTTACTCTCTCTTTCTTTCTCTCTCTCTTTTTCTTTCTTTATTTCTTACTCTACAAAAAAGCCTCTGTAACAGTAAAAGAGATAGCTACATTCACACACATTTGATTTCTCTTACATAAAAGCTTATGGGACTTTGGAATCAAGAACATCAAACATCCCAAGTATCAGTAAGACATAAACATAAGGCATGGCATAGTTTGCTGACTACAACATGTTCAAATGCATTCAAGTTTCTTGTCTGCATTTTATCTGCTCGGTTACTGTATTACTCAAGTTTTCTTACATGTAACAAAGACACACATTATGCTTCCCATTAAGATTTAAAATTTTTGGCCATGGGGCATCTGAGACTTCAGTGATTTTTCTTTTACCAAAGTAGCGGTAGCTCAGTGTTCCTGTTGTTATCGTCTGACAATTGTAGCTCTCAACACCCTTGGCATGCAGCAGTGGGTTGGGTTGCATCACTGATCTAATAGGAATTGGCTGGTCATCGTATTGCATACTGTTTATTTCAGTATGCTTCCCATCCATTAGCAATGGAAGTAGAGTTATAAATAGTAGGTTAACAGCTAAAACATCTAAAGTTTGCCCCAGCCCCCCATCTCATGCACAACACACACACACACACACACACACACACACACACACACACACACACACACACACTCTCACACTCACACACTCACACATGCACTGGTCCACAGTCCTCCACATGTCTGAAGGTTTTTCTGAATTTTACAACACAGTATGCTCTTACAGGTTCTCAAATTTGTGACTGGATGGGCTACATCTCCTTAAGGGCAGCTGTCTGTAGAAGTTAAAAGTTTATCAAACATTCTTAGGTTCCTGAAATGAAAATGCATTTATTTTTTTAAAGGCCAGGCTCAAACCATATGAATCCATGGTAATACTGCTTTGGAGTATGTGCAGGCATTGAAAGCTCACCCCCTGCAAGTCACAAAATCTAAACTTTATTTTAATCAGAGTTGTCCACTCCTGCTGATGCAGAACCTTGTACTTTTAAACATGGCATGCAATTTTCTCTGTAGTAGAACTTCTCACCAGGGCTTTTGGTGAATAATGGTAGTGTACAAACCTGATGAAGGTGACTGTGGCAGTATACCTCTGAGGCACTCTACAATGCTTACAAAATGGGTTATATTCACCTGACAGGCTGCTTGAGTCACATGTGACTTCATAGGTGAAATCTGAGCTACCCACTGCCCTGTCCTAGTGCGGTCAGTCCATTTCTGATGTCTTTCAAAGCTCCTGTTAAACTCTCAGGATAAATTTTGTTAGTATCAAGACAGGCCTGTGACTAAATTACTTGAGGAGACCTAGTAGGTATCTAAAGTTTTATTGCCTAGCATCTATAATCTAGGGTTCTCTGGCCAATCATAGTGCCAGGTAATGTATTCATATAGTAGTCTCTGTGCCTGTTCTTGAGTTGTCTGCTTCTTGGTGGGCCCTGAAGTGCCTCTAGAGATATATTTCCACAATCTCCTTTTACCAGATGAGTAAACTACCATTGTGAGAAGAAATCTCTCAGGCACTCCACAATCATTACAAAATGGATACTAAAAAGTGATACCATCAGACCCCAGGAGGGGCATACTGCTCATGATCGGGCTCTAGGTATAGTACCATATTCGGTATCAGGCAGCTGAAGTTGACTATCAGTTCAGATGGAAAGTCCAACCTGTACTGTCTTGTGAACATATGAACATGTGTGGGGACAACCAGGTGGTGGTCACACATATTTTGTTTGCTGTGGCTAGGTTTCTCTCCGCTCATGATGTGGTCACCACCCAGTGGAGTGAGGTTTAGGGTCCTTTGGTGGCTTAGTGGCTTGTGCTTTTACACCTCTTGGATGACTTTCTTTAGCCATTTGGAAATAATGGACTTTGACATGGGTGAGCCCCTTTTGTGTCCTTGCATGATAATGAACAGTCTATTAGACTTTCTGAAGTCTCTTGTCCCGTTGATGTATGTCACCAACAGTCTTTTCATGCCTAGTGTATACAGGTTAGGATCTATAGCCCCTTTCTAATCCAGAAGGGTAGCTGGGAACTTAATCATTTGGTTAGTGTGGAAGTTCGAGTTCACCTTGGAAACAAAGGATGGAATAGATTGCAGAGTGATTCTGTTTTTGTGGAATATGAGGAATGGTTGTTTACAGGACAGGGCGTGCAGTTCACATGTTCTTCTCACTGGACATATTGCCACTAGAATACTGTCTTGAGGTTTAGCCACTGAAGATCGACTGAGGTGATTGATTCAAATGGTGGTGTGGTCATAGTTCTCAGAACTAGTTTGAGGTTCCAGAGAGCAGTGATTTGTTTGGTTTAGGGGCATATATCAGAGGCTGCCTTTAGGAACCTTAGCATGTCAGGATGATTTCCTGGGGCAGTGCTTCCCACTTGTCTGCATGCTGCTCTGATTGCTACCACTTGAACCCTCATGGACAAGGGTGATGATCCCTTGTCTAGGCCCTCTTGAAGGAAGGGCAGGATGTCTGCTATAGATGCCTGATCTGGGATTAGTGATCTTTTATTGCACCACCTTGTAAATATTGAGCATTGTCTCCTACAGGTGGCTGTGGTTGAAGACCTCCTGGATAGTACCACAGTATCTATTACAGATGGATGGTAGCCCTTCCTTAACAGTCTCTCCCTTTCAGGAGCCAGACTGTCATTTTTAAGTTTTGCAGGCTGGGGTGGTTCAGGGGTCCCTGTTTGAGGATGTCTGATCTGTTGGGTAGGCCCCATGGATGGTCTAACGCCATTGCCACCACTGTCATAAACCATGATCTATGGGGCCAGTAAGGGAGTGAGTGGGATTACTCTCATCTTGGACTGTCATATTTTGCTGTGTGCTTGTGGGAATAAGCAGAAATAAGCAGAACATATAGGCCACCTTGAAGAACCAATCAAGGGATTGTGCATCCACTCCTAGTAACTGGTACACTTTGAACCTTGAGCATAACCTGGGTACCTGAGTGTTGTGCCTGTTGCCATAAGGTTTATTTGGACTGGGCACCACCTTCTGTTTATCTGTTGGAACTCTTGATGGTGTAGGCTCCATTTCCCCAGGTGTATTTGCTGCCTGCTGAGCCAGCCCGTCATGGTGTTTAGCTTTCATGCCAGATGAATGGCTGAAATGTGTGATAGATGTTTTTGTGTCCAGTTCAAAACCTTTGCAGCCTTCATCTGCAAGACTCTGCTCTTGGTTCTGCCCTGCATGACAATGTAGGCTACTGTTGCTCTGTTGTCTGACCAGATAAGGACACTCTTGCTTGTTTGGCTGGCCTTGAAGTATATGAGGGCATTTTTTATTGCCCATGTTTCCAATACTTGATAGGAAGTCTCAACTCTGATATTGACCAAGTGCCTTGAGGTTTCTGGGAGCCTGTTGCTGCACCCCATCCATTCAGGCTGGCATCAGTGTCTATCACTATTTTGTGTTGTGGATCCAGCAGTACACCCTTGTATAGACTGGTTTCTATTTTCACCACTGCAGTGACTGTTGTATCTGTGGTGTGATGTTACCCTTGTCTTCATTTTGTGGTCTGCCTGTGCTCCCTATTTGATGGCCTGCAGTATGAGTGGCCTCACTCTCCATCTCATCCAGGTTACTAGGTTTATTCAAGAGGTCATGGTGCCGAGTACCTGACAGAGGCATTCCAGGGTTGGCTATCAGGTGGATGCTTGGGATATCATGTTGTGTATCCTCTTGTCTGAGGGGCACACCAGCCTTGTCTCTGTGTTGATGAGGGTGCCTAGGAGTTCTATGCATCGGCTGGGCTCTAGGCTGCTCTTCTGTAGGTTTACTTCCCATCCATGATCCTGTAGGCATTTTAGGACTGCCTGAGTCTCTCTGCATGATTGTGTCTGTGATCTAGTCCTGATTAGTCAGTCATCCAGGTATGGCATGACTTGGATGCCCAACTCTCTCATCTTTGCTGCCAGAACTATAGAGATCTTATGAATACTCTTGGAGCTGACACCAGTCCAAATGGTAGCATCTGATTTCAAAAGCGTTGCCCCAGTATACCAAAGCAGAGGTAGTTGTGACGGAAAGGTCTGATTGTTATGTGATGGTATGCGTCCTTCATGTTTACTGATGTGAGATAGTCTCCTGGATGGATGGCATTGATTGTTGTTCTAATTGTCTCCATCTGGAATGTTTTCCTTGTTACAAATTGATTTAAGTATTTTAAGTCCAGCACTTGACATAGATCTCCAGTGTCCTTAGGCACAATGAAGAATTAAATAGATTCCCTTGCCCCTTTCATTTGTCAGAACTTGTGAACTTGTGTGATGGCATTCTTTGCAGCCAGGCCATCTAATATCTGTTGTACTTGTTCTGGATTTATTTTTCTCCCAGAGATAGGTAAGGTTATGATGCATGCCCTTACCGGAGTATCTGTCAGTTCTTTCACATATCCTTTCTGTATACTTTCCAGAACTCACTTGTTCTGTGTGGTCCTTGTCCATTGGTTTGTAAACTGGAGTAGCCAGGCCTCTATTGGTGTGGGTGTAGGTGTTGCTTGGTTGGTGCTGGGTAGTCATTGACTGGACTATGTTCTAGACTTGAAGAAGTTGTTGAACCATCCCCTGGTTGCATTATTGCAGCCTCTGGGCCTGTTGTTGTTTTCCATGTGGAAGGGGTGGTGGAAGTTGTTTCTGTTGTTGAGGTCACTGTTGCACCTGTCGCAAACATTTCTGGCTCTCTAAAACCACCCTGGATAATAGATAGGTATCTCCTGGAGCTCTATCCTTCCCCAGGGACTTTCCTTCATCTTTTGCTTTCCATTTTTTTCCAGTCCATTGCCAAATACGTAGACCTGTCTGAAGGGATGTTTCTGTAACACTGTTCTGGGTTCTGTATCTGCATCTCAGAGCTTCAACATAGGGTTCTGTGCACCCTGTTGGGAATGGCTGCTGCCCTTGCATTTATTTTCAGGGAGTTCACTGCTATGTCAACTAAATATGACCCAGGCCATCAAGGGGTAGGTTCGTTGACTGGGTCACCCTCAGGTCTTTGGCTTGGGGGGACCCAGCTGATGACCTCAGACCGAGTGCGGAACTTGGGCATTATATTTGATTGTCTGACCCTCAAACATCAGGTGTCAGCTGTTGTCAAGACCTCATTCTATCATCTGAGGAATATAGCCCAAGTGAAGCATCTGGTTCCCATTGATGACCTCCCAACACTGGTCCACGCCTTCGTTACCTCCCGCTTGGACTACTGCAATGCCCTGTACCTAGGGCTACCGGGGGTGGATATTCGCCATTTGCAGCTGGTGCAGAATGCGGTGGCCAGGCTTTTGACTGGTATGTCAAGGGCCAGTCATATAATGCCTGTCCTCCATGGACTGCACTGGCTGCCAATTCAACGGTGAATCACCTTCAAGGTCGGTTTGCTGATCTATAAGGCCCTACATGATCAGGGACCTAGTTACCTGCAAGATCTTCTTCGCTCTTACTGTCCTCCCCGTTGGCTCTGATCCATCGATGAGGGATTGCTAGAGATTCCCAGGGTTCGCTTAAAGACATCAGGGGCAATATCATTTAGTTTTATGGCTCCAACCCTGTGGAATTCTCTACCTCAACGGGTGAGAGAATGCCTGACTGTCCAAAGCTTTAAATCAGCTTTGAAGATGTATTTGTTTAACCTAGCATATCCGGATTTTTAAAACATATTTATGGATTGTTTTTAGGAATTTAAGTTTTATGTATTGATTTGTTTGTAAAAGCGCCTTGGTTTTGGAAAGGCACTTTTTAGAAATAAAGCATTCATTCATTCATTCATTCATTCATTCATTATTTGGTGGAATGGATGGACTGTTCCATCAGTTGCCCTCTAAGGATTTGGGTGCCAGGGTATTTTTTTTTGGTTAATTATTTTTATTCAGTTTCACATATACATAAAATGCATAGCAGAATATCATGGCATAGAGTACAGAAACATGCTCTACTCAACAGAGCAAGAAGTAATTCTATCACAGGAGAAGTTACTCTAGGTTATATTGGTACATCATTCTGGGGTAAGCATTCAGTATTACACTGAAAAAAGTGATGTTGTGTTCAGTGTATCTTATTATAACTAAATATAGCCTATTGCAGCAATGCTTAGAACATACACTTAGAAAATGCATAGAATCTGAGAATTTCAAGCCTTTGGCTCATTCACACATCACGCTGAGTGATGTTAATGTCCTAACAACAAGGAATGTGAAATTTACCTTGCCCAATAATAGTAACACATTTAAGAGCTCCTAACATTATAACACCTTTCATCAAGAAAAAAAAAAACTTCCCCAGAGTTTAAACATTTAACCAGGTATTGTTTGATTAATATCAAATGCAACATTAAGAGCATGCAGAAGATTTAGACACTTTTCCTTAAAGGTTAACTATGGCTGCCGGTGCCGCAACAGTACCCTCCAATGTGACTATACTTGGTAGCCAAAATAATTGTGCCATTTTTATGTTGGCTCATGCATGTGCAGCCAACATATTGGGGTAGTAGTGCATTTGGAGGCATGGTCACTGTTGGACAAATGCAGGGCACGCATCAGTAGGTGCATTCCTCATTCCCCAATCAGCCTGCGTGCCGGCGTCACACCATGAGCACATCTAAGAAAAGGTCTACTGCAATGTGAGAAAAGCTCATCACATGCAGTGGACCTCCCGACATGCTTACCCTGCTGAGACAGGAAAAAAAAACATGGCAGCACACAGCAAGCCATAATGCCAACTTTGGGGGTGCCCAATCCCCCTGTTGGCATGCCCTGCCTCCAATGTATGTACCGAAGGGGGGGCACACTCCTTGTTGGCATAAAGCACTCCCCCCCATTTGTTATATGCTGAGTGGGTGCCCAATCCCCCTTGGCTCTTGCCCCTCCTGCTTTCCTTGTGTGCAGACAGGGGTGCCCAATCCCTCATCGGCTAAAGCATCCCCCCCAAAAGAAACACTTAGGTGGCACACTGGGATCCCACCCCAGCGTGCCAAATCCCCTGAAAAATAAAAACAGTCCTGCAATGGTTTTTTTAAACCTGTGAAAAAAGAAAACAGTCCCTCACTGTCTCCCTGCCCTCTCCTGCAACCCACGCCCACCCTCTGTGCACCCTGCTTCCCCACACTTCTTCTCACCCCATACTTACCTCTGGAGTCTGGCACGATGATCTTTGGTGGACCGGGAACACGTCTGCACTCTTCAAAGCCGACCGCAAACTGAAGAAATGCCGGTAAGCTATATAATGGCATAAACAGGGTTTTTTCAACTTTGGTACATATCTCGGGCATTTTATAGAATTTTTGCACCAAATTTTCAACATGGGGTTATTGGGACCCCTCCTCATGAATTCTGTCACTGTCATGGTGTTATTCCATCCTGAAAGGTGATTTCATGGTCATTGCACAGAATCATTTTTCGGGACCGAGTAATGAAATGAAAATGCCACTGTTCATGAGGGGAGCTCTCAAAAAGCCTATGTTGCAAATTTGGTGGAAAATATCCAAAAAATGACTGTTTTACGAGTGCGTGTTGTGCTGTTTTCATGCATGCTTGTAACTTCGTGCATTTGTAATATTTTCACTCTAGATTTTCATAATTTGCATTTTTCCACACCTGCAGATGAACAGTACAGCTGTCATTTTACATAACCTTGCCGAAATGTGTTTTCGCACGTCCGGCACAGAATAGAGCGGTCGCTGTGTGAAATCAGTTTTCAGGACAGTTTGAGGAATTGATGGTGACACTGTTCATGAGCAGAGGTCAAAAAATGCCTATGTTGAAAATTTGGTGCCGAAAGTCCATAAAATGACTGTGTTACAAGCGTGCATTGTGCAGTTTCCACGCACCCTTGTAACTTCACAAATTTGCAATATTCCTATGCCAGATTTTCAACACTGCCATTTTTTCACACCTCCTTATGAGCAGTACAGCTGTCATTTTTGACATCCTGTCCAAAATGTGTTTTCGCACCTGTGGCGCACAATGGCGTGGTCACTGTGGGAAATCAACTTTTGGGACAGATTAACAAAATCACAGCACCACTGTTCATGAGGGGAGGTTCCAAACTGCCTTTGTTAAAAATGTGCCTAACAAACTCCCCAAAATAATTGGGTTATGGACGTGTGTTGCGCAGTTTCTATGCATGCTCATGACTTCACCAATTTTTCATATTTTCATTCCAGATTTTCAACGTTGCCATTTTTTTAAGCCTCCACATGAACAATACAGTTGTCATTTTCCATATCCTGCCCAAAATGTGTTTTCATCCCTGTGTCACCAAATGGCATAGCCGCTGTGCAAAACCACCTTTCAGCTAACAAACTGATTGTGCAGCTTTTCTTGAGGTGGGCTCACAAAAAGCCTATGTTGGAAATTTGGAGTGAAAATACCAACACACGCCTATGGTGTTAGGGTTCCCAACTGTAGCACCCCACCCTGTAAAGACTGACAGACATCAGGGGTATGACTTGGGAACATTTGCTGTAATAGGGATAACAGGGATAACCTTTGGCATATAGCCACTGAGACTGGTTGGGCAGCCGACAGACAGGCATATAATGCTACCCGGAACAGGTGCACATGGGCCATCCGCAAAGCCAAGGCTAACCACTACCAGGCCACCCTCACCTCCTCATGGGGCTGTGGCCAGAACTTCTGGGACAATATAAAAGAAATAACTGGGAAATCACACTCCACCCCCCAACCCACCTTATAGTCAATGGCACCACCATCACTGACCCCACCAACATTGCCAACTGCCTTAACTCCTCCTTTACTGATCTTAGCCCTGTCCTCCCGAGTAACTTTTTCAACCCTACTCACAACCCACCACCTTCAGATCTGCAGCGCCCCCAGTTCTACCTACACAAGGTATCCATTTAGGAAGCCAAACAACTCTGGCTTAAAGCACTAAAAGGCACCAGTCCTAGCAGTAACTCCCTGGATCCAAAAATACTCCGGCTGGTCCTGGATGAAGTTCTGGTCCCACTTATGGATCTACTGCACCAATCCCTCTGTCTGTGGCAATTCCACTCAGCATGGAAAATTGTGATAGTCACACCTATTCACAAAGTCGGTGACAGGTCCGCCCCCAGCAACTAACTACCAATTTTCATTCTTCCCCCCTTTTCAAAGCCTTAGAAAAAGAGGTGGCCACCCAACTCACTGAATATCTAGCAAAATATAACCTGTCCTGTGTCCAGAACAGCATGGCTTCCACGCTGGTCATAGTACAAGCACAGCTCTAATGATGTTCTCCAACTTCTTAAATGCCTCCCTGGACCTCAGTTCCCTAGTTGGGGCAGTGTTCATTGACCTCTCTAAGGCCTTTGACACTATCTCCCACTCACTACTACTAAATGCCCTCAACCATATGGGTTTCTCTGCTGACCCCCTCTCCTGGTGTGTGAGCTACCTATCAGCCTGCTCCAGTGTGTCAGAAACAATGGGGTGCTCTCAGAAACCGATCCCATCCACTCAGGGGTTCCTCAGTGCTCTATCCTGGGCCCACTACTCTTTAGTCTGTACCTAAACACCCTGCCTAGCACCTGTTCTGGCAATATTCTACTATATGCTGATGACGCCGTGATTTATGCAGCTCACAAAAATCTCACCTCCCTCCAAGACTCCCTCCAGCACTCCTTCAATGATGTTGAGAATTGGTTTAAGATGAGCAGACTAGCAATTAACCTCAAAAAACTAAGGCAATGCTCTTCACCCACCACCAGAACAAAGCCAGCAAAAGTCCCTTCCAAATCTTCCCCAGCACTTGTCAACCACTTGAACAAGTTTACTCGTACAAATACCTTGGAATCACATTTGACTCGGCCCTCACCTTTCATGCCCACATTACTGCCCTTTCTTCCACTGCAAATGCATGCCTTGGCATCCTCTACTGGCACAAGGACTGCCTCCCACCTGATGCCCTCAGGCTTGCCATCACATCCGCAGTAATGTCCCTTATTGATTACGGCCTCCCAGTATGTAGTGCTGCTGACTCCGTTGCCCTCAGCAAGATCAGACTCATGCTAAATAAGGCTTGCAGACTACTGACCAGTGCCCCTAGACTCACCCACACCTGTCAGCACTATGACATGACCAAACTCCTAAACCTTAACGAATGCATCAGCTACCAAACCGGCCTGCTAACCAAGAAGATTCTACCTGGGATCTCCCCCCGGGGTGTCTGCCTCCATCCAATTTACATCCCCCAGAGCCACCACCTGAACTTCGGACAAGGTCACTCTACTAGTGCCCAGAACTAGGACCACCCAGGCTCAGAGGTCATTCAGCTACAGAGCCCCTACCTGGTTCAACTCACTCCCTGCAGCCATTTCCAACACCACCAAAATTGCCCCCTTCAAAGCTGCCTTATGAGACCTGCTATTCAACACCCACTGCTCCACCTGTCACTAAAAGATACTCTGCTGCTCTTCTGGCACTATTGACATGGCCCACTGGGCTGAACACCCACCCACCCCACCCCCCACTCCACCCAGGCCCTCTCTCCTCTGCCAGTACCAGCTGGTACTACTTGAAATGTTTATTAATTACACATGTGCTCAAGCAATTTGTATGTAATACTATGTATTTCTGTTCATGCAACCTATGTAAAATTGTGTGATTCTGTATGTCTGTATTCTGTAAATATGTAAAAAAAATCTGTTATTCTGTATTGACTGTACTCTGTATATTATGTTAACCATGTGTGTCCTGTCTGTGATGAGGTACCTTTATAAATGAGCCACTGGCTCAAAGGTTGTAAATCTGATTATACAATAAATAAAATTAAAATAAAAATAATGTTCACACCATTCCAACCCCATCCCCACCCTGCAGCCAGTGACAGGCATCGTGGTGTGCCTTGCACTGTTCGGTCACACTGTTCACCCCATTCTCCTATACTGCACCCATCTCAGAGTATTTCCTTATGGAATGGGGTAAGTATAATGCCCAAAGACCTCAAAGCACACCACGACACTTGTGAGTGTCTACAGGGTAGGGTGAGATACAATGGCATGAGTGTTATAACTAATGACCCAAAGGCACACCCCAATGCCTGTCAATCTCTACAGGGTGGGGGTGGGGTTGGCGTCACTTCAATACTTCACTGCCATTCCTCTCTCTAACTCTGGCACTGCCAATGCCAATGCCAACGAGACAACATTGTGCATTGATAAATGCTTGTTTGTTTTGCTTTGTTTAGCAAGGCAAGTTCACAAATTACAACTGTTAAGGGTGTACAAACAAAATTGAGCATTCAAGACTTATCATAGTGAGAATTAGCAGAGGTATGCGTACCAGCCATGTTAGTTCCAACTTAGCCTGCACATGGCGAGTGCCATTTTGTTAAAGTCACAAGCTCATTACTAAAGGTTGCAAAAAGGAAAATAAACCCCCGAGCTCCCCTTAATGCAGTCTGCCATACTTCTTGCCCCTTTGTAATAACCCACTAACAACTCAGAAATTGTGCAGACCCCTTATATAACCAAACTCAGGATTGGCCACACAAAACTACACATAATTCAGTACATTACAGCATGGAGTCAGTCTTCAGTATCGGCATCGTGTGTCTCATTCTGTGAAGCAAAGCCCCTTTGAAATGTCTCTTATTTTTTACCAGCATCAACCGGATCGTTAAAAATATAGTTTTTCCCCACATAGGTAATACATAGCCTTGCTGGTAGCTGAAGTGTGTGGGAAATACCTAGCATCCATAATCCTGAATGCACAGCATCAAAGGCCTTAAAGCACTGCTTGGTCAAGTAGCTTTGATTGGGGAAGCAGTAAATTAAGCTGCCATCCTGCATGGATAAGGGACCTTTTGATCTTACAGCATCCAAAATAGTGTCTCTTATGTACGGGCCATGGGTGATCACCAAAAGAGTTCGAGGCTGATTGGGGTTGTTCGGAAGTCTTCTGGGAGTATTCTGGTAAGCTCTGTAAATATGATCTTTCAGATCAAAGCCCAGTAGCTGGGCTTGGACAGCAATTGTAAAGTCTACTGAGTTGTCTCCTGCCATGCCAGCTGGGATTCCGAGAAGGTAAACATTAGCCATGTGTGCACCATTTTTCAATTGCCCCAGTCTACTTTGTGACACTTTATTTTCCTTTATAACACCCAACATTGCAGCTGATAATTTGTTGGCAGTCTCCGTGGCAGATTTAACTTCATGGCTAAAGGTGGTCATTTGAGTTTCCATCACTGTTAGTCTACCATTAAAGGATTCAACTTTTTTGTTGAGATCTCTGATGGGCTGTAGCAAGGCCACATTGGTAGGCTCCTCGGAGGAGTATGTTCCATTCTTACCCACTCGAGCCATAGCCTCTGACTGTTTTTGTGAATTTGCCTTCCCGGTTTGTTGGCCGGGCACCTGCTTTGGCTTTCCCATCGCTTTGCTGGTTGAAAATGATATCACTCAGTAGCTTTTGAGATTGGCTATCAGAATCTCTGTCTGCAAGTTCCACTTTGAAGCTTATTAAAGGGATACTGTAAACCCCACCGAGCCTCAAAGTGTCCCTAGTTTAAAAAGCATATTTTATAATTGTTAACATTCTATATAGACTGTTGATGCAGCTAGTAGTTTGAATCAGATCCTTTTTTTCTTTTAAAAAGTGAAAAAATTAGCACCCACCTTATTGGTGTTACCGCACCAAAACATCTTTGTGTACATTTTCTGGCCAGCTCCCACTGCCTCTTTCCTGGACTCAGGAAAACTCCCAACACAATCTAGCCACTGATTATGCAGTAGTAGAGGAGACTATTGTATCATGAGTCGCTGCACTGTTTGAGGGTGTTTCTAATGTTCAGGAAGCGTGCACTAAGAGTAATTCAATGATATGAGTACTGGCTGGGGCTCCCTCCCTCCCATCATGTTGTGACTCTTCTCTCCTCCCTTCAAACCCCTCCTACTCTCTCTCTCTGTAGCTCTAACCTCCGCCCCTCTAACTCTTCCATCCAGGCAGACCTCGGCTGGACAAGTTGCTCTCTCTTTCCACCTTCCCAAACTCTGGAACTCCCTCCCTGGCCCTATTCATTCTGCTACCATCATCCACTCCTTCTCCAGTCTTATACATGATTACTCCACCCCTCCTGTAACTGCCCCTGACCCCCCTGTTATTGTCCTCATACCTTCCTCTTCCTGGATCTCCACCCCCTTCTCTCCCCCACCACCCTGACTTTCATACTACATATCTCCCCCTCCACCTCCTCCCTCCTACCATTCCTCTACCTACCCATCCTAATTCTGGACCTCCCTTGTCTCCTTCCTATGATCTACCTTCTCTTTTCTCTCCCCCCCCCACTCTTCACTGTTTGCTAGACTACCCTTAGCCACTTGCACTAACTTGGTTCATCCCCTATTCTTGTAGGCAAATGTTACTTATTGCCATTGCTGCATTTTTCTGTAAAATAATCCCTATATATATGCTCTTTTACATTCTATGTATATTACTCGATGTTAATTTATGATATATTGTATAAATGTGTGCCTTAATATGAGTGTAATTTTTCTGTAAATATTTTTACACTGTATGGATATGTACTTCTCCCTCTGCCCTTTCTCCCAGGACACTTCTGGAAATGAGTTGCTTACAGCTCAGTATGTCTCTTCTGGTGAAACTTTTGAAATAAATAAATAAAATATGAAGCAAAACAAATCTGGGCATAGCTATACATTATCATTCATTTTGGTTCTAATAAGCAAGGAGGCAGATAAAACAACCAGCAACATCAATTAATTTTAGAGGAAGTAAGCAATCATAAAATGTGGGTTTTTACCCAAAAATAATATGATGTAGAAAAGGTTGACAGTGTCCCTTTAAGGGTAAATTAGATCCCCCAAAAAACGAGTGTGTCGGGAGAGCTTCTGAATTGCATCTTTCCTGGCTGGTTGCAAGCTCTGCCCCTCCCAGGGTCTTGTTGACATGCTGTATCCATGCCAGTTGGGCCCTGATGGTGTGAATTGCTGTGGTGGTAGCTCTGTCTCCTAGACCTGCCAGCTTAAAGCTCTTTTTCAACATCTCTTCTATTTTGCAGTCTGTGGGTTCTTTGAGACCCATGGCCCCTTCACATGGCAGGGCCATTTTCTTGTTCAGTGCCACTATCTGGGGATTGATGACTGGAGAAGTGCACCAGAGCTTCAATTTATCCTCTTGCAGTTGGTACATCTTTTTCAATGATCGGCATTCTGGGTTTCTTGCTGGGTCTGCTGCATCTCATTCTTTTATCATTATCTTGTCTATGGACTCCCATATGGTAATGGTGTCAGTCACCTTAGCTATGGGAAGTAGTGAGGGTATTAGCTTGGAATCTGTGTGGGGGGGTGATTCAAATCCCACTGTGGCCCTAATGTTGCACATTAAGTTGGGTCCTGGTCATAGAAGCACATCTTTGCCATTAGGGACTGAGGGTCCTGCTGCATGTCCAATTCCTCCCCTATGTTCTTGCAGGACTCATATCCTGAATCAGGGGCATTATTGTAAGGCTAAGGGTTTACTGGTGGAAGTATTACTGGAAGTGGTGGAGGACTGGCATCAGAAAGAGTGGGGGTTTTGTTGTATGGTCCCACTAGCTTTGCCAGTTTCTGCATCATTGCATGCATGAACTGGTGCTATATTTGTACTAATGCTGATATGCTTGCAGTGTCACTGCCGTCTCCCACTAAGTCTATAGGGAGAGGTGGGTTGCTGCTACTGCTTGTCCCTCAGATTCCTGGGAAGGGCCTGTTGTGTCACCAGAGTAGACCAGATCTGACATGTCCCTTGGATCATCAGAACAGGTGGAGCATCTAGGACAGGCATCTAATGGAAGTAGTGGCATCCTACAGGTGCCACATGCCTTTACTTTCACCATGGCATCTGCAGTGAGAGACAAAATAGGAGACAGCTGTTGAGTATCTGTTGTACCTTTTCACCTTAATAAATCATATATATATGTTAGTGTGCACTCCCCTAAGGCATTTAGCCATGGGCTTCAAAAGTCAATGTTGTTGTGATGATGGGACCTGTAGTCAGTGCTGTGTTGCCATCTTTAAATATGGCTGGCATGAATGGCTCAGTTAGTGTCACTACCTTTCTATGGAAGCGCTGTATTAGGCCATTTATAGTCTTGCCATGGTCCTTCAAGATGACCACCAGAAGTGACAATATTTAAGATGACCGCCAGAAGTGACGATACCTGCATCACCTCCTACAGTTGGGAGACATTACAATAGGGTTGGTGAAGGGCACTAGTGCTGTGGGGCTTATGTGTGACTGCCAGCCCATAGCCTGCTCAGAGTATATCAGTGCCTGTTGCTTGAAAAGGGCCAGGGGGCTGTAGCTGTAGGGACCGCCCTGATTATAGCCCCGGTGTTCCACTTTGGTGCTACTGTGAGCGATATGGTGACTGTGTACTATGCATGCGCATAATCGTGACAACACATATTGTGATGCTGATAATGCTATATTTGTTGCACATGCATGAAGCCTTGGGAGGAGAGCTGGCGATGTGCTTGGCAGGCTGTGCTGCTCGAACATAACAGATGTGCAGAAATGGGGGGGACTGGGTGCATTCCAGAGCAGGGATAGACAATGGTGATCTCATGCCAAACAGCCACCCTGTCTCCTCCTCTAATCAGACTCATATTATGGGTCTGAATACTGCTTATTCTGAAGCTCCAAATTAAAACAGATGAAGGCACCTTTGAGGAAAAGGCAAAGTATTTTATCTCTGCCACACTATCTCCGTCCAGCCCCTCTAATTACTCTAATGGGCAGAGATAGTAATGGCAGCAAAGGGGGTGGGAGAGGGAGGTTAGGTGCTTACATGTCAACATGGGCTGAATGGGTGAAAAGTGGATCCAAAGGATCACTGGAGCAGCAGGACAGGAGGCAGAGCTGAATGTCATTGTCTACCTGGGGACTAACAACCTGGCTTGGGACGGGGCTGGGATAGTTCAGGAGGGTCAAGGGAGCTGGGAAGGGGTCTTAGACAGGTAGCATGCTCAGTGGCTGTAGCTGAGATGCTGCCTGTCTATGATGGGGTGGGGAGGAGAGGGATTTTTGTACCAAGACCTTCAACTCATGGTTGAAGGAATGGTGCAGAGGGAAGGGCTTCAGCTACATGGGGGATAGGGGATCCATCTGGAGAGATAAAGGCTTTACGGGGTGATGACATGCATCCATCCAGGAGGGGAACTGCAGTCCTCAGTGGATGGTGTATATGTTACTTGTGCCTATAGTGGGCCTTACCCAGTTACCAAAGACTAAAATAAAATTAAAATTAAAACTAGGCAAGGGTGGTGGTGGAAGAAATCAGGGAGGCAGTAACTGCTCCCCCCATAGACTGAAGTACAAAGTAGGGAGAACCAGAGGTGAATGGAATCCCCCAGGGTGGAAATTAATAAAGGAAGCAGGGCAGTGTAAATGAAGGGGTATGGGAATGGAAACACTTAACAGAGAGGGAGGAAGGATAGAGGGTGAAAAGGAAAGAAGGGCATAGCAAGCAGAGGGATAACAAAATCTGAAAGGCCATGTGTGAATGCTGAAAGTCTAGGAAATAAGATTCTGGACCCAGAGGCCATAATGACAGAGGTTGGCCTGGATATTATGGCCGTTACCAAGTCATGGTGCACCAAAAACCATGACTGTGATATGTCCATACCAGACTGTACTAGATGGGACAGGATAGGAAGGAAGGGTGGGGGTGCAATGCTTTATGTGAGAGAAGGTGTAAAAGCAATGGAAATACAGGGAATACAGGGGGAGTAGAGGTACTGTGGGCCACCCTAGAGATGGGGAATGGAGCCTCAATTTGCACTGGTGTGATCTATAAATAAAGTTTCATTCATTCATTCATCTACAGACCTTCAGCACAGGGGGAGGAGGTACTGGTGGAAGGTATTGGTAAGATGACAGAAAAGGAGGAGGTGCTGTTGGTGGGGACTTCAGTCAGCTGGATGTAGAGTGAAACCTTCCAGATGTGGCTTCAGATAGAAGGAGGGACATCTTGGGCTTCCTGCAGGGGGCATTCTTCAGGCAACAAGTCAGTGGACCCACTCATGATGAGACAATACTATACCTGGTACTCACTAACAGGGACAGCATTGCAGATGTCAAGGTAGGAGGTCACCTGGGGAACAATGATCACTGTACAGTGTAGTTCAATATAAGGACAGCTGCAGAATCAGACCATACAAGAGCGATGGTTCTGGACTTCAGGCAGTCAGATTTTATAAAGATGGATGAATGCTTCAGGGATGAACTGGCAGGGGGGATGACCTGGGTTGGGTGAAGGAACAGTGGGTGAAGCTAAAAGGGCTATCGGGAAGGCAACACACCTCTGCATCAAGCAAGTGAGCAAAAGCAAGAGGAAGAAGAGAATACTATGGTTCTCAAAAGAAGTGGCAGAAAAGGTAAAGGCTAAAAGGGTAGCATTCAGAAGGTATAAGGAGTTGCAGAAGAAGGAAGACAGAGAGATGTATCAAGAGAAACAGGGTGAACAGTAAGGAGTGCAAAGGTGCAAACTGAAGAGAGAAAGAATAACCCAGGCGGTGATGAAGGGGGTCAAGACATTTTTATGGCTGCATGGGCAGAGCCCTGCAGGTGTTTTGGGATTGCTAGGAGAGAAAGAGAGGGGACTGACATGACATGATGACTGTGTTCTTCCCCTGAATGCTTTGGACCAGACATAATTGAAAACTCTCTGTGTTCTCTGGATTTATTGCAGTGACCTGCTTCCTTGATCCCTGCTAGGAATAGATTGAGCTATTTCACTGATGGACTGTGAGTTTCAGTTAGATAAATCAACTATCAGTTCCTTGCAAGCCACTTTTAGAGCCTTTTCAATAACTGTGCCCTTGGTTCTGGTCTGCATGGCTTTCCATCCAAACTGAAGCTGGACTGCAAGTTTCAGCAGAAAAAGAGTGTCCAACAGAGAACAAAGTCCAGCCATGCTCTCTCTCTCTCTCTCTCTCTCTCTCTCTCAAGCGTGCACACACACACACACACACACATTGTGACCCCACTCTTCTTTAATTGCTTGTTTATCTGTTACAAGAGTTGCCTTTTAAGAACCCAGAACAATATTAGACAGAAAAAAATACTTTTACACATCAGTATGACAGATTAGAGGAGCAATTAGTTAAGAAATACAACTAAAGAAATAAGGAAACATTCCTGAAATCCATAGGAGGCAATGGGTCAAATGTCACAGAATGGAATGTTCCTGCAGTAAATTATCTGATATTAAACAGCAAGTGCTTAGTAAAGATGTATACCTTAAAGAATGAAGGTTTTGGGCCCTTTGCTGCCTCTATAGTCATTCAGTTTACTGTTATTTGTTTATTTACTTACTTTTTCATCATTCTATTTTTATTTTGCCAACTGCTAGTGAAAAAAGAATACAATGGAATCCTTTGAAATGTATTATGAAGTCAGAAACTGTTTACTGGCAAGGTTTGCAGTGTATTTCAACGGGACACTGCAAATCTGTTTTCAGATTTTTATGTCTACTATGAAAATATTGTGGGCCAGATATTCAAACTGCGCCCAAAAAGTGCGCAACAGCAGGAGCAAGCACAAGTCAATTGCGCATATGCGCAACAGACGCGATATTCAAACATGGAGCAAGACAAACTGCGCAAGCAGCCAACGTCTGAATATTGCACAAACTGTGCCATAGCGCAACCAGGAAGGGGAAGCTGAGCAGAAATGATGCACCATAGCGCAACAAGGCTAGCCCAGCTGAGCAGTCCAGAGGTGCCATAGTGCAAGCAGAGCCCTCCCCCAGCAGAGCAATGGAACTGCACAACCAGGGAGGCAGGCTGGGGCCCACCTCCAGCCATGCCACATATGGGCACAGGAACACACTGCAGAACCAACAAGACACCCGCACACCCCAAGCACAGCATCACTGGGGGAGGCATGGATAATCCACTGGCCCATGGGGACAAGCCAACAAAGCACAGCAGGGCCAAGGACGCCTCAGCACAACCACTGGCAGGCTGAGACTGCCACACAGGGGTTGACAACCACAGTGCACATCAGCCCCCCCTTCTGCACAGCACACCCTGCACCGAGACCCCAAGACACCACCCATGTGCAGTGACTGTCACTGCAGTAAACACCATGCATCCCCCCCAGCACACTGCAACCTCATGTAGCACAGAACCATACAAGCCAGACCCACCCTGGGCACCCAGCAGTGGGTGGCAGCAGATGGCAAGACCAACTGAAAGTCACTCCCACACCGGAGACACCTCCCCATGCACACACACACATGCACACACGCGCACACACACACACACACACACACATACCCAGGACCATACCACCCCAGATGGCATGCACACCACTGCAACTGAGCAACCATAGTCAGCTGCAAATCAGAGACCACCACAGTATTCATAAAAATATATATATATATATATTGAAAAAGATATGTACAACACCAAGACCAATAACACAACTATATACAGATATGTACAAGACAAGGGGGTAGGGGTACAAGGTAGAGGTGGGTAAGGGTGAGGGTGAACAACTGGAGAGGGAAGGCAGGGTGGGAGGATGGGTGAAGTGGAAGGGGAAGCACATTCAGCGCCTGGCAGGCTGGTCTCCTGCTGCCTGTTGCTGTTCCCATCTCCTCCGTGTCTAGCAGGACCCATGGCTGCATGTCCTGAGGAGGTCCGGTCGCGACTGACACCCTCGCCAGCCGCTGGAGGGCACGGTCCATCCGGCGAGGATGCTGAGACCTAGGAAAAGAGAACACAGTCAATGGCTGTGACTGTCCACAACCCTGAACACCACCCATCCTGCAAGGCATATAGCCTAGTGCCCCGCACCTGTGATGGTATGCACCCACCCACAGTGACCATGCACATGACATGCCCAACCAGGCAGCAGCAGCTATGTGCACCACTGCACATACACACTGCCCATGTCCATCACAGCACAAACAAGGCTGTCAAGTGACGTGGCAATGTGGTGGGATGCCAGTTCCACAGCCATGTGCCCAGTGCATGCATGGACCACCAGTGACGCACACACAGACGTGCAGTGACACTGGACAGTGATGACTGTCACCTGTGTCGTGCATGGTTGTGCTGTCCATGGCTGGTGGTCATGCCACCCTCCAGCATGCAATAGCATCCATGATGTAATGACACTCACTCATCAAGCAGCTGTGGCTGCTGCTGCCACTGTGGCCCACCCTCACGCCTCCTCGCCGCCTCTCCTGGCCCTGCCACGGCCCTCCTCAGCCTGGGCCTGCATCCTCTCCACCAGGCCTGTGGGTGACAAATGTTGAGAAAAACATCAGTGTGACCCCAAAGCAGACTGCCCTGCCCCAGTGAGTGTGCCTGCCCACACAGCCAGACCCATGCATCTCACACCTGCACACACTGACACAGCCAACCATGGCACAGCCATCCCCCATGCACCACCACCAAAATACAGTCACACCCCTACGGAGAATACAGGTGCATAGATGGTACACCCACCTGGCCTAGACACAATGCCCCTCCTGGCACGTGACCTGAGGCATTGCAGCACGTCCGGCTCCCTCCTGTGGAGGTCACTAAATCTGTGCCTGCACTGCTCTGCAGACCGGCACAGCCCTGTGACCCTCACCAGGTCAGTGGCCACCTGCAGCCACACATGGGTGCGGGCCATGGTGAGGGGCTGATCACCAAACAGTGCCCCAAAGTGGGGCTCAACCAGGGCCACCAGATTGGCCACCTCCACCTGACTCCACTGGGGAGCTCTCCTGCATGCCATAATTGCGGTCGTACAGCAGGCAATATGGTACCCCGCAGCGCGGCAACCCCACATAGAAATGTTGCCCAATAGACCACCATAGGTTCCAATTGCGCTGTTTGTATAGCGCCGTCGGTTCACATAGCACTGTCACCAAACAGCGCAACAGAGCCGTACACATGGCAGCCGAACAGCGCCAGGGGGAAAAGGTTGGACACCAGGTCAGGGGTCTGTGACTCAAGGCCACGCACAGCGCCATCTGACGTCTACGCATCCTGCGCGACCGATCACCTGCGTGCCAGTGCCACAGTGGACTATTGTGCAGTAGTGCCACAGCGCCATATGGTGCCCAGTGCTGTAGCACCACTGGCACAATGGTGGCCATGGCCTGAATTGCCGATCGCGCACAGCATGTCATCAGTGCGGCAGACGCCTGCGTAAGCTACCTGGGCATGCGCAATGCAGTGTACCACACAGTCACAGATCTGCACCATTGGCTCAGCCGGCTCAACCGTATTGCGCAAAGTGCAACGGCGCGATATCCAGCCGACACATGCAAATCATCTGATCAGCCATTCAAAGGCGCAGTGGCATGATTTGCATCTCATTACAGTTGCTCCACTCCTAATTTGCATGCATTGCACTATAAATGTGCGACATTGGGCTGCGCTGGCCAGATTCGGTTACTGCAGGTGAGATGTGGGTTGCATGCTGTGTGATGCTCTGGACAATGGTCATGGGATAACGCTGTAGACTGCACAGTGACAGGTGTCCACTTCCACCCATACAGATCGCCATGACCGAGCAGAGCCAAGGTGAGGGTGAGGATGGTGGGCGGAGGAGGAGGCCCAACTTCACCACGGTGGAGACAGAGGCCCTCTTCCAGGCCTACCTGGAGGAGAAGCTACTACTGAGTGGACGGCGGGGCACCCCTCAGGCCCATGTGGCTGCATGGGAGGGGGTAGCTTGGGCAGTGAACCTGCACAGAAGCCACCAGCGCTCTGTGCAGGAATGCAAAAAGAAGATGGGGACAGACCGCAGGAGGGTGAAGGAGAAGGTGGCAGCCCTCAGGGTGGCACGTGCTGGCACTGGCGGGGGCCAGCCAGTGGTGGTGGAGCTGACCCTGGCTGAGGACCGACTGGCTGCATCAATGCAGCGGAGTGCTATTGAGGGCGTACCAGGAGGTGGATTCCAGACAGGTGGAAGCCCATCACTGCACGGTATGCCATGGTGGCGGTGTTGGGGGGGGAAGGTTGTTCACATGCACTCACATGTCCTCTCTTTCTGTTACAGATCCTGTTCATCTTCAGGGGATGGTGGTGGTGGGTCCAGGCACTGAGGAAGACCTGCTGGACATGGAGGAGAGTCCATCCACCTCTGTCACCAGCCAGCATGCACTGCACCAGCATGCAGCGGGCTGCCAACTCTGGTGTCGGTGAGTCAGGTGTGGGGGGTGCACAGCCTGTGTCTCAGCAGTCTGGCATGCAAGCATGCCAGCACACTGTGACTGTGGCTGTAGCACATACCTGCACCATTGATGATGCAAGGACTGCAATGGGCAGTGACATGTGTGTGTCCCATGACGGACACACAGCAGGCCAGCACGTGCCCCTGGGCCTAGCTGGTTCCAACGTGTGTGCCAGCATGCCGGCACAGTCCCAGGCTGTGCCTGTCAGCACTGGTGGGGCAGCACCAGTGGCTGTGCAGGTGTCTGGCACTGTTACGGCCACAGCAGTGGAACGAGTGGTCCCTGGGGCACAGCAGTTGGAGGGGCAGCAGCAGCAGTCACCCACCAGGTCTGGGGGTACAGTGTCCAGCGGTGGCACATGCCCACCACCCTTTGATATGCCCATTCCTGGTCCTGGTGAACAGCGCCCACCCTCAAGGGGTGTTGAGCATCAGGACCTTCCATCCTGGGGGACAGGATGCGTTGTGGCAGAGTACCCCTTTGAAAGCACACCCGCCTGCTGGGAATCAGTGCAGCAGCAAAGGCGGGGTTGCAGCGTCGTGGAGGCACTGTGTGTGGCTGTGGAGCGGCACAGCAGGGACTGTGCTCTGGACCGTGCAGAGATGGTCCATATGCGAATGGATGTGAACGCCGCCATTGACAGGCAGACCCAGGCATTGCTCGCTGTCGTGGCTGCATTGGGCACACAAGCAGGTGCTCCTGTACCGCGCACCCCACACAGTACGCTCTTCACTCCCCATTCCCAGCATTGTGTGACACCAAACCTGTCGAAGCTGGGTTCTGCTGTGGGCATCCCAAGCACCCCTGTGTGCAGGTATGTTTGACCTTACACCCCCCTGCGGACAGATGCCGCGATCGCACAGTGGGACCCTGGTGGTCCATCGGTGCCACCCCATGTGGCCCCTGCTCAGCCTGCCAGTGCTGTTGGGTCATGGCGGGACCGCCCACACATCCAGCAGTGGCTGTGGAATGGGAGCAACATGACTGACCTGTCTCCAGTCAGGCCCTGTCTGGTGCTGCCCTGTGTGCACTGTGCGTCATAGTGGGCAGTTCACTGGTGGGTGCCCTGACATCACGCCAACATACAGACCACCTGCACCATCCTGACTGCTGTCCACAGGTGCGTGTGCATGATGATCTCACCATTGTACTGTACACAAAGTGCAAGGGTGCCCAGCATCCAACACATGTACTTGGACAGTACAGGTGGTGGGTGTGGTCTGTGGATCTGTGTGTTGCCATGTCTGTTCCTGCTCTGCTGTGCATCTGCCCATGTATGCTTTGTGCCTGGTGTGTGTGTGTGTCCATATGACTGTTCGCCCCTCCCTGATGGTGTGTTTGTGTGCCTGGTCCCTTCCACTCCCTTGCCGTCATGCATCCTGGTGTGTTACTCTGTGTGCCTGTGGGTTGCTGCCAGGACAGTGTTGTTTGTACATGGCCCTTGACTTACCTGTGTCAGCATAATGCTCCTCCGTGATGGTGTCCCGGTGCAGCTGGGCCTGCTGGATCAGTCGGGGGTCCCGCCGTCCAAGGGGGGGCTGCTTATCACCATCATCACCGGTGCCGCTGGTGTCCCCATCACTGTCCCCCTCCTCGACTTGAATGACTATCCCACAGTCTTTGGCCATGTTGTGCAGGATACAACAGGCCAGGAATATCCCACAGGCCTTTGAGGGGCTGTACTGTAGGGCACCGCCGGAGGTGTCTAGGCATCGGAAGCATGCCTTGAGCATCCCAAACACCCGTTCAATGATGTTGCATGTTGCAGCATGCGCCTCATTATAGCGTTGCTGCAATGGGGTCATGGGGTGCCGGTATGGTGTGAACAGCCAGGGATGGAGTGGGTATCTGCTGTCACCTGTGTGGAGATGGTGGAGATGAGTATCATGTTCAGGTCCATATTGCCAATATCCCTGTGTGCCACTGCCATGGCACCTGTGGCATTCCCACCCTTGCCCCACGTTTGCAATTCCTACATGCATACTCACCCACTAGATGGCCTGTGGGGATGTCCCCACTCTCGAATCGATGGCACAGTGTGGACTGATACCATATAAAGGCATCATGCGCTCTGCCAGGTGTGTGGCACAGACATGATTATGCTCGAGTGGCATCACACACCACCTGGCAGTTGACACTGGAATAGCCCTTCCTGTTCCTATATGCAGCCCCATCGGGGCCAGGTGGCATGCGTATGGCCACATAGGTGCAGTCTATGGCCCCTAGCATGCCAGGCATACCTGCTACCCTGTTGAACTCCTGCATGTTTGCTGTACGCTCTGCTGCGGTGCTGTGGAAATGGATGTGCTCTGCAGCATGTGGCAGCAGTACGCTGAGGAATTGGGTGAGGATGCGTGATGTGGCTGACTGTGTGATGCCTGTGGTGTCCCCTGTCGGCCTCTGGAAGGTGCCCATGGTGAGCAGGCACATGCAGGCTGTCACCTTGGTCTCCACCGACAGAGCGTGACTCTACGTGAGGGTGCCTGCATCACATCACTGCACAGCTCACAGAGCTGTCTCAGTATTGCCCTGTTCAGGCGGTACCAGCCCCCGATCTCTACATCTGTGTACAGCTCTAAAGCTGATGCGGGCACGGTACTGCCTGTTGGGCGTGCCGACGGGGCCCTTCCACGGCCACGCCCCTGCAGCATGCATTCTCACCCCTCATTACAGCTTCCATGGAAGCTGGCACTGTCCATCTCCCTGGCTTGTGACCCCCCCAGCTGATGTTGCTCTGTTACCCCCGCTGTCCAGACTGCTACCTCCACTGCACCTGGTACACCTACTGGCCTCTGCACTCTGTGGCCCCATACACCTTCTCTTGCCCCTCTTCTGTCCTGTGCACTCCCTGGCCTGCACTGTTTGTTGCTCTGGCCTTCTCTGTCTCTCTGTCTCATGTGTCTTCCCTGTCGCGTTCTTGCGCCTCTTCCTTGAGCCTTTTATTTTGGCTCATTTCGCCTAGGCCACAACTTCGGCTGTTCCGCTTCTTGCACATTATGCAAGTCTTTGAATATCGTGATCGCGCTTTATGCATGGATCCAACTTCCGGTTGTGCATTTCATTTGCATTGCGCTGTTGCTCAGCCTGTTTTTGGTGGCGAACTGCCTCCTGCTCAAGATCGGCGAGAATGAGCAAGATTCGATTTGCGATGCGAACCCTATTGGCGCATGGCACAACCCTTTGGAATATCCGGCCCTGTATATTTAATAGAAATATGTGATTTTTGATAACCTGTGATTTTTTGTTATAATTTAGCATGTGAGATTTTCTTCATAACCAGATTTTGCTTGGGAAGAGGAAAGATAAGCTAATTATTGTTTTTGTTTTTTTTTAAATGTAAAATCATACAGATGGACCACAATAGTGCAAACATATAAAGGGCAAAGTTTGTTACTGAAAGAAGTATCTATTTATTTAGAAAAAGATAGAAACAAATATTTAGTTTCTTATTGAAATACATTGGGCTCCTAACTAGTTGACAATTTCTGACATAACAGTACCAGAATTCTATTGAATTCTTTTTTACTAACAGTCTGAAAAGTAAAGGCAAAAACCTACTTGTTTCACTGCACTAACACACATTCTGTTACAAAAGAAGAAAGTAGTTACCAACACATCGAAATACAATAGATAAAATAATAAAGTGTCTATTTCTTAGAAGTAAACACCTGCTCTTTTAATGCCTTTCTGAAAGTAAGTTGTGGAGTGTGTATATGTGTGTGTGTGTGTGTGTGTGTGTGTGTACTAGAAACAGCAGGTCTGCTGTATGAAATTACAGTCCATGAACTCATCACCCACTAGTTAAAATCAAACCTCTAACACACATAGTTCAATGAATTAGATAGAACCATCCCACATATAAACATATTAAAAATATGCAAGACCAATATCTGTCCATGTGTTGTTCCTGAAACAAGAAGGAAGCAGGAGCACAGATATGATATTAAAATAAAGCAGACCTCCTTCTGTACTGAGGTTACTCAGAAGTATTATGTATAGTCTCCTTAATCAGACTCCTATGCCTTTTTGCATCTGAGCAAATGACTTTAGTGACATGACTGTATTAGTTATCAACAGCTGTTCCTCCAAACATTGCATTACTGTAGCATATATCAGTAGACTTGTCATCCAAGTGAACCAATAAATGTATATATGAGTTAAGAAAAATGAAGAAGACTGAAAAACCAGTGGGCAATATTTCTCTAAGGCTGATCACTCCATCTTTGATCAGGTGCCATGTCACCCAACTGTGTTCAAGTAGTGCTTCTGAGCATTGCTCCCCAGTGCAGGCAGTCCCTTACCTTTCACCAGCACACAGTACACAAGCATGCTGGGTGCCATGTTACACTACTGTCCATGCATTGCTTCTGAGCATCGCTCCCCCGTGCAGGAAGTCCCTCTCCTTTCACCAGCATGCAGCACACCACCGTGATTGGTGCCATGTTGCCCCACTGTGTTCAAGCTGTACTTCTGAGTATCATTCCCATGTACAGGCAGTCACTGAAAATGAGATCCTGCACATTAACTGACCTATCCTGGGTAACTACATTACAAAAATGTATAAAAGCAGGACTCTAGTAAAAATTAGATTCTGCATTTTACATGTGCTAACTCTACTAAGTACACTGGAAAAATGTGTAAAAACAGGTCCCCACCAAAAATGAAATACTGTAGCTGCTCTGTCCTGCTAATGGCACTCACACCCTATGTTTGTGCACAGCATTTGCAACAGCTATGTGTATGTGTGTGTGTGTGCTTGTGTGTATGCGTGTGTGTGTTGTGCGTATTTTCAAGGGGGTGTGTATGTCCAGAACAAAAAACACTTTTCACTACATTACCTTGATGTTTATGGTTTTGTTTTGTTCTGCTATTGTGGTGTAAATGTGGGACTTTCACATTATCTGTTTATTTAGGTACAGTATGTAGTTAATGATTGTTTTCAAAAGTTTCACCAGGAAAAACTTATTGAGCTGAAACATAACTCATTTCCAGATGCATCACGTTGTGGGGGGGGGTGAGAGGTGCAAGAACAACATAGAACAATAACTTATACAATAAAATATCATTCAGAGATATAAAATAAGCAGTACAAATGAACATTAACAAGGTTCATCAGACAGGTCAAATTATAAGCAAATGTTTACAAAGACACAGCAGGGAATCTGTCCCATGGGCACAAGCAATAGTACTTTTCAAAAGTGTGGGCACCAGGGGATGGGGCAGTGAAGGAAGGAGCACAAATAGGGGGAGAAGACAGGAAAGTGTACACAAGTGAGGGAGGGAGAAGAGAGGGAGAAGGGTTGGTGAGGTGTGTGGAGGGGCAAGGAGGAGGAGAAAGAGGAGAAGATGGTAAATTGAGGAGTGTGGAAGGGCTATGACTAAAGGGCAGCCATAGAAGGCACCAGTGTGGTCATGCAGAAAGAAGGAAGAAAGTAAACTGAGGAGTGGGGAAGAACTATGACTCAAGGACAGGCACAGGAGGTAGAGGTGTGGTCATGAAGAAGAGAGGAGAGAGAGTGTTTGGAAGAGGCAGAATGAATGTTTAGAGGGAGAGAGTTCTAAAGTTTAGGAAAGCAGAAAGAGAAGGCAACCTGACCAGCGAAAGATTTTACATTATAGTAATACAACTAAGTTACACATTGATTTTATATCTCTGCTCCTGTATCAGTCATTCCCCTAGCTTTTATTTTGATAAGTTGCTAACTATTTTTGTTCTTTGGTCTATTCAATGACTTTTTGTTTGGTAACTTATTTTTGTCAATTTATTCTTAAGACATAATTGTCCTCTTTATCTTTGTTACATTTATTCAATTTTTATGGACTTTATATTCTGTATCTTTGTATCTGTTGTCTTCCCCCTTTCTCCTTCCCCAGGACACAGCTGTTACTAGCTCAGTTTGTCTTCCTTCATAAAACCTTTAAAAAAAATAAATATCCCACCACATTAATGTAGTAGCAGCCATTGTGGCTCTGACCAGAATTTGTTAAGGTATTCAAGCAAAAGGAGGAAGATCAGAAGTGGTATTTTAAGATTAAAAAGGGGAGAGGGGAACTGTGCAGAGGGGGGACAGGAAAAGTCAGACATCCTGAAGAAATACTTTTGTTCAGTGTTCACAGAGGAAGGAGATGGGGATAGTCCACTAAAAAGTAGCAGGAGCATTGGAGGGAGGGAGGGTGGATATTAGTTCATTTTCAGAGGAGAGTGTCCTGAAAGGACTTGCTAATCTGAAAGAGTACAAAGCAGTAGGGTCAGATGGGGTGCATTCAAGGGTATTGAGGGAGCTCAGGGAAGTACTGGCTGCACCTCTGAAAGTCCTATTTTTTTAACCCTACATTATTGATCAAAGGCCTATGGTACAAGCAGGTTTAAAAAAAACTTTACAGCAATTGACACAGGACAATGGAAACTCAACAGATTGTACAAGTAGAGCGTGACATCTGTAATTTGATAAAATTAGAAAAAGAGGAAAAACTTCAACAAAAAATAAATCAAAATAAAACTTGTCCAACAGGACATGGGTACAACCTTATGGGATGACAAGTACAGAGGTCACAGAAGACACTAGTAATTGTCAGAGGAGGCCAGGTTCAAAAGACAGTGTCAAGGTATTGTGGGTGGGGAGGAACCATGGCTACAAAACCCAATTAAAGGGTCAGAGCTCTTGAGAGGAAGAGTGGTCAGTTATGCAAAGGTCCCATGGACACCAGAATTCCAGAAATTGTTCCCGTTGAAAATGCAGCTTAGCATTAAGGCACTCCATTTCATGAATCTCATTCACCTTCTTAATCCAGGTGGAAACCTATGGGGAAACATTGGATAATGAGAGAAGAATAATTGAGAGTTCTATTTAGTAGCTTATTGGAAACAGGAATGGTCATAGAGGACTGAAGGAGGGTAGATGTAGCCTCATTTCACAAAGGTAGTAGCAGGTAAGAGGCTGGCAATTCAGGCTAGTCAGCCTGACATTGGTGGTGGGAAAGTTACTGGAGTCACTGCAGAAGGAAAAGAATATGGAATACCTTGAATGCAGTGGGATACATAACCTGAGGCAGCATGATTTCATGAGGGGAAGGGGTTCATATCAAAAGAATCTTCTAGATGTCTTTGACTGGGTGACCAACAAATTAGATCAGGGTGGAGCAGTGGACGTGGCCTACCTAGATTTCAGTAAGGCTTTTAGCTATGTTCCCCATAGAAGACTAGTAAGCATGCTAGGTAGTTTAAGAGTTGGTCCAAAGGTGGTAATCTTGGTAAGAAATTGGTTAGGGGATAGGAGACAGAGGGTGGTGATAAATGGAGTTCACTTACAGGAAGGGAGGGTGACCAATGGGGTGCCTCAGGGATCAGTGCTGGAAATGGTCCTCTTTAATGTCTTTATAGTGACATTGTAGAGGAACTGGAATGGAAGGTCTCACTCTTTGCAGATGAAACCAAAATCAACAATTTGAGTGGACACGCCAGGGGTGGTGGAAAGGATGAGCAGAGACCTGAGAGAATTTGTGGAGTGGTCAAAGGTATGGTGCAGCTGGGTTATTTCAACACAAAAAAAGTGCAAATTAATGCACTTGGGGCACAGAAACCCAGAGGCAGAGTACAAAATGGGAGGAATGGTACTGACAATCACTAAGCAGAAAAGAGACCTGGGAGTAATCATATTGGATGATCTAAAGGTGACCCGGCTCTGTGACAAGGCAGTTGGGAGGGCTAGTGGGATATTAGGGTGCATGGGGTATATCACCAGAACAAAGAGAGAGGATGGTATTACCTTTGTATAGATTACTAGTAAGACCCCACCTAGAGGACTGTCTCTAGTTCTGGAGACCACCCCTCCAGAAGGACATAGACAGAGTGGAGGTGACCCAGAAGATGTCAACTAAAATGGTGCAGAGTCTTCAACAGAAGCTTTATGAGGAGAATCTTAAGGACCTAAATAAGCACACCCTGGAAGAGAGGAAGGAGGGAGGATATGATAGAGACCTTTAAATAACTCACAGAGGTAAATAAGGTACAGGATTGAAGTATTTTTCTGAAAAAAAAAAGTTGCTCAAGGCAAGTGGGTATACTAAGAAGCTGGAGAGGGGTAGATTCAGGAGAGATGTGAGGAAGTACATCTTCATGGAAAGAGTCATGGATTCCTGGATCAGTCTTTCAGCAAAGACAGGGTGCAAAAACAGAGGTTGGATTTATGCCTGCATGGGATAGGCATAAGGGAATCTTAGGAAAAGGGAAGGGGGTGAGTGAATGGGCCAGAGATCAGGAAGGATCTGCAGTGATACTGTAGGCAGGGAAAACAGGCAAACTAGGTGGACCAATCAATTTGTATCTGCTGGCAAATTCTATTTTCCTTTTTCTATGGATGATCCATTCACTAAAATTACCACTAACAACTTAATCTGGTTCAAGGTCAGTTGGCATTCATCTGTATCCCCCTCCCTCAGGGTCTGAAAATAGGCAAGAATCTGTCTTTTGCACTTACCCGGTAAACAAAAATTAAATAAATAAATAAATAAAAATCCTGGTCTGCTAGCCGGATGCCGTTTGTGTGTTCAGTCACCCCTAAGCAATCTGATTCCAGTGGAACAATCCACAGCCTCTGTGCACTGTGTAGCATGTGATGTGACCACTGTAGCAGGGGTCACATGTGTGCACAGGCATGCTCAGTCAGAAAGTTGAGCATGGCAGGCAAACTGCATAAAAGGTGCTCACTTTAAAAGGAGTGAGACAGCATGCATCAGAAAAAGGGAAGCTAGTGAATATGTAGCAATATTGTTTTCCTTATTGTCTGCCCTGCCTATCTCAACACACATAATGCTTAGGTATGTTCCAATAGATAGGAACACCAGTTTAGAACAGAAAAGATAGAGTCAGAACTGGTGGAAAATGACAGACAAGCCTTAAACATTGACTGATTAGTAGTCGCACATCAAATGGTAAGGCATACCTTGAGTTTTGGGCAGCTTTTCTGAGACAATACAACAAACTCTTTGCCAAATAGTAGGAGCTGTGATCCTGTGCTTCAGCCTGGTCAAGTGCATATAAAAGAGTGGACTATTGAGACAGGGCAGGGCAGTGGTCAGCTTGGATTTCACCTTTGAAGTTACATGTGCATCAGGCAGCCTGTCAGGTGAACATAATCCATTTAGTAAGGATTGTGGAGTACCTCAGAGGTTACTTCCCACAATGGATGCACAAAGCTTGCAAACAATAAAGAATGGCATTTAGCCATCTTGAACCCCTTCATAAAGATAGAGATGGAGAAAGCTCAAGATATCTGTTGATATGCGTTCCTCTTAAAGGTGGAGTACCTCCATCGATAGACAAGTCAGACACTTACTGCCTCTCTTCACAGTTCTTTTTTGTTTCTGTAAAGGTGCAGAGTATGTTTAAGCATTTGTGGCTTTGACATCACAGTACTTATTGGGCATATAAAAGCATAGTTTATATTTTGTTTGAGAGTTTGAGGTTTGAATAAAATTTTAAACAGCATGTGATACAGTAGAGACAACTTGGGGGGTGGGTGGATATAATACATTAACAAAATGATCTTAAGGGCCTGATCAACAAATGACCCACACATGACCCACACCTGCATCAGCATCCACAGAGGGGGTGTACAGTATATATGAGCATGTAGCACACAGAGGTCCTGCTCCACACTTACAGAGACCTCTGCACATCCCAGCCCTTGCCTCTGCATCCAATCCCAGGCCACATGCATGGCTATGCAGGTGCTGAAATAGAAATAAAGCCAACACTCAAAAGGTCAGTGAAAAATTATTTTTACTTGGCTTAAATAATAAATTGACAGTGACGGTACAAAAAAATCATAGTGTCTTACAGTGCACAATGCATTTTGTAAATAAGGTCCAACCCACATCTGACCAGCCATGGATATGCAGGTGACCAAGATGGTGGGGCCATATATGTGCCCCATTTATGAACAAAGCTCTGCAGTGGGAATGGTCAGCAGGGGGACACCCCCCTCTGCCCAGCCTGAACTATATTGTTGGGGCCCAATCAATGCCCATCTGCATCCCTAGCCCTCAGACCCTTCATGATAGACTGGGGGCAGCACTGGCACTGGTCTGTGATGTTTTATACTATTCAGACATTCCAGGAGGGATATGGCAGTCCTTGGAGGACTGCCAGATCCCATCATAACCTACTTCATGCAGAGTCAGAGACTCACTGATGACCCAGCACAGGCATATCAATGGATGCTCTTAGTCTGGAATAACTCCACCCTCCCCTGTTGACCCCTGCCCCACATAGGGATCTACACTAGGAGAGTACAGTGAGCAGGGCTGTGGATGCAGTACATTGCAAACTGGCATCAGGATATGGAGAATCATGGCCAGGATATGCTCAATGTGTAGATCAGGCCCTATGTTTCATATACGTATCTTTTTCTCATACTTTATCACTTATGAAAATTACCATGAAAACAAGACCTTTGTCACATAGTCCTCTGCTCAGGCTCCTTGTCTACAAGGGACAACATAATCCTTTGCTTGTGACATTACAACTGTCTGAAGCTGAAAGGGGCTATGATGAGGATGGATCATGATGTAATAAAAAGAGGACTTATAATGTCCCTTGTAGACAAAGATCCAGAGCAGATGAGGACCAAGTGACAGCGAATCCCATATTCATGTCAATGTCTCTAATTATATAAGATATGAGGCAGTGTGGTCTAGTGGTTAGTTTACTGACTTAAGAACCAGGAGATCACAGGTTCAAACCACAGCAGAGCCATCTACTCACTGTGTGATGGTGGACTTCAGCAAATTACTTAATCTCCTAGTGCTGCTGCCCCCTCCCCAGCTGTGGAAATGGGAAAACATAGGAATCCACTGAAAATGAGATGCTGCACAATTCTTAGCTCAGATATTCTAGATTATTACTGTGTAAAAAATAAATAAACAATACGGGACAATGCAAGTTAAATAAGGAAATATTGGAATAACAAGTTAAATCATTTCTAGATATTATGTTTTTTAAATTTTTTACCGTGGTATATGGGCTGTTTTAATGTGTTTGGTATTCTTGATAACACTATAAATGATGTAGTATATATGGCAGCTCAGCTGGAACTACTGTACCTCACTTAAATGTCATTGTAGTGAAAAGGCCCATATGTTAGGTCCTCGCTACAGCTCCATTTATACTGACAAAGCTGTTACAGCCACTGTTGTACAGCACTTAAGGATGCCGGCTTCCACACTGGTGAACTGCACTGTGGGAGCCATCCTGCTAGGAGTGCCCTGGTGCACTGTGGTACTAAATTATCCTCAGGTAGTGATGTGCGAAGTGACCACTATTTACACTACGCTTGAATAACACCCACACCAGCTTAGTTCCTCTGTCTGGGAGAGGAGCAGAAGAGCCCTACCAGTTTGATACCTGCACAGTGGGCACTTACAAATATACAGCAGTGTGACTCTCCAAACCAGCTACACCAGTGTAGAAATGACCAGTGAAAACAAGGCTTATTAAGGTTCCTCTTAGGAAAGGAGCATTCTAGATGTTAGTGAAGTGTTCTTATAATTAGGGTGTTTGCAACTGACTTCAGTGTACTGTAACTAGTAGTTAAAGTATAGGCTCATTATATCAGAGGAAGAGAGAGAGAGAGAGAGGTAGGGAGGGAGGGAGAGAGAGAGAGAGAGAGACTGACTTATAATAGGGAGCCTTATAGTGAGTGACTGGTAGAGTGGACTTATACGTTCTCCTGGACAATGGATCGAGTACCAGATTTGTAACGCATCCCCAGGCATGTTTCCAATTTACATACCTGCAGTACAGGCACGCCACATTTTCGGTTTATTCCATTTTACAAAGTAGTACTCAGCTTCATCCACTGTGAAGGAAGTGTGTCATTATAATTAGATGCACACTGTGGTTAACTGAATGGCACAGTATGCTGGAGTTAGAGCCTTAAAATGAAAAGTAGGTTCATTTGAAATGTATATTCCAATATGGGTTTTTTATGTTCAAGTACTGTAGTGCCCCAAAGTACAGCATGGCAAGCTTGGGAGGGGGCCCTACAAAAAGCAGACCAGGGGTAGGGGCTCAGACCACTAGGGGGATGGGAACGGTTAATTCCCCCCACCTATGCCTATCCTATAAAGCAAGCCTGCTTTCTGGTAATTTTTCTTTTCTTTCTCTCTCCCCTCTCCCCCCCTTCCCTGGACTTTTCCTGCACTGGCCCTTTGTTCTATTCCTACCCTCCCTTCCTGCAGCCCAAGGCCAGCACCTAGGAGGGCCTCCAGCCATCCCACCAGGCTGGTGTAAGGCCCATAAATCAGCCTGGAAGAGCCGCCCCCAAGCCCAGGGACCAAATCCCCTGGCCAGAAGCCAGGATCACTCCCAGCCTAGAAAAGGGCTCCTCCACCGGCTACTGGGGAGTTGTTGACCAGGGTAGTTGACAACAGTGGAGAATGCAGAGGCACAGATGCCTGGAGGCTTACCTTAAGCTCAGATCTATGGCTCCATGGTCATTGCTCCTCTTCAGCCAGTGGTCCTCCAGGCTTCTGGCAGCAGCCAGTTCCATAGCGTGGGCTTCCCCATCTGGCTCCCTGTGTTCTTTTGTTTTTCTTTCTCCCTCATTTTTTTTTTTTGGGTTGTTATCCACATTGCTTCCCTCTATGCAGCTGCCCTTGCAGTTCCCCTTGTCCTCTCCCCTCCACTGGCTGGTTTCTGTGCTCTATTGTGTGTTCTTTTTTTTTTATTTGTCCTTTTTTGTTTCTTTTTTTTCCCCCTTCTCCTCTTTTCTTTTGTGAATCCCATCTGGTTTTCCCCTACTCTGCTCACCTTCAGAGCCCAGGAGGAACTTTCCCCCCAACTCCCTGACTGAGGCAGAGTCTTTCAGTGGTGTCCCTTTCACTCCCCATCCTCCTTCCCTTCCACAGTCACCACGCGCAGTAACAGTCCCTAAAGGGAGCTTCCTGTTCATGCTGCATCTGGGGAGATGGCTTTCTGGGACAGACTGAGGCATGCAGTGGTGATTTTGGTTTGAACAGCAACAAATGCCCCGGACCCTGTGGATCTGCCCCAGAAGCCTCAGGACCAACAGAAATGATGGGTGGGAGTGTAGCTCTCCAGTACCCCCTCAGGTACCACATCACACTCATTGGCAGCTGCAGGAGACCCAGGCCAGGTGGTGAGTAGGCTGTGATCCTGATTTTAAAGTATGTTGCACCACAGGCACTAATATGGGGAAAGGAAGTCCAGGGGTAAGTAGAGCACCCATGTGAAGGGAGAGAGGAGCACTGCAAGTCATAAGCCCCAGGGGGATAGGTTTGATGCCAAATCGGTGCCCTAGCAGAGAGAGGAGCGGGGGGTACAGTGGGCTGAGGGTGGGTCATTGGACTGGACCCCAGTAACAAATTTACACCAACAGCACAGGGGGTGGGGCCGGAAATGAAGCCCTCATGCTTATGCATGGGGGGTGTGCAGCTACACCTGGGCCTACTGCATAGCCAGGCCGCAGCCCCTCATCGATATTTAGGAGGGCAGGCCCAGGTGGTGAGTCCTCCTTCAGGCCAGAACAGGGAAATAAAAAAGAAAGCAAGGTCCAGCTCAGCCCATCTCGATTAAAACAGACAAAAACTCATTAAGGGAGTAGTTTGCCACCAATTTAAGCTCAAGAAAAATCAGAATAGGTAATTGGTAGGAACAGAGCCCACTCACCAAACAGTATACAATAATTTATTTTTACTTTTCTTTCAGCGTACTTTCTAGTATAGTCTTTTCTCAGTATGTACAGTGTATGTATAAACCATACATTTTGGATAATACTATTTTTTATCAGCGCATATCACTGTATCCCTGAGATTCTGTAAATTCTTACTAGAATAGATGCTTGTTATATTCTTTTTTTTTGCAATTTAATAAACTTTATTAAGTTTCAGTACACCAGACAAAAACAGACAGTGTTACAAGACAGTTATGATACCTGGTGTCAAGTATCCCCCCCCACCCCTCCTCCCCTCCCAGACCACACACCATTATGACTTTAAAACAGAGCCCAGGGTTCAGCCAGGACATCAGGGTTTCCAGGCCACCAGAAGGGCCTCTAGATTGCCCCAAATCGCCAAATAGGTTTTAATCTATCCTGCATAGAGCGATATGCCTTTCCAGTTGCAGAGCAAGCATAGTCTCCCTATACCATTCCAGTATGGCGGGGGTTGTCATCAACCCAATGTACCTCACAATAACCAACTAGCCACACGCCAAGATAAGTAAGATATGTGCTTCCTAACTCTAGGGTATCACTGGATGAATAACCTAACAGACACACCTCCGGGGTAAACAAAGATTCCAATCCTAAAATGGGATCGAGTGTTTCTCTAATAGATTGCCAGAATATTTGCACTTTGTGGCAAGTCCAGAGCATGTGGTAAAGAGAGCCCCTATCCTCCTTACACTTGCCACAAAGTGGTGTGGCCAGCCTCTCCTTTCCGGGAATGCTGTGAAGCAAAGAGTGGAAGAGTCTGAAAAATCAGGCTGTGCTTGCCTGCCAATCACCCCTGAAGCAGAATCAGCCTGTGGATTCACTGAGAAGGGCACAATGCCCCTTAAAGCATTCCTAGACCCAAAAAGTAATAGTGTGTGGTCGTATCCCATTTCCCCCAGCCCCTCCCCCTACCCACCTCCCCAATAACATCACCAACATTATCAACCCAGAAACCTCCAAAACCCCCCTTAGCAAACAAACCCCAGTTCAATATAACTGCACTCCAATCATCTGCATGCCACATGATGTTAACTACAAGCAACCTGGCATGGCTTCTCATCCCCCAAGGCTCCCCTCCCACCCAGCAACCATTTATATAAACAAAGATATGTAAACAACCTTAACATAACTTACATTTTCCTTATGCCCCATTAAGTTTGCCCTAAAGCAACAAAAACCAAAAAGGAAAAAGGGAAAAAACAACCCCCCTCAGGGGAGTCCTCTCTATTGTCCCTCCCTGAATCCACCAGAGGGAACCATGAGTACTAAATGTCTCTCTACTTCGAATTGGTATATAAGCCTGTAGTCTTTAAAAAAAAAAAAAAAAACAGGCGATCAGTCTTTTAACAAGGAGGTACTAGGTCCCGATTCAGTTCACAACCTCCTGGGTCGCTGAAATGCAGGAAACGTGCTAGCAGTCATGCGTAAGGCTCAGGAACTTACAAGACTTTAAGAGCTCTCTTTCCTCAACTAGGTCCATGCCAGTGGAGGCTAGCAATATCCCAAAACCGCAACTGGAAAAACCAAACACCTTTAATTGCCGATTTCCCTCATCCGATACCCAAGGCAATCAGGGATCAAACCAGGCGTGTTTCTCGGCTCCGATGAGCTACTTCCCCTGCAATAAATGCCAAACTTCAAAGCGTCTCCCTCCAACTGCCATTAAGTACAAAGCAATTATGCGATTTCATTCATTGCAACAGAAATATGGGCTACCGAATTTTCAGCTGAATTCCTGCTACTCTCTCATTTTTGCCATCTCAGTAAAACGAAGCAGAGAAATGAAGTTAAACAAAAACACTGTTGACAGTGACTCGGGGCTTATACCTTCCCTCACTTGAACAGATCAGGGAGAAGTCCTTTTAATTCTTCCAGAGCTTGTGCAGGGGAATCGAATGAGTGCCAACTATCTTCCAGCTTGACCAACAGGATTGCTGGGTATTTCACCCGAAGGGCTTTACCTGCTGCCAACAGCTTGGAGACTACCGGATGAAGCTCTTGCCTCCTCAGATGCACCGAATGCGGGAGATCCTGAGTAATACAGATTTTCCGATCTTCCCACATAACTTCCTTGATCTCTTTCACTCTGGATAGCACATGCTGCTTATCTTGATAATTTAATAATTTAAAGATAACTGGTCTGGGTGGCTGTCCAGCTGCTGGCATAGGGCGTAATGCTCGGTGAGCCCTCTCAATTATATAGTCTCCACCAGTCGGGGATGGCCCTGCAATTTTAGCACATAACTTTTGTAAAAAAGCAATTGGAGCATTCCCCTCTTCTTTCTCTGGCAAACTAACAATAACTAAGTTGTTTCGCCTACTACACCCTTCCAGGTCCTCAAGTTTATCTTCTAGTTTTTTAAGCCTGCAGACAAAGTTCGTAGTTTCCCTTCCAGATTTTTCTTGTATTTTCTCTAAGGATGAAATCCTCACTTCTGAGTCTCCCACTCTCGTAGAAAGCGAGGCAACCGAGCTCTTGATTGTTTGCAAGTCTCCGATATCATGGTGACCGCAGCCTGTAGCGGTTGCATAATTTCTAAAAATCTCTCTTCTGAGAGCGCTGATGCTGCTGAAGGCATCTTTTGTAGGCTAGCGGCTTGTGATTTAGGCCTCTTCATGGCCTTGTCTTTCTCGGGCGTGTGAGGGGGAGAGTGCCGTGGTGGCGCTTTTTTCATGTAGAATTCCATTCAGTCCTGAGCTAACAGGTTCTAAATGCGTTTCCCCAGTCAATGAGTACACAGCAGAGCAAACTTGAGTCGGAAATCTTATGCAAACCGACGAAATAGCAGGCAGGAAATGGAGCTCTAGGGACAAGCTGCTTCTGCTCAGGCTGCCATCACGTGACCTGCTTGTTATATTCTTTAACATCTGCCACCCGCCTTTTTCCAAGTGTCAGTGCCGATAATTAAACATTTTCCTTTCCGCTTCAATATTACCCTGCTGTTAAAGTTTTTTTTTCTCTTTATGTCTTTTAATATTTTTCTTCTGTTTACAAAGTTTTCCTAGGCCTTCTATGATCCACCGCTTTCTCTCAATGGTGGTCAGCACAGGGAAATCCCAGCTTTAGCTCAGGAAACTAAAGGGCCAGCATGTAATTTTCGGATGATCACTTCAGCACTTCCAGATTGCCTCAGCATTTTCCCTGGGACTGCCATACCTCCCCATAGGTCACCCCATTTCCCCTGGGCTGCTTGCTAGATGTTGGCATGCCTGTGAACTGTGGACATGACCAGAACTGCATTTTGTATTGGCCTCCACCCAGATCCTAGCTTTAGGTGGGCACTGCACCCCGCACTAAAGTGCATTCATCTACCACAGCCTCTTTCTCTGGGTTGCACCCTTGGATGGATGGCATCTGCCCCTAAAGGCTGAACTATTTTGCATCAGGGCCTAAACTGTTTCCCTCACAACAAACTGAAATTGAGAAGGTTACATTCATCCACTTAGCGGCTGAACTATCTTGCTTGAACTGTCTGCCCTACAACGAACTACAAGTGCCTGCACCAGTCCTTCCCCCCAAGAGCAAGCTGTTGTGCTTGGGGAACAGATGGGCTGCCCAGATACAGTTGTTCCACAACCTGAACTGCTACCTTGCAATGAACTGTGATTGTCTACACCCATCCTTCCCCTTAAATTGAACTGTTGTGCTGGGGAATGGATGGACTGACTACTCACTTTTGTCTATGACCACAACTGTTGCATATAGCCTGGCCCAGTGGGACACTTCAACTGAGACAGCATGTCAGAGGGCTGTACCCCCCCCAGTGTTACAGCCACCCAGAATTCAAGGCAGTCACCACCACATATGATACTGCCCCCGTCATGGAGTAAAAAAGGAAATTTTATTGTCAGAATAACATGGTAAATAATAAAATTTCCTTTTTTACTCCATGGCAGGGACAGTATCATATGTGGTGATGAGTGCCTTGAATTCTGGCTGACTGTAACATTTTTTTTTTCAAAGAGCACCACACTCCTTGTGCACACTCTGTCACAATCCCCCCCCAGTGTCCAGCTTCCATCCTCTATTTTGTTGACCAAGTTTCATTCGCTTCCTGCCAAGCTAGCCAATGCCTATGGATCCCTGCCATCCTGTACCCAAGAGTGCATCAGAATATGTCAAAGACTGCAGTAGCCAGAATTAGTGATAGCTAGTCCTGCTGTGTAGTCAGCCTAGGAGCCAACTGGGCTCAGGGTAGTGAGGTTCCCTGCCAGTACGGTGGTTAGGGAGTTGACACATTATTATTTGGTTTTCTTCTAGATCACTGTAGTGCTCCCTTCTTTGGCTGGGTGACAACCCATCAGTGACCTTCCAAAGGACCATCTACAGCAGCAGAAGGACAGCTCCATGACCACCCTTCATCTTCTGCCTCTTTAACTTCTGGACCAGCCTTCATCTTTTTCATCTTTGGCCTCTCCAGCTCCACGCATCAACCATTGTTTTCCAACTCCTTCTGCCAGCCAATGAGACAGATCAGCCAACTAGATGCTGTACTGCCGTCAGGCTGGAGCATAGCTAGTCATCACTATTTCCCCATCGAAAAGACTGTTCCTAACCATAAACTGCTAAATCATTGACTGTTCTTTATAACAAACTGCTAAACTGCTAATTGCCCTGGCCAGAGTGTCTAGTTATTGTATAGACTCTAGAGTGCTAGCTTCAGCATCTGCAGATGTAGGGTTCTAGATGGCCCTCATAGAGTATTAGTTTCATATATCACAGTTTTATGCTATGACAATGGATGTAATTGCAGTTTTATGTTACGACTGTGCACATAACTGATTATTTGCCAGTGTGACACAAATGGCTGTAGTAGTAATGCTGTCTTATTGCATCTGGAAAGTTGTGCCTGCCTCTCCTTGGAAGAAGAGATGAACACCACTCCTTATCCGATCACCACTGGCAAATAACTGTGTCTCCTAGACAGGAGATTGTGCTTAGAAGTGTGACCAGCTTGCTCACATTAGAGGCCATGTCAGGTTGTTTGCAAGAGTGGTCACAGTTGTCTTTTTTGCATAAACTAGAGTTTCCACCTTGTTTGCACTGCCCTAATGGGTTGTATTCAAACTCTGTGCTTGCAAAGATTGCATTTTGCCTGTTTGAATATACCTACTTCCAGAACTATTCACTAATTTGTCAGTGCCAAACTGACATTGTGAGTACATTTGTAAGTGCTACTGATATGCTTTTCCAGAGTTGGACTGGCCTACTTGGATACCCAGATATTTCTAGGTGTGTTCCCCTCTGTTGGGTACCTGGCCACCTTCTGAACTCTGAGCATCTTTGTACTTGTCATCTATTTTCTAATTAAATGTGGTTGTTTGGGCACTGCAAGTAAATTTAAGATGCAAACACAGAGCTAGTGTAATGTAGTGTAGTATAGTGTAATGTAGTGTAGACAAAGACTGGTGGACATCCTATACCTAGATTTCAGTAAGGCATTTGACTCGGTATCCTATATCGGGTTGTTAACAAAGTTGGGGGGATGGGGTGGGAGGACAGTTGCTTAGATGGGTTGAAAATTGGATAACGGGGTGAACACAGAGAGTAGTGGTTGGTGGGATAGTCTGTTCCCCTAGGAAGGTCTTCAGTGGGGTTTCCCAGGGTTTGCTACTGGGGCCACTCCTGTTCAATGCCTATGTCTCTGATATGGGGGGGTTAGGAGTAGGTTGAGCCTCTTTGCGGATGACTCAAAACTGGGAGCACTGGCAGATGGGGATGAAGTGAGAGAGACAGTCCAGAGGGACCTGGATAACGTGGAGGGGTGATCAAGGATATGGGGACTGAGGTTTAATCCAGGGAAGTGTAAGGTGTGCATCTGGATGTCAAAAACCCAGGTCATGTATATACCCTGGGGGATCTTACTGCAAGCCACAATGAGTGAAAGGGACCTGGGGGTGGTGGTAGACATCAAAATGAATAACACTGAAAACTGCAGAAGATCTGCAGCAAAAGCAAACAGGATTCTGGGCTGCATAGCCAGGGGAATTACGTCCAGGAGGAGGGAGGTGATCCTCCCTCTGTATAATGTCTTGGTCAGGCCACATCTTGAGTACTGCATACAGTTCTGGAGACCTTACCTCAAGAAGGACATAGCACTGCTATAGAGGGTCCAGAGGAGGGCAACCAGGATGATTCAGAGCATGAGAGAAAGGACCTATGAGGAAAGGCTGGAAGAACTTGGGCTGTACTCACTGGAGGAGAGGAGAGATGGAGGACATGATAGGGGTCTTCAAATATGTGAAAGGGATAAACAGGGGCAGAGCCAAAGAAATGTTCAGGCTAAAGAAAGGGGGCACACCCAGGGGGCATGAATGGAAGCTGGAGGGGAAAATTACAGGGGAAAATGTAGAAGGCATTACTTCACTGAGAGGGTGGTGGGACCATGGAAAGCACTGCCCGGGAGTCTGTTGGAGGAGGGCACAGTGGAAGGCTTCAAGAGGGAGTGGGACAGGTGCATGGGTAAACTGAAGCTGAAGATGACCCTCTCAGGGGTTGGGGGGTGGGAGAGCGAGCACCCAATAGGGGCTGCCTACTGAGCAGACACTAAAGACTGTCAGACCTATTCTGCTGGCTTTGAGTATGTTAGTTATATAAAAGTTTACTGGTAACAAGGCATACCTCAGTAGGTGCGGTACTGAGTGTGGTACTGAGGAATGCCTTGTTAGCATCAGTAAGCGGTAAGCAGTAAGTAGGTGTTAGTGGTATGCCGAGTCCTTAATGAATTGATTTCCTCAGTGTCAGCAGCTTGAATGCACCAGGTGGTGCTGTTCGAGTAACATTTGCAGTTGTATGTTATAAATTTCCAGCAGGTGTCTCCACAGTCTTTCCATTCTCTCCTGTTGTAATTAACATCAATAGTCCCAAAACTAAAAGTCATTTAATCACCTGGAAACCACACCTCCACAATCATTACTGTGTTACCTACTCCCCCATATATCTCTTTTCTCAGTGGTAGTTCCACTTTGCCCTTTCATTAATATTATGTGCTGACACCAACACCCAGAGCACACTGTCACTCAGCCCTTTCCTGCATTATCTCTTGTTGCTCAACTGCATATAGCACATAGCTCCCTTGGCAAAAGACCACTTCATCTTACCTTTGATTGTTACCTACTTTGAATAGAGTGGGTTTCAGAACTGCAGACTACCTACAGATATCTCTGCTGGTGACACTCTCCAGCTCCATGGCCCTTATGCTCCAGGGTACCAAATGCTTCGGCATCATTGGTCCAATAGGACTGCCACCACACCATTCACTATTAACAGTCATGTCACTCTGCCCATCTATACAATGGTGCTGACTTTGGCTGCCTGCTTACCCATCCTCCCTTACCCTCAGCCACACAGAAACTACAAAAACATTTTTTGTTTATATAAACAGACCCATCTGAAAGATTCACATAAAATTAATTAACTCAGAAATAAAAACAGACCCATTGATAACCCTTTGAACTTAGTGCCATTTCACAACTGCTCCAGTGTTTCTGTCTAACTTCTCAGAATGGACTAAGTTTAAAAGAACCTGATTGCTATGTGTGATTTGCTGCCAGCAGTCACATAACTCTGACCATCTTGCAACCTGCTTATCCATCCCGTAGTCTTAAACAATACCTCCCACCCTCTTTTGGGAACATCCTTACATTCACCCACACAAAACCCACAGTTAAATATCTGTATCAACTCATAATCTTGGAGGGAAGGGAAATTTTGAATTGGTCTCTTCAGAGGAGCCACATCTATGAGGAGAGAAAGTATATATTGTAAAGCACCATAACAAAAAAGAACATAAAAAGCCATAAAAAAAATAAAACAAAATACTCAAATTCATGTATACAGTAAACATTATCGTGGCTAAAAAACATATATCTGTCTATTAAAATTTGGTCCTGCATCATAAATTGCCCAATGTGCCATAGATCAGTTCACTGGGGACAAAGTTACAGAGGGGCTAAAAAAGTAAAATTCTCAGTTTTTAAGACTTTTTTTGCTCTCCAATAACAGAAAAAATATGAAGATTTGAAACCTGAAACTTTCAGGTTTGATACAGTTTGGCTCAAGGTATGTGCTTTTGTGGCTTTTATATCTCACACTTCAGTACTTTTTAAATTATTTAAGTTAAAAGTTCCATTTATGAGCATGTGCAGTTTAAAAAATCAACATTTCTATAGACAGCTGTTTTTTTCACATCAACAGCACATTGCACTATATGACACAGCTGTCCTTTACTAAAGAACAGCTGTGTCATATAGTGCACTGGGCTGTTGACATGACTCATATGTCAGGGATGTGGCTACTGTCATTGTAGTCCCGCCATCCTGACTGTGCAGTGCCATCTTGTCTGCACCCCACAGGCCCCAAACCCTGGTGGCAGTTTTTGTTTATTTATTTATTTTAGTTTTTGTATAATCTGAGACTGGGATGCCCACCCCTGGTGTCAGATCCCCCCCACAGTCCATTGTTTTAATATACTTGCCAACACTGGGGCGCCCAGGCCCCATGTCAGCATATACAAGTACCCCCCAGTACTATGGGACACTGGGGAGCCCACCGTGAGTGTCCCAAGATAGTTTTATTTAATATTTTTTATCATCCAACACCGGGATGCCCACCCCCAGTGTCAGATGCCCTCTCCTGAAGCCCCTTGTTTATTGTGCTGACATCGGGGGCCCAATCCCTGTGTTGACATTTCAACCCCCCAGCAGTGTGGGACACTGTGGAGCCTACCCCCAGTGTCCTGAAATAGTTCATTTACTGTTATTGTATCTGCAAAAAAGAAAACCTTACGTATTTTTTCTTTTTCTTAACCTGAAAAAAGAAAACCATCCCTTGTCATTGCAGCCATCTACCTACCCCAACCCTTCCACTGAGTACCTACCACACCACCTCCCTTACCCTATGCTTACCTCTGGAGGTCATAAGCTGTCATCTTCTGTGGACCGGGACATGTCTGCACTCTTCAAAGTCAGACTGCAAACTGAGGACTAAAGTTAAGTGCTGTATAATGTATTTCAATGGCATTTTGAACTTATGTTCAATAACTTTGTCATTTTTTGGAATTGTTACACCAAATTTTCAACATGGACTTTTTGGGACCCCACCTCATGATCGCTGTCACTGTCATTTCACTAATCAGGCCCGGCAAGTGATTTCACAGTCACTGTGCAAAATCACCTTATGGGACTGAATAATGAAATTTCACTGCCAGTGTTCATTAGGTGGAGTCACAAAAAGGCCATGTTAAAGGTTTGGTGAAAAAATTCCTAAAAACGGCCGAGTTACATGCGTTCATTGAAATTTTTCTATGCACGTGCATAATTTTGGGAATTTTCAACATTCCGACACAGAATTTTCAGCATGGCCATATTTTCACACCACCTCATGAACAGTACAGCTGTCATTTCTTACATCCTGTCTGAAACATTTTTTTGCTTTTGCACCTGTGGCATGGAATGGTGTTTTGGCACGGATTTGAAATTTTTCACCTATGGGTTTTATGAGGTGGGGTCATAAGAAGACTATGTTAAAAGTTTGGGATCAAAATACTAAAAAGCAAATAATTTATTGAATAACATTGTTTGCAGGGATGTCCCTTGCACCACTAGGGTACACGCTGCCTTACTGTGCTAGTGAGCTGAGTTCAGGTGTGAATTCAGTGAGCTGTTTTACTGGGAAAAGGCTGATGGGGAAGGTGGTGCAGCATGGAGCACCAGCACCAGCCTGGGTAGGGACAGAGCAGCGCAGATACCACATCCCGTGGTGGGTCATGGAACCTCACCCACAAAGTATCAACATGTGTGCCAGGGCATGCTGGGCACATGCACTGGATCAGGAGTGTCTCCAGTATTATATTTATCTCATTTTGCACAGGTCCCAAAGGGACCTGCACAAATGAGAATACAATTCCACTATCAGGAAAAAAAAGGAAATTAATTGCAAAAAAATATGTTAATGCAGGCATTAGGATTGTAGAACCCAAAACACACAAAGAAGGGAAAAAAATGAGGGATTTGGGTCTCTTGAGTATTGGCCAATTAGTAGTGTGGTTTTACTTGAGCTATCAACCCTAGTGTTCACCCCTTCCCCTGATCAGATGAGGTAAAATGTGATGTCTTCAAGCAGGGCTCATAGGGACCTGCATGAAGAAAGCTCTGACAGATTATATCTTGACCATACTGTATCACTATGAGGCATGAGGCTGGAGCTGTATCTTATGCTTTGGACAGGAGGCTATGGGCTGGGGAAGGGGGTGGGCATTAGATTTGATGACCCCAAGTAAGACCCCACCACTGATTCACCAATAATCACTACACTGGAGTTTTCATGATAACTCAATTTATTAGTTCTGTGAATGGCAGTCTTGTGAAGTGTTTTGCAACAAAACATTTGCTAACACGACAGTTAATCAACCTTTATTATTCATAGTACATTTAATGTACATAATATGATGAAATCCTGAATTGGAAATCAGTTAAAACACCTGTGGCAGTATTTTTGTAATTCAGGAAAAGACATGCAGGTACTATTGACCGTGCTGCACCTATGAAGTGCAAATGCAAATGTATACTGTACATGTATGTGCATTATAGTACCCCATCATTTGAGCACTACCAGAATAGCGCTGCACTATACGGCGCTAGTCTGGTAAGCGCTCACATGGACAGCGATTATGGATTTACAGTGCATGCTGTAACTGCTTCCCTGGTCGCTGTCCATGGTCCTGTAGACAGGACAAACATGCCAGGAGGCTGGCTGAGCTGCTCCTGTGATATGGTGGGTTGGGGCATTGAGCAACTTGCCTAGCAGTAGTGGAGACCAGGGTTCTAATCCTGGTCTCCCATAGTTTTAGCACAGTGCGGGGGACTTTAACTTTTTTTAAATGGGGCAGTAATGGCACCAAACTTTTTAACTTTACCCAGGATCTGCTCCCCCTCGGAGTGAGAATCCTAATTATGGGGGGTGTGGGGGTAGAGCCCCCCATGTTGGGGAGTGCGGGAAGCATAGCCCCCCTGCAAAAAAGAAATCGGTGCCTAAATTGCGGCACTGTGGTTGGTGGTGCTGTTATTGTATGCACTCACCTGACCCAGTGCCATGTGTTACATGTTTAGGTCAATCAATTTCTTTCATGCACCAATGCACTTTGTTCCAGATCCATGGCACAGGGTAACTGACTACATTAGTCTTTCATCGTCGCAGTTGAAGAATGGGACGTTCACAAAGCATATTATTATTTCAGATCGTGACTTAGCTGGCTGTCATATAGTGTATCAACAGTTAAAAAAGAGAGCTATTGTCTTGAGACACACAGATGAAACTTGCAAAACACATTTGTATAAAAAAAGAGGTTGTCACTAATAATAGAAACGATGGACAGATAATCAAATTGAGTAACAGTTAATTGAGTCAAGACAATTACTGAGCATTGTGGAATCTCACACTTACAGGAAGGCAAACAGAGACACCAGTTGAACCGGTTAAAAACATTCCAATATTATTATTATTTTTTTTTTTTTTTACAGAGGGTGGTAAACTTATGACATTTAATACCAGAACATCATAGACAACAGTAGTACAGATATGTTTAAAAAAATCTGGCAAATATGTTGACTGATCCAAAATGTGAGATGGCTTTCATTAGCAGCTGGCACTTCCACAGCTGCAACTAGTGGCAACTTTGAATCAATGAACAGACAGCAACTAGATTTGAAATGCTGTGTCTCTGATGCAGTTGCTGTATCTCTCATAGTCAACAATTCATCTGAGGTTAAAGCTCCTACATCAGCTCTGTCAGAGCATCCGCCTACATCACTGTTTGCTCATTGAGACACGAAAGTACTATGTTTGTTGTGCGTAATTGAGATTGTACAGTGGAGGTGGTAAACTGGTCCTGGTTTAAACGGGTCACAGCAAGCAAGATGATTATGATGTTTACTACTAAATGTTTGAAATGCCTATGCTCTACCCCCAGCACAACTCCACTCCCTATGTTTGGCATATGGTATATGAGCCTCATCATTCCCATTCTGACCACATGCCACCCTAGATCAGTGATGTTAACATGTGTCAGCAGCAGAACTTAAATGTACCCTTCTTACTTTGCTGCATTGGAATAAATGTGGAGAAAGAGTGTGCACTAATAATGCCCCAGTACCTTCATAAGTATGCATGCTTTGTGGATGGCCCCAGTGGCACTTTTCACTCAAGAAAGATCAACACTGAATACAATGACCAGACATTATTTCTGCAGAGAGGAAAAAATAGATTTTTGATACTAGCATCAGTGGCTGTGAAAAGGGCTAAAATGGAATCAAGGATGGGCACGGACAGTACACTGAAGGAAGGTAGTGGAGGGATAATTTATACAGGACTGGTGCCAGGACAGGGAAGGGATGGGCATGGACAGCACACAGAGGGAGGGAGTGGGAGGGGTAATTTAAAACCCATTCTACCCATTAGCACCATATGGCATCAGAACCATTCACTGCTTAACCTGACCCAAAATGGTAGCATCAGATAGAGTGAGTTAAACAGGACTGGTGCCCGGACAGGGAACCATCAGGATTGACACAGCCTGCAGACTTGTACTCATGGTGGCAGCAGTAATTCCACCCTCCAGTACACGAGTAAGCTCAGAGCATATAAATTAAAACCAGTTTTACATCTCAAGTATAGTGCCAGACAAGCAGCTTGAGTATAGCTGAGGATTATTAAATATTCATTTAGTAGCTCTTCATGAGGTGCTATTAATAATAATACAAAGAACATTAGTGCGCAAGCACTAAGGCAAGGGAAGGGTTACCCCAAAGGGCATTGGCTGGGAAGCCAAGTTTCAAAGAAATACAAAATCACACATACCCCCATAATGCAAAGCATCATGGGCTGCATATGCAAATCACCACAAAATATTATGCTGGTTCAACCTAAAGCAGAAATGCATGATGCTGAAAAGCCTCTCACACAGTCTGAAAAGGGTGCCAACAGAAGGCACAGACCATGTTTCGTCCTACCAGGACTCATCAGTGTGCCTCATCTGTATGACACCCTAGTGGAATGAACCAGCTACCCTAAGTTGGTCTATCTAGGTTAGGCTGTGGTAAGCCAATAAAAACAAAAGACAAGCTAAAACACAAAGAACCTTAGTGTGCAAGCACTAAGGCAAGGGTTACCCCAAAGGGCATTGGCTGGCAAGTCAAGTTTAAAACAAATACAAACTCACACATGCCCCTATAATGCAAAGAATCATGGGCTGTATATACAAATCACTGCAAAATATTATGCTGGTTCAACTTTAGGCAGGAATGCATGGTGCCAAAAGGCCTCTGACACAGTCTGCAAAGGGTGCCAACAGAAGGCACAGAATGTGTTTCATCCTACCAGGACTCATCAGTGTGCCTCATTTGTATGACACCCCAGTGGAATGAACCAGCTACCCTAAGTTGGTCTAGACTAGTTTAGGGTAGCCGGTTCATTCCACTGGGGTGTCATACAGAAGAGGCACACTGATGAGTCTTGGTAGGATAAAACACATATCTGTGCCTTCTGTTGGCACCCTTTGCAGACTGTGTGAGAGGCCTTTCGGCATCATGCATTTCTACTTAAAGTTGAACCAGCATAATACTTTGTTGTGATTTGCATATGCAGCCCATGATACTTTGCATTATGAGGGTATGAGTAATTTTGTATTTCATTAATAATAATATATGTATATGAAAATTAAACAGTAATAACAACTATATAAAAACATCAATTCTTAATAATAATGCAATGTCCTTCTACTAGTTACAATAATAGTTACAATTCCCATTTCATCTCTGCTTTCCCAAGTCCATTATAAGAAGGTTAAAAGTCCTGTGCAAGTAAAAAGCTTCTGGTATTCCACTGACCACTAGTAGTTTATATGGTAAGACCTGAATATATTGGCAAATATGAAAGTCACAAATTACTTTGCCCCATATGCTACTGTATATAAATTAAAGAGCACCTCCTGTTATTTTTATTCCTTTCTAATAGGGAGTTCAGTGCCAAATACCGTACGTGCCAGTAGTAAGTAAGGGCTGTGATACAGTAGCTCTTGTATGTTTGTCAGGAAGGCCTCGTCATCTGAATGTTCGATGGATTGGAGAAGCAACAATAAAATGACATTTTTTCATTCTCCTTAGTTAAGCACAAAGGGCATCTAGCATTTGGTTCCACTTTTTAAATGCTTTTTGGGTCCTCACTTGTGCAAACGGCTCTAGTATATACAAGGATTTGAATTACTTCAACTAAAAAAAGCAATGAGCTACCCTTAGATATCATCAGGGACTCATGGTCAGAATGGCATCTTCAGGCAGAGCACATATAACATCCAGAGTTAAAGCAGCAGTGCATGATAGCACATCTGCAAGCTGAGGTTTTTATGCTGTCAGGCATCATTTTTTCTTATTCTTTGTATACATCTCATTATCATCTGTTGTCCTTATTAGAGGTTATGAGTGTTGTTTTTCTTCAAGCATCACTCACAGACTCAAATGAGGATCACCATTTGTAAATATTAGAGCTGAGCCATTTCTGATGCATGTGCAATTTGTGTGGCTTGTGCATAGTACTTAGTGGCCAGTTATGCAGTATGCACAGATTCTGCATGTCTTAGGATGTATGTTCACATCTGACAACATTAAACACACTACACATTCATGCCTGATAGATTTTGTCAGCTGAGATTAAGATTCTCATGCCTGGAGACTTTTGTGGTGAACAGCACAGTTTGAAAGACTGAGGCACAACTTTCAGTGTTACAGGATAGTATATAGTGGTAGCCAATGATGATGTGGGCGCCTATACTAGGGCGCCATCCGAAACGGAGATGGGTTATGGGCGAATGCCGAAGAGGCGATGGAGAGGGTAGGGTGACCGGATGTGGGGGTTGGGCAAATGTGGAGACAGGATGTCACTATATGTACATGCACCAGGGGGCAAGCACGGCGAGCATGGGCTGGGAGGGGGTGGAGGGGATATAGGGGGTGATGCTGCAGTGGGTTGCTGAGATGCACCGTGGCATCAGGGGTTGGCCTGCAGTTGCAGTGGGTGAGGTACTGGGTTTCGGACCAGGCGCTGGTGCAATTTTATTGCGCCTGGCCCAAAACTATGTTTTTTCATGCTTTCACCCCCCTGACATGCACCCCCTGGAGTTGAGAATCCTTTAGTAGGGGGATGTGGGGGGGGTGCAGCACCCCACAGAAAGCTTTAAACCTAAGTCTCCAGCACCGTTCTTCCATGCGCCAAGGATGTCAGAGTGGCGAAAATAATTTTCACCGCTCTGACATCGCGATAATATGGCTCACCATTTGGTAGTCACCGTTATCAAATAGAACCATATATAGTAGTAGTAGTAGAGTTTATCTATTTTGGATGCCCTTCCCTGTAGGTTCAGGGTGCCCTTACAACAAAATATACAAATACACAAAGACAGCAATGAAGGACAATCAGCACACAATGCATAAAGAGTTACACAAACCCATTAAAAATCTAAAAACAGACTGATTCTCAGGCTGTCTGATGGTCCCAAAATACACTCCTCAGGTTCCAAAGGCCTGCTTAAACAGGAAGGTATTTCGATGTTTTTTGAAGAACTCTACAGATGGTGCCTCCCAGAGGTACCCCAACAATGGGTTCCAGAGGACTGGGGTTGCCACTTCAAATGTCTGGTCCCCGGAAGATTTTAACCTAGCTTGGGGACCTCCAGGAGGGCCTCTCCAGCCAATCTGAGAGCGAGAGCGTGTAGGGATGCAGGAGCTCCTTCAACTAGCCTGGACCCAACCCATGTAGGGCCTTGTAGGTCAAAAGACCTACTTTAAAGGTGATGCACCAACGCACCAGCAGCCAATGCAGTTCACGCAGCACCGGTGTAATGTGACTGAACCTCGAGTGTCCAGTCAGCCACTGGTCCACTGCATTCCACAGAAGCTGTAGGCACCACATCACACCTCTTCTGACCCTGAGATAGTGTGCATTACAGTAGTCAAACCTCAAGGTGACGAAGGCATATACTAGAGTAAAAAGTGAATTCACCTGCTCTATCAGCTGTAGTGCATCCATTCATTAAATAAAGTTATTATTTTCAAGTGAAAGTTATAATTTAGATCTATTCTCATTTTTTTGAGAATCTTTATTTATTTATTAAAGCATTTCACTGGGAATAAACATACTAAGCTCAAATATCTCATTTCCAGATGTGTCCTGGGGGAAGGGGAACATGGGTACAAAATATATACAGTAGTATACAATGTGGAAATGTAGAGAGTACATTTGGATACAAAATACAATATTCAGAGAGAAAGCAAAAGGTTTATACAAGAAGTTAAAATATAATGAAAATATACAGTGAATATACAGTGAGAAGATTACCAGAGTACAAAGTACCAGGAGGTAACAAAAATGCATTGTACAGTGCCAGAAGCAAAGGAAAATACAAATAAGTACAAAATAAATGACCACAATTACAACATGTTTGCAGTGAGCAGCAAATTGAATAGCAAGGCTGGGCACGTTAGTGACAGTGACAGGAGGGGGAGGTGTGTGAGTGGAGAAGAGAAATGAGGGTGGGTTTAGAGGGAACAGAGCAAATGTTTAAGGGGAGAGAGTTCCAGAGTTTAGGAAAGTGGAAAGAGAAGACAGATTGGCCAGCAAGAGTTTTATGGGAAGGGAGCTGGAGGGTGCGAAACCCAGTGTTTAGAAGGGAGTAGGAGGAGGGGGTGGGGGAGAGAGTAGGGAGTCGAGATAGGGGTAGAGAGGACAGCCAGAATTTAGGGGTGAAGGAAGTAACATGTGACAGACAGTGATCCTCAAGGCAAGGGAGGTAGAGAGAAGTACAGAAAGTACAGTGGTGTGTGGGGTAGGGCAGTTGAAGGCAAAGTGGCAGAAGGAGTAGAAAAGATGATCCAGTCTTGCCAGAGTGGACTTGGGGGCAGCAACATAGACTAAATTGCCATAATCAAAGATGGGGAGAATCATCCTGGTAAGGATGTCTCGTGGGTAGCTTGGAATGGAGCTTTTTGTGGATTGCGTCTATGTGCTGGGAGAAATGGAGGTGATGGTCAAGCCAGATTCCTAGGTGCTTGAAGATAGGCACATTGTCAATAGGGGCACCATCAAGGGTGTGGAAGAAAGGGAGGGACAGGAATTTGGTCAACCTAGGTGTAGTGCCAAAGCACATAGAGACCGTCTTTTTGGCGTTAAGTGAAAGTTGATCAGACTGAAAACATTTTTGGGTAGAGTCAAAACTGGGTTGAAGCATAGACATAAGCTCGGCTGTGATGAACCAGAGACAAAGAGGGTGGTGTCATCTGTGTACATGTGTGTGGATGCAGATGAGCAGGCAGCAGGAAGGTCATTAAGAAATATGGAAAATAAGACTGGACCAAGTACAGAGCCTTGAGGGACTCCAGTAGTAATTGGGAGGGAGGGGGATATGGCACCTCCAAGCCTCACAGATTGAGATCTACCTGTGAGGTAGGAGCCAAACCATTGAGTGGCAGGGGCGGAAAGCCCAGCTGAGCTGAGTTTATGAAGGAGGAGTGAGTAAGAGACAGTGTCGAATGCTTTTGCAAGATCGACGAAAATAGTCGATCTTGCAAAAGTAACTTTCTAACAAAGTGACTGACCTCTTCTGGTCTTGTGCCTATTGTATTCCAAAATAGCCCTGATACTATTTCTGACAATATAAAATGTATTTTATGGAACAGCACAGGCCCGTCCACAAAATAATGTGTCCATAATTGCATTTGGTAGTGCCATTCTAAAATTAAAATCCCTTACAATCAATAGTTTGTCATTATTACCTCTCACCATTGCTTACAAAATATTTGCTTCAAAAGTGTTCCAGATCTCTTTTTGTTACAATAATTTAATGATTTTGTAGAGATCTAGACATTTAAAGTTAAGACTGAGATATCTTCTATTGAGATTTGAGCTAATTGTATATTATTATCCTGAGAGGAGTTTAAATGACTTTAAGCCTGTAGAGACTTCAGCCTAAATGGATAGACCCCCATACAGAATGTCCTTTCTTAGTCATTTTTCTAGCTGGTAAGAAAAAAAAAAATAGAATCCGTTTAATTTACAATCAATAGATAACCATGTTTTTTTTTTTTTTTTCAAATTGAATAAACTTTATTAAACCAAAGACCTCAAGTAAATATGTGAGGAAGCCAAGGTACGCATAAATAAATGAGGCAGAGGTCTTAGACAGAAAGAAGAGAACAAACAAAAAATGCATTTTACAATTTACATATAATCCGAACTACCCCACCTCCTGCACTCCCAACCCTACCACTGGAGGGAGTAAAATAAAACCATACATAAGTGTCAGACTTAAATTGCACTAAAGTGTCATGAATAATTACAGGGAACATTGAGTACATAATTACACAATTACATCGTTACTAGAATGTACAAAGGTTCCCAAATATGTTTATATTTAGATAGCTTGTTCAACATACTCGCTGTGAGGCGTTCTGCTTGTAATGCAAACAAAATCTCTTTATGCCATTCTAGATAGCATGGAGAGCACTAGTCAAGACAGTGCTGAAGAATAACCTTTTTCACACACGCTGAAATAAAAGCCATATGTGACCTCTGGTTGCCAATCAGGTTATCCGTATAGTCACCCAAAATACATATTTCAGGAAGCAAGGCATCAGATAGTCCCAACAGGGGTTCAAGACAGGTTTGAATTGAATTCCAGAAGGGGGCCACTGTCTCGCATAACCACAAAATGTGCAACAAGGTCCCAAACTCTTTGCCACATCTGGAGCAGGTGTCAGTGGGTAGTTGGCCCATTGTATGCAATTTAACCGGAGTGTAACAAAGATTATGGAAGATCTGGAATTGCATAAACCAGTATTGATCCCACTTTATCAGTGCATATAGATGCTTCCAGATGGTGGACCAATTTCTAGAAAAGGTAGAAACTGGAAGAGCCTGGTCCCACCAATAATACCTTGGACCCTCCCTGGCGACCAGATAAGTTTGTAAAGATCGATAATAGTAGGAAATTAGATGGGTAGAGGGGGCTGAGCAAAAAAAGGGAAGGACTGAAGTACTAAAGGGACCAAGCCACGGCCCATTACCAGAAAATTGTGAAAGCATGTAGGATAGTTGAAAAAATCAGAAAACAGATGTACTAGGCCGATGATACAGGGCACTTGCTTTCTGAAAGGAGAGCAGTTTCTGATTGAGTATAAGGCCTCTAACTGTATCCACTCGAATATCAGGCCAGAATCTTCTTGATAACATCTGTCTAGCTATCAGAAGATTAGGGTTCCCAAATAAGGGCTGAGAAGTATCTTTGTATGGACAAATCTTAAATAGGGAGCAAAGCTGTAAGTGAACCTGAAGACATGCCCCTAAGGGTGTATCCCACAGGGATCAGGGAAGTTTCCTCCTGGGGAGATAGGGAAGGGACCTACTATCCAAACCATTTATAAAACACAAGGAGCGCTCTATATCTACCCAATGTGGAACATATGGTCTAGAGCGATTGTCCCAAGGTGGTTTCAACCCGTAGAAAAGCCAAACAAGATGTAAGGCCAAATAGTACAGAAAAAAAATGGCAGCTTGTAGGCCTCCATCTTGCTTAGTGTGCATTAATTTGGAAAAAGCCAGACAGGCTGTCTTACCTTGCCATAGAAAGGAGTTGAGAATCCTGTGAACTTGAGCAAACCATGACTGAGGGAAGGCCTAGTTGTGCATCTGGAGGGGGTCTAGTAATCGGGGTAGAACATTCATTTTAATGATGTTCAGTCTGCCTCACAAGGAGAGGGATAACATAGACCAGCAATCCAAGTCCACTGTTAGATGGGAGACCGTGGAGTCAAAATTAAATTGCTTCATCTTACGAGGGGAGGTGCTAAGATAAATTCCCAAATATTTCAATCTATCCTTCTTCCTGACAAGGCCATGGTGCTCAATGGCTGCCTTAAGGGTAGCACTATTGAGAGGCATAATTTCAGTTTTAGTAAGGTTTAACTTGTAGTTAGAAATAACACCAAACTGGGAAATAATCTGTAGGGCAGCAGACAGGGATTTGACTGGAGAGGAAACATGTAACAGTATATCATCCATGTACACTGATAGTTTATAATCAATGTTATCAATTGAAATGCCAGAGACTTGGGGAGAAGAATTAAGTTTATGAATCAGGGGCTCTAGAAAAAGATTAAATAGGTATGGAGAAAGGGGGCATCCCTACCTGGTGCCCTGATGGAGAGAAAATGATGAGGATAAAACACTGTTGCAAAGTACATGGGCTGACAGAGAGAAACAGAGCACCTTGACCCCTTGTATGAACTGTTGAGGGATGGGATAGTTGAGTAAAATGGAAAACAAGTAATCCCATGAGACCCTATCAAAGGCCTTTTCGGAAGCCGGCCTGGTGGTGCAGAGGGCTGAGGCACTGGCGCCTTACCTCGAACCATGCTGGTGACCTGGGTTCAGGAAAGGACTCGGGACACCGGGTGCTGGCAGGGGAAAGAGAGGATTGAGCATCCATAGTACTGCTCTCCTCTCCTGGGGTGGGTAGTGGGGTGGTGTCACTCGGCAGTGGCCTCTGTTGGAGACCAGGAGTACTGCGTGGGTGGTGCAATAAGGGAACCAGAAAAGCATAAATTGCTCCATGACTGGTCAGATGATGGCTGCCAGTCCACTGATGCCACCAAAGCCCCGAAGGAGCCATGTCCACCTTAGCAGTAGCCCGGGGCCAAGGAGTTGCACTGGTCTCCCCTCCCGGCACCTTCCCCCTTGGAGGAGGGGGATCCACCCTGTGAAGGGTTACATCAAGTGATCCTTGGTGCAGCTGCTATATGAGGTTGGAGGCTCAGGAAGGGATAGGTGGATCAGAGCGAACCTAGGCGGGCTGAAGGAGTGGTGGTGTGAGGAGCACGTCGGAGGGGGGAAAAAGAGGCCTTTTCAGTGTCCAGAAGCACCAAAACTGCAGAAGTGGAGGAGTATCTGGATGCTGAAAAAAGGTAGGACAATTTCTGGAGATGGTCAGCAGACAGCCTACCTCTTACAAAGCCCACCTGTTCCCTACTAATCAACGGGTCTCATATCGATCCCAATCTACAAGCCAATACCTTAGCTAAGATTTTGAAATCCACATTGATAAGTGATATTAGCCTGTAGTTGAAGACCAACAAGGAGTCTCTTCCAGGTTTAGGAAGAAAGACAATAGTGGCTGCAATCAGAGAGGGATCAGACAAGCCTTCCTTGAAAATATAGTTGGAAGTATTCAAAAGGATGGGAGCTAAGTGGTCCTTGAAGGCTTAATAAAAGTTGGTGGTAAATCCATCCGGGCTGGGGGACTTATCAGAAGCCAGAGAATCAATGGCCTGGGAAATCTCAAGTAAGGTCAACAGTGCTTTTAGGATAGCCACTTGAGAGTCAACCAATTGGGAAATAGTAATATCCTGGAGGAAAGATTCAAATTAAGTTGGGCAAAAGGGAAAAGAAGGGGGAGCATATAATTGTTGATAAAAGATTTTGAAAGTTTCAACAATATCTTGGGGTGAGGTAAGGAGCGGCTAGACTCCAAGTGGATTGAGGGGACAATCCTAGCCATTGCTTGGGAACGTAAACGAAGGGCCAATAACTTCCCAGCTCTCGCCCCTTGATCAAAATAATTTACTTTAGAGCGTAAAATAAGATGCTCAGCCTTCTCTCCCAGTAATGTATTATATTGAAATCTGAGAGATTCTAACTGTTCCCACTCTGCTCGAGGAGAGACCTGTGAAATTTGCTCCTCAATGAATCGTATATGAGCTAACAAGGAAGAAAGAGCAGCATAAGTTTGTTTCTTCCGCTTAGTAGCCAAGCAAATTAATTCCCCTCGAAGGGCACATTTCAAGGCACCCCACAAGACATCAAGTTTAGGCATAAAAGGAAAAATTCTCGGCGCTCCGGGTTCAGTGCCCCCCACGGGTCTGCTAGTCCCAAAGAGTGCATCTGGTCCCCGAATAGCCAGTTGACCGGGTGACAGGACCTGTCGGGTCTGACCAGTCCTATCTAGATCATTGCACAAAACCAGGTTCCATTTCCCTCCGAGAATGATTAGAAGTGAACTCCATGGGGCTAAAATAGACATCAGGGTGATAAAAAAGGAGGTCATCACTGTTAGGGCCATAAATAGAACCCAGTATCACCTCCAAATGACCAAGCAATGCTCAGAGAATAATATAACGACCCTGGGGATCTGCTATTTCCTGGAGGAGATGGAATGGTATTTTACAGGCTATAATGATAGCCACACCTTTTTTACGGGAGTCGGAGCCAGCACCGAAGGCTTGTCCCTCCCAGGAATGCCTAAGATGGAGAATCTGGGAGGGAGGCAGGTAAGTCTCTTGGAGAAAGGCTACATCAGCATGTAACCTATGTAAATGAAGCAACATTTTGGATCTCTTAGTAGGGGACTGCGTGACTTTAATGTTCCAGGTACAAAAATTAAAAGCAACCATGGTGAAATAGTAAAAGGAAACTAATACGTGGAGTAAGGTGCAAATAAATAAGCATATCTTGAGTGCAAGAAAACAACACTAGAATCCCTCCTCCGGTGGCACCCACCCACAGCCCAACCCTTCCCCCCTGCAGAATAAACACCCATACAACCCACAAAGGAGAACCCCAATAACACCAGTAAGTAATTCCCCACCCCCACCTTCTAACCAGCCTGCAAAAGCACCAAAGACCAGCACTTCCCTAACCCCCACCCACCCAATGGTAAACATCTATAACAGCCTACGATGGGCAATAGAACAATTGCAACAAATCCCAGGGAGGAAGACCTCAACCACCCTATACTACAGTGTACCCAAAGGCAGATTACTCACATCTGCCTTAGGGGGTAAAACCAGGGCTGTTCAACAAGGTATGCTAGTCACTCTAGGTAACAAGCTATAATAGCAGAAACCCCAACAATGAAAAAACAGCATTGGAATGAAATACATAGAAACATAGACTTCGACGGCAGATAAGGCCCACTTAGCCCACCTAGTCTGCCCATTTCCCTACCTATTGGATAAGCTGCAGATCCTAGTTATCCAACAGCCTATTTCTTCCTACCCCCCACAAGAATTGCCTTATGTCTGTCCCATGCATTCTTGAATTCTCCCACAGTTTTAGACCCCACAACCTCTTCAGGAAAGTGGTTCCATGTGTCCACCATCCTCTCTGTGAAAAAATACTTCCTCACATTTCCCCTGAGCCGTCCCCCCTCTATCTTCAAATTGTGTCCCCTTGTTCTTGTACATCTCTTTTTCTTAAAGATGCTACCCTCTTGGACTTTGTTGATTCCACTGAGGTACTTAAAAGTTTTAATCATATTCCCCCTCTCCCTCCTTTCCTCAAGGGTATGCATATTAAGCTCCTTTAGTCTCTCCTTGTATGGCTTCCCTTGCAGATCCTACACCATTTTAGTTGCCCTCTTCTGGACTGCCTCCATCCTGTCTATGTCCTTGCAGAAATGGGGTCTCCAGAACTGCATGCAGTACTCCAGATGGGGTCTTACTAACTGTCTGTACAGAGGCATAACAACTTCCTGTTTTCTGCTGGTGATGCTTCTCCCTATACAACCCAGTATCCTCCCAGCCCTCCCTACTGCCTTCTCACATTGCTTGCTAACCTTAGGTCATCTGATATAATTTTCCCCTGGTCCCTTTCCATTTTTGTTGTTGTTATTACCCCCCCATTGTGTACTCTTCCCCGGGGTTTTTGTTTCCCAGGTGCATTATTTTGCACTTCCTTGCACTGAATCCAAGCTGCCATACTTCTGACAATTCCTCCAACATTGCCAAGTCCCTTCTCATCCTTTCCACCCCCTCTTGTGTATCAACCCTGTTGCAGATCTTTGTGTCATCTGCAAAGAGGCATGGTTTTCCTTCCAGTCCCTCTGCAATGTCACTTATAAAGACGTTAAAAAGGATTGGATGCAGTAGTGAACCCTGCGGTACCCCACTAGTAGCCCCCCTTTCTTCAGAGTGGACTCCATTTACAATTACCTTCTGTGCCCTATTGTCCAGCCAATGTTTTACCCAGGCTACCACCTTAGGACCCACTCCCAGGCTGGCTAATTTGTTTATTAATCTTTTGTATGTGACTGTGTCAAATGCCTTGCTAAAGTCAAGGTAGGCCATGTCCACAGCCCCTCCCTGGTCTACTACTTTGGTCACCCAGTCAAAGACATCAATTAGATTTGTCTGACATGACCTTCCCACTGTGAATCCATGCTGTCTTGGGTCCTGTGCCCCACTGGCACCTAGGTACTCAACAATTCTTTCCTTCAGAATTGATTCCATCATTTTCCCTACCACAGAGGTTAAACTGACAGGTCTGTAGTTTCCTGCCTTGGTCTTGCTCCCACTTTTGTGAATGGGAGTTACATCTGCCCTCCTCCAGTCCTCAGGTACCACACCATCCTCCCATGATTTGTTAAAAAGGGTAGTCAGTGATGTCACTAGTTCTCCCCTTAATTCTTTTAGAATTCTGGGGTGAATCCCATCAGGCCCCATTGCTTTGTCCACCTTCAGTTTTAGGAGTTCTTTCAGAACCCTTTCTTCTGTGAAAGGACTGGGATCGACCCCCCCCCATCCAGACTGCTTCTGTTAATTGGATTCGGTACCTCCCCCTCCTCCTCTTTCGTGAATACTGAGCAGAAGTATTCATTCAGTATCTCTGCTTTTTCACTGTCCCTCTCTGCCCACCCACCGTCCATTCTATTCAGCCTCACTATCCCTCCCTTTGTCTTTCTACACTCCCTAATGTACCTATAAAAGGTTTTATCCCCCTTCTTAACCAAGTTGGCTATCTTTTCCTCAGTTTGGGTCTTTGCTATTCTGACTGCCTTCCCTGCTTCCTTCTGCCTTAACTGGTACAGTTATCTGTCCTGCTCCTTCTGTGTTTCCTTATACTTCCTAAGTGCTATCTTTTTCTCACTAACCTTCCCCGCCACATCTTTTGAGAACCATAGTGGTGTTTTCTTTCAGTTTTGATTTATTTGTTTATTTGTTTCACACAAAGGCTTGTTGCCTCTGTGATGGCAGTTTGATGTTTCCCCCTTGTTGCTCCACTCATCTTTCTTGCCTGTTTGCTAGTGCTTTTCTAAGGCACTCCCTCATTTTGACAAAGTCAGCCCTCCTGAAGTCCAGTACCCTCACTTTTGTATGGCTTTACATAAGTAAAGGCCAGCTAACAATTCAGAACTATATACAAGAATAGTCAGTAAGCAGTAGTTGAGCTTTGAATATAACAGAGTAGGCAACTGTGATTAGACGTCAAACATTGAACCATATGGTGCCCCGACGTTCTGAACAGTTCTAATGAATTGAGCCCCAAAGAATACTATTCATAACAGGCCTAAGGTATAACAAACAGGGGACTGTCAAACCAGTACATAGTAAAATGTCTTGCAAACTCCTAAAATGTGATGACATAATGGAGGGAAACACAAGGGAAAAAATAAAAGGAGGAGCCCTCATTAAGCCTTGCAGCCATGTAGAACTGTAAATTGTAAGCTGACCAGTGCAGGAAGGAGTCCACAATGAAACTAAAAAAAAGAAAAACCATGCCAGTTCATAAATGAAAGAAATATCAAATTGGTTTGGCACCTGGATGCAGACACAAATTCCATAGTGAGAGAGTGGGGACAGCAGGAAGCAAGACCCACCACCCCCCAGGTCCATCAATATCCGATACAAGACCAAAACTTGAGTCAAAGAAGGATCATAAACAGCAATCCACTGACAGACAGCATGCAGTACCAGCTGAGGGAGGAGCTGCTGAGACAGAAGCAACCGGCATCCACAGATTTGTCAAGTAGTCGGGTCCGCAGAAACTAGACCAAGAAGCCAGGGTCATGAAGAGTGTGCAGCCAACAAAGGTGCCAGGAACAGAGAGGTAAGTCCAAACAGAGCTACAGAATGGAGGCCACACATCAGTCCAGGAGGTGCACCATGGAAAAGACCATATTTTTTGCCGCCTATAACATCAGTTCCTAAAGGTGCGCATAGGGTCCATGAACTTAAGAGCACCCAAGCTGGACATTAGATATTTTATTTTAATTTATTTATTTATTTTGTTTTTGTTGACCGGGTAAGTGCACTAGACAAATCCTGCCTATTTTCAGGCATGACCCGGGGGAGGGGGATACAGATGAATGCCAACTGACCTTGAACCAGATTAAGCTGTTGGTGGTATTTTTGTTTAGTGAATGAGGCAAATTTGGCCAGGACACCGGGGAAATTCCCCTACTCTATTTAGATATCCACAGCTAAGGAAGGACCAGGTGTGCCATCCAAATACCAGAGAAATAAGACAATGGGGAGAAGCAAAGTAAACAGGCAGTAGCCAACCCAACACTGCCAAACCCAGTTAACTGCAATGCAAGGAGGACATAAAGTGTGTGTCAGCTGGCTTTCAATAAGTCAAGGAGAAGGGATTGCAATTCCTTGGTGGCATAGGTGGAATCCTCAAACATGTGCCAAGCATCCTGCAGTCAAACATACATAGATACATAGATACATAGACAGTGTCGGCAGATAAGGGCCTACGGCCCACCCAGTCTGCCCATTTGAGCTTGTAAGTTCATTTTATGTTTTTCTAGAAGTCTGTTGCCCCTTAACCTTGACCTCCAGAATTCCTTTATGTCTATCCCATGCATTCTTAAATCCCATGATTGTTTCAGCCCCCACCACTTCCTCTGGCAGGGTGTTCCACTTGTCCACCACCCGTTCTGTGAAGAAATTCTTCCTTACGTTTCCTCTGAATTGTCCTTCCTCCAACTTCATTCCATGCCCTCTAGTCCTGGAACATCTTTTTTGCTTAAAAATAGTGTATTCCTGCACCCTGTTCCTTCCTGTAAAACACTTGTATGTCTCTATCATATCCCCTCTCTCCCTCTCTCCTCTCCTCTCCTCCAGGGAGTACATATTCAGTTCCTTCAACCTGTCCTCATAGGACTTGTGATGCAATCCATGTACCATCTTTGTTGCCCTCCTCTGAACCTTCTCTACCCTGTCTATGTCCTTATGTAAGTAGGGTCTCCAGAAATGTACACTGTACTCCAGGTTGGGCCTCACTAGTGTCTTGTATAGTGGAATTATGACCTCCCTTTTCCTGCTGGTGATGCCTCTGCTTATGCATCCCAGCATCCTATTTGCTTTTCCTGCTGCTTTTTCACACTGTTTCCCCTACCTTGAGGTCATCTGAGATGATAACCCCAACATCCCTTTCCTGCTTGGTGCATGCTATATTCTCACCCCCCCAAATGATACATTGTGTCATGGTGTTTGTGCCCCATATGCATTATCTTGCACTTCTTTGCATTGAATTTCAACTGCCAAACCCCTGACTGTTCTTCAAGTTTCTGCAGGCCCCTTCTCATTCTGTCTACACCCTCTGGCATGTCTACTCTGTCACAGAGCTTTGTGTCATCAGCGAACAGGGAAATTCTGCCTTCTAGGTCCTGTGCAATGTCACAGATGAAGATGTTGAATAGGATCAGTCCCAGCGCTGATCCCTGTGGTACCCCACTGGTCACTCTTCCCTCTAAGGAGTGATAGCCATTTACCACCACCCTGTGTGTCCTGCCATCCAGCCATTTACCTACCCACTGCACTACTGTCCTTCCCACACCCATATTCCCCAGTTTGTGTAATAGTCTTCTATGTGGCACCATGTCAAAGGCCTTGCTGAAGTCCAGATAGGCCATATCCACTGCCCTCCCCTGATCTACCTCCCTAGTCACTCAGTCAAAAAATTCAATGAGGTTGGTCTGACATGACCTCTCCCTGGTGAAACCATGCTGCCTTGGGTCCTGTAGTCCATTGGCAACCAAATGTTCCACCAATCTCTCCTTCAGTAGTGCTTCCATGATCTTCCCCACTACTGAGGTGAGGCTGACTGGTCTGTCTTTCCCTGCTTCCTCTTTGTTCCCACTTTTGTATAAGGGGACTACATCTGCTGTCCTCCAGTCTTTGGGTACCTCCCCTGTTTCCAGTGATCAGCTAAACAGAATTGCCAGAGGTTCAGCCACCACCTCTCTTAGTTGTTTAAGGACCCTGGGGTGCACCTCATCTGGCCCCATTGCTTTATCAGCTCTTATTACTTCCAGTTCCTTCAGGACCCTTTCTCATGTAAAGGGACTTGTGTCCATTTCTGCACCATTCCCACCCCTTGTACTCCCTTCAGACCCATTACCCTCCTCTTCCTCAGTAAAGACTGAGCAGAAATACCTGTTCAATATGTCAGCTTTACTGTTGTCATCCTCCACACAGCCCCCATCCTCCCCCTTCAGTCTCACTATCCCTCCCTTTACCTTTCTTTTTCCACTTATGTACCTGTAAAAGGTTTTGTCCCCTCTATCCACTGATTTTGCAATGTGCTCTTCTGTCTGAGCTTTGGCTTCCCTTACTGAATTCCCTGTCTCCCTTTGTTTCTCCTGGGACTTCTCCCTATCCCCTTCTGCCTGTGTCTTTTTGTATTGCCTGAATGCAATCTTTTTGGCTTTCCCTTTCTCCGCTACCTCCTTGGAAAACCATAAAGGCCTCCTCTCCCTTTTCCCTTTGCTAACCTTCTTGATGCATAATACCGTTGCTCTTGTAATCCCCATTTTAAATACTGCCCACTGTTCCTCAATCCCTGATTCCTGCTGCATTCCCCTTAATGCCTCTTTCAAGCATCTCCCCATTTTCCCAAAGTCTGCCCCCCTAAAATCCAGGATATGTGTTTTTGTTTGGTTTGGTTCTGCTCCTTCTGTGATTTCAAACCACAATGACTGGTGGTCACTGTTCCCCAGGTGCTCCCCCACTGTTACCCTCATCACACTGTCCCTGTTTGTGAGCACTAGGTCCAGTATTGCTTTCTGCTGAGTTGGTTCCATGACCAGTTGCTTGAGGAAGGCAGGATACAGCATTAAGTAATTCTGTCTGCTTTGCTAAATAATCTTTAATCCCCTCTACCTCAGATTTTAGTAATGAAATGGTTTAAATTACTTTATCCTGGGTTTCGTGGTAGAGTAACAGGGATGGTAACACAATGTCAGAATGATTTTACAGAGGACTTAACCTCTCTTTTGTTATATGGGGTAAGGCATTCAGTTGATTTCTCAGAATTAATACTTCAATCTGCCTCAGCATATAGATTAAAAAACATTGAAAAATAATGACCTGAGATAATCAGAGACCCATAGTCTGTTTGCAGATGTTCACTATTACTTGCCTATCAGAATTTCCTGGGTGATCTGAATATGCCAGATGTTAAATGGAGTGCAGTTGCAGCAGCCACTTCAAACAGTGGGGTTATTCTAGATGACCTACAGGGGGCATGCCTTAGACAACTAGTATTGAAGCCCACCCAAGAGGGAGCAATCTTAGACCTAGTTCTCTCAAATGGAGATGAAGAGGATCACAGATGTAGAAGTGGGTAGCCATCTGCGAACTAGCGGCCATCGAACAGTATGGTTCACAATAAACACAGCAATAGAGTCAAGCCATACAAAGGCAAAAATACTGGACTTTAGGAGGGCTGACTTTGCCAAAATGGGTGAGTGTCTAAGGAATGCACTAGCAAATGGGCAGGAAGGAGGGGTGGAAGAACAATGGGGAATAATAAAAACTGCCATCACAGAGCTAACAAGCCTTTGTGTGAAACAAATAAACAAAACAAAATGATGTAAGAAACCACTATGGTTCTCAAAGGAAGTGGCAGTGAAGGTTCAAGAGAAAAAGAAAGCATTCAGGAAGTACAAGGAATCACAGAAGGAGAAGGACAGAGAACTGTATCAGTTAAAGCAAAGGAAGCTGGGAAGGCAGTCAGAACAGCAAAGGCCCAAACTGAGGAAAGATAGCCAACTCAGTTAAAAGGGATAAAACCTTTATAGGTACATCAGGGAGTGAAGGAAGACCAGGGAGGGATAGTGAGGCTTAATAAAGGGGAGGGAGGGTGGGCAGAGGGTGACTGTGAAAAGGCAGAGATACTAAACAAATATTTTTGCTCAGTATTTACAAAGGAAGAGGGGGAGGTACCTAAAACAAACTGTAGAAACACTCTGGATACAGAAGTTGATACCAGCCCATTTACAGAAGAAAGGGTTCTGAAAGAACTCTTAAAACTGAAGGTGGACAAAGCAATGGGGCCTGATGGGATTCATACCAGAATTCTAAAAGAACTAAGGGTAGAACTAGTGACACCACTGACTACCCTCTTTAACAAATCATGGGAGGATGGGGTGGTACCCGAGGACTGGAGGAGGGCAGATGTGATTCCCCTTCACAAAAGTGGGAGCAAGGCAGAAGCAGGAAATGACAGACCTGTTAGTTTACATGTCCCACATAAAAGATTAATATACAAGTTAGCCAGCCTGGGAGTGGGTCCCAAGATGACAGCCTGGGTAAAGAATTGGCTGGAGAATAGGACACAGAGAGTAATAGTAAATGGAGTCCACTCGGAAGAAAGGGGGGTTACTAGTGGGGTACCGCAGGGTTCAGTATTAGGACCGGTCCTCTTCAGTGTCTTTATAAGTGACATTGCAGAGGGACTGGAAGGAAAAGTATGTCTCTTTGCAGATGACACAAAGATCTGCAACAGAGTTGATGCACAAGGTGGGGTGGAAAGGATGAGAAGGGACTTGGCAAGGTTAGAGGAATGGTCAAATGTATGGCAGATTAGATTCAATGCTAAGAAGTGCAAGGTAATGTACCTGGGAAACAAAAACCCAGGGGAAGAGTACACAATGGGGGGTGAGATACTAACAACAACAAAAATAGAAAGGGACCTGGGGTAGTCATATCAGATGACCTAAAGGTGGGCAAGCAATGTGAAAGGGCAGCAAGGAGGGCTGGGGGGATACTGGGATGCATAGGGAGAGGCATCACCAGTAGAAAACAGGAAGTTATTATCCCTCTGTACAGACAGCTGGTGAGACCCCATCTGGAGTACTGTGTGCAGTTCTGGAGACCCTATTTCTGCAAAGACATAGACAGGATGGAAACTGTCCAGAGGAGGACAACTAAAATGGTGCAGGGTCTGCACCAGAAGACATATGAAGAGAGACTTAAGGAGCTTAATATGTATAGCCTCGAGGAAAGGAGGGAGAGGGGGGACATGATAGAAACTTTCAAGTACCTCAAGGGAATCAACAAAGTCCAAGAGGGAACATCTTTCAAAAAAAGAGGTGTGCAAGAACAAGGGGGCACAATTTGAAGATGGGGGGCAGCTCAGAGATAATTTAAGGAAGAATTTTTTCACAGAGAGGGTTGTGGCTGCATGGAACAGCCTTCCGGAGGAGGTTGTGGAGTCAAAAACAGTGGTGGAATTCAAGCATGCATGGGACAGTCATAAGGCAATTCTAGGGGTTGGGGGTAGGAAGAAGTAGGCTGCTGGTTAACTAGGATCTGCAGTTTATCCACTAGGTAAGGAAATGGGCAGACTGGGTGGGCCAAGCGGTCCTTATCTGCCATCAAATTCTATGTTTCTATGTTACTTGTTTTAGCGTGGTATCCTTATCTGAAACAATACTTAAAGGGCTAAAAAGATTTAGCCTACTCTTTGTAAAATTCTGAGCACTGTCAATAGACGCCATTGGAGGGTGTGTGTGTGTGTGTGTGTGGGGGGGGTAATTCAATTAAAGCAGTTGAGCTGTGATTGAACATACTATGTACTTCAGCCTGTACATTTCAGCTCCCTATATAATCCCATTTAACTTTATTTCTGTTCTTTGCTTCTACTGTAGAAGGGTTGCAATAGATTCTTGTAATGGGTCCTTATTAACTGCTCTCTTTATTTTTCTTTTGCCTTTTACAGGTAATTAAACAGTTTTTGTTCAGTGGAGGGGCTTCTATGTTACTAAAGTTATTACTAGTATTGTTTTTATTTCATACAACCTCCTCTAAATTAGCTTCTTTTGGAAGCTGAATGCGATCACCAGATAAGAGGCAATGTCCTCTGAAGTTAACCGAAGAGGGTTTAAGGGCACTGTTAGTCCCTGGTTAAATTGTACCAGATTTTTTGAATCTTTTCCCATATGCATATCTTTCCCAAACCAACACATTTTTTTAGGTAGGTGTAGAGGTCTTTAAACTGGACATAAGATTACTATATTGTGCTAATTTCAATAATTTAGGGATTTTGTTACATTTTGGGGATTCATACATATTAGCTGACACCCATTCCTAGCATGCATAATATCTAAAACTGGAACAAAAAACAGAAAGAGTACAGGTACGGGGTGGACAGCATGCAAAGAAAGGAAGTGGGAGAGATATTTTACACAGGACCTGTGCCAGGATGGGGAATGGGTGGGGTGGACAGCTTGCAGAGGAAGGGAGTGGGAGGGATAATTTAAGCAAGATCTGTGCCAGGACAGGAAATGGGTGGGGGTGGGCAGCATGCAGAGGGAGGGGAGTAGGGGATAATTTACACAGGATCACTACTGGATGGGGAACCAAGGGTGGGATGGACAGCATGCAGGCGGAGGCAGTGGGATGGGTACTTTTGACAAGACCGGTGCTGAGATGGGGAATGGGTGGGGACAGACAGCATGCAGCGGGAGGGAGTGGGAGGAATAATTTTAATAGAACTGGTGCCAGGATGGGGAATGAAGGGAGCTGTTAGAAATGACACAGCCTGCAGACTTGCATGCATGGTGGCACCAGCAATGCCACCCTCTAGTCCACAAGTGAGCTCAGAGCATATAAATTAAAACTAATTTTACATCTCAAGCATAGCAACAGACAGGCAGCTTGAGTATAGCTGGGGATTAACAAAGTGCTGGGAAGGGAAACCAAGGTTGGGGGTGGACAGCACACAGAGGGAGGGAGTGGGAGGGATAATTTAAATAGGACCTGTGCCAGGACAGGGAACGGCTGGGGGAAAACAGTAGACAGAGGGAGGGAAGGGGGAGAGATCATTTAAACAACACGGTGTGGGATGGTAGAATGAAGGATGGGGGCCAAAAGAATGCAGAGGAAGGGAGTGGGAGGGATAATTTAGTCAATTCTATTTTACCACCCTCCCCTAAGTGGGATTGGAACCAGCACATACTGTACAAGCTGCAATTTTCAAGGCGACTGGCTCCGAAGTTATTTGTATTTAAAAAGCACATACTGTAAAAGTGAATCAATCACAAAATAAATTACCACAGAATAAAGAAACAAAGAAACCATTTTGTTTAAATCCAAATTTTATTTTATTCTTAAGAAAAAAACAGCTCTCAATCTGAAAACTGTCCATATAAAGATTTAAAAAAGAGATTGATTACATTACATCTGACAGTCCCCACACTGCAACCTGACACCACCTGTGGGGGAGAAAATCTATTCTCACTTCAGGTGCAGAGTAGAGCACACATGAACCACCCTGTTATGAGATGTACTGGCTACCAATACAGCTGATGTATATCCATGCAGAACTTATCAGAGTTATAAAATTGTATCCCCCTATATTATTGCCACAAAGCTGCGCCAGTGCTATGTGTGTGTGTGTGTGTGTGTGGGCCATACACTAAGCAATCACTTCTGCTAGCCATTGCAGTTTTAGAAAGTTTAGAATTCTGTTGGAATGAAATCACCCATCTGATTGGTATTGGTATCAGAAGCACCTACAGTACACACAGTAGTCCATCATTTTTCAGGACACAGTATAGTAGCCTGACCATCACAAAAACAATATGCAGCTAACTACCAGGGTCTTCTGATGGAGGGGCTACAGTTTTTCCTGGATTTAATAGCAGCAGAGGACAGACTGTAATCCTGGATGTGAAAAGACCTCAACATATCAAAGTGGGCATATATAACTAAAGTCAATAAAAGAAATAAAAAAAAGTTCCCTAAGAAGAATTTAACAGTGGTGAAGAAATCAGTTGAATTGCTCTTTAGTCTTTTATTAGAGGTCCAAAATCTTTTTCATTAGAAAGCCTGCATACTGTTTTTTTACAAGATTTTAAGGCCCAAATATCACCACAACATTGGAGCCAATCTCTTCATTCTGGGACTATCCAATAAAACAAGCAAAAACACCCACTGCAGAGATAAGTCCACAAACTGGCTAGACATGTTACCATTTATTTATAACATGAGTGCAGTTAACATCCTACAAAAAAAAAAAGTCAGTGGAAAAACCACCATGACCATGCAGACAAATGAACACACAAAACTGATGTTTCACTTGGGTGCACCCCAAGCTTCCACAAAGTCAGTCAGAAACAGGGTTAATGTTTTAATACCAAATCATATTTCTATGAAACAATTTTCTGCCCTCTGTGGGACCACTGATTATTGTATGTGCTGTAGGGATATTTGTTGTATATATTTTATTGTTTCTATATATTGTACTAGGATCATAATAAATGTTTGAATGTGGAATTTCATGTTAGTCCGATCTTGTTTCAGCTTTGTTCAAGTTCAAGTTTATTGTCAGAAAATAACTCAATTGAACATGCTCATTTACAAAGAGGTCCTGAACAGGCAAGACAGTGAAAATATGCAACTGGTATAAAGAATAAAATATAGCAAATGAAGGTATCTCATATAATACACAATATGCACTAGATAGTACAACATCACAATTTGCACTGTTCCAGATAAAACAGATAATGCAATCAAATACAAGGTGTTCAGTAGGTAGGATCATTATGACATTGAGCAAAATTTGAGCAATTGAATTAATTATAATAGGTCTTGACATCAGATAGCTTGAGACTAGTGCACAATTCTAGAATATGTAGATGTAAAAAGAAAAAAAAAGAATCACAGCCTGAGAAACTGAAGCATTTAAGCAAGAGAGTGAAAAGGGAAGGTGGGGGAAGGTAGATGTGTGAAACAGTCAGTTAGAATGAAGGGCATGCAGGAAGAGAAGAGGACAAGGATGTGTGGACAGTAGAAGAAGGTGAGGGTATGGGGTGATATAAATCCTCTTGGGAGGACTTCAGATGCTAAGGCCAACTAAAAATGAGGAGTTGGTGTGTGGTTAAGTAAGTTAGGAGAATAATAAGGGTGGAATAATGGTCATGTAGTCAATGACATGTACAGGAGTCACACAATTTGCTGTTGACCAATTTTTTGAAGCTTTTTAGAGTAATTAGGTTTTGAAGTTTGAGCCTAGCTGGAGCTTCGCTCCAAGCAGTCAGAAGAGCATGGTTTGTGGCCATTTTGCCAAAGTGGGAGTGAACGTTTGGGACATCCAACATGATGTATGAGCTGCTCCATAAAGGGCAGAGGTAGGCAGTGCACTGAAATAGGTCAGCTATGTAGGAAGGGAGCTTTAGCAGAAGGGCTCTGTAGAGCCAAGTGAATGAGTGGATGAGCTGTCTTATGGATAAAGAAGTCCAGCCCAAGGAGGTGTATAAGCCACAGTGATGAGTGTGAAGATGGGCATTTGAGATGAAACATAACACCCTGTGGTACAGTGTGTCCACTGGGTGGAACAGAGAATCTGAGCATCAACCATAAATTACATCAGCATAGTCGAGGAGGTGAAGGAAGGTGGTATGTACTAATCTTAGCCTGGCTCCGGTAGTAAAAAGGAATTTGTTCCTGTAGAAGAAACCGATTCTTTGCCATCATTTTTTCGCAAGGGAGGAGATGTGAGCAGAGAACGTTAGGTGATGATCTAATTCACAACCTAGGTATTTAAATTTGTTTACCACTTCAAGGTCATCACCAAGGAGAGACTTGATGGGAGGCAAGGATGCAAGTGCATCTGGAAATGCTGTCAGATAATTGGAGTAGATGTACATGACCTTCATTTTTTTTTTAGTATTTAGGAGAAGTTTGGGGTGGGTGAGGTTGAAATGGAGAAGATTACATTTGGCCTGGAGCTCCAAGCGGGCTTTGACCACCAAAGGTTTGGAGGTATAGAAAACTGTGTCATCCACAAACAGGTGTATTTTCACTTTGCTGATGTTGGCCCCAGTGGTGTTAACGTATAACATGAACAGCAGAGGTCCAGGGATCGAGCCTTGTGGTGCTCCTCTCTTAAGGGGAATGAGTAGGGAGAGGGAGCCACCCACTATCACCTGTCACAGTCTTCCAGACAGATAACTGGTGAACCACAAAAGCGCTGGGCCAGCTATGCCATGCCAATTTAGCGTGCCAAGGAGTAAAGCATGATTGACAGTGTCGAAGGCTTTATTGAGATCCAGGAAAACAGCCCCTGTGACCTATTTCTTATCCATGGCAAGGAGTCAATCATTTGTAACTGTGGCTAGGGCTGAAGTAGTACTGTGGGCTGGTCTGAAGCCAGATTGGGCTGGATTTATTAAATTAGTCCTATCAAGATAATCTCTTATTTGGGCATTTACTAGTTTCTCTAGGAGCTTAGAGAGTAGAGGCAGAATGGAGATTGGGCAGCAGTTGATCAGGTCCATAGGGTTACCTGATTTTAATAATGGAAGTACCTGAGCAATTTTCCAGACCTCGGGTATGGTACTGGAGCTAATGGATAGATTAAACAGGTGCAGGATGGGAGCTGTTAGGTACTGGCGTCTAGCTTTAAAGAAATAAGGTCCTAGGCCATCAGCACCAACGCCTTTGTTAACATGTAGGTGAAGTAGGAGGTCTTCTACCTGTTTGAAATGGAATGGGACAAAGGTGAAAATATTGTCAGTTGGTGCAGGGGAAGGTCTAGGTAAGCTGGTAATGAGGGTGGCAGCTTTAGATGTGTTGAAAGCAAGTCTCGTGGTAGAAAAGTGGTCTTTGAAACTATTTAGAATGTCAGACTTATCAGATAAGGTCTCTCCCTTAAAGAAGATCTTGCTGGGTAGTGAGGATGAAGGTTTGTTGCCCACCGTTGATTTAATGATTTTCCAGAACTTGCTGGAGTTGCCCTTAGCAGATTCAAAAGCAGATAGGTAGTAGTTTGCTTTTGCGGCCCTAATCAGTTTGGTACATTCATTCTAACTGGCTCTGAAGGTTGCCCAGTCCAATAGGAGTTTGGTTCATCTGGCAGAGGTCCAAAGTCGGTCCCTCAGGTTTAGTGCAGATTTCAGATCAGCCATGAACCATGGACAGGAATGCTTACGGGTTCTGCATTTTATCATAGGGGCATGTTTGTTGATGATATTACTTAGAATGTCATTGAAGTGGGAGAATGCATCATTGATGTTTGTGGCCAGGTAGAAGTCCATCCAATTTATGTTTCTGAGGTCAGCTAGGTAGTTGGGTAGATTGAATTTATGGAAATGTGTTTTCCATATAAACCTACTAGATGGCTTAGGGGATGGCTGGCCTCTAATGCAGGCCGCAGCACAGTGATTACTGGAATCATTATGAAATACTGCCATGTGGGTAATTTTGTGGGGTCTTTCTGTAAAGATTAGGTCGAGTAGTGACCCATTAGTGGAGAGCTTGGGGTTGGGTTGAGTGATTTCCGATATCAGTTGGGTGAAACCAGCTTCGTCACAAAGATCTTTAAGTTGTAAACTTTTATTACAAGTACTTAGCCAATCGAGATTTAAGTCACCAAGGATGATAATTTCATTATGTCTTAAGTCTGTTCATTTACACAAGTAACTTAGAAACTTCAGGCCCCCTGAAGGCAGCCTGTAGTAGCCTATAACAGTTAAAGTCTCTGATGGGGAGCTAGATTTAGTGCCAAAGACCTGAGTTCCTTAGGTGTGTTAACAGGAATGATATTGGACACAGTAAATTTGTCTTTGATGTAAATGGCTACACCCCAACCCCTGGATAGCCTATCACTGTGGAAAAGGTTATAGAAAGGGAGCAATATCTCACTGTCAGAAATAGAGCTTTTTAGCCATGTTTCAGTTATCACTAGGATATCTGGTTCCATTTGGGAAGCCCAGGCCTGGACAAGATCTAACTTTTTCAGAAGACTGCACACATTTAGTTGCAGACACTTCACTCCTTTGGTGGCTGCGAAATCAGTGGGCAAAACTACTGGCTGTGGTGAGCCAGGGTTTAATTCGATGTTTCTGGCACAGATTAAGAGCAGGAAGACAGGGGCATCACCAGCAGGAAAAGGGAGGTCATAATTCCTCTATACAAGACACTAGTGAGGCCCCACCTGGAGTACAGTGTACAGTTCTGGAGACCATACCTACGTAAGGACATAGACAGGGTAGAGAAGGTTCAGAGGAGGGCAACAAAGATGGTGCATGGATTGCATCACAAGTCCTATGAAGACAGGTTGAAGGAACTGAACATGTACTCCCTGGAGGAGAGGAGGGAGAGGGATATGATAGAGACATACAAGTATCTTACAGGGAGAAACAGAGTGCAGGGAAAACACTATTTCTAAGCGAAAAGATGTTCCAGGACTAGAGGCATGGGATGAAGTTGGAGGGAGGACGATTCAGAGGAAACATGAGAAAGAATTTCTTCACAGAACGGGTGGTGGACAAGTGGAACACCCTGCCAGAGGAAGTGGTGGGGCTGAAACAATCACAGGATTTAAGAATGCATGGGATAGACATAAAGGAATTCTAGAGGTCAGGGTAGAGGAAACAGACTTCTAGGAAAACAAACTGAACTTATAAGCTCAAATGGGCAGACTGGGTGGGCCATAGTCCCTTATCTGCTGACACTGTCTATGTATCTATGTAAGACTAGGTTCTTGACCCAACTACGTACCTGCTTGAATTTGGTGGAGTGAGAGCACCTGCGTAAGGGGTATGTGTGAGGTATGTGAGTACTGGTGTAGTGGAGGCAGGAAGGGTATGAGGCGTAAAAAAGCAGTGATGCCTAAAGGGATTAAGAGTGAGGCAGTAAGGAGCACCACAAGTAAGATTGTCGAAGAATCCCTGAGGGGATTCTTGTGTAGGCAGAAAGCTGAATTAGGAGCAGGAGGGCAAGGGTGGGTCATTTCCGGGAAAATTGTGGTGACAGCCACTGGAACAAAGGGTGGGGCCAATGGACCAGAGGATGATGCCGGGGGAGGAGGGTTGTGAGTGAGAGAGAGAGGACGGAACAAAGGAAGAGTAGCCTGAGGCGGGGAAACATTGAGGACAATTAGGCAGATTGGGAGGGAGTCACTACAGGGCATTATACTCGAGGCACCTAGCCATGTGAAAATGTGATCTGCAGTTGGGAGGCAAGTGTAGGAGGAACACAGGACGGTGACCCAAAATCAGGAGTAGAACTAGGCTAGGAAGAAGAAATGAGCAAAGAGAAGGAGTAGAGTGGTGTACAGTAGGGCAGACAGCAGTTAAATAGTCTGTAGGGTGGGTGAGAGGGTCACTCGGCTAAGGCTAAGTGTGGAAGCATAATCTGTATTGGTAGGCAAGGGGAGGGAAAACACATTATAGCCTCCTAAGATCAGTGGATGAAGATGGGCTAAGAAGAACTGGTCAGGAGAGGACAGCAGAGTATAGGAGGCGACAGCAAGGGAAGCAGTGCAGGGCAGTAGTAGGAAGAAGAAGTGCCAAGAGAACAGCCCCCTTTAAGAGCAGAGGATGTGGCCAAACCACCAATGGGCAAGGGGGTGTAGAGGGAGGGTGTGTGTGAGTGATAGAAAAATTATTTAAAGAGTGTCAGAGTGGAAGAAAATTCAAACTGCAGAGAGCGGTAGCACGGGCTTTCAGAGCCTAGCTAGAGTGCTACGGCAGGCTACTGAGAGTAGCCAATAAGGGAGGATGCAGAGGCAAGGGTGGCCAATCATAGTGCTGTGGGAGGCGCTGGAGAATAAGCCATGCCAGAGCTGTAGCATACCTTGTGAACCCAGGTGGGCAGAGGAGAAGCGGACGGTGGCTGTCTAGTTGCCACGACCTCGGAAGCTGGAGGCAGCCAGGGGAGAGAGTGCCCAATCAAGGGCATCTGCTGAAAAGAAAGAAGGGGTGAAGCAGTTGAATTAAAATAGAAGGCTGATCGGAGGGCAGGGATAAGACAGGGGATGATGACAGGTAAAACAGCAGGAGGTACAGAAAAGTGTATTACAAGTGGGAGGTCAGGCCGGCCCAGTGGCTCTGAGGACTGAGGCGCTGGTCACCTTACCTCGCACAACACCGGCAACCCATGTTTGGGAATGAGCATGGACCGGCAGGGGCGGGAAAGGATTGAGCGTCCGTTGAACTGCTCTCCTTCTCCGGGAAGGGGGGGTTCCAGTTGCCAGCACCTGGTTGCCCCCTAGTGGAGGCTTGGGGACACGGCTGCCATGCTGCAGTCAGGGGAGGAGTTGGGGAAGATGCTTGGATGGGAGGCGCCGCGCAAATGCATGTGTGCTCCACTCCTCAAGCGTCTTGCCGTCCTGATCCCTAGGGGAAGCCAGACCAAAAAAAAAAATACAACACCGCAGCAGTGTGATGGAGGGCGCCTCACAGGCTCCGCTCCCGGCCAGCCACAGCATTGGTCCCATGAATACATTCTCCAGTGGGTGTTGGTGATCCCCTCTGGCCCTTCCAGGGGGGACAAGCCCTGGGGCCGGGTCAGTGCCAGATGGTGGACGTCAGGGGACAGGGCTGGGGGCGCCCTCTGGATGTAAGCAAGCAAGTAAAAAAACTAATAGCTGCAAAAAAAAAAGACAAGTGGGAGGTCCAGGAGAGCAGATCTGGAGAGTGGGGTGAGAAAGCGAGGAAGTCAGGGAGGCAAGGAGACAGAAGGCGGGATTGTGGTTTCTAGCAATACAGTACCAGCTATAGATTATTGTAGCAGAAATGGTAATCAGTGCTAAAAATCAACTATATGTTATCAGAGGCAATCCCAGTTAACATTACTGGCTGAGAGAGAATAAAAAGTCACTGAACTTAATCTGGTAGCATTTAAAACAGTTAAAAAGTATGCAGTACATAACATAACAGTGATTAAGTTCTTTTTAGGAAGAAATTTCAAACTGCAGAGAAAGGTAGTAAGTGCTTTCAGAGCCAAACTAGAGTGCTAGGCAGGCTACTGAGAGTAGTCAATAAGGGAGCATGCAGAGGCAAGGTTGGCCAATCATAGTGCTGTGGGAGGCACTGGAGAATAAGCCGTGCCAGAGCTGTAGCATACCTTGTGAATCCCAGGTGGGCAGAGGAGAAGCGGATGGCAGCTGTCTAGTTGCCACAACCTCGGGAGCCAGAAACAGCCAGGGGGAGGCAGCGCCTGATCAAGGGCCTCCACTTGTGAATCTCAGGCAGGCAGAGGAGAAGAAGACAGTGGCAGTCTAGTTGCCATGACTTCAGGAGCTGGAGACAGCCAGGGGGAGGGAGCACCCAATCAAGGGCCTCCACTTGTGAATCCCAGGTGGGCAGAGGAGAAGTGGATGGTAGCTGTCTAGTTGCCACAACCTTAGGAGTCAGAGACAGCCTGGGGGGGAGCGCCCAATCAAGGGCCTCTGCTTGTGAATCCCAGGTGGGCAGAGGAGAAGTAGATAGTGGCTGTCTAGTAGCCGTGACCTCTGGAGCTGGAGGCAGCCAGGGAGAGGGAGCGCCCAATTGAGGGCCTCCACTTGTGAATCCCAGGGGAGTAGAGGAGAAGTGGACGGTGGCTGTCTTGTTGTCGCGACCTCAGGCCTTCTCAGAGGCTTTCTTGGCCACATCACCGTTGTAAATGAGAACTTGTTTTACATGGTTCCACATGGTTAAACAACGAATTGTCTATCTAATAGTGAAAGTTCCTTTAAAGATGATATCAGTTGCCCCACTTGGCTTTATTTTAAAGTTTACCAATTTTAAAGATGGAGTTGACTGCTTAAAAAAACAAAACAAAGTTCACTTCCATTTCCCCAAGTTAACTGGATAAGTTTTAATTAAAAAGCAGTGAGATTTGGGAGTAACACTCCTTTCTCCCATTAGTTGATTATAAAAATATATTAAGCTTTTGCATGTCAGCTGTGAGGGTAGCACTCCTAAATAAGCACTGCTATAGACTAAATCAAGAGAAACAAAACAGAAAAAAGAAGCTACTTCCCATGATATCATTGTTATTTGTTATGTGATCCTCTGCAGCTGTATCAGTCACACCTTAATGTTTCCTTAAAATGTTCCAAATTCTTTAAATACTTTACCTTTAGGAAAATAATACTCTATTATCAGATTTGTATTTTTTTGCTTCTTGCCAAGACTTTTCTTGGCACTAACAGAGAAAAGGAACTAATCTGTTACTAATGCATTTCTCAGTATTGTCATTTTCTTTTTAAGATGATCCTGCTTAAGATTAGAATGTTAAAGGTTAGAATATGTTTGAAAATATCATAACACAATGACTTGCACAATATTATTACAAATGTTTATAAAGAGCAGCAGTTTGTTAACATAAGGAGGTCATGTACCCTTACTGGGGTGGGAAAGAAATCATTATCGAACAATTTAGCTAAAGCACCATTGTTAACTACTTCTCTGTACTTAGCGCTAGAAAAGTTTGAATGTTCATAAAGCAAGTAAGACTTTAGCACTAGAGCTCATTCAACTAACTGTATATCTGATAGCAGAGGGCCTTACATGTTGCGTTAATGTGTTTGCACATACAGTATGTCCAGGTATGTGTGAGATATATAGATATACTAGGGCACCAGAGTTAACAGCCCCTATGCATTTAGTATTAGAGAAGCTTTAATGTCCAAAATTCAGGCAATACTGAAAATCACAACCAGGGCATGGCCATACCAAGCTATGCTCTTTTCAGGAAGGACAGGGTAGGAAGGAAAGGTGGGGTGTGGTGCTTTATGTGAGGGAAAGCATAAAAGCGATGGAGATACAAGGAATATGGGGGGAGTGGGGCAGAGTTGCTGCGGAGATGAGGAACAGAGCCACTACTCACACTGGTGTGATCTACAGACCTCGAACACAGGGGAAGAAGTTAGATATGTTACTGGTGGAAGTCATTAGCAAGTGTACTGTGTCAAAACAGCAAACGGAAAATGGTGTGGGCAAAAAGCACACTACGTGGTTAGTACAAAACTGCATGGTCTGAAACTGCACTAGATTTAATAAACTCCAAAACTGCACCACTGTTATGATGGCATGTTTTTTTAACCACACTGTTTTTCCATTCACTGTTTTGACAGGACACCATTGGCAAGATAGCAGAAAAGGTAGAGGTGCTGCTGGTGAGGGACTACAATCTGCTGGATATAGATTGTAACCTCCCAGCTGAGGCTTTATGTAGAAGCAGGGGATATCCTGGATTTCCTGCAGGAGGTGTTACTTGGGCAATTAGTCAGTGAACCCACTTGTGATAGGGCAAAACTGGACCTGGTATTCACTAGCAGGGGCAGTGTTGCAGACGTCAAGGTGGGAGGCCACCTGGGGATCAACAATCACCATACACTGTGGTTTAATATAAGGACTGCTGCAGAATCGAACCACACAGAGGTGAGGGTCTTGGACTTCAGGAGGGCATACTGTACAATCCCATTTATCTGAACTCCAGTTATCTGGAAATCCCCTGTCTATTGGACTGGACCCTTGTCTCCCAAGTGTTTAACTACAGGATAGAATGGGATAATCAAGTTGGATAAACAGTGTTGTATTGTACTGTACTGTACTGTTCTACTATTCTACTGATCATTTTATTTATGCCACATGGGACCACTCAAGTCATACATCCTCCTTTAGTGACCAGCAGGCTGCGGTGGAAAGACATGTGGGGGAGGGAATCATGCAGTCGGTAGAAAATTCCAGTGTGGATGATGCCTTCTGCCACAACTCTTCCCCAGGTAAATCTGTGTTTTTCTTTTTGCAATCTGGTTTTTGGTTACCATGTTGTCTAACACAGGAACACTATGTGCAGTGGGATTGCAGGAGTAAAAATATTTTTCAGTCCCACGTGGTCCCCGTCTTCCAGGAGCATTTGTGAGTTTCAGTTTGTGGTCCAGGTTAAGGATTTAAGCTACAGTAACTGGAGTGGTAGGACAAGGCAGTTCACAAATCTCAGCTAACTGGAGGGAGCTGGGACTGTGTATCAACAGTGGTTGGGATCAGATCATGAAAGAAAATGTCAATACTGTCTGTAGCACAGAATCACGGAGAAGCATCCAGAATGAGTGAGTGTGAGTGGAGTGGAGGGAGGGAAGGGAGCCAAGATGGTCCATCAATGATGGTTGTGGTCAAATTGGGAAAGAGAATATCAGTACCATCTGCTGCACAGAACCAACACCACCAAACAGTGTTCTGTAGCTTTCTGTGCACATATAAAGCCTTGAAGCATTCAGATCTAGTTAAGCTTGTACAGTATCAAGTTTTGAGTACAGTATGTTGTGTGGTCTTGTGGTGCTGTAAGAGTGGGAAAGTGAGAGGGAAAGACAAGTTTTGGAAGTCACTCGCTGACCTGGTATTGGAGAGTGACATAAAACCAAGGCCTTAAACAGTGCCATTAGAAACAATGCAGCCTCAATCATCTGGACTCTCATTTATCCAAACTGATATGATGTCTCCCAGAAATTCAGACAAACAGGATTGTACTGTATTTTTAAAGAGGGGTGAATGCCTCAGGGAGGACTTGGTGGGGGGAGATGACTTGGGTGGGGTGGAGGAACAGTAGGTGAAGCTGGGGCATAGGGAAGGCAACAAACCTGTGTGTCAAGCAAGTGAGCAAGAGGATAAAGAGACTGCTATGGTTCTTGAAAGAGGTGATGGAAAAGGTAAAGGCTACAAGAACAACATTCAGAAAGTATAAGGCGATGCAGAGGGAGGAAAAGAGGGAGGTGTATCAGGGAAAACAGAGGGAAGATGGGAGAGCAGTAAGGAGTGCGGAGGCACAAACTGAAGGGAGAATAGCTCTCTCAAGACATTTTTTAGGTAGGTATGTGAAAAGAGGAAGACCAGGAGAGGGACTGTAAGATTAAAAAGGGAAGGGCAGACTATGTAGAGGGTGTAACAGCAAAAGGCAGACATCCTGAACAAATACTTTTGTTCTGTGTTCAAAGAGAAAGGAGAAGGGAAGGGGCCACAAAAATGCAGCAGGAGCATTGGAGGGAGGGAGGCAGACACTAGTCCATTTTCGGAGGAGACAATCCTGAAGGGACTCTCTAATCTGAAAGCAGACAAAGCAATGGGGCCAGACGGGGTGCATCCAAGGCTATTGAGGGAGCTCACCTCTGACTGTCTTATTTAACAGCTCATTGGAAACAGGAATAGTTCCAGAGGACAGAAGGAGGGCAGATGTAATCTCACTTCACAAAAGTGGTAGCAGGAGGAGGCTGGCAATTATAGGCCAGTCAGCCTGATGTTGGTGGTAGGAAAGTTAATGGAATCACTGCTAAAGGAAAGGACGGTGCAATATCTTGAATCAAGAGGGTGACAAGACCTGAGACAGCATGAAATTGTGTGTGTGGAAGGGTCATGGTACACAAATCTGATAGATTTCTTGGACTAGTTGACCAAGGAGCTAGATCAGGGTAGAGCGGTGGACATAGCCTACCTAGATTTCAGTAAGACTTTTGACACTGTTCCACATACAACACTAGGAAACAAGCTGGATAGCTTAGTATTGGGTCTAAAAGTGGTAAACTAGTAAGAAATTAATTAGTGGATAGGTGGCAGAGGGTGGTGGTAAATCGAGTTCATTCTGAGGAAGGGAGGGTGACCAAGGGGTTGCCTCAGGGATCAGTGCTGGGACCAGTCCTCTTTAATGTCTTTGTAAGAGACATTGCAGAGGAGCTGGAAGAGAAGGTCTTCCCCTTTGAGGATGACATCAAAATCTGCAATAGGGTGGACACTCTGGGAGAGTGGTGGAAAGGATGAGCAGAGCATTGAGAAAACTCATGGAGTGTTCAAGGGTATGGCAGCTGGGTTTCAATGTGAAAAAGTGCAAAATAATACACTAGGGCCCAGATATTCAAAAGGATTGCACATGGCGCAACAGTGTTGTGCCATATGCAACCCACTGATGCGCCCCGACGCGATATTCAAAAGGGAAAAGTGCACGCCACAAATCCCGATGTGCTGGAGCTCATCAGTAATGTATGCAGGCGCAGGTGGGGCGTGCCCATGCATACCCTGCACAGCCCGATATTCAGCCCAGGATGTGCAGAGCCATGGATGCTAACCCTCACCAGAGCCAGCACAAAAGTTGATCCAAAAAAAAAGGAACAACTGATGGCCACCCACAGGTGAGCTGCCACATTGCAGGGCGCAACACAGCAGCTGCCACCTCTGGGTGGCCACCCACGCTCCGGCTGCACCTGGTGGCACCCCCCCATGCCCAATCACGGGCATTTGTGAAAAAAATAAATAAAACTGTCCAATATCCCTGGTGGTCCAGGGGACTGCTATCTGCCCGATCGCGGGCATTTGTAAAAAAACAGAAATGTCCCTCCAATATCCCTGGTGGTTCAGTAGACTGCTATCTGCCCGATCGTGGGCATCTGTAAAAAAAAATGGATATAAGTCCTATATCCCTGGTGGTCTAGGGTACCCCACCCACCTACCCACTGAGCCCCACCACCCCACTCCCCCCCCTGGTCAGCCGGTGGGCGGCAGCACCCCACCCGCCTGCTGCCCTGCTGCCCACTGACTGACACCGTCGAAGGGCTGTACGCCCATTGGTCCACAGCGTGAGCCAATGGGCGTGCAGCCCATACCGTACTATACATTCCAGATATGTGAGTAGCTCCCCCTTGAAAAGCACCGCATGTTTGTCCTCAGCAACTTCATCGACAACATCGACAGAACTGCCACCCCTTCTGCACTTGCCCTACCCCTCAAATATGGAGGCCCAGCCTATCACCTAAGATCCAGTGACTCACAGGACCACCCGATTCCTAAAACCCGCACCCTCATGGGTGATAGGGCCTTCGCCGTTTTTGCACCAAGAGTGTGGAACTCCCTTCCTGCAATAACTCAAGAGGAAGGCCCACCCCTCATCACTACCATTGGTCAGCACACAGTTAGGCCCACCAAAAACTACCCCCTACCCCTAACTATGCCCGCCTCCTTCTCTCAAGCTCCCCTTACATAGATTCTGCTATCCGTGTCTGACCTGTCCCTTAGCAGATTAAATCATCCTAAATGACACCTCGGGAGCTCTTCTTCTTGCTTAGCTGCACCTTGTTTCTTACCCACATACCAGATCAAATACCAGCTGCTCCATCACACCAAGACCAGTGCTTCCCCCATGATGGACACCCAGTCTTGCACCCTCATAATGGGACTTGGCTCCCTACATCAGGAATGACTTCCCCTCTGCCCTGCATGCCTCTTCATCAGGCTTTGACTAAAGAATATGGTATAAAGCCTTTGAACCTGTCAGTTAAAACAGTTTTATATGTCTTATTTTTAACCAACCATTCAAGTAGCCTTTGCCCAGCATCCTCAAAACCTCTCCATGCCAAACGTCATAATAAGCTCTTATTCTGTATGCTAATAAGTTGCCTTAGGAAACTACTCTTGCTTCTACTACTCTGCTCTGGAAATGCTGAGCTAAATCCAGGCCCACCGGCTCCTATAAACGGCCCTACAGACCTCCCCCATTACAAGGCATCAGCTTTCTCCATCTGAATGTATGTAGTTTATGCAGGAAGCTTGACCTGATTCAGACATGGTCATTACATGCTTCCAGCGACTTCCTTATGATATCAGAATCATGGCTTGTGCCCCTGACCCCAGACAAAGCTATCAATGTACCTTACCTACTGGTGCGATAGACAAACCGGGGGGGGGTTGTAATCTATGTTAAGAACAAATTCCCTGTGACAGTTATTGATTGTACCTCCAAGGCTAAATAGTTTGAATGTCTTGCCCTAAAACTATCACTTTCCATTGCTGCATGTTATCGACCACCCTCCGGTGGCAAAGCCTTCCTACCTCATCTTCAAAATCTAATTGACATGGCTAACTCCAAGTGCATCATAATGGGGTACTTCCAAACTAAACTGGAAGGATGAGAGCTCCAAGCAGCTTAAAGATCTCTGTGATATGTGTAGGCTGGCCCAGATGACCCCTGCAGTCACCAGACCCAACAGAAAAAATCCAGAGTGTAGCTTCCTCCTGGACCTAATGTTAATTAACAAACTCCACAACATTTCACATGCCAGGGGTGTTTTTCAATTATCTTAGTGACCATTGTGCCATTGCCTGCATCAGTCACCCTCCCCAATTAAAATCAGCTCCTAAATATAAGCTAAAAAGATGCTTGAAAAAGTTTTGCCAGCATGCATTCCTGAATGACCTGAGCAACATTAGATGGCAAGACTTTTACCTGGCCTCTTCCCTCAACAAGGCATTTACTATCTTTCATTGCCTCCTAGTGGGACTTCTAGACAAACATGCCCCCTTAAGACTGATCAAATCCAAGAAAAGATCTCCTGGATGGTTCTCCCCTATCCTAAAGAAAGCTCTCAAAGGTAGAGACTACTGGTGGAAAAGAGCTAGGAAGACACACTCTGATGCCAATTGGCTTGCCTTTCATGTATCTTGAAATGACTGCACCAAACTAATTAGGACTGAAAAAGCTAGATTCTTCCAATCAGCCCTGGAAGACAACAAAAACAATGCCACCAAATTCTGCAGTATCCTCAAAGAAGTTGAGGGCCATACCTCCGACACCTCCCTTCCAACCAAACTAGTGTCCGGGGACACCACTTTCACTGACAGAGCAGAGCCTGAATATCTTCAAAGCGCTCTATGATCACTACATGAAAGCACCTTGCAAATGTTTTCCCTACCGCTAGCCCACTAATTCCGCAACTCCACTTTTCCATCCTGACGCTCGCCATGTTTCTACCCCTGGCTCTCACTCTTTCCCTATTAACTCTTCCTGCTGCACCCACCCTTTCCTGTCCACTCCAGCCTGCCTAAAGTCCCACCTCATCCATAGTAGTGCCCCACTTATCTACCTCCCTCTGTCATTATTATAATAAACAAGTACACGACAGCCATCGTCACTTTCTGTGGTTTTAGCTCAATTTTTCCCTCAGTCACGGTAATATATCCTCCTCTTCTTTTACCTTCTAACCTGCCACCCCATACACGGTCTCTTTCCCCTATATGTATAGTTGCCAGCTGCCTCACTCAAAAGATATCTGCTTATAACCCCTGTATGTCTATGGTTGATTGTACATCTGCTGACTTCTTCAATTGTAAAATAAGGCTGTTTTTTTTATTCATTTCAACCTTGTACTGTACTGTATACATTGTATATACTTCTTCTTCCTTGTATATTATTACTTTTTGTATACCTGCTTTTGTACTCTACTTTGATGTATTCATGACCAGGTCCACCTTGCAAATGAGCCTTGCTCATTGGTGCCCGACTGGATAAATAAAGATGTTGATTGATTGATACTTTTTTTTTCGATTCTATTTGTAGCCATCCAGCCTGGAACACTCTCAGGCCACTGCACTCACCAGCTCGCTCTACCACCCGCTGTGTTCCCCTGCCATCTTCAAGTTCAGTATGGTTCCCCGGGTCAGGGGAGGACAACCCAGGGAGACCATAGGGGCAGTGGCGGGGAACCAGCATTGGGCGTGTGGCAGTGGCACTGACAGAGCCGTCACCTATCCAGGGCTGGAGGGGTATTTCTTGTAGTTAGCCCGAGATCCCCTTCTCAGTGCAGCACATCTGACACCAAGGAACACGGCAACCCTGCCTGCATCAGCCACGCCCTTACATGCAGCCCGGCGGCTCGATGGTACCTCTGGTTTCCACCAGGGGTTGCCAGAGCACTGGGCATCCCTAGCCCTCCCGCCCGGAGAGGAGAGCTGCCCGGAGGCACTTAATCCATCTCCTTCCCCTGCTGACCCCCAACTCCCGAGCTCATTTCTGAACTCGGGTCATCGGCGCGGCGCGATGTGTGGTGTCCAGCGCCTCAACCCTCACTGCCACCGGGCCGGTCCAGAGCGGATATTCTTAAACAACTCAATGAACACTTTGCCATGGCAGGGCTGGCATTTGACGTCTCTCCATCCAGTAAGATCAGCCAACACAGGGATGCCACTGATGCCACTAGCCCCAACACCAACACCAATCTGAGCTACTCTTCCCCCTTCAGCTTATGCCCTATATCCTTTAAGCAAGTAGCGAACCTCCTACTGTCCTTAGATACTAAAAAGAGTGCTGGTGCTGATCTCATTGAACCTTTCTTCCTAAAACTAGGCCATTACTTTCTAACCGCCCCCATTGTCCATTTATTCAACATCTCCCTATCTCAGGGTGAGCTACACTTACCTTGGAAAACTGCTCACATCATCCCTTTGTTCAAGTCTGGGGACCCAGCGACCTGTACAACTAGCAGCCTATTTCTATATTATCCTCCCTTTCAAAATTATTGGAAAAAAATTGTCGACACCCAAATCCGGGAGCACCTGAATTCACAGAAATTATTAAACGCTGCTCAGTCGGGTTTCAGAACCAAACACAACACAGTGTCCGCCCTTGCTAAAGTAACCACCAACTGGCAAATTGCTCTGGATGTTAAGAAACACCTGTTTGCACTCTTCCTTGCCCTTAGTGAGGCATTCGACACTGTGGATCACAACATCATGCTTAATGCACTAAGTAACATAGGTCTTGACAGCTCTGCCATTAAATGGTTCACCAGCTACCTTACTAATAGACTACAATGAGTCAAAGTTCCGGGGAACTGTCCCCTCTGAAAATACTACCAAGAGGCATCCCTCAAGGCTCTATTTTGGGCCCAATCCTATTTGCAATCTTCATCAATAACCTTGATTCACACCTGCACACAGCTAAAGTGCACTTATTTGCAGATGATACAGTCCTGTACACTGCTAACTCTTCCCTAGCCATGGCCCATGAGGATTTACAGCAAGATTTTATCTCCCTCCTACTTAATTTTATGAAGCACAAGATACTGCTTAACGCCAAAAAGACTAAAGCCATGATCCTCTGTCCGAACGCCAACTCAAGGCCTATATGCAACCTGAAGATTCTAACCTTACTAGGTGAACCTCTGGAAACCATTACCACCTTTAAATACCTAGGATTCTGGCTTGACAACAAGCTTAATTTCCTATGCCACCTGAATGAACTATCGAAAAAACTAAGACAACGCTTAGGTATAATCTACCGCATTAAACATCTTCTTACCATTGAAGCCAGAAAGAGACTAGTGCAATCTACATTCCTGCCTCTACTGGATTACACTGACTTCCTCTACATTAACTGCTCTTCTTCAGTGCTCCGTAATCTTGACACTCTTTATCACAGGGCCCTGTGGTTCATTTTTAACCTGCCTCTTCGCACCCATCACTGTCTGCTGTACCAAGAGTTGGGAGGGACCTCGCTCACTACAAGGAGGAAAATAAATTCCCTGCTTTGGATACATAGGGCCTTGTCTGACAAGCTATCAGCATACATCTCAAGTTTATTTGAGCATGTCAAGGGGTCGTATGGGCTGAGAAGGGTCTCCTTAATCTGCTTTCAAATATCCAGAGTAAGATCATCACATGGCTCAGCTGCAATCAGCTTCTCCCCTCCTTCCATTTGGAACACTATGCAAAGGTCACTGAAGCTCTCAACCCTCCCCAGTCCCTTCACCTTCAAAGCACTGATTACAAAGTACCCAAAGGAAACCTGCAACTGTTATAGATGACCGGTGCAACCCTATTCGCTTGCTGTATTCCCCGACTCTCAAGTAACTCACAGCTCCCACCTTCCCTATCAAGGGAGCCCCTTCTCCCAACTCCCTTTACCTACCATACCCTACCTACCCCCTGTCTTCTATACCTCCACACTCTACACCCCTCCTTCACACAAGCCCCATAGGTGAATAACCAGCAACATACAACAGCCCTAGCCCTAGATTCAGTAGGTTTGTTGTCTCGTGTGCAATAGCTCTCAAATATGTTAGCCCTAATAGTTAAGGTCTGTGTTAGCCCCGAATATGTTTATTGTTTGCCTTTTTGTACTGTACTTTCATGTGATACATTTGTCTATGTCCAGGACCACTTTGAAAATGGTGTTATGCCTGGTTAAATAAAGTTTCGATTGATTGATTGATTGAACTCGCTTCTCTCCCTCCCATCCCTGCTTCAAAGCCTCCCTGTGGGGCTTCCTAAAATCAACCTCCACCTGTCTCTGTGCCTTATAGACCCTGGCTGTGGCTCCTTTTCTCAGTGGGGACTGTCGCTGGGCCGAGGCTCCTGCTATTGCTGGCACTTAGATCCTACGAACATACAAAATTTGCCAGCAGATAAAGGCCTAGAGGTCTATCAAGTCTGCTCGAATGTGCAGCTAGCACCCCTTATTCTGCAGCTGCCCCTCCCTTCCACCCTCCCTCCATTGACCCCCCCCTTGTCCTGTCCCATCCCCTTTTGAAGCACTCCACTGTTCTACTGGATACTACTTCTGCAGGTAATGCATTCCACCCAGCCACCACTCTCTCTGTAAAAAAGTGTCTCCTCATCTCCCTCCTGAACCTTCCTCCCTCCAGTCTCATATCATGGCCCCTTTGTCCCTCCTCTCCCCTCCCTTACTTTGAACAGCCCCTCTGCACCTGTCTTGTTTATTCCTTTCATGTACTTACAGGTTTCAATCATGTCCCCCCGTCCCTCCTCTCCTCCAGCGAGTACATGTTCAACTCCCTTAGCCTCCTCTCGTATGATAAGTCCCCCAGCCCCTTGATCATCGTTGTCGCCCTGTGCTGCACCCCCTCTAGTAACTTAATGTCTCTCTTCAGATATGGGCACCAGTACTGCATGCAGTACTCCAGGTGCGGTCTAACTAATGACCTATACAGTGGCAGAATCAACTCCTCCCTCCTCGAGGATATACCCCTTGCAATGCAACCCAGCATTTTGTTGGCCTTTGCAGCTGCCTTCCTACATTGTGCCGAGTTGTTCATTGACCCTGTAATAAACAACCCCAGATACTTCTCCTCCTCTGTCTGGGCTAGCTTCACTCCCCGGCAGGTAACTCCTCCTTGGGTTCTTCATCCCAAAATGCAGCACCTTGCACTTTTTGGCATTAAACCCCAGTTGCCAGGTGTCTGACCAGGTTTCAAGCCTTGCCAGATCATCCTGCAACTCCTGCCATCCCCCTAGGTTGTCCACCACTGCTCCTACCTTGGTATCATCAGTAAATAGACTGATCTTGCTCTTGATGTCCAATAATATGTCTGCAATGAATACTGCAAACAACACTGGTCCCGATACCGGGCCCTGTGGAACTCTGCTCATCACTACCCTTGGGTGTGAGAGCTCCCCACCCACAACCACCCTCTGTTGCCTTCCGGAAGCCAGTTCCCTACCCATCTCATCAGCTTTGCACCCGCCCCTGTGCCTTCTAACTTACTTCCCAGCCTTCCATACGGCACCGAGTCGAATGCCTTACTGAAGTCCAGATACAGGACATCCACTGCATGGCCCCTGTCCAGTTGCCTAGTTACCCAGTCATAGAACTCCACCAGGTTGGTTTGGCATGATCTGCCACGTATGAATGAAGCCATGCTGTCTGCTGTCCTGTAGCCCTTTGGCCTCTAGGAGGGCCACCAGCCTCTCCTTCAGGATAGTCTCCATTAGCTTACCCACGATGGATGTGAGACTGATCGGTCTGTAGTTCCCCGGTTCATCCTTGGGGTGACTCTTGTTGAGGGGCACTACATGAGCCATCCTCCAGTCCTGAGGGACACACCCCGAGTGTAGTGAGGAATTAAATAGGTCTGCCAAAGGTCCCACAAGGACCTCTGCCTGCTCCTTCAGTACCCTGGGGTGGATGCCATCTGAGCCTGGCGCCTTGTCCACCCTCAGTGCCTTCAAACCCTCCCGAACTCTGCTCTCCATGATTTCCCCATCTGTCACCCCTTCCCCCCTGTTTCTGCTGTTCCTTCCCCTTTGGGTGTCACCCCCCCTTTTCCTTAGTAAATACCGAGCGGAAGTCCTTTTCCCCCTTCTTAATGCCTTGAGCTAGCCTGAGCTCTATAGATGCCTTGGCTCCCCTTACTGCCCTTGTCACCTCCTTCAATTCCGTCAAGTACTCCTCCCTGTCCTCCCCTCCCTCCCTGTTTTCTTGTATCTCCTAAAGGCAGCTCTTTTCCTCCTTACCTGTGCCATGACCTCCTTGCTCAACCAGCTGTTTCTTAGCCCTAGCTTTCTTGCTCTGTGCCCTGCAGCAGGTTTTGGTTGCCTCCACTACCCCCAGCTTTATGAGCTCCCACCTCTAGTCAGTGTCCATACTAGACTGAATTCTGGCCAGGAACCCTTTTACCACTTCCCCCATCCTCCCACAGTTGGCCGTCCTGAAGTCCAGCACTCTTGTGCCAGATTCCACTCCTTCCTTTCCCATATCCAATGTGAGCCATACTGAGTGGTGGTCACTCCCTGACAGCGGTTCCTCCACCGTAAGTTCTCTCACAAAGTCCCCATTTGCCAGCACAAGGTCAAAGGTATTCCCTAACCTGGTCAGTTCACTGACCATTTGCAGCAGGAAGCTGTCCTGGAAGGCATCCAGCAGACCCTGCTCCCTTCTATTCCTGGTTGTTGGGGTACTCCAGTCCACTCCTGGCATGTTGAAGTTCCCCACAATCACCACACTACCCTTCTCGCAGGTCCTCCTGATCTGTCCCGCTAGTTCCCTGTCTAGCTCCTCCGTCTGAGATGGTGGCCTGAACACCACTCCCATTCTGAGAATCCTATTCTTGGAATCTTGGATTTGAATCCAAAGTGACTCTGTACTACCCTCCTCCCCTTCCTCCCTTACACACTTCAGTCCTTCCTTCACATATAGTGCCACCCCCCCTCCTTTCCCAATCACCCTGTCCCTATGAAATAACCTGTACCCTGGTACAGACAGGTCCCAGTCATTGTATTGGGTGGCCCATGTTTCTGTGATGGCTGCAATGCCCACCTCTCCTTCTGCCATGAGTACCTGTAACTCTACAGTTTTCCTCCCAAGGCTTCTAGCATTAAGGGTAACCACCTTCCACCATTCCCCCCTCCCATCCTGCCCTCTTTTACCAGCATCACCAATAGTACTTGCCATTTCTTCTTTGTCACTGTTTTGGGGGGTAAGCTCATATGGTTTCCCAACCTGTGGTGTCTGCATGTCTCTTGCCCAATTGCCACCCCCGCACCTAGTTTAAATTCCTAACTTCCTCTATGTACTCCTCCATCCTCTGTTTCAACACTTTCTTTCCCTCCTCACTCAAGTGTAGTCTGTCCTTGGCATACAGACTACTGTCCTCCCAGGTCCTTCCCCACCCCCCCCAATAGCCCATATCCTTTAGCATAACACCAGGTTCTTAGCCATCTGTTAAATTCCTGTACTTTCTCATTGTGCTTGCCTTGGGCACTGGAAGTATCTCTGAAAAAGTTACTGATCTTCCTGCCCCTCACATAATTGTCCTAGTTCTTCAAACCTCCTCTGGACTATATCTACTGTCTTGTCAGCCCGGTCATTCGTCAAAAGATGTATAATTAAATGAGGCTTGTCCCTACCCCTTCTAACATATTTTAGAACAGATTGTCCTACCCTTTCCGCTGTCATTCCTGGCATGGCCTCCACACAAATGTGACTATGCCTCTCCCCTTGCTACCCAACCTGACTCCTCTTAGTATTGAGTCCCCCAGCACTAAGATTCCACCCCTCTTACTCCCTGCTTGCTTTCATTCATCTCCATCTCTCATTTCTGGCTCCTCTTCTTCCTCCTGCACATTATTTTCCCCTTTTGCCCATGTTGCAATTCTCCCAGCAGAACTTCCCCTCACTCCAGTTTGGTCCAGGCATTTATCAATTACTCCTCCAATTGCATCATTTCCCTCCTCCTCCTTCCCCTCTAGCAGTGCAAAACTATTTTCTGAAGACCCCTCACAAATGCCTGCTCCCTCTCTCTTCATAGTAACCTGTTCTCTCCTTTCCACTCCATGACTTTTGCCACTTCTTCTCGTCCACTCACAAGTCCCTATCTCCTGCTTCCATTTGTCTTTTGCCTCCTGACCTGGTTTCCCCGGCAATCGTTCTTCCTGGCCTGGGTCCCTTTGTCTCTGCTTCTCTTCTTCTGACCCTCTCCTCACCACTGTTGGCTCAAATCACCCTCCCTCATCTCCCCTCCTCCCTCCCTCCAGTATTGGGCTAAATCCACCCCCAGTCTGCCTTGCCTGTCTTAGTTCCTCCTGCAGACCCTCAATCTCCTTTCTAAGTTTCTCTATGTGGTTGCACACTAAACATCACCCCACCCTCCAGGCAATTTTTAGAAAGACTGGTGCACCACAGTTGTTGCAGCCTACCACCCTACCCATTGCTGTCGTTGCCCACCAGCGACCACCCACCCTTCCAGATGAAGAATACCAAAGACTCCCCCAAGTCTCCCCTCTCCCCCATCAGTGCAAAACATTCTTTTCTTAATTTCCCTTACCCCATTTGTTGTACACATTTAGATAGATTGAGCAACTGCTTTTTACAGTCCTATCCTTCCTATCCACACCCAAAAAGAGACTAATTGCACAACCTTCTTCAAACTCCTACTCCTCCTTTCCACAATGCAAATAGCAATGCAAAGAAGTAACAATGAAAGCTCCTTGATTTGCAGTTACTTCCCTTCCACTGAGATAGCAGTCACCTCTTCACTCGCTGCTGTTTCTTTCCTGGATGTCTGCTTCAGCTATGACAGGTGCATGTCCTTTGACAGTTTGAGGAAGTGATGTCAGAACCCCTTATATGAAGGAAATCACAGACCTGGGGTCGGTGGGGTGAGGGACTGGGAGGGTGGGACCAGTCCAAGTCTTCCAGAAACAATCAGGTAGCTGAGGCCCCTGGTCAGACCATTAGCACCCTTCCCTCACTATGCACTAAACTTTGCAGCTAGTGAAGCCAGCAAAAGGAATCACAATTCTACTCTAAGTCCCCAAAATAGGTTTGCTACCAAAAGAAACAGGTCTCCAATTAAAACAGCTTCACCAACAACACATCGAAATAGACTTTAAATTAAAAGATATAGTTCTCCAATTCAAAGAAACAGCCCTAATTGAATCACACCAAATAGGTTTTAAATCAGAAGAAATAAGCTTCCACAAACACAGCCTGCTACACAGTGAAACATCAAAAAGATGAGCCCACTTATAGCCACCAAAACAGGTTTCAAAATTCCAACAGCCCCAAAACAATACCCTGCTTGCCCCTAAGAAGTAGTAAGAAAGAAAAGAAATAACTTTCTACCAAATAAAATCCACAAGAAACAATGGAAAAACAGCAAGAAGAAGCTACTATACTGGAACTGATCTGATCCCTTTCCCTTTTGGTTGCTTCTGAGAAGCCAAAATCACCTGACACTGCAAATCTGATTCAGCTCTGCCTCCAGATAGCTGAGTGAGACCTGGCGAGACCATTAGCACCCTTCCCCCACTATACACTAAACTTTGCAGCTAGTGAAGCCAGCAAAAGAAATCACAATTCTACTCTAAGCCCCCAAAAATAGGTTTGCTACCAAAAGAAACAGGTCTCCAATTAAAACAGCTTCACCAACAACACATCAAAATAGGCTTGAAATAAGAAGATATAGTTCTCCAATTCAAAGAAACAGCCCTAATTAAATCACACCAAATAGGTTTTAAATCAGAAGAAATAAGCTTCTACAAATGCAGCCTGCTACACAGTGAAGCATCAAACAGATGAGCCCACTTATAGCCTCCAAAACAGGTTTCAAAATTCCAACAGCCCCAAAACAATACCCTGCTATCCCTATAGAAGTAGTAACTGTAACTGATAGTTGTTTCTAATGTTATCAACATGCACTGGGCCCTTTTTCTACCCACCTGTTCCCTGAGAGGGTACTCAGTCTATTGTACTCCTCCTGTTTACCCTCTATCCTTACCCCCCGAGTGTATGACTTACCCTATATTGTTTGCTTTATTGACAATGCCTGTATTATGCTGTTATCTACCTATCAATCTGTTATTCCTGAAGTTCTTGCATGTTACCTTGACTCTGCCTGATGTTCTTGTATGTACCTTGTAATCCTCCTGGGTTGCACCTGAAAATAGGTACTTGGCTGTCTAGTGTGCTTACCTGGTTAACAAAAGCAAATAAATAAATAAATAACTTGTTTATTATTAAACAAAAATAACATAGGATGCATTTAAATCCCCCTCAAGTGGTGACCTGTGCCCTTGACTCCCTTATCAAGGTTCTCTCTGACAAAGCCCTATGAAAACAAATCTTACTCAGGGATTTTAACACAATTTGGATCCTAGAGTGAAAAGGTATACCCGAGGGTGTCTTCCTAGGGGCACAGCATACTCAAATCACATAAGAGCCAACAAGATTAAATATCAAAACAGGCAACCACACCCTTCTGGACTAGGCCATTGTCTCCAACCTGAGCATGGTAGAGCCACTTGAATCTTTGCAGACTCCCTAAGTGACCTCTCCCCTATATCCAGCATTTGGAGTAATACCTCATCTAGACCCTTACCTTGAATTTTCATGGCCCGTGGTTATTCTAAATTTAATTTGAGCTCCTTCATTGCTACCCTATCAGGTATTCACTGGTCTACTGTCAGAGCTTTTCCAGATGTGGATTCTGCCTTACAGTTCTTTGTGAACAACTTCCTAATGGCTGCCAACACCCAGGCCCCATTTAAGCAAATAAGGGTTAAGGGCCAACAGTCAAGATGATTGGATCACAACCTCAGGAAATTAATGAGGTCAAGGGATAAAGCCTGAGGAGTCTATAAAAATTCTGGTTTAAAGGCAGATTGGGTCAAACACGAAGAGCTCAGGAATGCCTGCAAAAACTACAGGATAGAAATCTATCTGATCCCAAGCTGTTCTGGTCACAAATAATTGCAGTTCTAAAATGTAGTACTAGCTCTGCTGAAAGTCACATAATGGCTGATGGGAAGCCCCACAAGGACCCCATTGATACTGCAAATACCTTTAACCACTTTTTCACTGACTTGAATAGGTTTCAGTCCCCCTCTCCTGGATCCACTACACATCCCCTGAATCTGCCAAATTCTGTGAATTACATCCAGAGTTTCACTTCCAGACAGTAAAGTGAAAAGTTGTGCTGCCTTTCTTACTGTAGTTAAAGATGGATGGCTCACCTGGTTATGATAAACTTAAGTCAATGCTCTTTAAACTATCTGCCTCAGCAATTGTGTCCCCCTGTTGCTATGCTCTTTAACAAACCTATACTTGAAGGGAGAATTCCTATAACTGAAGAGTGGCAACAATAGTTCCAGTCCATAAGGGTGGGCTGAAGGAACCTGTTGAAAACTATTGCCCCATTTCCCAGATTAGTCCCTTGGCCAAAATTCTTGAAATGTTAGCTTTACACTCTGCTGCAGGAGTATTTGGAAAGGAACCTCCTTTTGACAGACAGGCAACATGGTTTTAGGAAACACCACGGGACTGGCACAGTGCTGATCAGGTTATTCACTAATTTGCTAAGGGCCATGGATAATAGGCAGGCAACTAATCTGGAAGACCACTCCTTTCTTGCACATTAATTGAATCTGCTTGGTTTCAATAATCTATCCCACAACTGGTTCTCTCATTACCTAACAAAAAGATCCCAAATGTTTAAGTGGAAGTGAGTCCAGTCTACACTTGGGCTGATAAATGATGGAGTTCCACAAGGGTCCATCCTCGATCCTCTGCTGTTCTCTCTCTTTATCAATGATATGCCTGAGAACTGCAACGTGGCCAACGAATTACTGTGTGCTGAAGATGCTGTCCTGTGCAGGTGCTCTGGTGATGTTTCCCAACTTGGTGACCCGCTTTCTAGTGACTTCAGGTTATTGAAGGCTTGGTTCACTAAACATAACTTAGTCCTGAATACCAGGAAAACAAAAGATGTCCTATTTGATCCTAAACATCTTGGTTCCTCAAGGCAGCATCTGTTGCGCCTGTCACCCAAACCACAGGGGATCAAACCGAGGTGACTGACTCAATTAACTACCTTGGTGAATATACTGACTAGGTTGCCTCCTTTATGCTCCATGTGGAACATGTCATGAAGTTGTCACACCAGAAAACTGACTTACTTTACCAGTTGAGCCATTATCTGTCTAATAACTCCAGGCTGGCTATTGCACACATTACTCTTCTCCCTATTCTATTATATGGTACCCCATTTTTCAGTCCTTAAGGCATACAGACCCCTAGATTTGCTGCCAATGCATCACCTATGGAAAACCATTGTGATATATTATACTCTTTAAATTCATCCTCTTTAGATGGACAATACCATTATTCTCTCCTATGCCTAGCGTACAAAGTAATAAATGGTGCTGCCACTCCTAACCTCAGTGATGTGTTGACTGTTAACCTTGAGAAAAGATTGCACAGCCCCCCTGCAGAAAAAGCAGTAAAAATCAGAAAGCAGTAAAAATCTGTCCTGGTACCATTGTTCTGGTGCGCCTGGGTTGTCAGAGTACCAAAAATTTGTTTGGCACTCTGACTGAGTGATAACAGTGATCGCTTTCAGATGTTCACCATCATCACATAGACCCTCTTAAGATGCATCTCCTTGAGTGCAGCCTCTGAACTTACATAAGATGAATGATACCTGCTTGTTAAATCTGCTATTGTTAACAATAACCTGACTTTTGTAGTTGCACTTTGTGTTTATTCCAATGTCTATAGCCCTGTATTTCTGTGATATCCTTGTAATTGTTTCAAGTAATTAATTTTGGGTCACCCCTGAAAAAAGGGACTTTTAGTCTCAGTGGGCCTCCCCAGTCATCAAGATTTAATTGCTAAATGGATGAATTTATTATGTGTATATATATATATATATATATATATAAAACAATGTATGTTTTGGGATAAATAAATGTCTAAAATGTGACATCTGAGCTAGGCAGTGAAGATAACATTGATATCTCCATGTTCCTATACATCATGGAGATATCTTCACAGTCCTATATGTCATTCTGAAACCACTCTGATATGTGGAACTTTCTCTTTCTTGTACTGTAACTGAGCGCTGTCTACAGCTGTAAATCAAGATTTACAATAAGGCACAAAAAACAGCAAAACACTATTTTTAATCTTAACTTTCCTTAGTTTTGTAAAAGAGAACTTATCTGGTTGATCCTGCCAGACCATCGTACCAATGTAACCACTTTCACTTTTCTTCCTGTCATTAAGCGCTATCAATACATGCACAGTACCTGATCACCGGCGTGCTCATTCACATTTAAAATAACGCTCTCTCTCTCTCTTTTCAAAAAGAAAGAAACATGTCTACTTCATCTTAAATTTACCCAGCTTTCTATATCAGAGTATGCCAAGTAACAACATGACACGGAGTGTGCAGCCAGCGAGTCGGCAGACTCCCCCCCAAAAAACGCAAGCCCAAGTCACCGTTGCCATAGCAACAAGTGCTGTCACTCCCAGCTACTGTTCTCAGGCTGCTGATTTCCTCGCATTGCACTCCCTCTCTTCTTGCTACAATCAGAAACCTCTTTTCCACAAACCTGAGTAAATGAAAGTAAAATACATACGTTCGTTACTTTTCCAGCACTAGCAATCCTTCTACCAGAATGTCATCATGTACATCGAACAGCGCTCAGCTACGCTACATAAGCATATTAAAACTGAAAGTGGTGCAATGGTAGGACACTCTGTAAATGGCAGGATCAACCACATATGGTAAGCGCTCATACATAAAACTAAAGCAAATTAACATAAAAAACACAGTTATGTTACTTTTTTTGCACACAGAATGTTTAAGTTTAAATCACTAGCAGGACTTCATTTACTGCTATATGCAGTTCTCGGTCATGCTACATTAAAGCAAAAAAACAAAGTGCTTGATTGGTGAACAGTGTGAAATGACACAAACAACAAATGTTTTAAATCACAAATGCAGCTTGAAAGTTAGGTGGCAGATATGGACAGTTTTGTGGGGTGACATGGAAAGTTCTGTGGAGGAGCATTAGTAAGTCACCTGAGAGGGGCACATAACCACTAAGGATTGTGATGAGGGCAGAATTGGGGAGGGGGGATTCTGTTGTGCGGATCCCAAAACTTACAGGGCCAGATATTCAAACTGCACCATTCTGTGGCGCAAGCCCTTGAGCTGCTCAAAAAAGTTGCGCAGGGCTGTGGCCAGGGCGATATTCAACAGAGTTGCGCTATTGAGCAATTTCTTTGAATATCGCCCCCTGGCCACAGCCACTGTGCATGGTGCAGTGGAACTTGTGCCACCGCAAGTGGTCAGAGTGCAGCATTCAGATGCGGTGGCGCAAGTTCCATTGCACCATGTGCAAACCTGTGATATTCATAAGGTGACATGCAAATGGGGCCATAATTTATGCAAGGTGAATGGGGGGCCATTTGCATCTAATTATGGCCCCATTTGCATTCCATTAGCATGCAGGTGCACCGATCCCCAACGACTTGTGCCTGGCACCCTGCCAGGCAGCAGCCATCGGGGACCGACGCCCCCTGCAGCCCGATCGTGGGTGGAACAGTATTACATCCCCCCCCCCAGCAGCCCAATCACGCATAATGTAAACTCCTCACCCCACTAGCCCGATCGCGGGCATAAAGTACATTCTCCCCTCCGACTAGCCCGATGGCAGGAATAAAGTACATTTTCCCCGATTAGCCCGATCTTGGGGCAAAAGTAAATTCTTCCCCACCACCGACTAGCCCGATCGTGGCATAACATCAACCCCTAAAGACCAATATCCCTGGTGGTCCAGTGGACCGAGAAGCCCGATCGGGGACATAAGGTCAAACCAACCCACCCAAACTGCAACATCCCTGGTGATCTAGTGGCCCCCACCACCCACCCTCAGAGCCCCACCACCCGCTCCCCGTGCAAGCGGTGGGTGGCAGCACCTACCTGCACGCCCCACCACCGCTGACTGACAGCTCAGTAGGGCTGCACGCCCATTGGTTCAGAGCAAAAGCCAATGGGCATGCAGCCCATACCGTACAAGGCAGTCCAGATATGTGAATGAATTCATGCCTGTGATTGGGCTAGTCAGGGGGTGGGGGAAGAATTTACTTTATGCCTGCGATCGGGCTAGTTGGGGAGACTACTCTGCTGCCCGTGATCGGGCTACAGGGGGGTTACTATTATGCCTGCGATCGGGCTGTGGGGGGGGAACTGGGAACAAGTGGAGGGCCACCCACAGGTAGCAGCTGCTGTGTTGTGCCCTGCAATGCGGCAGCTCACCTGTGAGTGGCCCTAGACTTGATCCTTTTTTTTGGCTTACAGTTGTGCAGGCGCAAGTAGGGTGTTGCGCCTGCATAACTCTGCATGGCCCGGCTCACTATCGGGCTGTGCAGTTTATGCATGGTTCCTCCCCCTTCAGTTGTGCATGCCTTCATTAGCATTGCTCTGTTGCTCAGCATGATTTGGGGGGCACAAATGCCTCCTGCTGAATATCGCAGAATGGTGCATTTCAGACTTGCACAGGCGCAACCCTATTGCGCATGGCTCAGCTCTTTTGAATATCTGGGCCACATTGTATAAACAGAACATGACATGGCCTGACTGAAGATATCATATTTATCTTCACTCGAGGCCAATGACATCAGATATCATTGGCCTCTCGTGAAGATAAATATGATATCTTCCATCAGGCCATGTCATATCCCATATATATATATATATATATATATATATATATATATATATATATATAGATATATAGATATATATATATATATTATAGGGATGTGGTCGTGCCCCTATAGTTAGGGTTGAGTAGGCACAATGTTAACCTCAATTTTTGTGTGTTAATAACCTTGCAACTGTTCAATGGATTTGCACAAAATTTGGAATGTACACTCTGGTATGCTAGATCTCTTGATTTACCAAGTTGTCTTTCAGTCGAACTTACATTTTTTGCGCACTGAAGTGCTGAAAAAATGCATTTTTCGCCACTTTTGACATGTTTTTTCCCTATGGCGCTGCAACCACACTGTTTGATGTTTTGGTCTCAAATTTGGAACATAGAAAGAGCGTGGGTATAAGAACATTCCAGCATTGGTTTGGTTAAAAAATATCAATGTGTTCCAAAGTAATTTAATTATTTATTTTTGGGTTCTGAGCATGCTCAATTCACTCCAAGATTTATATGTATATTTTTTGAATTAGGAATGGGCTCATGGTCAAGGATTTTGTCAGCTTATGGACAAGAATTTTAAAAAATCCTAGTCTGTGAGGAAAAATTCCTTGTTCACGAGCCGCCATCTTGTTTTCATTTTTTCCCACCAAACAAAATGCTGTAGCTTTCTCCACGGTGACTTTTTGGTGCAATGTGGCATGGGTTTTGTTCAGGGTGATGCCCTCTACAAACCCATACCTTTGGTTTGCTTCATTTTGTTCAGAAAATAGCCTTTTAAAATTTAAAAATGACTTGCTAATGATCCTAGTCCATGAGCCGACAAAATCCTATTCCGCGAGTCGATCCTCTTTCGTGAGGTTGCAAAATCCTTGTCCATCAGTTTGTGACCAGATGGCCTTTCTTGTGGATAAGGATTAAGCTGACAATCAAGGATTTTGCTACCTCGTGAAAGAGGATTGGATCGTGGACTAGGATTTTGTCAGCTCGTGAAAGGGGATTGGGTTTTTGAATCCTCTTTCATGAGGTGATAAAATCCTAGTCTGTGAGCTGTCAAAATCCTAGTCTGCGAGCTGATCCTCTTTCATGAGGAAGCAAAATCCTTGACCGTCACTTTGTGACCAGATGACCCTTCTCGTGGACAAGGACTGACTCACAGTCTAGGATTTTGCTACCTCACGAAAGAGGATTGGCTGATGGATTAGGATTTTGTCAGCTCGTGAAAGGGGATTGGTTTTTTAAATCCTCTTTCATGAGTTGACAAAATCGCAGTCCGTGAGCTGTCAAAATCCTAGTCCACCACCTGATCCTCTTTCGCAAGGTAGCAAAATCCTTGACTGTCACTTAGGGACCAGATGATCAAAATTTTACAGTCAAGGATTTCTCGTGGGCGGTGATTTTGACAGCTTGCAAATGAGGATTGATCTAATGGTCAGGGATTTTGCTACCTCACGAACTAGGAATTTTTAAACTTTTAAAAACTTTCCAACTGCATTGTAACCTAACGGTTTTGTTTTTTGACTTGCAATTTTCAGGGTATTAAGGGAATGCTCTAGAGATGTGAATTATTCTATTTAGGTGTTGAAAAGTTAAGCAGCTCCATAGATATGCCATCACAAAGAGATTTTTCCCATAGGATAACACTGTGTCGGCTGGCATGCCTTTCAGTGCCCGTATCTTGAAAACGGTTTGAGATACAGATTTTTCATTGCAAATATTCTTAGTCCCCCCTGTAGTGGAACTAAGTACAGAAGTAGGTTGGAAAGCCATGAATACCATCAATTTTGACATTTTTTTCCACCTTGTACGGTTACTGAGATATTTGGAAAATAGTATTCCAATTGCTCATTTTCAGGTCTGTGGGCCAGTATTACACCCTCAAAGTTAGCACCCACAGTGGACTTCAGTGCCCATATCTCATAAACAGTGTGAGATATAGATTCAGCTAATTTATCTTATATAGACATCTCGCTGTCATGATTACAACAACACTTGAATTGTTTTTCTAGCTGTTACGGTCCTGAGATATTGACAGATTAGTGTTACAAGGGTTCCTTGCCCTATCGGGCTGCTGTATGGCTCTGTAGCTATGTGTAAGTGGGAGCGCAGGGCCCAGAGGGCCCTCACTCCCATAGATTCATATCATTATGTACAAATTGGTCGGGCCCCGCACTCCCACCAACCCATGCTATTTACTAATTATATTAAACTTTTTCAAAAAGTAAGGAAATTCATTGCAAAAAACTTAATTTAATGCATCAGTTAGGGTTAAAGCAACAAAAGTGGGGAAATGAGACATTAGGGTTGAACCCCTAACCCCCCAACACCCCACCCCCATCCTCCACAGACCGACAGATGCTGGGGTGTGCCATGAGGTGGTGAGGCCTAACTCTCACCCCATTCTCCTTTACTGTGACATGTCAACCTGTTTACACATGGAATGGGGTGAGAGTTGGGCCTCACAACCCATGGCACACCCCAGTGTCTGTCAGTATGTGGAGGATGGGGAGTGGGGTGTTGAGGGTTAAGCTCAACCCTAATGTCTCATGTCCACACTCGTGTTGCTTTTAACTCTAACTGATGCATTAAACAAAAGTTTTTTGCACTTTATACACACACACACATATATATATATATATATAAATGTAAACCAATAATAATCTGTATTTACACAGTTGCTGCATATATATATATATATATATATATATATATATATATATATATATATATATATATATATATATATATATATATATATATATGGTAGCACGGTAGTGCTACCATAGTTAGGGTTGAGGAGCCATTTACATGTTAAACCCAAAATTTTGCACCTTAATAACTTTACAACCATTCAACAGATTTGCCTGAAATTTGGAACACAGAATCAAGACCCATACACCTTGGGATCTGCCAAGTTTTGTACTGGTCGGTTATACAGCTGCGGAGTTATTAAGCGTGATCTGTGCATGCGTTTATGCTTTTTTTGGAATTCTACGGTCGCGCCTACAGGTCACACAGTTTATGCGACTGGTCTGAAATCTTCAGGGAACATGCAGCCAGGGTCCCCAATGTGCCTTTTGAAGATTTTGTGAAAAAATATTAAACGGTTCAAAAGTTATTCAAAAAACAAGTTCCCATTATAAGTCAATGGGAAAAGTTAACAAAAAGTTCAACACTTTTGCAAATGCACTTTTTACTGTCGCAAATGGCCCTTTTACTGTCGCAAATCCACCATTTTGTTTTCAGTTAGTGATCAGAAAAATGCTTGGCATTTAAAATTGAGACCCTCTAGCAACCTAATTCGTTTTGTATTCACCTAGTCGGGCCCTGAGGATGCTAGCCATGTCTTTATTGAGGTAAACACCCCAGAAATATATTTTCAGATTTCTGGAAAAAGTACTTTCGCAAAGTAGTGTCGCACTCACGAAAGTGTCGCAAATTTTTGTGAAAGCTTTCACAAATCACAACACTACTTTGCGTCATTATGCCCAAAATAACAGTAATTCTTTGGCACCCCACTGCAAAAGAATGGCTTGGAGTTTTGGGCTGAAATTTGAAGGGAACGCAGCCAACATCTCACAGATGTGCCTTTCAGTGTTTTGCTGAAAAAATATTACATGGCGGCAAAGTTACGGTACTCCAAAATTGATGCTTTTTCCCATAGGATAACATTACGGTGGATGACGCATTGCAGCAATCGTTTGGCGCCCTGCTGCAAAATAACGGTTTGGTCTTTTGGGCTGAAATTTGCAGGGAACACAGCCAATATCCCACAGATGTGCCTTTCAGTAGTTTGGTGAAAAAATATAACAGGGAGGCAAAGTTATGGCAGTCCGAACTTCTGTTTTTTTCCCATAGGATTACATTACGGCGTTTGCCGCGCCTTTCAGGGCCCGTATCTCGAAAACGGTGCGAGATACGGACTTTTTGTCTAAAAAGTCCATGTATCTAAGTACAAAACTAGCCAGGAAAGTGATAACACATATGACTTTTAAATTTCTTTTCTATGTCATACGGTTACTGAGATATAAGCAATTTACTATTCCTAGTCCTCATTTTTGTGTTCCGAGAGTCATTATGTTGCATACATTCTTTCTATTCACTGTCTTTCTCTATGCAGCTTTTGGGGAAAACCAGCCTGTGCGCTTACATTACTGTTACCATTACCGTTTCTGCTTGCGGTTCCGTACCCGTTTCACTTACCGTTCATGTTTATGCCACCATGTGCGTTACCCTTTGCATTTTCATTTGCGGTTGCGTTTGCGTTGTTTTTAACATTTCTGTCTACAGTACTGTTTCTCTTTCTGTTTCACTTTGCGTCACCATGCGCATTACGATTTGCGTTTGCGGGCACAATGCTACTATGCGACAAGACATCACATGCGGGCCCCTCGCTCCCGCCACTGCATTACGTGGCGGGAGTGTGGGGCCCCCGCTGCCGCATTACATTCACTATTTATCATTATCATTCTCAAAAAGAAGGGAAATGAGAGCAAAACTCAGTTTAATGTATCAGTTAGGGTTGTTCCACAGCAACAAAAGCAAGGAAAGTCGATGTTGGGTTGAAACCCTTTGCACCTCCAGCCCACCCCCAACTGGAATCAGGGTGTGCATTGGGGTCATCGGTCCTAACTGTCACCCCATTCTCCTATTCCTCAGCTTCTTTCCACATGCGATGGGGTGACAGTTGGGGCCGATGACCCAATCGTACCCGATTCCAGTTGAAATGAAGGAAGATGAAAGGTTTCAACCAACATCAAATTTCCTCGCTTTGTCACTGTGGAACAACCCTAACTATACATTAAACTGAGTTTTTTGCCTCTAATATATATTTATATATATATACTGTATACCGTACTACCATAGTTAGGGTTGAGGATCCATTTACATGTTAAACCCAAAATTTTTCACCTTAATAACTTTGCAACCATTTGATGGATTTGCCTGAAATTTGGAATACTTGATCAACACTGGTACATCTTGAGGTCTGCCAAGTTTCATACCAGTCGGATACATGGCTGTGGAGTTATTAAGCGTGATCTGTGCGTGCGTTTACGCTTTTTCTGGAATTCTCTGGTCGTGCCTACAGGTCGCACGGTTTGCGCGACCGGTCCGAAATCTTCAGGGAATGTGTGGCCAGGGTCCCCGATGTGCCTTTTGAAGATTTTGTGAAAAAATATTAAACGGTTCAAAAGTTATTCAAAAAACAATTTCCCATTATAAGTCAATGGGAAAAGTTAATAAAAAGTTCGACAGTGTAGCAAATGCACTTTTTACTGTTCGCAAATGGCCCTTTTGCTGTCACAAATCTGCCATTTTGTTTTCAGTTAGTGATCAGAAAAATGCTTGGCATTTAAAATTGGGACCCTCTAGCAACCTAATTCTTTTTGTATTCACCTAGTCGGGCCCTGAGGATGCTAGCCATGTCTTTATTTTGGGGTAAAACACCCCAGAAATATGTTTTTCAAATTTCTGGAAAAAGTACTTTCGCAAAGTACTGTCGCACTCATGAAAGTGTCGCAAATTTTTGTGAACGCTTTCTCAAATTGCGACAGTACTTTTCTAGGCTGTGGGAAAATGACAACAATTCTTTGTCACCCTGCTGCAAAAGAACAGTTTGGTGCTTTGGCCTGAAATTTGGAGGGAATGAGCCGACATGTCACAGATGTGCCTTTCAGTGTTGCATTGCAAAAATATTACACGGTGGCAAAGTTACAGCACTCCAAAGTTGACGCTTTTTCCCATAGGATAACATTACGGCATCCGACGCATTGCAGCAATCCTTTGGCGCCCTGCTGCAATATAACTGCTTGGTCTTTTGGGCTGAAATTTGGAGGGAAAACAGCCAACATCCCATAGATGTACCTTTTAGTAGTTTGGTGAAAAAATATTACAGGGAGCCAAAGTTATGGCACTCCGAACTTCTCTTTTTTTCCCATAGGATAACATTTAGGCGTTCGCTGCGCCTTTCAGGGCCCGTATCTCGGAAACGGTGTGAGATACGGACTTTTCGTCGAAAAAATACTTAGCCCCCTAATGCTAAACTAGCCAGGAAAGTCATAAATCATATGACTTTTAAATTTTTCTTCTACGTCATACGGTTTCTGAGATATAAGCTATTTAGTATTCCAACTCCTCATTTTCTGCTCCGAGACCCATTATTATGCATACATTCTTTGTACTCACTGTCTTTCTCTATGCAGCTTTTGGGGAAAACCAGCCTGTGCGCTTACATTACTGTTACCGTTGCCCTTTCCGCTTGTGGTTCCGTACCCGCTTCACTTACCATTCACGTCTACGCCACCATGTGCGTTATCCTTTGCGTTTTCATTTGCGCTTGTGTTTCCGTTATTTTTTGCCATTTGTGTCTACAGTCTGTTTCTGTTTCGCTTTGCGTCACCATGCCCATTGACATTTCCGATTGCGGGCACCTTGTTACTATGTGACAAGACATCACGTGGCGGACCATTCCCATCTACGCCACCGTGTGCGTTACCCTTTCTGCTCTCATTCACGCTTGCATTACCATGTGCGCCACTGTTAGCACTTCTGTTTGCGTTGCTGTTCCTGTTACTATGTCACAAGACATCACGTGGCAGGAGTGCGGGGCCCGCCGCCGCTGCATTACATTCACTATTTCTCGTTATCATTCTCAAAAAGAAGGGAAATTAGAGGCAAAAAAGTCCATTTAATGCATCAGTTAGGGTTGTTCCACAGCGACAAAAGTGAGGAAATTCGGTGTTAGGGTTGAAAACCCCTTGGACCCCCCAGCCCACCCCCCAACCGGCATTGGGGTGTTCGGTCCTAACTCTCACCCCATTCTCCTATACTTCTGCTGCTTTACATGTGATGGGGTGAGAGTTAGGCCGATGACCTAATGCGCACCTCCAATGCCAGTTGGGGGTGGCTGGGGTCCAAGGGTTTTCAACCCTAACACCGAATTTCTCACTTTTGTCGCTGTGGAACAACCCTAACTGATGCATTAAATGGACTTTTTTGCCTCTAATATATATATATATATATATATATATATATTGCTAAAGACTATATTAATGCAGATGTTAAGATTAAAGAATGCAAATCACACAAAGTAAGGAAATTAATTGTCACCACCTCCCCCAGCCCATAGCTTCCTGTCTAAAGCACAAGGTACAGTTCCAAGCCACTGCCTCAAAGTCATCTACTCTTTGGAGGTAGAGAAGTATGGCTTGCCACATGTGGCCAACAGAATCAATTGCAGTTTTCTTCATGCAGGGCCTTGTAGGTCATGCATGAACATATAGACATATTTAAGCTTGTTTGCTTCAGGGCAGAGGGTGAGCATTAGGGTTGACAGCTCCAAGGAACACCACACCAACAATTTGCCAGAACTCCTGAGACTGAAAACCTTAACCTTTTTAATTTCCTTACTTTGAGTGATTTGCATTCCTTAACCCTAATGTCTGTATTAAAATAACTTTCTGCAATTCATTTTCCTACCTTTTCTAATCATCATTGTATCCTCATGCATGTAGTATGAAATAGAATAAACAGAATGACATAGAAACATGGAATTTGCAGTAGATAAGGACTGCTTGACTCACCAAGTGTGCCCAGTTTGTCCCAGCTTATATTATCACCTGAGAATCTACCTGATGTTGGGCTACCTCCCCCCCCCCCTGCTTTTCTATTAAGGTTCCTTTGTGCTGCTGGTAGGCTGTTCCACCACTCTTTCAGTGAAGAAGATCCTTCCTAAACTTCCCCTCTTCCAGCTTACTGCTTCATTGCATGCTCTCTTTTCCTGGAGCACCTTCTCCTCTGAAAAATACTCCCCTCCTGTACCTTGTTTGCCACTATGAGGTACTTATAGATCTTTCTCTTTTCACTCCCCTCTTTCAGACTGTGCATATTGAGGCCCCTCAGTCTCTCCTGATAGGACTTTTGATGCAACCCCTGCAGCAGTTTAGTCACCCTTCTCTGGACAGCCTCTATCCTGTCTATGTCATTTCTGAAACGTGGTCTCCAGAACTGGACACAGTACTCCAGGTGTGGTCTAACCTACAGTCAATAAAGTGGCAACACCACCTTTCTTGTTCTGCTGGTAATTCCCCTCCCTATGCACCTCAGCATCCCACAGGCCCTGCCTACTGCCTTGTCACACTGCCCCACAACCTTGAGGTCATTAGATATGATAACCCCAATGTCTCTTTCCTGCTTTGTGGCCATCAATCCTTCCCTCCCCATTTTATGCACTGCCCCGGGTTTATGTGCCCTAGGTACATGATTTAACACTCTTTTGCATTGAAACTCATCTGCCATACCCTCACCCACTCCTCGAGTTTTCTCAGTCTCTACTCATTTTCTCCACCCCCTCTGGAGAATCTACCCTATTGCAGATTTTGGTGCCATCTGCAAACAGGCATACCTTGGAGGCATTATGGGTTCAGTTAAGGTCCAATAGAGGGAGAAAGGTGAGGTTGGGGGTGGTTTAAAGACCACACAATTAGGATGAGGAGAGGGACAGGGAACTGAGCTCACAAATATTGGAAGCTGCAGGGAAAGGAGAGGTGGTAATTGTGGGGGACTGCAACCTCCCCAAGCTGGACTGGAGCATACTCTCCACAATATGTGTTAGGAGTCAGGTGATCCTGGAAGGACTGAAGAGTGATTCCTTACTCAGGGCATCACTGAAACAACAAGAGCTGATGCAATTCTTGATCTGGTGCTCACAAATGGGGAGCATGTACAGGAAATAATTGTCAGGGAGCCACTGGGTGGAAGTGACCATTGCACAGTGTGGTTCCAGTTGGATATGGGCAGGGAAAGCATCCTGACTAAGAACAAAATCTTGGATTTCAGGAGGGCGGACTTCAGGAAAATGGGCGAAGTGCTAAGGAGCCATCTGGTGGGCATCAGAGCAGATACGGAGGTGGACCAAAGGTGGTCCATCATTAAGGAAGGAATACTGGTTGCCACAGATGAGTGCGTTAGGCTCAGGGGGAAGAACACAAGGGCCAAAGTGCCCAGCTGGTTCAGTTCTTGGGTTGTCCAGGCAGTAAGGGAAAAGAGGTTGGCCTATAGAAAATTCAGGAAGACCAAGAGAATGGTGGATAGGGAAAATTTCCTACGGTTGGCTAGTGAGTCTTCATCAACGATATTGGGGATGGCATTAAGGGCAAAATGTGCCTATTCATGGATAACACCAAGCTCTGTGGGAGAGTGGACACAGCTGAAGACATACAGGACCTATAGAAAGATCTGGAAAAGCTAGGGAGGTGGTCCAGGATCTGGCAGCTTGGCTTCAATGCCAAGAAATGCAAAGTTATGTATATTAGAGCCAAGAATCCCAGGACAGAGTACTACCTAGGTGGAGTCCAAGTATCTGCATCAGAGGAAGAGAAGGACCTGGGAGTGATGATCACTAGTGACCTGAAGCACTCCATGCAGTACAGGAAAGCAGCAGCAAAGGCAAACAAGATGCTGGGATGCATATCTAGGGGGATCAGTAGTAGGGGAGAGAGAGAGAGAAGGTTATATTGCCCTTGTACAGGTCACTGGTAAGGCCGTATCTGGAGTATGGAGATCAGTACTGGTGCCCACACCTCAAAACATAGAAACATAGAAATTGACAGCAGATAAGGACCACTTGGCTCACCTAGTCTGCCCATTTCCCCTATCTAATGGATAAGCTGCAGATTCTAGTTGACCAACAACCTACTTCCTCCTACCCCCCCACTAGAATTGCCTTATGTCTGTCCCATGCATTTGTGAATTCTCCCACTGTTTTTGACTCCACCACCTCCTCAGGAAGGCCATTCCATGTATCCACAATCCTCTCCATGAAAAAATACTTCCTCACATTACCTCTGAGCCGTCCCCCCTCTATCTTCAAATTTACCCCCTTGTTTTTGCACATCTCTTTTTCTGAAATATGCTACCCTCTTGAACTTTGTTGATTCCCTTGAGGTACTTGAAAGTTTCTATCATGTCCCTCCTCTCCCTCCTCTCCTCTCCTCTCCTTGAGGGTATACATATTCAGCTCCTTTAATCTCTCTTCATATGTCTTCTGGTGCAGACCCTGCACCATTTTAGTTGCCCTCCTCTGGACAGCCTCCGTCCTGTCTATGTCCTTGTGGAGATGGGGTCTCCAGAACTTCATACAGTACTCCAGATGGGGTCTCACCAACTGTCTGTACAGAGGGATAGCAACTTCTTGTTTTCTACTGATGATGCCTCTCCCTATGCATCCCAGTATCCCGCCAGCCCTCTTTACTGCCTGCTTGCATTGCTTTCCCACCTTTAGGACATCTGATATGACTACCCCCAAGTCCCTTTCCATTTTTGTTGTTAGTATCTCACCCCTCCATTGTGTACTCTTCCCCTGGGTTTTGTTTTCCAGGTGCATTACTTTGCACTTCTTTGCATTGAATCTAAGCTGCGATACATCTGACCATTCCTCCAACCTTACCAAGTCCCTTCTCATCCTTTCCACCCCACCTTCTGTATTGATCCTGTTGCAGATCTTTGTGTCATCTGCAAAGAGACATACTCTTCCTTCCAGTCCCTCTGCAATGTCACTTACAAAGACATTAAAGAGGACCAGTCTCAGTACTGAACCCTGCGGTACCCCACTAGTAACCCCCCTTTCTTCAGCATGTACTCCATTTACTATTACCCTCTGTATCCTGTTGTCCAGTCAATTTTTTACCCAGGCTACCACCTTGAGACCCGCTCCAAGGCTGGCTAACTTATATATTAATCTTTTGTGTGGGACTGTGTCAAAAAGGACATTAACCTGCTGGAGAAGGTCCAGAGGAGGGCTACAGAGATGATATCTGGTCACAGGGTAAGGCATATGAGGAAAGGTTAAGGGCACTGAACATGTACTCCCTGGAAGACAGGAGAGAGAAGGGACATGATTGGGACTTTCAAGTACTTGAAAGGGATAAGGAGAATCTCTTTCAGCTGAGTGGCAACCATAATACGAGAGGGCACCGTTTTAAGCTGGAAGATGGGAGGTTTAGGAGGGAGGTCAGGAAGCACTTCTTCACAGAGAGGGTGGTGGACACTTGGAATGCGCTGTTGGAAGAGGTCATATTGTTGAAGACAGTGGGTAGCTTTAAGAGAGGCTGGGATAGGCATGGGGGAAGGTAAGGATCATGGGTAGGGAGGATAGGAGGAGTGGGGAGGGAGGGCAGGGACATTAGCTCAAGCTGTGGATGCTGCAATACAGGCAGACTTGGTAGACCAAATGGTTTTCTTCTGCTGGCTTCTTTGTATGTTCCCTTCCAGCTCTACAGTAATGTCACTTATGAATATATTGCAGATGACTGATCCCAGCACTGAGCCCTGAGGTATCCCAGTGGTCACTCTCTCTTCATTAGAATGAGCGCCATTTACTACCACCCTCTGTTGCTTATCCATCAAAGAGTTCTTTATCCAGTTTACCACCTTCGGTCCCAACTCTAAACTGCCCAGTTTCCATATAAGCCTCCTATGTGGTATGGTGTTGAAGGCCTTACTGAAGTCTAGGTAGGCCATGTCCACCACCCCACTCTGATCGATTTCCCTGGTCACCCAATTAAAGAAATCAGTCAGGTTTGTCCGACATAACCTCCCTCCCATGAATCCATGCTGAGTCAGGTCTTCTAACCTGCAGGTTTCAAGATACTCCACTAGCTTTTCTTTTAATAGTGTTTCCATTAACTTCCTCACCACTGACATTAGACTGAGCAGCCTATGGTTGCCAGCCTCCTTCCTCCTGCCACTCATGTGGAGTGGAGCTCCATTTTCCCTCCTCCAGTCCTCTGGAACCACTCCTGTTTCCAGTGAATTGAATAGGGCTATCATAGGTACAGCCATTACTTTCCTAAACTCCCTCAACACCCTTGGATGTATTCCATCAGCCCATACAGCCTTGTCCATTTTCAGATTTGAAAGTCCTCTGGACTCTTCCTCTGTCAATGGACTTGTGTCCACCTCCCTCCCCCCAGTGTTCCTGCTGCTTCTGTGTAGTCTGTCCCCTCTACCTCCAGTATGAGGACTGAGAAGAAGTACTTGTTCAGGATATATGCTTTTTTTTTACCCTTCTCTGTGCAATCTCCCCCTGCCTTTCTTATACTCACAATTCCACCCCTTGTGTTCCTCTATTCATTTATGTACCTGAAGAAAGTCTTGTCCCATTAGTTATCCCTCTGGCTATCCTTTCCTCTGTTTGCACCTTTGCACCCCTCACAGCCTTTCTTGTTTCCCTCTGCTTTACCTGGTACAACTCCCTATTCTCTTTTCTCTGTGTCTCTTAGTACCTCATGAATGCCACCCTTTTAGCCTTTACCTTCACAGTCGCCGCCCTTGAGAACCATAGTGGTCTCTTTTTCCTCCAGTTTTTGCTCACTTCCTTCACACAGAAGTTTATTGCCTTCACTATGCCTTCCCTTAATTTGCCTCACTGTTCCACTACCCCACCCTGGCAGTTTCCTTCTGCTAGATTGTCTCTGAGGCATTCACCCATTCTTTCTGAAATCCAAACACCTGAAGTCCAGGATACTCATCCATATGTGGCTTGTCTCTGCGGCCATATTTATGTTAAACTACACCTTACGGTGATTACTCGTCCCCAGGTGACATCCCACCATGATGTCTGCAATACTCTACCTGTTTGTGAGCACCAGGTCCAGTGTTGCTCAATCTCAAATGGGCTCGTTGACTAGTTGCCTGAGAAACACCCCCTGCAGGGAGTCTAGGATGGCCCTGCTTCTAGCTGAAGCTGCAGCTTTGAGATTCCAATCTGTGTCTGGCAGATTGAAGTCCCCACGCAGCAGCAGCACCTCCCCCTTTTTGCCATTGTACTGATGATGTCCCTCAGTGCTTTATCCAATTCTTCTACCTGTGTTGGAGGCCTGTATATCACCTCAGCATGAAAAGTGGCTCCTGCTCCTGTCTCCAGTGTGACCCACAACACCTTCAACCCATCTTTTATGTTCTCTTCCATTTCTGTCACTTTGATACCCTCCTTCACATAGAGCACAACCTCGCCACCCTTTCTCCCCCCGTCCCTTCTGAATCGAGTGTAGCCTGGTACTGCCAAGTCCCAGTCATAGTTCTCAGGGACCAAAACTCAGTTATGGCCACAAGACCAAGGTCTGCTTCCATTATATGGTCTCCATGTCTGGAATTTTATTTCTAAGACTCCTTGTGTTGGCACACATGGCTCTCCACACCATGTTCTCATTTGTCCTGCACTCCTCTTCCCCCTCTTCCTGCCTTTGCTGCTACTTGAAACTTTTCTCACTCACCCTCCCCCTTGCTACCCTCTATGTGCCTTGCCACCTCAATGCCTCTCTTTCCACATCTTCTGTTCTTGTCCCCTCCTATGCCTCCTTCAACTTGTGCCGTGGGAAAGTTTCCACCCCTCAGGCCCTCTCTGTCTGTTGCTTCCATCTGTGTGTGTGTGGGGGGGGGAGTTTATGCCTCCCTTGGTAATATCACCTCCCCCCTCTGCTAGTTTAAAAGTTCATCATGTAACATTTAAACCTTGCTCTGAGAACTGCAGTCCCCTTCCCAGAGAGATGCAGGCCATCACATCTGTATAGACCCATATCCTTCCAGGTTGGTCCCCAGTTCCCAGTGAAGCAGAACCCCTTCTCCCTGTACCATTCCTTCAGAAATCTGTTGAAGCTCCTGGTGTGGAGTACCCTATACTCTCCTCGGCCGCAGACAGGCAACACCTTAGCAAATGCTGGGAATAGTGGAGATACTTCAAGCCCTGAGTCATTAATAGCCTAACAAATGAAAGACACATGTGTCATAATACTTTTAGACATACCATTACACCTTACTATCCTACCATAGATAATAATCAAGAGATCTTACTTGGGTCCTGGAAAGTCTCAGATGGAGTTGGGGAGACTCAAGGAAACATCCAGTTATGCTTAAGAAATAAGAATAGTGACAGGGTCACAAATGATCTGCAGCTCTTTAGTAACTAATTAGGGAAAACTAGGTAGTATAAACATGAAACAATATGTATCTAATACATGCGGTCAATATTATTTCACACAGCGGTCAGGGTCCAGTCACGACGTGGTCATTATTCCATTAGAAAACTCTTTTTGGGCAGGATTTAAAAAAATGGTACCCATTACTTTCATGTGCTGGCATGGTAGTGCCTGTATATTAGAGCTGAGTAAGCACTTTAATGTTAAACTCCAATTTTTGCACCTTAATTATTCGGCCCCCTGCTAACTAATTTGTGTGAAAGTTAGAAGGTGGATCTGGAAACTTTCATGACAATCAGTTGAGGGGGCAAAGTCACAGAGGTGCGAAAATCATAAAAGTGGTCCTATATATTATAGGTGCACAGTCATAAAAATCATAAAAATGGTCCTATATATTATAGAGGCATGGTCGTGCCTCTATAATTATGGTTGACTGGCATGTTTAATGTTAAACCTCAAATTTTGCACTTTAATAACTTTGCAACCAATCAATGGAGCGTTACAAAATTTGGTATGTGCTGTCCTGTGGGGTAGATCTCTTGACATGGCAAGTTTCACTCCTGTCAGATGTACAGATTCTGAGATCTGGAAAGTGCAAAAACCTTAAAAGTCACCATTTTTTGCAGGTGTTTTCCTCATTGCCTTGCATCCAGGCGGTGTGGAATTTTGGTGTGATTTGTTATGGTAGATACAGCTTGGGCAACAGAACTGCCAAGTGTTTGGTGAAAAAATATTAAACTGTTGCAAAGTTATTCAATTTTTAAGTTCCTATTGTTTACAAATCCAGGATAGAGGGAGACAAGGATTGGTCACATGAAAAAGGATTCTTTCTCGTGAGACCTATTCCTTTTTCATGAGAATAAAATCCTTTTTCATGAGAGAAAGATCCTTTTTTGGCAGCTGCCATCTGTTTTTTTTTTCAATAAACTAAAAAGCGTGGAAAATACCTAACAATGTTGTCATTTTACAAATCAAACATCAGAACCTGGTGTTTGTTTTTCACAATTAGGGCCAGGAATACTTTTTCTTTGCACCTGAAATCCCGAGTGCCCAGTTTAGCAAGAGGAGCCTTCTGCTGCATTCTCTGAATGATAACAGCAGATTTTATTTCATTCTGCAGCTTCACCTGAACTTCAGCTGTCGGCTACAGTGTGAGTTGTGAGCCCCATTTTCCATGGTGTCTAGTGGTATCCCTCATTCCCTGATCACTGTCCCCAAATATTCCCTGGTGTCTAGTGTCACCCCCACCCTCCAATCTCTGTCCTCTAGTCCCTTGTTTATTTCTTTATATAGTCTGACACTGGGATGCTCACCCATGGTGTTGGATGCCCCACACCATGCAGCCTGTTTTAATAATTAGCCGACATTGGGGGCCCAATCCCTGTGTCAGTATTTAGAGCCCCCTGCAGTGTGGGACACTGGGGAGCCCACCCCCAGTGTCCTGAAACATTTTGTTTACTTTAATCCTGTAAAAAGAAAACAGTCCCTCAACAACTTTTTATTTTTTAAACTGAAAAAAGAAAACAATCCCTCATTGTCCCTGCCATCCCTTCCCCCATTCCAACCCTCCCACTGAGCACCCACCACTCCACACCCCCCCTTACCCTATACTTACCACCGGAGGGTGTATGCTGTCATCTTCTGTGGACTGAGACATGTCTGCACTCTTCAAAGCTGAACCATGAACTTAGGAATTAAGGTAAGTGCTGTATAATGCATTTCAATAGCGTTTTGAACTTATGTTCATAACGTTGCCATTTTAAGGAATTTTTTCACCAAATTTTCAACATGGCCTTTTTGGGACCCCACCTCATGAACACTGGCACTGTCATTTTGTTTGTTGGGCCTGGAAGGTGTTTCTGTGGTTGCTGCATTAAATTACCTTTTTGGACTGAATAATGAAATGTTACCAGTGTTCATGAGGTGGGGTCCCAAAAAGACCATGTTGAAGATTTGGTGAAACAGTTCCTAAAAATGACAGAGTTATGAGCGTTTGTTGAACGTTTTCTGTGCAAGTACATAACTTTGGTAATTTTCAATATTTTGTGTCCAAATTTTCAACATAGGAATTTTTTTCACACCACCTCATGAACAGTACAGCTGTCATTTTTCACATAGTGTCCAAAATGTGCTTTCATACCTGTGGCGTGGAATGGTATTTTGGCATGGATTTGAACATTTTCACATATGGGGTGTATGAAGTGGGATCATAAGAAGACTATGTTGAACATTTGGGGTAAAAATATGAAAAAATGCCAAAGTTATGACCATTTGTTGCAATTTTGCTACACCCACTCATAACTTCAGAAATGTTAAATATTTTTACCCCAGATTTTCAACATAGCCTTCTTATTACCCACCTCATGTTTGTCACAGCTGTGATTTTTCAAATTCTGTCCAAAATGTGTTTTCAGACCTGTGGCATGGAATGGCATTGAAGTTGTGCAGAATTATGTTTTAGTGGGGATTCGAAAATTTTCTGTACTGGGTACATGAGGTGGGGTAATAAAATGGCTATGCTGAAAATTTGGTCACTGTTGTCCTATAAATGGAAGCCACAGCTATATATATATATATATATATATATATATATATATATATACATACACACACACACACACACACACACACACATACTGAGGAATGGGAGCACAGGTTCCAAAGGACCCTGCTCTCCCACAATAAAATAAGAATAATATTATACTATCTCAAAAAGTAAGGAAACAAGTTGCAAAAAACTTCATTAATGCTCCAGTTAGGGTCAAAGTGATGAAAGTTTGGAAATGAGACATTAAGGTTTCCCTAACACCCCACCCTCCTAAACCACGCAGGAGAGCAGGTGTGGAGTGTGCCTTGAGCTTCTCAAATGTAATGCTCACCCCATTCTCATAAAGTCTACACATCTGACCTTATTTACAGATGGAATGGGGTGAGCATTAGGCCTGAGATGCCTAAGGCACACCTCACACCTGCTCTCCTAACTGGTTTGGGAGGATGGGATGTTAGGGAAATCATAACACCTCATTTCCCTACTTTTGTCACTTTGACCCTAACTGAAGCATTAACTAATTATCTCCTGGGCAGCCATTTTGTGTCAGGTTAAACAATGGATGGTTCAGACTTCATAAGAAGGCTGTTAGAACTAATGAAGGTTTTTTGCAACATATATAGATAGATAGATAGATAGATAGATAGATAGATAGATAGATAGATAGATAGATAGATATAAGAGAGAGAGAGAAAGAGAAAGTGTTGCATTGCAAACACTACATTAATACATTGTTAGGATTCTGTGGCCACAAAAGTATAGTAATTTGGTCAACCCTAACAGTCTTTCCTCTCCCCTAGCCCCTAGCCCCTAGCCCCTGGCCTCATGACCCAAGGCTAAGCTACAGGTCTGGGGCCATGCCCCAAGGGTCTGCTGTTTTTTTAACAGTTTATGTCAAAAACAGGTATTGGACAGTTTATATCTCAGTGATCTTAGCCCTTAGGACTGCAAAATTTGGTGTATATCTTCCCAGTCTTAGGGGCTAATTTTCTGGCAAATCCTGTGTGAATGGTTCGACAGTTTGCAAGTTATTGATTAGTGAACTGTTTGTAAGTAGTCCAATAGTACCATACAAAGAATATTACAGTCAGGTTTTAAAGTACACCAGGACTTCCTGTTAAGGAATAGACTGTTCCTAAATTCAGACAAGACCAGTTTATTAATATTTGGTACTAGGGGACATTTCAAGATTAGCTATGGTCTTATGGTTGTAACTACTCATGGTGTTCTCCTGCAGTGAGCCGACTGTTTTAAATATGTAGGAATTTGGTCTGACCAGTCCCATGTGTAGATTACCCACATTGAACGTTTCTGTAAAATAATTTTCCACAGAATGAGTTTCCTATCAAGAAACTGAGCGTTCCTAACCCAAGAGGAAAGAATGGGAATTGACCAGATCCAGATCCTCCCAATCATTGACTATGCTGACTTTATGTCTCAGCTCCAGGCTATACTTTGTGCAGACTGGATGTAATTTATTACAAGTAAACCAGATTCATTTGAAATTGTCACCACCACACTTACCACCACTGTCTTATGTACAAGCAACTCAATGGGTTGCCCCTAGCTGACAGGAGTTTGCGTAATGTTTATTTTTCCTTAAAATGTCTCTGGTGTAATGCTTCAGAATTCTGGAAAGACTGTTTTCATATCCAACAAATCAAACAGGGTCTGATGTTATGTGAAATCTGAACCATCTCTATTACATTTGGCTCCAAGCAGACTCACCAGGAACTACAAAACCCACATCTTAATGACACTGGGTGGTTCCCCCATAAAGTAGTCCACTACGTCATTTACCTTGGTGTGTAGCTGTATCAAAACCTTGATTGCTCTTCCAACTTTGTCTGCATCTCTAAAAAAATCTCTCCAGACTTTGCATAATGCACTGAAAAAAACATTGCCTTCCACTCTTGTTCCACTGAGAGATTGTCCTGAACATGTTCACTCCAATGTTTGACAACATGGATGCAGTGTATCATGCCACACCCAACCCACCCCTCCCCAGATATTCTGGAACCTCATTTTCCCTTTTTCTGTTGCCTGGCCCTCGCCTCCCCTCCATACATGAACCACTGCTTTCTCTACTCTGATCTCTCTCTCTCCCTCTCTCTTTCTCTCTCTCTCTCTCCCCCTCCCCCTCCCTCATATCCTAGCACCTTTTTCACATGGCCTCTTTTGTCTCCAGATTCCGGTTCAACTCCTTCTCCTGCTACCTGTCTTCTCCTCTCATACTGTCCATTCATCTTCCTGTTTTCACTCACACATTTAAAGGCTCACTCCCATGATCTCTCCACCCACATCTACTTCTACAATGAGCCCCCCTCCACTCTCTGTACTCCTGCTTCACTATACCATGTGTTCCCCTCCCTTTTCTGTTTCCTATCAGTTGTTTGCTTCATTGCCCCAAGTCAATTCCCCCCTGCCCTTCTTGAGATGCTATGTGATATTAATTGCTGCATATTCTTGCACATTGTGACTTATTTGCTTCAGATACCCTAGGACAAGAGACTGAAGAACCTCAGAATGTACACCCTGGAAGAGAGAAGAGAGAGGGAGGGGGATATGACAGAGACCTAAAATATCTCATGTGGGTAAATAAGACAAGGAGGGAAGTATTTTTCAAAGAAGAAGATGCACAGAAACAAAGGGACGTGCAATGAAGTAAATTCAAGAGAGATGTGAGGAAGTATTTTTTCACTGAAAGATTGGTGAATGCCTGAAAGTCTTCCATCAGAGGATGTGAGGGTGAAAACAGTGGTGTGCTTCAAGCATGCATGGATAGGCATACGGGAATCTTTATGTGAAGCAAAGAGGAGGAGCCGGAGGTCAAGTAGAATCTCTGGTGACAGTATAGGCTAAGCGGTCATTATCTGCTGTCAAGTTCTATGTTTCTATGTAAATATTGTCATGCTTACCTCTTTATCCTTTTTGTAGCACCAATGTATTATTGTGTCCTATTTTATACTTGAACCTGTCTCTACAATTGTTTCTAGTTGCACCTTATTATTTATTTTTTGACAAGTAACAATAATTCTGTATGTATTCTGCACATTATTTCAATTTATATGTTGTACTGATTTACAAGCTCTGTATTTTATTCTCCTTGTATTCCTCCTTAGGGATAGACTTAGAAATAAACTCTGGCTTAGTGTGCCTTTCTTGGTCAACAACAAATTGGTAAATAAATAAATACATATTTATTTAAAACCTGAGTTCTTTTCTTATTGTGATTAATTAAAACGAACAAGACAGCATCATTGTCAGTGGAGGCCCTTAACATATGTACCATAGGAAAAAGAGGCTGGGGCCATAGTCTCACTGCTCTGCATACTCAAGAGTATCGACAAGATTAAACTGATGGAGATGTTAGATATCATGTCATGCAGCAGGATGCAAGCAAATGCCCTGAATCTTAGAGGTGGTAAATCCTGTAAATCCTGGGGTACCATTAGGATGCACTTCTTCTCCTAGAGAGTGGTGTACCTATGGAATGGTATACCAGCAGAAACAGAGGAAATAAAGTCAATTCAAGCCTTCAAGGTGAGCCTAGACAAATTTGTGTTTGCCAATGGAATCACCGGGTACTCTGGGTAATAGAGTATAATTTAGTACATGTAGACAAAGGGGTGGAGAGCAAAAAGTATAAGAAATAATTCTGATGGAGTGTGTCATTGATATAATAAACAATGCTGGTAGCTGAACTTTGTGTTGCTGGTGTTTTTGTTTTCCATGCATCAGTGCCACATTTTGTTCTCTTTAGTTGATGCAAACTCAGAGTTTTTGAAGCTGCTACAGACATTTAAGTGCTATAATGCTCTTTAACCTCCTCAATCAATATTAAACAGAGACAAGAAGAGTATCCTTACCCTCAGGAACAACTGTCACCATGTCCTGAGACTTTGCTCACTATGAGGCTCGCAGTGACCACAGCACCAGAGCACAGCTGCGACTGCTCTTGAGGGTCAAGTATAATTTGTATAATTTATGTAGTAGAAACATAACATAGAAACATAGAATTTGATGGCAGATAAGGACCGCTTGGCCCACCCAGTCTGCCCATTTCCCTACCTACTGGATAAGCTGCAGATCCTAGTTAACCAGCAGCCTACTTCTTCCTACCCCCACCCCCCAGAACTGCCTTATGACTATCCCATGCATGCTTGAATTCCACCACTGATTTTGACTCCACGCTCCTCCTGAAGGCCGTTCCATGCATCCACAACCCTCTCTGTGAAAAATACTTTGTAAAATTACCTCCTGAGCCGCCCCCTCTATCTTCAAATTGTGCCCTCTTGTTCTTGCACCTCTTTTTTGAAAGATGCTACCCTCTTGGACATTGTTGATTCCCTTGAGGTACTTGAAAGTTTCTATCATGTCCCCCTCTCCCTCCTTTCCTCGAGGCTATACATATTAAGCTCCTTAAGTCTCTCTTCATATGTCTTCGGTGCAGACCCTGCACCATTTAGTGCCCTCCTCTGGACAGCTTCCATCCTGTCTATGTCTTTGGGAGATTGGGTCTCCAGAACTGCACACAGTACTCCAGATGGGGTCTCACCAGCTGTCTGTACAGAGGGATAATAACTTCCTGTTTTCTACTGGTGATGCCTCTCCCTATGCATCCCAGTATCCCCCAGCCCTCCTTGCTGCCCTCTCACATTGCTTGCCCATCTTTAGGTCATCTGATATGACTACCCCCAGGTCCCTCTCCATTTTTGTTGTTGTTAGTATCTCACCCCCCATTGTGTACTCTTCCCCTGGGTTTTTGTTTCCCAGGTGCATTACCTTGCACTTCTTAGCGTTGAATCTAAGCTGCCATACATTTGACCATTCCTCTAACCTTGCCAAGTCCCTTCTCATCCTTTCCACCCCACCCTGTGCATCAACTCTGTTGCAGATCTTAGTGTCATCTGCAAAGAGACATACTTTTCCTTCAGTCCTTCTGCAATGTAGCTTATAAAGACATTGAAGAGGACTGAGTCCTATACTGAACTCCGGTACCCCATAGTAACCCTCCTTTCTTCAGAGTGGACTCCATTTACTATTACTCTCTGTGTACTATTCTCCAGCCAATTCTTTACCCAGGCTGTCATCTTGGGACCCACTCCCAGGCTGGCTAACTTGTATATTAATCTTTTGTGTGGGACTGTGTCAAATGCCTTGCTAAAGTCTAGGTAGGCCATGTCCACAGCCCCTCCCTGATCTACTACTTTGGTCACCCAGTCAAAGAAATCTATCAGATTCGTCTGGCATGACCTTCCCGCTGTGAATCCATGCTGCCTGGGTCCTGTGCCCCTCTGGCCTCTAGATACTGGACAATTCTTTCCTTTAGAAGTGATTCCATAATTTTCCCTATCACTGAGGTTAAACTAACAGGTCTATAGTTTCCTGCTTCTGCCTTGCTCCCACTTTTGTGAAGGGGAATCACATCTGCCCTCCTCCAGTCCTCGGGTACCACCCCATCCTCCCATGATTTATTAAAAAGGGTAGTCAGTGGTGTCACTAGTTCTACCCTTAGTTCTTTTAGAATTCTGGGATGAATCCCATCAGGCCCCATAGTACATGTTTGTACAGCACATGTATTAATCCCTTCTTATGAAGCTGGGGGGGGGATCTGATGAAACAGATGTCCCTTCTGGCATTAAATGACCCTGGTTTTAGTGCTACCCATCCAGTAGTGTAGGTGTGAACCTGGCTTGTTAGCGCCAGGAGAAGACCAAGGCTGAAGCAATGCTCTTTAGTCTAAGCAGAGCTAGCAGCAGGTTCTGCTGTCACAACACCCACTTTAGGTGGCCAAGTGAACTTGCTGTCATGCAGGGGCACACTGTGACTGCACAAGGCCAACAGAGGCATGACCCTCACCAAGGGGAGTCAGGTGGTTTCTGGGTAGAAAATCAGGGATGTAATATCCCAGTCTCTGCCAGGATAATGGCTGCCAGCACACTCTGACCCTTCGTTATACAGCTTGTTTCCCACTGCTGGATTCTGGTTGGGCTGCAGGGAGGACATCCCTCCCTCAGAGCCCCCTACCATGGATGGAAAATGGAGGGGGAATAGTGGAAAGGTATTGGGATATCGAGCTAAGTGATTGCTGGTTACAGTCTGAGGGGAAGGCTGAGACTGACACGGAGAAAATGAAGATTAAAAATATGACTGTGTCTTTGTTAGTGCATGGGAAACTGCTTCTGTAGAGTTGTGCTGGCTCAAAACAGAATAGATTAACTATTCTGTGCTAATACCCAGCTAAGAAAGGACAGTTTTATTCTGAAGACATTGCCAGTTAATTTTTGCTGACTATTCCCTAACCACATTAAATATTTTGTCACCGGCACTGTTGGATATCCTTTCAGAAAACAGTAACTAATTTATCTTCTGCTCGTCCTGTGTTCAACCCTTTGTTTGGACTGGTCTGCAGTCTTTTTGTTTTGTTTCAGTAAGGCTTTAGAACATGGTGACTTAGATTTGTGGTTCCTGGAACTGGTGAAGAAACCCATTTTTTGCCCTCGATCACTGTGTTTCTTCTTTTATGTTACTGGCTCCATGGAGAAGATATTTCACTAGTTAGTGCTGCTGGCATAGGAAATGTGTCTCAAGAGTAAATCTTTTTGACACTGGGGCTTCTGAACGTGACTGCAAATCTGATTACATCAGATGCTTTCAGTTGTTGCAGAAAGCATTTCACACATTGTTATTGCATACCACAGTGTCCAAATAGTGCACTTACAGACAGGGATGGATAATCAAGTAATTTAGATGCAGCTGTAAACTGTTTTGTTTGCAGGAAGTTGCCTTCAAAGAAGACTGGCCTTAGCAACGGGAGGGGGAGGCCACATAATAAAACTGTTATCTTGGTATCAGGTTGCTTTTTCACAAGGTGTTTCTTGATGCATCCAGATTTTTCACACATATTGCTCTTCCCTCTTCACTAACATTCATCGCTTTTCTTTGTCACTAATATTATCCCCATGGGATCCAGAGAGGGCATATCCTTGCTGTAGGGCACTTCTTCTGTTGGTGGGCTCCATTGGGTATGTTGTCAGCTATGACCTCCCTTGGGCCTGTTTCATATGTGGGGAACCAGTTGGCAGACAGGAGCAGTGGGCCCCCAAGAGTGCCAGCTTCATGCTGCCATGCACCTGGGAATTTCCTTCCATTACTCCCCAGCCCTTAGGGTGCTAGCAGTAAGGGCACCTAATGCGCATGCCACACTGATGCATGTCCGTGCACGGGGTGAGCCGGCAACCTTTCTGCTGCTCACTGCTCCAACTGCACTGCCACCTGTAGTCACCCAGACTTCAATACAGTAGTAAAGCCTGTGTAACTCCCTTCCTGGAAGAGGTGCACATTTTCTGGGATACTCACTGCTGCTTCCCCCAGCCAGTTCCCAGAGATTCAGGCTTCTTCCTGAATATGGGCCACTAGCATCATGGGCAGCACTACTGCCTCCACCCTGATGGGCTGGCCCTCTTGCATACAGATTTTCAGTATCTATATTGAGGGCTACCTGTTGCTGTACCTGATTCTTCTAGCAAGACTAGAGGACTTTCCATTTACACTCAGTTTCAATCATATGCATACCCTGCATTTGCATATTGCTCCCATTATACTCTGCTGCTGTTCTGTATTGTTCCCAATTTATTCCTGGCACTATAGACATTATCTATTATTTCAGTCTCAACAATATTTTATGGCACTAATTATGATTCATTTAGATTTTCTCTCTATCTTGTCTTACACCTTTTTCTTATTTATTTTGACCTGGGAATCGGCATTTATTTATTTATTCATGTTGATAGTTTGTGGTACTCTACTTACCTGTTTAATTTTTGCTGTATATATGCTTAATCCTGAACCCCCCCAGCCCGAGTCAAACTTAAAAATGAGCCTTGGCTCAGTGTACCTTTACCAATTTCCAGTATTCAATAAATAAATAAACATGTAACTCAGTATTGCGGTTGAACCTGTATCTTTAGGACTAAGTCACTGGGCCAGTGCTCTTTCATGTCTAGAGCAGAAATAGCTTAGAACTCCATGCCCACAGCAATAACTTCTCTCCCCACCTTTGTCCTTTTCAAGGCTCAAGTCACAACCCACCTCTTCCAGAAACTCCACTGCACGTGTGCGTAGTCCCTATCAGGCATTAATCCCCCACCTAGTGCACCTGCCTAATATCCAGCACCCTGTTTCCCCCATAGCCCTCTGCCACTGTTGATGTCTGTCACTGTTGGTCCCTATCATACTGCACATACCTCATGTTATATGTTACGCTTGCTGATACCAGCCATTATTTTTATTGACCTGTACTACTCACACTGCACATTCTGTTGTAATATGGTGATGCTTGTTGATACTAGTTGTTTTATATACTGACCTCATGTTGTATGTACGTACCATGCTTGCCTTGGGCACCTTTGAAAAAAGGGCACTTGAGCGCAAAGGCCTCCTGAGCACAATCAATCAGTCAATAAATAAAGATTAAATGAAATTAACAAATTAAATAAGTTCACTGATAAGAAAACGTCAATAACAGTAACGTCGCCAGTGGGTATGTGCTGAAATACCAAATAGAAAGAAGTAGTAAACTAGGGTAAACATTCATTCTGGTCTAACCACAACAAAAAAACTGGATTGGCTCATTATCTGAATCCAAACCACTGACTGAAACAAAGTAGTCAACTGGTTTAGAGTGGACTCCTGCAGAGAACTGCCACATAACTTAAAAATAATCCCAAAAGATTAAAATTAAAAATATGAACAGGTTTAATTGACTTCCTCTGTTTCTCTTACTCCCTCTCAGCTGTTTTCCTGTTTTCTCTCATTTTGTTTCTGTTGTCTGTGTGTGTGAAGACACTATGCTGTACCACAGTATCCAGCAGGGTGATAAATAAAAGTCAAATAATAAAAAAAAATATATAGGACTAATAGATTGCTTCTTTTTGTGATAGGTCCTATAACCCTTCAGGGGGGCAAACTGAAAAAAAAATATCCTTCAATTCCAGACAGAAAGAAATCAGCAAGTGTTTGCCAGGCCTCAAAGGATCTTAAAGGGAACACAAATCGTGCTGCGTACATTTTTTAATATAATTATAAATATTTGGGCATGTGCGCATCTATTTACTCACCCCCGTGTACTGCATTGTTTTGTGTGTTTGTTTAACAAAAAAAAGAGTCCTGTTTTGTCCTTATTATGGTTCCTTGTTAATTCTGCCTTTTTTCCAGCCCAATGTGCATTTTTTAATTACCTAGTAGTTCCCGAACAGCATGGCATAAATGGTGCTGAAGACTACAATGAAGCAGAACCAAGTGATGCCAGTTCTGATAGTGCCACTGGTTTCTGCTCCACCGTAGTCTTGAGTTCAACTAATGTCACTGGGTTCTGGAACTGCTAAATAATAAAAAAAAAAATAATACTGAGGGGAAATAAAACTGTATTAATATGGGGCCTTAAACATGGACAAAATAGGACTTTCAAAACAAATATGAAGAACAATACACTGGGGTGATCAAACAGAGTCACACATCCCCACATTTACAATTATATTAAAAAATGCTAACAACAGGGTTAATGTTCCCTTTCATTTTTCATCATCAGTGCCACCAGTGCAGAGTAACAGGCTGCTGTGGAAGGGTTTCATGCCACTGTTAACTGTTTCCCCACAAGTTCTCGGGAAGAACCATCTCTCGGTGCTAATCAGAACTGTCCACTTCAGAAAAGCAAAAGCAACAAACCAAAGCCTTTCCTCCCCATATTTCTGGTGTTAGACACTTACTTATATACAGCAGTACAATACATTTACATAAGTTCACAGATATTGTATGAGAGGTCATAGACCTATAATAACTCACCATTTTAGTTTACTTTAGATTCCTTCATATAGCACATGCAGTATAATTAAATATTGTACAGACTGGTAAAGTGATGTGTTATGACACTAGAGTTCAATTAAAGTTAGATAAGGAATTGGGTTTTATATAGCAGCTTTCATGCATACTGTATCCCAAATTATATTACAATCTGTGAGCAGAGGCAGCATCCATTATGCATGCATACAGATGATATGCAACACTAAAGGTTGTAGGGAATGTTTGGGGGAGAGGGGTTAAGCACAGAGAAAGGGAAGATTAAAGATGGGCTAGAGCAATGCAAAATGTGGAATTCTGCATGTGGAATTCATGTGGCAATGACAATTCTGATTCCAAAATGCTTTTCAAACTTTCTTTCAAATCCCACAGAATTCTCAAAAGCATTTTTGTGTAAACTACTGAATACGTTTTCATGGATTACATTTACTGCAGGTTAATGTTTGGTGGATTGTGGAAAAGGAAGCCATGGTTTATGTAAACTGCAGAAATCTGAAATTTCAAAATTGTGTTACTGACAGCATTCTGCAGAATAAAGCAGAATTTACAGAAATTCTTTGGCATTCTGTTCTGAAGGAATTAAAAAATTCTGCAAGCATTAGCATGGGGAGATTAAATGATTATTTAAAGTGCCACATTCATGCCTCTCACCATCATAGCTTGAAAGCCTGTGGAAAGCTCCTTTAGACAAGTTATTGAGATAATCTGTAGCTGGGAAGCCATTTCTATAGCACTGTGATGTTATCACTTATAAAACAGGGTAGGGAAATTACTCTGTCCTGATTGGTCAGCAGCTCTGCAATGTCAGAATGATACCACTGGTTAAAAGAGTACTGGTAATCAGGATGCAGCACACAAAGGTATCAATGCCTTTTCTAAAAAAAATTCTAACTGCCATTACAAACATGGCTGCCACCTTTACTGTCACTAAAAAAGTCAGCTAGGCCCTGTGAATGAAACACCCTCAAAATATAAAAAAAATAAGATAATGCCAGGAAAGTATTAGTGCTGAAAAAACAACATGGTGGCTAACAAATACTTCAGCTTTAAGGTCACAGAGTGATCAAGAGGCAGAGATGGTATCCAGATTTGTGTCCCCGATCCATGTTCATACACTAGTGTTCTAGCTACCAGCGTACTGGAGCAAATCAAGGAAATAATAAGCTTTTCAAATATTGGAGATTATTTAGTAAGGAATAATGGAGTGGCTAAATAGTGTGATACCTTTTATTGGACCAAACATGTTAAACTTCAGCCTAGTCCATTACATTAGCAAAAGCAAAATTCACTTAGTGACCCTAGAAAGAGAATATAAAATATAACTATATGGGGAAGAGAGTGGAGACAAGGGCAGAGTGAAGGCATAACAGGGGAAAGTGGGCAAAGGAGGGAGTATGATGGAGGGAGCAGGGAATGCATGGGTATTGTAAAAATGACAGAGGGGGCAGAAGAAGGGTTGAGTGGGGGCCATGCTACTAAGAAAGTGGAGCTACAAGTTGGGAACGCTGTATAGGCCTAACCGGTGCAAGACTGGTAGGAACTGGGCAGACTTGACAAACCGCATATCCTTTTCTGCCAACAAACGTTTTTTATTTATCTAGGAATTCTATGCAAGAGGGAAAATATATGTTTTAAGGCAAAGGTTAAAGGGTGAGTACTTCCAAACTGTTTAGCAATAAATTCAGAATTGGGGTCAGCATATCCCCCTTCAGCCTCATGTCAAAAATTAGCTAAGTTAGTTTGTTTAAAAGTTACACGTCATTCTGTAATCCTACTTTCACTGCTTGTTCAAAAAAGCTAGTTTTGGGGAGGAGTTACTGATGATGCCATCAGCAGAACTTACAAACTATTCCTTTCTGCATGATATCTTATAGGACTTATTTCTCCTATGTTACATAAAACCTGTAGCTGTAGTAAACATTTGAAAAAAGGAAAGATGACACAGTGCAGATACAGGGCATGCATTTCCATAATGTGCCAATGCAAGTACTTAAAAGTGGGGGAGAATGCAATGGTAAACATGGTATCAGAATGCCAACGTTGTGTGCAATTCTAAGAATACTGCAAGCATGAGATTTCAAAATGCCACCAGGCTGCAACTATGAAATGCAGCAATGACACAATCTCAGAAAGTAGCTAGGTCACACAATTTTGGAATGTGGCAGGGGCACTGAAATTCATGATGCGGTGGTGTCATAAATGCTTAAAACGTGGCAGAGATATGCAGTTTTGAAATGCAGGAGACATGGTTGCAGAATGTGACAGGGTAATGCAATTTCATCATGTGTCATGGATGCACACTGTGATTTCAGCATGTTCTGGTGATGCATTGTTTCAGAATGTGGTGGGGATACTTTATTTCACATTGTAATGACAACATGCAATTCACAATGTGGCATGGACAGAAAATTTCAGAATGTGGCAGTGATGCAGATTGTGGTGTTCACAAGGAATTTCAGAATGGAGCAGGGATACACATTTCTGTAATATCGTGGGATGTGTAATTTTGAAGCATGACAGGTAAGCACAATTTTAGGATGTGACTTGGACATGCAGCTTTGGAATGTGGCAGTGACACTCATTTTCAGAATGAGGTGGGGATGTACAATTATACAATGGCAAGAGAATTTCTTGTATCCTGATTGGTCAGTGTGTGCCTTGGACAGTGATGTTATTGAACTACAACATCACTGTAGTAAGCCCAGGCACACAACTGACCAAAGAACACTTAAAGAAATCCCTCCCTCATGACACAAGTCTCAGCGAAGCCTACGATGTCCTGAAGCTGGCATGGCTTAGCCACCACCCCCCCATGGCTCTACTGTACAAAAGCCTCTCCCCAATTCCTGCCTGTCACAATAAAGTCATTGCCCCTACACAAATCTATCTAATGTAGGGAAAAAACAGTACATTTTTTAGTTAAACACAGCTCTGCCTGCTACTGTGTGAAACCACAACTTGTTCAGTACCTGCAACTGCTACTCCATGCAGCTCAACTGTTCACATAACAGACTGAGACAGGGACATTCGTGGTCAGCCGCCCAGTCACCCAAAGATCATTTACCAGTTAAAAAAATACAAACTAAAACAAAGCCAACATTGTAAAAAAAAAGCTGCTCTTCCTTCTCCTGCGCTGTGCTGAGATGGTTTCAGCACATGCACACATTTTAGAGCCACACTGTACACTTGCCACTAGATGCCGGCAGCCACTTAAACACACTGACTTAATTTCAAAACAAAACAAAAAAAGAAAATGTGAAGCACTGTCCCCTCAACAACCATCCACTATTATATGGAAGACAACTGCTGAGAAGGGCAGAGGGGAGACTTGTGGCACCAAAAACAAGACAAAGCTTGAGGACTCAGCAGATATGATCATGTTGGCAACAGTTCCACCTTCTGGTGAAAGATATATTCTGGACTTTTTTTTTATAGATACACCTACACCCACAAAAATAAAAGAAAATATGTATGTAAAAGTATTTTTTCTTTGTTCTTTTTAAAAATAAACAAACAAGCCATTGTATAATAGCAATAAGGCACTCCAGAGATGTGTGTTATTGTGTAATAACATCACTCCTGGGGTGGTGGAAGCACTCTGCTTTGCCTCATGCTTCAACCCACCCCAGGAGTGATGTTATTACATAATAACACACACCCTGTCGTACCTTATTGCTTAATTATGGAATGTAGTGGGGATGCGTATTTTAGAAATCTGATGAAGACAGGCAATTTTGGAATGTGGAGGTGACACTCATTTTCAGAATGTTGTTGGAAGGTAAAGTTTCAGAGTGTGGCTGGAAGACACAATTTTAGTGATGGCCAGTTTTGAAATGTGGATGGGAAAGGATCCACGGCTGGTCCTCGACAAAAATTTTGTAGAACGACCAGACACTGATACCGGCGGATGGACCACTTTTCGCAGTTAGCTTTGCTCGACCCCCCACTAAGGATTATCAACTCTGAGTTGGAGATGATTTGGGAGGTGCAAGACCCTGACAGACAGTGCCAGATTCCAGTGCTGTAGTGGCTGTATGTCATCTGCTATGCCGGTGTTGCTGTCGGGGGGGGGGAAGTATGCAGCTGGGGGAAACGCAATTGCAGAATGTGACGGAAACACATAATTTTGAAATGTTGTGAAGATGAGCATTTTCAGAATGTGATAGGGATGCACAATTTTGGAATGTAGTGGTGACACAATTTCAGGATGCAACAGGGATGCACAATTTTAGAATGTGGTTGGGACACACAATTTCAGAACATGGCAGAGACATGCAATTTCTCAATGTGATGGTGACATGCAATTTTGGATCGTGGTGGGGATGTACAATTTTGGAATGTTGTGGTGACACAATTTCAAAATGTAGCATTGACACACAACTTTGGAATATGGCGAGTATGTGAAATTGTGCAATGTGGTAGAAGCACACAATGCCAGAATGTGGCAGGGATGTGCAATATCAGAATATGGTGGGGCTATGATGTGTAATTTTGAAATATGGTGGGTGCATACAATTCTGGAAAGTGGCAGGGAGAAGCAATTTTTTAAACAAAATGTGTCCTGTCATATTCTGTGCATCCCCACTATATTCAGAAAAATATCATCCCTGCCAAATTCCTAGATGTGTGCCCCTGTCATGTTCTGAGATTGTCCCCACCATATTTCGAGATTGCACATCCCTGCCACATTCAGAGATTGCATGTCCCCTAACATTCTGAAACTGTGACCACCCTGACATTCTATAGCTTTGTCCAGAGCAGCATTTCAAAACCACCTCCTGCCACATTCTGAAGTACAGTACAATGCATCTGAATTGTACTGTACTTTAGAATGTGGCAGTACAATACATCTGAATTGTACTGTACTTTAGAATGTGGCAGTACAATGCATCTGAATTGTACTGTACTTTAGAATGTGGCAGTACAATGCATCTGAATTGTACTGTACTTTAGAATGTGGCAGTACAATTCATCTGAATTGTACTGTACTTTAGAATGTGGCAGTACAATGCATCTGAATTATACTGTACTTTAGATTGTGGCAGTACAATGCATCTGAACATTCTGGAAATGTATGCACCGCACCCCAACCCTGTATTAGTTTCTTTAATGATTACTACAACTACAATTTCTTAAACTTTGGAGAAATAAGTCCTATAAGGTTGCTGATGGGGAGGACTAGGCTGTGAGTTCTGGTTATGACATCATAGGTAGCTATTCACTGAAACTGACTTTTTTGAACAGGAAATGAAATCAAGATTAGAAAATGATTCCTAACTGTTAAACAAAGTAACCTAGAGACCTACTTTTTGATAAGAGACTTACTGGGGATATGGAGATTTAATTCTGCAGTATGGCACTTTTGTTGAGACTCTCTCTTTTGTGTATATTGTGAACTGTATACAGTAGGTATTATGTTCATCTCAAGTACACAGTAATATTCTTTGTGTATGGTGGGCCTACCATCCCATATCTTACTTTTGCCGAACAGTCAAAACATATCACAAGAGATCTGCGGAATTACACTGGTCAGAAAATGTTGTCTTGCTTTTTGGGTGCTTGGTGTGTTCCCTTAGAAAATTTGTTTTAGTGGCTTTCTCTACCTTTTCTTGCGGGAACATTAATGATTTGCCTGATTTTTTTTTTTTTTTTACTTTTATCTTTTCCCCCCTCCTTTTTTAGCGTGAACGCAGTTTTGCACTCGTTTCCAACTCCCTGGCATGAGCACTCCACACATATGATATTTCAAGGCAACTGTTGCAACTGCCTGTTCACTCCCACATTTGCATGATGCGCATGCATACATTTTCTTATGCAATGCCACTTGCATAAAAATTCTTCTGCAAATGTGCAACTGTCAGTGTTTTCTACACAGTTATGGTGTTTTCTCAGTTTTAAATGCAAAGGCCGTTTGCATTACAATTTTCTTCAAACTGTGCTGGTTTTGACAGATAGCCTAATGCAAAATGCATTTGTGTTAGACATTACCACAAAATACTGTATATTTGTACAACGCCATTCTCATGATCTCATGCTTTTTAGAAACAGCTGTGCAAACAAGGTTTTTTAGTATTTTTCTTCACTTTTGACAAAGCTCGGCATGTTTTATTGGCACCATGATATTCCACAGACCACTCTGTTTAAAAAAATGCAAAGCCTACCACAGGACTTTGACACATTCTCCCTAGGGTGCTTTTTTCCTTTTTTTTTTCTATATAAGCATTTGTAGCCCCAGCACTCAGGCTTCTGGTATCATGGTGGAAGATAGATGTAGCTGCTCCAATCACAGTGGCAAGACTGAGACACACTAGTCCCTCCTAAGGTTTTGAATGTTCACGACTAGGTAATGGTGCCTCAGGCAATGGAGAGGCCTCAACAGTCTCATGTTCCTGTGCCAAAATAATAGAAATTTCCATTGTTGTTGATACCTAAACCCTGACTAAACTATTTTATTTACAGATAGCAAAACAAACAAAAAAAAAAAGACCAATGGCTAATACAGTACCCTGTTATTTATGGTTGCAGGAAATACAGTAGGTGGATCTCAGCCATCACCAAGAAGCATATAAATGTCATTATTCAGACGTGCTATCAGAGACAGGGGAATTTTCAACATGCACATCTGTAATCTGCAGTGAACACAAAAGACAGTAGTAGAATTTAGTAAACAGTGCTCCAGTGGAAGTGGTAGAAATCCTAATGCTTGCTGCCCAAGTCCCCAAATAATGCAACAGCAGTATAACATACAATCATTTTAATAATCCTACATTTTTGACAGTCATACAGTATCCCAATTCATATTCTTGTACTGAGGACATGAGTTGTATTGAGGTACCACTTGTCAAAGTAAACAAAAGACATTTGTATGAGTATTGGCTAAAGTTTGAAGAATATTTTTTCCAATTTTTAATGTTTTTTTGTTACAGTTTTTTTAACCGGGATTGCCCAGCTGAGATGCAACATTATTTTTTCCTGGATTCCTGTTTCTACCCATTTCTGCAATTGGGTGAATCGAGCATTGTGGGTTAAGACACTTGCCATATGATTTAAATTACCGTGATCTTTATTTTATTGTTACTTTACCTATAAGCTGCCGTCTTTTCACCATTAAAGTAAAGGAAATCCCTCCTACCCACCCAAACTTGGTGTGGTATACTAAAAAGTATTACACTATGGACCTTGCTTCTATATCTCTGCCTGGCCAGTGACATAGAGCTCAATCCTGGTCCCCTTGCTCTCCCACCTCTGCCTACTCCATCAGCTCTGTCCTCAATAATTACCTTGCACCTAGCTGCTCCTGCCATGTCCCTCCCTAATTCCCTCCTCTAAGTCCTGGATAAACCCTACCCCTCTACCATCACCTTCTTTTTACCCTGTGCACCCCCACACCCAAATTTCTAGCTCTCCTCCCTTCCCCAAATTGCTCCCCCTTACTGGCCTCCCTTGCTCTCTCACAGAATGTAAGGGACCCCAAATGCTCTCCATTGGATTCCTCTCCTACCCCTCAGGGGCTTGTATCCCTCCTCTACTCTGTTTTCCCCACCATCCCTCCACCACCCCCTCCCTCTCCTTTCCCCCTTCTTTCATGTAAAAACTTGTTTACTTATTAACCCAGCACTTATTATTGTCCACTCTTTCTACATATTATGCTCAACACTGTTTGTAACACCTGCCTTACAACTGTATGTTAATGTTGATCTTGTAACTTGAATGTAACTTGAACACAACTCTTCCCCCTCCACCCACCTCACCCCTCTCCCTCCTTCCCCTTTTTCTTTCACATAAGCACTTGTTTACTTATTAACCCAGCACTTATTATTGTCCACTCTTTCTACCTATTATGAGCAACACTGTTGTAACACTGCTTGTAATGCCTGCTTTACAACTGTATGTTAATGTTGCTCTTGTAACTTAAATGTTTAATGTTTCGCTCCTATTGTACCCTTCCCCCCCAGGTCGCACCGGGAGATGAGCGACTTGTCACTCAGTGTGCCTTCCTGGCAAACATTTCAATAAATAAATAAATAAATAAAAGGACTTAAACTTTCCCACCCTAATAGTCTCAGTTTCTTGTCAAACGAACCTGACCTTGAGGCCAGGGTATCCCACAACTCTCTTGATGTACTAGGGATCTCTGAATTCTCACTCAGATCCAGGATCCCAAACTCTCTCTGCAACCTAAACTACTACTCCTTTCTTGGAATATACTGCCCATCCACCAAATGTGGTGGAGGCCTGCTAATCTACTACAGATCCCACCTCAACCTGTCCTTGATTTCTCACCCGGACGGCACTGGCACTGCCTGTGAAGTACTTCATGCCTCACTTACTATTGGCAACACCACAAAAACTTCATCTCCTCTGTGTATACAATCCCCCAATATTTAATGCCTTAGGGCTAACTGCCCTCATCGACAACATTCTACCCTCAGTTGGCCAGAACAAAATCATTATTATGGGAGACATAAACCTCAATTAGCGAAGTCATAATTCCAGAACCTATGAATTACTCATCAGCGAGGCCAGTATCACCAAAACTATTACCAGTCCTCCCTTCCCCTCCTCTCCCCACACAGTACATCTTCCTCTCTATTAGACTGGATGCTCACAAACAGGCTTGACCGGATCCAAGTCTCTGGTATACTCCCAGACTCCATTAGTGATCACTACCCCACTTACTGCCTATGAAAGCACAGATTCCAAAAGTCCCCCCAAAGATCTTAACCATTAGGAACCAATCGAACCGTGACCCCTTCAACCTCAGTGCTGAGCTCTTCCTCACTGACTGTTCCCCAATAATAACCTCCACCAATGTAAACCTTTCTGTAGACATTTTCTAGTCCCATATCACTTCCTTCAAAGTAGGTTAATACTCATCACAAAAAGGAGAGCTTGAGGCTTTGCCACTCCCTGGCTATGCAGCAGTCTTCTTTCTCTCTATAAAAGAAACTCTGGCCAGAGCTGACATGGCTGCAGCTGCACTTTAAGAGCACTCACTGAGCTCATGGCGGAACAGTCCCCTGTGTATAAGATGGCCGCTGGAACTCAATATGCATGCCTGAGCAGTTGTGCACGTGCGACTTCACTTCTGCAGTTGCAGTGAAGTCCCGCATGTGCTCTGAGCTCCGGTCACCATCTTGGTCATGGAGGACTGTTCCACTGTGAGTTCAGTGCATATGCACAAGTTCACCGCAACTGCAGAAGTGAAGTCCCACATGTACTGTACAACTGCTCGCTCCTGCTTACTGAACCCCAGCAGCCATGTTGGGCAGAGCGGCCATTATCAGAAGTGGAGGGACTGTAAAGTAGTGTGCCAGTGGGGGGGGGGCTAAAGAAATGACCGTCTACTAAGCTGAGTGCTTCAGCTTGTGGAATGATCACGCTGCAACTCCAAATTTGTTGTTGGATCAGATCTGGTGGGTCTTTACTTTCCGATCGCAAGATGACTGCAGAGCTCCACCCTTGCAGCTGTAAAAAGAGACAGATGCTGGGCTTTCTATAAAGACTCTTCAAAACTACAAGCCTGGCTTAGCTTTTGGGAAGTGCAAAATCTGTGCAAAAAAGTAACAGGCACAGTCAAAAGCTCCTTCTGCAAAGGCGAAACTGACTGACTTTGCCAGCAGTCCAAGCAGGTTCTGGGGACACATCAAAGGCCTCCTGGGAGCTCTTACTAATTCCTTACAAAAAGACATGATTATAAATTGCATGCATTGCACCAACCCACTCACTATCACAAATGTATTCAACACTCAGTTCATTGACCTCTCCCCTTCCCTGCCCAGACTCCATCTGCCCAGGACTACAACCCTACTGCATCCATCCACTCACCCACCCTTCTGCCTGAAAATAGTCACCAGAAACGAAGTCCATGATCTCCTTAACTCCCTTCCACTCATTGTTGCTCCAGGCCCAGACAGGGTCAAGGCTAAGCTGCTTAAGCTTGAAGAATAAGAAGAAGAAGAAGAATCAGCATTTATATAGCGCTTTTCATACACAGTATCCCAAAGCGCTTTACAAGCAATGCTAGACTGGTAGTGAAGTGACTGAATGTGTGGTGGCAACCATATCGCACATCATCACCCACACACAGCCTGGATAATTGCATGAACCGGTTTATGAGAAGGGGAATGCTGGCCAGGACACTGGGAATGTTCCCTGCTCTTTGCAAAGAGCGCCCTGGGTTCTTTTACTTCCACCTGGACACCCACCAGGACAACATCAGGATGAGCAGAAGGGACTTCAGTTTAACGTCTCATCCGAAGGACAGCACACCCCAGCAGTACAGCACCCCCCAATACTACACTCAGATGCCAGCGATTTTTAGGTGCAAGTCCAATTCCGGTGTGGGACAAGAACCCACGACCTTCAGGTCCAGAGGCGGATGTGCTACCAACTGAGCCACGCTGACACCTTGGATCTCAGTCTCTCTACATCCACATCACCCACATCTTCAATCTATCCCTAACATCTGGTGTGGTCCCCATCTCAATGGAAAGTTGCAAAGGTAGTCCCTGTCCCCAAGAAGGGTAACCCCAAATACATTTCACAATACTGTACCATCACCCTCCTTCCCATCCTCAGCAAACTACTTAAAAAGGTTGTTGCTTTCCATCTAATGGACTACCTGCAAACCTACAACCTCTTCTTTCCATGAGAGCATGGATTCCAAAAGCTTCACAGTACCACAACTGCCCTCATTAAGTTTACTGATGACGTTAAATCTGCCATCAACAATGGTTCTCTCACTGATGCAGTCTTCATCAACCTATCCAAGGCTTTTGACCTTGTTGACCATTCACTCCTAACCCGAAAACTAACAGCCCACGGTGTCTTCCCCCACGCCAACTCCTGATTTTTCCAACTACATGACAACCGGCACCAATTTTTCAACTTTGGGGATGCCTCTTTGCACCAACTGCCTGTTACCTGAGGTATTCCTCAGGCTTTTATTCTAGGCCCACTCTTCTTCTCAACTTTCATTAACTACCTTCTCTCCATCTCCACCTCCTGCTGAGTAATAATGTACGCTAATGATATCGCCCTATATCACAGTGCCCAGAGCTACCAACTCATCAATTCCCAACTATCAAAGGACTTCACTGACATAAAAACTGGTTGGTGGCCAGCAAACTGGCACTCAATGCATCCAAAACACAAGTGATGCTAGTTGGCTCCAGGGTGCACAGGTCATCCTGTCCTAGCCCCCTGGATGTCAAGTGTCCAAATGGCTCTCCTCTCACTGTAGTCAAGGAATTTAAGTACCTGGGAGTTACCTTTGACCCAGAGCTGAACTTTCACCTCCACATCTCAAACCAGTGAAAGCCATAAATTCTCAAACTGGTCTAGCATACTGTCTCAGCTACTTGCTTACCTCAAATGCTTGCCTGGCCATCGCCCAAGGCATCCTCCTCCCCTGACTACAATATTTATTTATTTTTTGTTTACTGGGTAAGATGCACTAGAAAAACATTTGCCTATTTTCAGCATGACCCAGGAGAGTACAAACCATTGACATTTGATAGTACATTCCAAGACAATAGCAACAACATTGGTATACCCAAACAAATATCAACATTGGGGCCCGGTGGCATAGAGGGTTGAGGCGTGGGCACCTTACCTGGACCCACGCTGGTGACCTGGGTTTTGGAATGGACTCGGGATGCTGGGGGCTGGCTAGGGTGGGACAGGGTTGAGCGTCCGCAGGGACTGCTCTTCTCTCTCAGGGTTGGGCTAGGGAAGACGTCAGTCAGCAGCGGCTTCTGGTGGAGACCAGAAGCACTGCACGACGGCATAGGGACGTTAACCAGAAAAACATGAAAATGCTCCACGTCATGCCAGATGACGGCTGCCTAGCTCTCCGAGCCTGTCAATGCCCCTGAAGCCTTCCACCTCAGCAGCACCATCTGGGCCAAGACATTGAGCTGGTCTGCAGCTCCTCTGGCTGGTGCCTTCCCTCTTGGAGGAGGGGGACCCACCCGGTGAAGGGTTATGCCAGGTTACCCCGGGGGGGATCAGTTGCCATCTGAGAGCGGAGGACTCGGGGGACAGGACGGGTTGGATGCAACGTTGGCTCACCTGAAGGAGAGGCTGGCATGGCTGCAAAGTCGGGGTGGAAAATAGATAATACCAAAAAAAATATCAACATTGGTATACACAAACATTCAGGAAGCAACAATTACAAGTCAATATTGAGCAATAAACTTGTGTGAGGTCCATCAACAGACATATCATTAGATTGAATAAAAAGAGGGCAAGGCAGCTTATACCAGGAAGTGGTGGATAGGAATACAGTGCAGGGCTTCAAACAGGCATGGGATAGGCATAAGGGAGCAATACAGATGAATATCCATCCTTTCTATCATTGACTATGGGCTTGTTGTGTATGAGGCAACCTCTGACACTACCCTCAAATGAATTAGCAAGGCCTTAAATAAATTCTACAGGCTAGTACTAGGTGTGCACAAACTTACTCACACCTGCGACCTTTATGACCAAACCAACCGGCTAAGCCTATGGAGCAGGGTCCATTACCAAGTTTGTCTCTTAGGGAAAAAAACCTGCCTTGGCCTAACCCCACCAGCTATCCAGAAACTCCTAAATTCAGCATGCAATCCCCACTAGACAAGAAGTATGTCCAGACAATCTCTGCAAGTCCCTGTCTTCCGAACATCACAGGCACAGCTGTCCTTTGCCTACCATGCACCACGCTGGCTAAATGATCTCCAACCTGACATAACCAACGAACCTAAGCTTGGGCCATTTAAGAGAAAACTCCTCCAACACTGTAACTCCTTAAGCAGCTGTGACTGCCTTACTTAATTTTCACCTACTCTCTGCCTCACCCCTCTGTGCCCCTTCACCTGCCCACTCAAACCTAACCTCCTGTTTCTTGCCCCAACCCCTCTCACCTATCTTGCCCCTCTTCCCCCTCCTTCCCACCTACTCACGCTCATCCCTCTTATCCCTACCCCCCGCCTTCTACCACTCCTGACAAAGTTCAACATCTGACTGCCTCCTCGTGTGTTTGTTAAATTATGTATTTACCTGTATGTTAATCATAATCTGTAATTCTGCACTTATTTTATTCCATTGCTACTTGTATTCTTTTGCCTGTCTTGATGTGGACCCTTTGTAAACAAGCTTCCAGCTCAAAGGTATTAGCCCAATAAATAAATAAAAATAAAAGAATAAAATATTTGAGTTGTAGGTTGGTTGTAAAGGGCTTGTGTCCATTTCAAAATATTTTCCCCAAGCCAAATCTTCCGAGTGTAGCAAACATACACCCCACTGAATGTGGTCAAATGCCTTTTTGGCATTTAAGGCAAGGACTGCCACACTGCCACACCACATTCAGCATCCACTGGACATTGTGCTTTTCCATTGTGCATAAATGTTTCCTGATCCCACTGCATAATTCTGGGTAATACTGTTTCCAGTCTTCTGGCAATCGGCTGGAATACTGTGTTGTAATTAGCAGTTAGCAGAGAGATCAGCCTGTATGAGCCACATAGTTAGGGGACCTTACCTGGTTTGGAGAGAGAATAGTAATAGTGGATGACAGCATAGAGAAGTGCATAACACCCTGGGCAAGACTTTCAGTGATCGTATCATACAAGGGTTCCAGTAGGTCCTGATGAAAGATTTTGAAAAATATCTATTGGGAAGCCAACAGGTCCCAGAGCCCCCACCCCCCTCCTGCCAAGGTGCAGGATTGCTCATCTGATTTCTTTGCAAGTAACCTTCATGGTCAATTGGCACTTGGTGGGTTCCTCCATCAGGGTTATGGGGGCCTTGAGAGGAATTTTTCCACTGTTCTTTCTGATGGTTGCACTTCAGACATGTGTAAGTCTTTAAACAATTGTCTAAAGCATTCCCCTATTTCTGCATCACTATGCTTTAACGTCCCATGAGATGTCTTAATCTGGGCAATATTTTTGGCACTCTCTCTACTATGTAGCTGCTAAACCAAGCATTTCCCTCCAGTATCACCTTCAAAATAAGTCTCTGGGCATGTTAGAAATAGAGTTATTTCTATTTTGGCACTACTAATCATGTATATTCCCACTTTATCTTTTGTAGTGCTTAATATCCTGATGGGTAGGGTGTGCCACATGGTCTTCTTTAGCCTCAATTTTTTTATCCTTCAAGGTCAATGGTTTATTGCTCTTCAAGTTTCTTTTTACAGCTGGTATATGAAATTATAGCTCCTCGTAAAACTGCCTTTAAAGCCTCTCACCTAGTGGAGGCTGAGGTAACTCCTCTTTTAGTGTTAAAGGGGAATAGTCACCATCAAGGGCCCCCAAAATCAAATGTGGGGCTGACCCCACTGTGCACTTTGTGTGCAAAAACAGTTTGGTTTACTTACTGTTTACTGTAGTATAGTAGATTTATCAGGCTAACTTTGCTTAGTTGTTGGCTGACATCTATTACTACAAATCTCAGAATTCTCTGCATATGACACCAGAGCAGTAGGCAGCAGTGAGAAAATTCAATAGCATGCAGTGCATTTTAGAGTTTATATAAGGTCTGATCTTTTGTTTGCTGGTCCCACTGTCCTCCATAAGCTATGTACAGCCACAGAGAGCTGTACTTAGCCTCTGCAGAAAAGCAGTCCTGGAAAACATCTTATCAGAGATTATAAAAGCTCTAACATGCACTGCAGACTATTGAATCTTCCACTGCTGCCTACTGCTCTGATGTCAGCTGCAGAGGATTCTGGGATTGGTAGTAAAACAAGATGTCATTCTACAACTAAGTAAAATTAGTCTGATATAATTTACTATACTACAGTAAACAGTACGTATTTCCCAGTTTGTTCTTTAACATATTTTTGAAAATCATCTTTTTTTTTCAGTATGGTGGGATCACGTTTCCAGGCTTTGTTAACTGTGGGGGATCCCCAGCTCTGGAAATTCACCATAATGTGGGCATGGTCTGTAATAGTGTGGCTGTCATAGAGGACTGACTGCATAAGTGAGATTTGAGACTGAGAGATTAGGATGGCATCCTACCTAGCACAGGAGGCATCAGAATGGGAATATGTATATTCCCTTCCCCCAACAGAAATAAATGCCTCCAGGAATCCATTAGAGATTGCTCTTTCATAAGAGTAATTAAAGGTTTGGCACTTTGGGAAGTGGGGATCACTGTCTGGGAAGAATGATCAACCCACTTAAAATCCAGAGGCCCTCAAAGACTGCTAAAGTCTCTAAAGTGACAGCTTGTGAATAAATTCAATGCTCTTTAAATTGAGTCCATTACAGAAACCCACTGCTACATTTTGACCAGAAATGGGCACCACTTAGAGTCGAATATATCTCCCCCATCATTGACAGCCCAAGTGACTGTACTGGAAAAGCACAGTCAGAGCCATACAGCAGTGCCTCTGATCTTAGATGAAAAATAGGATCCATACCACTCCCCCACCCCCAGTTTTTCACCATATGGGCCCCTTTCTTCTCTCTAATGTATGTCTCCTGAAGGCATATAATTCCTGTTTGCATTCTTCATATTTTCCCCAGTATCTTTTTCCTCTTTACATGCATTTTGAGTCCACTGATGTTCCAAGATCTTACCCTGAGAGCATCAGCCATAGCCCCAGGGTGTTTCAGATCTGAATGTATTCAATGCCTTACATAGACCAGCAGTACTGCACTCAACATTTCAACAAATCTTGTGCATATATAAAAAACTAATTGCCCCTCCCCAAGAATATCTGCCATCCCTCCTGAAGCCCAACCACCACCCCCTGACTCAACCCTTGTCCAAACATGTAGAACCCCCTTCCCCAGAGATCTCTTTCCCTCCCTCCCTCCTTCCCGCCCCCTCCCTCAACACTATCCATACCTTAACATGTAGAACAAAGAGGATAAATCTACTGAACCCCCTCTTTGACATGTTCCATGTACAGTGTCTCACCAACTATGCTAGTGGCAGGCAATAGGCTAAAGCACCTTAGAAACAGAATACATTGCTAATAGGAACAATTGTAACAGCATGAGGTTGCTCGATTGGTCCCCATCTTCCCCCCAAAAAAAGAAAATGGGAGGGGGGCAGCCAGCAGTTATAATTAACCAGATGTAGCTTCAAGATTGTTAAACATCCTTACTTAAAGGTAGATCAACAAGCAATAAAGGAACTTTAATGTTAGATATTGCATAAATTTGGTCAACTAAAGGAATGTAAAGCAAAAATCAGTTTTGGAGGAATACCTTGGAAAGGAAATGGCACCCTCACTGCTGTATTGTGGAAGCAAAACACACCTCATGACATATGGTGGTATCGATGTAACATGGCTGCTATGAGGATAGTTATGGAAGGCAGCGGCAAATCAGCATACTCTGGTACTGCACTGCCAATGTCACTAAAATGTGAGGTGCACTTATGAAAGTATCCCAGTATTTGTCCTAGAAGTCCCAAGTGGATCTCAGTCCCAGTTCCTCTCCCACCTCTTTCCACTGAGAGCTGCAACCTATGTCGCAGTCAGAGGCTGAAGGCGGGGTCAAACCTATAGCCCTTCTGCTCCCGTCTCCCTGAGAGACACACCAGCTGTAGACTACCTGCCAGAGAAGACTCTGATTGCATGTGAAAAGCACTAGACATGCTGTTTTTATTCCACTGATGCAACTGCAGCATTACTTATTTACTCCTTCACCTCCAGAGGAAGCCACTTCTATCATGTCAGTTGGCCCAATGTGCAAGATGGAATTCACTGCATGGCACAGTATGATTGTGTGCACTACCAGCTCAGGAGCTGCAACCATGGCAACCCAGTTTGCACATTAATGAGGGGGAGAAAAGAACAAGGACGTACACATTTGGAGGTGGCAAAATCACAGGCTTTATGAAGGCATTAAATAGGAGGAGACATTCACATGTAGGAACATAGTGCTACCAGCCCCCTTCATAGTACCACTCACAAAGTATCATAGCAAAGGGATTTTATACAGAAGCCATTAAAAGCTTCTTGCCCAGTGACCATTTTGACTCTCCATGCTTTTGACCACTGAGCAGCTGCTGCAATCAATTGCCATTACAATGCAGTTCATCTCTTCCCCTCATCAATTCACCCACCCCCCATTCTCCCCCCCCCCCAGACAGAGGACATTATTGAGCTAGGCATCATATCAAGTACAACAGCTAAGGTAGTCCACCAAAGAGTCAAATTAGATGGCTTACTGTACCTGACGACAAGTTCACCAGCGTCATTGGGGGGCAAGGGAATACAGCGAACATGAGTTACTACTGGTGACATTGCATTGATTTTTAAGGTTGAAGTACAGTGTTGGGAAAGAGAAACACACAGGATCCCACAAACAAACAGTTACGGCTCAGATTTTTAACAGCATTAGATGTGACCTTCAGTGGACAGGGGGATCTGCACTGCTGTGAGAACCTCTCAGTTGCAGCATTGATGTAGTCCTCAACTTCTAGTGGCTTGGAAAAGAAGCAGGGAGGACAGCCAGGTCTAGTGATATGGAGCTTGGCAGGATACAACAGGCCAAAGGCCCATCACCTCCAGTGTATGCTGGTCTTCACATCTGCAGATTTTAGCCTTTGAATCTGTAAGTCCCTGTTGAAATCCTAAAAAATCAGAACTCACTCTCCCTCCTCCTCTATGTGCCCATGTGCACATGGTACCTGGAAAGCTTTCTCTTCCTCAGAGGAACAGAGGCATTTAATTAACTAATGGTGGGCCTTATCTCCTGGTCTTGGTTTGGGGCCAGTGTAATGTGCTTGTTGTAATTTATAGTTAATTGCAGATGGCTCCAGCCCCACTCCACCAGCTATTTCTATGCTGCCAGACCTTCTTGTTTCCCACCATAGTTTCAGGCATGCCTGCTAGGTGAAAGTTGAACCTCTGTGCCCTGTTCTGCTGATCCTCTGCCCTGCCACACAACATTGTTACTTTGGCCATGACGTTTGCTTTATCTTGAATTAAATTCGCAATGGTGTCTTCCAGTTCACTGATCCACCTTTCTGTCTTGTCTCATCGATACATTCAATCTGAGAAGCAAGGGTTTTAGTGATCCCAGAGACCACTGACTGCAGATGAGAGATCTGTACTGTGAAGTTTGTAAAACCTGCTTTAAAGGGACACTGTCAATCCCCTTAGGCCTAATAGGGCCCCTAGTTTAAAAAACACATTATGATTGTTCACATTCTGTATAGACTGCTGATGTAGCTGGTTATTTGATTCTGGTTATTTTTTTCTTTTAAAAAGTGAAAAAACGTGCTGGCAACCATATTGGTGTTACCACACAAAAACAAGTTTGTTTACATTCCTTGATCAACTCCCATTGCATCTTTCCAAGACTTATGAAGACCCCCAATGCAATATGGCCATTTATGATGCAGTGGGCGTAGAGGAGAGGAGACTATTGCATAATGAATGGCTGCACTGTTTGGAGGTGTCTCTAATGTTCAGGAAGCATGCAATAAGAATAGAATCAGGATTTGAAACAAAACAAGGTTCTTTATAAATTAGCATGCATTTCAGTTCTACTAAGCAAGGAGGCAGATAAAGCAACCAGCAACATCAGTGAATTTTAAAGAAGTTAAGCAATCATAAAAAGTGAGTTTTTAACTAGAAATAATAGGATGCAAAAAAGATTGAACGTGTCCATTTAACCTCCTGCTGAAGGTTTGTGATGAGGGCTGGTAGGGAGGCAACAGCTCTATCTTGGCCTTTTATCCTCACTCCTGTCTCCACTGATATGACTTGAGATTGTGTTCTGTTGCAGAGTCTGACAATCTTGTAGGTTAATCAAAAGTCAAGATGGTTTGCTTCGTTCTGGATTTCTGAGTTGCCATCAGTAGTCAGTATGCTGAGCCTTTATATTATTGCATTTAAAAGCTATATAAAGTTGGGGAGCCCAGCTAATGTGTATCCACTATGCTCTGTAGCCAAGCCACAACCCCCAGTGACTTTGGTGTTGACAGCTGCAAGTTTATGTCATGTTTACCATCCCCCTGCCCCATTAACCCTTCTGATAGAAAGCTACCTGAGAGTATAGTACAAGCCAGGTGCCTACTATTCTACACAGTTCACACCCAACATACCAATGATGCTGCCACTAATTATATTCAGCATAACACAGAAAACCACCTTTAAATAACACGATGACAGTTCCCAATCCCACTAGAGCCAATTCACTGTGTGACTTTGGGCAAGTAACCTAACCTCCTGGAGCTCCAGTTCACCCAACTGTGAAAATGGGTAGAAGTAGGACCACACCAGAAATAAGATGTTAAATCTCAGCTGGTCTATCCTGGGTAACAAAAAATTGTTATAATAAATTATATTAAATATGCTGTGTCTGGAAAGGGCTGCACAATGCTCTACTTCTTTCTGTGCTAACATATGCTTACATTTCTGTCTCTGAAATGTTTTTTTTATTTTTATTTTCTGCTGTAGAAGAGTCCCAGTAATTGACAAGGGACATTATTGATTGCAGTCAGTCAGTGATTCCTAATGCTGATAGAAATACAGAAACACAGATGGTGATGGCATAAGAAAGACTGACAGTCCATTCAGTCTGCCCATATTACCCTATCATACCCTGGGACCTGCTGATACTGCAACGTGCATGGTCTGCTACTGTATGTTGATGAAAAAGGAGGATCCCCTCAGTGTGGTCAGGTTTCATCACAGTAGCAACTTTTACAAGTAGCAGCAGCAGTGTTAGGAATCACTGAACGATTACAATCAATAAACTATCTGGTTGCAGGAGCTACTGTATTTACTATATATGGTATATATGGCATGGTGGTGTATTCTGCTGCTAACAAAGTTTCATAGGTTTCAGAGGTTTTTTCAAGCTACATAGACTTGTGTCCTTAATGCTTGTCTGGCCTATTTTATATTGGATTGCTCTTGTTTCTATAGAATTTATCCAAACCAAGTTTAAATGAGTCCATAGTTTTACTCAGTACTATTTCTCTCGATAATTTGTTCCAGAGCTGAACCACCCTTTGACTGAACCAGTTTTTCCTTTTCAAGGTGTTCCATTTTTCCTGTTCCAATTGCAGCATATGACTCCTAGGTTTGTACAGATAGGTCTTTCTTACTTTAAGTCCCAAATACTCCCTTAATTGTTCATCCTGGAGTGCCTTATATATCATGCACATATCTCCTCTTAATCTATGATATTATAATGAGAATAGTCCCAGTTTGTGTAATCTCTCCTGATATACTAGTTTCTCATGGCCTGAGATTCTTTTTGTGGCTCTTCTCTGCACCCCCTCCAACCTTCTAACATCAGCTTTCTTGTATGGGGTCCACACCTGTACACAGTATTCAAGATGCGGCCTCACCAATGCCTGGTACAGGGGCAGAACCACCCTACTATCTCTGCTGTCAACGTGTCTAAAAATGCAGTTTAATGCTGATTTGCCTTCTTGACAATCAGGCTACAGTGTGCACTAAATTTCAAATCACTCTTCACTCTCACCCCAGGTCTCTTTCCTCCTTTGTCTTATGAAGTAAACTTCCTCCCAGATTATAATCAAGGTTGATGTTGACCTTGAAAAAATCTCCCTGGCTTTTAATCATTCTTATAAATTTCTGCTTGATCTCAAGGGTGATGCTAACATAGGAGATCTGTACATTAACCTAAACTGGTTGCCCTTCTACCACCAACTGCTCTTCCAGTTGGTGTTGTTGTGCAGAAAGACTGTACTAGGACTCATGTCAATCTGTATTCTAAAATTATTTACCTTTGTAACCAATGGGTACCCTATGCACATAGTGCGCTGTGACAGTCCCCAAATGCCACTAAGGAGGACTGTCCTTGGGCAGCGGTCTTACCTGTACAGAGCCACTAAAGCACTGAACTCACTACCTACTGACTTTTGTGAAATTTCTTTCTGAGTTTCCTTTCAAAAACATGCCAGGTCTTACTGGTATGACAAAATGTTGTGTAGGTGTAATTACCCAGAGCTTATCTCATTATCACACTATTTAATAGTCTTGTATACTACTGCCCATTACTTATATGCTGTCCATTGTTGAACCACTGCTTGTTGTTTATTTATTTATGTATTATATTGTATTGTGTATTGTGTTCTATGACTTGGAAACTTTGAAAAAGGGCTCTGAGTTCAAAGTCCATCTTAATATGAATAAAATGAAATAAAAAAAAACCTCACATATACAGTTAGTTTTTGATGCACAAATAGGCCCCCAAGAAAGGACGCTTGAGTTCTCTGCGAGGCAGACCTATTTGTGGGGTTTAAAATGGTAAACAAGTTTTCAACTGTGTAACCTGTTTTTTTGCCCAGGTCTGGCCACAAAGACAAATTCTGTGCCTGATGCTGGTCCTGAAACAGATTTTTCCATCTATTTTGGGCAGCAAAATAATGACTATAAATCTGCTAATATTGATCATGTATGGGAAGGTCGACTTATATGTGAGGCTGCCTTATAGGCAAGTATATATGTAATATATAAAATAATTAACAGCCAACTGTAAAGAACTAGCTGATTTGGACACCAGATTGGTAGTGTGATGTCATCTCTCTTGTGCTCAACATGATGCCACAGTACCTCTGATGTGACTGAAGCAGTGTGTCCTGTGCATTTTTTTTTAATTTTTTACAGTAGATGGTTTCACATGTTTGCAAAGAAAATACATTGTGACATACCTGGTCTTCACATACATCTGATTCCTGAGGGGTAAATAAGATCAGTGGAAAACACAGTTACCAGGCTTCCATCCCTTTTCTAATTAAGGCGCTTGTCAGTGTGGGTTACCAGCAGTCTTGTATGCTTTTTTCTCACTGTGACATTTTTCTAACAGAATTCTCCCAAATGCATCCACTACTCAAACTGTTCTACAATAGTTTGCCAAGAACTAAACAACTGCTCAGTATATAAATGAATGAATCAAGTTACATAGTCACAAAAAAACTCTGTCTCCATTTAGGCCCTGTACACACTGGGCTTGATAAAACATTTTAAGACACTTAAAATGTTTTAACAAGCCCAAACATGGTTTGCATCCACAATGAACATGGTTTGAAACTGTGTTTAAACCCTGCAAGGGACGTAATCTTAAAAATGGTTTTAAACATAGTTTCTAAGTAAACCTGCTTTGCCTTGTGGTGCAGAAGGGCGATCAATCCATGTTTCTTCTTCAGACACAGCCTTTTCATGATGGAATTGTGCTTCACAGTGAGCTCCACATGGAAGAAGAACTGTGTTTGGAAATGTTGCTGGCCTTTAATGTGGATGCAGGTTTACTGTGTTCAAACATAGTTATGGACAGTGTGGATGGACTAGTGCGGTGAGTTTAAAACCGTTTTTAAAAAGGGTTTAAAAATGGATTACCAGTGTGTAGGGGCCCTTAAATGTAAGTAAACATTTTCTCAAATTTGGAACAGAACTATTTGAGGTCTATGCACACCCATTTTGTTGTTCCAGTTGCAATTCTCACAAACTTACATAATCAGGAAAGCTCAGCAATTGCTGATATATTGCATTTTTTAGTTTGTATTTAAAAGATTGTTGGCCAGTATCAAGAATTGCATACACACTCGTAAACGATATGATTATGTAATGACTTCTAAGGTTTTCTCAGCTGCTTTTCCTACACTTCACAGCATTGATCCCTACTTCTGCAGTTGGAGATGGAGTGGATCTATTCTCCCTCACAACAGTCTCTGCCAATATGCATGGAATGATCAGACTAGACCTATGCAGTAGAGCTGGTGCAGAGCCAATGAATCTTGTTTTCCATCCATGGGGGGGGGCTGCAGATGGATGAGTTGGAGGTTCAGATTACCTAAACAGATTTCAAGCAAAATAATCCAATTCTCAGATTGACATGGGTGAAGAAGACATAGGGCCCGATTCTATAAGCACCCCTAAGCATGTCACAAGTTGCAACATGCGATGGATGCAGTTGCACTGAGGACCCTGTGTCTGATTCTAAAAGGAGCAGGGTCCCAGCAGTTAAGTCCTGTGATTTGCCACAAACCCACAGGTACACTAAACAAAGGGCATACCTGAAAGGTTTGCCATAAGCTGCAACTCTGGGTGTGAAGGGCGCAAGTGCCCCCCATGCCCGGATACCCCCTGCCTGGAAAGCTCCACAGGGCTGCCCCATGCCCCCAACCACCATATCTGTTGAGGCCCTGCAGGACTGCTGCATGTCCCCAACCCAAGTGTCCTGTAAGATACCTGGAACCCGCAAGCTAAAATAATGCCCCCGATCCTGTACATGCATGCCCATACACTGGGACATTCCTGGCAGTCTAATGGCCCACCCCTCACCCAGCAGCCCTGACCACCCGCTCCCCCAAGACCCATCTGGGGTGGATGACTGGCACAGCCCACCTCTCACCACCATGGCCAGCCACTGAATGAACATTGCAGGAGCATGTACTGTACATATGCATGGTATGTACAGTACGCGCTACTACAGTGTTCAGTTGGTGGCTGGCTGCAGTGGTGAGATGTGGGTTGTGCCAGTCACCAGCCTCAGATGGGTCTTGGGGGGGAGCAGGTGGTCGGGTGCTGCTGAGTGGGAGGGGTGGCCCACTAGTCTACCAGGGATGCCCGGGTGTATGGGTGACATGTAGGTGATTGGGGGCATTAGTTCAGTTTGTGGGTTGTAGGTATCTTACAGGACACTTGGGTCGGGGCATGCAGCATCCATGTGGGGCTTTCAACATGTACAGGGGTCAGGGGCATGAGGCAACCCTGCAGGGCAATTTAGCCTGTATGGGGTTCAGGGGCAAGGGGCCACTCTGCAGAGGTAATAAACATGTACAGGGGGTCAGGGTCATGGGGTAACCCTGCGAGACATTGAGGTAATAGGGGACAGAGGTCGCCCTGCAGGGAAATCATGTGCTGGGGATGGGGCAGTGTTGGGAGGATGGCTGGCATACCATAGGAGGGATGGGTGGGCTGCACATGCAGGCAACTCCTAGGGGCGTAAGTAGAGTTATGCCAGCTATATGCTGGTGTATCTAATGTTGATGGTTCTCCCTTGGGGGTGTTGTAGAATAGTGCCCTGAGGGACTTTGTTGCTGCTCTTCCAAAATAGGGTGCAACTGCTGCCGTAAACCCCCAGTGCCATGTCACAGAGGGTTTACAGCGTAACAGGTGACATAATTCAACTTTCGCACAAGCAGCCTGTGGCATGTCGCAGGCTGCTTTGCAAAATTCCGTATGATGCAACTGCTGGCGTAACTTGCTACTTGCACTATTTTCTTTGGTGCAAGTCAAATTACACCACACGTATCCTTTTGAGAATCGGGTCCCTAAACTGTACTGCTTCTGGAATAACAACCCCCTATTTTTTCTAGTTATGAGACTCTTTTTAAAGATGTTTGTAGCATACAGTAAACCTTTGTTTCGTGACTTCTGTGGTGCACAATAAATTTATATTAAAATGTAAAAAAAGAAAAATGAACCCTTTTAGAAATAAAATGCTAATTTCATAATGCAAAAGCAGCCAATATATTTTTATGGTGCAAAACAGTTGATCTGTAATTTTTTTTTGTTTGTTTTATTTTCATCAAACATTTTCCAAGAGACCTTTGTAAAACATTATCTAAAAGAGGCATTCCTTCCCTGTCTCAGCCAACTTTACATTCTTTGTTATGCAGGTGGAAAAGTATTACCCTTTGAGAACTGCTACAGAAATCAGAGCAGCTCAGGAAGCTTTGAAAATTGATGGCTAAAGGATGCCTAGGTGCTGAACTCAGAACCCGGGGGGCAGAATAGTGTCTGCTTCCATGGCATGAATACAGAAAACCATTAGTTTCTAAGGACCCCATTACAGTAGCAGAAAAAATACAGACAACAAAGAAAATAACACAGCTTTTAAGGGCACTGCATGGAGTCTCCTAAGTATAGATTATTATTACAAACTCTACACCACAAAGGAGCACCGCAACTATGAATGTTGCAGTTTCCTAAACAGATGTCTCTGCATTAAAGTTGTATCATATATCAGGGCATTGTGTGCTGGCCATAGACGTAGAGTGAATTATTCAGTCAGGGTCTAGGTCCAGCACCCAGGCTTTCTTAGTCTAACAATTCTGGCTGCATCCTGAGCTGCTCTCTGTGACTGATGATGTCCTCTGAAATACATGTGTACTCAGAAACTGTAGCATCTCAACTCCTACAATACAGTAACTCTCTCTCTCTCATTCTCTCTTTCTCCCCCTGCCCACGTATGCATACATAGAAGCACAGAATTTGATTGCAGAAGGAGACTAAAGGTCAATTGAGTCGAATATGTCCTCATTATATAACCTCACTTCACCCCACTGACCTGCTGTACTGAGAGGCTGTTACCCACCCCCTTAAAAACATCAGTATAGGTAAGTGTGTTTATTTAGTTACACTATGTATATACTGCAGACAGACAGTGAGATGGACATATAGAAACAGTAAGGAAGTGTGTGTGTGCTTTCTTGAATGTGGCTATTATGGAAAGATAAAGGAAGTATACAGGGCCAGCAGGGACTCTCGTATGTGCAAAGTCTGGAGAACCTGAACAAGAACTCACTCAAGGATATAAGGGAATGAGGGGACAGGACATAGATCTCCAAGTACTTCAAAGGTATAAACAAAATCAATCTTTGTTATCTTTTTAGGATTAGCAAAAGCAAGAATATGGGGCACGCAGATCCAAACTAGTAGGAGGAAGGTTCTGGAAGGAGGCCAGACGTTACCATTTCATGGAGAAAGTGGTGACAGGTGGAACAGACTACTGGAGGAGGTAGTAAAACAGAAAACAGTTGGGGTATTTGGGAAGGGGGGATAAAGCAAGGGGAGGGTGAGAGTAACAGAATGGGGGGTGGAGTGCCATGTAACACAAGATGCATAAGCTCTGCTTTGAGCCGACTCAATAGATTGTAAGCTTTTCTTCTGATGGCAGTTTTCATATGTTTGTATGTACACGTAAACCTTATTATTAGACTAGATCTGTAAGGTAAATATGTTTTATGGCGCACTAACAAGTCTTGAAACTTGAATGGTGCAAGGGTGTTCACAAAAAAGAGATCTCCTTATTTAAAGCTTTTTGAGACTAACAACTTGCCGATTTCCAAACAAAGACTACAAATTATAGAATCTTCAAAAATGTTGAAAACAGTGTACTACAGCACTGAAGATCTATAACCTGCCTTTCTTTTAAAGAAAGTTTTCATTAAAAAAGAACCCAAATGTAACAGTATGGTGGTTAATTCAGCTGTTTGCTAAGTATGAAAAGCAATTTCACTGATGTTCAGTTAAGAAATAACAGCTTCAGTAAAGTCATCAACTATTTTAATAATCTCCACAAGTGGCAAGGAAATTGTAATCCTGGGTGACTTCAACATCAATTGGTTATCCCAGGATACAGCCCCTTCCAAAAATACATTGTCCTAATTTAAGCCTCTCCCAAATGTTGGAGGTTCCAATGAGAGTTAACTACCATATGGGAACAAAAACCTTGATTGATTGGGTCCTAATAAATCATCAGGAAAGAATCTCTGAGGTCTCTGTTCTCCCTGACTCACTCAGTGACCAATCCCCAGCAATTTGCCTATGGACTAGTAAAGCTCCAAAATCTACCCCTAATACAACTGCTAGTAGGGTACTAAAAAAACGGCATTAAAGGGACACTGTCAACCTGTTTTTCATCATATTATTTCTAGTTGAAACCTCACATTTTATGACTGCTTTCTCTCTTTAAAATTCACTGATGTTGCCATTTGTTTTATCTGTCTCCTTGTTTAGAAGAACTGAAATGCATGGCAATGTATATTTATAAACAACCTTGTTTTTGTTTACAATTCTAGTTCTGTTCTTACTGCATACTTCCTGGGCATTAGAAACACACCCAAACAGTTCAGTCACTCATAAGGCAGTAGCCTCCCAAACTCCCACAGCATCATGAGATGCTAGAATGTTTTATGGGTGTTCCCAAGTCCAGGAAAGATGTATTTGGAGCTGATTAAGGAATGCAAACAAACCTGTTTTGGTGTGATAACACCAGTATGTTGGGCAGTCTGTTTTTTACTTTTGTAAAGAAAATATGAGTTTAAATCAAACTACCAGCTACATCAACAATCTTTACAGAATGTTGGCAATCATAAAATATGTTTTTTAAACTAGGGACATTTTGAGACCTAAGGGGGTCGACAGTGTCCCTTTAAGCATTTTCAAGGCCCACCTATTGCAGCTCGAGTGGTCCACTCTTAACACATCCAAGGATGTGGACCAGGTGCTAGAATATTTTATCATCTTCAATGCGGCCTGTGACATCTTTGCACCAGTAAAAAAATGGAAGCTAAAAAATCCTAACAATGGCTGGATCACCAAATCCATCCTCGAGCTCATGGGAACCAGGGATCACTTATGGCACAGAGCTATGGCCTCTGGCAAACCAGCTGACCTCCAGAAATACAGAGCTCTAAGAATAGCTGTATCCATGAGATCGGGCTTGCCAAAGCTTGGTACTATAAAGATTGCCTCAGTAAAACATGGGTTGATGGGAAAAAGTTCTAGAGTAACCTTAAAGGCCTCACAGGTAAGGGTAGCAAGTCTTCCCCCTCCATGCTCCTCATAAATGGGAATATCACACAAGACCCAGAAACCAAGCTTGACACTTCTAATACAGCCTTCTTGGACCTAAGCTCTGTTCTCCCCCCCAGACTTCTTAAATGTTAAAACAGATAATATAGACAACACTCTGACTGATAATTCGCGACCTGCACCTGGTACCCCCATTTCTACTTTAAGCAGATCTCCTCTTCTGAAGCCAAAAAATACCTTCAGAGAACCCTTGGTAAAACATGGAATAGTAATGACACCTTAAATCGGAAAATGGTAACCCTCACACTAGATGAGATACTGTCCTGCTTATTAAAAAAATCCTTAACTTATCCCTCAAATGAGCACAATTCCCCATTAGGTGGAAGTCAGCAGTAGTCGTGCCTGTTCATAAAAGTGGAGACCGAGCAATCCACTCAAACTATAGGCCCATATTCATACTATCCCCTTTGTCCAAATACCTTGAATGTATTGTATCAGATCATCTCATGGACTACTTGAATAAATATAATATCCAGTGCCCTCAACAACTTGGATTTCGCAAAGCACACAGCACTACTACTGCTCTCCTAGAATACGCCAACTACATCCATGAGGCACTAGACACTGGCAACCAAGTGGGCTCTATATATATTGACCTCACAAAAGCCTTTGATATGGTCAATCACCACATCCTGCTAAAATAAATTACTTGCTCTTAGGATATCTCTTGACACTACTCTGTGGTTTCAGAGCTATCTAGCCCTTAGAAATCAGCAGGTAAAAATAAATAACACTCTCTCAGATGTCAGAAAGGTGTCAATAGGAGTACTCCAGGGCTCTATCCTGGGACCCCTATTGTTCAGTCTGTTTCTCAACTCTCTCCCTGACATCTGTCTGGAAAATATCCTGCTTTATGTGGATGATGCGGTCATCTACTCAAGCAGCCCTCACCTAAACCAGCTTGAGAACGAACTACAAGAAAGTTTCAATATAGCTGAGGAATGGTTCAACTGAAATAAACTACTTCTAAACTATAAAAAAAAAAAAGATGCTGTTTTCCAACCCACAGAACAAAAAAAAAAAAAAGTCTAGCAATCTTGCTATCAACAGTAGGCATGAAATGCTTGAACAAGTAAACACCTTTAAGTACCTTGGTATCACCCTTGACAGCACCCTCTCCCACACCAAGCACATAGATCATGTTGTAAAAATGATCAGTACCAGAATTGGTCTACTTTATAGACACCACTCATCCCTTACAGAAATATAAGTGTGTTGTGTGCATGCAGAATGCATGCCACATGCTTAATTGTGCAATGTTTACATGCGGTTCGTATACATAAAGTGAACCTAAGCGAACCCGGTCTAGAAAACAAATCAGGTTTTCATGCTGCAAGCTTGACATGTGTGCAGCATGCAAGCTGGTGCAAACATCTTTTAAAAATCACACCAGGTATGCGTGTTGCACGCTTGACATGAGTGCAGCAGTTAAGCTGGTGTGAACATCATTTAAAAATCACATCAGGTTCACATATTACAGGCTTGCCATGTGTGCAGCAACTAAACTGGTCAAATCTCATTTAAAAAACACATCAGTTTCTATTTTTCATACTACTGCTAGCAATTAGAGCCATTAAAATACATTTTCATTCATTTCCCATTAAAATTAGGTAAACTCTTTAATTCTGATCCTTTTGTAAGTTGTTTAATGGCATTTGATTTTTGTAATTAAATTGCCATTAATTTGTAAAGTATTGTCTGCTTACTGCATTAAATGCCTAGGATATAGTCAGCCAACATCCCCCATTCCAAATGTGCGAAGAGGGGCCTCAGTGTCCTGAAGCCTATCCTTTTCGTTTTGGGCCATGCAAATCCCCTTATGCATATTTAGTGCTACAAATGTGTTTCTGCATGACTGTTTCAGCTCACTTACTTTCCCTTTGTCATTTTTATGAAGCATATACACCATGGCCATGCTCAGCATGGATCTACTACAGACTCTCGACAGTCACTCTCCCGAACTCCATAAGCCTGAGTTCAGGAGACCAATGTCAGAAGACTGACAGGGTCTTGGTGCAATGCTCTGCCCCCCACACCCCCATAACTAAAATAACCAACTCTGTGGGGGAGTGTACCTCGGAGTAAGTTAAAAAAATTATGGGGGGCAGAAGAGCACAGTGCAAAACTGTTCATCCCAGGAACAGAACCCAGGTCTGGAGCGCTATGCTGGCTGAGCTATTAGTGGTTTAGCCCTCCATGTCTCAGGAGCAGCTTGGCCAACTTTTGAATTTTCCCCTCCCTTGTGGTGCCTGATTAGGGGTAGGATAGTAGTTCATCACATCCACTACCTTACCCCTGTTGGCACCAGCTTCCTTCTGGTGGGCGGGTGCGTGTCGGGCTGCCGAACTCGGGATCCTGAATGTTGGGATTCTGAGTGTCGGCATTAAGTAATACTCTCCTCAGCACTCTTTGTGTTGAGTAGGGTCTTGGAAGCATGCACCATACCTCACATTTTGTCACTGAAATGAGGGACGTGGACACTCAAAATGAGGGACAATGAGGGACACTAACCCTCACAATGGTCAGGACACATCCAAAAACATGGAGATACAGTACCTCAGAACACAGTTTAAACCATTATATTTACTTGTACCAATATTAGCACCTGAGAATGAATTTCTACCATAATGCAGGGGTGCCATTTAGGTAGGGCAGAGGGGGGCTATTGCCACCCCCCCTCGCATTTGTGCCTAGATTGTTCTTATGGTGTGGCAATAATGGCATTAAATTTGGATTTAATCATTTGCACAATAAGTGCCCCCCTGGCATGTGTGCGCTCACGGCTGCAGATGCACTCCTAACTCAACTGTGTCTGTATTCTGTTGTCCACTTTCTCCACCTATTAGAGGCAGTGCCATCACACATGATATGGAGGAGCTCCAGCCAAGCAAGAGTACATGAGTCACATGAGTGGGACACTGTCTTTCCCACCACAGAGTAGACAGGATGTACACTACAGCTTAAAGGAGTCCGTGAGCACTGAACTCTCAATAGCAGTGTTGTGGCAGCATATTGTTGTTGGTCTACTCTTAGTGCGCCTCTGTCTCCCTTGGTGGCTAGAAGTTAACTCAAGATTAGGTTACCTAATTACTCTACTGGGTTTGCCTTGCAAAAAAAAAACAAAAAAATGCGGGCCCTCCACAGTAGCAAGCTAGGTCACGCAGCAGTAGTGACAGTGGTGTGAGAAGCTTCACAGGTCTTGATCAGTGAAGTGCAGCAGCAGCCAAGCAAGATGCAAGCAGTACAGGTTGGGTGGGTTCGGCTGGTGAGGTGACTTGTTCGCAAACCACATTAGAAACATAGAAATAGAAATTGTTAGCAGATAAGGACTGCTAGGCCCATCCAGTCTGCCCATAGGCCCTATACATATATGCATCCACTCACCCTAAGTGGTCAATGGCTTTTCATCACTCCCTTCTGACCCAAGGTTTCCCTGTGCTCGTCCCAGGCATGTTTAAACCCCTCCACCGTGCTTGCCCCTACCACCTCTTGTGGTAGACTATTCCAAGTGTTCATCACCCTCTCCATGTGGAAAAACATCCTCACATTACCTCTTAATCTACCCCCTCTAATTTCATATCATGCCCCTTTGTTCTGGTATCTTTTCTACATTGGAAAAGATCTCCCAACTGCACCTTGTTTATGCTCTTGAGGTACTTTAAAAGTCTCTATTATGTTGCCCTTTTCTCTCCTCTCCTGCAGTGAGTACATATTGAGTTCTCTTAGTCTCTCCTCACATGTTTTGTGGTGCAAACCATGCACGATCTTTGTCGCTCTTCTCTGGACAGCCTCCACCATGTTTATGTCCTTATGCATGTGTGGTCTCCAGTACTGCCCACAGTACTCCAGGTGAGGCCTTACTAGTGTTTTGTATAATGGCATCACCACTTCCTGCCTCCTACTAGCAATACCTCTGCCTATGCACCCCAGCATGCCACTGGTCCTTTCTGCAGCCTTTGCACACTGCTTTGATACCTTCAAGTCACCAGATATGATAACCCCTAGGTCCATCTCCTCTTTGGTGATGGTCAGCACCTCCACCCCATCCTGTAGGCCTCCTCAGGATTCCCCTACCAAGGTGCATTATCTTGCACTTTTTTGCATTGAACCTCAGTTGCCACACTTCTGACCATCGTTCAATCTTCTCCAGGTCCCTCTTCATTATCTGCACCACTTCTGGAGAATCCACCCTGTTGCAGATCTTGGTGTCATCTGCAAATAGGCAGACCTTTCCTTCCAGACCCTCTGCAATGAAGACATTGAACAGGACTGGTCCCAGTACTGATCCTTGTGGCACTCCACCTGTCACCCCTTTGGATCCCATTTAACACCACCCTCTGCCTTCTGTCTGTTAGCCAGTTTCTAACCCACTGTATCACCTTATGCCCCATGCCCAGAATACTCATCTTGTTAACCAGCCTTCTGTGTGGGAGAGTATCAAAGGCTTTGCTGAAATCCAGGTAGGCGATGTCTACAGCCCCTCCCTGATTCACTTTCCTAGTCACTCAGTCAAAAAAATCTATCAGATTTGTTTGACAAGACCTTTCTGTTGTGAATCCATGCTACCTCAGATCCTGGGCACCAATGGATTCCAGGTGTACCTCTATACTTTCTTTCAGCAGTGCCTCCATGATCTTCCCCACCACTGAGGTGAGGCTGACTGGCCTGTAGTTCCCCGCTTGCACCCTACTGCCACTTTTGTGCAGTGGCACTACATGCGCCCTCCTCCAGTCTTCTGGAACCATGCCTATGTTGAGTGAGTCTGTGAACAGGGTGGTCAGAGGTGCTGCTAGTTCTCTCCACAGCTCCGTTAATATCCTCGGGTGTATGTCATCTGGCCTCTTGGCTTTATCCAACTTCAGCTTTATGAGTTCTTCCAGAACTCTCTTCACTATGAATGGACTGGTGTCTTCCCCCCCCCAACTGCCTCTGCTCCCCAACTGTGGTCCTTGACCCTCTCCCTCCTCAGTGAATACTGAACAGAAGTACAGTAGTAGACACAGACATTGCCAGCTATTTCCAGATATTTCACAAAATTTCCAAAGAGTTTCTCTCTGCTGCCCCTACTGTAGAAATGGAGAAAGCATTAGATATATCTGGAAATATCACAGAAATTTTGGGAAATAGCTGGCAGTGTTTATTTGTTCAGTATTTCTGCCTTGTCTAGATCCCCCTCCTTACACTCTCCCTCCTCCCCTTTGAGCCTCACCCCCCGTTTTTTCTTCTATCGCTGATGTATCTATAGAATGTCTTGTCCCCTTTTTTCACAGACTGTGCTAAACCCTCCTCTGTCTGTGCCTTGGCTTTCCTAACAGCCTTCCCTGCCTCTTTGAGGCATTCAAGGTACACCTCCCTATCCTCCTCCTTTTGGGTCCCCTTATACTTCCTGAAACTTACTCTTTTAGCCTTACTTTGTCTCCAACCTCTTTAGAAAACCATAGTGGTTTCTTTCTTCTTTCCCCTTTGTTCACTGTCCTAATGCATTGGTTAGTTACCTCCAGAATGGCTCCTTTTAGTCTCCCCCACAGTTCCTCCACCTCCTCCATTACCTCTACCTTCTCCAGGGCTGCTTTTAGACATTTACCAATTTCATTGAAATCCACCCTCCTGAAATCTAATACTTTTGCCCTTGTGTGGCTTAATTGAGTCCCTGTCTCCATGTCAAACCACACCATGTGGTGGTCACTGGATCCCAGCTGCCCTTCAACCTGGATTATTTTGACTCTGTTCCCATTGGTCCATACCAGGTCTAGAATAGATTTGTCCCAGATTGGCTGATGCACTAGCTGTCTGAGTCCAGCTCTCTGCAGGGATTCCAGGATGGCCGTGCTTCTGGTTGAAGCAGCTGCCTGGGTGGTCCAATCCATGTCCGGCATATTGAAATCTCCAATCAACAGGATTTCACATTTAGCTGTCATGTCACGAATTTCCTCCACTAGTACAGTGTCCACTTCCTCCCTCTGTGCTGGAGGTCCGTAGATCACCCCTGTACATATTACTGTGCCATTTCCTGGTTCAAGGGTGACCCACATTGCCTTGCCTCCCGCTGCTTTCCCTGTACTTCTGTAGCCTTTATGCCTTCTCTGATGTACAGGGCCACCCCCCTCCCTTTTTACCTTCCCTGTCCCTTCTGAACAGTGTATAGCCTGGTACACTGATGTTGCAGCTGTGAGCAGCAAAATGCCATATCTCTGTTATTGCTGCTATGTCAAGGTCTGCATCCGAATCAAGGCTTCCTGGTCTGGAACCTTATTTCCCAGACTATGGGCATTTGTGAACATGGCCTTTTATAAGGGGGGATGGGGGGCAAGAGCACATGAGCATGAATACTGGGGTGAGGGGAAGAGGCAAAGTAGAGAAAACTGGAACAGAGGGAAGACAGGGAGTAAATCATGGAAGGTTTAAGCCCAAATCTGATGAAGTGATCTGGGGTATAGACTGATGAATCTTATACATTTGAATCTTTCCTGATTTGCATATCACTTTTTAGTCACAACAAATAAGTTTTACCTTTTAGAGATGTTCCAGAGATTCCAGAGCTTGTCTCCTAGGAGCTAACTAGCACCTTGCCTCCACTGTTTGTTGGCTCCCCCCTGCTGAAATCTGAAATGGCACCCCTGCCATAAAGTCTAAATTTACAGGACATCCTCTGTGTGAGCAGCATGTTTCCTATGAGGGATGGAGGAGGGGCAGAGCAGTTTTCAGGGGTAAAATGAGGGCTGTTCCTTGCATTCATGGACAGTTGCGTGGTATGGTATGCTCAGACTATTGGAGCCCCATTATAGTTAGGCTTATGCCCCCACCCCAGTGAAGCTGACCTCAACATCACCACGCTCAGAAACATTATGACATAGGGCAAGGGAGAGTGCAGGGGTGTGCCCCATTGAAATGAATGAGGGTAATTTGTTATTACTATTTTATACATTATTGATGGAGAATTGGAGATAAATGAAGGCCACCACATGAATAACAGGGGCCTTGTTTGTAGAACAGTGGCCTTCATTATTCTCCAACTCAGCGTCATAATGTATTAACCCTTAGGCTGCCAATAGAATTAGAACATATAGGGATTTTGGACTGATTTATCAGTCCACGGCCATGCAAGGGTTAAATAGTAATAAAAAATAACTCCATTCATTTCAAGGGGGTATGCTCCAATGCTCTGACCCATGGACATCATCTCTCAAAGACTCCTACCTCTGGCTTCCTAGTACTCAGGTAAGAGACTCTCGACTTATATCTATACTTGGTGGGTTGTCTGTAGCAGCGTGGGCACACCCGCTGCAATGTGTGTGCATGGGGGTAGGGGGCTGGCTGTGTGGGTGGGTGTCATGTTATTGCTACTTTTGTGTTTTCCCCCTAAAGTCTGTTTGCGTGGAAGCATTCAAAACTATGGAGAGAAAATAGTAGGAGTACAGGCCAGACAGAAGTAATTAAGTAGTCTTGTGGGTAAGTGTGTGTATTGGGGTGGGAAGAACCACATGTGTATCCATTGGTATGTGTGCTACAGTTCAGCTGTGCAGCTGAGATGAGGGAGGACAAGAAAACTAAAAAGTATATCAGTGGCTATAATGTAATGAGTGTAATGAGACAAAACATAAATGATCAGATTGCAGTGGGTGTTGCTAACTTTTTCATTATGCTTAATTCCATAGATCTGATTATTGTGATCACTGTAATTGGATCTGTTTCTGAAATAAAAATGCCTATTTTAAACATACTTTCCTTAATTATTTCATTCTGGTACCTAGAAACATAGAAACTTAAAATTTGATTGCAGATGAGGACGGTTTGGCCCACCTAGTCTGCTCATTTTCCCTACCTACTGCATTACTGCAGACCCTACTTGATTTCTGGCTTATACCCCCTTGTCTTATCACTAAGGTTCCCTTATGCCTATCCTGCTTTCTTGAATCCCATTACAGTTTTTGTTCCCACCACCTCTGCTGGTAGGCTTTTCCAGGCATCCACCACCCTCTCCATGAGGAAGTACTTTCTCACATCCCTCCTGAGTCTACCCCCTCCAGCTTCATAGCATGACCCCTTGTCCTTGAGCATCTTTTTTTCTGAAAAATGCTTCCCTCTTGAACCTTATTTTTACCTGTGAGGTATTTGAAAGTTTCTATTATATCCCCCCCTCTCCCTCCTTTCCTCCAGCATATACATATTGAGGTCCTTCAGTCTTTCTTCAAAGGGCTTTTGATGCAGACCCTGCATCATTTTGGTTGCCCTTCTCTGGACTGCCTCCACTCTTTCTATGTCCTTCCAGAGATGAGGTCTCCAGAACTGGACACAGTACTCAAGGAGTGGCCCCACCAGTGATCTATACAGGGATAACACCATCTCCCTATTTTTATTTATTTAGTTTTTGTTAACTGGGTAGGTACACTAGACAGAAACTGTCTGCTTTCAGGTACGACTTGGGAAAGTACAACAATTACAGTACATAACATAAACATATTACATTGTAAGAACAGAAATAACAAATACAGGGTGTAGCATTCAAGAGTAAGTGAGCGAATATAAACATCAAGTATGTAAGTGTAATCATATTTGCGGAAAGTGGTAAGTACAACAATACAGACTGACACAGATACATCAAAATACAACAGAATGTCATCCAAAGAAACACGTAAATATTTGCACAGTCTACAGTATACACGTCATAGCTGTTCAGTTATCAGGTGGGGAGCATTTACATGTTGTAGCCACTAACAGGTGCTTATGGGATGTTTTTTGAATCCCCCATATGTAGTGGTAGAATGAATATCAGGTAAAATATTATTTCACTGTCCGGGGCAAAGTTTTAAAAAGCTGCCACCCCCAGATTGGTCCTTATATTGGATATAGCAAGTAATCCTAGGTCAGAGGATCTTAGGGGATATGGATTTGAGTGTGGTTTAAGCCACTCTGTGAGTTGCTGGGGTTGTTGATAGTTTAGAACTTTGTAAATGGTACGCCCTAGCAGTATGTCACACAAGACAGTTGGGGGGAGCCATTCTAAGTCTAAATATAGTTTACAGTGGTGAGTAAGCCTTTTAGAGGAAAGTGTAAAATGGTAGATGTTATTGTATGTTATATCCCACCTTCTAAGTGCAGTCTTAGATGCTGAGGATGTATATACTACAACATTATACATACACTTGGGGAGTAGGATGCCTCGTGCGATAGACAGACAGACAGACATGATGGGTAAGACTGTGCCTTATTCTATAGGCCAGGCCAAGCCTAGGGTTTACTGCTTTACAGATTTTAGATATATGCAAAAGAAAGTCAAGAGAGGGATCTAGCGTGATGCCAAGGTAATTGAAGGAATGAGCATGTTCCAGCAGGGCACAATCTAGGCATGTGACCTGTAGTGGTGTTAGGCAGTTCTTAGGTTTGGGGGGATCTGAAAATCATGGTTTGTATCTTTGTTACATTTAAGAGCAGCTTATTTTTCTGTAGCCAACTTTGTACAGTCTGGACAGCAAGGGAAAGCATGTTATTGATATTGCAAGTGTTTTGGAACTGGCAATAAGTACTAGGTCATCTGCATATAATATGGGTGTACTAAATTTGAGACAGTCTTGCAGGTTGTTTATGTGTATGGTGAATAGAAGTGGCCCTAGTATAGACCCTTGGGGAACCCTAATTCCAGGTGGTAATGGTTTGGAGAGTGTTGTGCCTAATTTTACCAACTGCTGTCTATCTTGGAGATAGTTATTGAACCATGCTAGTGCATTGAAAGACAGTTCAAGTTCTTTAAGCCTAATATGTAGTAAGACATGACTGACAAGGTCAAAGGGCTTGCTGAGGTCTATGAAAATGGTGCCTATGTACTCCCCTCTATCATGCAGTTCAAAATGCGTAGTGCTGGCGCCGAGGCAAATCAAGCCAGTGCTCTTTACCGAGGGGATGGCTACTCCCAGCATGAACAAAAACCAAAGAAAGTGAAGGCACACATGCTGCAGACTTTCCACGTGCTTTTTTCAAAGTGATTTATTCACCACCAATAAGCACAACATCGATTGTGGTATATCAAAGTTTCTTACCACTAATTACAGAACTCAAACAGAGGTTAATAGTGCAGCACAACAACGGCAGTTCAAAGAGAGATAAAGACCCAGTGCTTTGACTCCTAACCAGAGTCTGCCTTACGGGTGTAGAAAACAAAATCAAATGACCCTTTTATATCAAAATTAATTAATCAAAGGGGTGAATCCCTATTACATATAAGTGATTAGTGAAACAATTATAAAAACATCATTACAAAACCAGTTACAACACTTGAATCCATAAGTGCTGATAGGCAATACATGTTTACAGTAATCCAAAACACATTTTCGTTTTCAAAAACTAGAGAATCCTCAATATCAATGCTTTTAGACTATTTGTTTATAGTTTAAGTAGCTTAATGGGTTACAAAACACATTATTAAGGAATCTTAAGGCCTAGAAAAACTTTTAAAAAACATACACCAAGGATTCCCCAGAAAATCAGTCTCATGGCAATCCATTGCTATTCTGGGATATTAGAGCAATATCTATGTTAAGTCCATGATGAAATATATCCAAAATATTCTTGGTAACCCAAACCACAAAATCAGCTTCAAAATCTGATCATTCTTTAATAGCAAAAATATTGGTACTGCTATTTATTTGCAGTTAAACCAGCTTAATAGGTACAAAAAAACATTATCAAAAAATCCAAAGGCCTGAAAGTTCTTGAAATACTTAAAGTAACATTCACCAAGGATCCTCTAGAGAATCAGTCTTATGACAGTCCATTCACTGTTCTGGGGCATTCAAAGCAAGAAAATAAACCTCAATTAGATCCAAAGGTGAAAATAAGGCATCTGAAAATGGCAAGGAGACAAAAGAAAATTGAAAATAAAGCTGAAATAAAAAATGAAAAAATAAAAATAAACTGTTGTTATATTACAGACAACATCTAATAGCCTATATCATTGTGATGAATAAATCACTTGGAAAAAAGCACTTGGAAAGTCTGCAGCATGTGTGCCTTCACTTTCTTTGGTTTTTACTTCCCTCTATCCATTGCAGTGGCTATGAGGTTGGTTAGTGTAAGCAAGGCAGTAGAGGTACTGTGATCACTTGTAAAGCCATGCTGGTGCAGAGACAGTAACTTACGGTTGTTCAAATATTCAGTTAGCTGGGTGGCTACCAGTTTTTCCAATAACACAGGCAGAGTGGATACTGGTCTGTAGTTTCTAGGGTTTTCATGGTCTCCTTTTTTGAAGACTGGAATAATGTGTGACAGTTTCCAAGCAGAAAGTACCCCCCGATGAAGAGGGATTGTACTCTTGAAGTGCCCGGGTTGACCCTGTGGATGTAGAATAAATGTTTTCTTTCATTAGCCCTCATGTGTTATCGCTGCCTTTGTTTCTTTTTCAAGTATCTCCTTTCATATATTTGTGGCTCATCTATGAGAAGGACCATTCAGCGTATTTGCTCGTGTTGTTTGCAGAAGGTACAACACTGTTAGTAAGAGATAGGTTGAACAGTCTGGTGAAAGCAGGAGCTATCTCAGATGCAATGACCTGGAGTATCTTAGGTTCAAGTGTATCAGAACCAGCATATATGGATGTAGAGATGCGCTTTAGTAATTTGCACACTTCAGCTACTGCAACAGCTCTTATGTAAAAGGGTGGGTGTTTAATCTGTTTGCTGTCTTGGGGTTCATCTGTCTCAGGGGAGGAGTTAATGTGACAAAACATATTTGTGTACACAGACAGATTATTAAACTGAATGTTAAAGGTGCTGCCTATAGTGTTGGTATTGTTGCAGTTTATACTGTTGATGTTCATATCAGGGGGTATAGTGGCATTATTTTGTCCTAGGATATGTTTTATATGATGCTAATATTGTTGTGGGGATCCTACAGTGGCAGAGAGAAGGTTTTTATAATAATTGCTTCTACTTAGTTTAATGGCTTTTTTGCACTATGTGAGAAGCTGTCTGTTGCCCTAAATACTCTCCATTGTTTGTCTCTATTGTTTATCATTGCTAGGAGATTATAGTTAATCCATTTGATGGTGAAACACCTGATTCTTCATGTTGCAAAAGGTACATATTTATCTTGAAGTCCACCTGGGGGAAAACCAAGGACTGATGGGGGGGCACACCAGGTAGTAAGAAGGAGACACAGGCCACTGCGATTCCCGAGGCTGCAGAGTGCAGGGGGACAGGAGGAGAGTAAATAGAAATTGCAAAAAAAAAAAAAAAGAAAAAAAGAAAATTTGATTATCTGTGCAGCACCAAGTTGTGCATTAGAAAAAGAGTAAGGTGCGAGAGTAAGGTTCAAGACCCAGCTAAGGCACTTATTCCTTTCTCTCTTTTGTTTGTATGAGTTCCAGAAATATGTACACTGTACTCTTGTGATTGAAAAGGTAATTATCTGTGCAGCACCAGGTTGCACATTAGCGAAAGAGTAAGGTGCTTTGGGACAGCCTAGTTTCCAGTTGCCTTGGTGGTGCAGCTGGTAGCGCAACCAGAATGGTATTCTGGGTGGCCTGGGTTCAAGTCCTCACAAAGCACTTATTTCTTTTCTTTTCTGTTTGTATCAGTATACCTTACCTATCATTTTATCCTTTTGTTGCATTTTAACCAAATCTAGATCTGTGTTTTCTATACAGTTGTACTATTCAGCCATTTTGTCTTTCGCTTCCTGTTATTGGGTAACCACTTCTACTCTAGCTAGTGTTATCAGAGTAATGTCCCAAGGTTCTCCATTCAGGGCAACTTCATTTTCTAGACTGTCTGCTAGATCACGCCCCAGTTTATCTGTCCAGGAATTCTGGAATGACCCTTTACCTTTTTCCTGTAACCAGTCAATCCATGTTCCTGAACTAACTGTTCAGCAGTCCGTATAACATCTGCATGTACAACACTTTTACCTCTAGAGTTTGTTATATCATTGGCTTTCCAGTGTGTGTTAGGTAGGTATGAAAGCTGTGTTTCGCATAATCAGAATCCATACAGATTGCCAAGTCACACAAATGGCTCTCCACTACACTTTAAATGGCTGTATATATGGCTGCCAATTCTGCATATTGCTTAGAGTTGAAGCCTAGTGGGTACTGAGGGGGAGAACTAGGAATATTCTTACTCCACACTACTCCTAAACCTGATTGTAACTTTCTACCCTTGTGGAAGGCACAGTCTTAATTTTTGGTATACCCTTTAATCATAGTTATGTCTATGGCCCTTCAATGCAGCTTCCAAACCTGGAGACTGTTCAGATTCTTGCACTGAATGTTCATGCAAGTAAGCTATTCCTTGGGCCATATCATTCATCTAGTTCTTGACATATCTTATTTCTAAGGGTAGACCTTTTAGTGCCAGAGTCGAAGCTACAATTCTGCTACTTGACACATTACCAGATTTGAATTTCTGGCTCCCCAGAAATGCAATAGCTTGGTGACAAGTTTCAATAACAATCTTTTCACAACATACATAGTTTCTAAAATATTGTACTGCTCAAACCGTAGAGAAGAGTGTTTTCTTACAATTTGAGAATTTCTTTTCAACACAACTCAGTGTTTTACCAGCATAAGCTATAACACAGTTGTCTGAATCAAGTTGTCTGAATCATGTTTCTGTTATAATACTGCACTAATACTTTGGTTAGTGTACCCTGTTTCAAGGTAGAACTCATTTATCCTTGTGAGGGTAAGGAAGGTATGCAGCTTTCCTCAGGCTATCGTTGAGTGCCTGCATTGTTTCATTTTGCTCTTCTCCCCACACCCATGGATCTGCTTTTCTCAGTAACCTGGTGAGTGGGGTTGCCATCTTGGCATAGTTCTGGATAAATTGACATGAGTAGTTATAAATCCCTAGGAGACTATGTAACTCCTTCAGAATTTTGGGTGGCCTAGTTATTTGAATAGTTTGTATTCAGCTGTGCTGAGAGCATAACCCATCAGGTCCAACCTCATACCCTAAGTAATTTACCGTATCCTTAAACTATTGTCCTTTGGTTAGATACAGTTTGGGGCCAACAATTTTCAACTGGTTCAAACATACTTGACTACCTCCAGGTGTTCCTTGAATGTGCTGTTTTTACTTAAGTATGTCATCCACATATACAAAATATTCCCAGCTTTCGGCATCAGGCATGGCCTGATGCAGAAAGATACTACAATCTGCTGGAGAATTCAGGTACCCAAATGGACACTGTTCCATGTGTTTAATCTCCTAAAAATGTAAAAGCCTTATTGATGGTCTTTGGGATCCACCTTAAGGGTCCAGAACCCATTTCTTACATCCAGGGTTGTAAAATACTTTGCATCCACTGGCCCGGTGGTGCAGAGGGCTGAAGCATTCATGCCTCATCTGCCACCATGTTGGTGACCTGGGTTCAGGAATGAACCTGGGCGGCTTGTGGGTCAGCTGGAGGAGGAGAATCGAGTATCCCAGCAAATGCTCTACTCCTCCAGAAAGGGAGGGCAGCCTGCTCCACAGCAACACCAACACCTAGAGGACCATGGGTGGTGGTGTGGCAGGAGTAGCAGTTCCAGTTGGGGGATGCTCCTGATGGAAGATGTCAGCATGCCCAGTGATGTGCATATGTCAAGCTATCTCCTCTATGGAGTGTCCATGGGTCAGAGAAACAGAACACAGAAATACTGCTGGTGGCAGGATGAAGCCCCATGGCTCGTCACAGACCCCATACCACCTACAAGGCAAAGGACCACCAAACTGAACAAGCCATGTAGAGGGGACTTGGGGAACCCAAGATGGTTCAGCACATGGCAAGAGTCGTGGAGGAACAAGTGGAGCCTCAAGGTAAGTCCCAAAGATATTGAGTGATTGGGTAGGGGAGCCACATGGTGCAGAAGGGGACCAGCCAGGTGAGAGGGAAGGAAAAAAATACTTTGCATCCTCAATTTGTGTTAAACATTGATCCAGGTATGTCATAGGCCAGAAAGATAATGGTACTTGTTTTTTCCATTGTTGCTAGTTAGTTTTGAGCCTCCACCTTCCTGTTGGTTTTAGTACAGGCCATATGGGTGAATTATAAACAAAACTGGCTTCAGTTATAATTCCACACTCCTTTAAAATATCCACTATCTCTTGTATGGACTCAAATATGCCAGTGGTATTCTGTGCTGATGTATATATATACTGTGTCTTTGGCTGGGTTTGTTGGCATCTTAGTAACATGGAAGTCTGTTACCCCCCAGTCATAGGCATCCTTTGACAACATTTCTTGGACGCCATAGAACATTTCACATTTGTGATCCTTCTCTCTTTCAGTTTCAGCTGTGCTAGTCTGTTCCTTAAACTCAATGTAAGGTACATTTTCTCTTATTTCTATCAGTTGTTCAATTGTATTAGAGACATTTCCAGTTTTAGTCAGTATTTCTTCTTTAGGTATTTCCTCTGCTTCAATGGTTCTAGGCAGTACATGATCATTCTTTTGGATATTACATGCATGCATTTCTTCTGTATCTAGTGGCCAGATTGGAAGGTAATTAATCCATTAGGTGAGGACATAACATTTTCCTGCTGTTCTTTTCCCCCTTGCAAGCTTTGTGGTAGTTTACCAACAACAGGAATTGTAGGTTTTAGATTACAGAATGGTTGGGCTATCATGGTTCCTAACCTTGTGTAGGCTCCTGCTGTAATGGATTCTGGTGTGGGGTTGGACACAAAAAGATGTGCAATTCTGTTGGTCGTATCCAAGCAGTATGTGGACTGGATCCTTAAACCCATTTCACTAAACTGCTGGTTTGGTTAAAATAATGCACAAGTATCAGGCACTTCTTGGCCTTTCTGGATATAAATCCTATGGGAAAACTCTTTTGAACTACTGGAAATAGTGGTTGTGGACTAATTTACTGTTTGGCATACTTGTGGAAAGGCCTGCCTTGACCCCAAGGCCCACAGGGTCACCTTTTCTGGATAGGAACCTCCACTTAACTGTGGCCACAGAACATCATTGACCAGATCCACACATATACCTATTGTAGTTGTACAAGGATATCCAACCCAGTGCACATGGGGAACTTTAGGCATTGTAGTACATGTGTGTGATGCTGTATAGTTTTTTTGCTCTATCTGGAGGTTTGAAGCACAGATTCCTATGTTTTTGAGGCTACCTCCATGGTTTGGAACATCCTTCAGCCACTCAATTTGAGTCACAAGAGTTAAGTTTGGCTTCTGCCTTTTTAACATCTTGTAGAACAGTTCACTGATTAGACAGAGTTCATATCCCAAGCACAGCACAGAACTAATGGAAAGCAAGTTATCTACTTTGGCGAGTATCCTATATCACTCTCTTTCTTTGTACTGCCTTTACAGAGGAATGATGGGTGATTTGGTAGCATCTTGGTTCCACAGTCCTCTGTATGGACTATGTATTCAGAGGGCAAAGCCTCTGCCTCAGGAACACAGTGAGACTCTGAGAGTGCAGTGTTTACATCTTCTGTCGAGGAGAAAGTCAAACCTCTTGCACCAGTTTTAGATTTAATCACATCCTGTTCTGATATGCAAATCACAGGATCCATGATGCCTTTTCGACAAAGATTTTGTCTACCGATGTTACAGCAACAGATTTATGTCAGCCGCATGTTGTGGTCAGCATAAATCCCTCATATAAACCATCTTTTTTAAGGGGGGCTTTGCCCCCAAACTCCCCATGTGGGGGGCTATGCCCCCCACACTCATCTACTTTAGGATTATCAACTCTGGGTTGGAGTTGATTTGGGGTGGGGTGCAATACCCGGTAGAAGCAGTGCTGGGGTCCCACGGGTACATTATAGCAGCAGCAGTGAATTGCCACTGTAATGTCATTTGCTGTGCAATTGTCGGTGTTCAAACAGCATACGCAAATCACGTGGGCCTTTTCTTTTCACCTGGCCAAATTTTCTGAATTACCCAATACAGGCAAGCCAGGCACAACTGAATGTACAAAATTCAGTATGAACATTGAATCATCATTCTCAATGTAACAGGATTCAGCTTGTTTAGGACCCCTACAACTTTCCCAAAATATGATAGGCCATTTTACTTGTGACCACAGAACTTTGCTAAAGTAGTGACTTATTGGTCTGAACCTCTTCAAAAGGTCATTTCCAATCAGAAAGCCTTTTTGTATTACTAGTTACAATATTTATTTGTTATTCAGGAATAACACATAGTGAAATCATATTGAAAAATCCATTACTAAAACAATACAAAATAAAGAACAAATAAAATCTCACAGCATCCCTTGTAATGCCTCCCCCACCCAGCTTCTTAGAAGAAAAGCCCCTGATGTTATCATTTCTCTTATGTATGCACTAATGGTTGAAAATCTGTATTAGCTCCCTCCACAAATCCTTCATTTGTTCTTCCATTTCACCTATAATATATCCCAACTTTTCAAACATTAAGGCCTCTTTTAAAGTGTGCCACCATTCATGTTTGATGTTGTGAGGAAGGTTCTGACTGTTTCAATATTTAAGAATAATTCTCTTTGTTGCTAGTGACCCTAAACATATGACCTTTTCTTGATTTTTGGATAGCTCTAAGGAATTGTGTAAATTAAACAATAGAATATTTGGACTGCAGGGAACAGTTAGACCAACTAAGTGTGATAAGAAACTAACAATAGTAGTTCACCAAGATCAAATTGAGGGGCATTGCCAAAAATGACGGAAGATAGTCCTTACCTTATTGCAACCATACCAGAAAGTATTACTATGCTCATAATTTATTTAGGCAATGACTGCTGGAGTAATAGTTGCTCTATTGATTACTGGTAGTTTTTGTTGTATAGATCTAGTTTTTGCAGATATAAGGTTCTTATTTGCTCAATCCTTATCTTCCTTCATTCGTCATCATTTATTCTATACCCTAATTCCCTTTCCTAACTGTTATTTGTTCTGCCCTTAATTCTTTTGTAGGAATCTGATTATTGTATATATTTTGGATACTCTTTTTGTTATAAGTTATTTTTTTTCAGTTTAGAAGGAAAAATCAGAACCATACAGCTTTTTTTTGTTTGCAGTATATTTTAAAAGTTTCTTAAATGGTTCTGTAAGAAATATAGTTATTAAGCACTCCTCCCTTCATTTCTTTTTGAAGTTGTTGGAAAGAGATAAATGTATTATCTTTTAAAAGATGCTTCCAGGAGTCAATGGCATTTTCATCAATGGTTTTATTATTTTCTTAAAATGATCAACTTTAACTTGCTTTTGAATTCTTGAGAATGCATGTAACCATAGGGTTTTCCCTTCCCCATGTTTTTTCCTCTGAGGACTATGAATTGATAGTGTTTGAAAAAAAATAATTTTTTAAATGATTTTAAATTTGTTTCAAACAAAATATCTGCAAGATGCACAGCTACATTGTCATTATCTTAAATTCCCTTCAGAATCTTATGTCATCATTGCTATAAAAAGACCATTCCCACATATCAGCTAACATTTGACTCAGCAAGTAGGAATATAGGTAAGGACAGCCAAAGCATCCTCTTCCCTTGACATAATCATATATGACCAAGCAATTCAATGTTTATCACCTCTCCACAAAAATTTGGAAAAAAAATATTTTAATATCAACAAACCATTTAACACTTGGTCCACCATATAATTATTGAATGATATATATCAGATAGGGGAGTACTATCATTTTGATAACTTCAAGTCTATCCCAGAGGGATAAGTATAGGTTTTACCAAAGCTCTAATTTCTGTTGGATTTCTTCCTCATCTGTACTTTAATTCAGTTGAATATTAATCTCAGTTTGATATGTTAAGATTATTCCCAAATATTTACTCTGGTCCACCTTCTTAAAAATAGCTAATTTATCATAATCATGGTTTCCTCTGGTTAATTGCATGAGCATACACTTGTGTGGATTTAACTTATAACCTGTGAAAGAGGGAACATTCTTAATTAGAGATAATAGAGCAATAATATAGTTATTTAAGTCTCTAAACAAAGCAAGTGTATCATCTGCAAATACACTTAGTTTAATTTCATGTTTACCCACCATAATCCCTTTAATCTGAGGGTTTGCCCTTATGTGAGAGAGTATTGGTTCAATACATAAAATAAATATGATTGGAGGCAGAGGACAACCCAGTCTAACTCCATTTTTCATCATTATTTTATCCGTTAGCTGGCTGTTCACTAGAAAGTTAACCGTAGGGTTACTTTATAAAGCCTCAATAACTCTTTGTATGTCAGCTGGTAATCCCAACTTCTCCAATACTTGAAACATATATTCTCAATTAATTAAATCAAAAGCCTTACTAGCATCTAAAGCCAATCCAAAGTAAGTTTTGTTATCTTTTTTGGATGTACTCCATCAGGGCCTAAACTTCTTTAATTGCTAATGCAGTGGTTCTATCAGGAATTAAACTATTTTGGTCAGAATGGATGGAGCGGAGGAGGTCCTTCAATAATCTATTGGCAATAACTTTTAGAATAATTTTGTAGTCTGAATTTAAAAGAGCTAGTGGTCCATAGTTTTCTACACACTCTCTTGGTTTAGCTTCTTTAAGCAGTAAAACCACTTTTGCATCCATCATGGACATTGGAATCTCCCCTGCCTCATCCACCCACTCTAACATTATCCTTTGAATCCATGGGACAAGTTGATCTGATAAAACTCATTGGAAAAATCATCAGGCCCCGGACATTTATTTCTAGGGAAAGCATTAATTGCCTCTTGTATTTCTTCTACCGTGAATGGATCACTTTTGATATTTAGTGCTTGAAACTTTGTATTTGTCAGGCATTCTTCCATTTATGGTGGTCTATAGTGTTATTACTTTCATGTATCTCTTTATAGAATGTAATACCAATTCTTCTATCTCTTTCCATTAGGATATTTGTCTGTCTTGTTCATTTTTTTTAAACCTACCATTACAGTTTGTTCTTTTCTCTCTTTTAATAGGTTAGCCAATTACCTACTGGATTTACCACACTGCAAATACCTTGCTTTTTTAACCTTTTTGATGTTATTTTCAATCTCTTTATTCATTCTTTCCTGTAACTTAAGTCTGTAATTCATACATTCACACCAATATATATCATGGTCTTGCAAAATCAAGTTGTCTTTTTTAATTTTAAATCTATTTCCTTCTCTTTATCCATTCTTGTTTTATTCATGCATGCTTGATGAAATATAATCACTCCTCTCATGACCGTATTAAGTGCATCGCATAATACAGAAACACAGTGTTGACTAGAATAATTGAAAAAACAAAATTCCTGTATGGTACCAAAGTTTATTCACAAATTCATCTTGTTTTAATAAATCATTATTAAGGTTCCAAATTCTCCTTTTTTGGAATGGTTTATTTCTCAAATTAATAGTCAGTTCTATTACTGCATGATCAGAATAAAGACTGGACCTTACTGAACTTGTTTCAAAATACAACATAAGTGACTTGGACATAAAAATGTAATTAATTCTTGAAAACAATGTTATTTTTCCTATCGTAATGTAAATATTCATGTCAGGTTTTTAGTTTTCCATGGGTCAATCAGGCCATTGGAGTCCAAGAAATTCCCTAGTAAGCATGAGATTATTTTGTGATTCCTAGAAATGTTAGATGATTTATCTAGATAGGAATTTAAAAGTGCATTGTAATCCCACACAAGAACAATGTGACATAATGTTACACTATTCCCTGGTGTCTAGCAGACCCCCCAGCCCCCTGCCCCAGCATGTAGTTGCACCCCATCTTGACCCTGAGCCAGTGACTGGCATAGCCCTCCATTCAACACCACAGCCAGCCTCCAACTGAGTTGTGAATGATAGCAAACTGTATAAAGTTGAACCAGTCCAAATTCTCTCATGGGGATTTGCATATGTTTCCCATGATGCTTTGCATCATTGGGGTATGTGTAATTGTGTTTTCTTTAAAAGTTGGCTATATGGCCAATATCCTCTGGGATAACCCATTCCTCAGGGCATTTGCGTTGGGGTTCTTTTGTAATACTGTATACAGTATGTGCTCACTGATTGACAGCTGAGGGCTGTCAATCAGTGAGTGTGTAATGTATACAGTATGCTATCATTGACAGCTCAGTCAGCGGCCAGCCATGGTAGTGAGCAGAGGGCTGTGCCGGTTGCTGGCTTGGGGTTGGGGTGGGGGACCAGGCTGGTGAAGCACTACCTGCTGGGGCAGGGGAGTGGAGGGGTCCACTACTAGACACCAGGGAATTGTGTAACATTACAGTATGTTACAGGGTATCAGGGATGGGGGGACCACTAGACACCAGGGAATGGTGTAACATTATTTTACAGGGGATTGGGTGGGGGAAGGGACCACTGGCCCCCAGGAAAACTATATATGTATCTTAAGTGGGTGATTGGGAGGGGAGAGGAGCCACTGGACACCAGGCAAACTATATACATTAGGGCTGTACGAATACCTTTATTCTCATATTCGGCTGAATATTCATTATTTAGTGCCAAAATATTCATTATTCAGGTGGCTGGGAGGGAGGCATTTAAAATTAAAAGAGCACCTCCCTCCTGGCCAACATTAAATAAAACATTTTTATCCCTGGTGTCTAGTGGTCCCACCTCACCTCCAAGCTGATCGCCAGTCCAAAATAAAGAATCCAACCCCTCCCAGACTCAGCAATACCCCTGGTCCCCATCCCCAAATGTATAAAAATAAAAAATTAATTGCCTAATTTCCTAGGTGTCTAGTGGACCCCCACCCAGTCAGGTAGTGCCCTATCCCACCCCCACCCATTACCTGAAGGCCACCTGCACAGCCCTCCACTCACCTCCATGGCGGGCAGCCTAAGTTTTCAATGAATGAGCATGTGCTTGTACAAGCACGTGCTCGTGGCTCGGCTGGCGTCCACCTTCAGCAACTAGCACCACGGGGGCTAGAGGAAGGACTGCTCTGGTCACCAGCAGGGGTGGACAGGATGGAGGAAGTGGTGTTGTGGACTCCAGAGGGTCCACACTACCATTTCCCTCCATCCTGCCCCCCGCCAGTGACCAGAGCAGCTCCCCACCTCCCCTCTAGCCCCTGGTAGTGATATTTGCTGTTAGTGGCTGAATCTGAGTGTCAAAGAATGAGCGCATGCTTGTACAAGCACACACTTATTCCTTGAAAACTCAGTCGGGCTACCGGCCGTAGAGTTGAGTGGAGGGCTGTACCAGTGGCATGCTCAGGGTTGTGGGGGGGGAGCGGGGTGGAGGGCACTACCTGACAGGGTGGGGGTAGGAGTCCACTAGACACCATGGAAATGAGAGAATATTTTTATTTTATACATTTGGGGTTGGGGGAACTGGAGGTATTGCTGAGGGTCTCAGGGGGGATTCATCATTTTTGACCAGCGATCAGTCGGGAGGTGGGACCACTAGACACCAGGGCTAAAATATTTATTTAATGCTGGCCAGGAGTGTGGGAAAGACTTTTTTCCCCTTGCACATGGACGAATACTGAATAACAGCTGAATAGTGGACTATGTGGTATTTGGTTCAGAATATTCGGATAGCCCAGTATTTGTGTATTTGGAAAGTAATATTCAGTATTCTCACAGCCCTAATATGCATATGTCTGGTGGGTGATTGGTGGAGGGAGGAACCACTGGACACCAGTGAAACTTATTTTCTTATACTCAGGTTGATGATCAGTGATCACAGGAGGGAACCCCTAGCACCAGGGGAAATTCATTTGTTTTTACTCTGGCCAGTGATCAGTGATCATGGGGGGGGCCCTAGTACCAGGGAAGATGTCATGTATAGCTTTGGGATGGCAGTTGGTGGGGGTATCAGTAATACCAGGGAAGATGTAAATTACAAGTAAGGGATGGTGATTGTTGGGGGACACTCTACCACCAGGTAAAGCATACCTTGTACTCTTGGGCCAGTGATCAGTGGTGGCAGGGACCACTAGCACCGGGGATAGCTCTCAGGGAACTGAAAATTGGGGGGGGGTGCTGTGCAATCCAGCCTTGCTCCCCATTCAAAATGTGCTCATAATGAGCATGCAAATGGTCCCTTAGCTCCTTGCATGCCCAATGGGCTCATTTGCATGGGTCCTTTTGAATATAGGAAATTTTGAGCGAGCGCAAGCCATTTTGGCACCCTATTTTGGGAGCCATGTCTACCCAGCTCTAAGTGGCTTAGCACTGGGCTTCAATGGCACTATATTCAGTTGAATAACTCCCATGTGCAATTCCACTGAATATAGCATTTTTGGACTCCTGGACAACTACAAGGGCAGCACAAATATTTGTACTCTGCTTTGCCCAATTTTGAATATCAGGCCCAGAACTCTTTTTTGAACCTGGGGAAAAATGTAAGAAATCCAATTTTTGGTTAGTTTGTTTTTATTCTTTTACATCTAAATGGGTTTCCTGCAACCCAATAATGTCTGCTTTAATCTTATTCATGTATCCAAGTATTCTTGATCTTTTAATTGGAGAGTGCAGACTGTTGACATGGAATGAGGCACATTTTACTAGTAAGTGTATGCTACTCATGTCTCCATAAAATTAAGGCAAAAGGGTGGGGAGCAGTATTGCCCCATCTTAATCAAACCCAAACCTCTCCCTCTAGGTGCACCCTAATCTAACCAAACACAGCATCCTCTAACCATCCTAACCATAATCGTTCACTCTGTCCTGATTGAAAAAGGAAACAGAAACAACTCCCTTACAGCCCAATTGAGATGTGAGCTGACATACAATATTCAGTTTCTCCTGCCTGCCTCTTGGCTATCTCACCCAACTGGACTATGAGATTGTTGCTTTGGTCTCTGAAAGAAAAAAGAAAAAAAGGCCTGTTATGATTCCTATCAAATTTCTGAGACCATAGTAATAGTGAAGGTCTTATTCATACAGCATGATCATGCCCTTAATTCTCTTCCATTGAAAACAGGTCTGGCAACCTCATTTTTAACTTTTCCATAGTATCATTTAAATGATCAAATATCAGACTTTGTTCATCCAGTATCACCTTCAGCCTTGCTGGTAATAGCATCGTAGATTTAATTCCTTTTGTCCATAAATGTGTTCCTAATTGTCATGAACTTTTTCCTTTCAGAAACTATATCAGGAGGTAGATCATGGTAAATTGATATAGAGAAACCAATTCTTTGAAGATTTCTTTTCTTGTACACCTGTGCCATTAATCTGCCTTCATCCTTGGACCTCAGGATTTTGACAATAATAGACCTTGGAGGTCTTCTCTCCTTGGGTTTGAGTCTTATTGTTCTGTAAATCCTGTCCACCTCAGTTTTAATATTAACTGGGCCTGTCTCCAAATATACTGTGCATATTTCGATGAACAAACTTCTTGAAGTAGAGTGATTATCCCATTCTTCTGGGACTCCTATAATTCTTATATTTTTTTCTGCATGCTCCTGTTTCAAAGTTGAATATTTCAGCCTGTATTTCTTTCTGTATGGAGTCAAGCTACTTAATTTGACTGCACATCTGAGTCATTTGATCTTCCAGATCAGATATGCGTTGCTGGGTTTTAGACAACTGGTTTTTGATAGACTGGTTCTCTGCTATCAAACCATTCAGTGTGTTCTGAAGATTATCCACTTTTTCCCCAGGTCTGTAATAGTGGTGAGTTTCTTGTTAATAGCAGCGATTTCTTTCTTTCAGAATCTGCTTTAGATATTTTTCCTCCCCACTACTAATATCAGAATAAATATCTTCTTGATCATTATCATTTGAAACTGCTCAGGCAGTAGCCAAGAGAATGTCAGAGCCTTTAGTCATACTTTCCTTCTGAACTTGAGCGTTCTCCTTTTGAGCATATATTATTACCCTTTGTATCTCATGGGTGCCTCCTCAGTCCTTTTCTCTGATCGTTTTATGTTCTTCCAAAACATACTCATCTAACTGAATCCTTGTGTGTATTTTAGAAGTTACTGAGGTCGCAAGGAACTCTGCATTACTTCACTAGACTGGTGGTCTTGTGACAATGATCGACTTCAGTACAATTATTTTTAGAGCGGTCAAGAGTTTTGTGTAATTTACTCACCATCTGTGTTAAAGGGGCCGATGTTGTGAGAGGGGAAAGGGGAGAAAGGCTTCTTTAGGTACATCAGGGAGAAAAGAAGCTGTAAGGACCAAATTGTAAAATTTAAGAAGGGGGGAATGGGTGGAAGAAGGGGGTGAAAAGGCAGAAGTGCTCAATGACTGCTTCTGTTCAGTCTTTATGAAAGAAAAGGAAGGGGCACTACCCATAGTAGGAGGGTGGATAGAAACAGATAGGGGGTGACAGATGGAGAAATCACAGTGGGGGGGTGCTGGAGGGGTTAAGGGCATAGAGGGTAGACAATGCTCTGGGACCAGATGGAGTACATCCGAGAGTGCTGAAGGAGCTGGCAGAGGTCCTGGCACAACCCTTGGCAGACTTATTTAATTCATCTCTAGACACAGGATGCATACTGCAGGACTGGAGACTGGCTCATATAGTTCTCATCCACAAGAGTGGACCCAAGGATGAACCAGGGAACCATAGGCCAGTAAGTCTAATGTCCATAGTGGGGAAGCTAATGGAGACCATCCTAGAGGATAGGCTAGTGGCACTATTGGAGGTGAATGGGGTGCAGGATGGGAGGCAGCAATGACCTCGTCAAGGGCAGGTAATGCCAGACCAACCTGGTGGAATACTATGAGTGGGTGACTAGGCAAATTGACAGGGGCCATGCGGTGGATGTCCTGTACCTAGACTTCAGTAAGGCCTTTGATTCAGTACCACGTGGGAGACTTGAAATCAAGCTACAGGGCACAAGGACGGGAGCAAAACTGGTGGGGTGGGTGGAGAACTGGCTAAAATATAGACAGCAGAGAGTGGTGGTAGGTGGGGAATACTCATCCCCTAAGCCTGTGACAAGTGGTGTTCCACAGGATTCAGTTTTGGGCCCAGTGCTGTTTGGCATATTTATTGAAGACATCTTGGAAGGCATCAGCAGCAAAATCAGCCTATTTGCGGATGACACTAAGATGGAAGCGGTGGTGGACGACCAGGAGGGGTGGCGGGGGCTACAAGAGGATCTGGCAAGGCTAGAGACATGGTCTGACAGATGGCAGCTGGGGTTCAATGCAAAAAAATGCAAGGTGCAGCACTTCGGAACAAAACATCTGAGGAGAAGCTACCATCTGGGTGGAGTGCAGCTGGAGGTAACAGAAGAGGAGAAGGATCTGGGGGTGCTCATCACAGGAGCAATGAACAATTCTGCACAATGCAGAAAGGCAGCAGCAATGGCCAACAAAATGCTGGGGTGCATTGCAAGGGAATTACCTCGAGAAGAAGGGAGGTTATTCTACCATTATACAGATAGTTGGTTAGATCCCACCTGGAATACTACATGCAGTACTGGCACCTGTACCTATAAAAAGACATTAGGCTGCTGGAGGGGGTGCAGCGTAGGGCAACGGAGATGATTCAGGGCATGGGGAAATTGCCATATGAGGTCAGACTAAGAGTTAAACATGTACACACTGGAGAAGAGGAGAGGCGGGGATATGATTGAGACCTTCAAAAACATGAAAAGGATAATCAAAACAGACACAGAGGGTCTATTCAGGAGGAGGGTGGGGAGCAACACTAGGGGCCATGACATGGGATTGGAGGGGGTAGATTCAGGAGGAAGGTGAGGAGGCATTTCTTTACAGAGAGGGTGGTGGCAAAGTGGAACACACTACCAGCTGAAGTGGTGGCATGTATCACAGCGGAATGCTTCAAGAAGGGGTGGGACAGGGCAAAGGGGAGGGTAAAGGGAGGTAAGGGGAGGGGGGTGGGGCAGCTGCTGAATAGAGAGCTAGCTGCATTCACAAAAGGACCATGATGACTTTTTGCTGCTGGCAATTTTTGTATGTTCGTATGTTATTCGAACTCTTGCCAGACCATCTCTTTTCGATTCTTTTTTGGGTGTTACTATGCCAAAAGCCAGAAAGATCTTCCTTTGCTTCTTTCAAAGGACCTATTTGTACATAAAACAAACTGTTTCAAACATGTGGCATACCTTAATTCTGTGTGTGACAGGGCCTAGTAACACATGTTGCCTGGAGTGGTAGGGGAGCTGCTTCATCTGTGATTCAGTCATCCACCATCTTACCACCAGTCCCCTCTCTGAGTTCTATCTGTCTCCATTCAGAAAGTCATTGACTGTCTTATTGGTAATGTACATTGGGTGTTTGATATTCATTTTACCAAACTTTAGCCTCATCCAAACTTTACCCACAAGATTTAGTTCCAGTCAGGCCCAGATTAATGGATGTGGGGGCCCTACTCCAAGTTATATTTTGTGGCCCAGGGAGCCCCTAAATGCCAACATCCCACTCTTCCTCGGCGCCATGCCAGCAATGCTGCAACGACAAGGGTATTCAAGCTATGGTGATATAGACTATAGTGGCAATCCTCAGTTGTCAGACTAGACCCCCTATTTCCCACTGTTTGTCATTTTACATTAGACTGTCCCCTTCCTATCTACCACTGCTCCCTCTCCCTTTTCACTCCCCTCTCTTAATGCCAGGCACCTTTCCCATTGAGCCTCCTTTATATCCAAATTTCCCTTTCCTCTTGCCTTAAGTCTTTACTGTTCACTCCCTCTCCTTCCTCTCCCAATCTCAGCAGTAACATTTACCATTCCCTCTCTATTTCTTTTAGGAATTCTACTGCTGATCAATTTGCTTTCTCATATCACTTTTCTAGACTCTGGTCCTCCCTTACTTTGTCCATCTGCTCTCCCTTTTTTGCTTTCTCCCTTAAAGTGCAACAGCTGTTACAAAAACACCCGACCTGATTGGGGGAAAGGGGGAATTGTTTAACCAGGAAAGGCATACTAAGCTGAAGCTTGCTTCCAGGTGCGACCTGGAAGCACAAGGAAGTTAAGTGACTTGCTCAGGGTCATACAGTATGCAAGTGGGGGATGTGGGATTCAAACCTAGGTCTCCAGGTTTGCAGCTCTGAGCCTTAATCCACTGTGCCATACTGCCTCCTTAGGACTTGTATCAATAATTGGAATTTTTTAGTACCTGCTACATTCCTGTTTCTTTTAAAGAACCATGTCATCCGCAATGTCTGCAGAGTCTCTCACAGCCATCTTGTGCACCACAGGTGGGCTCTGGCATGTGGGATATGCTAATGAGGGCTACCAACTAATGGCAGAGTATAACCCACACCCCAGAATCCACCTGGGGTGAATGAGATGGCTGCGGACAGCTCGACAGACATTACAGATGGTGCAGTTCTTTAAAGGAAAAAAGACAGAAATGTAGCACGTAATAAAAAAAAAAAAAAACATTTATTGCTACAAGCCCTAATTGGGCATTTCTGCAGCAGCTGCTGCTACTCTCTAGGTTTTCCGGTGATTCCCTTTAAGTCTTCCTTTTTTCATTACTTTGCTACTCCCACCAGCAACTGTCTGTTCATGACCCCCAACTTCTTGACTCCCCCCCACCACACACACACACGCACACACTTGTTTTGCCCTGGCCATTTTGCTCCCCTCATCCCCCAGCCATACCTGCATGTATGGTGCTCCCTGCCTGATCTCCATTACTATGTCCTGGCGCTGTGATGGTGGAGGCAGGAGGCTGGCGGGGGGGGGGCTGACATGTGTTGTTGTTGGATTACACCACGTTGTTTCTGTTTTTGACACCCTAGTCTTTGTTTACTTGTCAGAAGGTTATCGACAGTGGCCATTGTTGGATGCCTATTATGGATGAGCCGATTCCCTGCATCCCTTTGACTTTATTTTTCTAACAAAGCCTCAGAATTTGTATCTACTGCCTAAGCCAGCCTGTTGCACTGATTTGTCATACAGTTAATATGATTACGCTCCTCTGATATTCCATATTGCCGTATATGACTTCTACTTTTGTAATGCTCTTAACATTTATTCTTCTCCTCTGGAACTATCCCCCCCCCCCCAACACATCCAGAAATGAGCTATTAGCAGCTCAGCTTGCCTCCTTGTAAAACTTTTGAAATAACTAAGAAACAAAAAGAAAAGAGGGGGAGAGAGACAGAGAAAGAAATGTTACCAGGGGAACAAGCTTGTTGTGGTAGTAGGCTTTACCTTTTTTTAGCATACAGATCATTTTGTTCCCTTTATCGCCCCTGCCCTGCTAGGTTATCCAGCTAGCCACTGATTCTGACATGCCTTGTCTTTCTGACAGCTAATCTGAACACTGTTTTGTGCCTCCCAGTTTGTACTTTCTGCTTTGTATTTATTTTCTCTGTGCTGGCCTGTGCACCAGTGACCGATGCTGCCATTGTAGTACTTTAGTTCTTAAGAAAACAGCAGACCTCGGATCCTCCTGTGCTTTGCTCCTTGGTTGCCCTGGCCTGGCTGAGAGGAGACTGATGTTGCCCTTGCCCTTGGACTCCTAATCCTGATGATGGATGAGACAGCCCTCAAGATCACGTCACAGGTGGCGCTGCGGCGGTGGCACGGTGACTTGGGGATCGGACGGGAAGGGTCACAGACCACCGGACCCAGCTGCTGACTGCACCATAGGAATCATCCTCCTCCATCCTGAACACTAAACACTGCAGCAACAAAGCAACAGGTGAAGCAAAGGGCTTGCTGCTTAAATTAAACAAATCTGGCTATCCGACTCTGCGGCCGGTGACCTGTGCTCTAGTATCTCTCTCTAGCAGTCACAGCTTGCTTATTTTTTTTTTGCTTCTTTTTTGAGTGAGTCGCAAGAGAGATGGACCAACGACTCAAGGACACCTCCACCGACGAGCGATGACGAGTATGACCGTCGACGATGAGCAACGTCGTCCACACAGCTCTGTCTCTCTATTTTCTCATCCTCCTTGTCCTGATGTCCTCTTTCGTCGAGTCCGTTGACTCCTCACTGCAGGGCCCTGACTGACGCAAGGCATGCACGTACTGCCAGTCTGTCACAGTGATTCCCACTCCTCAGGACATAGCCACACCTCTGGACTCTGGAGAACCTCTCACACTTTCATGACTGATGTGTGGTCTGCAGAGGTGGAACCGGAGCTGAAAGGCAGGCTCGCTCGCTCACTGGGGGGGTCGGGAACCACCACTACTGTATTTTTCAGGCCTGGGGGGGGCAATTCAGTTCCCCGACACACAGCAAGCAGTGCGGGGGAAAGATTAAGAAAATTAAAAAATTAAAAAAATTACAAATCAGCTGCTACAGTGGGTGACTCATGGTGGGGGCCCTGCTGAACCATGGGGCCCTACGCCATGGCATCACTTGCATACATGTTAATCCAGCCCTGGTTCCAGTTCTCTATAACCTATACATATTAAGACATGTGGGAGGACCTTCAGGTACTTTGTGCCACCTGTGGAACTGGTAATTTTGTAAAACAAGCTTTTTGACATCAGGGTCTCTTCTGACCTTTAGTCTAGTAAAGTTTCATACGTCAGCTTTTCTTTCAGCTTTACTGCAAAGTAAAATCTGTTGGCTCCTCCTTTTGCAATCAGGGTGCCTAGGCAGAACTTGCATTTCTTTAAACCTGGCAGTTGAGAGGTTAGAGTCTATGAATTTGGAATACTGGTCCTTGCCTTCTCCTGTGGGAAAGGAGACATAGAAGCAGTATTTTCATTAACCACTTTTTCAAGTTCATGTTCTGATTCAGATTCTGTGGGACTGCCAATTACTTTTTTTTTATTTTTTATTTTGTAGTTTCATTACATATATACATGAAATAAGGTAGAATAGCTAGAATATTTTCATTTCATCTACAGTCATTGTTATAATACATAAACTTTTCCTTATATAATTAAGTTCATTCCTTCCTAATAGCAGGATAGTCATTTTGAATTCCTATAATGGGTTCCTATTGATTAACTACTTACTCCCGTAATCTTGATCCGATAACTTATAAGTCAAGGCCACTTTAGCAAGTGGATCCCATATTTTTTTAAATATTTTGGCTTTCTCCTTAACAAAATAATTAATTCTTTCCAAACTGTATAAATCAATCATTAGATTAAACCATATTCTTATAGATGGAGGGTTACTGTCCTTCCAAGCCATTAAAATGCAATTTATTTGCCACCAGAAAAGCAAAATACAGAAGTTTGTGTTGATATTGTGTAAGACCCCTTTGTTGATTAAGTTTATGGCCAGGCATTGTGGTTAGAGGGTCTTTACTTTTCTTGATACCCATAGCTCATTCTAATACCTCCATGATCATATCCCAGTATTTTGTAAGCTTTTTACAAGTAAGAAACATGTGTATCAATGATCCCAAATTGCATTGACACCTTGGACAATTTGGTTGTATGCTTGGATTAAATTTATTTAACCTGGAAGGAGTTAGATATCTCCTGTGTGTAATGTTGAATTGCATTTGTTGTAGCTTAGTTGCACAAAATTCTCTATGTGGGTATGAGATAACCTCTTCCCAATCTGTTTGTGTTATATGCATGCCTACTTGTTGTTCCCATTTAGCTTTTAGTGCTAATAGTTCCATATGTGAATACTTTTGCAATAGTTTATAAACGGCTGACAGAATTTTAATTTTTGGCTTTTGGTTTCTTAAAATATCTTGTAATGCTGAATACATGTTTGGAAAGTCAAATTTTGTATTGTAGCCCCTGATTTGCAAAAATTAGAAGACCTGATTGGTAAATTAAACTTATGTTGCATTTGATTAAACAACATTAAAATGTTGTCCTCCATTATATCTGAAATATAACAAATACCCGTTTTCTCTCAAAATTTGTATCCCGGATCTATTGTTGAAGGACAGAATCTGTAATTTTGATTAATAGGGGTAAAAAATTATGTGCAATGTTTCCATTAAATGATTTTATGTATCTGATCCCAGTGGTGCTAAGTAATATGTGATGACTGAAGCTTTGGCCTAATTAGCTTTCCCTTATTGTAATATTGTGCATAAACAGTGCTTTTACCACAGGATACTTATGCAACTGTTGTTCTATTATTTTATTGTTTGCAGGACTACTTGTAAACCAATCTGTTATTTGTGAAATCTGTGCTGCCAGGTAGTAATCCCTAAAATTAGGCAGAGCAACACCCCCCCTCCATCTTTAGATAATATAAGTTTACATAAGCTGATTCTGTTTTTTTTTTTCTTTGCATATAACTTTTGTAATTAACTTATCAAGATCTTTAAAGAAATTTTCTGGAATTATTGTAGGCAGTGTTTAAAAAAGAAATAGTAACTGTGGTAAGATGTTCATTTTAATTGTGTTGCAATGGACAATTAATGTAATTGGCAATTTCATCCATCTATCCAAATCTTTACTAATGGTATTTGATATGGGTTTATAGTTCTGGTCAAATATTTGACCTAATTGTTTAAGAATTATTACCCCTAAGTATTTTATCTTGTCCTTTATGATATTGGGATTAGAGATGTTGCAAAATTATATTTTGCAGGCACAAGTCTTGTGAAATCAGTAATTTCACCATGTGAAATGTTACTTGAAAATCACCCATTATATGAAATATTTCATGGGGTGTGAATAGTGGAATTTCACTTGCGAAATTTCTCCAGAAAAGCAGCAAAAGTTTTCCTGCGAAAGGTGAACTTTTTCACTATTTTGCAGGTGAACTATTGCCTTCTGTGGGCAAAATTTCACATTCTGTTTGTGAAATTCCAAATTTTGCTTCTGCGAAACATTTTGCAAAATAGGCGAATGTTGCAAAATATTTTGCATAATGAAATTTGCCAGTTTTGCACATCTCTAATTGGAATATTGTATTAAAATTTGTGAATTTTTAGATGGGTTTAAATACATTATTTCCATCTTATTCATATTTATTTTATGTCCTGAAACTTCCCCATATTCTACTATGGTGTCCAGACATATCGGTAAAGAGTTTTCTGGGTCGGAGAAAAACAACAGACCATCATCTGCATAGAGGCTGGCCTTATGGTCTACATTCCCAGTTTTTATACCCTTTATTAACAGGCTTTCTCATATAGATATAGCGAGAGGTTCTATTGCTAGTGCAAACAGCAGTGGTGAATGGGAAGATCCTTGTCTTGTTCCTCTGGCCAATTCAAATGTATCTGAAATACTTGAGTTAGTTTTAATTACCGCCGTAGGTGATATAGCATTTAAATCCATTTAATAAATTGGTTACCAAATCTGAATTCTTTTAATGTTTGATATAAATAGTCCCATTCCACCTTATCAAAAGCCTTCTCTGCATCAAGCGTCAAAACAAATGCCTCCTTGTTTTTACAGATGTCAATTAGATTTATTAGGTGACGTGTATTTGTTCCCAATTTTCTGTTTTTAATAAAGCCTGTCTGATCAGGTTGAATAATAGAGTGTATTACTTTTTCTAAGTGGGTTGAAAGTATTTTGTTTAAAATTTTACAATCTGTATTTAAGAGAGATCAGACAGAACACCAGGAGGAAGGAGCTACTGGTATAACTAAAACTTCTCTACTGGGACTATATTGCCCTCCTTCCCTTCCCTCCACCCTCCCACCCTAAACCGTTTCTATTTTTATAGGCACAGGATTTAACTGACAACAGGAACTTCCTGTTTGGGAGCAGGAAGTGAGTGATCACAGAGCCACCAAAGACTCACCATCCTAGAAGGGCAAGAGTAGCTCTCTGTCCCCCCCAGCTGCTGGAGGTCTGACTCTGAGCAAGTAAGGAGACTACTGAGAAATATAGGAACTTCTTGTCTTAGAACAGGAAGATCAGGAGCTAAAAGGGCACAGAGGCAGTAAGTAAGTAGGGGAAGAAAAAAGGAAAAAGAAAATAAACAAACAGAGGAAAGAGTACGTATTCCAAACAACAGTTAGGGGGCCAGAAAAAAGACATGATGGGAGTGGTGCAGTGCAGTGGCTGTGGGGCAGCAGTCTTCCGGAAGACATTCTGGAGGATGCAGTGTTGTCCCATCTGTGGGCACCTCTCTGGGCTGAGGAAGGAGGCTGCTCAACTCCAGGCTGAGTTGGCCAGGATTTGTGGGACCTCCTCTCCCACCCAGGGACCACCAGAGTCACTGCCGTTGCCTCAGAGGTTGCCAAGAAAGAGGAGTGGTTGGACCACATTGGGCTCAGGGAGGTGAGGGTGGTGGAACAGAGGCACATCCCTCCAGTTGTACCTCTCCACAATTTCTATGCCATTCTGGAAAAGTGTGGTTCCTCTATGGAGGCACCCACAGTGGATATCAAGGAGGATGCTGGGAACCTACACAAAGGAGACCCACAGGAGGGTGGCATGGGACCCCACAGGGAAAGGAAACAACTCCTGGTGGGGGACTCCATTGTTAGGAAGGTAGAACTGGGGGAGGAAGGGGAGAGGGAGGTAAGGTGCCTGCCTGGTGCCATGGCTTGGAGGGACAGGGAGTGAATCCTCAGGATCACAGGAGCAGCTGCACAGGGGAGAGAGCTGGATGTCATTGTCCACCTAGGGACAAATGACCTGGCAAAGAAAGGGATCAGAACAGTGCAAGAATCATTTGTGGAGATGGGGAGGGGCCTTAGACAAATAGCACAAACAGTAACCTTCTAGGAGGTGCTGCCTGTCTATGGCATGGATAAGGCTAGGGTGCTCTACACCATGGGATTCAATCAGTGGTTGAAAAACTGGTGCAGAGCTCAGGAATTTGGCTTCATTGGGGACTGGGTGTCCACCTGGATGGATGCAGGCCTATACTGGTGTGATGGCCTGCATCTGTCCAGGAGGGGAACCAGGATGCTAGGTGATTGGTTTAAATACTTAATTGGCAAGCATTTAAACTAGCCAAGGGGGGAGGCACTGGAAAGGAGAAGGGAAATCCTAGCCCCCCCAAAAAATCAGGGTACTAAGTGAGGTAGACACCAACATAGAGATGTCAATAGGGAGAAGTGCAGGGGTAAATGAAGAAAGTGACAAACGCAATAAGGACAGGGATGGGGCAAAAAGGGGTAAGGCCATCAAGAAATGGAGGGTAATGAGTAGCAACATCCACAGTCTGGGCAACAAGCTCCCTGAACTGGTGGCCTTGATGGAAGAGGGATGCCTGGATATAGTAGCAGCCACAGAAACATGGTACACAGAGAACCATGACTGGGATGTTAACATACCAGGGTACACAACCTACAGGAGAGACAGGGAGGGCAGAAGAGTGGGGAGTAGCTCTCTATGTAAGGGAAGGGATAAAAGCAACTGAACAAAAGAGTAAACAGGGAGGAGAGGAGGCACTGTGGGTCACCTTAGAGACTGGAAATGGCACCACAATCCACACAGGAGTTGTATACAGACCCCCATGTCAGGGGGAGGGAATGGACAAGGATATGATAGAAGGCATACTTAGGATGGCAGAGAAAGAGGAGATACTGTTGATGTGGGACCTTAATATGCCAGATGTTAACTGGAGCACCTTTGCTGCAGCCACATCCAAAAGCAGGGCCATTCTTGATGCTCTTCAGGTGGCATGCCTCAGACAGCTAGTTTTGGAACCTACTCATGAGGGAGCAATCTTAGACCTCGTACTCTCAAATGGGAACAGTGAGAGGATCTCAGATCTAGAATGGGTAGCCATTTGGGAACAAGTGACCACCAAACAGTGTGGTTCATGATAAACTCAGCTACAGAGTCAAGCCATACAAAAGTGAGGGTTCTGGACTTCAGGAGGGCTGACTTTGGCAAGATGGGAGAGTGCCTTAGAAAAGCACTAGCAAACAGGCTAGAAGGAGGGGTGGAGCAACAGTGGGGAAATAACAAAACTGCCATCACAGAGGCAACAAGCCTTTGTGTGAAGCAAATAAACAAATCAAAATGAAAGGAAAAGCCACTATGGCTCTCAAAAGAAGTGGCAGTGAAGGTTACGGAGAAAAAGATAGCATTTAGGAAGTATAAGGAAACACAGAAGGAGCAGGACACAGAACTGTACCAGTTAAGGCAGAAGGAAGCAGGAAGGGTAGTCAGAATAGCAAAGGCACAAACTGAGGAAAAGATTACCAACTCGGTTAAGAAGGGGGATAAAACCTTTTATAGGTATATTAGGGAGTGTAGAAAGACAAAGGGAGGGATAGTGAGGCTGACTAGAATGGATGGTGGGTGGCAGAGAGTGACAGTGACAAAGCAGGGATACTGAATGAATAATTCTGCCAGTATTCACAAAAGAGGAAGTGGGAGAGGTGCCTAATCCAATTAACAGAAGTACTCTGGAGAGGGGGGTCGATCCCAGTCCTTTCACAGAAAAAAAGGGTTCTGAAAGAACTCCAAAAACTGAAGGTGGACAAAGCAATGGGGCCAGATGGAATTCACCCCAGAATTCTAAAAGAATAAAGCAGAGAACTAGTGACACCACTGACTACCCTTTATAACAAATCAGGGGAGGATGGTGTGGTACCTGAGGACTGGAAGAAAGCTGATGTGATTCCCCTTCACAAAAGTGGGAGCAAGACAGAGGCAGGAAACTACAGACCTGTCAGTTTGATCTCGGTGGTAGGGAAAGTGATGGAATCACTTCTGAAGGAAAAAATTGTTGAGTACCTAGAGGCCAGTGGGGCACAGGACCCAAGGCAGCATGGTTTCACAGCAGGAAGGTCATGTCAGATGAATCTAATTGATTTCTTTGACTGGGTGACCAAAGTAGTAGACCAGGGAGGGGCCGTGGACATGGCCTACCTAGACTTTATCAAGGCATTTGACACAGTCCCACACAAAAGAATAGTAGTCAAATTAACCAGCCTTGGAGTGGATCCCAGGGTGGTAGCCTGGGTAAAACATTGGCTGAACAACAGGACATAGAAGGTAATTGTAAATGGAGTCCACTCTGAAGAAAGAAGGGTTACTAGTGGGGTACCGTAGGGTTCAGTACTGGGTCCAGTCCTTTTTAATGTCTTTATAAGTGACATTGCAGAGGGACTGGAAGGAAAAGTATGCCTCTTTGCAGATGACACAAAGATCTGCAACAGGGTTGATACACAAGGAGTGTGGAAAAATTGAGAAGGGACTTAGCAAGGCTGGAGGAATGGTCAGAAGTATTGCAGCTTGGATTCAATGCAAAGAAGTGCAAAGTACTGCACCTGGGAAGCAAAAATCCAGGGGAAGATTACACAATGGGTGGGAGGTAGTTACAACAACAAAAATGGAAAGGGCCCTTGGGGTAATCATATCAGATGATCTTAAGGTTGGCAAGCAATGTGAGAAGGCGGTAGGGAGGGATGGGGGGATACTGGGATGTATAGGGAGAGGCATCACCAGCAGAAAACAGGAAGTTGTTATCCCCCTGTACAGACAGTTGGTGAGACCCCATCTGGAGTACTGTGTCCAGTTCTGGAGACCCCATCTCAGCAAGGACATAGACAGGATGGAGGCAGTTCAGAGGAGGGCAACTAAAATGGTGCAGGATCTGCAAGAGAAGCCATATGAGGAGAGGCTAAAGGAGCTTAATATGTATACCCTTGAGGAAGGAGGGAGAGGGGGGACATGATAGAAATGTTTAAGTACCTCAGTGGAATCAACAAAGTCCAAGAGGGTAGCATCTTTCAGAAAAAGAGATGTGCAAGAACAAGGGGACACAATTTGAAGATAAAGGGGGGATGGCTCAGGGGCAATGTGAGGAAGTATTTTTTCATAGAGAGAATGGTGGACACATGGAACAGCCTTCCTGAGGAGGTTGTGGGGTCTAAAACTGTGGGAGAATTCAAGGATGCATGGGACAGACATAAGGCAATTTTTGTGGGGGGTAGGGAGAAATAGGTTGTTGGTTAAATAGGATCTGCAGCTTATCCTCTAGGTAGGGAAATGGGCAGACTAGGTAGGCCAAGCGGTCCTTATCTGCCTTCAAAGTCTATGTTTCTATGTTTCTATGAGATATCAGTCTATATGATGAAACTAGTTCCAGATTTTTATCTTTTTTCAAAAATACAACAATTTTGACCTGGTAAAAGGATTGCGATAATTGACCTGTATCAAAAGATTATTTGTATGTTTCCATAAGTGGAATGGTAATTAGATCTGCAAATTGGTAAAGGAAGTCTGTAGTTAATCCATACAGCCTGGGGGTCTTTCCCTTTGATAGATTTTTGATAGTATATTGTATTCCTTCTATTGTAATTGGGGTCTATAAGCTATCCCTGTCCATATGAGATAGTGTGGGTAATTGAATTTTCCCCCCAAAATGTTTCTATTGCTTGGGGAAATTTGGACCTGTTGGATGTGTATAGATTTTTATAGAGAAACCATATGTGGCTTTTGTGTTGGCAGAACACTCCAGGAGAAAGGACTGCTGTGTGACTGAACTTCTCTACTGGGACTATATTGCCCTGCTTCCCACCCAAAGCTAGTTCTATTTTTATAGGCACAGGATTTGACTGACAACAGGAACTTCCTGTTTAGGAGCAGGAAGTGAGTGATCACAGAACCACCAAGGACCCACCATCCTAGAAGGGCAAGAGTAGCTCTCCGGCCCCCTCTAGCTGCTGGAGGTCTGCCTCTGAACAAGTAAGCGGTCTACTGAGAAATATAGGATATTCTTGTCTCAGAACAGGACAATCAGGAGCTTAAAGGACACAGGCAGAAAGTAAGGAGAGAGAAAAAAAAAACAGAGGAAAGAGTAAAGATTGCAAACAGTTAAGGGGCCAGAAATAAGACATGATTGGAGTGGTGCAGTGCAGTGGCTGTGGAGCAGCAGTCTTCCAGGAGATGTTCTGGAGTATGCGGTGTTGTCCCATCTGCAGGCACCTCTCTGGGCTGAGGGAGGAGGTTGCTCATCTCCAGGCTGAGTTGGCCAGGATTTGTGGGACCTCCTCTTCCATCCAGGGACCACCAGTGCCACTGCCGTTGCCTCAGAGGTTGCCAAGAAAGAGGAGCGGTTGGACCACAGTGGGCTCAGGGAGGGTGAGGGTGGTGGAACAGAGACACATCCCTCCAGTTGTACCTCTCCACAATTCCTATGCCATTCTGGCAAAGTGTGGTTCCTCTATGGAGGCACCTACAGTGGAGACCAAGGAGGATACTGGGAACCTCCACAAAGGAGACCCACAGGAGGGTGGCAGGGGACCCTGCAGGGGAAGGAAACAACTCCTGGTGGGGACTCCATTGTTAGGAAGGTAGAACTGGGCAAGGAAGGGGAGAGGGAGGTAAGGTGCCTGCCTGGCGCCATGGCTTGGAGGGACAGGAATGAATCCTCAGGATTGCCTGAGCAGCTGCACAGGGGAGGGAGCTGGATGTCATTGTCCACTTAGGGACAAATGACCTGGCTAAGAAAGGGATTAGAGAAGTGCAGGAAGAGTTTGTGGAATTGGGGAGGGGCCTTAGTCAAGTAGCACGCACGGTAACCTTCTCGGAGGTGCTACCCATCTATGGCATAGGAGAGGCTAGGGTGTTCCGTGCCATGGGATTCAATCAGTGGTTGAAAAACTGGTGTGGAGCTCAGGGATTTGGCTTCATTGGGGACTGGGGGTCCACCTGGAGTGATGCAAGCCTATAGTGGCATGATGGGCTGCATCTGTCCGGGAGGGGAACCAGGATCCTAGGTGATAGGTTTAAATGCTTCATTGGCAAGCTTTTAAACTAGCCAAGGGGAGGCACTGAAAGGAGCAGGAAAATCCTAGCCCCCAAACAATCACGGTAGTAAGTGTGGCAAACACCAGCATGGAGGTGTCGAGGGGAGAGGCAGGGTAAATGAAGAAAGTGACAAAGGCAAGAAGGACAGGGGATGGGGCAAAGGGTAAGGCCATCAGGAAATGGAGGGTAATGAGTACCAATGCCCGTAGTCTGGAGCAACAAGCTCCCTGAGCTGGTGGCCTTAATGGAAGAGGGATGCCTGGATATCGTGGCAGTCACAGAAACATGGTACACAGAGAACCATGACTGGGATGTTAACATACCAGGGTACATAACCTACAGGAGAGACAGGCAGGGGAGAAGAGGGGGAGGAGTAGCTCTCTATGTAAAGGAAGGGATAAAAGCAACTGAACAAAAGAGTAAACAGGGAGGAGAGGAGGCACTGTGGGTCACCTTGGAGACTGGAAAGGGCACCACAATCCGCACAGGGGTTGTGTACAGACCCTCATGTCGGGGAAGGAATGGACAAGGATATGATGGAAGGCATTCTTAGAATGGCAGAGAAAGGGGAGATACTGTTGATGGGAGACCTGAATATGCCAGATGTTGACTGGAGCACATTTGCTGCAGCGACATTCAAGAACAGGGCCATTCTTGATGCCCTACAGGTGGCAGGCATTAGACAGCTAGTTTCAGAACCCACTCGTGAGGGAGCAATCTTAGACCTCGTGCTCTCAAGCGGGAGCAGGAGAGGATCTCAGATCTAGAAGTGGGTTGCCATCTGAGGACAAGTGACCATCAAACAGTGTGGTTCACGTTAAACTCAGCTACAGAGTCAAGCCATACAAAAGTGAGGGTACTGGACTTTAGGAGGGCTGACTTTGGCAAGATGGAGAGAGTGCCTCAGAAAAGCTCTAGCAAACAGGCTAGAAGGAGGTGTGGAGCAACAATGGGGAATTATCAAAACTGCCATCACAGAGGCAACAAGCCTTTGTGTGAAGCAAATAAACAAATCAAAATGAAAGAAAAAGCCACTATGGTTCTCAAGAGAGGTGGCTGTGAAAGTCAGGAAGAAAAGATAGCATTCCAGAAGTAAAGAAAACACAGAAGGAGCAGAACAGAGAGCTGTACCAGTTAAGGCAGAAAGAAGCAGGGAGGGAAGTCAGAATAGCAAAGGCCCAAACTGAGGAAAAGATAGCCAACTCAGTTAGAAGGATAAAACCTTTTTATAGGTACATCATGTGATAGAAAGACAAAAGGAGGGATAGTGAGGCTGAATAGAATAAGCGGTGGGTGGGCAGAGGGGACAGTGAAAAGCAGGAATACTGAACGAATATTTCTGTTCAGTATTCACAAAAGGAGGGGAAGTGCCTAATCCAATTAACAGAAGCACTCTTGATAGGGGGGTCGATCCCAGTCCTTTCACAGAAGAAAGGGTTCTGCAAGAACTCCTAAAACTGAAGGTGGACAAAGCAATGGGTCCTGATGGAATTCACACAAGAATTCTAAAAGAATTAAGGAAGGAACTAGTGAAACCACTGGCTACTCTTTTTAATAAATCATGGGAGGATGGTGTGGTACCCGAGGACTGGAGGAAGGCGGATGTGATTCCCCTTCACAAAAGTGGGACCAAGACAGAGGCAGGAAACTACAGACCTGTCAGTCTGACCTCTGTGGTAGGGAAAGTGATGGAGTCACTTCTGAAGGAAAGAATAGTTGAGTACCTAGAGGTCAGTGGAGCACAGGATCCAAGGCAGCATGGGTTCACAGCAGGAAGGTCATGTCAGGCGAATCTAATAGATTTCTTTGACTGGGTGACCAAAGCAGTAGACCAGGGAGGGACTGTGGACATGGCCTACCTAGACTTTAGCAAGGCATTTGACACAGTCCCACACAAAAGATTATTAGTCAAATTAACCAGCCTGGGAGTGGGTCCCAGGGTGGTAGCCTGGGTAAAACATTGGCTGGACAACAGGACACAGAAGGTAATTGTAAATGGAGTCCGCTCTGAAGAAAGAGGCGGTTACTAGTGGGGTACAGCAGGGTTCAGTATTGGGTCCAGTCCTTTTTAATTTCTTCATCAGTGGCATTGCAGAGGGACTGGAAGGAAAAGTATGCCTTTTTGCAGATGATACAAAGATCTGCAACAGGGTTGATACACAAGGAGGCGTGGAAAGGATGAAAAGGGACTTGGCAAGGTTGGAGGAATGGTCTGACGTATGGCAGCTAGGATTCAATGCAAAAAGTGCAAAATAATGCACCTGGGAAACAAGAACCCAGGGGAAGAATACACAATGGGTGGGGAGGTAGTAACAACAACAAAACAGGAAAGGGACCTGGGGGTAATCATATCAGATGACCTTAAGGTTAGCAAGCAATGAGAGAAGGCAGTAGGGAGGGCCGGGGGTATACTGGGATGTATAGGGAGAGGCATCAGCAGCAGAAAACAGGAAGTTGTTATCCCTCTGTACAGACAGTTGGTGAGACCCCATCTGGAATACTGTGTCCAGTTCTAGAGACCCCATCTCCACAAGGACATAGACAGGATAGAGGCAGTCAGAGGAGGGCAACTAAAATGGTGCAGGGTCTGCAAGAGAAGCCGTATGAGGAGAGACTAAAGGAGCTTAATATGTATACCCTTGAGGAAAGAAGGAGAGGGGACATGATAGAAACTTTCAAGTACCTCAAAGGAATCAACAAAGTCCAAGAGGGTAGCATCTTTCAGAAAAGAGACTTGCAAGAACAAGGGACACAATTTAAAGATAGAAGTAGGGGTTCAGGGCAATGTGAGGAAGTATTATTTCACAGAGAGGGTAGTGGATGCATGGAACAGCCTTCCTGAGGAAGTTGTGGAGTCTAAAACTGTGGAGAATTCAAGAATGCATGGGACAGACATAAGGCAATTCTTGTGGGGGGCAGGAAGATATAGGCTGTTGGTTAAATAGGATTTGCGGCCTATCCTGTAGATAGGGAAATGGGCAGACTAGATGGGCCTAGCGGTCCTTATCTGCCGTCAAAGTCTATGTTTCTATGTTTCTATGTTTCTAATCTGTTTAGTTTATACTCATCCTCTTTTAGTTTCTGTTTTTTTTCTTAATAAATGTGCTTTGTTTTATTATCCTTCCCCTAATAAGTACCTTAAATGCCTTCCATCACGTTTTAGAGTTGATTTCAGGTGAGTTATTAAATTGAAAATATTCTATTATCTCATTTTGTAATGTTGCTGAAAATGTTTTGTCTCTTAAGAGGGAGCTATCAATTGCCCAAATTTGGGTTTTAACTAAATTGCTCTTGTTTATTGTTATTTCTACAGCTGCATGGTCTGATATGTGAATATTGTTGTATTTTACATCTGCAATATTGTGGTTTAGTGATCCGGAGATGAAAAAGAAATTGTTTCTGGTATAGCATTGGTGAGGGCGAGAGAAAAAGGAAAAGACCTGTTCAGTTGGCTGGGCTTCTCTCCAGGGGTCTACTAGGTTTAAATCATTACAAAAATCTCTGATTACTTTCCTTACTGACGCCATATTATCTGTGTAGGAGGAGGATTTATCAAGTTTAGAATTAGTAGCTACATAGAAATCTCCCCTATAATATATGGACAGTTAAATGTAGCTAATGTCAAAAATAGATCAATGAAGAATTTTGAATCACAGATATTCGTCCCATATATATTTGTAATGGTGTATGAGCCTCCTGCCATTAAGATTTCTGTAATAAGAAACCTACCCCCTGGATCGGTATATACCTTCCCAATGGAACATGATGAATTTTTCTTTATAAAAAGTAGCAACCCCTTTTGCGGTGTTGCTATAGTTAGCCACACATCCTTCACCCCTTTTTTTTTTAATAAAATTGAACCTCCTTCACAGAAAAAATGTGTCTCTTGAAAAAGCATGATATTAGTTTTCTTGCTGTCCACATACTTAAAAACTTCATTGGCCTTAATTCTATTTCATAAGCCTTTAACATTCCATGTCAAAATTTTACATACCATCGAGGTCTTCTTTTTTGTATTTTCCTGTCCTGCTTCATTAGCATCAACGTTAAGTATTTATAGAGTCTTAGGTAAATGAACAAAAATAACCTTTATCAAATAAAATATGCAACTCTCCCACTTTGGGAATAATCTCCTCCAACTTATGACTACGTTGGGCCTTACACAGGTGGTTACCTCTGCTACCCATATAGGGGGCCACTCATTAGACCTAGTGTTTCTGCTGGAGATGGAGGTCATGTGTTTGGTGGTGGAACCAAATGTGTGAACGGACCATCATACCATAAGATTCAGTTTCGGGGCACCCCCAAAGAGGCCTGCCTCTATGGAGATGGTCCAGTATCACCCTTTAAGGGGAGTTACCCCAGAAGGCCCATTGGCGGTACTGGACCTATTGAGTATTTCAAGTGAGTGCATGGATCAAGGGGATCTTGTTCTTGCCTATAATAAGGCAGTTGGTGAGGTCCTGAATATAATTGCTCCTGTTCGTGTTCGCCCACTCACTCAGCGCCCAAGGACTCCATGGTTTGATGAGTCCTTGAAGGAGCTGAGGAGAGTGGGGTGAAGGCTAGAGAGGCCTTGGTGGAAATCCAGCCTGGATGCTGACAAACTTATATTGATGGATCATTATAGTATCTTTCAATCAGCAATCACCCGTAAGAAGGCAGAATTCCTGTCAAGGGAGATTGCTGCTGCACGGAACTGACCAGCTCAACTCTTTCAGACTGTCGACAGAGTGTGCAATCCACTCTGTCTACAGTCTGGAAGAGATTTTTCACATATGAAGTGTAATGAACTTGCTCGGTTTTTTGCAGATAAGATTGCCAGCATTGGGTCGGGCATCGGCCCAGCCCCCTCTTTAAGGGATTGCGGTGATCGACGGGAGGAAACAAACACCTGTGCTGCCTGGTCTGACTTCAGTAGGCTGGAATTCATGGATGTTGTGAGGATTGTTCAGACTGTACGACCAACCAGCTGTAGTTTGGATCTGGGCCCTATGCCACTATTAGTAGGTTAGTAGATCCTTGCTGAAATCATCTGTACATCTCTGGAGCAGGTTTTTTTTCCTGATCCCCTAAAGGAGGCAGTCATTCGACCACTCCTTAAAAAACCTTCATTGAACCCTGACTGTTGAGCTAACTACAGACCTATCTCTAACCTGCCCTTTGTAGGTAAGGTTATTGAAAAGGTGGTTGTGTCACAGCTAGATAACCATCTCAAAAATCACAATATCTATGATACTTTCCAGTCAGGGTTTAGGAAAAGACATAGCACTGAGACTGCTCTCATCTGGGTTTTAAATGACCTCCTAATTGCGAGAGATCAAAAGGCTTGTACTATCTTAGTCCTTCTTGATCTCTCTGCAGCATTTGATACTGTGGACCATGGTGTGCTGTTGGAGCGTCTGCGGCTTTTTTGTGGATTCTCTGGAACAGTTCTATATTGGTTTCAATCTTTCCTCACAGGCATGACACAGAGGGTTGTCACTGGAATTTATTCCTCTGATGCCACCTCTCTGTCCTATGGGGTGCCGCAAGGCTCCATCTTGGTGCCCATGTTGTTCGTAGTGTATATGCTGCCATTAGGAGACATCATTAGGTGATACAGTCTGGGTTTTCACTGCTATGAAGATGATACCCAGCTGTATTTGTCCTTTATTCCTGGACAGGATGATGCAGTCTCTTTGCATAACAGCTGTCTATCCGAAATCAGAGACTGGATGAGTACTAGCTGGCTGAGGTTAAACCCGGATAAGACTGAGGTGATGGTTGTGGACCCAGGTCATCTTGAGGTGGGTCGTAGGGCTGGGGTTCCATTGGGCCTTTGGCTTGATAGTGTCCAGCTCTTGACCTCAGACCAGGTACGTAATCTGGGCATTATTATCAATGATGGTCTGACCCTGAAATCTCAGGTGTCAGCCGTCGTCAAGTCCTCTTTCTACCATCTCAGGAATATCACCCGGGTGAAACACCTGGTTCCTCTGGCTGACCTTCCTACCTTGGTCCACGCTTTCATGACCACCTGCCTTGATTAATGCAATGCCCTGTACCTAGGTCTACCCGGAGTTGATATCCGACACCTGCAGCTAGTGCAGAATGCAGCGGCCAGGCTTTTGACTGGGACATCTAGAAATAGTCATATTACACCTGTGCTGCGCGGGCTGCACTGGCTACTGGTTCAGTGGCGGATCTCCTTCAGGGTCAGTTTACTGACCTATAAAGCCCTACATGAACAGGGACCACAGTATCTGCAAGATCTCCTTACTCCCTACTGCCCCTCTCATTCACTCCGATCCACCGGCGAGGGATTGCTAGAGGTTCTCAGGATTCATTTGAAGACATCTCTGGCACGTGCATTCTCCTATGCTGCCCCTGCCCTGTGGAATTCTCTACCTTGTCGGATACGAGGCTGCCTGACCATCGAGAGCTTTAAATTGGAGCTTAAGACCTATTTCTTTTTTAAAGCCTATGGAGAATAATTTTATCAATATTGTTTTAAATGTATCTTGTTTTAAATGTTGTTCTATTTGTACAGCGCTTTGGTCCTTTGAAAAGCGCTTAAAAAATAAAATTTACTTACTTACTTCCTTTACTTCTTTTAATAATCTTAGTGTTCTCCTTAATTTCCTTATATTACTGTTTACTTGTCTTATAACCTTTTTTCTGTTAGATCTTCTTACTCCTATCTGTGAACCATTAAGGCTCCCCCCCCCCCCACCATTACACCAACAATTGATGACCAAATTATGACTTACCTAGTGTGCGTTGAGAGCAGGAGATTCCCCTAATTCCTAGGTAATATTTAGGATACATCCCATATCAAAGAGATCCCAGTGAATGTAGTAGAAAAAGAAGAATAGATTTATTTTTGGTGCCGCCTCACTCCGTTGCACCGCAGGGTTGGATAAAACAAAGAAAAGCTTTCTCCACACTACAAAAGAAAAGCAACAAAGAGAATATATGTAAACACAGAGAACATTATTTTTACCCCACATCTTCATAATCCTCAAAATCCTGTGCCCCCCACAAATTGTCCCCTCCCTCCCCTCCCCTTCCTTTAATCTTATCTAGATTATATCTCTTATCTGTCCATCTCACAAAGATCTCCTTATTCTATATTTTTAGTAATCATCAAAATCATGTCTTTATTTCTATATCAGAACTTATTACTTTATAATATTGAACTTTTCCATTAGATATTATAACACAGTTAATACAGTTAACCGATTAAATCAGAGTTTAAGTGTATTTTTCCTTTTGCAAAGGTGCAAAGCTGTTCTTCAGAGCGAAGATTTGTTGTAAAGGGAGATTCAGGTCTGGGGTATACTTCTTAGGTGTATCAGGTATTTTCTGTTGTGTTGTGGTATTTGAGTTGAATCTATGTTTCCCATTGTTCTGGAAAAGAGCTTCTGCTTTTTTTGGATTCACAAAATATTGCACACCCCCCTACCAGAAGAAGTGCAATTTTACTGGTGGAAGTAGTGCATACCTGATGACTCTCTCTCTCTCTCTCTCTCTCTCTCTCACACAGTATGTTCAATATAGGGTGAAATATCCTTCTATCTGACATAGTTTCAAAGCTTATGTCTGGGAAGGCTTGAAATTTCAATCCCTTTGCATGCATACCCCTGTCCATCTGTTCTTTTCTTAAGACAAATCCCTTGTACTGAAAGTTGTGGGGTTAAATATATACAAAACGTGATAATCAGAGTTTGAGGATTTTCTTTGCTGCTGAACTTCTGTGTGCTCCATCCAGCTTGATAGCATGCTCCAGGTATTGGTGGCCTGCTGCCAATGTTGACAGTTCCTCAAAGTATGGTATAGGGTCTCCCCACCCCTCTGCCCCTTCTGGAATTCATCCAAGTTTTAAATTTCCCCTCCTGGAGCAATCTTCTTGCTCCTGTACTTTTTTGTCAGTATTGCAGGTTGTGCTGTATGGTAGAAAACTGTGCCCTGTAATGGGGTAATTGTATCTTCAATTTTACCCACCCGGGTCTCTACTTCCATGGTTCGAACTGTCAAAAGCTCTAGTTTCTGGTTAATTCCCAGTACCTCCTGAGTAAGCTGACCCAATGTTTTTTGTATAGCCTGTATGCCAGTGAGAACTTCTTTCTCAAAAGAAAAACAAGAGTTTTCTGAATGCGATTCGTCTGACCCCTCTGATTCTGAACTCGTAGAAAGAGGTAGAGAGTTCCTCTGTTGGGGTAACTCATTTTTTGAAAACTCTTGGCTCCCCCTTGACTTTTTAAAATTTTTTTTTTCATATATACTTTTATAGATTTTTTTCCCTTTTTCTCCCCCAACCCGGGACCCTGGCAGACATATATGTGCACGTGCATGGAGGTGCAAGTGTACGCTGGGTACCAGATCAACCCCTTCTGCCCCGCCCCTGGCTATTGCCGCTGTTTCCTCACACCTACGTTTCCCACTAGACCTCCACCTGGAAGGAGTGGAACTACGGAGGATGCAGGCATCCACCCTGGGAGGGAATAGCTGCCTTGCGGCTGCTCAATTTTACTCCTTCCCTCCCTCCGCTGAGGTTGTTCCTGAACCTGGGTCACCAGCATAGCGTGAGGTGAGGCATCCAGCTCCTCAGCCTTCAGAGCCACTGGGCTGGCCTGCTCTCCCTTGATTTTAAATTAGTTTTTGTTGTGTTGCCTTTTACTTCTGGCTGGGGGGGCCACATTGGAAACAAATCGCATTGTAGGTTGAAGATTCTCATGTATACTTTGCATGGGCCTACCGTCTGTGTTATTTACAGTCTTAGGTTCTCTCCTCATGTTTTTTCCTGTTGCATCCTGTATTTCACTGGGGAAAATAGTAATTATTTGATTAGCTGAATCAGAATTCTGATCTTGGATTTTTTTTATGAATGCTCCCCGGGTCCCCCTTATCAACGTTTAGCTCCACTGAGCTTTGTGGAGCAACAGTTAACCTGATTTCTGCCTTTGAGAGCTGTGCTTTATTTGGATATTTATGTATCACATTCTCCTCTTGTAGTAAATATTATAGTTTCCACATCAGAATATCTTACTCATCCTGCATTCTCTGTCTATAGATGTCCTGGTTCCTCAGTGAGATTTTCTTCCTTGGTCGCAATTATTTTTTCACTGGCATCTTCAGACAGCTTAAACAAAACTATTTCCTCTGTGATCTCCTTGTCTGTAACTTTTGTCTGCATTGTCAGTAACACACTGCATTCCGTCGGCTCCTCCCTCTGTGCTTCTGGGAATGCATCTGCTTTTTTTAAGCTCTGCTTGTCTTCCTAGTTCCAAGAATCATTCTTCAGTGGCTCTATTCTTTCTTTTACTTTCTGTGGAACTTGTGCCATTGCCTGTGGAGTGAGTGGAATTGGTGAAATTGCGGCAGGGAGAGTGGTGAGAAATATTTCTGTAGTCAGCACATCTTTCATCTTGCCTCCGCACTCCACTGCTCCCATTACTCCTATTGCTCCGGTGCCAATTTCCTGTGTGACTTGTGCTGATGCTGCAACCCAGGGAGCCAAGGGCACAATTTCCCTGTGCTGCATCATGTAGGTGTTGATATCTTTTTCTTTTTTGCCTTTGCTTGCTGTCTGCTCATTACCAAGTCCCACCTCCGAGTTCTTCTCTGAATATCCCATTTTGTTTCCTGTCTGACAAGTGGAGCCAAGAAATGTTTATTGTCATTGTGTAAGAGCGTGGCTAAAGTTCTGTGTTTCAGTTTTTGAATTTACTCATTTAGTCATATACTGTTTAATTATACAATGGCAATAAAAAATCCTGTTCTCTAATTGGTCAGTGTGTGCCTCGGACAGTGATGATATTAAGCTATAACATCACTGTATTAAATCCAGGCACACACATATGACCCTATAACAGGAATCATGCTACCACTCCTAAAGTTACCGGTGCTCTGAATGCTCAGTAAAGCCGTGACAGCTTCAGCCCCCAAATTTCTTTTCTGTGTCTGGCACACACCAAGTACCACAGTTCAGCCCCAGAGTTCAGTCCATAAAGAAATAGATTTTGCAGCATTTTGTTCCCGAACCGAGTGGCTTGAGTGAATCACGCTAAGCATAACGTACGATCACGTGTGTCACTGAAGCCGCTCATTTTCGGCACAAAATGCTGGCAAAAAATAACTGTTCCTTGCGTTGTTAAACAGTGAAGCCGTCACAGCTTCACACATTCCCGCGCTGCCCTTTGCTCTTCATCGCGAACGCAAAATAAGGGAAAGTGATTAACACACCGCTGACTGACTTTCTGTACCATGCTCCACTTGCAGACGACAGTTTCCTTCTCTCCACACGCAGCAACCACGTTCACAACATCCCCAATATTTGCAGACGACAGTTTCCTTCTCTCCACAGAAAAAAACGTAACCAAAAAAAAGCCATAAAGCCAATCCTTCAAGAACACCTCAGTGAGAAGCTCTACATCACTGGCAAAGCAGCATCACTCAAGCAACAGCGCCACCTAGTGTTGCAAAAAAATAGGGATTTTTTTTTTAAATGTATACCTACCCACATAAAAAATCAAATAAAAATAAATAAAAATTACACTTTTTCCTTTCTTCTTTTTGTTACCACAAGCCATTGTATAATAGTAATAAAGGCCTCAGGATGTGTGTTATTGTGCAATAACGTCCTCCTGGGGCGGAGGGCACTCGGCTTCGCCTCGTGCTTCGACCCACCCCAGGAGTGACGTTATTACACACTAACACACACCCTGTCGTGCCTTATTGCTTAATTAGACCACCATTCAAACAACATAGTTTGTACTCCTCTAGATTAGATGTGTCTTCTCATGATGGGGGAGCTGCTCCTACACACACAACTCCTCAAGTGGCCATCTTTGATCCTCCAAAAATGGGACTGCCAGTGATGACTACATTAATAACCTGAAGAGCATCAGAGGAACCAGAAGCTGTTAGTCAATTACCTGAACTTGGGGAGCCATTTGAGGCAGCTGGTGTTGGTCCCTGCCCAGTAACAGGAGGGGGTAGGGAGAATGAGTTGGAGAACTGTTCTCAGAAAAGAGCTCTTTATGCCCCCATCTGCTTCTCACTCTGCTTCTCCATCTCATTTTTCACTTCTAAGCTCAGGGAATTAGGCTGCTGGGTACCACCCTGTTCCTTTTGAAAGCCTTGCTGGCCATTATTATAGTGTCCATGTCCCCTGTTATCACCTCTGTAACTTGTACTTCAGCAAGGGAAACTCCAAGGTGAGATACTACCTGGGAGAGGAGCAGCTGGTATGCACCAACCAGGAGCAAGACCTAGGAGTCATTATATCAGATGACTTAAAGTTGGGAAAGCAGTGTGAAAAGGTGGCATTAAAGGCCAGTGGTATGCTGGGCTGCATAGGGAGGGGAATCATGAGTCACAGAAGGGAGGTGGTGCTGCCACTTTACAGGGTGTTGGTGCACCGGTGCACCCCCACCTGGAGTACTCTGTACAGTTCTGGAGGCTGCACTTTAGGAAAGGCATTGACAGGATTGAGACAATGCAGAGGTAAGCCATAAAAATAATTCAGGGCCTGCATCAAATGTCATATGAGGATAGGTGAGGGAGCTCAACATGTACTCCATGGAGCAGAGGAAGGAGAGTGGGGACATGATTGAGACATTCAAGTATACCAAGGGTATAAATAAGGTAGGGGTACAGGAGCTCCTTCAGGAGAAGAAAAGCTTCAGAACTAGAGGGCACGATATGAGGCTCAAGGGTAGGTGATTCAGGAGCAATGTTAGGAAGTTCTTCTACACTGAGAGGGTGGTCGACCCATGGAATTGCATGGCCTGGGAAGTGGTGGAGGCCAAAATAGTAAACAGGTTCAAAAACACCTGGGACAGGCACAAAGTTATCATTTCACAGAAAGGATAGAAGGGGGGAGTAGTTACCCATATCAGGTAGACTAGATGGATCTTGCAATGCCCTTCTGCCATCAATTTCTGTGTTTTTATGTTTCTACCATTCCTTCCCCTTTTGAATCCACTACTAGTATGTTACAGTCCAGAATGAAAATTCTGGTCTTAGTAGCCCTGCTAAAGCATCTCAGAGTCTGTCAAGGATCTTGGTTAATCCATAGACAGATCTTGGGTAGGATTGTTGTTTTGTTTCTTTCCTTGCCTTGTCTTTTTTTTGTGTGTGTGTGATTCTTGGGGGCTGTGAGTTTGCTACCTGCCATGGTCAAAGTATTGAAGAGGTGACTTCTGGTACTTCAACTTGGATGGTTTCTTTTCCTTTTCCTTTTGTGGGTTGTCCCCACAGGTTGGACATCCTTCCACAGTACCTCTACTTGGCCCATAGTACTAGCCACTCTGTTACCTTAGTTTCCTTTTTACTGGTTAGAAGTGATCTGATGTTTTCTGATTGGGCACTATACTATAACTCTTTAAGTCCTTCACCTCTGTTTGGATCCTCATCCGCCCCAAAAATAAACATCCTTTATTTCATGGAAGAAGTCCCTGGGATTCTGATCTGGTTTGCACTTCATTTGGTATGCTGCCTCCCTGGCTTCAAGTGTATTGTGGTATTTGAACATTTTATTTGCTAAACTTTTTTGTTAGGTGTTTATATACCTTCTTTACTGAGCATGTCACATACCTAGGCAGGTCAGTAAAATGGGTTAAATATTTGAGGCCAAGTGCACACCCAATCTAGTCTACTTGACCATCCTCATTTTTAACCTCCAATGTGTTAAAGCCCTTTTGCAGAATTCATATCTACTGTTCAGTGGTGTGGCTAGATTTATCAGGATCATGTTTTCTTCCAACCACATTTAAGAAGGTTTTCATTATGCTAAGCCACTCCTTCTTCTGGATCTTTCTGTTATTTCTAGGTCTAGTAGAACATTCCTCCTCAGATCTAAATTCTTCTCCAGCTGAGGATGAATCATGAGAGGATTTAGATTTTTCTCTCTTTTCTTTGCTTTTTTCTGGATCCTCTTTTTTTCCTAATTTGTTCTCCCTCAATACTACTCTTTCCAGAGGATGGCATGTGATCTACTATACTACTGCAAAAACAGAGGTGTCCTTGGGTATGCTCAAAGGTCTATCTCAAGATGTTAGTACCGGTACTTATAAAGGCTCAACAGTTTCACAAATGCATCCAGATGAATCAGCCATACTCCAACCAATATTTTTTAAATCTTCTAATTCTTTATTCAGTATTTAACTTCTGGCTGTGACCATCAAAAAACAATGCCCAACATTTCACCCTTATTAAAAGACTTCATCAGGGAGAGTATGGTCCTCTTTAAATGTCCTTGTCCTGGTGAATAAACTGTTTTCTTTTCATCAGCATGTCCTGCTCAGACAGTGTGGTATTACTAATTAGTGACATCACACTGATCGAGCAGGACATGTTGATTCCATTTCAAATATTAGTGCAGGCATGAAGCCACAAGTAAAGGAAGAACTTTGTCATTACTTTCTGTAAGGAAATATTAAATCCCAAACTTTTTTGTAAAGAAAACCATTTTTCACCAGGATATGGATATTTAAAGAGGCCAATTTCTCTCCCCAATGAAGCCCTCTAATAAGGATGAAATGTTGGGCATCATATTTTGAACATGGTCACAGCCTGAATTTAAATATTGTATAAAGAATTAGAAGATTTGAAAAACATTAGGTGATCTACTAGTCCTTGGACCTTTTTATCTTGCTTCTCTTCCTGGTACTGTATCTTTCAACAAGCTTTTCTAGTATGTCCAGTAACCTGTCCCCTAATGTACCATCTCCAAGTTTCTACTTCTCTTTCGTACTTCACTGCCCCTCTGGTTCAGGGGGAACAATATGAGGAAGTATAGTTGATTGGAATATTTGAGGGGCATGTGAATGTATTGGTTTTAGAGAGGAGAAACTCACTGGACTGCAAATATATCATGTGGTTCTTCCATAACTCTCACATTTTCTGACAAGTATTACTCTTTGGGGGTGACTGTACTTCCCCACAAGTTGGGTATGTTTTCCCAGCCAGTGGTGATGCACATTTTCCTTTGTTCCTCATCATACTTATCCTTCAGCTTTTTATAGGCCTTTTGGGATTCCTGCAAATTACCCCTAGTTTCCTGAAGTCTCTGTTCAAAATGGGAACAGATTCTTTTTATCTCTTTTGTATTTTCTTTTTGGCTTTGGTACCTAGGTTCTAGGTTCTGTTGTATTCTAGTTGCTGACTCATCCTCTAACCTAGTTTGGATTTTGCTTATAGTACTTGGTCAATAATGGTAGCTTTTTCCATTATCAACTTTTTCTCCTGGTCATGGACTTCACCTAATTGACTTCCCATCATGTTTTTTTTTTCTGTAAACAAATTTTTCACCTGTTCCTCAGTCTTATCCAGAAAAGCTATTACACTAGTTTACCCTTTCAGGGTATTTTTACCTGTGATCACAGTTTATATATCTGTGCTAAACTATTGAAGGACAGGGTGGTACTTCCTGTGACAACACAATAGAGTGAAGATTTAGTACAACACACACCATCAAGCATAGAAGCCTTTCAAGGCAATTAGCATCTTTCATACAACACTAAAAATGTAATTTTTCCCTAGCTCATGAAAGGATAGCTTTTTCTCACCACATGTGGTGTCCTCAACCAGTGATACCTTTTCTCTTTTTCAACTATTTAAAGAGAAAAAAGAAAAGCACTATTATTTTTTTTTCACAGCAAATCAGGCATTCTAGACCTTGCAGCTTCAGCACATATTTTAATCAAGTTCAAGGTGTATGCATCAGTCATATGAGAAACATAATTGTACCATAGCATTCAAAATGGTCAAAACAGCAAAAATTAAGATTTTTGAAAAATTTTTGAAATTTCAAAATTAGTACCAATTAAATATTTATTTTATTCATATCAATCTGTGATGAATCCTCCATCCCCAATTATGTCAAAACTCTGGACTGGAAACTTCAAACAAAATATTTCCTTTTTTACTAGGTCAGCTGGCAAAGGCACCTAGCCTCACCTGAACTCTTTTCTTCTAGGTTTGCTTTGTAAGTACAGAATAAGGAACAACATTATCAGAGCAAGGAACAAAGATTAAGGCTTCTTTTTGCTAGGCAGATTTACTGTGTGTTACTATTTTCTTTTGTGCTCACAAGATTTGATACTGTATTTTGCTTACATTTTACTGCTGTAATCTTCTCTGATTCAAATTGCTGTTGCAGGGTATAATTTCTGCTACATTATTACAGGGTGTGCCTACAGGTTTGTTACTGTTTTGTACTTACAGATTACTTCTGTAATCTTCTCTGATTCAAATTGTTTTTTGCAAGATATTTCTTCTGTTACTGCTATATTTTTCTCTGTAGCAAAATGTTTTTTGTAGGGTTTATCTTCTGTAAAATTGTTACAGGTGGTCCTTACAGGGTTTACAGTTTTATCTATCAGTAGGCTAAGCTTTCAGGGCTACTGCATTTGTTGTTGGTTGATTGTTTCTGCTCTTACCTCCTTGTTTCTTTTGTCTGTGGTTCTTCCTTTTCAGTAGGTGAAGGGCCCAGCCACCCACCCCGTCCCCATCCACCCCATGCTACACTCCTTTTATATAGTAGCACTGTCATGACATTTTCTGCAGCAAAGCAGGAAGGGGAGGATCAGAGGGGTATCCACACAGTGACCTCACTTACAGGGGCACAAGTAATTTAACTTGTTAAAACAAGTTACACAAAACCAAAAAACAAAACAAACAAAAAAATCAAACTTGTGCTTTCATTTTCCTCCTTCTAATTACTCGGACCAGGTTATAAACTTGGCAACTCAACTGGAATTGATATTATTAACTGCTGGCACTGTGGGACACTTTTCAAAATGGCAGTTATGCAAGATTTAGGGATGATGTCCTACATGCTGGACCATTGGAGACCTAAGGGCTCAGCTCCAGGCAGCATGGGCAGAGATTGCACATCTCAAATCATATATTCAGGAGGAAATATATTATAAGATCCACCTTCCATTTCCCCAACATCCAACTGAAGCACCTCTACCACAGAGGGTAGTTGGTCCAGGAGGTTGGCAGGTGGTTGGGGGGTAAATCAGCTGCCTCATCACTCAGTGCTCTCCAACGTTTCACCTCCACAGACCATATAAAAACTATAAACAGGTATCTGCCTCTATCTCCAAAATCAAGCAAAGGGTTAGAGGACACTGCAGAGCAGGACACTGCTGCACAGGAGCTAGTGCTACAAAACTCACCCAAAACAGGGACCAAAACAAAAAGAAAAGCAAAAAGGAAATCCAAGACACTTCTGATCATAGGAGACTCTATGATTCGGGGAGTTGATACCTATCTGCAGCCAGGGTTAATGGTCAGATGTCTCCCAGGTACATCAGCATGGAGAGACACTGACCGCATTGCTAAAATCATGCAGAAAGCAGGAGAAAACATTGATGTCCTGGTACACATAGGGATTAATGATCTTGCCAGCTGGTCAGTTGTGGGGACCAAGGAACACCTGACCAGGCTGGGAGACAAACTGTCATCCATTTCATCTGTCATCTACTTCTCTGAGATCCTGCCAGTCTGGGAGAGAGGGGCAGATGGATGGATGGAAGGTCAGAGAAGGGGAGACAGGAGAGCTAAACATGTGGTTTAAGGGCTGGTGCCAGCAAAAAAAGGACACACATTTGTAGGTAACTGGCAACAGTTTTGGGAGTGAAAGTTCTTTAAATTTGATGGACTGCATCTGACTAAGGAGGGAGTCAGTGCATTGGGGCAGAAGCTGATGTCTTTGCAGAATATTTAAACTAGCCAATAGAGAGAGGGATGCAGCACCGGGTACATCGAACGGGAAGAACACCTCTCCCCCCTCAGCTAGTGACCAAACAGGAGTTCAGCATGTTTGTAGTTCATTTTGCATCACCAGGTAAGGAAAAAGGCCTGGCTTCCAATACAATGCATAGGGGAAATGCCAGACCTCACCCAACAACTAACGCTCCAAAATCTGGCCAATGGAAAATCATGTACACAAATGCCCGCAGTCTGGGAAACAAGATCCCAGACCTGCAGACAACAATGAGAGAGGCTAAACTGGACATAGTAGCCATTAGCAAGACATGGTTCACCAGTAACCACACTTGGGAGACTTCAGTACCCAGCTATGTACTGTTCAGAAGAGACCGAGGTGCAAAAAGGGGGGGAGGAGTAGTCCTTTATGTCAATGAAAATATAAAAGCTACAGAAATTCAGAATACACATTAGTAGCCAGAAGAACTGTGGTTCACCTGGAAACAGAAAATGGGACAGCCATATGAACTGGAGTCATCTACAGGCCTCCAGACCAGGGGGAGGACATAGACACATTAATGTTAGAAGATATACAAAACATGACAGCTAAAGGGGGAGGATGTGATGAGAGACTTCAACATGACAGATACAGATTGGTCAATACCAGCAGGAACATCCACCAGAATTAGACACATAGTGGATACCCTGCAGGGGGAGGGCCTCAAACAACTGGTACAACAACCCACAAGATAAAGGGCTATCCTAGATCTAGTACTGACTAACGGGGAAAGGATCACAGATCTCCAGGTAGAAGGTCACCTGGGGACCAGTGACCATCACATGGTATGGTTCAATTTGGACACTAGAACTAAATCATTCCATTCCAAGGCAAAAATATGGGACTTCAGAGGAGCTGACTTTGATAAGATGGTCAACAGAGTTAAGCTAGCCCTGGCAAGAAGAAATACAGGTGAGGGGGTACAGGCAAAGTGGGCAAGCATTAAGGATGCAATACTTGAAGCAACATCCCACTGTGTTAGGGAGAAAAGCAAAAGCAAAAGAAGGAGGAAACCACTTCAGTTCTCAAGAACAGAAGCAGAAAAGGTCAGAGCCAAAAGGTTGGCCTTCAGGAAATATAAGGGAATGCAGCAGGATGAAGATATGGAGCCATACCAAACTTCCCTAAGGGAAGCAGGGAAGGCAGTAAGGCAGACAAAGGCCCAAACTGAGGAAACACTAGCACAGACACTAAACAAAGGTGACAAGACTTTCTATAGATACATTAGTGAAAGGAGAAAGTCCAGAGGGGGTACTGCTAAGATTAAAGGTAATAAGGGGGAGTGTATGGAAGAGGACCATGGAAAAGCATCTATCCTAAATAGATACTTCTGCACAGTATTTAATGAGGAGAGGGTAGGGCAGGGTCCACAGCCCAGCACCATGGTCACAGGGGAGAGGGAGGTGTGCACAAGTCACTTCACAAAAGAAAGGGTCCTACAAGAGCTCGCTAAGCTCAGGGTGGACAAGGCAGTGGGACCGGATGGCATACATCCCAGGGTACTAAAAGAGCTAAGGTGAAACTAGCAGAGCCATTATCAGAACTGCTGAGTGAGTCTCTGAGCACAGGAGAGGTTCCAGAAGACTGCAGAAGGGCTCATGTGATCCTGCTCTGCAAGAGTGGTAACATGGAGTAGGCAGGGAACTACAGACCAGTCAGTCTTACCTCAGTAGTGGGCAAGATTATGGAGGCACTCCTTAAGAAACGGATAGTGCAACACCTGGAATCAATAGGAGCATAACATCCAAGACACCATGGGTTTACAACAGGAAGGTGCTGTCAAACTAATCTCATAGATTTCTTTGACTGGGTAACCAGAGTGGTGGACCAAGGGGGTGAAGTTGATGACTTCAGCAAAGTTTTCAATATTGTTCCACATAGAAGATTAATTAATAAGCTGGGTAGGCTTGGGGTGGGTCCGAAGCTGGTCAAGTGGGTGGCAAACTGGTTGGGAGGCAGAAAACAGAGAGTGGTGGTAAACGGTATACAGTCAGAAGAGATGCAAGTCACATATGGGGTACCTCAAGGATCAGTCCTGGGGCCAGTTCTCTTCAATATCTTCATCAGTGACATTGCAGATGGACTGGAGGGTAAGGTTTGTCTGTTTGCAGATGACACCAAGATCTGTAACAGAGTAAATGATCCAGATGGGGTGGGCAGAATGAGAAGAGATGTGGATAAACTGGCAAAATGGTCAGAAGAGTGGCAACTGGGGTTTAACGCAAAGAAGTGCAAGATCATGCACATAGAAAGTGAAACCCTGAAGCCACTATCAGTTAGGAGGAGTTGCTGGCAATCACAAGGGAAAAGAGACTTGGGCATTGTCATCACAGATGACCTAAATCATCAAGCAGATCACTAAAGCAATAGGTAAGGCTAGGGTGATGTTGGGGTGCATTAGTAGGGATATCACAAGTCGTAAGAGGGAGGTAATAATCCCTCTTTACAAGACACTGGTTAGGCCCTATCTGGAATACTGCATGCAGTACTGGAGACCGCACCTGCACCAGGACATTAACAAAATGGAGGCAGTCCAGAGATGGGCAACCAAAATGGTGCAGGGACTGCATCAGAAAACATATGAAGACAGATTAACGGAGCTCAGTATGTATACCCTAGAGCAAAGGAGGGAGAGAAGTGCTATGATAGAAACATTCAAACATCTTAAGGGCATTAACAAGGTGAAAAGGTCTAACATGTTTCAGTATAAGAAAAATAGCAGGACAAGAGGACACAGCATGAGATTAGAGGGAGGCTAATTAAGGGGTAATGTGAGGAAGTTCTTTTTCACAGAAAGGGTGATGGATGCATGTAACGGCCTACCTCAGGAAGCGGTGGATATTAATACAGTGCAGGGCTTCAAACAGGCATGGAATAGACATAAGACAGCAATACAGATGAGTATGAATAGATAGGCCATTGACAGAGTAAAGGCCTATGGCACATTCATAAGGTAGAAAAAATGAGCAGACTGGATGGGCCTTGCGGTCCTTATCTGCCGTCAACTTTTGTATTTTTATGTATTACCCCTCTCTCACATATCACTGTACTCTTTGCTCTACCCACTTCCTTTCTTCTCTCTCAGGCCACTGCTAGCTCCACACCACCACCCTCATCTCCAAATGCTGGTTTGGGATTCCCCCTATGTTAAAATAAAAACAAACAAACGAACACTAAAAAAACTCTCCTCTTTCCTCTCCCCCTTGCCCCCTCTTCCCCTCCTCTTACCAGCTTCGCTCCAGAGACCCTCGCATTTTCTCTTTTCCCCATCCTTACTCTAACTCAGGGCAGGCTGCTTTCTCCTACAGTCTCCCCCCCATCTGAAACTCACTCCCCAGCTCCCTTCACCTATCTCCCTCATTACTCAATATAAAACATATGTTTTCTCAGTCCCTTCCTACTTCGTGTTCCTGTCCTCCCTCATCCTGAATTCTGTTGCCTTGCACTCTCTCTCCCCTTCTTTCCTTCTCATTCTTCTCACTTATTTCCTCACTTCCTTAAGACTCTTCACCTGCTATTTCCAACCATCTTCTCTTCACCACTGATCTTCCCTCCTCCCCATCTTACGTTCCTGTGTTTTGCTGTTTCTCTCTAAGCCTCCCTATCCATTTCCCGACCCATATCTGCCATCTTATTCTGCTAGTTTATAGTCTCCTCCTTTTACATGCAATATGCCATAGTTCCTGGTTATCACTCACTTGTCCTGCACAGCTACCACATCGTTGTTACCCCCCTCCTGCTATTTTATTTAATTTTTGTCTTGTTACCTGCAAAGCTGATATACTGACACTGTTGTCACTTACACTGATTGCAATTTATCACCTTATTGTTCAGGTATTTTATTTATTTATTTATTTTAGTCTTTGGTGAACGGGTAAGGTCCACTGGGCACAAGTGCCTGTTTTCAGGGGCAACCTGGGAGCACTGGGTGGTTAAGTGACTTGCTCAGAGTCACACAGTATACAATTGGAGGTTGTGAGAATCAAACTCAGGTCTGGGCTGCTGGATGTACCAAGCTTGTTCACACCTCATTCCTCTAACCTCTACACTATACTGCCAGCTGGTATCATTTTATACTGTGGTTACTTATCACTTTTACCTGTACTCCCCCTTTTCCTCCTCCCCATGAGTCACACCTGGAAATAAGCCTCAACTCAGTGTGCCTGTCACAGACACCAGACTTAAAATAAATAAATAAATAGACAAATAAATACATAAATAAATATGTCTCATACATATATATATATATTTTTTTTTTTCAGTCAATGTTTAAGAAGGTTCTTTGATATGTATGACATTACGCATTTGTTACCCAGAACAAATTAAAACAAGTTATTTTGACACAAATATATTTATTAACAAAGATACACACTACAAAAGATCTAAGAATGTATTATGGTTTATGCAAGCAATAACACACGATCAGGTGTGGGTTATCTCCTGATAAGAGCATGCCCAGTTACGTTGTTAGGCACGAGGCGCCTGCACCAAGTGCCTTATGCCCATGGCGTGCTCTTATCAGAGATAACCCACACTCAGAGTGTTATTGTGTTAAATGGGCTCCCCCAAGTATTTTTTTTTACCCATTAAAAATTAAAAAAAGTGAAACACATATATATATATATAAAGGTTTGCAATACTTGAAATAATAAAAAATAGTCCCTCTTATTAAGTTAATTTGAAATGTAGTTTATTGGCAGTGGGGGGTCATTATGTGGTCTTGAGACTATCTGTGTGTCTGTGTTATTTTTAGTCATTTAGATGTGCTTTGTTACATTATGCTTCTTGTGTTTTTCTTTTCCTTTAATGTTTAATTGGGGGACAGGGGTTATTTCGTGGACACCTCGTTTGCACTTTCAGTAAGAGGTGAATTTGCTTCAATATTGCTGTGTCTCAGTCTGACCCCCTCTGAATGAGAAAGTGGTAGAAATAGACTGTGTGCTGTATTTTGTTTTTATGGAGGTTTTCTTATTTTTAAAGTTAGGTAGTGAAGTGAGTAAGAGAATCTGAAGCGAGCGAGTCACTTACCGGCCACCGTACAGAAGCGTTACTTTATTCACGGTTCTGAAATCGGGATGGTATTGCACTAAGGTGCGGAGAATAAAATTGTTTTACAGAAGAGAGATGGCAGACTACTGCCATGAAGGAGTGCAGATGCAGTGATGGAGTTGTGACAGTTTAGGACAGTAAAGAGAGTTTGTGCGAGAATTTTGGGAATAAGACGCGAGGGACATGAGGGAGTTCACATGGGAGAAGAGGACAACGGCCACTGTTTAGTAGAAAAGAGATTTATAGTAGGTTAATTTTTGTTACTTTACTGTGCAACATGAAGGAGGGACACTCTGCATATGGTTATTTGTGCATTTTTAATAGTGCTTTTACTTCAGCTATATGGTTGCTCTGCAGCTGAAGGACCAGAGACGATCTGTGTGCAAGGTGTTAAGAGAATGTTTTCCCACTGTGAGCTGTGTCAGCATATGTTTTTGTTTAGGGTTGGCACAGTTCACTGATTTGTTGCTGTAGTGGGGCTCGGGAGTGGAGGGTAGTGCTGGTTGGCTACAGTATCTTCTGATAAGGACACGGCTCAGAAGATGTTGCAGCCAATCAGGTTACAGGATTTCTTGAGCCCACTTCATAAACATATATATATATATTGCATATAGACCACCTGTTGTTACAGGAAGAGTCATTAGGTTCAGTTTTCAAACAAAACATTTTTTTAAAAGTAATACCATGGTTACTGTATCTCTTAACAGACCTGATTTAACATGTTAAACTACAGTGTATGTCTATTAGATTGCATTGAAAATCAGATATGACCCCCCACCCCCAATTATGCTGATCCCAGAACATGCCTTTTAGCAAAAGTATTGTCACAAATTGTGAACCCAGGTCACCAGAATACCGTTCCAGTTCTCTCACCACTGAACTACAGTTTGACACAGTTGTCCCTGGGGCTCCTGAACCACTTACTTTCTCTATTATTACATATCCTGTTACTAGGAACAATCAGATGACAAGTAGATGCTTTTTGTGCAGTACTAGCCACTGCTTAGCAATTAAATCACAAATTGTAGTGAGAAAGAAATAGTGTGACCTACTGGGAACTGAACCCAGGTTTAGCAATTAAATCACAAATTTGTAATGAGAAAGAAATAGTGTGACCTACTGGGAACTGAATGCAGGTTTAGCAATTAAACTACAAATTAAACTGAGAAAGAAATAATGTGACCTACTGAGAACTGAACCTAGGTTTAGCAATTAAACCACAAATTGTAGTGAGAAAGAAACAGTGTGACCTACTGGGAATCGAACCCAGGTTTATCAGTTAAACCACAAATTGAAGTGAGAAAGAAATAGTGTGACCTACTGAGCAGGGGTGTCGCCAGCATTGTACAGCTGGGGGGGCTAATGCCCCATAGTCAGAATCTTAACCAAGCTAGTGGGGTCTGGGGGCATGCTGTCCTGGAAAAGTTTGAGATTTTTAGCATAAAATGGTGGCCTTTCCTGCGTTTTTATTGGTATTTTACAGCTATCAGGAGTTACTCTAGCCAACAAAGCTGACATTAAAATAAAATATTTGTTTCTGAAAGCTTCACACACAAACATCCCAGAACTGCCCCACGTTAAGAGGGACATGTTACATTTCACCTCTCAGAACTGCTCCTTTCCATATCCATAACATACGGAAAAGTTCTGCCCATACAGAGAAGGTGCTGCAAAGTTAAAGTAGAAATTCAGAATACTCTGATGCTGATTTGCTGAGCAATTATATTATACTTTGTACAAAATAAAAAAGGCACCCCACCCAGGATTGCATCAAATTACCCCCAAATGACCCCCCACCTTTAAACCAAGCTTGTAGAACCAACATTTCCACTATTAAAGGAAGCTCCAACTCATCTTGCACCAGAGACAGCAGACTGAGATGCATCTGAGTCATAGCCCCTCCTTCTCTCACAAGAATAAACAAGCATTTGTCAATGCCGAATGTTTGCTTGCTGGCATTGGCATTGGTAGTATAGAAGTTACAGAGTTGCATAATAGGAATGGCAGTGAAGTATTGAACTGAAGCCAACCCCACCACCACCCTGCAGAGAGTGACAGGCATTGTGGTGTGCCTTTGGGTCGTCAGTCATAACAGCCAATCCATTTCATCACACCCTACCCTGCAGACACTGACAAGTGTCACAGTGTGCCTTGGGGTCTTTGGCCCTTATGCGTACCCCATTCCATCAGGAAATACAGTGAGATGGGTGCGGTATAGGAGAATGGGGTGAACTTTGGGGCCGAAGAGTCCAAGGCATACCTCGATGCCTCTCACTGGCTGCAGGGTGTGGAATGGTATGAGCATGACAGGCAAGAATCCCAAGTCACACGTTGATGCCTGTCATTCTCTACAGGTGGCAATATGGTTGGAAACCCTTAACACTCAGGCATCGTTGGTATTTTCACTCCAAATTTTCAGCATGTTTTTTTTTGTGACCTCCACCTCATGAACAGTAGCAATATCAGTTTTTGGCAAGCTGCTTATGCACAGCAACTCGGCATTTAGCACCACAGGTGCAAAAACACATTCTGAACAGGATGTGAAAAATGACAGCTGTGCTGTTCATGGGGAGGTGTAAAAATGGCAATGTTGCAAATCTGCAGTAAAAATATTAAAAAAACTGTAGAAGTCACGAGCGTGCATAGAAACTGTGCAACGCACACCAGTATGTAATTAGTTTGGGGATTTTTACAGCAGATTGTCAACACAGGCATTTTGGGACCTCCGATCATGAACAGTGTCACTGTGATTTTCTTTATCTGTCCCAAACAATGATTTCCCACAGTGACCACGCATCTCTGTGCTGAAAGTGTGAAAATACATTTCGGCCATGTTGTGAAAAATGACAGCTGTACTGTTCATAAGGAAGTGTGGAAAAATGCCACTGGTGAAAATCTGGACTGAAAATATTACAAAGTCATGAACTTATGAGGCGCATGGAAACTGCGCAATGCTCACTTGTAACACAGTCATTTTATGGACTTTTGTCACCAAATTTTCAACACAGCCATTTAAGACCTCTGCTCATGAACAGTGTAACTGTGATTTTCTTACTCTGTCCCAAACATTGCTTTACTTTTAGCTGCTACATTATGCTTCGTATCTTGAAACACATTTTGGGCGACATGTGAAAAACAGCAGCTGTACTGTTCATAAGGAAGTGTAATAAAATGGCAATGTTGAAAATCTGGAGTGAAAATATTGAAAATTCGCAAACTTACGAGCGTGCGTAGGAACTGAGCAATGCATGCTCGTAAAACAGTCATTTTTAGGAATTTTTTCACCAAATTTTCAACATAGCCATTTTAAGACCTCTGCTCATGAACAGTGTCACTGTAATTTTCTTAATATGTCCCATACATTGATTTCACACACCGACTGCGCCATTGTGCTCTACATGGGTGGAAACACGTTTTGGGCAAGATGTGAAAAATGACAGCTGTACTGCTCATAAGAAAGTGTAATAAAATGGCAATGTTGAAAATATGGAGTGAAAATATTGAAAATTCGCAAACTTACGAGCATGCGTAGAAACTTAACGCGCTCGTAAAACAGTCATTTTTAGGAATTTTTTCACCGAATTTTCAACATAGCCATTTTAAGACCTCTGCTCATGAACAGTGTCACTGTGATTTTCTTAATGTGTTCCATACATTGATTTCACACACCAACTGTGCCATTGTGCGCTACATGGGTGGAAACACGTTTTGGGCAAGATGTGAAACATGATAGCTGTACTGCTCATAAGGAGGTATGGTAAAATGGCAATGTTGAAAATCTGGAGTGAAAATATTGAAAATTCACAAACTTATGAGCGTGCATAGGAACTGCTCAATGTACGCTCGTTAAACAGTCATTTTAGAATTGTTCCCCAAATTTTCAACATAGGCTTTTGAGAGCCCACCTTATGAACAGTGGCAGTGTCATTTCATTACTCAGTCCTGAGGTGATTTCACGCAATGACTGCGAAATCACCTTTCGAACCGATTAACACCATGACAGTGAGAGCATTCATGAAGGAGGTTCCAAAAACCCCATGTTGAAAATTTGCTGCAAAAATTCCAAAAAATGCCTGAGATATGCAGCAAAGTTGAAAAAAACCCTATCTATCCCATTATACAGCTTACCGGCATTTTCTCAGTTCGCGGTCGGCTTTGAAGAGTGCAGACGTGTTCCCGGTCCACCGAAGATCGTCGTGCCGGAGTCCGGAGGTAAGTATGGGGTGAGGGTGTGTGTGGGGAGGCAGGGTGCGCAGTGGGTGGGCGCAGGCAGGGGCAGAGACAGCAAGGGACCATTTTTGTGTTTCAGGGTTTTTTTGTTTTTTTTTAAAAAGAATGATGAATCGGGACATTTGCCACTGTGGTGGGCTCCCAGCGTGCTGGGATAACTGTTTGGGGGCGTGGAGCCAGCGAGTTAGGCACCTGTCAGTGATAGCATCTGTTGCCACGCTGGGGTGGGCTCCCAGCGTGGCACCCTGTACTCTCGAGAGGGACCAGTGGAGCCGATGGGGATTGGGCACCCCGTCGGCTATCGATGTGTAGCCATGCTGGGGTGGGCACCCAGTGGCATGTGGAACTCTGTTTGGGGGCGGAGCACAGCCGATGGGGAAGTTGGGCACACCGTCGGCTATACAGTGTGTGCGTGGGGGGAGCGAGCACGCAGTATGCATGCGTGTGTGTGTGTGTGTGTGTGTGTGTGTGTGTGTGTGTGTGTAGGGAGAGCGCGCATGAGCAGGCGATATCTTATCGCTGCTCACTGAAGCGTAGCTCCCCCTTTCAACTGTACTCCGCTGCATTTTCGACTGCTATCATAGACAGCTCCAGCAGCCACTGGAGAACTGCAGTCACGCCTGCAAACACACTGACTGAATTGGAAGAGGGCTGCCACACCTCTGAAAACTTGGATGATGGCACTATGTTTCTTGTACATGCGTGCAAGCAAACATAAAAACAAATAGTGAGTCCTTGTAGTCCAAACCTCCCCCTCCCAGATATATAAAACATCCCCCCCTTCCACCCAACTTTCATTAGTGATTCTCTGTACCAGTCCAAACTGAACTGAGACCCCCCCTCCTCGCGAGCAAAAACCCACTAGAATTCCCCCTACAAACAATAGGCAGTACCATATCGACTTGCCCACTTTGCTAGCCATAGATGGAAAGGGGGGGAAATGGCCCAAGCAATAGAGGCAAACTATTTTCCAGCTATCTGAACATTAAGTAACAATAAACATTGCAGAACAGGTTAAATAAGGAAACAGTGCTCTCCAAGGCTACAATACAGCACTATAAACAGGCTATTGTAAGTACATGTGTGAGGGTGTCCTGAAATCTCAAGTTATAGGGCCCCAAAACATAGTAACAGTCAGAACTGAAGTGTACTATTCTTGGTTAAATAACTAAAAAAAACAAAACAATTAAAAAAAAAGTTCTTAATAATAACAAAAAAAATAAATAAATCAAATGTACGGCTTGGGCTATCCAATGCAGCTAGAAGAGGTGCGTCCTTCCAAACCTGAGCTGTAGGCCAGCTGCTACCCGTGCCCCTAGGCACAGTCAGGCAAAGAACTCTGCGCATGAAAAAAGGCTCAGCAGAGTCAACGAGCCACTAAGTTAAGAGGGAAGCAAGGAAACATCATCTTTCAAGGTTTGTACATCTAACTCGTGATCCAACGTCCATCCCAGAGACTTGTAAATTAAGAGCTTATAATTTAATAGACCAGTTGCACAAGGGCCCAAAGTGAGCTAAATTAGTGGTATGGAAAAAACAAGTAATCAGGAACTGAGAAAAGCGGTAACGTCCTTCCAGCCACGTTACTGTGGGTATAAAATATGCCCTCTATGATCCGGTCCTCATCACAAGTGTAGCTCACACAGAAGTAGCCATATCCTACATCCCATCTACTTCAGCAGAATCAAGATGTTATCTCCCGCTGATACCCGAGTCCCTAGACCCGGTCAGGATGCAGAAAAACAGTTCGATCTAGAAAGGCCTAGCCAGGTCCAACATAATGGCACTTTACTCCAAATCCTTGGTAGCCTTTGAGGGGGACATAAGAGCCTCAGGAGAGTTCCAAAGATGAGCACAGATACCAAATTTGGCTATATATAATTACGAGATCAGACAATAACAGCAGTATTAGCGGTTTAAGTGCAACTCACTCAGCATTAGGCCACGCTCCATCCCTCCTGATCTCCTCCTCCTCCTCTAGCCACTCCTCCGCCGCTTTGTGACTATTAAAGAATCAAGGACTCTGCCCTGGCCTGTCAACCTGCAGACATGCAGGGTATGACAACAAAAACTTCCAGCCCAATTTATATAATTTGTCTTTCGCCATATTGAAATGCTGCCTCTTCATTTGAAGCTCCCTACTAAAGTCCTGGTATACATATATAATAGAGTTCTCTGCTCTTATAGGCCCAACTTGTTTAGCTTTTTGTAGGACTGTCTCATTATCCTGAAATCTTAAATATTTGATTAGGCAGTGGCAGGGGCGCTCCCCTGGCTTGGGCAGTGGGCCCACCCAATGCACTCGCTCAACTTCAAAATTCAGCACCTCCTCCGCCAGGCCCAGCTGATTAACAAGCCATCTGTGGATTTCTTGGTTGAGGTTTTGCTCCTCCAGCCCCTCGGGCAACCCAATAATTCATATGTTGGACCTCCGGGAACGATTTTCTTGGTCATCTAGACGTTCTCGGAGTTCAGCAATCGCAGATAGCAGCCCGTTTATCTATGCTGAAACTCCCGCATAGGAGTCCTCCATTTCACTAACTCTCTGCTCCAGTTCACAAATTTGTGAGGTGTGAGTGGAGGTGGTTTCCGTTAAACTGGTCACCACCGACTGAAGATGGGTGAATTGGGCGTTAAGATTGTTAAAACCAGTCTTCATGTCCCGCTGCATTTGCAGAAGTGTGTCCGGAACACGAGCCAGCATTTTCATAAGCTCCATCATGCTGTCCTCTATCTGTGCACTTTCCGAACTAGTGCCTGGAGATGAAGGCCTAGACCTGCATGTACCACTCCAAACTGCAGCTTGGTTTGCTTATTTTTTGATTTACCCAATACCATTTTCTCGGAGATGCTAGAAAATATCACAGGAGTAGTCCAGTGTAATTTGTTCGCTAGAAATACCAATTTAAGACCATTGCCCCAGGGAGCTATGTTAGCAAGCATCCTCCATGCTTGCTGGCTAGCCACGCCCCCCTCCAGAAGGCCGACTTTAAAGGTGATCCACCACTGTATTGGCAGCCAGTGCAGATCGTGCAGCACCAGAGAAATATGACAGGTGCGAGGAGTACCTGTCAATAACCGGGCCGCAGCTTTCTGCAAGAGCTGCAAGCGGCGGATATCAATCCCTGGTAGTCCTATATACAGGGAGTTGCAGTAATCAAGGTACAAGGTCACAAAGGCATGGACCAATGTAGGCAGATCACTGGATGGAACTAGGTGCTTAATCCTGGAGATGTTCCTCAGGTGGTAAAAGGATGGTTTGATGTCTGCCGACACCTGTGATCGTAGTGTCAGCCCATCTTCAAAAATCTCCTCCAGGTTCCACACCTGTTCAGAGGTAGGGAGCTGGGTGCCACCAAGAAAAATGTCCTGAGGGCAAACCAGCTCCCATCCCCTGTATCCGGCGACCTGGGTCCACAATCATCACCTCTGTCTTCTCTGAGTTCAACCTCAGCCAGCTTGAATTCATCCATTTCAGGATTTCAGTGAGGCAGTTGTTAAATACTGAGAGAGCTCTATCCTGGTCAGGTGCAATAGATAGGTAGAGCTGGGTGTCATCAGCATAGCAGTGAAACCTCAGCCCATACCTTCTTACAATGTCTCCAAGGGGCAGCATGTACACTGCAAACAACATGGGGGACAACACTGAACCCTGAGGAACCCCACAAGACAGAGAGACTGGGCTGGAGAAATTAATCCCCGATACCACCCTCTCCATTCTGCCAGTGAGGAAAGATCTAAACCACCTGAGGATTGTACTAGACAGGCCACAGATGAACTTCAGGCATTTGAGAATTACCCTATGGTCACACAGTGTCAAATGCTGAAGAGAGATTGAGAAGAACCAAGATGGAATGACTCTTTCAGCCTCTTGTCATCAAGAGATCATTGAATACCTGAACTAGTGCCATCTCAGTACTATGCCTCTTTCGGAAACCAGACTGGAGTGGTTCATAAATGTCATGGATGGTCAAATGGGTTTCCAGTTGTACGGCCACTACTTTTTCAATCACCTTCCCCGCAAAGGGGAGGTTAGAGACTGGTCTGTAGTTAGGTGTCAGCATGGCTCAGTTGGTAGCACATCCGCCTCTGGACCAGAAGATCATGGGTTCTCATCCCACACTGAGATTGGACTTGCACCTAAAAATCGCTAGCATCTGAGTGCAGTATTGGGGGTGCTGTACTGCTGGGGTGTGCCATCCTTTGGATGAGACATTAAACTGAGGCCCCTGTGCCCAGCCTGGTATTGTCCTGGTGGGTGTCCAGGTGGAAGTAAAAGAACCCAGGGCACTCTTCACAAAAAGTAGGGAACATTCCCGGTGTCCTGGCCAACTTTCCCCTTCCCATAAACCAGTTCATGCAATTATCCAGGCTGTGTGTGGGTGATGATGTGCGATATGGGCGCCACCACACATTCAGTCACTTCACTACCAGTCTAGCATTGCTTGTAAAGCACTTTGGGATACACGGTGTATAAAAAGTGCTATATAAATGCTGATTCTTCTTCTTCTTCTTAGCATGGCAGTGTGGGTCCAAAGAAGCTTTCTTCAGGAGGGGTATTACCACCGCCTCCTTCAGGGAGCTAGGGAACTCACCCATTTCCAAGGAGCATCAGACTATCCATGCTAGGACTGGGCCGATAATATCACAACAACCCTTTATCAGGGAGGTTGGGCCCAGATCCAAACTACAGCATGTAGGGTGCATTCTCTGGACAATCCACATGACATCAATGAACTCCAGCTGGTCAAAGAAACTCCAGGAGAGCCTAGGGACCGTGACTGGGTGTCGATCCACAGCTTCTCCCATACAGGATGCAGGCTGGAGTGCAGCCCTGATGTCGGCCACCTTAGCCACAAAGAAGTGAGCAAGCTCTTCGCACTCAACTTGTGAAAAGGCTTTTTGAACCTGCAGACAGGCTGGGTTGCACAATCTGTCTACAGTTGGAAAGAGCTGAGCTGGTCGGTTCTGAGCAGCCTCAATCTCGCCGGACAGGAACTCTGCCTTCTTATGGGAGATTGTGGAATGATAGACCTGATAATGTTCCATAAATCCAAGATAGTCAGCATCAAGGGTGGATCTCCACCAGCAGCACTCTAATCTTCGTCCTTGTCACCTCATCTAGCTCAAAGTCTCATCAAGCCATGAGGACAGAGGGCAAAGGGGGAGAGGATGAACACGAACAGGAGCAACTGAATCCAGAGCTGAGGAGATGGCTCTATTATAGGCCAAAACCAAGGCATCTGGGTCACTGCTCACTCCAGAAAGCTCCGATAGGTCAAGCACAGCCACCAGCTCAGAGCTTATGTCTCTCAAAGTGCGGTACCTGACCATCTCCACAGGGGTAGGCCTACGAAGGGGTGGCGCAAAAACTGAACTCCATGGTGTAGTGATCAGATCATCTGACCAGTTCCACCCCCAAATCGAAGGCTTCGATCCCCAGGAGGAAAACTAAGTCCATGGAGTGACCACCTTTGTAAGTGGCAGAAGTAACAACTTGTGTAAGGCCCAAAGATGTCATAAATTGGAGGAAGTGCTGTCCAAACTGCTAGAGTTCATCATCGACCCAGGTGTTGAAGTCACCCAGGGCCATCAGCTTGGGCGACTCGAACGCCATGTCGATCATGAAGTCCGCTACTTCCTGCAGAAACCGCTTCTCATCACCTGGTGGATGGTAGATGAGAGCGATTCTACAATCCACACCTGCCACTACAGTACACTCAGATGACTCAGCCTCCTCAACTGGAACACTTGTGAGGCCCAGTTCGGTCTTGAAACAGACTGCAACCCACTCCCCACTGCGGTCTAGCCTTGAGTGGTGTAACACCGAGTACCCGGCTGGAATAGAGGCCTCTAATATAGGGCCTGCATTTTCATCCAGCCAGGTTTCGGTAATGCATGCCAGATCCACCAACCCAACAATGACCCAGATGATCTACTGCTGTTCCTCACAGGCCCAGACAATGATTTACCTGACATCTGGCTCTGGCTCCAGCAGTTTAATAGGTTGTCTGGCTGTAAATTGAATGAAAATAAAACTGAGGCACTAGTGGTTACCTTTGCTCCCTCACATGGTCTCAAACAGCAGTTCCTCTTCTGCTGGGAAGTACACCTTATACAGTACTTAGTAGTTAACCTAACTAGTATCACCTTGGACCTCTTTAGTGCCAATTTCTCTCCCCTCCAAACACAATTACAAATAGATCTGGACAGATGGAACATCCTCCCCCTTTCACTAGAACACTGAGTCGCTGCGATAAAATGATGGTCCTCTCCAAATTCTTCTATTTCTTCCAGTCCCTATCCATCCAAATCGATAAAGTCTACTGGGCAAAGTGAAGAGGATGATTAGGCCACCCTCTGCAGATCAAAGGAGCAGGGTGGGCTGACCCTCCCGGATCTCCCACTCCATTATGATGTGGCACGGATCCAGCCAGTCATAAGCTGGCTGTGAAATGCCCCTCAACAGCGGGATGCCCAGCTGGAGTGGGTGGCACTCCCAACCCTATCACCAGAAATAGTAATTTTAGATCTGCAGCCCAATCTCTTGATGGATTGCACTTCCCCTGTGCCACGGTCACCCTTAAGGTATGGCAGGAATGGCTAGCAAAAGCCAGCCTTCAGTCTCAGACATGGTGGCTGCTCCCCCTGCATTACTGCAAAGACTTTCTGCTGGCCTATATGGACCTGACTTACATAGAAACATAGAGGTTGATGGCAGATAAGGACCGCAAGGCCCACCCAGTCTTCCAATTTTTTCTACCTTATGAATATGCCACACACCTTTACACTGTCAATGGCCTATCTATCTATATTCATCTGTATTGCTCCCTTATGCCTATTCCATGCCTGTTTGAAGCCCTGCACTGTATTCATAGCCACCACTTCCTGAGATAGGCTGTTCCATGCATCCACCACTCTTTCTGTGAAAAAGAATTTCCTCACATTCCCCTTTAATCGGCCTCCCTCTATTCTCATGCTGTGTCCTCTTGTCCTGCTATTTTTCTTATATTTAAACATGTTAGACTCTTTCACATTGTTAATGCCCTTAAGGTGTTTGAATGTTTCAATCATATCACCTCTCTCCCTCCTTTGCTCTAGGGTATACATATTGAGCTCCATTAATCTGTCCTCATATGTCTTCTAATGCAGTCCCTGCACCATTTTGGTTGCCCTTCTCTGGACTGACTCAATTTGGTTAATGTCCTTGTGAAGGTGTGGCCTCCAGTACTGCATGCAGTACTCCAGATGGGGCCTAACCAGTGTCTTGTAAAAAGGGATTATTACCTCCCTCTTATGACTTGTGATATCCCTACTAATACACCCTAACATCCATGGCATAAGATGGGAGTGTCCCACCCATTGTTACTGCTAGAAAGAACAGCGATCCGAATGTTCCAGTCCGTCAAAGACAGCTTTGGCATTCCCCAATCAGACATGTTCCTCTATTTCTAAGTTCATGCCTACTTGTCCTCTTGGATCTGATGGGGCCCAGTCTTGGATATCAGTAACCTGCTGGTCCACTTAATAATCTCTGCTCTTAACAGTGACCCACTGCCACATCTGATCACTACCATCTACAAAGCACTCTGGCAAATTCAGGCCCCCACACCAATTAAGTTGCTAGCAAAATGGAATGAGAGGCTGATACAGCCCCTTACATAAGTGCAATGGCAAAAAAACATGACAGAACACACACAGGGTCACCTCTTCACAGGCATGGCAGGAATACAGATGGAAGTGCCTTGTCCGCTACTACCTCACACCCATCTAACAAGTCAATAGGGGCATGGTGGAAATCATCAAGTGCTGGTGACAGTGTGGTGAAATGCAGCTGGAGCACCACCATGTGTTCTGGACCTGCACCTGCCTCGCCACCTTCCTAGCAGAGGTGGAACAGGCACTACAGGAGATATTTTCCTCACAACTACAGCTGACCAAACACCTGTTTCTTTTCCTAATATACCCATGACACATTAAGGACCAAGCAATAAAATACTTATTGGGAATATTAATTCAGGTAGCAAAAAAATGCATAACCAGGAAGTGGCTTAAGGATGAGACCTCAGATCTGGATAGCTTCCATAACTGCCATGTATGACACCAAAATGCTCATGTACAGAGTGCACCAGCAGTAGAAGAGAGGGAGGAACTGATGACCCAGATGTGTAATGTTCACCAAAGCAAGGGACCCAAAGCAGATCCCATCCTGTAGGGTGAGTTGGTGGATGCCATGGGGTGCCAGGGACACGGAAGGGACATCTTCCCGGATTGGGCCAGGGGGGTTCATGGGTTCCCCCTCCACCTTCCCTGGCATTTGCTGACAAAGAAATTCAAGTGCCTTGCAAAGCTATAATTTTAGAATACTATCTCATCTGTCAAATGTACCACATTTCAAGAAAGCATTGTCATGGTTGTATTGTTTTTTTGTATGCCTTATCATCCTGATAATTGTTTGGTGTTCTTTGTGTTTAAAATATCCCCTTTTTGTTTTTGTCTTTTTGTAGCATGATAAAAGAAATAAAAATCTGAATATAAAAAAAGAACAGTTTTGCTTTTCTTTCTTTCATTCTTTCTTTCTTTCTTTCTTGAGGTTTTATCAGACTGCAAGTTTAAATGAGGCCAGATATGATGTTTTTTACATTCCTTGTCCTGCTGTACAAAAGTGGGAAGTTGTTTTTATTGCTGTATTTATCAAATTTATGATTGAAGAGGGGACAATTACAAACAAATCTTTGCTTGCTGTACCACAAAATGGCCAGAAAAATCCAAGGATAAATTAAATGTATTAATTTTTCTTGGTTATAGGTTCTCTTTTTCATTTATTTGTATTTGTTGACCGGGCAAGGATGGCTAGAAAATATTTTTTGTTCTTAGCTTTGTTGGAAAAGGGGGATATAGAAAGTACTGATTGATACTAAACCAGGTTAATCTATTGGTGATTGGTGAAGGGGGGGAGGAGGAGGAGGTCAGGATAACAGTGAAATTCCCCTGCCTAAATTATTTTTTTTCATCCCTTTTCTTTCTATGTGGTGTTATTGAGTGTGTTCTCTTTCCTATGAGATTTTGATTAGTTATGTGTGAATTTTATTTTCAATAAATAATTCCTCTTACTGTTTTCAGCCAGTGCCATGAGATCCTTGATGTCCACATAATCACCAAAACAAGCAGATGGGACCTCAATTTAATATTTTACCTGAAGGACAGTACCTTACAGGAGCACAGCATCCCCTTACACAATGCTGAGGCATCAGTATGTTTACTTGTAACCCAGGGGTGAGTACCCCTTGCAGATCCACCAATATCCCTTCTTGCATCACCCAGTGTTCACTGGAGTTCACCCATTTGACTACAGACCATGCCAACCCTCTCAGCAATAAGGTTTTATAGTAAAGAGGTGTGGTCCATTGGTTAGAGCAGAAAACTGGGGAATTAGGGAATTACAGCCAGGTTGAGATCCCACCACAGGTACTTGTTCATTATCTGTCCTTGAGCAAGTCACTTCACATCCTTGTGCTTCACCTCTCATAACTGTAACATTAAGTTAAAGCAGGACCCACAAGGCAATGAGATAAATTTCATAACTAATTAGGGTTGTCTGCAGTAAAAACTATTAAAAAAAAATAAAGTTTGATTATGTTAATTACAATAATGTGAACAGGATTAGAGTATGAACATTTAATTATGGATTATATTACAAGGGAGGCAGTATGGTGCAGTGGTTTAAGGCTCTGAGCTGCAAATCTGGAGACCTGGGTTTGAATCCCAGAGCCCCCACTTGCATACTGTGTGACCCTGAGCAAGTCACTTAACTTCCTCGTGCTCCCAGGTTGCATCTGCAAACAAGCTTTCAGCTTAGTGTGTCTCACCTGGTAAAATAATTGGTAAAAAAAAAAAAGTAACATAGAACAATGATAACCTGTGAAGACTATATAAATGAAGTGAGCAAAGCAGACATAACCTGTACTTACAGTGGAAAGTCCTAAACATGAGGAACTTGAGCTAATAACCAATCTCAACCTTATAGTGCAGCACTAAGAAGGTGCAGCAGTGTTGAGGTGCCATCCTTCAAATGAGATGATGAACCAGGGTCCTTTCTGCCCTTCACTGGTGGCTGTCCAGGTGGGAGTTAAAGATCCCATGGCAATGATCATAACAGTAGCATAGTTTTCCTGGTGTCTTGATCACCATTCCTAGGTTAGTGAAACAGGTTCATGTAACCCACATCCTAGGATGCACCTGGAAAGGTGCTGTCACAGTTCAGTGTGCCTTTTCTGGTCAAACATTATAAACAGAATAAGTGATGGTAAAGGTTCGTATACAAGAACAAAACTGTACTGAGGGGGTGGAATGAGATAATAATTCATGAGGCTGAAATCCAAGGCAAGGGTGCCAGAATATGGGGAAAAGGGTGTATGTGGGGGCTGTAGCAATAACACAAAAGTCCATGATTGCTTTCCTCCTGATCTTGCATGCATTAAATGATCACTTTGAATGCTCCTGGAAAAATTTGGGGGGGGGGGAGGAGATCATGTGATGTCTTTAGACTGAGTAGACGCTCTTTGACTTGGATCTCTCCCTGACTCTCCAAAGGCATTAACTATAGCTATTTTTTGACCGAGATTGACTAATCTATCACTGCTAACAATTCCCAGTAACTAAGGAGAACTACAATCAACTTTAGGAAGGCAGTATTCAATGTCCAGCGACTGCAGAGATGGATTCAGAAATGCGCCAGGCCCTCCTGGCCCAGACACCTCATCAGACACCGGATAAATCAGCGAAATGATCCAAAATGCAGACTGCAACCCCCAGCAAAATGGTAGCTCTACCTAACAGCTCTACTCCTCTGTCTGAGGACAAATTCTTAGCTGAAATGGCCATTATTAAAGACACTTTCCGAGAGTTTGCTTTGGACCTGAAAAATATTCAAGCTGATTTGAAAGAGACTAATAAAAAATCTCCGATGTCTCAGCCCGCACGTCCTCACTGGAAAATGGGCAGACCAGGGTGGAACTGGAGGTAGTAGCACTAAGGCAGAGGCTAAATAAAATGTAAGGCAAGCTAGAGGACCTTGAGGGGAGAAATAGGAGAAATAACCTTGTGATTTTTGGCTTGCTAGAGGAAGCCGAAGGGTCTTCCATTATTCAATTTATCCAAAAGCTTCTGGCAAAGAAAGCGGGCCCTCCACCGCAATCTACAGTATATCAGGTTGAACGGGCCCACCGCTCACTGAAACCTCGACCTCCCCCCAGGTGCCAAGCCTAGACCATTTATTATTCATCTCCTAAGCTACATAGATCGGCAGCATATCCTGGCAAAATCCAAGGAGCTGCAGGAGATTATACAGGAGGATGCCCAGATTTTCTCAAGACCTGTCAGTCACCATTAGAAACTGGCTGCATATCATAATTCCATCACAAAGTTAATAGCTGCAGGAATTCGATTCTGAATTAGCTATCCCGCTAAACTGATGTTCCAGTACCATGGCAGCTGGAGAAGTTTGAAGAGGCAAAGCAAGCAGCAGAGGAATTACCCACTATGTTTCCTGACCTGTTCGCCAACCGCTGACCAAGTAAGGGAGTGCCTATTGATTTGTTAATTTTCTGCAGTGTTCCCAAGTTCTGTAAGAAGATTTAGCGTATACAGTTAAAATTTCTCCATTTCCCCTCATGAATCCCTACCTGTCTATGGTTCTGCATTTTTTCGGATCCGCGTTGCCTGGGGGCCCATTTAAGCATCAGCAAAAGAACAGTTTGGATTAAGCGCTACAGTTCTCTTCCCCTTTGATCCGTCAGCTGTTTCTCCTTTAGCAAGATGCACTTCCTGGATACTGTGACTCGTTTCGCTAGTCAGCTTATGTCTTCTCCTATGTCCTGTAACTCACCCGTTTATTCTCCCTCCTCTTGAATGTGCGATCACACCAGTCTATTTGAATGTGCACAGTATCGCGTAAATTTACCGTTTGGAAGTGGGACTCCACAGCGATCCTCCGTAAGAGACTGACATATTTTTGGGCTACCTTTCCGGGACATTTCTGTTCATATTGTTAATCTCCCTTCCCCCTACCATTTCTGGTTATCTGTTCCCCCCTTTCCCACACATTCCTTAACCTTATTGAATTTTTTTTTTTAGTATTGGATATCACCATGTAAATCGGGGATGCAAGGGCCTGACTCATGTACCATTGGGGTATCATGAGACCCTTCTCCTCTCATTGAATTTACCTTGACCAGTAATGTTTTGGGTTAAGCCCAACACCTAAAGGGATCACTTGGCTATGTTAAACTGAAGGGGGAGGGGGGATTTGTGGAGAGAGGGGGACAGGAAGAAAAAGAGAAGAGATTGATCACCACTGCTTGGGTATAATCTGTAATAATGTACATAGTTTGTAGTTCAGTTACTGCAGGGTAGTTATAATCCCAGCTCATAATGTAATAGAAGACTGTTGAATACTACATTCTTACTCTTCATTGCGAAATGCAGATTATGTGAAGGGGACTATCCCCGATAGAGTGGATTTTTTTTTTTATGTTGATGTTCATGTTCTTTGGAGGGCTGGGGGGGGGCAAGCCGAGACACGCTATCCTGAGTGGAAAAGTCATGTCTTGGCAAAAGGGGATTGAGCCTCCACAGTCATTTGCCCACTTTGGAGCATATGCTACAATTTCCTTTAATTTGTTCATGTGGTGCTCAGGGTTATATTTTGTGGGGTATGATTTTTTGAGATGGGGGTAAGGGGGAATTGGGAGGTTATGAAGATTTTTGGGGGGGAGGATACCGCCACAAATAATAGGGCCAAGGTTGATATTTCATTTATGGGTTTTTTCTCCTTACATATTCCGACTTTAGTATTTTAATATATAGCTAAAATGTCTGGTTACCACTTTTGTTCATGGAACATCAAAGGGGCACAAACCCCAGCTAAAAGAATGAAGGTATTGATACGTCTCCGCAATATACATGCTGATGTGGTCTTCTTACAGGAGACACACTTTCTACCCACTCAAGTGCACTACCTTCGTAGGCTCTGGGTAGGACAAGTGTTTGGCTCCGGTTTTAACTCTCGTAAAAGGGGAACTGCTATCCTAGTTGCCCTCAAAATTCCATTCTGTTTACTACAAGAAATTTCAGATTTGGAAGGCCACTATGTTATATTACGGGCTGTTCTAGGTCACTCTGAGGTTATTCTTGGTTCCATCTATGGCCCTAACTCTGATGACTCAAAATTTTTTGTGGATCTCATGTCCACACTGGCTCCCTGGTCCACTATCCCAATAATCTTGGGAGGAAATTGGAACCAAGTACTGTCAAATAACCTTGATAGAACGGGCCCCTCCAGATTATCTTTATCTCCGGGTCAAAAAGCCCAGCTTGAGCTAATGCACTCAATAGGTTTGGTTGACCCCTGGAGAATCACTTACCCAACCAGGAAACACTATTCATTTCACTCACTTGTTCACCATACACTCTCCTGTATTGATTATTTTCTAGTGAGTACTGATCACCTCTCTGGAATCACATCAGTTTTTTTACTCTTCGAAAACCATTTCTGATCATCATATGGCCCAGTTACTTATAGACTTCACACCCAATATTCAACGAGACAGACTTAGGAGGATTAATAACCAAATTCTAAAATCTGAAGACCATATATAACATTTACATTCCTTCATTTCTAATTTTATGATAGATAACTCCCTATCTATGCCTAAAATGGATGTCTTATGGTACTCATTAAAATGTGCCTTAAGGGGTGAATTAATATGCCTAGCAGCAAAATGTAAAAATCAGAGGGAACAGGCCCTCTCTTCTCTTATTGATCAGATCACATTAGCCGAGGCAAATCTCTCAGTCCTATCTCCCAATGCAGACTGGGAAAAAGTTGATTCCCTTCAAGCCCAGTATAACCAGACACTGGGCGAAAAGGCTGAATTCCTCATGCTTAGATCTAGGGCAACATACTTTGACCAAGGTGAAAGGGCGGGGAAGCTCCTAGCTCTCAGACTTAGGTCCCAGATATCTGACAGGATCGTTACCTCCCTTCAATTACCTACCGGTACTGTTCTTACTTCGCCTAAAGATATCTGTGAAGCTTTTAAACATTTTTATGAAGGCTTGTATACCCCCCACTAACTCCTCTTTCTCTCAACAAATGTTTAATTCCTTCACTACTGATATCAATCTCCCAACACTTTCTGATGTACAGTCTTCTACATTAAAAGCTCCTATTGAAATAGAAGAAATAATGGAAGCCATTAACTCACTCACATTGGATAAATCCCCAGGTCCAGATGGATTCTCCCCCAATTTCTATAAGGCCCTAAAAAGTACATTGGCACCTATCCTTCTAAACACTTTTCAATATTTTCATGAAAATGGTGTCTCTGACAAGTCTTTCACCCGGGCTACTATTATGGTCCTACCCAAATCTGGTAAGGATCCTCTATTCACACACAACTATAGGCTTATTTCACTCATTAATGTGGATCTTAAAATCCTGGCCGAGATATTGGCTTTAAGACTGGGCCAGGTCTGGGACTCTTTAATCAGTGCAGAACAGGTAGGTTTTGTTAAGGGCCATCATTCATCTGACCACCTCAGGAAGTTGACCCATCTATTTTCTGTATCCAAGGATCCTCTCATCTCAGCTGCCTTAGTTTCCTTGGATGCAGAAAAAGCCTTTGACAGAGTATCCTGGAACTATTTTTTTTTCTTACTTCCCAAATATGGCATCCCTCAGGAATTTTTAACTTGGATTAAAATACTCTACTCCTCTCCCTCAGCACGTGTCCAATGTAATGGGGTACTTTCCACACCCTTTGCTTTAAGACAGGGCACTCGTCAAGGCTGCCCCCTTTCACCATACTTATTCAACCTTTCTCTAGAACATCTCATCAGAAAACTCAATTCCTCACCCTTAGTTTCAGGGATCACAATAGGGAACTCAGAATATAAATTTTCCGCTTACGCGGACAATATCCTATTGCATATTTCATCTCCTTCGCAATCCCTCTCGGCTGCACTCACAATAATTTCCCAATTTAGTTTCATCTCCAATTATAAACTGAACCTTGATAAAACAGAAGTATTCCCTCTTAATCAGTACTTCCAAAAAACAGATATAGTTAATCTGGGCCTACAGTGGCGATCAGATAGACTTAAATATTTGGGTATTTTTCTTCACCCTTCCCCCAAGATAATGAAAAAGCTTAACCTTGACACAACTCTAAGTAATATACAGTGGCGTGAAAAAGTATTTGCCCCCTTCCTGATTTTCTCTATTATTGCATATTTGTCACACTGGATGTTTTCAGGTCTTTAGACAAAATGTAATATTAGATAAAGGGAACCTGAGTGAACAAATAACACTTGTTTTTTTTATTTCACTTATTTAATGAAAAAAAGTTAACCAACACCAATTGGCACTGTGTGAAAAGTAATTCCCTTACACTTAATAACTGGTTACGCCACATTTAGCTGCAATGACTGCAACCAAACACTTCCTATAATTCAATATCAGTCTTTCACATCGCTGTGGAGGAATTTTAACCCACTCTTCCTCGCAGAACTGCTTTAATTCAGTAACATTTGGTAGGTTTTCGAGCATGAACTGCTCGTTTCAGGTCCTGCCACAGCATCTCTATTGGGTTTAAGTCTGGACTTTGACTAGGCCACTCCAGAACTTTAATTTTACTTCTTTTTAGCCATTCTGATGTGGACTTGCTTTTGTGTTTTGGATCATTGTCTTGCTGCATGACCCAACTACGCTTCAGCTTCAGCTGACGGAAGGATGACTGGAAAACCTCCTTAAGAATTTTCTGGTACAGAGCAGAATTCATGGTTCCTTTAATTATGGCAAGTCATCCAGGTCCTTAGGCAGCAAAGCATCCCCACACCATCACACTACCACCACCATGTTTGACTGTTGGTATGGTGTTCTTACTGTGGAGTGCTGTGTTTGCTTTACGCGAGACATTATGGGATCCATGTTGTCCAAAAAGTTCCACTTTGGACTCATCTGTCCATAGAACATTTTCCCAAAAGGCTTGTGGATCATCCAGGTGCTTCTTGGCAAATGAGAGACGAGCATTTATGTTCTTCTTGGTTAGCAGTGGTTTCCGCCTTTGCTACTCTCACATGAAGCCCATTTTTGCCCAGTCTCTTTCTGATTGTGGAGTCATGAACACTGACCTTAGCTGAGGCAAGAGAAGCCTGCAGTTCTTTGGATGCTGTTTTAGGATCCTTTGAGACTTCTTGGATGATTTTACACTGCGCCCTTGGAGTAATTTTGGCAGGCCGCCCACTCCTGGGAAGGTTCACTACTGTTCCAAGTGTTCTCCATTTGGAGATTATGGCTCTCACTGTGGTTCGATGGAGTCCCAGAGCCTTAGAAATAGCTTTGTAACCCTTTCCAGACTGATAGAGGGCAACAAAATGTTTTTCTGATCTTTTCAGGAACTTCCTTTGATCATGGCATAATGTGCTTGTTGAATCTTTGTGCTGGCAATGTGACTCTGATGGTAAGGGCCAAAATAAGTGAGGTTTATATTGAGCAGGGCTGGCTGTAATCAAGCCTGGCTGTGTTCAATCAGCTGACTGTAATTATCCCTTTAATTGGGTTGATTTAACTAGGGGGCAATTACTTTTTCACACAGTGCCAGTTGGTGTTGGTTAACTTTTTTCATTAAATAAATGAAATAAGTAAAAAAAAAAAGTGTTATTTGTCTACTCAGGTTCCCTTTATCTAATATTATATTTTGTCTAAAGACCTGAAAACATCCAGTGTGACAAATATGCAATAATAGAGAAAATCAGGAAGGGGGCAAATACTTTTTCACGCCACTGTACAAGATAATATTAAACACTGGTCTTTACTACCCCTCTCTCTGTGGGGTCGTATGAGTATAGTAAAAATGAACATATTACCCCGTATATTATACCCCTTACAAATGTACAACTGGAATTTACCCAGTTCCTGGTTTACTCATGTTCATAAAATCATTAACTCCTTCTTGTGGGCTGGGAAGAAATCAAGAAGAAACTACCGTAAGCTTACTCAGGTAAAATTTGATGGTGGCCTACAAGCTCCCAACTTTTATTTGTATCATCTTGCAATACATCTAACTAGATTGAGGTATTGGCTATCCCCATCAAATTACCCTTCTGACTCCCTTTATTCCCCTCTTTGGTTAGAAATCAAGAAGTCCTTGCATCTGTTACACGATATGGTCCAGGAAGCCTTCCCTTTTTTACATAGGAAAAATCTTCCAAATAAGCTGAAAGGATCCCCGCTAGGCTCCCTTCTGATTACACAGCACCAACTCAACATCTTTCTTAAAATTATAGGGTACAGAGATATAACACAACCCCTTTTTAGTAATCCCAATTTGCTAATTTTTGGTAAACCAATTAGGCCTAATCCTTTTTGGCCTAACATGGGGGTTGGAAGGGTGGATGAGTTAGTTACCAACCATAAATTGATGCGATTTCAGGAAGCCTGTACCTGGTACCATTGGTCTTCCACCCATGTATTCAAGTACTTGCAGATTACCCACATGTTATTGCAGCATTTTGGCATTGGGATGTGGACTACGCCTTTTTTAACTGCCCTGACCCCATATCTTAATTCCCTTCCATTCACTCATTTAATTTCATATGCCTATAGGTTCTTGCAAACCACGATTGCTGGGTTAGAAGGACAAAGAAGCTACTGGTGGGACCATTCTCTTCCAACTTCTTTACCCCCTAGATGTTGGCCAAGAATTTAGAAGCGCTTATATAGATATATCAAATGGGACAGGTATAGATACATGCAGTTCCAAAATTATCCATAACACGTACTATACCCTGACTAAACTATATCAGATGGAGTTCCTGTCATCTAATCTCTGTGCCAAATGTTTGCAAGTCCAGGGGGATCTGCTGCATATGTTATGGTCACGTGATAGGGTTTCCCCATTATGGAATTATATTAAATCCTGGTTGGACCCATTATTAGCTCTCTTAGATAAATTTACCCTTGAGATCTGTATTTTAGGGGATTACATGACCCTCCAGGGCTGTACTCAAAGGGCCTATATGGCAATCATTTCTGTATGTGCCAAAAAGGTACTACTCAGACGTTGGGTAGACGATCTTACACCTTCCTATACTGAATGGTATAAAGAAACAATGTTTGCTATCCGGGCAGAATGTGTTATTGCTGGGATCACCCATAGAATGGAAAAATATAAACAACTTTGGGATCCTCTTTTTAATTTGCTGTTAATCCAGTCTAACACAGCAACTTCTAGTATAAGTGCTCCTTTCTAATTTAGCCATCCTTTCTGTTATGGTTTCATTGAGACATATATTCATAATTACATAGGCTCTTATTTGTGGTGGGGGGGTAGGAGGGAAGAGAGTTTTGGGAAGGTGATGATTTGGGAAAGACTGGGAAGCAGAGGGTGGGGGTATACAGGCATCAAGATATATTCTCACTCTACAATTGCTGTACGTTTATGCTGCTGGAAGTTCTGTTTTGTAGATATGCATCCAGCAATGTATAACTTCTTTGCTTAATGTTGCCTGTATGTTGGATTTAGAAACTCAATAAAATACACTTAATATTAAAAAAAAAATGGTGGGAATGTTGTCACCACCACTCGACCATAGGTTCCAGCATGTTTCCTGAGTGGTATTATTATCTTGTTCTACTCCCAAGATGCAATTGATTTTGAGTGTACAAACCTTTACTGTTGTTTATTGCCTAGTTTATATCTAGGTAGTCAAGCACAGCAGGATTTAAATTTGATTTTTCTAATGCAGTGACTTGCCCTCTAAGATGTGGGTGTCGATTATAGTCAGGTCACTATGTCACTATCTGGTTTCTAAGATGGAGGTTCAGCTGCAAGTAGTCACAGCTAAAAGCTTAATTTTCAATTGTAGCAAGTACCATGTTTCTTATTTAAAGCATTTGAAAACTGTTAAAAAGTCTGTACTTCTCTAAATGTGAAAACATTCTAATATTTAGGTCCTGAGGAACCATTTGGCACTGAGGCTATGATGAAATTCAATTGTTTATGATTTGGAAATGGAGTTTGTCTATGATATCTGTGTAAGTTTACATGTTTACAAGGTTTACTAAGTTTAAAGGACATAAGGGAGCCATCTGGCCCACCTGGAATGTCCCACTCATGAGTGGGAAAAGCTATACCAATCGATGTTGGGAATAATAATGTTTATCTAGCTTATTTTTAAATACATCAAAACTTCATATATCAACAACACACTGTGGAAGTTTGTTCCATGCCATAATTGTACAGACTGTGTAAAAATGATTTTTCTTATTAGTGTTGGCTTTTGGGACAAGTAACTTCCTGTTATGTGATCAAAGATTGTCCCATATGTTACTGAATTGAATTCCACACTCAGCCATAAGCTCAGGAAATTCAAGTAATTTAAAGAGGAGGAGAAGAAGAAGATCACCCCTCTGTCTTCGTGCTTGAATGAAATTTTGTACAGTGCAACCTCTCCTCATAAGATTTTCCCCTTAGGCCGGGTATCATTCTGGTCACTTGTCTTTGCACTCTCTGTACAACTTTTATATCCCTGGTTGTTTACGAAGACCAGAGTTGTGACCCATAATCTAAAATCGGTCTAACGTAACTTTTGTAAGTTGATATAATTACCTGCTCTGATTTACAAGTAAAGGATTTTTTAATTTTATTCACTACATTTTTTTGTCTTTCCCGCTGTAGATAAACACTGATCTCTAGATGTTAATTTGTTATTAATTGTGATTTCTAGATCGTGTTCTTTTACTGAGTTTTTAAGTAATCTTTGATCCAAAAGATAGGTATAATTAGGGCTGCTAACACCAAAGTGAATAACAGTGCATTTCTCCACATTCAAGGACATATCATTGGCAGATGCCCAATTTTCAATTTTAGCAAGGTCCCTTACTAATGTTAGATGCTTCCCAAGGGTATCTACCTCACCCACTAATTTTGTATCATCTGCAAACTTTATTATGAGGTTTTGAATGTCCCTATTCATGTCACTCACAAATACATTAAACAAAATAGGTTCCAATACAGAGCCCTGGGGCACACCGCTTTCCACTATTCCCTGAAAAGAGGTACAATTTTGTATATGTACATATTGAATCCTATTTGATAGACAAGCCTGAATCCATCTAATAATCTTAGATTAAAACCTAGTTGAATTAATTTATTGATTAGAGTTCCATGCGGAACCTTATTGAAGGCTTTTGCAAAATCCAACAGAATAACATCAGTAGGAACACCCATATCCAGTTTCTCACTGATCTGATTATAGAATGAAATTAGATAAGTAGGGCACAATCTCCCTTTTTCAAAGCCATGCTGACTTGAGTCACTAATACCTAATTGATCTAAGGATGCCTTTAGTTGATTTTTAATAATACGTTCTAATGTCTTGCAACAATGTGATGTGAGACTTATTGGTCTATAATTCTCAATTTTAACCCAGTTCCCTTTTTTGAAAATTGGGATAATTACAGCAGTCCTCCAATCTTTTGTTTATTTACCAATTCTTTTTATTTCATACACTGTACATTTTTACAGTGTCGGTAGTACTCTAATTAGTCTCAGCACAGGATGTCTGTGTGTGCTGTGGCTTTGCAACATTCCCTGTGCTCGAGGGCGGGGGTGCAATTTTACGTGTCATGAAACATAATGTTTTGCTTTGTTGAATCTTGTTTTTCCATTTTGGATACTCCAGCTTAGATGCAAGTGTTTGTTGCTTTTGTGATTCTAGTTTTCAGCCACTGCTTCAGCTCTGTGTACTGTAGCAGCGGAGGGTCACATGAGATGCAAAATGTCATTCAGTAAGTATTTTGTTTTAATAGGATTTGTCTATACTTGTGTGCTTTTTGGGAGGGTAGAAGAAAATGTTGAATGCATTTTTATCAATACGTGGTTTTGAATCTGAGGTTGAGAGGTTTCAAAAGTTCTTTACCGAAGATGTCACAGTTAATTTGGTGGGGTGGCCCCCTTTTGCCTGACACCCCAATGGCCAAACATGGAAAATTACCACTAAAGCGACAGTCGCAGTAATGGTCCATTTTCATGTTTCACAGTCCCCCAGTGTCCTGCCCCTTCCCCGGACCAACTCCAACCTGGAGTTGAGAATCTTAAAGTCTGGGGGGTGTGGGGGCAGAGCCCCCCCGCATGGGGTGTGTGAGGGGACAGCACCCCACAGAAAACACTGGGGGCTTGGGTGGTACAATACCTGCATCAGTATTGTGCCATTGCTGTGCAGGTGGTCAACAGGTTTACTGTCGACCAAATTTGGTGCTTCCAATTTGGTGAGTGTTAGTACTTCAGATTAAATTAGTGTCCATGCTTCATGATGTTACAATTGAGTTATTAGGTTCATGTTAAGCATCTTTTTCAGTTGTCTTTTTAATGTGGTGTGTAGTCTACCCACATCATATAACTTACCAACTAACTGAACATAAAAATGAACCTGTTGAAATGTTCTTTGGTTGCTCCCTCATAGGGTAGTGGAAGGCCTAAATATCATTAGATCCAAAACCTTGTTCTTTTTCAGTATTTTATTCTCCAAGGCACTTTTTTGAAGAGCAGTATTTTAATTGAAAGAAGGCAACTGTTTAATGACTGTATCCCTGTACTGGGGAGTAGGAGATCTCCAGATTTAATTTCCTCACATCTACAGGCTTTTTATGTGGGCTGGAAGATCTTGAACATTTCACTTGACCCTCCAGTGCTGCAGTCTCCCTATCTGTAAAGGTTAGAAGTAGGGCCCCTCCGACAATAAGATGTAGCCACTCCGCTGGGCTATCCTAGGTAAATAAATCCTAAAACAATATCTGCCTGTAGCTGCTGACACCAATAATCATTGTGCCTTATAAAGTAGACCATGTTTACAGTAATATTGCATGAAAAATGATTCAGGAAGATAGAACTTTTGATCTGATCTACCAACATGATGTAAAGTAACTCATTAGATATTGTTTGCCAATTTGTTAATAAAAAATAATTTTAATAGACCAGTGCCCTTGTATCTATGAGGTGTGTGTGCTCTACTTATCTGTTTGTATAGAAAAATGTTTTAGTATGGTAGCACCACATCCTAGTACCAACTCCACAGTGTTAGTGATGTTGAAATAACTTTCATATAGTTTAACATGATTTGATCACTTGGTATATTATCACTACAGATGTTGCAAAGTTTTAATTTGCTGACAAAGTTGGTGCAAAATCAGGAAATTTGCAATTCATGAAGCTTCGAGAATTTCCTGTTGGGCGGACCAACTTTGCCAGTGAATTTTTCGATTAAAAAATAAACTCACAAATTGAATAAAATATCTCCTCCACCCACTGTGGAGTAATTTCCTCCACTTTCCAAACACTTTGAAATCTTAAAACCCCCGTTCCATTCCCTGCTGTCACCCACTTCCATCCTCCCAACCGCTCTAGCGAATTTATGTCTAACTCATATATTATTTCTTATATAAATATACTCTTCCTTCACCCACATGCCAAACACCCTCCACCCATCTTCCCCCACTTGACCAGACCCTATTTTACAAGTATCCTTACCACTCAACCCCCTCTTTCCCCAGCTACCCTCCTCCTCCCACCAGCAGCAGCAAAAGAATATCTTTTAATGTAAAACTGAAAGAAAGAATACAGTCCCTTGGTGCAGAGCATTCGCTCTGTTCAGTGTCACTCTCTATAATGGTATGGTCACATGTATGAATAGTGAAGTCTTTGTTTCTAGTAAAACCTAATTTTCTGAATTTTCAACCAATCAGGATTTACTTGGAGCAAAGACATCACCATTCAACAATTATGCATGTGACTACGTCATTAGTTATCGGGACACTGAACAGAGCAGACACTCTGTACTGAGGAACTGTTTTCTTTACTACAGCATCACATTAAAAGATATTTTCTGGGTCTTGATGTGGAGAGGAGGGTGGTTGGGCTGAAGGGGGTTGGTGGGGGGGGGTACTTGAAAAATAGGACCTGGTCAGGTGCGGTGAGTGTTTTTGTTATGTGGGCAGGGTGAAGGATATATTTATATAAGTGGAGTTATACAAAAGGGTGCTAGCAGGGGGATGTGAGGGAGGTTAAAAGATTTCTAAGTGTTTGGGAGGTGGGGAGGTCCCTCAGTCTCTCAGACCTTCAGTGCCCTTAGTGCTCTTAGTGACTCCTGAAATTGTAACTCACTAACGGGACATCTGTTGCAGGGTCAGAGGGCCATTTGCAACTGCTGCCATACCCCCAACCCCTGCAGTGAATCCTGAAATTGTAACTCGCTAGTGGGATGTCTGTTGCAGGATCTGAGGGCCATTTGCAACTGCTGCCATACCCCAAAGTGACTCCTGAAATTGTAACTCGAAAGTGGGACATCTGCTGCAGAGTCTGAGGGCCATTTGCAACTCCTGCCATAGCCCTAACCCCTGTGATGACTTCTGAAAATGTAACTCACCAGTGGGACGTCCATTGCAGGGTCTGAGGGCCATTTCCACTGCTGCCATACCCCAGACCTCTGCAGTGACTCCTGAAATTGTAACTCGCCAGTGGGACGTCCATTGCAGGGTCTGAGAACCATCTGCAACTACTGCCATACCCCCAACCCCAGTGGTGACTCCTGAAATTGTAACTCTCCAGTGAGATGTCTGTTGCAAGGTCTGAGGGCCATTTGCAACTGCTGCCATACCCCTAGCTCCTGCGGTGACTCCTGAAATTATAACTCACCAGTGGGACGTACGTTGCTGGGTCTGAGGACCATTTGCAACTGCTGCCATACCCCCAACTCCTGTGGTGACTCCTGAAATTGTAACTCAACAGTGGGACATCCATTGCAGATCTGGAGCACAAGCTGCAAGTTTTGAATTTGGCATCTGAATTTTGCCAGCCGAAATCTCTCCCCATAATAATTCCCCACTAGCTCCTTAGGAGCTGATGCTGCTGTGCCATTGAAAGAAAGATTTTCAGCCCACAGTAATTTAATTTCATTAATTTTATTACAGCGTGTTGACTAGCTTTTCTTGTTAACTCCTTGGAAGCTACAGCCACTGTGCCAGTGAAAGATTTTCAGACCACCCGCCCACACCACCCCCTTTCTCTATTAAATTGGCACTCACTCCACCCCCTATCCTAACTATTGGCTTCTCAGCCACTTTACTTAACACATCACTGCTGGTTGATTTTCACTATCTTCTCAACTCGTATATCTGAACTGGTGGACCTCAGTCCTTTATTACAATCTTTTACCTTGCAATCCTAAATCACTGTCAGCACCCTAGTCCCATCTGACGTTCTCCACCACTATCTTATTACTTTGCAACTGTAAACCTCCTGTTTATACCCTAGTCCCTCCTGTCAATACCCTAGTCCCCAAATCACTGTCAATACCCAAGTCCCACCTGACATTCTCTACCACTATCTTATTACTTTGCACTGTCAACACCCAAGTCCCATCTGACATTCTTCACCACTATCTTATTACTTTGCAATTGTAAACCTCCTGTCAGTACCCTAGTCCCTCCTGACATTCTCCCTCACCAACTTGCATAATGCCCTCATTCCTTCTACTGAGAGGTCTGCTCACAAGATGTTCTCTCCTATTGTATCTCAGGTTTGGGGTACCACACCATTGCAGGACAGCCACCTCCTCCCAGCCCTTTGGCCTGTCACTGCCTCACCTAGATCTCCACCCAGCTAATACCCCACTGAATTTGAACTCCCCCCAATTTGTTTTACCTCTAGCTCAATGTATTAAAACCATTCTTCATTTATCCTGGTGTAAGAAAATCTCTAAAAGGCCTTTCTACCCCCCACTCTCCACTCATTCACTTATGTGCCTTCTGCTCCTATCTGGAGACATTGAATTAAACCTGGGACCCTTAAAGGGGACTGAAACTCTCTCCCCAACAGCATGCCTGGCATGGTCAGGTATTAAGGGCATCAAAACAGCCCACATGAATATCCAAGCATCAGGAAGAAAATGGCAGTGCTCGATATGTGGGTCCAACATTATAAGTTGGACATTCTCTGCATTACCAAAACATGGTTAAAATCCTCTATCCAGTTCCATGAAATAGCCCTCCCTGGCTTCTTCTCCTTCAGGAGAGATCAGCTCTCAAAAAAAGGAGGGGGAGTACTAATCTATACCAGGGCTGAGTTGGCAGCCTGTGAACTACCTGATATTAAATTATCATCTGCTATTGAGCACCTATTTCTTACAATTACCCTAGGGCAAGTCAAAAAGCTACTAATAGGGTGTGTCTGTCTACCCCCCTGCATTGCATTCTCCAACTATCCTGAATTATTCACAAACTTAGATTCACTTCCACATTGTGACATTATCCTCTGTGGTGACTTCGGCCTTGACTGGCTAGGTGGCAACAAAACCCAGTACCTAGCTGCACTCTCAGATGCCAACCTAGAGCAAATTCTTGACCACCCCACATGGCTAAACATGAAGTCAGGTAAACACAGCCTACTCGACTGGATACTAACCAATAACAAACTCCATGTCAAAGCAGTGGGTACTTTCCCAACACTACAAGTGACCACTCCCCTACCTACTGCATGTGGAAGAACAACCTCCCACACCCCCCCCAGAATTATTAATTCCAGAGACCTAACTAAGTTCAGCCTTGCTGCTTTCTTGAGGAGCCTGAACTCCATTGACTGGAACCCCATCAGTTCCCTCCTGGACATTAATGCAGCCCTTGACTTCTTCATTAACACCTTCTCCTCTATTCTGGACTATCATGCCCCATTTCAATAAAGATAAACCAAGGGCATCTACTCCCCCTGGCATTCATATGACTTGCGGCACTTGATGCGTTCCTGTGATACAGCCTAGAAAATCTATAAAAAATAAGTCCTCAGTTCTGACTGGCTAACATACCATCAGTTGCAGAATGCTTGTAAATCAAAAATCACAAATGTCAAGCATGACTACCTTCAGTCTCTTCGAATCAACCACCTTACCAACCCTAAAAACTTCAGGACACAAGAAAACTCACTGCTCAAAGGTAAAGAACGAATTATCCCCTAGACCATGATCAATAATGGTAAAACACTAACCACCCCCTACCCCCTGGATATTGCAACTGATATAAATCATTTTTTCAGCGACCTAGATAGATATAAACAAGGCATACCAGGTACGTCTCCTCACCCTATTGACGTCAGGCCTGACCCTTCCCGCTTCCTTCCACCTGAGACTCACCTCATGTGCAAAGATTCTCAAGCTCTTAAACAAACTCAACCCTGATAGCTCACTGGGATTTAATTCCCTCCCCTTCCAAATTCCTCAAGATTGGTGCCTCCGCAATCACCTACCCAGTTGCACTGTTAATCAATAGGTCCTTCCTCTCATTCACCATACCAGGTAAATGGAAAACAGAAATATCCCTATTCCCAAAAGTGGCCCAGCTAACCTCACTGAAAACTATAGACCTATATTTATACTGTGTCCCCTAGCTAAAATTCAAGAAAGAATACTCTAGAATCAACTACAGTCTATGCCTTTTTTGGAATCCATAAATGCCCTTATCATATCACAACATGGCTTTAGGAAATTATATGGGATGGAATCAGCTTTCATAAGGGTTACTGTGGACTTCTATCAAGCTATGGATCAGAAATGTGTGACTGGGGCCGTCTTTGTCACTCTCACTAAAGCCCTTTGATCTTGTAAATCACTGGTTACTTCTATCAAAACTTGACAAACTTAGTCTTGACCCTACCACCCTTTCTTGATTCTCTAATTACCTATCAGATAGGCTTCAATGAATCAAATGGGCTGACGTTACCTCGCCACTGGCACACACATCATGGACAGGGTCCCCAAGGGGTCAATCTTGGGTCCCCTATTATTTTCCATATTCATAAACGAGCTACCTAGTAACTGCAGTGGTGCGACGGTACAGATCTACATGGACAATGCCATTCTTTATAGATTAGACAAATGTATCTCCACCATCAAGTCTGACCTTGAAAAGGATTTCTGGCTCCTTGAAACCTGGTACACATGAAACCTGTTGGTTCTCAATATCAAAAAAAATGAAGACTATGCTATGATGACACACTTCATATGACTTGTGCACCCAACAACCATTTGTAATCAACACTTCCACAGGCATGGCACTTGAAGGAGTGGACACATTCAAATATTTAGAAATAACCCTAGATGTAAATCTATCCCTCGAAGCGCATGCTCTAACAATGATCAAGTCCACACACCAAAAACCTGGCTTACTGTATCAAATTGCCCCTTACCTGACCCCTCAGTGCAGAAGGACAATTGTGCCTGCAAATTTACTCCTGGGTCTCTTCTATGGAGCCCCTTTACTTCACTTTACTCAGCTAAGACATCAATACTGTCCAAATTGAAACAAACCTACCACAGAATTATGCACTTCGCTGCTATGGCACCTGCTCACGCCTACCACTGTGACGTCCTCAAAGCCCTAGGATGGCCATCTTCCGAAGCTAACTTAGACTTCCCTCTACTCTGCACCACATTTAAGCTCATTCACCTTCCCTCCCCACCAATCCTTATAAATCTGCTCACCCTGAAATCTACCCCCAGGACCCTTCACTCCTCCCACCTCCCTTTGCTAAGCCTCCCCAAAACAAGGCTAACTATATGCAGGAAATCCATCACCTTTCTTGCATCCCAAAAATGGAACAACTTCCCATGTGGACTACTTTCCTGCACATCCCACCCCCAAGTCAAAAAATGCTGTAAAGAATTCTTCTTCCCCCTCCAAACTGCACCTGTTTCTTACCTGTCATCCCCCCTCCCTAATCTGTACCCTCTGCTTGACTCTCTTATGTCCCCCTCTCTCAACTTTCTACCACCCTTCTCATACTTCCTTCCATTACTCTAGTTCTGGCATTGCTCATATCCTTTTCCTGCTGTTCCTTCCCTCTGTGCCTTAGTATGGCGCATACCATATTCTGTTGTTGTACTCATGATTGATTTGTAATTTACCATGTAGTTCCCTAATCCTTGTTTTGTCTGCAATGAACTGCACTTATGGCCTGTGTGTGAATTTGCATTGTAATGCCTATGATTAACTGTGACCATAGCACTTATGGATTGATTAGCAACCAATTTTCTCTAGCTTTCTCTCTAAAACTACTTCTCTGTATTTATTACTGACTGTTTGCAAACACTACTCTGTAGATTACTCACTGTAACTTGTTGACTGTTGTGTGTTTTCAATCCTACTGGAATTGTACTTCCTCGGGTTGCTCCTGAATAAGGGATTGTCTATTTTAGTGGGCCTACCCTGTCATCAAAAGTCAAATAAATAATTACCCCACTGTTGGTGGGGGAAGTTTTTATATTATTTAAAGACCATAATTTGCTTGTTTATTGCTGGCAGATTTCCAAACTTCCACAGCAGAACTATGTGAATTGCCCAATTCACCCATGTATTGGTAATCGTATACCATTGATGGGGTGCCCAAATGAGGGCAAAACTGATCCAGGCGTCTGGGAGTTCTTGGTGCCATTCTCTATGCTGCCTCCACCATGATATGCCAGGGGTGGAGGTTATTATATTTTTTCAAGGGGATGCTGGGGGTTGAGCCCCCACATTAACCCTCCAAAACTATTAGTGCCCTGTGTGTCTGCGCTGTGGTGCCTGGCACCCTAATTGATGGCGCTCCATTGCCTGTGCTCTGGTTTTCTGTGGCACTTTTATAGGCGCAGCATCATGGGTGAACCATTGGCAATGCAGGTGGTTTCTCTGCATGAATTTGGGCAATGTGGCCAATTAGCTTTACCCCTGTATGTTGCAAACTAATGGAGAAACTAATCAAGCTAAAATTAGAAATGGAGATCAACAGACTTGGCCTGAAAGACCCACAACAACATGGGTTTAAAAAACAACTACTAGTTTGATCATCTTTGACAAACATGTCAGTAATAGTATTGATCATAGCTTACCTTATGATATTATTTTGTTAGACTTTCATAAGGAGTTTGACACTGTACCCCAGCATACACTCATACACAAATTAATCAACATGTTCTTTTCATCATTCTTGGTTAGATGGATCCAGGATTGGTTATTCAATAGGAAACAGCATATTAAAATAAATGGCTGCATATCAGATGAAGGGTCTGTTACCAGTGGTGTACCCCAGGGCTCCATCCTGGGACCAATGTTGTTCGGGATTTTTGTCAGCGATATGGATAAAGACACTGTTAGTAGTGTAATTAAATTTGCTGATGATACTAAATTAGGGGGAGTACTTGATTCTTTTCTTAATCACTTACATCTTGTAAATGATTTACTAACAATTGAATATTGGGCAGTCAATAATGGAATATCATTTAATGTGAGCAAATGCGTAGTCATGCACTTTGGGAAAAACAACCCACATTATTCATATTATTTTAATAATGAACCCATTCAAATTTCTGACACAGAAAAAGACCTGGGGATAATGATAAACAACACACTCTCCCCTTCTGACCAATGTCGAATGGTAGCCAAAAAAGCAAATCAAATGATCAAAAGGATAATGTGTTCCTTTGTTAGTAGGTCAGAACAGTCCCTTTTACCTATGCACGGGACATATGTCAGGCCCTACTTAGATTACGGTTCCCTTTTCTGGCCTCCATATTTAAAGGGAGATATTGTATTATTAGAATGCATCCAGAGAAGGATCACCAAACTTATCCCACATTTAAAGAATAAATCATATGCTGAGAGAATGTCAGAAACTGGCCTCTTTTCACTTGAGGAAAGAAGGAAACGTGGAGACACTTTGCTGATGTACAAAATGTTAAACTCCCCACAACTGACATCATTATGTGGATTTCAACAGAATATAAGGAGTACCAACCTATGTTCCCATAATAAGCAGATAATGGTACCCTGGGCAAGAACTGCAGAAAGAGATAACTACTTCACAGTATAGGCAGCTAAAATCTGGAATAGTCTTGCACACGATCTACTAAACCGACCTAAATTTGAGTTATATAAAACAAATTTCAATAACTATGTGCTTTCCAGTTGGAGGACAAACAAGGTAATTAACTGACCCACTGGTGTGGGGGAACAATCTCGATGGCCTATTTTAGCCTATTTTTGTCCCAACAAATCCAGTAAATTCACTGGGTGAATAAATACGCGCATTATGGTTGTGATCAAGGCAAATTTGCTGAAATTTGTGAATTTGTCAATTTCGCATACCTCCAATTATCACAACAACGTCATTCTAAAGCATAACATATATTAAAATTACATTATGCTGAGGCCGGCCCTTCAGAGCAGTGGTAGAGTTAATGCTTGTGATGCCAGTAACCTGGGTTCAGAAATGAGCAAAGGTTATTGAAGACTGACCAGGGGGAGGAAGGCTGAACATTCCAGAGGATGCTCCTTCCTTCTGCAAAGGGAAGGGCAATGGATCCTCACTGCTTTACTGCCCCCTGGATGATCATAGAAGATGCTGCAGTTAAGATCCCACAAACATGTTGAGGAGGGCACTGCCAACATTGACATGCACATGTGCAGCGGGCAGATATGTGTCACAACATCCTTGTATGCAGTGTCCTCAGGAGCTGGGAGGAACATAAGGAAAATAGCTCCACAATAGAAGCACCGCAGGCTCCACCACATCTGCAGGCTCCACACCTGCTGACCTAGGCAACATTTTCCTGATTACATGCTGAGAGATTCTCTGGAGGGGATGGGGGGATGGCCACCCTGAAGGCTCCACTGTGGGGGGCAAGCCACAGAGTAACAGAGTGAGAGAGAAAGGTACTGGAAGATGGTGGGGTGATGGACCCAGGGTGTGAAGGGAAGGACATGTGAGGTGCCCAAAGAGCCATATCAAAGCAAGGCACATAAATACTAAGTTAACAAAGTTACATTATATTGAAAAAGCATGGATTTATTTAAACATGCAAATTACAATAATTGATGTCTGCTTTTGGCAGTGTTTTCAGTTATAACTGCTCTGTGTGGGTTCCCTTCCCAGGATGCAAAATACATGAAAAATGATGATGATGTTGGCAATGATGATGTACTGTATACATGGAACAAACTAATAAAACAAGTATGATTGGAAAGAAGAAAAAGCTATCTGGCTCACTGTGACTGCCCCTTTACAATGCACCATTGTCTCCAGAGTGATGCCTTATTGTTCATTGAATGACGCAACTCAGTATCTTAACCCTGCAAACTTTGTCAGGCAGTTCAGCCAATGCTGTATATTTATTGCTCTGTAAGGCCCAATTCTTAGTATGTGATTGGCATAGGCAGAGTATGAGAGAATTTCTTTTCAGAATAGAGGCCATATGGGATGAACAGCTTCCTGAAATCTGTTTTTAATCTTTTTTGCTTCAGTTCCCTCTGTGTAGGGAGTTTAAATAGGAGCTAGGTATACAGTATCTACCCATATTAAAACGTCTGTCGTTTAGTGAATTTAACTTTCTTTTTTACATGGAATATGTCCATTCCGAAGGTGATAGAAAATCATTTTTATGTTGTTAAATACCCTTCCATTTTCCTTTCCCTAATAGTCCTGTATTCTGGTATGGGTTGACTATTTTTTCTTAAATCCGTGTTCTAGCTTTGTAGTGCCATTAAGTCTGCCTCGCATTCCCCTTTCCTCAGCAGCTACTGTATTGCTCTCTCTTTTCATTTGTCCCAGACTTTCCATGACATAAGTCACACCATTCCACGTTATTCATATGAATGCACTGGAATGGTGAAACTGATGAGACTGACTATGCAGGCTATACTAAAACAGAGGAGAGAGAACTTTAAGGCAGTTATAAAGACAATAAAATATTTGTTTAACAATTTAACAAACAAAGGTTAAAAATCTGAAAATATGATAGACACTGGCTGGCCCACTGGTGCAGTAGTAACGCTACTACTCCATAATGCCAATAACCTAGGTTGAGAGCAGAGCTTAGGTAGCAGAAGGCCTTGGGGGAGGACTGAGTGTCATATGGACTGCTCTTCTCTTCAAGGGGGAGGGATCACTAGTGCTTGGGTGACATTGTGCGGCAGCTTGGGCTTTGGAAGCTAGGACTGTATCTGTAGGGAGGCATGTCAGACGTTCAGCATATTGCCCCAATGTCATTGCGTGACACGCCTCCCAGGAAAAGAAATGTGGAAAAAACAGAGGTTCCACCTCCACAGGATGACATCTGCCTCCACATAGAGGACCCCATTCTGCCACCCAGGCTTCCGCTGCTGTGCAACTGACCAGTCTCTGTTTGAGGGAAGGACCCCTCCTGGCAGCCCTGCCTGGGGGGGGGGGGTAAGCCAGGGGTGTTTGGGAGTAGGGTTTGTTCCAGGATGGGGGTGTAGGGCAGAATGTGCTTGGACTGATGGGGTGGCAGACACAGAGCCCATCACCTTTAAGACTCATGCTTAAGATTAGCCTAGCCAATCATCTCGTCACCTTTCCACATATTGTTTGGTTTCTCATGCAATGACCAGAACAGCATACAGTATTGTAAATGTAACCAAAGTATTCCATAATTGTAGTATAACTTTATTATTGTATTATCTGCCTGACTCACAGCTTAATCTCTTCAGTTCTGTACAACTCAGCAGATCTCTTCTGACATCTCTGTTGATACAACACAAATGTAACAGCACATAACTATATTGAAATCTTGCCTGATTGTTGTCATTGCCCTGCCCTGTTACATTCATTGTTTTCTAGCACTGTACCTTGACTGTATTCCTTTAGAACTACTTGTTGCTGCTGTTCTTGTTTCTTTATTGTATTTATGTTTACTCTGACGTGGACCTTTTGTAAATGAGCAGTTGAGCACAAAGGTACTTTCCGAATAAATGAATAAATTATCCTGTTTACACTATAAATCCTGATATTGGATGACCTTGCTTTTCCACATTCTCTAGACATTTGTAAGAGATTTATAACAGGAGGGAGAGATTCACCTGGAAATGCCACAGTGCTGACAATCCACTGAAAACTAGCAAAACAACAAACTGAGCAACCGATGGCAAGGCTATAAAAAATACCACAAGATATCAGAGTAGTAGTTCACTTGTTTTAATGCGTGCAAAGTATGCAAAAAAAAAAGTGCTGCGGTGATCACTTCATCCAATGTGCTATACTCAAAAGGCACTGGACTAAGGTGTCATGCTAACATAACCATGTCTAGCATTTCGCCCAATGGCCATTGGGATTCATCAGAGATGATACATATATACTGTATGAACATTAATTAAATGCAGCACAGCCAACATGGAGAACAGCATCATAGTAAGCAAGCCTCTAAACATTTATAACGTGTTAGAAAATAACATTTTTACAATAAAAAATGTTCTTTGCAGATAACTGGTCAGCCAAATGACCAAGCATGGAGTTTACACCATAGAGTGGGTGGGATTATACAGTACATTCTACTATAAAAGTGAATTCTGCCTGCTGCACAACTGAACAATTATACTGAATCTTTTGATACACATTTATGTCCCTGCTTCCTGGGGGTGGGGTGGGGGGACACACATGCAGAGGAACTAGACCGGAGGTTCTGGGTGAAATAGCTGACTTTGTGTAGTGAACCAGACATAAAATATCACTTTGACTGAACTACTTTATTGTCTGCTCCATACTTTTGAGTTGATGACAGAGTTTAATGATAGAGCAGAAAAATCAAACAACAGCTGTAGTTACAGGTACATAAATGGAACATTACACCCGGACCAAATATAGCATTAGAACATTACAGCCAGACCCCCAGACAGGGAGCCCACATACAGTAGCTGGGCATGACTGTACTCTTTCTCTCTTTCCTCATCCTTGGAAGCAAACCTAGCAGCATGACGTCTGTTATGATATAAAATGGGCAAGGAACTTCCTCTGTCCTGATTGGCTGAGACTTGGTTCTAGCTGTGGCAGTATGAGAGCACCACCAATGGCTAAAAACAAGTCCCTACCAACCAGGGCAACTCACAGAATTCATAAGCCACTTACTTGCTAATTTCCATCCCAAACATAGCTGCCACCTCTATTCATATATAACAAACTTCAACTGGGCCCTAAAAATGAAAGTCCATTAAATTAAATAAAGTAAGTAAATAATTGGATGTTATTTTCACTCAAGAGCCCTTCCTTAAACTTAAATACAGGGGACTGGCGAATTACTCCACAGTCCTTTCCCTGACCACAGGAGGCAGAGAGGGCCTGGGGGAAAGGCAGGAAGGTCTGCTTGGAGGGACCCCAGTTATTTAAATATTTCAGTTGGACTAGTTGTAGTTTTCATTTGTTTTGTGGTTTCAGCCCATCTGCTGTACACGGGAACCTAGGAAACCAGAAGGAGCAGACGAGTGGTCATGAAGCAGCAACCCTCGAGGACTGACGTTCTTTTGGACTCAGTACCTCTAAACAAACAGAAAGCTTATTTAACTGTGGCATATTCATATTGCTCAAGGTTTGTTTGGGCTAAATGATTGTTTTTTCCTACCTCATGATAACAGGTATGGAGTCTATCAGGGCTGGGCAGTGGTACTGATTTGTGCAATAGTGTTTGGCTGATTGCTACTGTTTTTATATTGCTATGCTACTGTTTCTATATTCTATCTCTACTGTTTTTATATTTTTTCTAAACTGGGCTGATTTTGTTCTTTTTGTAAAAGCTGGGCCGAGTGATTTTTGGTGCAGAATCTCAGAAAGAACATACAAACATACAAAGAATCCAGCAGAAGGAGGCCATTTGGTGTATCAAGTCTGCTCATATTACAGGGTTCACAGCTTGAGCTAATGTCCCTGCCCTCACTCCACACTCCTCCCATCCTCCCTACCCATGATCCTTGGCTTTCCCCTATGCCTATCCCATCTTCTCTTAAAGTTTGCCACTATATTTAATGAGATGACCTCTTCCAGCAGCGCATTCCAAGTTTCCACCACCCTCTCTGTGAAGAAGTGCTTCCTGACCTCCCTCCTAAACCGCCCACCCTCCAGCTTAAGACTGTGCTCCCTCGTGTTATGGTTGCCACTCATCTTAAAGAGACTCTCTTTATCAACCTTATTTATCCCTTTCAAGTACTTGAAAGTCCCAATGATGTCCCTTCTCTTTCTCTCTCTCTCTGTCTCTCTCCTGTCTTCCAGGGAGTACAGTGCCCTCAACCTCTCCTCATATGCTTTACTCTGCTGACCAGCTATCATCTTGGTATCCCTCATCTGGACGTTCTCCAGCAGGTTAATGTCCTTTTTGAGGTGTGGGCATCAGTACTGCACTCCATATTCTAGATGAGGCTTTACCAGTGACCCGTACAAAGCAGCATAATCTCCTCTCTCCTACTACTGATCCCCCTAGATATGCATCCCAGCATCTTGTTTGCCATTGCTGCTGCTTTCTTGAACTGTGTGGAGTGCTTCAGATCACTAGTGATCATCGACCCCAGGTCCTTCTCCTCCTCTGATGCAGATACTCAGACTCCACCCCGGTAGTACTTTGTTTTGGGATTCCTGGTTCCAATATGCATAACTTTGCATTTCTTGGCATTGAAGCCAAGCTGCCAAATCCTGGACCACCTCCCTAGCTTTACCAGATCTTCCTGTAGGTCCTATATCCCTTCAGCTGTGTCCACTCTCCCACAGAGCTTGGTGTCATCAATGAATAGGCACATTTTGTCCTTAATGTCAACTCCAATGTAATTGATGAAGACATTGAACAACACCAGCCCCAACATTGAGCCCTGCAGGACCCCAAGGGTTACCTTTCTGGTGCCAGATAACTCTCCCCCCACAACCACCCTCTGGGTTCTGTCACTCAGCCAGTTTTCCACCCATCTGTCCATCTTTTCCCTAACCCTGAGATCCACCAGCTTCCTGATGAACCTTTTATGGGGCACAGAGTCAAAGGCCTTACTGAAATCAAGATAGAGGATGTCTACCACTTGGCCCCTTCCTACTGTCTTAGTGACACAGTCAAAGAAGTCAATCAGATTTGTTTGCCACAGTCTCCCACCCATGAACCCATGCTGCCTGTCATCCTGGTGTCCATGCTCCTGTAGATATTCCACCAACCTTTCCTTTAGTATGGTCGCCATGAGCTTGCCCACAATGGAAATCAGGTTGACTGGCTATAATTCAATGGGTCATCCTTGGGACCGCTTTTGTGGAGGGGCACTACATATGCTGTTCTCCAGTCCTGCAGTACTATGCCTTACTCTAGTGAACTATTAAATAGGTCTGCCAGTGGCCCTGCCAGCTCCTAAGCCAGTTCCTTTATTACCCTTAGATGTACTCTGTCCGGGCCTGGTGATTTGTCCACCTTTAATGCCAGCAGCCCTTCTCTCACTCTATCCTCTTCTATCATTACATCTGCATTCCCTTCCCCCCGCTCCTCTTTTCCCTCCTGAAGGCACTGGTCCATCCTTCTCCCTGGTGAAGATGGAACAGAAGTATTCATTTAGTATTTCTGCTTTTCCCTCATTATCCTCCACCCACTCCACCCCTTTCTTAAGCCTAACAATCCCTTCCTTCTTGTCCCTTTTTTTACTTATATAGCGAAAGAGAGCCTTCTCCCCCTTCTTAATTTCTTCAGCTATCTGCAGCTCCTTCTGTGCCTTTGCTCACCTGACTTCCTTACTTGCCTCACTAGCCAACCTTAGGTAATTTTCCCTATCCACCTTTCTCATGGTCTTCCTGAATTTTTTGTAAGCCAACCTCTTTTCACATACTGTCTGGGCAACCCAAGAACTGAACCAGCTGGGCGCTTTGGCCCTTGTGTTCTTACCTCTTAGCCTAACTCACTCATTTGTGGCAACCGGTATTCCTTCCTTAATGATGGACCACCTTTGGTCCACCCATACCTGCTCTAATGCCCACCAGATGGCTCCTTAGCACTTCACCCATTTTCCTGAAGTCTGCCTTCCTGGAATCCAAGATTTGGGGTCTTAGTTGGAATGCTTTCCCTGCCCATATCCAACTGGAACAACACTGTGCAATGGTCACTTCCACCAAGTGGTTCCCTGACCATTATTTCCTGTACATGCTCCCCATTTCTGAGCACCAGATCAAGAATTGCCTCAGCTGTTGTTGGTTCAGTGATGCCCTGAGTCAGAAACCCACTCTGCAGTCCTTCCAGGATCACCTGACTCTTAGCATATGTTGTGGATGGTATGTTCCAGTCCACTTTGGGCAGGTTGCAGTCCCCCCAACAATTACCACCTCTCTTTTCCCCACAGCTTCCAATATTTGTGAGCTCAGTTCCCTGTCCCTCTCATCATCCTGACTGGGTGGTCTGTCAACCACCCCCAACCTCACCTTTCTCCCTCTATTGGACCTTAACTGACCCCATAATGCCTCCACCTCCCCTTCCTCCGACTCCTCCCTCGTGCAAGTTCTTCCCTCCCTGATATAAACTACCACCCAACCCCCCTTCCTGACTAACCTTCCCCTCCGGTATAGTTTATATCCAGGGTCGCAATGTCCCAGTCATGATGTGATATTGCCCAAGTCATGATTACTGCAGTCATGTCCACCCTCCTGTCTTCTAATAGTGCCTGCAGGTCATCCATCTTGTTTCCAAGAATCATTCAGAGATACCACCCTCCACCTAGAATCTGACCTTCCTTCTCTTCCCCTCTATTGTTCTATTCACATTTATTCCCTCTGTGTGCACCCCTCCATGTACCCTTGTTATGTGTTCCTCACCCCCTCCACCCTTAGCTAACTGTGATCTTTCCCCTTCCACCTCCTCCCTCCAGACCTCTTCCATCCCAGTGGGGGGGGAGGTTCACTGACCTCCTCCTCTCAGAGTCTGTGGGTCTGCATGCCCACTGCCCCCTCGGTAGTTTAAATTAAGTATAGTGGTTATGTATTCCCCCAGTTTGTCCCTGAGTACCTCAAACCCTCCCTACTGAGGTATAGTCTGTCTGGTGAAAAGAGTTATTTGTTTGACCAGGTCTCTTCCCAGTCCCCAATACAGATGACTATCTCCTCCCTGCACCATTTCCTCAGCCAGTAATTAAAATCCTCTATTCTTCTTTTCCTGGCTGTGTTGGCCCATGGTACTGGTATCACCTCTGAGAAAGCCAGCGAACTTCCTTCCTCCCTGCAGATCTTCCCTAACTCCCTGAATCTACTTTGTACTACCTAAACCTCCTCCACAGCAAGATCGTTGGTTCCCAAATAAATAACTAAATTAGGCTTTCCTCCAACCTCCCTTACTATATCCCTTATTCTTGGGCCCATCTTCCCAGCTGTCATCCCTGGCATACAAACCACCCTCCTGATTGCAAATGGATCCCCTTTCCTACCCCAGTGAATACACCTAATTATGGAGTCCCCTATGATTGTCACCCTTCCATCCCCTGCATCTGTGCTCCCTGTCCTTCCTTTCTTACCTTTGGTACTAGCTGCTTCCCCACCTAACTGTGCCCTCTGCACCCTGGTGATCTTATCTCTACATTCACAATTTATCCTCGTAATTGTTTTTCCATCTCCCAAACTTCCCCTCCCCTTTTGACTATCTGTACTTGCTTTCAGTTTTCTTTTCCCTCTTCCTTTCCTTTTCTCTCCTTCCCCCATCCTCCACTCCATTTTGCCTGCCTTCTATTCCCTGCCCACCCTGATTAGTTCCCTACCCCTTCCCCTGTACTCCTACTCTCAACCCTGGCTCAACCTGACCACCAACCTCACCTCCTGCTGCCCCCTCCCTCTTTCCAGACAGTGGTGCAAATCTATTCAATAAAGGTACCCCTTTAGAATTTACCACCACTGATGCTACTCTCACATTCCCACCCCTTCCCCTTGCCACTTGCTATTCCTCCACCCTGGGCTCCCTATTCCTCTGAGGAAGAGATACTCCTGCATACGGGGTGCTCCTCCCCACTCCCATCCGTGGTCTGATGCCGTCACTCCCCTGGGCATCACCCTTATGCCTTTCCCTCCACTGCTCTGCTCCTCTGACTTCCCACACCATCCTCTCCAGCTCCCATCTGAGCAGTCTTATTTCAGCCCTTAGCTGCTCCAGGCTCTTGCACACAGGACATCCCCCTTTACTGCATATCACACCACAGAAAGATGGCAGCCCCACAGCTATTGCAATTTACCACTTTCCTCCTTCCCATACTGTACATGTACCTGTTCTCCCACATCCTCCCAGCCCAGCTTCTCCTAGCCTCCAGTTATACATAACTATAAAATAACTATAAAATTAAAAAATATGTAAATTTCTATCTCACTTTACCATCAAGATGTAATAACAATCACAACAATCTAGAACTCAGTAGTCTGCTACTTCCAGTGTTCTATCAAAACTATAACACTATGCCAAGGAAGCTGTTTCTTAGCAACCATCCGATTCTAGCTAAAAAAACAATATTTTTAATAAATGCCTTTTAAATCATTAGCCCAGAAATCCCATAAAACACCAACAGTCACAGTACCACCTAAGCAACATGCCACAACCCAGCAACCCAGCAACAAACCAGCTAATTCTGGTGACAAGGACAGTCCCACAAAAATCCCAAACTGCCTATCTACTGCACAAAAGGAAACCTACACAAGATATGATTCAACATGCTGACTATACTGTTTAACTAACATAAAATATACACATCCCACACCTTTCTGTAGGCAACAATACCCTCCTTCTCAGTCCACAAACTGTACACCAAAAATATTTAAAAACTAGAAAAAATACAGAAAATGTTCACTTATCTAAGGGAGCTCCACACAGACACAGCCACTCAAGGTGACTTAGGAAGGTCCAGGACTGAACGGAGAACAAAGAAAACTCAGGCAGCCAATCGCGTAATACAGGAAAGGCACCAAGTTTAAACAAAAGAGCTTAAATCCTGGGGACCGTCGGATTACTCCACAGTCCTTTCCTTGTCCTCAAGATGCTCACTAGAGGCTGACCGTCCATCTTAAAAGCAAACCAGGTGCTCACCAGGAGCTTTCCTTCCCACAAACAGTAGTTGATTGTTTCTAGCACACCCGCTGTAATTCCTCCCGTCTCTCCCCATCCCACCTACCCCATGCTTATCTGCCTTTTATAGCCTCCCACCTTATACTATTTCCTGCGTGAATACACATACAGGTCAGCACATCATAATGTAGTCACTATTGGTAAGAGATCTCGGGGTACTATCTCGGGACTCCACTTCACCTAAGTCTAGCTCAGGGAAACAAATAACAACAACAAACAAAACTAATTTGAAAAGGAACAGTGACAGAATAATAGGAATTCTACCTACAGAAACCTTGCAACACATCTGCTTTACCATACTAAAATGTTCGGCTAGGGACTACTGCACTGCAACGACTGCACTGTACTCATCTCCAAGGAACACCTCTGGAGGATGGGTCACTGCCCCATTTTCAAGAAGATAAGTGACCTAACTACAGAACTGGAGGCAGGCTGGGGAGAAATTAAAAGACTTTGACATCAGATATGTGGAACACACACACACACACTCCCACAGAGGTCCACAGGGACAGGAGGCTAGAGAGTGGTATGAAATGGAGGAGGGAACTCTAGGAATCGTGGCATGGACAGCAGATTATGGGACTTCCCCTTAAGGACATCCAATTAATTTGAGCTCCTGGAAGAGGGGCAGGAGTCAGCCGTGGCTAAAGAAGATGTTAGGCCCAACAGGGAAGTGAAAAAGAAAACCACCCCAGCAATCAGTGACAGATCAGAGAAAACCAAGCAGAAAGACAAGAAAATCCTGGAGATCAGAGACTCAGTGGTCAGAGGAATGGAATCTCGACTGAACAAGTATTCACAGAAGGTGGTGACAGTCAGCTGCCTTCCCAGAACCTCAGCAAAGAGAGACTGTGAGCGCGTTGGAAGAATCGCAGACAAAGAGAGAGAGTTGGGGGACCTGAGAGTATTGATACACATAGGAACCAATGATCTGGCTGACCAGAAGGTTGAGGATGTGAAAAGAAGTGTAGCGGGGAAGCTGGGAGAAAGGCTTTCAGTATCAGCAAGTTCCCTAGCCTTTTTGGAAGACCTACCTGTGTAGGGGTAAGGATGGCAGCACAGATAGGATCAGACCAGCAGAAATTGAGGAATTCAGCAGCTGGCTGAAAGAGTGGTACCAGACAAAAGGATTCTATTTTATCAGATTATGGGGGAACTTTTGGGATAGGTCACTCTTCAGACAGATGGACTACACCTCACAGCACAGGGAACAAGAGCACTGGCTCAGAAGCTGGAAGTTTGCTTGGACCATTTAAACTAAGTGGAGGGGGGGACTGAGGCATGAAAACAAGTATTCTGTACAGCCAACCCCCAAAAGGAAAGACTTGAATAGTATAAATTGTTCCACTCACATGAAGACACAGAAAGAGGACAATGCAGAACTAGTGGCAGCCAAACAACACAGGGGGGTAACTGAAGGGAATGGGGACCTGCACCCACACAGCAGAGGACATAATGCAAGCTTGTGGTGGGGAGTCTGCCTCAATGCTAGCAACCTAGGCAACAAGGTCAGCGACCTCCAGGTTCTTGTGGCAGACTCAATGGTCAACCTGGTAGCTATAACTGAAATCTGGGCCACTGACAACAATGAATGGGACCTTGCAATACCAGGCTTCATGATGCTCAGGAGGGACAGACAGGACGGGAGGAGCAGGGGGTAGCCCTCTATGTAAGGGAGGGCATCAAAGCAGCAGAGAATGTAAGCGCCAATATGTGTGGAAGTGGCATAGAGTCACTTTGGACTCACCTGACCACCACAGTGGGTAGAAAACTGCACATGGGAGTGATATTGAGACCCTCATGGCAGGGGGAGGAAAAGGATGAGCATTTAGCCGACGAGATATGTAAGCTGGCCAGCAAGGGGGATATAGTGTTGGTCAGGGATCTGAACTTACCAGATGTGGACTGGAAGTTTCCAGTAGCCAAGAGCTCAAGAAGTCAGGCTCTACTGGATAATTTCCAGGATTGTCTACTGTCCCAACTGGTGAAAGATCTGACTGGGGGGACACCATCCTGGATGTGATCCTCACAAATTCAGAAGTGATTAGATCAGATAGGGTAGGAGAACCCTTGACAAATAGCAACCGCAATTCTGTCTGGTTTGAAATATCCACAGGAGACACAAGAAACTCCACAAAGACAGAGGTGCTATGCTTTAAGAGGCAGATTTTGGCAGATTACAACAACTAGTGAGTGAAAGGTTAACAAATATTGAGGACATGTCAGAGGTAGAAGAAATATGGGAAGGTGTTAGAGAAGTGGTCTTCAAGGCAACCAAGCTCCGCTTTAGGACTGTAGCAAAGAAAAATAGGTATTAAAGACACATGTGGTTCTCCCCTTCAGTAATGGAGGCAATCAGGGCCAAAAGGAATGCATATAAATTGTACAGGCACCAAAAGGAAGACAAGGAATGGGAGGACTACATTCAGAAAAGCAGGGAGGCCAAGTAAGTAGTGAAAGAAGCCAAGGCAGCAAAAGAGCTGCAGATTGCATGTGGGGTTAAAGCAGGGGAAAATAATTTTTTCCTTTATATCAGCAAGAAAAGGAAGAAAGGTGGGGGAGTAGTTAGATTAAGGGTTAATGAGAAGGTGGTTTAGGACAATGGTCAGAAGGCAGAGGTCCTCAACGAATACTTTTGCTCAGTATTCACTAAGGAAGAACCAGACCCACTGCTGGTAGGCAGCTCTCCCTTTCCGGGGGTGGTTGTCTGCTCCCCCCGTAGTTCTGCTCCAACCAGGTGGAGGTCCTGTGGGAAGCATAGGTGACGGGGGTGGCAGTGAATGCCAGGGATGGGGTGCAATGGGCCGAGCCGGTACCCTATGTGCATGTGCACCTCCATGCACACGCATGTACATGTATGCCAGATCCCGGGTCTGGGGCACAAAGCGGGGGGGGGGGATGACATAAAAAAAAAATAAAGTTAGAGGACCTGGGAGCAGCAGAGCAAATTGTCAGGTGGATATAACATTGACTCAATGACAGAAAACAAAGGGTAGTAGTAAATGGGGTTAGATCTGCTGAAAGACATGTCACTAGTGTGGTACCTCAGGGGTCAGTCCTGGGTCCAGTCCTTTTTAACATATTCATCAGTGACATAGGTGAGAATATAAGGGGCAACATTGCACTGTTTGCAGACAACACAAAACTCGGCAGCAGACTGGACAGCACAGAGGGAGTTAGAGAACTGCAAGAAGATCTCAAAAGGTTGGAACAATGCACACACATATGGCAGCTGAAATCTAATGTGAAGAAGTGCAAGGTGATGCACCTGGGTAGAACAAACCCCAAGACAGAATACTGGCTAAACGGGGTCAAACGTAGCTCCTCGGCTGAGGAACGAGATCTGGGGGTCATCATTAGAGACAACCTCAAACAGCAAAGCCAGTGTAATAAGGCTTACAGCAAGGCCAACAGAATGCTGGGATGTATTGGAAGGGGTATAGATAGCAGAGACAGGGAGGTGATAAACCAGTCATTGGTGAGGCCTCATCTGAAGTACTGCATCCAGTTCTGGAGGCCTCACCTCAGAAAGGATATTGATAGGCTGGTGGTGGTCCAGAGAAGGGCAACAAAGAAGATGCAAGGCCTCCAGGGAGTCACCTATGAGGATAGGCTGAAGGCTTTAAACATGTACTCACTGGAGACTATGATGGAGAGGGGGCATATGATCGAGACATTCAAGTTCCTTCAAGGCATAAACAAAGTGCCACACACAGTGCTTTTCACCAGAAACACCAGCTCTATAACAAGGGGGCATGAGTGGAAAATAAAAGGTGAAACATTCAGGAGGGACATCAAAAGTATTACTTCTCATAAAGGGTGGTGGAGCCATGGAATAGGCTGCTACCTGAAGTTGTGGCTGCAAAGTCAGTATCGAGTTTTAAACACATGTGGGAAAAGTTCTGGGCAGACGTACACAGCAATGGTGAAGGCTAGACGGAACATCTAAGGGGGAACAGGACCTGGTGTGACAGTAGGTCCCAGGAAATCATGATGGGCAGACTCGATGAACCACGGGTCCCCTTCTGCTGTCATTTTCTATTTTTCTATGTTTCTATGTTTCCTTATACACCTACACAAATTAAAAAAATCAAGTACTATTCAGAGTTTCCATTGCTGGTGTTTCTTTGATGACCATGAAAATTCCCTCTCCTATCCCTATCAGTTTGCCAGAGAACTCCCTGCTCCTTACCTGGCAACAGATAAAATTGACTTTCTGGCTCCACATGAGGCTTGTGTGTGTGTCTGTGTGTGTATGCCAGTGAACTAGAAATAATTTTGAATTCATGTATTCCATGATACTATTCCGTGTGTGTGTGTGTGTGTGGTAGGGGTGGTGATGACATTCTACTAGTGGAATAATGCTGAGCTTTGAATTCTTCTATTCCATGGTAAACAATCACATAATGTACTGAATGTGAAGAAAGAAAGATGACTGGCAGGTGAAAAACATCTATGGAGTGACTATTTTACATTATTTAGCAACATTTTATTATATTTGTTGTGGCTCTGAAAACTTTTAGAGTGTTTGTTTTTTAACAGTTGCCTATGGACCCATTTTATAAGTAATAAGGAACTCTGGAGATGTTGGTGGTACCAGGTTTGCCCCATGGTCAGGAGCCTGAAGGCACCCAGCTTTGCCTTGTGCCTCACTACACCCCTACCCACGGGGGAAACCTAGTACCACCAATGCCACATCATGTATTATTGCTTAATTCTAGACCTTCACTGACAGGAGGGCCCATAAACAGAACAATGTGTAAACATCACACTGCCACAGACTTAACAGGTGGGCTTTCTTGAGACTCTGCAGAACCCTAAATCCTGAGATGGAGTTCCAGTATGGCACTACACTGTAGCTTCCCCAAGGGAAACCTAATTTGCTTATCTGTCTCAGTATGATGTCTCTACAGAGCTCCTTTCTCTGTCTGAGAAAATAAACCTACTCCTGTTCAGGTCCCTGCCAATGTGTCTCCTTGTGTGCCAGCCACCACTCTATTCTGTACTGACTAGACCTGAAGGCCCTTCAAATTACCTCCTTGAGGGAGGATCCTCATTTGGTCATCTACTACTTCTCTGCATCCTCTCTTTCTCTGCCTTTTCTTTTCTCCCATTGGTACCGTCTGAAACCACTTTCTTATAGTGCAACTCCATTCTTGTGACCAGTGAGCTGGCTAACCCATGTATACTAACCCTATAAGGGCTTGCTGTACACCAACTATGCATCCCACCTTGTGGGAGGATTACATTCTCTCCACCTGAACCACTTGCTTCACTTAACAAGTTACTGGGTGCCTCGGATGAACTGGGATGTACTCAGCCAAGCTTATGCCTCAATCTCCAGCCTACGACCAGCACAGACTATAACCAAAGACTAAAGTATTTGAACATTAGAGCCCCTTAACAGGAACTACAAAGAACAAGGGATCACCATTGGTAACAGGCCCTTTACTCACCCCAACACTAGCTGGCTTGTTTTCGCTACAGTGGTAAATCCATCCCCAGTACACACAAAGAAATTTTAAATATCCCCTTTGGCATATACATTATTGAGGACACTATACAACATAATTAACACGATACAGATAACATGCTACAATCATCAAACTAATTTTTTAAACTGCGTTATTTGAAAAGCAACCAGTACTTGCAGGACCTGACTGGTCTCTGGCACTCTTCTTCTCCTGGACATCAGACCTGCGGAAACAAAAACATTCTCCTATGGGAGAAAACAATTAATGCAGACAGACAACAGTCCCACAGTACACACGCTGCTTTGGGTCAAGCTTTTTGAACTCAGATCCTGCCAAGCAGGAAACTCCCAATAGTGAAAGTGTAGAAGAAATGAAGGCACACTCAGAAAGGCCTCATGGCGCCAGGGTTGTCCCCTGTCCCCTGGTTTATTTGCTATTTTTATTTGAACCCCTGGCACAAGCCATTAGTGACTCCCCATGTATAAAGGGAGTGCAGATGGAGGGTATGGAACACCGAATAGCTCTTTATGTGGATGATGTCTTGCACTTTTAACAACCCCCCCCCCCCCAATCAGCAGCGGCACTTTTTGAATTACTAGACCTTTTTGGCAAGTGTTCGGGGTATAAACTTAATACTACCAAAACCGAAGCACTGTCTTTTCATTTTTCTCCTTCCCTAACACTTAAACAGGGGTTCCCATTCTGCTGGGATTTAAATAAATTAAAGTACTTAGGTATATACCTCTCCCATCAGACAGCTAATACAATTAAACATAACTATGATATGTTCCTTGCTCAACTATAGGCAGACCTAATGGGTTGGAATATACTCCCCTTGAACTTACTCCAGAGGGTTGATGTGATTCGGATGGTGACTTTACCTTGAGCCCTTTATTTGTTTCATAATGTGCCAATAAGTATTCCGAATAATACTTATAGGGTCTGGAATAAACCCATTGGCAGATTCATCTGGGCCGGTAAACGGCCAAGAGTATGAGCTTCTATCCTGCACCTCCCTAGGAAAATGGGTGGGCTTGCCCTTCCTAATTTTAAATTCTATAATTGGGCCACACACCTCTCATTTATAGTCTGCCATTTAGCCAGGTCCAACCCTGTTTTGTGGATCAAAATTGAAGAAGGCTTAATGCCTTTTAAGCAGCTAATTAAATTTATGACATACCGAGTGCCTCCTTCCCGACCACATGTCCAACTGAACCCCTGGATCACACACTAACTGAAAGTTTGGAGTGCCATACGTAAATATTTATCCCTTTCCCCATTTCTCCCACTCATCTGCCCTATTACTTTATTGGAGGATTTCCATCCAGCATTATATGATCACACATTTGCTACTTGGGAACATTTGGGACTCACTAATCTTACTCAATTCTTAAGTGGGGCAAAGTTTAAATCTTTTCTGAGTTTAAGCCAAACACACGGACTGAGAAGTCAAGATTTTTATAGATATTTGCAACTAAGACACTTTTTTTATTCTCTACAAATTCAGATATGACAATTTGAATGCTCTTCCCCACTGATTTCCTGCTTCCAATGACTCATACAAGCTGCACCCCATATGGTTTCTGTTTTGTATAAGGCGCTCGGGGAGACCCGGGGAGTGAATAGTGAGGGTATATGTGCTAAATGGAGGGAGGAATTTGTTTTGACATTTCAGAAGAAAATTGGTATAAGGGCTGTCTTTCAATAGCCAAACTTACATATTCTCATACCTGGAGGATGTTTTCCTGGCAGATATTGATCAGGTTCTTCCGTACCCCTATAGTGACAGCGCACTTTACCCCGACACAATCAGGGGCTTGTTGGTGGCTGTGCAGTGAATCAAAGGCACACCACACCCATATATTCTGGGCATGTCCCTTGATACAAACCTTTCTGATTTCAGTACAATTGGAACTCAGATCCCTCTTTGATACTTCACTCACCCTATCTGCTGATTTATTTATCCTTCATATTTTTCCCTTAGAGTGTAAGGAGCCACTTACACAATACCTTTTGGGAGCTCTATTGCTAGCAGCCAAAAAGGCCCTGACACGACATTGGCTTACACCTAGTATCCTCACCGCGTCGGAGTGGAAAGAGATTGTTACTCGGATTTATAGATCAGAAAGAATCTCTTACCATCTAAATGATAAAATTGAACTATTTACAGTGAAATGGTCTAAATGGGTACTTTACATTATGTCCAAGGATCCCTCCTTTGTACCTTAAAAGAATGTCATGGAAAGAAGGGATATCAGGTGAAAAGAATTCCTGAGTTCAACCCTGAACAATTTAATTGATAGGGCTAGATGCCCAGGTGTTAGAGTAGGGGCTTGGCACAATTGTGCAACTCAGTTGAATTAATTATGCATAAGTTAGAAACTGCAATATATGTTTTATAAGTTTTTATAGCAACCCTGCCTTATTAAGTTATTTAATTATTATGTGATATTTAAATTCTTCTTTCTGTATGTTTTTCCTGCTGTCCTTCACTAAGACACTGTATGTAATATAATTATAATGCTACATTTATTGACTTACTATGTAACCATAAGTAACCAAAATACTCAATGGCCCAGATATTCAACCTGCGCCAGGCTGTAGTGCAAGCCAGAGCGCAGCGCAACTTGGCTGCGCAGGGGCGTTGACTGGGCGATATTCAATGGAGCTGCGCCATGGCACAGCATCGTTGAATATTGCACCCTGGACACCCGCAGTGTGCATGCTGCAGTGGCACTGCGCCAGCGCAAGTGGCCAGAGTGGAGCAGGGGGATGTGCTAGCGCAAGTTCCATTGCGCTATGTGCAGAAACCACGATATTCAACAGTGCACATGCAAATGGTGCCATAATGTATGCAAGGCACAAATGAGGCCATTTGCATGTCATTATAGCCCCATTTGCATGCAGGTGCACCAATCCTCGGCGACTTGCACCCTGCCAGGCAGCAGCCGTAGGGGACCGACGCCCCCTGCACAGCACGGCAATGTGCCCCACAGCCTGATCACAGGCTTCAGTAAATAGAAATTGCATCCTATATCCCTGGTGGTCCAGTGGACCTCTGTCTGCCAGATTGCAGGCTTCAGTATCAATAAAATGAATCTTATATCCCTGATGGTTCAGTGGACCGCTGTCTGCCCAATCACGGGCTTCAATGTAAAGAAAATGAATCCTATATCCCTGGTGGTCCAGTGGACCGCTGTCTACCCGATCGTGGGCATTTGTAATAAAAAAAGAATTACGTCCAGTATCCCTGGTGGTCTAGCGGTACCCCCCCTCCCACCTGCCACTGAGTCCCACCGCCCCTCCCTCCCGGTCAGTGGTGGGCAGCAGCACCACCCTGCCGTCAGCCAACTGACACCATATGTAGGGCTGTATGCCATTGGTCCACTAGCGTGAGCCAATGGTCGTGCAGCCTGTACCATACTACACATTCCAGATATGTGAATGGATCCATTCACATATCTGGAATGTATGTCGAACTCTTTCGCCGCCCATTGGCTCCGCTGTGGACCAATAGGCGTGCAGATACCTATGGTGTCCAGTCGGTGGGTGGCGAGGAGCTGCCACCACACCTCTGACTGGGGGGAGAAGCGGGCGGTGGGGCTCAGTGGGCAGATGGGAGAAGTGCCACTAGACCACAGGGATGGCCAGGCATTCTTTTTGTACAAATGCATGAAATCCGCGAGCTGGTCACTGGACCACCGAAGAATATGGAAATTCGTGTCACTGAAGCCCGCGTCGAGCAGACAATGATCCTGAACTCACCAGAGAATCATAAAATCATTTTATTGATACTGAAAGCCAGCGATCAGGCAGACAGCAGTCACTGGAACACAGAGATATCAAGAATCATTTATGGATACTGAAAGCCGCGAACGAGCTGACAGCAGTCCACTGGACCACCAGGGATATAGAAATTGATTTTATTTATACTTAAGCCCGTGATCGGGCTGACAGCGGTCCACTGGACCACCAGGGATATTGAACATGATTTTTCGAACAGATGCCCACTATGGGGCATGGGGGGGTGCTGCCACGGAGGTGCAACCGGGCCTCGGGTGGCCACCCACAGGTGGCAGCTGCCATGTTGCATCCTGCAACATGGCAGCTCACCTATGGGTAAGCCAACCGTTAATCCCTTTTTGAATCAACTTTATGCGGCTGAAGTAGCGGTTGTGCATGCATGGACTCAACACATCCGGGCTGAATTTGGGATGTGCAGAGTATGCATGGGCACGCCCCCTACCTGCGCCACATACATTACTGATGTGCTCTGGCGCATTGGGATTTGTGCCAGACACAATTCCCATTTGAATATCATGCCAGGGCGCATCAGTGGGTTGCGCATGGCGCAACACTGTTGCGCCATGCACAACCCTCTTGAATATCTGGGCCCATGAATTGTGAGTGTCTGTTTTCTTTCCCCTTCCCCACTCCCCTTTTTTCTTTTGTACCCTTCCCCCCCAGTTGTAAAAAAAATTTTTTTGAATAAAAATTATAAAAATTATAATAACAAAAAAAAAAGAAAGGCCTCATGGGCTAAAATAGCAGTGCAAGGTGCATCCCCATTGTTGCTGCCAAACCCAGCACATATACCAAATTAAAAAAAACAGACCTGCAATCTCTTAAAGGACTCTCACAAACACAATCCCCCCTCCATTCCAGCTCTGAGCTGCTCTGGCTCTTTTTCTTAACCCTATATGTGCCTGCTGTATGCCAGTTACATGCCCCACCATTGTGGGAGGTTACACAGAAGGGGCTGCTGTCAACCCCGTTAGCACATTCATTGTATTCAAGTCCTTTAGCAGTCTGAAATATGTTTGTAGCAGGTCAAAACATGGAGTTGAGATGTACTGCTAAGACGGCATGTTTCAAATTAAAAATTAATTTAACTGCCAGATGACATTAAACAAGTTAAAATGATTTATTTTTAATATGATTTATTTATCTGACCAGCAGTCGGGAAGGGGGTAACTGACCCTCTTGGTCGCAGAAGCAATTTCCAGGAGAGCACAGCTGGCACACTAGACACTAGCACAGGTTAAATACATTACAACTCAGTTTTTGTCCAGTTTAATTAATATTGTTTTGTTGGGCACCCAGTGTACATATGAAATGCACAATTTGCATGATCATAGCTCTTTGATGGGGTACACCATCATTAGCCTACACAGTTGTTAAAGAAGGAATTCTCCTTCAAAATGTTTTTGGTAATACAAAAAGTTCAAACAAATGAACTGAGTGTGGGGCGGGATGACAATCCAGCTTTAAATCATGGTTGTCATATGTAACCCCCCTACAAATGGGGGTTCCTGAAAAGTCTTCCTTGAGCTTGCCTAAATGCTCACTGCCAGGCTGGTGTCCTGTGTTTTAGCAGTTTAAACGTTATTGCCAGAAAGTGCCTGTATGGCCTTTGTGTATTGTCTCTTTAAGAGCTGCCTACATCGCAGGTATAATTAGTCTGGGAAGGGGGGCTGAGTGTTTCTATACTCAAGTCCTGCACAGGCTGCCAGATAATTGCTCCATTCTGCCATCGCTACTTGCACAGAGGGAGCTCTGTTAAAAGCTGTCCTTATTTGCAGATTATCTATTAGAGTAGTAAAGATATTGCAGTTTAACTAACCTGCCTTCTTTGCAGCATGGGCAGTTCTGTTTATCACCACCATCTTGGTCCTGGACTGCCAAAATGGGCCAATCAGTACCTTTGGGGACTCTAAAATGGAGTCTGTCCCCAGGGGTCTTGTGGGGGCAAAATTCTGTAGAAATTGTGGTTTTGGCACTTTGGCACCCAAATGAACCTGGAGGGGGGAGCTCTTGTTGTGACTGACAGACAGACAGATCAGCCAACTGAACCTTATGGATCCTGGGGAAAGTCCAAGGCTGCTTGCAGCTACAGTTAGACCTGAGTTGGGAAATGAAGGAGTAACAGCTTGAGATAGTCGGGCAGCCATCCTGCATAGTTTTGCATGGGAGAACTGTGGAAAGGTGAGTCATGACCTGCGTGTCTACCTGCTGTCAATGAGAGGGAAATTAGAGCTTATTCAGACTAAATCCGGATTGTGAGAGCGAGATAAGCCACTGGACTGTGACCAGGCTCCAAACCTGAAGAAGACCAAAGATGTGCTGAATGCGATTGGCCTGTCAAGATCTCCAGCCACATCTGAAACCCCAGTTTGTGCAGAGACTCTGTAATTGTGACCAGAGAGCCGCCATTTGCCTGGTACAGTGGAATTTCTTTACATGTAAATGTGCTGTGTGCTGTTAGTGGGTCTTGATTTGGTTCCCCACTATGTGCTGGACTGTGTTCTACTTGCTGGAGGCCTGCATCCAGCTCCAACAGGCTGAATCCGTATCCATCTCCATTTGCCCTGGGCTTTGCCACACTGGCCCTGTCAGACTACCCGCTACACAGAGAAAGTCATTGATGAGAGACCTGCCTGGGGATCAGCCCCCTGCCCAACGCTTTGAACAGGAGCAACACCTTGGCAATTCGTGTGGGCCCTGCTTCTCCTGGCACTCCAGCTCAACAAGCTGCAGTCTTGATTTCGTCCTGCCTGTGTCCTGTATTGGGTATCATGAGTAAGCATCAGGGTAGCTCCCTGCAACAACAGCTAAATCTAAAGTGTTGTCATCTGATTGCCTTGTTGCCTTTTCTTTCATGAACTGAGCCCTCTGGCCCTGGATTACAAATAGTGTGTTATGCATGTTGCTTTCTTCCATCACAGGGCCCCAACCAGCTGCGACGCTGGCCTGCCCCGGGCAACGTTCCTGGCTAGCTCACCTTTTTTCAACCTGAGTACCCAGAGTGTGTGACTGCGCAGGGATTCTGAAGTGCATGCATGACTGTCTGATTGATTTAGCCTTTAAGCCAATCAACCTGATTATGCTCCCTCCTTTTTCAAGTCCCCTGAATAAATCAGATCTAACTCATTTTGCATTTAACTTGACTGTGGTTCCAGTTTGTATTGAAAGCACTGTACTGTTGTGGTTTGCTGTGTCTAACCTTGTTCTACAGGGGGTCTCCAGGGTCAAACTGGTGGAACCAGCCCTGATGGTAAGTGCAAACAGTGTAGGTACTTGCATGGTAAATAAGGGTCATTGCAAAAGTGATTACTGTATATTATTCCGGGCACTAGAAGGGACAGAGGGGGGTTATAGTGTCCTGGAGGGCTGTGCCCAGGTTAGCTTGACCACTAACAACCATGACATCTGGGTGAAAACACCCATTTCAGTACCCAGGCCCCTTAACCTGCAACTAGCCAAGCAGGCAGGGGTAGTAGCCTTTGGGATAGTGCCACCTAGGGGTTACACATATACGATAAACCAAAGGTTACATCAAATATATTCTTTTCAGTTTTTGTTGCTGCTTCTTGTGTGTCTACTATTCTTCCCAAATTAAACAAAAAATACTACTGCTTCCAGTTGTTTGCAAACATATAAACAAATAGAAATGTACCTAAAGATGTATGCATGATAATATTTCTGTACTACGAACCTCATTGGCTGTTTAAATATAAGCACTTTTTATGATTATACTGTTATGTTTCAGAAATTGGTCTTAAAACGCATCACTAAATGCATTCCAATATAATTTTCATGGATATGGAAATCCTACAGTCTTTGTGAGCAAATGATACAGTTAAGCAAACACCTTATTTAGCTACTAAATATACTTTATGCGATAAGCAAGAAACACTTTTATTAAACCAGTGTTGCCTCCGGGGCAGCCAGTGTCTCTTGCATGGGATAAAGACCAAGGTGACTATTGCACATTAACACATTTAACATGGGTTTAAACTGGTTAACTACTATTGATTTTGTTTGAGCTGACTTTTTCAGATTTGTGTATTTATCCTGTCCCGATTTCCCTTCTAATGTAGATCCCTGTAAAACTGATGTAGAGTGGTCCCCTCTCATGACAACAAGCCATGAGGCCACTGCCAGCTATCTCACCATTGCACCATACCAAAGGGGCTAGAATCCAGTAGTTTAACAATGCCTTTTTCTCCTATGTAATTGTTCACACTGTACTTTTTCCAGACTTGGGGCCTTTCTAGTAGCTAAAGTCTCAGTTCTATTGCACACTGCGCTGGATGGATGTCAGATAACTCAAAGCCAGTCCAGATCATGAAACAGGATTGCTTTTTTAGTGCGTTGTTCTCAAATGTGTCCACTTTGATCCAACAAGATTTCTAACACATGAAATACAGTTTTGTTGTGATATACTGTAGGATGTAGCATGGTCTACAAATCACAGCAAAAGTCAAATACTGAATAGCTTTCTGGCTCACTTGCAGGAGGCTGTAACTGTTTTAAGTGGTCTCCCATCAGCAAATTTAGTGGCGTGCATCTGTTTCCCATCACTATTGGCCTGGGTGGATCCTGATTGCATAATTACAAATTAGAGGCCAAGACACTCCTTTTTATACAGGCTTTTGGTTGCTAGACTTCATTTTGTTTACCTCTTGTAAAATGAATGAAGGCATCTTAGAGTTTAAAGGCTAGAATTGCAAAAAACGTTGTTACTGCACCAGTTAGGATTAAAGCCAGAAAAGTAGGGAAATGTGTCATTTCACACCAGAAGTACGAAAACAACAAAGGTGAGGACGCCATAACCATTGCGATAATGGCGTCCTCACCCTTGTTGTTTGTATGCGGTTACAGCGTTTCACCTCACAACACATTTTTTTCACATTCTTCTGGAACATTAGTGTTATCCAGCTTATCCAGCTAAGTTCATATGCAGAAACAGCTGCCAGTAACAGCCACAGTTAAGTGTTTGTTCTTCTTCACAGCTTGTGTTTACATAAGTTCATTTGCAAAACTACAGTCTTTAACATAGAGCCACTGCTATAGCTATGTGTTTGTTTTTTCATGGCTTCAGTTATATTTGCAAGAAATACAGATGGTAGCTGTAAGCTATTGTCACAAGATAAATGTCCTCAATGACTGTCCTTACCCCAGTCCCAGAATAGTGATTATGGGGAGGATATTGTGATCAGTTCCCTCTGCACCAATCACTTACTGAGCTCTTCTCCACAGTGTTTGCCACAGCAGTCATGTGATCTCCATGCCAGTGACCTTAACTGAGCACATTAAAGGGCGTGTAACCATACTGTCTAACAGATGTGTCACAACCAATATGAGTTGTTGCAGGATATACACCACCAGACTGCCCAGCTCAAATGTCCATTCAGGTATATACCACTGCAATGTTATGTAGCCCTGTGGCATAAAGCCACTCTATAAACTTGAATTGTGCACTGAGGATGTATGCAGAGCCGCCTGCTTAGTTTGCATTTATGTAGCTGCATGGCACTTTGTACACAGACCCACCTAAGCTTACAAAACTCTGCTTCTTTACAGTTGTCCTGCCCACTTCTCTGTGTCAGTAAGATCACAGTATATGTATATGCAGCATCATGCACAAATCAGCCAACCTATATTGCATGGAACCTGATTCTCCAGTTTCGTATCCTGATTGTGCCAGTCCCAGACCAAGTTTAAATGTGTTTGTGAACAAAGTATTTCTGTCTGAGCATTGCTTTTGTGTTTTTTTCCATAGATTTATTCTAGTTTTATGCTAGGTTTTCTGTGGAGAAATTTCCCAATCTTAGACCCAGCCGATATCTACAAAATCATTACATCCACATCAAGATGCCTTTAAAAATGAAATCTGGAGTGTGTGTCTTTATTGTGTACTACCATCAAATAGATGTGACTGGGCCAGGATCAGCAATATAGTTAAAAATGTACTGGAGTTTGATTCATATCACTGTGAAAAGAAACCAAGTATTGTACTGAAACTGTATATGTCGTAGTAGTTGGGAGTGTATATGTGTTTGTGTGTGTGGGGGGACAATAAAAAAGAAAAGAAAAAAAGATGTGGGATAGTGGTGATATAGGAGTAGAGAAAGATCCAGTATGGGTAAGGTTTAAAAATTATTAAGGCAACGTAAAACATACTTATGTAGGGTGGGGGTGGGAAAGCACACAGAGGGAGAGAGCGGTAGTTTTTTTAATTTTTTTTGCAAGGAGGGGAGAAAGAGCTAGTTGTGTTATCACTGCCACATGCTGAATAGCACCCAGCCATGAAAACTGAAAATGCAGCTCTGTATCTTGATGCTATAAATTGTTAGAAATCCCTAATTACATCAATTAATATAACTAGATTTTGACTATAGGTGGTTCACAACTACAGACAGATGCAGTATCTGAATTAAAGATGCCTAAATACGAATGATCACACATTTCACCTTTAAGTGCAGAATTCACTTAATGGAGTCCCAATTAACAAGATGGGGGGGGGGGACACTAGACACCAGGGAAGTATGGATTTATTAGGGGAATGGCAATCGGATGGTGGGGTACCACTAGACACCAGGGAGCTTTACAAATTCGATCTGCTATTGATCTTTACTGTTTGCAGTCTTTACTGATTGAACAATAAATTTTGAATGGAAAAAAATATGTGAATGCTTATTTTACAATCAATTGATCCTTAACTAAGCAACTGATGGGCGATATGATTCTTGCCCAAAAATACATGCTTGCCTTCAAAATGTTTAAATAATAATAATATAATAATGGAACTAAACATGTGACTGAGACCTAACTACAGGTCTTGGTCATTCATTACCAAGTAGCACTTCTTTAGAAATCAATTTTTAAAATGAAAAAAATAAATAAATAAAAAACAAGATGACGGACAGCACAAACAATATTTCTCTGAGCATGAACAGTAAATCCTAACAGTGCAAATGGTTTTCATTTACCTATCTAGCGGCTAACACAAAAACCCTTATAATTAAAAAATGATAAGATATCTTCTAACCACACTGTCCAAAGGCACACCCTTGGCACAGACACCATCATCCCTGAAAATGTCAAGAAAAAATTTTATTCCATCTGGGCTATAGATGAGGGCAACAAATTCCCTTGGTAACCAATGGGAAAAAGCATTTTTTTTCCTGTTTTTTTACCACTCCATGTCTCTAAAACCATGCACGATGCCATCACAATGCTTACCACATATTGAGACACTGATAGAATGATCACACATTCCAAATATCATGCTATTTCATCAAAAAATGCAAAACTTATCAAGGTACAAAATTTTACATAGACATGCCGGTACAACCCTAACTATAGGGGCACGGTAAAGCTACTTTGATAATATCATTTTTTATGTTTATATGTATAGTTCTGGCATCTCTTATGGTTTTAAGAGTCTTTTTTAGTTATTTTGGTTAAACAGCAGTGAAGCAAAGTTGAGCAGTACTGACACACAAAGAAATTTAGAAAGCATTCTTATAACAATAACAGTTGCCAGAACTGTACATATAGACATATTATAAATCATGTTAAACACTTCTGTTTTTTTAAATGGAACTTTAAAATAAAAATGTTTCACTTTGTAGAAGATAAGAAAACCACCAGTGTGAGAAATGAACTCCAGTATGTGAAATGAACTTACACTAAAACTTCAGGGGCCCAATATTCAAAACCTTGCCCAGTGAGCAAACAGACTGTGTGCAGTTTGTGCACTGTTTGCACTATTGTGCTATATTCAAAAGGCCGATTAGTGCAGCCAAAAATAAATAGCATGTGCACAAATGGATAATGTATGTGCTGGGCAAAGAGAGGGGCATGGACATGAATACAGATGCAATGCTATATTCAGTGCATTTGCACTATGCAAGGTGAGTTTGTGCAGCCCCATTGCACAGCGCAAATACTGCCTATAAAAAGGTTGACTTAATCCAGGCAAACCCTAGAGGTGGGCAGTGACACTGCAGCCAGAACACAACATGACCGACTATACAGTACATACGCTGTTCCTCATGGAACAGGCAATGCAGGAGGAGGAGAGGGCAGAAGGACACCCTGGGCCACTTCATAGGCTGTGGAGATGATATGCTGCACGCAGACAGTACTGACCACAAATCTCATTCATGACTGTCACCAAGGACCAGCTGGTGGATCATTACCATCTCAATAGAGACATGCTACGGCAGGTATGTGAGCTCCTGCATGAGCAGCTGTGCAGTGGCACCTAATGCAGCCATGCCATGAAAGTTGAGCAGAAGGTGATGGCTGTAATGTGCTTCCTAGCCATGGTGTCATTTCAGACACTGGTGGGGGATACCATTGATATGTCACAGTCCATTACCTCACTCTTGCTGGCCCAACTCCTAGATGTCTCCAAAACGAAGACAACCCACTTCTGATCAGTGCAGTCAAGTCACAAAGACACTTGCACAAGTGTTAATTCCAAAGCAATTGTATTTATTTGACAGTTTGCAAACACAGTTAACTCACTATCTACAAGAGCTGTTGCTAGGGTCAGACTCCGGCACTTCACTCATTTGAGCTTCCTCGGTGGGGGGGGGTGCTAGTCTAAGTATGCACATTGCTTATTTACCATGCTTGGGTCACCCAATAATTAGGTCATAGGTAATGCACCCACTGTCAAATTAACACTTTAAGGTATAACAAAAAGCAGTGTTAACAGAACTCAGCAGCATACAATATAACTAAAACAGAAGTATGTAAACATTTAAACAACAGCATTTAAACAAAAATAATGTTGTTTAAACAATATTGTACCAGAAATAAAAATATTAGTGCTTTAACATAAATAAAACAATTATAATTGAAAAATAAAAATATTTATGAAAACATTTAAACAATTATTTTTTAAACGTTTTTAACAAGTTTCAAAGATATTAAGCACACATATGTATGTATCAATGTTAGCATACATTTCTGCATATTGCATTATCCTATCCTACAATTAATCTCATAGGCATACATTTCTGTGTGTTACAGCATAATTTCTTATGCAAAATTATGAGAGCACAGAAGACAGACTGGAACTGGGAGCTGAATATCAAGGTATTCTGTTGCAGGAATTCCTATGCTTCACCACCTCAGTGTGCCTGGAAAACAGACTAAGACAAATATAATAAAAATATAGTTGAAATCATCCCTTATACATTTCCAATAACCATATGCAACAGAATGCCTTGATATTCAGCTCCCAGCTCCGGTCTGTCTTCTGTACTCTTATAATTTCTCATAAGAAATTATGTTGTAACACACAGAAATGTACAGTATGCCTACGAGATGAATTTAATTGTAGAACCGGATACTGCAATTTGCAGAAATGTATGCTAACATTCATACATACATATGTGTGCTTAGTATCTTTGGAACTTGTTAAAAAATTGTTTAAAAATAATTGTTTAAATATTTCCATAAATATTTTAATTTTTTTAATTATTATTTTTTTATTTTTGTTAAACTACTAATATTTTTATTTCTGGTACAATGTTGTTTAGACAACATTATTTTGGTTTAAATGCTGTTCTTTAAATGTTTACATATGTCTGTTTTGGTTATATTGTATGCTGCTAAGTTCAATTAATACTGCATTTTGTATACCTCAAAGTGTTGAATTTAGCAATTGGTGCACTACCTATGACCTAATTTTTGGGTGACCCAAGCATTGTATATAAGCAGTGTGCATACTCAAACTAGCACCCTGCTGAGTAAGCTTGAATGAGTGAAGTACCGGGATCAAAAGACTAGCAACAGCTCTTGTGAATAGCGAGGTAACTGTGTTTGCAAATCATAAAATAAATACAATAGCTTTGGAATTAAGACTTGTGCAAATGCCTTTGTGAATTGACCACACTGATTCAGGAGTGCGGTTGTCTTTGTTTTGGAGAGTTCAATCTGAGCTAGCCAGCCTCCACCCTCCACCCTGCACCCCCACCCTTTTCCTGAGTGCACTGTAACTTTGTTGCACCTGTTGGTCATTTGTGAGTTACAGCAGCCCAGGCATCAATAGCCTTGATGGAGGGAAGAATCTTCAGTACAGCAGCCTTGACAAACACAGAATATGGTATTTTGCCAAATACTCACAATCCAGGAGATTTTTGACTTTGAACAAATAGGAAGAACTTTGGAGTAGCGCACTGTAACAGCATCACTGGAAGAATATCGACAAAATATGAATATGAAAACTGTTGAAACACTTAGTAGTGACAGTGAGGAAGAATCTACAGTAGTTTGTTTAATGACCACAGAGGACTTGGCAGCTGCAAGGTTGCGATTTGGAGCAGGAGTGGAAAAGGAGACTGGTGAGCTAAAGAATCTCTTTCTTATTCTGGAGAGACAGTTATTTACTGAACTGAATGATAGCTGTAACATGTGCAACTTGGAACAGTATATTGAACTTAACATAGCACCTAGAGGCTTGAGAACAAATGTAATTCCATTGGGTGGATTTGAAAACTTTTAATTCACAGATGAATGGTAACAGGCTGCTACTACCTGTGTGATGACGTTCATGAATATATTAATTAAAAAAGATACGAAGTTGCATGAACAACTGACTAAGGACATAGCAAAGACTAAAAAGGTTTACAAAAAGTTGCCAATAACAGTGAATTCAGCTGCCTTAACAAAGAATTGCAAATGAAGCTACAGAAGCATGAAGCTGAATTAATTACAAGAAAACAGAAAAAACTACTAAGGGACAAGGCAGACTATAATGAGGGATGTATTTTCCAGCGGTCCTGATTTAGATCTGCATGCAGAGGTCCTGGCTGTAGAGGAAGATCTAGGGTTAAATCTCACAAACCAGCTGCTAAGGACAAATTGAGGAAGGAAGCACAGATCAGTAATAAACAGAGTGTTGCCCATAGTGAACAAGAAACCCCTAGTACCTCAGGCAGTTCCAAGTGTATGACTATTTATTTTTCTGAGAAATGCACCAACAACAAAACAAAGGAGAAAAAACTAGCAAGGAGGAGCCAGTGGATCCAGAGGGAGAAAAGGACAAGACGAGGAAGAAGGGAAGGGAGAAAAGGCACCGCCTGGAAGGCCAAAAACCAGGAGTAGAAAATCATAAATTTAACAAACTAAACTTTTAGTGACATTCAAAATAAAGTGTTGCAAAGGGGCCTGTCATTTGTGACCACTTCAAAAACCTGATAAATTCAAGGTTCATGTGGATTTGGAAAAATTTATATGCAAAATTTATTTCAAAGACTATTTTTTCAAAAGTAACACAGGATGAAGAAATCATGGGTGGCTTTGATGTTGGAGGAGAAACTTTATGTTCTGATTTTGAGATCAACACTTACCTATTGGCTTTTTCAGGAGTCTCTGCTGTGGATTCTAGTGAGAAAGAAATGTCTGAGATTGTGACAGATTGGACTATGAGTGATTAGGCAAACTACATTAATCTTGAATCACTATATAGGGAAATGGACCAGGTGGGGAGAGGTATGTTGGTTAATACACAACTGTATGATATAAACAAATGAAATCCGAGGGTACATAGAAACAGAACATTTAGACCACACACAACATTTTCCCCAATCACAAATAATCAAATGATCAATGTATTTGACAGATTGGTGTTTGCAGTTCACAGACTTCTAGACCGAGGTGTCAGTCCAAGATGTCACAATATTTCTGCACTTGAACAAGGGGATTTGCCTTCTGAACAGGCAGATCAGGTTGTCAGGAGGTTCCCTGGGGAAAGGCCAGGGATAAGGAGGAGGGGACATGCAGGGCTAGTGACATTGCGGGGAAGGGGGCAGGGACATAGTGGGAAACGTTGTGAGGTCAGCAGACTAGGATTGACTGGGGGATGGCCTGGGGAGGAGCTTAACAGTGGGTACTTAAGGCCATGCCAGGATGAGAAAATCCTCATTTTGCCGGATTTTTCCAATTTTCAAGAGACGTTCAGCACAGTCGATTGGTTCAAGGTTTTGCTTTGGATTTTGTGGAAGCTTCAGCATGAGGTAAGATAAGGGAGATGGATGGATGGAAGGCATATGGTTTGTCATCAAGGTACAGTAGACAAAGTAAAAAAAATAAATAAAAGGAATAAGATAATGAAGAAGTGTACAGCATGGCAAGGCAGGCAGAATTGGATTGCTTTATAACTGTGTTTATTTCCTTTTCCCTTTTTATAGGTGGGCCAGGAACTGCCAGCCCTGCAATGGTTTTTGTATTTTCTTATAGTTTGCTGTTTGATTGCTGCCAACCTGTAAGGCACCTTGCATCTGTTTAATTGTGCGTTTCTCCTGAGACAGGTTTTTGTGCTCTTTTCTCTCTCAATGGTAGCTCACATAAAGGATAAAGCAAAGGAGAAGGGTCACATAGCCGAGTGATGGCTTCATAGCCTCACACAGGGGCCAAAGGGTAAAAAGTGTAGAGCGGAGCGATTCAGAGAAAAATGGGCAAGCATGGTCATTAGGACAGCCACAGGTGGAACGAACAAACAGAGGGTCACCACATGGCATGAGAAATGGCCTGAGTAGACCATGGGGGTAGGGATGGGGGGCTGTAGCTGCTTACTGTGCAGGGGGTTGTTTAAGGGGAGAGATTTTAAAGAAGGAGGCTGCTGGAGGGGAAACATTTCAGTGCATTAAAAAAAAGGGCTGTCAGGGGTTGACATCTCACTGACCTCATGGGGAAGGATGCAGGCCTAGGAAGGTCGAGAGGAGGAGCATGCAAGGAGGATGTTATCATGGGGGGGGGCCAGGAAACTTGGACACATGCGTAAGGAAGAGTGAGGCCACCCTCCTGGTTTTGGTTCAGATACCAAAAGAAAGGGGCAGTACTGAAGAAAATGGAGTGCTTGTGCATGACGGCAATGGGGACACTCGGGAGGACAGGCAGCCAATGTCCAAGTAGCGAGGGAGGGGGCAAGTGTCTGCAGAAGTCAAACAAAGGTAGGGGCCTAGAAGGAGAACAAGGAAAGGAAGGCAGGTGCCAAGCTGCCTGGCCACCATCTTAATGAAACTAGGAACAAAATGGCAGACAGGACACTACTCAACTACTGAGGCATGGCATGCAAATGATCAGGCTCCTTTTGGGACAGAGCAACAAAAGAGGAGTGCAGGAACTGGGCTGCACCACTGCCAGTTCTTAAAGGATGTGGAAAGAGGACGTGTTTTTTTAAAAAAACGTGTACATATACTGTACATAAATAATAAAAGGAAGGTATAATAAGACTGGGAATATAATGGTAAAGTATGGATTACAGCAAGTAGTGCAGTAGGGTGCAGAGGGATAGACAAGGAGCACAGGCCATCTATAGGGGGCTTTGGAAAGCAACAAGGAATGGTCAGGTGGCAGGGAGGGGTGAAGGAGTTGTGGGGTTGGAAGGGAGATCGTTGCAGGCAGCATGGGAGGAGGATAAGGCGCCAAGTAGAGGCCAAGACTGACAGGCTTTTTGGGTTGCCCCACTAGGCCTAGCCTCTGGGGGAGGGGCTACATGGAATCAGAGGGGTGGGGGCACCAAGCAAAAAAAAAAGAATGTTGCTTTTGTTGTTTTCCTTTAAAAAAAGAAAAAGAGATTTGGTCTGAAGGCGCAGACTATGTCCAAGATGAGAGGAAGGGAGGCAAAGCCACAGTGGAAATTGGGTGGCAGGCTAGCTGATAATTTATGTTTCCTTTATGACTAGGATTATCAAGATGGCACCAAAGAAGGCAGTCGCGAAAACCTCATCTACTGGGGAGAAGTTGGCACAGCAAGCAGTGGACTTGATGGGGAAAGTACAGGAGCTACTGGACAGTCACAGACATGAAAAAGATGGAGGGAAAAAGGAAAGCTCAGGAGTCAGGGGACAAACCAAGGGGAAAACGAGGCAGTAGGGTGATGCCCTCAAAAGAACCAGAGGACCAGCAACACAAAGGTGAGGAGCCAGATGACTTGACACTAGATGGAAGTCTCAATGAGTATCTGGCAGGTATGGTAACAGAAAAGGTGATATATAGAGTGGGAAGAGCTTGAGGAAGCACTGCTAGGGTGGAAAGGTAAAAAGGAGAAAGGAACAGGGAATGAAGAACTGGGTCCCGGGTATGACTTTGGAAGACCACGTGCCTCAATCCATTAAAAGAAAAGATATGGAAGGGGCAATACATGGACATGTTTGGATTGGTGGACAAGGAGGTAGTGAAGAGGAATGAGCAGAAGGAGACAGTAGGGAAATCAGAGATGGCAGTGGCACTGGCCATAGTGGGAAAAACAGTGGAGAAAGCCACTTACAAGGTGAAGTCCTTTGATGCATGGGCAGTGGACTTCACCCACTTCAGTGCTATTAAACTAGAAAAACAACCAGAACTGACATACCTCTGCTGACTTATTCAGCTATAATTAGGGAAGCATATAAAATGAAAGGGGGTTTTGGGTGGCTACATTATGATGAAAAGTTCCGACAAAGAATTGTTAATCACGGGGATGTCCAGTGGGATTCTACACATGCACACTTGTGGCTGTGATCCATGTCAGGACAGGGTGGGGGGGGTTTCAGAAAGTACTAAGGGTAACTTGGGGGCAGGGGTCAAAGCCTGTTGGGATATAACAAGGCCACTTGCAACTGGGCCAACTGCAAGTTCAGACATATATGTGCCAGATACAGGGGGTTTCTACCCAGTGTTGCACTGTAGATCACAAGGGGAGATGGCGTACGCACCAATATGGGGGGGCAGCCCTTTCATGGAGGTTTTGGGGCAGCCAGGGGACAAGGAGTAGGGCCTAGTTTCAAGGGAAGGGGTTTTAATGGGAGGGGGAGCTTTGGACAGGGATCCTGGAGCAGGTAGGGAGTACTGGGGAGCCCAGACAATAAGGAGAGATTTCAAGTTGGCAGAAATGCCAGTTAAATGGGAGGGGGTGGTATGGGAATGGACGGAGGACTACCCAAATGAGGCAGGAAAATGGATGCTTCAGGAGAGGCTTTCAGAGGGTTTTAACCTACATTATTCAGGGGTCAGGAAACCCATGCAAGCCAAGAATTTGGGGTAGGTCAAGGGGAAGGAGGAGGTAGCAAGGTGCAAGATAGAGAAGGAGGTGATGGCTGGCAGAGTGGAGGGCCATTTTAAGGACCCTCCTTTCCCAGAGCTATGGGTTTTGCCCTTGGGACTGGTTCCCAAGAAACAACCAGGGGAATACAGGTTGATCCATCACTTGTCATATCCCGTGGGGGAGTTGGTGAATGATGCCATAGCAGAGGAGCAGCGGGCAGTATCCTACCCTACTTTGGAGCTGGCAGTGGCACTGACCCGAGTGGAGGAAGGGGCACCAGAGGATACCAGGAATTTTTGGAAGGGGGTCCATGAGCTGCAATGGGCACAGATGCTTTCATTGGCAGAGGAGCTGAAATTGAAATGGCCAAGACCGGATATGCTGGTGTTGCACACAGGAGGGAATTACTTGGGGGATCAACTGTGGATAGATTTACTACAAGAAATAATTCATGATTGTGGGGTATTCCGGTCCTGGTGGCTTGGGGTGGTAATTGCCTCATCTTCCATTATACCCAGGAGAGTTTGGAGACAGGCATGGGACATTAAAGCCATAGAGAGGGCAAGGAAGAGGTTAAACAAGAGGATGGCAGCAATGATAGCAGAAACAGGGAGTATCTATATAAGACATGGCATAGCCCATGATTACCTGGGGGATTACAGGGCCAATGGGGTTCTCTAATCTGATGTAGGTAATGCCCTTTTTCTGTTAAAAATTGATGAGGCAATAGAGGAATGGGAGGTCTGGGGAGCCAGTCCAGGGGGAAGCCCATCTTCCATCACAAGAGTGGGAGATGGGCTAGTGGAAGGGTGAGGAATATGAAAGAATGGGGCAAGAATAAGAGGGGAAGAGGGGGAACAAGGTGTTATCCTTTGGGCCAGGCACCTCATGGGGTTACCACTCCAGGAGGTATGAAGTAGGGAGAAGGAGGTCGGTGGAAGAAAAAAGAGTACACTGAGGGTATCGGGTGACACACCCAAACCCAAGAAGAAAAGAATGGGAAATAAATGGACTATTGGATTTTGAAAAATAAAATGTAAATGTGGATATTTGTGAATATCTGATATGAACTTTGAAATGAAAATACCTAGATTTGTAAATAGGGTAATTTGTGAATAAACCTTTGCCAATTGATAAACCACACCTATGGTTTGCGAGTCTTATTGCACAGAGAAATCCCCATGACAAAGGGATTTGTCTTCTAAACAGGCAGACCAGGTTGTCAGGGGTTTCCCTGGGGAATGGTCATGGATAAGGGGGAGGGGACAAGCAGGGCTAGTGGCATCACAAGGGAGAGGGGAAGGGGGAACAGGGGCATAATTGGAAATGTTGTGAGGTCAGTGGACTAAGACTGGCTGGGGGCTGGCCTGGGGAGGATCTTAAGAGGGGTTATTTAAGGCCATGCCAGGAGGAGAAAGTCCTCATTTTGCTGGATTTTTCCAATCCCCCTCCTCACCCATCCGGAGAGGGGCAGCAATGAGGACAGAACGAGGGGGTACAATGGCCCTGGGCCGGCAGGTAAGGTCAGCAGATCCAACGCAGTGAGGTTAGAACTCCTGGGTTGCCAAGACAGGGCAGCAAAGGTGGATTAATAATGGGTTGCCAGCAGAGGGCAACAGCCACCCTGGGGAAGGCAGATATAGTGGCAGGAGGGTCTGATAATAAAGGATGAGGAAGATAAAATGAGTGGTCGAGAATAAGGGGGGGAGAAGAGGGGGAACAGGGGGTTATCTGTAGAGGGTGGACAGACACCTCATAGGGTTACCATCCCAAGGGTCACAGAGTAGAAAGGGTGGTCGGGTGGAAAACCTGAGCCCAAAAAGATGAAGAAAAGAGTACACCAAGGGTATTGGATGACACATACCCGAACCCAAGAAGAAAAGAATGGGAAATAAATGAATTATTGGACCTTGGAAAATAAAAGGCAGATGTGGATGTTTGTGAATATTTGATATGGATGGATAAATGAAAATACTTAGATTTGTAAATAGGGTAATTTGTGAATAAACCTTGGCCAATTGGTGAACCACACCTATGGTTTATGAGTCTTTTTCCACAGGGAAATCCCTATGACAATAGGCATAAACCCAGCTACAGAATAGGCAGGATTTGATTTTCAAACCAGCCAACAAGAGGGGGTAATCTAGTCTTCATGACTAAGGATTTTTACAGGCATAACGTTTTGGAACTATTGACAGATGTGAATAATTATACCAAGCTAACTATGAATCCTATTTCTGAATACAAAAAGGAACTGTTTTCACTTTTAAGTTGGGCAGTACTGTACATATTGAGGAGATTTCTGAAAATGAACTTAAATGTTTACTATTGGAATTTCCTGTAACCTCCACTATGTACATTATACCAAAAATTCATAGAAACCTGACAAAACCACCCAGGAGACCTATTGTCTCAGGGGTGGCTTTTCTAACTGACAGTCTTAGCAAATTCATTGATGTTTTCTTACAGAGGAGCATATTATGTTCAAGCTCACACGTAAGGGATACAATGGACATCCTAAATACATTTTTAATATTTGACTGACACCCCACTTATAAATGGATCACAACTGATGTGGAATCTCTCCACACCTCAATCAGGCATTCGGATGGGGGTCACTTCATGCATGTATTTTTTACAACAGGATCCACTTAAAGGGGAAATGCCCATCAATTTGATTAAACATGGGTTGGATTTAAGTCTCAATCACAATTATTTTGAATTCAGTAATGATTATTACTTGCAGCTTTGTGGTACTGCAATGGGGGCATCCATGGCACCCTCATTTGAAAACTTATTTCTGGGGAAATGGGAAGAGGACTGGATTTTCAGTAAAGCAGTAAACCCTAACCACAAGAATACTGTGGTATGGTTATGCTTTATTGATGATATTTTATGCATCTGGGATGGTACATTTGAGGAGTCTGAGGGTTTTGTGCAGTGGTTGAACCGTAATGATCTTAACCTTTGGTTTACAAGTAAATTTAGTCAAGATACCATTGATGTTTTGGATATTACATTGTACCCTGATTTGACTGCCCTAAAAGTAAATACAAAAAGCTACAGGAAATCAACTGCTACCAACAATTTCTTATTGGCAAGCAGTAATCATCCTAGGAAGTTGAAGCACTCTGTCCCTTATGGTCAGTTTCTGTGACTCTGTTGTAACTGCTCAGAATTAGAAAAATTTCAAAAACAGGCAGAGGAACTTAAACAAATGTTCCTGGAAAGAGACTATCCTAGTGAGGTATTAACAACAGCCCTAAACAAAGCAGCAAAAACTAACCATAGTGAACTGTTGAGGACAAAACAGAGATCACAGGGAGACTGTGAACAGATTTGTTTCAGCACTCAGTTTAATTACTTGGCTGGAGCATTAAGGAACATGTTACATATTTTCTGGCCTATATTATTCAGTGTCACAGCTCTAGCACAACACATAGGGAACAAACCTAGGGTCACGTTTCATAAAGATGCTAATCTGAAGGACAAACTTGTAAAAAGTCAATTTTCAAGTGACAGTGGAGGGCCTAAAACCTGGCTACCCACCAAACCTTCAAGTATGTTCAAATGTGGCACTTGCAACATATGCAACTACTGTGTGCAGAGATCCAGGTTAATGATACCCAACAGAAACTGAATGGTTACTATCAGGCAGTTCATATCATGCATAACCACATTTGTGGTTTATGCGATTTGGTGCCCTTGCAATCAACTTTATATTGGTCATACTGTCCATACTTTGAAGCTGAGAATTCAGGAACTCATAAGGAGCATCAACAACTTTAATTTGGACAATTCAATTGCAGAAAATTTTTTTCATTCATACAACATTGATGTTACACAGTTTGAGTTTATTCATCTGGAAAATGTTAGGATAGGGTGGAGGGAGTGGGCGATAGGCTACACAAATTGCTACAGCAAGAGACATATTGGATTTTTACTTTGGATGCCTTGACACTGGATGGTTTAAATATAGAAATTGATTTTAAACCTTATTTGTAAAGACATTTTGACTTAATGGTACATATCTGGCTTCAAAGTAGATATAAATATTCTCCCCCCAAGTACTATTCATTTCAACCCCACACCCTCAATATTCATCACTAACCTAGTATTAGACTGTTTAGATACTGTGTTGATAAATCTATCACCTATTTTCAGTCCCTCCTATACCTTCGACCTTTCCCTCTGCCTATATTTCTTTCACCCTCTTTCCTTCTTTTCCATTAACTTATCCCTCCCCCCCAAAATTCCTCAAATGAAATAGTTTGATACATATTATTTGTTTGTATATGGTTGTTAGGAATGTATAAGGGATGATTTCAACTATATCTTCATTAAATCTGTCTTATTCTGTTTTTCAGGCACACTGAGATGGTGGCGCGCAGGAATTTCTGCAACAGAATGCCTTGATATTCAGCTCCCAGCTCCGATCTGTCTTCTGTCCTCTGTGCGATTATAATCTCTAATAAGAAATTATGCTGTAACACACAGAAATGTATGCCTATGAGATTAATTTAATTGTAGGATAGGATACTGCAATAAGCAGAAATGTATGCTAACATGGATACATACATATGTGTGCTTAGTATCTTTGGAACTTGTTAATCAATTGTTAAAAAAATAGTTTAAAAATAATTATTGGTGTGGTTTCGCCATCTACAAAATGGCTGCTTAATTTAGTGGAGCTGACTACCTGGGGAACATAATCCATCAAAAGCATCAGTTTCAGGACAGAGCAAGTAAAAAGAGCCATACCTGTACCTTTCAGAAAGCAGTAGCTTCTGGCAGATCTAATCTGTAAAGCCGCCCGTTTGTGCTCCGGTCTCCTAGCTAAAACTTTTGTTATGGTGACAAGCGAACTGCATGGTGAGCCACAATGGAATTAACACTGAGCACTAGGTAAGGGAAATGTTTTCTACATTGATGCAGTGCATGGCGGAGATCACACTTGCCTCCAATAATAATAATACTCTGGCCTTCCACCACTTGGACCAGCGGATCGGCCTCATAAAGCAAAAAACAATCGTCCATGATGGGGCAATAGAGGGACACTGTGCCTCCATGAGAGAACAAGCCCAGCAAATCTAGGCCCTCCAGGACAAAATCAATGACCTGGAAAATAGAAGCCACCAAAACAACTTGCAGCTCCTGGGTCTCCCAGAGGACATAGAGCAAGGCAGGACCACAGACCTTTTGCAAAAAACTCTCCCACACATTCTACAGCTTCAGGAGGGCACCCACCTCACAATCGAGCAGGCCCACCACTCCCTGCAGCCCTGGCCACAGAATGGAGAAAGGCCAAGGCCAATCTTGGCAAGATTACTAAACTTCACGGAGAAAGAGGCGATCCAAGGTAAAGCCAGGGAACTGTGTGCTCTCGATTGGAATGGCTAGCGAATCTTGATATTTCAGGATTACTCTTGGGACCTTGCACAGAAGAGAAAGGAATTCACAGAAGCAAGAAGGTGTCTACATGATATGAAGATCCCATTCTCACTCAGATATCCAGAAGCAATGAAAATCACCCATAATGGATCTGCTTTGCAGTTTAACACTGCCGAGGCAATTCTGGAGTTCATAGATAGGACCTGGTGATCAGTGGTAAGAGCATCAGCAAACACATCAGCAAACCATCAGAACACCCCTCGATGACAACCAGAGGCCTCCCGCTCACTGGAGGAAAGACAGGCCCCACACCAGGACCCCAGTGAGTACAATTGCCAGCAAGAAGAACTCCAGGAGCATTGGTCCTTACCTCCTCGATCCTGTAAAAGATCCCAGCTCAACAGGCACCCAAAGAGGGAACACCTGCTTGATCAAGAAAGATCATCAGCAGCTTACAACCGGAGCTCAGAGGCTACAGAGCTGACCCAGGACTCAGAGACAGTCAGTCCGTACTTCTCAAAAAAATGCTATGCTCCTTTACAGCAGAGATCACCGATGCACATCCAGACAGAGGACCCCACTATGGTTTTCCCAGAACCGCTGTTCATCGACCAGGCCTTCAGCCCAGAACTGCACTCGTGGGCTGCGATGGTGGAGTGCAGCCTGGTAACACATTCTGAGGACTTTAGCAACACAGCAGACCCCACACCAGCCATAATGCAGCTGAACATGGACAAGCCGAAGGAAGCAGTCCAGCAGTTATCATCTTGCCCTGTTATGCCAGAATGAAGGCCAGCAGGCTACAGATAAGTAAAGTTCTCTCTTCCAGGAGGTAAAGCACAAGAGGGGTACACGGGGGGTGGGCAAATAACACGGAACAGTGGCGCAGGATCCCCAGTTGGCAAAAGCACAGTTAACAGACTGGTGATGGCTGGCCCTGTAAACCGTTGTGACTGAGGGACAAGGTATGGATGTTCTCCCCATCCCCGCCTTGAGCTCAACCCCCATTGTGAAGGGTACACTTGCTTGCAATACTCTAACTGTTGAAATGTGTTTCGGTATAGGAGCTACTCAGGAGCTGTGTAAAACAGCTTGGTGAAAGTATGGGCATATTCCTAGGGTTATAGTAGAGAGCCCCCCCACCTTAGCACATTTACAGCACCGTCTCCCTTCCAGTCCAGCTGATAGTTTTGCAATGGAGGGACCCCTGGGAGCAGAGACTGCATTCCCCACCCCTTTTTTCTGCTCTGATAACAAGAGGTGACTGTATAGGTTGCAGTCAGGAGATGGGGGCAATTACAGACAAATTCTGTCTACATGCAGTTGTAGATGTAAGCCCTCCCTCTACCATGCAACTGGGTGGAAGGTCAATGCCCCTTACAGAACAGGTATAAATGATGCCCAGGATGAGAACAAGCAGGGGCTACTAGTAAGGTGCTGCCTCTCAGGTTGGGCATAACAATAATACTGACAAAGGCTCTACTATGCAGACATACTGGATGTAGGGTGCAACCCACTCCCCAACTCGCCCTCTCTCCTCCTCACTCACCCCCTCCTCCCCCACCTCCTCCCCTCTGCCCTGCTGAATATGTCCCCTCTATCCTGCTAGAATATGCCCACTCTGACTGGCAGCATACCCCGAAACATGGGGTTGATGAAGAGGCAGTCATACCAGGGTGTCTCCTCAACCCCCCTCATGATATGCCCTAGTTACTGTAGGTAAAGGCTGATACAGTACAGGTGGGTGGATATCAGCCCACCCAGCTCACCAGCAAGAACAACCTGTGAAACAAAAAAAACCTGTACAGCCCTAACCCTGGGTAGAAACATTGTCAGCTGTCCACTACAAGCTCACCTACCCACCCACCAGCAAGCCAAAGGGCGGTAAAGGTCCGGACAGCACAAGCACTGTTCACAGTGCTTGCCCCGACACTCCACTTCTTGTGCTCAACCTCCTTCGAGTTGTGATATATCCCACCAACACACCAAGGATAAGCTTGACCAGCCAATAGGCACAGTATGCAGCCAGCTGTAGGTCAAGCTTCTACCCTAAGACAACTTTTGGTTAACTGAAATGTAAATAGTTTTTGGAGGTTTGTACTGTTGCTATGTTACTGTTGTGTAATAACTGTCTGCTACAATCTTCCCTCTCCAGACTTGGAGAGGAAGATATAATCTAGTAGGGGAGATAATTCTAAGGTAGAGTTTGTAAAGGAAGCTACTGAATGTAAATGTACTGTATTTGGGATGCCAGACCTAGGGACAGGGGCCTGTTTCGAGTGAGGACTAACCACCCCACCTCAACCACTACTTTTTTGAAATAATAAAATCACCCATATCTACTCCTCTGACAGACCATGGGTGGGATTGTTTGCCACACATGACATGTCACTGGACTTAACACTCTTATTAAAAGGAAAAAGGTCCTCTCACACCTAAAGCAGTTGAGGTCCCAGGTGGCATTCCTCCAAGAAACCAAACTAACTCAAAATTATCATGCCTCTCTAATTAGGGACTGGGTCAGGCAAGAGGTACATGCTGGGGCCCTCACCAGAAAAAGAGGCATAGCCATACTGGTACACAAATCCCTTCAATGGTCCCTGACATCCTCTGTGATGGATCCCTCTGGTAGGTGGGTAATGGCCAACTACACCATTCCAACTGGCTCGATTACCCTGTGCAACACTTATGCTCCCAATCATGATGATCCGCAGTTCTTTCATAAATTGGCAGGTGCTCTTAGTGCATTTATGACCCCTAACTGTCCCCTGCTGATGGGCGGAAACTTTAATCTCACCCTAGTCCCTCAGGTAGATAGGAGTGCATTGAGCAAGGAATCCCACATGAGAGGGATCCATGCCCTGCACCAACTAAGGATGGATTTTGGGTTGATGGACACCTAACGCCTATTCCACCCCCATGCCCATGACTATGCCTTCCATTCAGAGGCCAATACCTCTTACAGCAGGTTGGACTTTTGGCTGTCTTCCCTTCCCTTGATGCAGAATACAATAGATTAAGCCATTCTCCCCCATTTGATCTCAGATCATGCCCCTGACCAGCTCCACTTCACAAGGGCCCCCCCACTGGCAATTGGCAGTTGGACCCCCTCCTGATGAGGGACCCTGAGTTCATTCCCTGAGCACAGAAGGAAGCCTCATTCTTCGTGCAAAGTAACCCTATTTCGGACACCCTGGCAGGAAATACCTTGGAGGCATTTAAGACCACCATCAGAGGGAAAATTATGGGTTATGCTGTAGGCAGATGCAGAGAGCATGAAAATCATCTGGCTGACCTAGTGTCAAAGTTAACTCAGGCTGAAGCAACATACAAAGTCATGCCCTCTCCATTCCCACACTCTCCCCCCCCCCCAGAGGAGAAGTCCTTGGTCTCAGACTAGAAATAAATCAACTCTTGAATAGGAAGGCGGAGATAGCCATCCTCAGGCTTCGATACAAATTTTGAAGGGTGGAGACGGGGGGGGGGAGGTGCTGGCCTACCAAAAGCAGCAGGCAGTCAGGCACATATTGGGTCTGACCAGCCCTCAAGGGAAAATTGTGATAAATCCACAGGGGATAAATAACATCATGGCATCATTCTATTCTGACCTGTATACCTCTACCCACAATACCCCCCCTAGCAGGACCCAACCTTTCCTAGACAATCTATCCCTTCCAAAACTAACACTGCAGCAAGCCCAAGGTCTAGACTCCCCAATCTCAGAGGAGGTCAGAATTGCTATACAAGCTTTGCAACTGGGCAAATCCCCCTGAGGGGATGGTTTCACTGTGGATTTCTTCAAAGCTCTGGTCTCCCAGACAGTCCCTCTTCTAACAAAAGCATATGCAAAAGCTGAGACACTCGTGTGCCTACCCCTCACCCTTATGGAGGTAATAATCATGGTCATCCCAAAGAAAGGGAAGACCCCACCCTTGCATTGAGCTACAGGCCAATCTCCCTGATCAACGCTGATAGCAAAATATATGCCAAAGTGCTCACAAATTGGCTAAGCCCCCTACTGACTAATCTAATCCATTCATCTCAGGTGGTCTTTTTCCCAGGGAGACATAGCACAGACCATATATGATCTCTAATTAATATACTGCACTACGCAAAAAGATCTCCAAACCCCGGCAGCAGCCTTTTCCATGGACTTCAAGAAAGCATTCGATTCCCTAGAATGGGATTGCCTACAGAAGGTGCTGGACCACCTGAGAGTGGAAGAAAGATTCAGAGCTTGGGTGCGCTCCATATATGCGGCACTGATGGCCACAGTGACCACTAACCACCTCTTATTTTCCCCCTTCCCACTATGGAGGGGCAGCCATCAGGGGTACCCCCTCACCCCCCTGTTATTTGATCTAGCAGTAGAACCTCTTGCAGCAGCAATACACCAACACCCAGGCATAGAGGACCTGGAGATTGGCACCAGGAGACATGCCACCCTATGTATGTGGATGACCTGCTCATCCCATTGGTGGATACCCAAAGCTTTCTCCCACCCTTGCTTGTGCTCCTGGAATCATTTGCTCACTACTTAGGTCTCCATCTGAACCAGCCTAAGACCAAGATGATGCCCCTCAACCAACAGTTACAACAGGGCATAGCCGTGAGCTCAGGACTCTTATAGGCCCCACAGGGCCTCACTGACCTAGGCATCGGGATCACCCCCCACATTGATAACCTATGGAATACTAACCTCCAGCCTCTGTTACAATCCACCAAAATGGAATTTGATAGGTGGAGGCTGTTACGAGCTACCCCACTGCTAGCCCTTATTTGTAGATATAAATCTGTTTTATATATTTTTTTTATGTAATTCTATCAGCAAAGGCACATAGAGAACAGACTATTGTTTGTTTAAAAAGGGAAGTTTGACCTTCTTCTGACCTACAAGGCCAGCTTTGCTTGCATGAAGCTGACTAGTTCTTGTCAAAAAACTTGTGGATGCATCATCAAAGTGGCATTTCCAATAGGAACTGACCAAGGGAAACAGAAGTAATAAAATCACCTGTATAATCATAAAACTTACAGGATCTTCCTTATAACAAATTAAATTAAGCCAATTCAAAGCCCAGGATGTTTTAGCCAGGAATGATCCTTCTAACAGGCCTGTGTGAGGTAACAGAAAAAGAAACACATCCTTATAGCATACATGTGTGAGACTGTAAAACCTAGGTTTTCTCTGAGAATCTGACTTCAAAGATTATCAGGAAAATAAGATTTTGGGGAAGTGCAACAGTGCCATCTACTGGCCCAAATGTTGTGGGATTTTTGCCCACTATTTCAAGAGCTACAGAGAAGCAAATAGCCCCTGATCAGGGCATTTGAACACACATTTTGCTTGGACTCTCCTGACCACAAGATAACAGCTGCCAGCACAGAGACGGACTAAGAACCAAAGGCTGCTACCAAAAGACTGAAATATTGTTGCAAACCAGTGATTCTCTGGACTTTGAAATCTTCGTACTTCAGGTAGACTTAGCTAACCTATCTTAGTGTGTTTTTCTGTATACTTTTCCATTTTGTTTCTTATACTGTAACCTTATTTAGTATATGCTCTCTTTTAGTTGTAACTGCATTTATTTAATTATTTCAGTAAAAACTTTTGCTTTTCTACAGAAATTCTGCTTATGTGAGAGTTCTTATATTGTATGTGTGACTGTAGAAGGTTTATTAATAATCTGTGACAACTGTTAATTGCTTAGAGGGGCCACCATAAGCAATCAAATTGAGAAAAGTGTCTATAAAGGGATATCTGGAAGGAGAGGGAGAATACTAGAGTCAACACAGATTTTCAACCAGGCTGTTGCGTGTCCTGTAGGGAGAAGGCCAAATCAGGTGTTATGCTGCTACCCCGAAGAGAGTGTGATGCCCAGGTAGTCCCCCTTTGTGTAATAGCCAAGGAAAGTTCATATTTGGCCACTAGACTCAAGAATGGTATTGTGTCCTAATCCAGAGCTAGAGGGATATCCAGAATCCTCCTGGCAATGGTGCAGTCATGACCTCAGTGAGCATTCTAAAGGATGAGGAGGGTATCTCTGTCCCTCCCATCATGAATTACACTTAAGGGTGGGTGCTGTGTGCTCAGTGGGCCTAACCCCCGGAAGTGGGTTTGTGACAGATTTGGTGGCAGAGATGGGATCCGATAGATTTGGTTGCATACTGTTATGATTCGAGAGATTGGTGGCACAGGCATAACAGTTGTATTCAAGCCCAATGTATGAGATCGATAAACTGTGAACAGTCCACACACAATTAAGGCAGAGATTAAAATATATATATATATATATATATATATATATAATTTGGCTACAGTATAATGTTCCCTAACTGCTTTTGTTTTTGTTCTCGGGTATAAAGCTAGTGTAGCAGTAGTTAGGGAAGAATATGGCTTCCATCTACATTGAATACACTGCAGAAAACCTAAAGCAATTGTGTCAGGAAAGAGGAGTCCAGTGCGAGGGGTGAATCAAAAAGCACCTCATGGAGGCTCGTGTGGCAGCCGATTAGCAAGCAACTTCCCAGGACCTCAAGTCACAGTCAGTGACTGAAAGGGACCAGACCTTGGGTGTGGGGATGCCAAGGGACATTGCAGTGTCCAGTCCCAGGCAGGAGAACAGTGAGACCAGAGGGAACCCAGAGCCATAAGCACCAGGGGAAGGTCACCACAATACTGGAGCCAGAAGGGATCAAGCTGCAGTTAGAGTTGAGGAGATTGGAGTTGGAATTCAAGCAGAAAATGTTCAAAGCCCAGCAGCAAAGGGAATTTGAGTAGAAAAAGTTTGAAGCCCAGCAATAAAGGGAATTTGCACAGAGAAAGTTCCAGATAGAGCTGGAGATGCAGGAAAAAGGAAACCAGTGTAGGAGAAAGGCCGAGAAAAAAGAAAGACAGCTTCAGAGAGAGGCTGAGAGAGAGAGAGAGAGAGAGAAGAGCCAGAGGGAATTTGAACTGGTGAAGCTAAGACTCCAACAACCAGCACCAGAGGAGGTAAGTGGCAGGGGTGAACCTGGAACTCCAGGACTGAGGTACAAATTAGATTCTAAATTAATAGTTGAATTTAAAGAGGGGGAGGATATAGATGCATTTTTGAATTTGTTTGAAAAGGTCTGTATCCAGGCTAAAATACCCATGGAGTTCTGGAGCTTCTGGCTATCCCCGCTGCTTACTGGGAAAGGATGTGAGGCACTAGGCCAAATGAACAATCAAGACACTAGTAATTATGAGAAACTTAAAGCTGCATTGCTTAAAAAGTATGCATTAATTCCTGAAGCATACAGGGTAAAGTTCCATAAGATCTGGAGAAGCCCTGACATGAGCTATGAGGAACTCACCATAAAGCAACATCAGTTTTTGAAATGTTGGGAGGTAGTGGAAGCAAACTCTGTAGAGAAAATTGAGGAGGTTATGCTTCTGGAGCAATTCTTTTGGGCTTGCCCAGCTAAAAAGCTGGTTAGAGAACCGAGACCCAAAAACAGCTCAGCAGGCTGCTGAGCTTTCGGACCACTGTGCCAGGAGCAGACATGCTTTGAAAGGGAGTGGGGTGGGCATGGCAGCACAGAAGGGGAAAAGCGTGCCTTCAGGGCAGTTAAATCCTTAACTGTCTTCACAGAAATGGGGCAGTCCCAGGTTACAAAAAAGGGATTTATCAGATAAAAGAAATGATGAGTGTTGGTTTTGCAAACAGCCAGGGCACCTTGCTAGACAGTGTCCTAAAAAGGCACAGAGTGGCCAAAGTGGTGCTCAAACAGAGTTGGATTGTTTGTGTATCACTGAAAGCATGCCTGTAAACATGTGGAAGCATATGCACCTGGTTACGGTAAATGGGGTGCAGACCCATGGGTTAAGGGACACGGGGCATCTCTTACCTTAGTAAAAGGGGATTTGGTTGAGCGTGAACAGCTTATACTTAATCAGTGCACAACAGTAAGGGGATTCACTGGGGAGGAGAAAACTCTGTCACTAGCTAGTGTTCTCCTGGACTGGGGTGAGGCAGGAGAGAGGGTACAAAAGTGGCCATGGCAGACAACCTCACCCTGGATGTGATTATAGGGAACAATCTCCAGAAAGGGGTGGTGTGAGTGGTTACCAACAGTCAGATGGCAAAGGCCAATTGTGGTTTCCTGGACCCCATAAAAGCCCTTGTGGAAAACAATGGGAGGCTGGTTCCTCAGCCTGTGTCTCCTGAAATAGAGAGTAGTGAAAGGGGGGGTAGGACTTTCCCACGTAGCAGTTCACAAAACAGCTGCAGAAGGTTACTCTGAGGAGGAAGGGATAACCAGTGGTCAGAAGGTTAGGGATGGCAGTGACCGTGAATGCCTTGGCACTAGAGCTATAGACCCCAGTTTAGGAACTGAAGGGGACATGTCCCATGCCTTGGGAAAATGTGAAGAATTTAAAGCAGCTTAGAGGACTGATCCTAGTTTGGAGAGGCTGAGGGCTTATGCAGAATCTGATGAGACACAGGGAGGTGACATGAGACATAGAGTATATTGGGACAATGGACTGTTGTATATGCAGGATGTAAGGACAGAGGGAGAGGTGATGGGCAGGCAGCTTGTTGTTCCCATGGGGTACCATGAGCGGTTACTCAAGATCGCTCATGATATCTCCATGTCAGGACATCTCAGAATCACACTCACTATGCAGCGATTGACCCAGAATTTCTATTAGTCCAACTTCACCCAACAGGTGAAGGAATATTGCAGGTCTTGTCACTGGTGCCAACAAATAGGGAAAGCAGGAAGTAAAACAAAAGCCACCCTAATTCCCTTGCCCATTGTGGAGGAGCTATTTCAGAGGGCAGGAATGGATATGGTGGGACCTTTGAGTACCCCAAGCTCCTCCAGGAAAAGGTTTATCCTGACGATGGTAGATTATGCCACGTGATACACAGAGGTGGTTGACCTCTTCTCACTTAGGACAGGCAACGTGGCAGACACCTTGCTAGAGATTGTCTCCTGTGTCAGGTTTCCACAGGAGGTTATCACTGATCAAAGGGGTACCTTCATGTTGGATCTAATAAAGTGCTTGTGGGAGAAGTGTGGGGTGGTGCAGAGACACATGACACCTTATCATACACAAGCCAATGGGCTGGTGGAAAGGTTTAATGGTACCTTAAAATCGATGCTCCAAATGTTTTGCTGAACAGCAAGGGAGGGACTGGGAGAAATACCTTCCTCACCTGTTGTTCGCGTACAGGTAAATGCTCAAGAGTCGACAGGGTTTCCCCTCTTCAAACTCTTTTATGGACATATATTGTGCGTGGGCCCCTAGACTTGATCCGGGAAGACAGAGAAGGCAAGCACACCACACAGGGAACTCCCATAGTGGAGTATGTCCTAAAGTTTAGGGAAAAGCTGAAGAAGCTAATGGGAGTAGCCCAGAGCAATCTGTCAGCCGCCCAGCAGAAGCAAAAGGCCTGGTATGACCGCAGAGCCAGATTGTAGGTCAGGAAGTCATGGTCCTAATTCCAGTCTAGAAGGACAAGTTGCAGGTTGAGTGGGTGGGACCATACAAGGTAGTCTGACAGGTTAATGACATGAACTATATTGTAGAACTGCCTGACAGGAGACATACCATAGAATGTACCATGTCAACATGATAAAGCCATATGCAAATAGAGCAGACATGGTATTTGCAGTGTGTAGTCTTGGAGAGGGGACTGATGAAGAAGACCCCCTACTGGACTTGCTGGAGGAAAGCAAGCAGGATTCCTCTGTGGAGGCAATCAAACTGTCACCCCAGTTGAACCCAGAACAGTCCCAGGAAGTGAGGGTGGTTTTAGAGGACCTTGCCCCTTTGTTTATGGCCAAGCCTGGATTAACCCCCTTAGTGACACATGATGTAGACACGGGGATGCAAGCGCCCATATGATGGACAGCCTACTGAGTATCTGAGGCCATCCTAAAGGACATTAGGAGGAAGGGGGAGGAAATACTGGATTTGGGGGTAATACAGAAATGTCACAACCTGTGGGCCTCACCCATAGTCCTCATTCCCAAGCTGGATGGCTCTACTCACTTTTGTGTGGACTATCATGGACTCAACACAGTCACGAAGTCTGATGCCCACCCAATGCCACAGATGGATGAACTACTGGACATGTTGGGAGGGGTGACATACCTTACCATAATTGACTTGACAAAAGGGTATTGGCAGGTGGAGTTAACTTCCAGAGCTAGGAAGAGGTCGGCCTTCATCACTCTAATAGGATTATTTGAGTTCAGGGTAATGTCTTTTGGAATGAAGAACGCCCCTGCCACCTTCCAAAGGTTGGTCAACCAGGTGTTACATGGTACTGAAGAGTACACAGTGGTGTACCTGGATGATATTGCCATCTTCAGTACCAGTTGGAAGGAACACCTGTTCTACCTGAGGGAAGTGTTGGGCAGAATACAGAGGGCCGGCTCACTGTCAAGGCTGAAAAGTGCCAGGTGCCCATGGTAGAAGTGGTGTACTTAGGACATGTAGTGGGTTGGGGCCATCTTCACCCTAATCAATCCAAGACTGAGGCAATAGAGGCATGGCCCAGGCCTCAAACCCAGAAGCAGATTCAGAATTTCCTAGGGACTGCTGGATACTATCAAAAGTTTGTACCAAATTACAGTATCCTGGCAGCTCCCTTATCTGGTCTACAAAAGAAAAGAATGCCCAAAAAGGTAAAATGGGAGCCAACCTGTGAATGAGCCTTTGCATGGCTAAAGGAGGCACTGTGCAGTGCTCCTATGTTGGCTAGTCCAGAACTACAGTAAGCCATTTGTAGTCTAGACAGATGCCTCAGATGTGGGGATTGGAGCAGTCCTCAGCCAGACCTCTAACCAAGGTAAAGATCACCCAATAGTGTACCTCAGCAAAACGTTGCTTCCCCAGGAGCAGCCTATACCATAGTTGAAAAGGAATGCCTTGCACTGGTATGGGCCCTGAAGAAATTAGAGCCATACCTCTATGGGAGGCACTTTGAGGTACAGCCTGATCATAACACCATGGTGTGGCTAACACAGATGGGGAAAATGAGTGATCATCTCTTAAGGTGGAGTATTGCCATACAGGGCTACAGTATGACTATTACCCACAGGACCGGATCAGCCAGTGCCAATGCAGATGGGCTATCTGGCCAGTTAGAGCAGTGAACAGAATTTGTGAAAATTATACCCTGCAAGGGGATGGATTCCCACAAATTCAGTCTAGGAGGGAGGGTTGTTGTGAGTTACCTCAATGCTAGCCCTTATTTGTAGATATTATTCTGTTGTATGTTTTTTATGTAATTCTATCAGCAAAGGCACATAGAGAAAAGACTGTTTTTTTTTTAAAAAGGGGTTGACCTTCTTCTGACCTACAATGCCAGCCTTGCTTGCACAAATCTGACAAGTTCTTGTCAAAAAGCTTGTGGATGCATAATCAAAGGGGTATTTCCAATAGGAACTGATCAAGGGAAACAGAAGTAATAAAATCACCTGTATAATCATAAAACTTATAAGATCTTCCTTATAACTAATTAAATTAAGCAAGTTCAATGCCCAGGATGTTTTAACCAGGAATGATCCTTCTAACAGGCCTGTGTGAGGTAATAGAAAAAGAAACACATCCTTATAACATATTTTATTTATTTATTTATTTACTTATTTATTTATTTGTTTGTTTGTTTGTTCTAGGATTACAAATACCTTTGAGCCAAGGCTCTTTTACAAAGGTTCCACATCATTGGTACAATTGAGACAATCATAAGCAAAGATAACAGTTCATAAAATTAAAAAAAAACACATAGTCTTGTAGATGAAAAAAGAACAATAAGGTGAAACTTTGGGGAAGGGAAAGGGAAAGGAGGAGGGTGAAATCAGGGAAACTAAGTGGATGGGAGAGAAGGGGAGGTAGATTGGGGGGGACAGAGAGAGGAGAGATGGAAGGTGGATAAGAATAGAGGTAGTGCAGCCGGGTGGCATTTGTCATGGGCCAGCAGGGGAGGTGAAGATAGGAAGGGGGGTGCTGGCAAAGTGCAAGAGTAGATGTGGGTCCAAAAGGGCATCTTCAGCTATGGAACCAAAAGATATGTTTAGCCACAACAGTCACAGAGGTTGGAGGCAGTCAGTGTTAGGCAGAGACGAGTCTTAAAAGTGCTGAGCGATAGTGAAGATGAGATGTTGCTGGGAAGACCGTTGTACCAACTAGTGGCCCGTAAGCAAAGGATCTTTGGCCTTGTGTTGCAGCGGCATGTGGGACTTTGAAGCTGAGGTTTTGATCCCTGGTATGTCGGGTGTGGATTCTCGGTTGTATGAGGGTACAGACTCCAGGGGGGCAAGGCCCAGCAAGATTTTCTTAGTAGTAATACAAGTTTGGTGTTTTATCTGATTGCAAGATTCAACCATCCAGTTTGAGAATAGAGGTCACAGGTGTGAGTTAGGCATTGGGAGCTAGTGACAAGTCAACAGGCCTTGTTGAGGGTGGTGGATACACGTTTGAGTGTGGTGGTTGTAGCAGAGCCATAAATGATAATGCCATAATCAATGATGGATATGATGGAGCTCTGGACAGCGACAGTGAGGGCTTCAGGTGTCAGGTGTTTCCTATGACAGAATAGCAGGCCTAGCTGGGAGTTAGTGGCTTTGGCAACATGGTCAATGTGGGCAGTGTAGGAGAGGTGAGGGTCAAGGGTGATCCTGAGGTATTTAAAGTTTTTGACCTGTTCCAGTGCGGCACCTTGTCTGGTGATAACAGAGAGTTGGAAGTGCTTATGTTTATTATGGGAGCTGCTGAAGATCATGGCCTTTGTTTTTTTTTGATTAAGGATGAGTTTGTGCTTTGTGAGCCAATTCTCAACCGAGGAGAAGCTGAGTTGGAGATTTTCTTGCAATTTCTTTGGGTCTCACATACCTGTGTGAGATTGTAAAACCTAGGTTTTCTATGAGAATCTGACTTCAAAGATTATCAGGAAAATAAGATTTTGAGGAAGTGCAACAGTGCCATCTACTGGCCTAAATGTTGTGGGATTTTTGCCCACTATTTCAAGAGCTACAGGGAAGTATAAATAGCCCCTGATCAGGGCATTTGAACACACATTTTGCTTGGACTCTCCTGACCACAAGATAACAGCTGCCAGCACAGACACTACCTAAGAACCAAAGGCTGCTACCAAAAGACTGAAATATTTTTGCAAACCAGCGATTCTATGGACTTTGAAATCTTTGTACCTCAGGTAGACTTAGCTAACCTGTCTTAGTGCGTTTTTCTATATACTTTTCCATTTTGTTTCTTATACTGTAACCTTATTTAGTATATGTTCTCTTTTAGTTGTAACTGCATTTATTTAACTATTTTAGTAAAAACATTTGCTTTTCTACAGAAATTCTGCCTGTGTGAGAGTTCTTTTCTTGTATGTGTAACTGTAGAAGGTTTATTAGTAATCTGTGACAACTGTTAATTGCTTAGAGGGGCCACCATAAGCAACCAAACTGTGAAAGTTTCTGTAAAGGGACATCTGAAAGGTTAAGGAGAATACCAGAGTCTACAAAGATTTTTTTTTATTATTTATTTATTGAGATAATCAGAAAGACCTTTGAGTCAGAGACTCATTTACAAAGGTTCCACATCATACATTGAAGGTACAGGGACAATATTTTTACAGATTGCAGTACGTTGCATTGCAGTACATTACATCACATAGGTTATGCATTTGTTCAGTGAAAGACTACTATTACAAAATAACATGATTTACAAAGATTCACACAGCAGTAAGGTAGCAGAGAGGTTCTGAAGAAGGCTGTTTGTCAAATAATTAGCTTGTAGAACATTAGATATGGAGGACACAAAAGCATTATTCTAGGTCATCGGGGAAGGGGGGTGTCAGTTGCAGTCACATAGGTTAGAGGCCTGGAGGTGTTTCCTTAGCCTGGCTTTAAAAGGGCCAAGCCTAGTTTCACCAGTTTTTAGACTCGGGAGTGAGTTTGTTCAGGAAGGGGCTTTGTAGCTGAAGGATCATTGGAATTGGGAAGTCCGGCAACGGGGTACCCATGGCAACGGTTTGTTCGAGCTACGGGTGGTTCTGCCCGGAGGTGTTGGGAGGATCATTTTGTCAAGGGCAGGGGGGTGAGTCCTAGGATTATCTTTTTGTTCATTAGGCAGGTATGGTACCTGATTCTGTTGTTTAAGTTTAGCCAGTTTGTGGTGCTGTCGAGGGAGCTGGTGTGTGTGAAACAATCACATCCAAGGATGAGATGGCAGGCTTTGTTCAGCACGAGCTGGAGTCTATCAAGGGCTGTGGTTGGTGCGGCACTGTAGATGAGTATACTGTAGTCTAGCAGAGAGAGGATGGAGGAGTTTATGGTAAGTTGTAGTGCCTCGGGGGTGAGGCAGTGTTGGTACCAATAGAGTACGCCTAATCTGGAGCTAAGGGCAGTAGATAGGTGCAGGATATGCTGATTAAAGTTGAGGGCCAGGTCTAGTGAAATCCCTAGATATTTAAAGGTGCTTACTTGTTCTAGGGGGGTTTGATTAGTAGTGAGAATTTGGGGGCAGAGGCTCTTGAGTGGGTTCTGTGGTTGGGAGAAGATCATGACTTTTATCTTATTGTAGTTAATTATTAGATGCTGGGTGGTGAGCCATTGTTCAGTTTCACAGAAGGAGTGTTAGAGTTTGGTGGAGTTTAAGGGAGTCCGGGTCAGTGGCGAACAGGATGGCATCATCAGCGTATAGGAGTAGGTTGCCGGGGCAGGCCGACAGGAGGGAGTTTAGGTATAGACTAAAGAGCAAAGGGCCAAGAATGGAGCCCTGTGGGACACCAGAGTGGATTGGGAGGCTAGGAGACAGGACGGTGCCTACCTTGACCAGCTGTGTTCTGTCAGAGATATAGCTAGTGAACCAGTTCATGGCATCATTGGAGAAGCCACTGTAGGCCAGAGTGTTTAGTAAGAGGGCATGATTGACTGTATCAAAAGCCTTAGAGAGGTCCACGAAGATGGCACCTGTGAGGTGGCCATGGTCCGAGGCTGAGTGGACATAGGAGGCAAAATCAAGGAGGTCGGTGATGGTACTATGACCCTTTCAGAAGCCGTGTTGTTGGCTGCATAGAAGGCTGTATTTAGTAAGGTGGTCAGTAAGTTGATCGGCAACTATGTGCTCTAGTGCTTTAGACGGGGAGGTAGATTGGAGATGCGGTGGTAGTTGTTTGTGGATGTGCAGTCCCCACCTTTATGGATGGGTGTGATGGAGGCTGATTTCCAGTGGGAGAGGAATTTCCCATGACAGAAGGAGCGGTTGAGAATGTGGGTTAGTGGGGCTAGGACTTCCTGGAGGGTGAGGCAGAGAAGTCTCAGGTCCAGGGAATCATTACTATAGTGAGAGTGACTGATGGCATAGGCTAGGTAGGGCTTGGCTACCTCTGGGAGGTAAGAGACACGTAGATAGAAGGGTGGAGCAAGGGGGTGGCTGGGGTAGATTGGAAGGTGGGGATTGAAAACATTGGGGGGAGGACATGGCTGAGATCAGTGACGGCAGTGTTTAGGGCCAAGGCAATACTGAGGGGGTCTGAGGAGAGGTTTCTGTCTATTTGCATTTGGTCTGGGGGCTGATTTGGGGCTTTGCCAGAGTTCCTTAATATTATTCCAGAATTTGCACCCAGTGCCCCAGGTGGAGGTTAAGGTGGCTTTGTAATATTCTGCTTTGGCAGTGCGTAAGGCCCAAGTGCACTTGTTACGGGCTTCCCTACACTATTGTCTGTCAGTAGGCCATTGGGTCTCATTAGCTAGGTACCATAGGGCATCACACTGTCATAGTAGGCCCAGGAGGTGGTCTGAGAACTGGGGGCATGGTTACCTTTGGACATACTCTTGATGAGGGGGCGTACTTGTCACAGGCAGCATTGAAAGTGGTGATAAATAGATCAAGAGCATAATCTGGGTCGATGGTGCTTGCTAGAGGTGTCCAGTCACAGTTTCAGAGGTGGGCCTTAAGTTGGGCAAGTTTACCAGGCCCAAGTTTGTGTTGTGAGGTAATTTTAAGTGGGATTTTAAAGGGAGTACAAGACCAGTTGCAGAGTACTGTTGAGTGGTCACTTATTGCGTCAGGGAGTACTAGGGTGCTGGTAATTTTGTGGGGGTGGTTTGTGAATACTAGGTCTAGCAGAGAGGATGTCCCCATGTGGGTGTTAATCTGGGTGGGGGTTGTGACTACCTGCGTGAGATCGAGAGCAGCCTCATTAATGGATGGGGTGGTAGTCTTGGCCAGCCAATTTATGTTGAAGTCACCCATGAGTATTTTTTCATGCTGTGGGGGAAGAGTAGTGAGATAGGACAGGATGGCTGGGAAGGCTTGCTTCTGGTCCCTGGGAGGGACATAGGCAGTAGTGAGGAGGAGAGGAGAGGTTGACTTTCCTAGTGTTAATTTTAGGGTGAAGGCCTGAGCCCTAGATGGTAGTTGGGGTGGAGGAAGTAGGTGGCCTGAAAGTGAGTCCTTAAGGTAGAGAGCACAGCCTCCCCCTCGCTTGCTTACCTGGTCGGAACAAAAGAGGAGATATCCAGGGAGGTTTACTGCCGAATCAGTGACAGATGGGGAAAGCCAGGTTTCACTAAGTGCTATGATATCAGGGTGATACTGGAGTACCCACCCCTGAAAAGAGTCCCTTTTTTTGAAGGCTGCAGATGTTGATAGAGACAATGTGCAACCCATTGACTGGTGATGGGTGGGACTGTACCAGGCTACTGTATGTCCTGTAGGGAGAAGGCCAAATCAGATGTTACGCTGCTACCCTGAAGAGAGTGTGATGCCTGGGTCTTCCTCCTTTGTGTAATAGCCAAGGAAAGGTTCATATTTGGCCACAAGACTCAAGACAGGTATTGTGTCCTTATCCAGAGCTAGAGGGATGCCTGGGATCCTCGTGGCAGAGGTGCAGTCGTGACATCGGTGAGCATTCTGAAGCATGAGGAGGGTATCCTTGTTCCCCCCATCACGGATTGCACTTAAGGATGGGCACTGTGAGCTCAGTGGGCCTGACCCCCAGGAGTGGGTTTGTGACAGAGGCTGCTTCACTTCACACTGACTGGTAAGATAGCAGCTATAAAAATGAACACAGCCCCCATATTTTCTATTTACTCACCCACATCTTACTAACCTTCCCCAAGATCTGGCTCCAAAACATCGATAAATTAATAGGGGACTTCCTCTGGGAAGGGACAAAACTTCACTTCAGCTGCAATGGATGGCTGGAATCTGCCAAGATTGGAGGTTTATAAATGTGCCTTTCAGTCAGCACAGACTCTCCACTGACTATGCCCTTGTATGGCCCTCTCCCCACAATGGGTCCACATGGAGCAGGCCATGGGCAGAGTAGCTGTGGCAGCCTCACTACTATATTGAACTAAAGGAGGCCTAGGTCCCCTGCATCCCAACCTCGATTCCTCCATTAATTACTTGTGCTGTACCCACAGGAGACTGGGCCTGGCTCCGCTCCCACTATCGCATGCCCACTATGGTAGAATCCACATATCAGAATAGACAACAACTCTGTCTACTGGCCTCACTGGTCCACCAAAAGTATCTCTCTAATTGGTGATATTCTGGATCACCCCCACATCAAAGTAGCCCTGTTCCAAGCACTATAGGAGAGATGGGGGCTCCAGCATATAGATTTCTGGCACTACTTCCAAATCAGGGAAGCAGTACATCCCTTAACAAAAAACCTAACCACCTCTCAACTGCCCAGTGCAGTAACATCATGGCTTTTCCACCCAACGGGCCTCACATGTATAATATATGTGAAACAAAGGGATGCTCTCCCCTCCCAGTCAGAGGAATCCAGACTCAGGTGGGAAAGACTGCTGGGGTGTAGTGTCACAGAGGCACAATGGTGCAGGGCAAGGAAGGAGATAACCATACTGTACCTGGTATAAAGATGCTTGCAGCAGACTGATACAGAACAAAATATCACATGCATGGTATAGGACTCCAGCAGTGCTCCACAAAGCCTGTCTACTGGATAATGATATGTGCTGGAGGTGTCTTGCACAAGAAGGCAACCTATATCATATACTACGGTCTTGCCCCAAACTTCAGATCCTCTGACAACAAATCTGCCACATAGGCAGTCGGGTGCGCCAGACAAACATCCCCCTGTCAGCCCCCTTCTTTCTGCTGAGGAATAAGCCTGACGAGATGCAACTTAAACCCCTAGAGTATAGGTGGCTGGCCTTGCTGGTCCTTCTGACCAAAAGAGCCCTCCTGTGCAAATGGTGCACCACCTTAGTGCCCACCTTGGGAGAAATTCTGGCCTCCCTTACCTCTCTAGTGGTACTGGACAGATTAATCCACTCATAATTGAATCAGATGGCCAAATTCCATACGTGTTGGGGTCCATATATAGCATTTACCAGCCCTCCCACAGAGGTAGGCTAAATAGGCCTCTAAGCACTGGACAGTGCACCAGGTTTACTCCCTCTTAATGCACCCTCCTTTGTCCCCTCATATTCCACACCTCAGGTTGTCTCCTCTTATATCCACAAAAGCACCAGGAATAGGAACAGGGTAGCAGGTTTACTCCTCACATGTGGTCAAGTCTGGATTGTGCAGTGTAGTTTACATACAGTATAACCTCAATTATCCAACCCCCATTATCCAAACCTGTAGGTTATCTGAACTTGTACCATGTCCCCCAAGCTAATAGGAACATGGTGAGCAGGATCCTCGATTTTACGAACCCCTTTATTATCCAAACTAATCTCATGTCCCCTAGTGAGTCTGAATAATCGAGGTGTACTGTAAGGAGTTCACCTATTGGTGTAGAACTAGGTATTCTTTGTGTTTATGTTTGTTCTGTTCCAGAGGGGCACAGAAACCCAGAAACTACAGGTGTGATATGTCCCAACTTCAGGATCCTAAAGGTCACCTTGAAGACTTGGAAAGGATCCCACCATCAGACCCTCCCTGAGATTTAATCTGGAGTAGCAGAGTAAGTACTCTATGGTTCATACCCTTAATGTCTTAGGAAGGCAGGTAACATGTGCACCTTGTGTATACACCTTACAGCTGTTTTACCCTCAATGGACCCCCTTTCATGGTGAGGTACAAATGTCATACTTGCTGCGATGTCCTGCACTCTGTAATCACTTGCAGACATCTATGTCTTCTGCATTTCTTACTGTCAAATTTAAACTCAATAAAAATTACAAACTTAAAAACAATTGTTTAAATATTTCCATAAATATTTTTATTTTTTAATCATTTTTTTTTTGTTAAAATACTAATATTTTTATTTCTGGTACAATATTGTTTAAACAACTTTATTTTTGTTTAAATGCTTTTGTTTAAATGTTTATATACTTCTATTTTGGTTATATTTTATGCTGCTTAGTTCTATTAACATTGCTTTTTGTTATACCTTAAAGTGTTGAATTTAGCAGTGGGTCCACTACCTATGACATAATTATTGGGTGACTCAAGCATGATATATAAGCAGTGTGCATACTCAGTCTAGCACCCCCGTGAGGAAGCTTGAACGAGTGAAGCACCAGGAGTCTGAGCCTAGCAACAGCTCTTGTGAATAGTGAGTTAACTGTGTTTGCAAATTATAAAATACATACAATTGCTTTGGAATTAAAACTTATGCAAGTGCCTTTGTGAATTGATCGCACTGATTCAGGAGTGTGGTTCTCTATGTTCTGCAGAGTTCAATTTGGGCTAGTCAGCCCTCAACCTGCCCCCCCCTTTCCTGATTGCACTGTAAATTTGTTGTTCCTGATTCCTAGATGCCCTGCTGCCACATGCTGGCAAGTTCATCAGATTATCCAGCACAGCAGCAGAGGGAGCGCACAGAAGCCATGCAGCAGTTCCATCAGGTAGAGCACCTACCTGCAGTATACGGTGCCATTAACTACACCCATGTTGCCATCTGGGCCCTCACTGGTGATGGGGTGAATGCCTACCTCAATTGGAAGGGCTACCACTCCATCAATTGTCAGGTGGTGTGCAATGCAGCAGGGTACATAACCAATGTTCTGGCATGGTACCCTTGCAGTGCCCATGACGCCTTCATATGGCACAGCTCCACACTATGCCAAATCTTTGAATGCAGCCACATACCCAGTGGGCACCTTGTTAGTGAGTGCATGCAGCATGCCCCCAATACAACCCCCACTACAGGGGGCATGCAGTTGTACCACAGCACACACATGCCTCACTGAGGGGAAGTGTGGGTAGCGGAGGGTGGACAGGTGCACAGGAAACAACACAGTTCATGGGCCATTGATGCCATGTGGGCAGCTACAATGTGAACAGGTGCTAACAGATGTGTGTTATGTTACAGGGGACAATGACTATCCCTTGCTCCCATGGCTCCTCATACCTATCCTCCAGCCCACATCTGTGGCAGAGGATGGACACAATGTGGCACACGCGGCCACATGCAACATCATTGATCAAGTCTTTGGCATGCTGAAAATGCAATTTTGGTTCCTAAACCGTTTAGGTGCTGCCCTACAATACACCCCTCAGAAGGCCTGTGGCATATTCCTAGCCTGTTGTATGTTACACAACATGGTGCTCACCCCTGGAATAGGCCTGCCAGTCTAAGGGGATCACAGTGACAGTAATATGGAGCCAGAGGTGCTGCAGATGCTGGAGCAGCTCGACAGGTGCGACCCCCACATGGCCAGGAGAGCACAGGAATTCCAAGAAAACATCATAAAAAGACTCTCATGCAGGAGCAGGTGAGTGGAAAGAACAAAGGACACTTTTGCATGCGCAAGCACTTTGTTGTGAAACACAAAAATAAACAAAACTCACAGTGACAGTGAAAAAACACTGCACAAAAAGGAGGGGGGTGCTTGACAGTGTGGACAAGGAGAGGGATGGTGGAGAAGCACACTCAAACAGATAGTGGCAGGTGAACAATTTCTGTGAAATGCTGGGGATGTGTATAATATGGGGGGAAGCCATCCCCTTCAAATATGTCTTCAGCCACCATGGGTACACACACGTGGCTGCTGCAGACCTCTGTTGGTGGGTGGTGTGGCCTGCGGGGAGAAGAAGGGTGACACCAGGGGTGACAGAGTCACCCTGCCCCATGCATGGCCATGACAGGAACTGGAGGACAGGATTGGGAAGTTGTACTCCATTGTGCATGGTGTGGCACTGGTCCTGGGGGTTGCAGGCTTATCACCAAATCCTGACCTGCCACTGCATGGCATTGGTGTTTCCTGTGGTGTCCCCATGAAGCCAGGGCTACGCAGACTCCAGGAAGTGGTGCTGCAACCTGGAAACAGACCAACACGCACTGTGGCCATGAGCTCCCACACCACCATGGTGAGGTCACCAATGATGGTGTGGATGGTCTCTACAAAGAGAGCATTATGGGCCTCTGCCCACTGCTCAGCCCTCTGGAGGTCAGCGTGCAAGATGTCCCACATACTTATCAGGTCATTGTGCATGGCATGCCTGAATAAGGCAATCTCATGGTGTGTGGTGGCCTGGGATTCCATTGCTGACTGCAACAGCTGCTGCTTGGAATCTGGCTCAGTCTGCATCCAGGGCACACTGTCCTGGGGGACAGAACCTGGTAGCACCAGCAGGTCTTGAGCAGCCAGTATATGCACCATGCAAGGAGGGATGAGGAAGGTGGCAGGGGCTCAGTGGCTGTGGGTGGCTGTGCAGGCCTGCTGTGGGATGGCAGGGGTGCTGCCAGACTGCACAGCCCCTCCTGGGGTGACAGGCAGGTGGTGTGTATAGTGATGGCAGTGACAGCACTGGCAGTGGAGGAGGTGGCGACAGGTCCAATGGAGGGGATGTCAAACACGGCAGTGCTGTGGATAGGGGTGTGGGGTGCATCTGTGGTGTGGGGGCTGGCAAATCTGCTGCTGTACACTGCCAGGGGGACTTGACATTGGGGACTGCTCCCTCGGCAGAATAACTGGTGACAGCTCCTGCATGATGGGATGTGGATGTCATCGTCGCTGTCATTCTCTTCCTCCACAATGTAGTGGATGGGTCCATATTGCTGGCTGGGTGGTACATGCAGCACTCCAGTAGATGGACAAGCAATGGCATCCCCTTCAGATAGCACATCTTGCACTGTGGAGAGAGGAGCAAACTGTCAGTGTCACAAACAATACACAGTACACAATGCATGTTGCTGGTGGTGGATGCATGCCCCGATGTACTGTGCCATGTGTCACCCAGTGCCAGCATGCAACTGGTATCAACAGGTGTACCTAGCCTAACCCTCAGTGGTCATACAGCCACTTGTGAAGGGAGGATCTTGTAAGCATGACAGTACTCCCTGCCCATGTATCCCACATATACCGCACAAGCACAGAGGCAATCACTGTACGGGCCACAGCCCTACACACATAACAACACACCCAACACACCTGTCTGCATGCAACAGCACCCGTGGCCTGCAAATGGCAAAACAGTACGCACTCACTCCCTATGTGCATGGGCACACGCCAGTGAAGCCATGTGCACAGTCACTACACATAGGAGTGTCAGTGCAACATGTGGCAGAGGGGTCCACAGTGCACCATACAGCAGCACAACACATCACGGAGTGCCCACAGTGCTGACGGCACACGATATGTGTGTCATGCCCAAGGATGTAGTATGCCCCACCAGTAGAGGGACCCACATGTGTACCCATGTATGCAATGAAGTGCACCAGCTGTGTACTTATATGACTGGCTGTACACCACCTGAGTCTCATAACCACTCCCAGGCACCCCATCACCTCCACAGACCTCAAGTTTTATGCCACCACCTTCTCTGCCAGGTCCATGGGTCTGGCTGCTGCTGTAGACTGTGGCCCCTGCCAGTGGCCCGCTACTCATGGTGTCAGGTAGCCATGGTGTCCTTGGCCCACAGACAGATGTTTTGGAATTGCTTCCGGACAGCCTTCACTGTGCGGTCACAGCCACCCACAGCATTACCAGCCCCTATTATCTCTTCCCATGCTTGCCAGACCATGGCATCAGTTGTCCAGCTGTGGGACAGGACCACCTCCCTCTCCCAGTAGGTCTGGGCCAGGGCATGGTGCTCATCTTCTGAAAACTGGTGGTCCCTCTGCCATTCATCTTCACCCATGGGACCTGTCATAGAAAGTAGAAAGACAGTGGTAAGTGCTGTGTGTTGGTGAGATGTATGTGTACACATCCACAATGTGTCACACCAGTGCAATGATTCCGTGTACGATGTACCAATGTGGCATGGGTTGGCCTGTCTGTCAGAGGCCCCCCAGGGTCCACGCCTGGCCAACATGCTGACACCCAACACTGCAGGGGTGTAGGCATCTGAGACAACTAGACCCCCTAGCTGCACCACCCAGACTGGTACTGTCCCAGAGCACAGGCGCCACTAGCACACAGGTGGGAGTGCTGTGCAGTAGTGCATGTGTAGGACCCCCACCCCTGGGCTGTGCACAGCACCCAGTGACACATGCTGAGTAATACAGGGGCACTGAGTGGGACATGCCAACACACCGTGGCACACATGAGTACTGCACCTGGACAAAGCATGCAATGGGCCCATCTGTATACTGCCTCCTTGGTAGACACAAAATGCTGGCCTGACATGGGCCCACATGACACATATGGCACCGCCTTGCACCCTCATTCACAAAAGTGGTATGTTCAGAACCCAGCTGTCAGACCATGTCCTTGGTGTCATGTCTCAGGTGTCAGGCCACAAGTCTCTGTGCTGATGTATCCAGACAAGCACTGGTGTGGTGGTGTGGTGGTGTTTTGGGGGGTAGCACATTGGAGGGACTGTTACATGCAGAGCTATGATGCGCACACTCAACATATGTTGTGATACACCTGCTATCGGCCTCTGGTGTCAGGTTCAGTGTGATGGGCTCCTTATATCGGAAGTGTGTTCTGTACATGCCACTGAGCATGCAATCGTAGGTTGTCATATGGACAGTTTGCTGTGATGGACAGGTTGTACAGCCTAGGCCTGGGCCATGGAATGCAGGGCTATGTCACACAACATGCAAAACACAAGAAACACTGACACATGGAAGCATGTGATGTGGTGGGGTGGCCTTGCAATGTCATCCTGTGGGTCCACGGGGCCCCCACCCCATGCATACTCACATATTGCAGACCTGTATGGTGCCCTGACTTTCCAGGGCAAGCCCTGGCTGTGGGGTGGGGTTGCCCTTCTCCCCATACAGCCCATGCAGCATTGGGTGAGCCATGTTAGGTATTTGTACACAGCTGGGACACACCTGACAGGTGTCAATCCGTGCTGCTCTAAGGACCGCATCCCCTAGTACGTATGCCATGTACCAGTACTGTAGCCTGATAGTACCAATATGCAGAGGTGCTCCAGTACAGAGGTTCCATGCAAGGCACAATTACAAACAGAACAGAACAGAGACCACTCACTGGACTGCCAGTGGGTTGAGGCAATATGAACACATCATGTAATATGTTGAGTAGGGTACAACAAAGCCAAAAGTTATGCAACTATGTTTAATTTTAGGGCCCATATTGCATGATAATGGAGTACAGGACACAAACAACAATGCAATGTGATTTTCCCTGCAATATATCTCACCACGACCCTGCAACTGGTTGTATCTCTATTTAGCAAACTGTATGTATTTGAAAATGGCATGAAAGACACCTATCCAAGACTGTGGGGATATTATATCGACCTGCCATTATTGATTGTTTTCTCTGTGGCCTGCTTCCATGGTTCTGTAGCAGTGTTGTAGCTGCAGTGACAATGTGCAGTGGGGGGGGGGGGCTCTGGTCCCCTCTAAATAATCCAAGTGCACTTACACATGCTAATGCATGCGAAACTGTCTTTAATGACATGCTAGTGTGTTGTTTTGCCTGCTGACTACCCAATGAGGTTATTTGCATAGCCTGGCTGAATCTACCGATTTTGCACATTGCACAGTGTGGTTTTGTGCTTGTGCATTGGCGCAATGTTCCAGGCTATGATGTTCGCATATTTGCACCGCATTCCAATGACATCAGCATCATGACTGCAAATGCACAGGTGTGCACAGTGCTAGGCATATGCATGACGTTGCACAGGTCATGTGCTGGGTCGTGCATGTGCAATGTCAGCTTTTGTGGCAATTGTGCTGCTCTAATGTCGTTTACACAGTGCAGCCTATATGGAACACTGTGCAAAAGTCACACCCTTCCATTCTTGCAGAGTTGTTGAAGACAGTCTACTACAGTCTGCACAGGTGGATTAGCAATGTCCTCCAGAAGATGAACCAGGGCCATCTAGCAGTGAGACCAGAGATGGCGGGAGGTGGAGCTTGCCAAACTCATGGAGTTGGTGGTGGCAAGGGAGAGGCAACTCTTCAGGGAGGTTGAGGTGGGCTCTCAGCCACAGTGCAAAGTGTGGGCCTCTATGGGCTGCCACCTGACCAACCGGGCAGGAGTCACCCGGTCCAGTGAGCAATGTTGCCACTAATACATGGACCTGGTGAGGAGGGAGCAGGAAGAGCTGTCACGCTACAGCCAGATGGTGCAGGATGGCACCATACCCAGACCAGGTAGGTGGTCATATGCATGGCATGTTCATCTATGGGCATGTGTTTGACAGGGTCTGGGTGGGGACATTAGATATAGTGTGTCCATGGGCCTCCCATGGGTGTATGTGTGCATACCTCTGCAGCATGTCTTCTTGACATGTTGGTCATGAACTTTCTTAGACTCTGGGCATGGAGGCTAATATGTGACAGGGGCACTCCTAATATGGAACATATTCTCACACATGGGATGTGCCTTTGAATATTGCATGTAATGGAATGTGGGCTAGCGCTAACAGACAAGCAGGGCAAACTTTGCCGACTGGCATTTTCTTTGAAAATTGCACCCCAGGAGTTTAAAACTGTTTGCATGAGAGACCCTCTTATGGTTATAAAAGTACCTGGAATGTCTAGAAATAACCAGTCCTGACTGGTTAAGAATAATTTCATGATTTATAATATTTATGAACTTTTTTTTGGTTTTTGTGGCAATTTGCTGCAGCATGCATCAAAAAATGATTTATGTGTCATTTTCGGGATGCAAGTTCCACTAGAATGGATGTGAATACATCCAAATAGCCAATGCTATAAGGAGGTCTACTGGAGTGAGGCCACTAGTGAGGCCCCACCTGGAGTACAGTGCACAGTTCTGGAGATCTTACATACATAAGGACATAGACAGGGTAGAGAAGGTTCAGAGGAGGGCAACAAAGATGGTACATAGATTGCATAACAAGTCCTATGAGGACAGGTTGAAGGAATTGAATATGTACTCCCTGGAGGAGAGGAGGGAGAGAGGGGGATATGATAGAGACATACAAGTATCTTACAGGGAGGAACCAGGTGCAGGGATACACAATTTTTAAGTGAAAAGATGTTCCAGGACTAGAGAGCATGGGATGAAGTTGGAGGGAGTATGATTCAGAGGAAATGTGAGGAAGAATTTCTTCACAGAACGGGTGGTGGACAAGTAGAACACCCTGCCAGAGGAAGTGGTGGTGGCTGAAACAGTCACAGGATTTAAGAATGCTGGGATAGACATAAAGGAATTCTGGAGGTCAGGGTTAAGGGGCAACAGACTTCTAGGAAAACATAAAGTGAACTTACAAGCTCAAATGGGCAGACTGGGTGGGCCGTAAGCCCTTATCTGCTGACACTGTCTATGTATCTATGTATCTAGTTGAAACTTCAGACACAGTTGATTCCAAAACAGTATGTGTGCTGCTAAAAATCCCACCCTCATTTTATCTAGTTAGATTGATAGGTGCCTAATGTATACTTAACATCGTACAGTAACTGCTGTTGTAGTTTTTTTATGCACATATTTTTGACCCTTGGACATAGCCGGAGGAGAAGATCCACCCACCCATCAACTAATGTACCCCCATCCCAGCTTCATCCAAGTCTTAGTACCATAAAATGAAGGCAAAGGTGCTAACACTAACCCTTTTAATGACTTGTTAGCCAGATCAGGAAGTGATCACTTTTAAATGAGGACATAGGCCAATACAATGAGGCATGCTGCATCATTTTTGGCACATAGTGGGAATAAAAAAACATGTGTACAGTGGATGGAGTAGTCTGCCCTGTGCAGGAAATGTGCTCTATATCCCCATTACATGGTAGATTTCTATCAGTCTAACTCATTCAAATAGGACTCTATCATGGGAATTTTCTAAAGTAAGGATACAGCACTCACATCCACATTTCAGATGTGTGCTGCATCCCAGCAAACGTGTGGAGATGTTTGTAGCATATCTTCAAACATTGTAACACAGTTACGATACTTGGCATGATTTCTGGCAAAAAAATGACGCATGCATCAAAATTCTGATACATATGTCATTTTTGTTGCACAAGTTGCAGCAATCACATCCAGAAGTGAGACCACCCATTACATGGTCCAACTATATGAATGGATGTCACATGTCCATGTCTGAAAAATGGAGGCAAGTAATTGAAAATTCTGACCCTATTTCTTTCAGTGGAAAGCAATCATCTGGGAGCATGCATATCATGCGTGAGAAGTGCATAGGCTTGAGTAGTGGTGTGCAAAGTTGGAAAGATTCACTTCATGATTTAAATTGGGAATTCATCACAATTTATGAAGTTAATCTGCCTTGCCGTCCACAGGTGAAGTTCACTGTACTAAGGGATTGTAGGTCACATGGTACTAAAACGATCTGTATGCCATGCTGAGGTTGTGCTGAGTGCAGATTCTGAAGACAGAGTTGGAGCGAAGTCTGTCCCTGCTTCTCTGAGAAAAAAAAATTAAAGTCAATCTGAAAACAAAAGTATTTTGAAACCAAATAGCTCACAAACAGATCTAGGGGGGCTTTGTGCAGCTAGATTAGTGCTGTATGTTTCTGGTTTTGCTGATTTACTTAGTTTAAAGTAATGGGTTTCTTTTGTTTAGTCACAATGAAGTATTGCTGTTGGGGGAGGGGAGGTGTTTCAGCTATCAAGGCAGCCCCTGAATAACAGTGACCTTGATTTTTTTTTTACTGTAAGCACTAGTCTGTGTGCAGTAGGTATCTCATCTTTACTTTTCTCAGTCTTTCATGTTTATTATTTTTTGTCTGTGGTCTGTGATTTCTCATTTTATTTCTGTAGTAGTTTGGTGTGGTTAAGTGAAGTCATTCTGTTTCTATATTAGTTGTATTTTGTTTAATTCTTAAAGTGATTTGTTACTTACAATAACTTTTTATGTTTGCTTGCACGCATGTGCAAGAAACATAGTGCCATCATCCGAGTTTCTGGAGGTGTGTCACCCCTTCTTCCAATACCCTCCGTGTGTTTGCAGGCGCAGCCACTGTTGCCCAATGCATGCTGCAGCTGTCTATGACAGCACCAGAATGCAGTGGCTTACAGTTGAAAGGGAGAGAGCTGCTCCGGTGAGCACGATCAGATAAGGGAAGTGCTCACTGAAGTGCTCTCCCCCTCTCCCCCAAACAGTCTTCCAGGTGCAACGCTGAGAGCCCACCCCAGTGTTGCAACAATGTGATTGGCTGACTGGGGTGCCCAATCCCCAGTCGGCTCCACAGTCCCCCCCAAGAGGTTACCAAGTGCCACGCTGGAAACCCACCCCAGCGTGGCAAAAGTCGGAATGGAGCAACGGGCTGCCCAATCCTCTCATCTCCACTGCCCCCAAAGTTTTTCCAGCTGCCACGCTGGGAGCCCAACCCAGTGTGGCAAACATCCTAGCAGCTGTAATTGCAGCTGCAGGCTCACCTCAGCATGGCAAATGTCCCGCGTCGTAATTAAAAAAAAAAAACACCTGAAAACACAAAAACGGTCCATTGCAGTCTCCCTGTCCCCTCCCTCACCCACGCCCACCCTCTGTGCACCCTGCCTCCCCACACCCCCACCTCACCTCATACTTACCTCCGGAGCTCGGCGCGATGATCTTCGGTGGACCAGGAACATGTCTGCACTCTTCAAAGCCGACCGCGAACTGAGGAAATACCGGTAAGCTGTATAATGGGATAGATAGGGTTTTTTCAACTTTGCTGCATATCTCAGGCATTTTTTGGAATTTTGGCACCAAATTTTCAACATGGGGTTTTTGGGACCCCTCCTCATGAATTCTTCACTGTCTTGGCATTATTCGGGCCGAAGGTGATTTTATGTCACTGCATGAAATCACATTTGGGACCAACTAATGAAATGACAGTGCCAGTGTTCATAAGGTGGGTCTCAAAAGCCTACTGTATGTTGAAAATTTGGTGAAAAATTTCCTAAAAATGACTGTTTTACGAGCGTGCATTGCGCTGTTCCTATGCACGCTCGTAGGTTCACGAATTTTCAGTATTTTCACTCTGGATTTTCAACATTGCCATTTCACCACACCTCCTTATGAGTACAGATGTCATTTTTCACATCTCACCCAAAATATGTTTCCGTGCATGTAGCGCACAATGGCACAGTCGGTGTGTGAAATCAATGTTTGGGACACATTAAGAAAATCACAGTAACACTGTTCATGAGCAGAGGTGTTAAAATGGCTATGTCAAAAATTTGGTGAAAAAATTCCCACAAATGACTATTTTATGAGCATGCTTTGCGCTGTTCCTACGCACACTCGTAAGTTCGTGAATTTTCAATATTTTCACTCCAGATTTTCAACATTTCCATTTTACCACACCTCCTTATGAGCAGTATAGCTGTCATTTCTCACTTCTCACCCAAAATGTGCTTCCACGCATGTAGCGTACAATGGCGCAGTCAGTGTGCGAACTCAATGTATGGGACACATTAAGAAAATCATAGTCACACTGTTCATGAGCAAAAGTGTTAAAATGACTATATTAAAAATTTGGTGAAAAAATTCCCAAAAATGACTGTTTTACGAGCGTTTGTTGCGCTGATCCTAGGCACGCTCATAAGTTCGCAAATTTTCAATATTTTCACTCCAGATTTTCAACATTGCCATTTTACCACACCTCCTTATGAGCAGTAAAGCTGTCATTTTTCACATCTCACCCAAAACATGTTTCCGCCCATGTAGCACACAATGGCGCAGTCAGTGTGCGAAATCAATGTATGGGACACATTAAGAAAATCACAGTGACACTGTTCATGAGCAGAGGTCTTAAAATGGCTATTTTGAAAATTTGGTGAAAAAATCCTAAAATGACTGTGTTACGAGTGAGCATTGTGCAGTTTCCACTCACCCTCGTAAGTTCATGAATTTGTAATATTTTCAGTCCAGATTTTCACCAGTGGCATTTTCCACACTTCCTTATGAACAGTACAGCTGTCATTTTTCACAACATGGCATAATATGTTTTCACACTTTCAGCACAGAAATGCATGGTCGCTGTGGAAATCTTTGTTCGGGACAGATAAAGAAAATCACAGTGACACTGTTCATGACCGGAGGTCCCAAAATGCCTGTGTTGACAATCTGCTGTAAACAATTCCCAAACTAATTACATTATGGGTGCACGTTGCACAGTTTCTACGCACGCTCATGACTTCACCAGTTTTTTTAATATTTTCACTGCAGATTTTCAACATTGCCATTTTTTACACCTCCCCATGAACAGTACAGCTGTCATTTTTCACATCCTGTTCAGAATGTGTTTTTGCACCTGTGGTGACAAATGCCGTAGTCACTGTGCAAAAGCAGCTTTCGGCTAACAAACTGATATTGCCACTGTTCATGAGGTGGGGGTCACAAAAAACCCATGTTGAAAATTTGGAGTGAAAATACCAATGAATGCCTGAGGCGTTAGGGTTTCTGACCATAACACCCCACCCTGTAGAGAATGACAGGCATCAGGGCTGTGACTTGGGATTGTCACCTGCAATGCTCATACCATTCCAGCCCCACCCACACCCTGCAGCCACTGAGAAGCATCGAGGTGTGCCTTGGACTCTTCAGCCCCAAAGTTCACCCCATTCTCCTATACCGCACCCATCTCACAATATTTCCTGATGGAATGGGGTGCGCATAAGGGCCAAAGATCCCCAAGGCACACCGTGACACTTGTCGGTGTCTGCACGGTAGGGTGTGGTGAAATGGCGTGGCCGTTATGCCTGATGACCCAAAGGCACACCCCAATGCCTCACTATCTGCAGGGTGGTGATGGGGTTGGCTTCAGTTCAATACTTCACTGCCATTCCTATTATGCAGCTCTGTAACTCCCACACTACCAATGCCAATGCCAGCAAGAAAACATTTGGCATTGACAAATGCTTGTTAATTATCTCTGTCTTGTGTCTTATTAATCCTCATCTTGTTAACAAAAAATAAAAAATAAAATTTTTTGGGGGGGTTTACTGAAGCTCAGTAAATTGTTCTGTTCAGATTCAGATCACACTGCTAATCCCTTAGGGGGAGGTGTTGTCTCCTGCTGCTATTTCGTTTTACTGCAGGGTCTGTAAACCTAAATATATAAAATGACTGGGAAGAGATGCTTGACTAAAGGGAGAGGTACCAGGAAAGTGGCAATGAAGTGTATAAATTTTGTGAGGTAAAAGGGTGTTGCAGTTTAAAAAAATGACATTTGCAGCATCTTCAAAAAACTACTTCTGCAGCACCTTCATCTATGTCTTCTGGGGAAGGTAGTAGTAGTAGAAGAGTATTTGGCCACAGTGGCAGTGTCATTAGTGTGATCAAATTTTTCTCTACCACATCTGTGACATCAATGCTTGTAGATGCTGGGGGAGGTGGTGACAATGAGGGCAGTCCAAGAGGTAGCAAAATGCTTGGCTCAGGCATAGTGGTTGAGAATGAGGTTGTTGGAGTCCCTATGTCTCCTGGTGGTGGTGGCACCAAGCCTGATCTTGATAACTTCTCATTCCCAAATGAGAATGTGGAACTTGACCATGAGTGAGAGAATGAAGATAGAGATCTTATTGTTGTGCAGTCAGAAAAGACTAAATTAAAAAATATGTCTCTGACTAAAGATGAGAGGGAGAGTGTGGAGAAAATGAAGATGAGGATGATAGAGCTCAGGAGGAGGAGGAGGTTTGAGTGTCATGCCAAATACCCAGCCAATCACATGAACTGAATGTAGCAATAGTTGAAATACTGGCAACTGATCTACTGCCATTCTCTTTTGTGAAGAACATAGGATTTAAAAGGTTGATGGCGCATGACTGTCCCAAACAACGAGTCCCTCAAGAACTTATTTCTCCACTTGTGCCATTCCTGAATTTTATGGGGCAATGTCATACACAGTAATCCATGCTCTGCTGCATTCAACATCACCATATATACATCTCAGTATGGATATGTGAACCAGTAGCCAAACAGCTGGTAGCTCCTACATGTGCATTACAGCACATTAGGCACAGGTACCTGGAGTAGTAGTTAACTCTGGCTGTGGGAAAAACTGTTCTATGTCCAATTGCAGTGGTAACAACACTCCAGGTATTCACCACAATGCTACACTGGCAATGAAGAGTGTAATTGAATCACACATGGGTCAGAAAATGCTAGAATTGCTCCTGACTGAGACGGATGAGTAGCTGCACCTCCTTTCACTAAAAGCAGGTTTTATTGCAAGTGACAATGGCTCAAATGCAATGAAATGTATCAATGGGTCAGCCCGTCGGTGCAGCGGTTGGATTTCCATCTGCGACGCTGGCGACCTGGGTTCAGGAATGGACTCGGGTTGCTGGAGGACCGGCTGGGGGGGGGAGAAGGATGGAGCGTCCGGGGAAAGCTGTCCTTCTCTGGGGGGAGGGTAAGGGATGCGCACCGGTGCATGCTGACTCCTAGTGGAGGCTGGGAGCACAGCAGTGATGTCTGGGTACAGTGCTTAAGGGGAGTGAGAGACGTTCGGCGTATGCCTTGACGTCAGGACATCACTCCCCACAGAAAAAACCAGGAAAATGCTTCCTGGCTGGCCGGATGATGGTCTCTCTGTCCTCCACTGCTGCCAATCCCAGGACCGACACACCTCAGCAGTACCCCAGGCCAATAAACAAAAAAGAGTGTGCTGGCCGCCCCCACCGTTGCCTTCCCCCTTGGAGGAGGGGGACCTGCCCGGCGAAGGGATACGCCGGGTTACCCGGGAGGACTGCCATATGAGGTTGGTAGCCAGTGTGGGAGTCAGGGCAGGCAGTCGGGAGGGATGCTAGAGACCCAAAGGAGTGGGCAGCCAGGAAGAAGGGGAGGTGCAAAAAAAAAAAAGAAATGTATCAATGATGAGGGGAGGGTTCTTAGGGTGCCATGCCTGGCACACTATCTTAATCTAATTGTGCAAGAATTTCTAGAATATCCTGATATCAGGCCCATGTTAACTGTGGCCTGCCACTTCTGTACCCCCTTTGTCCATTCCAGGAAGGCCAGTGGCCATCTCAGACACCTGCAGATCCAGAACAAACTGCCTCAGCTCCATATGAAGCTGCAAGTCATCACTAGATGGAACTCAATACTGTACATGATGGAGTGTTTGTATCAGCAGTACAAAGCCATCTCTGAATATTTGCTGCTGTATACAAGGCATGACAGTGCCAGGGTATCTATTCGAGCTCTTCAGAATTAGAAAATTCTGAATTTGCTAAACCATGAAATTTCATGGAATTTCATCAGAATTTTGTGGAATTTTTGAAATGTATTAATTTGGTCATACCTAAGCTGTCAGTTGAGTTAGAGATCTGAAATGTGGTATGATTACTTGTTGGTAGGTGCTTTAAAGATGTGCCAGACATATTGACATTAGCATGCATCATCTCAAAATTGTAGGTGCTCAAAATCTGTTATTTTATTTTTTGTGGGAAATTTCATGAACATTTTTATCTGCATGTAACTCAGGCACCTTTGGAGCAAAAATATGAAACTAGGTACACATATAAATGTAGCAATAACCCTTATACTTGCAAAATGTTATAACATTTCAAAGAATGCTTTTAAAATTTATACTAAAATAACTAAAATTGAAATGTTGGCAAAATGGTTAGCTACCTATATCACAGCCCCCTTTAAAATCTGATACCTAAAACATGGTGCACATACCCATGTTGCATGTTTCTCTAAATTGTGACACTGTGTAGAACTTTTTATAAGAATTTCTTTAATTATATGGAGATAACTGAAAATTAAATTTTGATGAAATGTTTGGCCACCCACAACTCATCCCCTTTCAGTCTAGGACTATGAAGTTTGATACATTCATGAAAGCCGTTAGTATTTGTATACCTGCCAGATTTGGTATAATTTGGATACATACTTTGAAAACTAGACCAAAATAACTGAAATTTTAAATTTGATGAAATTCAGTGGAATGTTTTAAATGTGTTCATTTGGTCATAACTCAGCTTTCTATTGAGCTACAGTAGAAATGTGAAATTTGCATGATTGCATGCTGATAGGAGTTCTAATGGTATGTCAAACATCATGACATTAGGATGTACCATCTCAAAATGACAGGTGCTCAAACCTGTCATTTTATTTTTTGTTGGAAATCTCATGAAAATATTTATCTGCATATTACTCAGGCACTTTTGGAGCTAGAAATCTGAGTTGGGTACTTATATAAATGTAATTGTAACCCTTCTACCTGCATCATTTTATAACATTTTGATTAATGTTTTCAAAATTATACTAAAATAAAATCTACATTTTGGCAAAATATTTGGCTACCTATAGCACAGCCCCCTTTAAAGCTCGAGACTTAACACTTACCATATTTCACTGACTAGAAGCCATGGCGTCTATTTGAATTTTTTATTTTGCCTTGTGGCTTGTATTTGAGAGTGACTTGCATTTGAGGGTGGCTTGTATTGCAAAATCTTTTTAAGTGTGAAAAATAAAATATTACATATCCTGAATATGATCAAATATATTGTTACTGGTCTACTTTATAGCAAAACAAGCACAGCAAACATGAACTAAAGTCAAAGAAATATCATAACAATCATATTTACAGAAATAAAAATCATAAAGAATCCCACCTATGGAGTTTTATCTGACGTGACTTCAACCCTGATTAGAAGCTGTGGCTTCTGTTTGAGGGCATTTTTTATTAAAACTGTTCATAATGACCCTTGCCTTGTATTTGAGGGCAGTTTCTATTCAAGGGCAGCTTCTATTCAGTGAAATATGGTAGTGTGCATAACCATGTTGCATGTTTCTCAAAATCCTGAAACTGTGGAGAAATTTGGATAAGAAATGCTAAAATTAGATGGGAAAAAATCCTGAAAATTTATTTTTGATTATATTTTTGGTCACCCATAACTTAGAACCTGTTCAGTTTAAGACTCTGATGTTTGGTACATATATTCAAGCTATCAGTACCTATAAATCCACCAAATTTGGTTTCATTTCAATAATTACTTTAAAAATGAGATCAAAATAACTGAAATTTAAAATTTGGCAAAAGTCTGTAGAATTTTCATGCAAATTCCACAAAATTCCATGGAATAGAAATGGTAATTGTGCGGGCATTCCAGTGGCAGAATTTTATACTCTGCACAGCTCTAGTATTCATGTCTCTGACAACAGACCAGTTGAGACTAATGGATAGCCTGATCATGATTATAAGGCATTTGAACATGCAACACAGGCAAAGAGTGGAGATACTGCCTATATCAGTCAGGCCATCCCACTTCTATGGTTGCTGATGCTGCTACTGTTGAATGTACAGCAGCTGCTGGAAGCAGGTGGTGATACAGAAAGCTGTGCCTTAATGGAAGATGTGGTCAAAGTCTTGGACTACAATATCCATATTTCCTGCATTTTGCAGGTACGAACAGACAAACATATGACTATGCCAGCAGATAATGGCCTTATGGTCTATCGAGTCTGCTTGACTGTGTAGGATCCCTGAAATGGCCTTATGGTCAATCTAGTCTGCTCAAGTGTGCAGGACTCACTGTGTCTACAGCGGAACCTTCCCCACAAATCCCCTCAACCCTACTCAAGCTCCCTCTCCCCCTCCTCCACAACCAACTTTCCTCTTCATTCTGTCCCATCCTCTGTTGAAGCTATTCATCATTTTCAGGGAGACCAACTCATCTGACAACTCTTTCCACTTGGCCACTACTCTTTCAATGAAAAAATGCCTCCTTGTCTCTTTCTTGAGTCTTCCCCCTACCAGTTTTAGGCTATGCCCCCAAGTGGACTTGTTCCCAATAGGATTGAAGAGGTCCTCTGTATTCACCCTGTTAATACCTTTATGGTATTTGAAGGTCTCGATCATATCTTCCCCCTCCCTTCTGACCTGAAGGGATTACTTGTTGAGCGCCATGAGCCTCTCTTTATAGGTGTTGCTCTGTTGGCCCTGGGTCATCTTAGCCACCATTCCATGGACAGGATCCAGCAAGTTAACATCCTTCTTAAGATAAGGGCACCATTATTGCATACTGTACCCAATGTTCTGCTTTACCAGTGACCTGTGGCAGTATGACCACATTACCAGCATTCCTGCTGGTAATCATCCTGGCTATGCAGCCCAACATCTGATTTCCTTTTGCTGCTGCTCTTCTGCAGTGTGCTGAGTGCTTCATGTAATTCGTGATGATTACCCCATGTCCTTTTCTTTCTCTCACATGGTAACCTGCACACCACCCAACTAGTATTTGGTCTCTGGATTTTTCACCACCAAGTGCATAACTTTACACTTTTTTGCATTGAATCCCAGTTGCCAAATGCAAGACTACTTCTCTAACCTAGCCAGGTCTTCCCTATGTTCCTGTCTCACCTTCTCCTTATCCACCCTCCTACCGAGCTTTGTGCCATCCACAAACAGGTAGATTTTACCCTTGATCCCATCCACTATGTCACTGATGAAGATGTTAAACAACACCGGACTGAGTACTGAGCCCTGTGGAACTCCACTGATCAGTGGTCTAGCTTCAGAGAATCCCTCCCCCCAGCCACTGCATTTTGGCTTTTGTCCTGCAACCAGTTTCTGGCCCATCTAGCAAGCTTGTCCCCCACATCCAGGTCTTCCAGTTTCCTGACCAGTTTCCTATGTGGCATAAAGTCAGAAGACTTGTTGAAGTCCAGATAGATGACATAATTGGCTTGGCCTTTGTCCAATGTCTTGGTCATCCAGCCAAACAGATTTGTCTGACGGACATCCCCAACATAAACCCATGTTGCCTCTTGTCTTGTAGCTTGTTTTCCTTTGGAAAGCACACCAGTCTTTTCCTCAGAATTGTCTCCACCATTTTCCCCACTATTGAGGTCAGACTAATTGGCCTGTAATTCCCTGGTTCATCCCTTGGACCACCTTTATGGAGAGGGACCACATATGGAGTTCCCTAGTTCTGGGGCACACTCCCAGACTCCAGAGAAGTGTTAAATAGGCCTGCCAGGTGGTGTGCTATCACCTCTGCAAGTAAACTTAAGACCCTTGGGTGCACACCATCTGGCCCTGTGGATTAGTCCACCTTCAGGGCCTTTAGGCCCTTAAGCTCCCTGTTTAACTCTATTATGTCATCTATGATTCCTCCCTTCCCCATCCCCACCCACAAGCCCTCTTAGGGTACTAGTCCATCCTATTTAGTGAAGACAGAGCAGAAGTACTTGTTAAGCACTTCCGCTTTCACTTCCTTTCCTTCTGCCCAATCCCCCTTCTTTATTCTGACAATTTCATCTTTAATATCCCTCTTCTTCTTTATATTTCTGAAGAAGCACCTGGAAAACAAAAACCCAGGGGAAGAGTACACAATGGGGGGTGAGATACTACAACAACAACAATGGAAAGGGACCTGGGGGTAGTCATATCAGATGACCTAAAGGTGGGCAAGCAATGTGAGAGGGCAGCAAGGAAGACTGAGGGGATACTGGGATGCATAGGGAGAGGCATCACCAGTAGAAAACAAGAAGTTATTATCTCTCTGTACAGACAGCTGGTGAGACCCCATCTGGAGTACTGCGTGCAGTTCTGGAGACCCAATCTCTGCAAAGACATTGACAGGATGGAAGCTGTCCAGAGGAGGGCAACTAAAATGGTGCAGGGTCTGCACCGGAAGACATATGAAGAGAGACTTAAGGAGCTTAATATGTATAGCCTCGAGGAAAGGAGGGAGAGGGGGGACATGATAGAAACTTTCAAGTACCTCAAGGGAATCAACAAAGGCCAAGAGGGTAGCATCTTTCAAAAAAAGAGGTGTGCAAGAACAAGGGGGCACAATTTGAAGATAGAAGGGGGCGGCTCAGAGGTAATTTAAGGAAGTATTTTTTCACAGAGAGGGTTGTGGATGTATGGAATGGCCTTCCAGAGGAGGTTGTGGAGTCAAAAACAGTGGTGGAATTCAAGCATGCATGGGACAGTCATAAGGCAATTCTAGGGGTTGGGGGTAGGAAGAAGTAGGCTGCTGGTTAACTAGGATCTGCAGCTTATCCATCAGGTAGGGAAATGGGCAGACTGGGTGGGCCAAGCGGTCCTTATCTGCCGTCAAATTCTATGTTTCTATGTTTCTAAGAAGACCTTCTCACAAGATTTTAATCCCTGTGTCAGCTATACTTCCTTTATAGCCTTTGCCTCCCTAACCATTCTGCTTGCCACCATGGATGTAGCACAAAGAGCCTGTCTGTCCTCCTCCTTCTGAGTATGGTTGTACTTTCAGAAGGCTGCCTTCTTTTGTCTTACTGCATCTGCCACTTACTTTGCAAATCAGCTGGGCTTTTTGGCCTTAGATTTCTTGCTTTTAATTTTGGCACACTCACTAGAAACCTCTAGCAGTCCCTCTCCAGTTATGTCCTGTTTCCATTCCACTTCCATCTCCTTTCTGATCCAAGTAAGGTGCCCTACCAGAATTTCTCCCATCTTCTTAAAATCAGCCTTCCTGAAGTCCAAAATCCTTATTCTGGTCCTGACCATCCTTCTGCCCATGTCGAAGTGGAACCACAGCACATGGTCATCACATCCTACAAGTGCTGCTTCCACATTTACATCCTGGACATGCTCATAGTTGGACAAGACCAGGTCCAGCAGGACCCTCTCATTAGTTGGCCCCATGACACCCTATGTCAGGAATCCACTCTGGAATGCATCCAGTAGTACTTGCTCTCTGATGCTGGAGGTAGCTAGGATTGTCTAATCCACACCATGCAGACTGTAGTCACCCATAATTAGTACTTCACCCTTGCCTGCCATTTCTATGATTTGAGACTACAGTATCTTGTCTAGCTCCTCATCCTGTGAAGATGGTCTGTAAACCACCCCCATCCTTAGTTTCCTCCCCTTAGCAGATTGTACCTCCATCCATAACACTTCTGCCTTTCTCTCAATCCCTTCATCACTGGCATAGGTTATCCCATACTCCACATACAGAGCCACTCCTTCCTTCCTGTTTCTCTATCCCTCCTATACGTTTTATACAATGGTACTGTGAGGACCCAGTCATGGTTCAGTGTAGCCCATGTCTCTGTGATGCCAGTTGTGTCCACTTTTCATCGGCCATCAGTGCCTGCATTTCACCCATTTTGTTTCCCAGGATTCTGGTGTTCAGAGACACCACCCTCCACTGTGACTCAGGCCCCCCCCCTTCACCCCTATCCTGCCCCCTCTTCCTCCTCCCCTTCCCACTTCCTCCCTTCTCTACTAGTTACTCACTATTCCATCCTGCTTGGGAGGAGGCCTATTGGCCTCCTTCACCAGGTGCATGAGGATACTTTGCACACTACTGCCACCCCGGTTGGTTAAAATTGAGCTTTTCTCCATGAATTCCTCAAGCTTTCCCTTCAGGACCCTTGTGACCTTTTTCTTAGGTGTAACCTGTCAAGTGCATACAGGTCCTTGTTCTTCCAGGTCCCTCCCCAGTCACCAACTATCCCATGCCCCTCTGCCTCACACCCCCCCTCTGAGCCATACATTAAATTCCTCAATTCTAACTTTTCTTGCAGTGGTAGCCCTTGGGACTGGTGGCACCTTCAAGAAGGCTACCAAACTCTGCTCCTCACTATGGATTTTCCCTAGCCCCCTGAACCTCTCTTACATCACCCCCACCTCACATCCTGCAATGTCATTCATACCTAGGTGCACTATTATGTGAGGCTTCCCACTGTCCTGCCCTCGTGGCTGGCTATCAGAGATCTTACTCTCCTGCCATCATCCCTGGCATACATTCTATCTTCCTTTGGTCTGTCCTGGACCCCCCCCCACCTCACTCCCTTTATTATTGAATCCCCCAAAATACTATGATTTTGGGATTGCCACCATGCTGGACCCATGATATAAACAGGACCTGTCATCAATACTTGAATGTGGGCATGATAAGGTCCAAAATTTAACCAATCAGCTAATAAGACAGTTACATGGGGCACAGATGTTAAAGTCAAAATTATGTAGGGCACAACAGGAAAGTGATTAGAGAGCATATGTTGCTACCACCTCACATTGTAAATGGGCTGATAAAACATGCAAGGTAACAGAAAAATAACCACAAATCCACTTTGGGATGTTTTGTGCCACGTGGGTATTGAAGATGTGGAGGAAAAGGAGGAGAGGAAGCTGATGAGGCAGCATGATTGCAGGCTGTGCAACGCATGGTGGATGCATATTTGGCAGACATCAGACTCTTTATCATCATTGAACAGCCCAAGCTGTACTGGAGTAGCAAGGTCACTGACTGGCTAGCACTGACCTCTGTAGCAGTTTATTTTTTGAAAAGTTTCACCAGGAAAGGCACACTGAGCAAATGCAAATTGCTCGTCTCTCAGTGTGTCCTGGGGGAAGGGATACAGGAGAAGCAACAACGTAAGAATGCATTACAGCCAGACAAACATTTACAATATAATCTTGAGAGCAATGGAATACATACAAGTACAAAGTAAGGCAAAATACATTAAATAATATAGTGTATAAATGCAGCCAAAAATATAAGTGCTATAGCAGAGAAGAGACTCGGCCAGGTAGGATATAGGACATGGAAGGGGTAGGGTGTGGCCAGTCACCTAATGGATGAGCTGAGCGAGAGGAAAATCTAAGGGGTAATACAAACTAGAAACAGGAGCAGTTGGGAGAGAGGAAGTTGGGCAGGGATAAAGAGAGGGAGTGGGGGTCTGGATGAGTGTCTAATCTGAGGAGGCAGTTGGTTCCAGAGTTCAGGAAATTGGTATGCAAACATAGATTGACTTGCAGAAGTTAAACAGCATGGGACAGCCAGGGAATGAGTGTCCTAGGATCTGAGGGAGTGGGTGAGTGGGTGAGTGGGGGAGGCAAGCTAATTGAGGATGTGAGATAGGGAGAGAGAGAGAGAGAGAGAGACAAACCAATATTTGGAGATGAATTTAGCACAGTGAGAGAGGCGTCAGTTGTCAACTGAGGGAAAGAATAGATCATGATATAAATCACAGTGATGAGTGAGGAGGGGAGAGTCCAGTGCGAAGTGATAGAAGGAGTTGAAAAGAGTGTCCAGTCTGGTTAGGGAAGACTTGGGAGCAGCACTGTAGACTACATCGCAGTAGTCAAAAATAGGGAGAATAATTTTCTGCACAAGTTTGTGCCTTACCGGTAGAGAAAGACAACTACAGTTCCCATACAATGCGCCAAGCTTGGGACACAGTTTTTTCAGAATGGCTTGAATAGGAACAGAAAAGTTAAGGTGCTGATCAAGCCAGACACCAAGATAATGAAAAGAGGAGGTATCCTCTAATGTAGTCCTGTCAAGGGTGTGGAAGTGGGGTAGGGATGGGAGCCTTGAGAGTCTCTGCCTAGTGCCAAAGATCATGGAGACGGTCTTCTTGATATTTAGGAAGAGCTGATGTGATCTAAACCAGAGTTGAACTTGAGCAAAGTCAGTCTGAAGTCTGGTAGTTACATCAGTGGGAGACTGTACAGAAGTAAACAGGACAGTATTGGCTGCATACATGTGGATAGAGGATGATGTGTGTACCGATGGGAGTTCATTTATGAAGATGAAGAAAAGTATGGGTCCTAGGACTGACCCGTATGGCACACCAGTATTAATGGGGAGTGGAGGGGAGATAAAGTCAGCGATTTTGACTGACTGAGACCTACCAAGTAGGTAAGCTCTAAACCAATTTATGGCAGAGTCAGATAGGCCTGCAGCAGACAGGTTATTCAAAATGAAGGAGTGAGAAACAGTATCAAAGGCCTTAGCAAGGTTGACAAAAATAGCAGAAGTGATTTGGCCACAATCCATCCCTGAGAAGATAGAGTCAGTGGTCCTAAGCAGGGAGGTAGTGGTGGAGTGGTTCTTATGGAATCCAGATTGGAAAGGAGTGAATAAGGAGGATTCTGAGAGAAATGCAGTGAGTTAAGAAAGGAGCAGGTGCTCCTGTAACTTGGCAAGAATATGGAGGAGGGAGATTGGACGATAGTTTCCAAGAGAAGTGGGGTCACTGCCCTTAGGTAAATGGAGGACTACTGCATACTTCCATGCAGTCAGGAAGGTAGTAGTTAGGAAGGATAGATTCAGGAGATCTGCTAGTGGAGAGAAGATTTCGGGGGCAGATAAGAATAAGAGTTTGGGATCAAGCCCATCTGGTGAGCTACCTTTAGTAGGGCTGAGTGCTAGGAGGGCTGCTAAAGTTTCCTCAGGAGATACTAAAGAGAAGGAGGAGGAGTCATGCTTAGGGCCATTGATAAGGAGGGGAGGAGGAGGAGGAGGAGGAGGGTGAGGGATAGAGGGAGGTGGAGGGAGGGATGATAGGAGCGATGAAGCACAGGAAGTGAAATAGGAATTGAATTCAGCGGCAATAAGTTGAGGGTCAAATAGAAGAGAGAAGTTTGCCAGAAGGAGTGGGATAGATGGAGTGGAGGGGAGGGAGAACGAGGAATGGACTACTTTCCAGAATTTAGATGGTTTGGTTATATTTGCCTGGAAAGTAGAGTGGAAGCACTCAGCTTTTGCCAGTTTAATGGCCTTAGTACAGGAGTTATGAAGGGCATGATAGTGTTGGAAATCGCTAGGAAACTGAAAAACTTTGTAGGTCTTGCTGCAGTCAAATACCTGAGCTGTTTACCCTCGAGTGACAGTGTAGAGACGGTATTTAGTTCAGCATGGGCCATTGTGTGGGACAGATATGCAAATAAGTCCCTTAAAAATGTTGGCATACTATCAGTTAATAAAATCCATGCAGTACACATTTCATGTAACAGTCATGTCTGTGTTCCTACCACATGAAGGTGCCTGTGGTGGTGTAGATGAACCTAAAAAGCCTGATGTTATCGGCATTGGCAGATTGCCTTCTTCTGATGTAGATGAAACACAGATGGATGAAGAATTCCCATGTGGAGACAACTCCAGTCTGGAAGACTGGGAGGGCTGCTTCCATGATGAAGATGATTGAAGCATAAAAAGAAATGTGCTTGTCTATCCTTTCTTCCTCATCAATTAAATTCTTTTCTTTATGATTTTAGTTTGCTTTTCTGTCATTATATTTGCCCCAAGTGTTGCTGCTGTTCCATAAATCCATCTGATTACCTCCCTCTGCCTTTTCCTATGTCATGACTACAGACAAAGTATAAAATCAGTGAACACTATATCATTAAATGCCAAGTTTGCTAACAATAACATTGGCCACCGACACCTCCACTGCATGTATACAGACTGAAAAACACAGACTCTTTAGCCAGCATAAATTCCAGCATAAAAGTCATTGCCAGTCATGCAAACCATTCATCAGCCTGAAATCATGACACCACCTCCTCCTCCTCTTCCTCTGTGCTGCGTGTGTCATCCATATCCACCAACATGGGTCATCGCCACCTCCACTGCATGCATCCAGACTCAGAAACAGACTCTTAAACCAGCGTAAATGCTGTTGCCAGGCAAACCACCAGCAAGCCAGACTAGCAGCCCTCAAGCTGAGCCTCTAGCCAGCCAGCCCCTCAAGGCACCAAGACCTGAGGTCAAGCAAAGCCCAAGTTTGTCTGCTGTGATGGTTACTTTCACAGCTGTTAACACTCCTGATCTTCACTGCTGGTGGTAAGTCTGTCTTCTCTCAGAAGGGACTACCACCTTCCTTGCAAGACATTAAAGAGGACGCCAAGCCAATGTACTAAATTGCAGAATTAGGATTAGCATATTCCCCAATAAGCCTCACACCAAAAACTAGATCTGTAAGTTACTTCATTTAAAAGTTACAAGATGTTTTGTAACTGATTTTACTGTCTGTTCAAAAAAGCTTGTTTTCGTTGAAGAGCTACTGATGATGTCATAAACAGAACTCACAGACAAGTCCTCCTGCTGGCAAGTGTATTAGACTTGTTTCTCTAAAGCTTAAAAAAGGTAGTTGTAACAATAATTAAAAAAAAATTACACTGGGTTGGTTGCATCACCTGCATTTCTAAAATATTCTATTTTCACTAGGCTTGATAAGGGACATATTACTGCAGCCATATTCATTGATTTAACCAAAGCATTTGACTCATTTTCCCACTCACTTCTCCTGGCCAAGCTGAACTCTGCTGGCCTTTCAACATCTGCTGTGGACTGGTTCCATTCATACCTATCAGGCCATACTGATACAGCATTTGTATTTTAGCATAATGCATTGCTAACAGGGTGTCTTGCGGATGAGGGAACTCGGTATGTACACTGAGTACTGGTAGTTTTCCCTTGCAAAACTGCTGTGACTGCATTGTACTGCACTGCACAGTGTGAGTCACTCCTCTGCCCTATAATGATGTCATCAGTACAGCCCTGGGTCCACAGCAACACCAGGCTTGCTATAGAAGCTCTGGTAAGCCCTGCAATGTTTAGCAGCTCAGAATGCAAACACTAACTGCAGAGGACAGTAATGAAATACAATTCCAGAATCAATGCAAGTAAGGGTAATTTATGCATGAAAGCCAAAAGGACTGGGAAAGGTGCTCTTTAACATTCTTATGCCATGTTTGTTGCTGCATTCCAAACCCACCTTCCTAGAACATTAAGTACCTTGCAACTGCACCTTCTGGAAATACATTCAACATACACAAACAGTGTTAGTTTTCCTTTTTCAACTGTTTGTTACAACTACAGTTTTATGTAACTTGGGAGAAAAAAAGACATATGAGGCTGCTATCATGAAGGTCAAAGCTGTGAGTCCTGGTTATATATTGTATGGTGGAACGTTGTTGACCATGGATTTCCATGCTCTGTAAAAAGTTGTTCTGCTGCACTAGTAATGTCCGTACTGCAGCAGAACGACTTTTCATTCTGCTGCTGTAGTGACATCAAGTGACAATGCTACCCTGCTGTTTGTCACTCGCACTAATAAAGAAATGGCGATGGAAGGAACAGACAGTCGGTGGTTCAACCAGACACCAGAAAAAATGCAGGATCAACCAGATATTTAAAAATACTTACAACTCCCATCCTCACAATGAATGTCCTCTTGCTAAGCGAGAGGAACAGCAGACATTTTATTTTACTTCAAAACCCCACTCAAACCAGAAAGTCAACCAATTGAAATGCACCATTAAAGCAAAGGGATGCCAGGTCCCTAACAATCACACAATGCTCCCTAGCAACCAGGGTTAACTCTCGACTGAAAACAATTATTGTCTATTTTAAAAAAATCAAAGTTAAAGTGATTAAACTATACATAATTTGTTTTTGGAGACACCATACACTATATAGAACAGTGTGTGAGTCACTACGCACAACAAGGCTGTTCTCAACCTCGTGGTGACTATGCCGATCAAGAGACTTCTTGAGCTTCGCTCTCGAGGTCATCCGGTCAGCATAGTAGCCACTAAGTTGAGAATAGCTGTGTTGTGCATAGTGACTTATACATTATCCTATATGATAGCAGCAGCTCTTCACTGAAACCCGCTTTTCTGACAGCTAGTGAAATCAGGGTTAAAAAATGGCTTGTAACTTTTAAACAAATTAACTTAGACATCTCATTTTTGATATTAGGCTTATTGGGGAGATGCTGATCCTAGTTCTGCATTTACTGATGTTAGAAATATTGGACAGACTCCCTTTAAAATGCCTGTCTTTCTTTTTGTCTCCCTCACACTGTAGGTCTGACCATTCACAGGGACAACTGGCAGGCCAGTAGCAAAGGCAAACAGTATGCAAGGCAGCAGCTTAAGTTGCCTCTTCCTCCACCACCACTCTCTGTGGCACTATTGTTCTAGTACATGACATGGTCCTTGCTGATGTGATGGTAAGTATCATTACATGATTTTTTTTTCTTTTTTGTACTATTTTAAGTTTGCTTTTCACAGGCACACAGTGGCACAGTGGCCATGTCAGTCTAAATAATTTATCTTTTTCTTCACAGGTGACATATATAGCAAGACTAGAAGTTGGCAACAGATATACCTTGCGGCCTTGCACAATGACCAAGTCAAGCCAAATAATTTCTCTTTTGTTTTCTTCACAGGTGAAGATATATTAAGACTGGGAGTAGACAATGGATTTACCGTCTATGCAGTGATCCACAGTGGCTAATTAACTGAAGTCTAAATAATTTATCTTGTCTTCATAGGTCTTTTGTCCTGCTGCCTCCATCCAGCAGGATTCCTCCTCCACCTCCTCTGTATGGGGCACCTTTGTGCCATTTTAAAGCATGGCCATCACCAATGTGACAGTAATAATCCTTTCCAAAAGTTGTTTTAATTTTTTACTTTTGGTTTCCTTTCACAGATGTAAGTTCAGCATAACAGGGTGTGTACAAGAGTCTAAATAATTAATATCTTGTATTTACAGGTCTCTTTCTGTTCTGTGCCTCCTCCAGCTCCAGCAAGCAAGTCATTGCCATCTTCTGCACCAGATCACTGATGTGGTCAGTGTTGTAGACTCATGGTCAGACCTCCTCCTTCTTTTCTTGCAGCTTCTCCACCACTGTGTGTGGTCTTAGTAAAGTCAACCCATCCTCTGTAACCAGTGTGCATAACAGTCATCCACCTGATACTGCTGCCTGATTCAATATTGTCACACAGCTGAAAAATACCTGAAATGAGAGAAACAGAAGCAGAATACAGTTAGAGAGTGACACACAAATAATTTTTAAGAACTTAAAAACAAAAATGGAAAAAAAAGAATACTTACGTTTCCTGGTAGGAAACACTGCTAAGTTAAATAAGCAGACCTGGGCTGGGCTCATGCACCAGCAGAATTTCATCCCCTTAGTGATCAATACCCAAAAAGAAAGAAACACAAGCAAAATGTGGTTAGAAATACACTGATCCTTATCGATGACATTTCCTCCATTAGGCCACTCCTTTGGAACTGTAAGTTGTCTGCATCAGAGCTTTTGGGAATTTTTTGCCCAGCTAGGTGCTGCCTATGATGATATGTAATGTCAGTGCCCATAAAATGTAGGTGCCCCCCCATCTTCACACTCATCGGACATGCAGAGAAACAACACCATTGCTTTGTTACATCACTGTCTTTTTGTCGACGTTGTCCCTTTACACCACCTTTGAAAGAACCTTTGTTTAGGTTTTGTACATGTGGTTAGAAGGCCTACAATGACTACGCTCATACCATGTGTGTTAGTTGTCTGGTCCTGTTCCACAATGTGAAAGCCTGAAGTATCTCCCAGGGAATTCACCAATCCACAAGGAGACACTGGAAGAAGGCCATGGAGATTTGCAATGTCCTAAAAGTAGATGAAGCTCAGATGAAGGCTGCGGGATCCAAATTGGCTTCTCCCTCATGACTGGTCACTCCAGGTAAGGAACTACCCAGCAGTCATCGACTGCATCACCACTAAAGTGGGCAAGGACAATGGAGTAATCCTAAAGAAGGATAAATCATCATTGAGACCCTTCTTCTCTTCCATCACTAAAAACATAAGGAGAAACATGCTTCACCAGTGAGATCAAGACCTCCATTGAAAGAGGAAAAGTTCTCATTAACATCTGCTCCAGCAGTGTCAACTACAGCCCCCCCAACCATCACTGTGACACCAAGGTTGGGGCCTGCTCTGGCACTGCCGTTCTTACTACTTGTGGTATGCAGCCTTTGTCAACGAGTTCCATCCCAAAGACATCCATAGTTTAAACTCCTACACTGGGTGTCATCGACTCCCAGGTTATTCTGGCATCATTTTCTGAAATTATAATACACCTTTTCCCATCTCTGCAAGTGGCAGTTTGTCAACAGGGCCTTTCCCATTGTAAGAGTCATCATCGATGAAACAGAAATGCATACCTGTTGCACTGACTGTACTGCCACCACCTTCATTGCCAGCTTTGTCAATTACCCTCATCATAATACAAGACGATGATGAGGTGGAATATAATCCTGATCTCCTGGAAATGGAGGAGAATTTAGAAGAAGAAGGTGAGGATGAGGAATGATATGATGGTGGTTTCCCTTCCAGCTCAACCTTAACTTCATGCGGTGAGTCCTTCTCACTAATGGGCGATAGGAGCATGAGTGGGAGAGAAGTGGACACCAGCCTGTTTATGGAGGAAAGAGTCCTAAAGGAACTTGAGAATCTGAAAGGGGACAAGGCTATAGGACCAGATGGGATATATCTCAAAATACTGAAATAATTTACAGAGGTCCTGGCAGCACCACTAACAGCCCTGTTCAACAAACTGATAGAGACAGGAGAGGTTCCGGGGGACTGGAGGAGGGCAAATGTAGTCTCTCTTTCCACAAAAGTGGGAACAGGGAGGAGGCTGGCAATTACAGGCCAGTCAGCCTGACCTTGGTGGTGGGGAAATTAATAGAGTCACTGCTAAAGGAAAGGATTGTGATATTTCTTGAATCCAGTGGAGCACAGGATCTGAGGCAGCATGGATTCACAGTGGGAAGGTCTTGTCAAACAAATCTAATAGATTTCATTGGGTGATGAGGGAGGTAGATCAGGAAGGGGAAGTGGATGTGGCCTACCTAGATTTCAGAAGGTCTTCAACACCATCCCACATAGGAGGTTGATAAATAAGATGGGCAGCCTGAGAGTGGACCCCAAGATGGTAAACTGGGTCAGAAACTGGTTGAGTGACAGGACACAGAGAGTGGTGGTAAATTGCATTCAATCTGAGGAGAAGAGTGTGACCAGCGGGGTGCAACAAGGATCTGTGCTGGGGCCAGTCCTCTTTAATGTCTTCATAAACAGCATAGCAGAGGGACTGGAGGGGAGAGTATACCTCTTTGCAGATGACACTAAGATTTTTTTTTAATTCAGTATACCTTATTGCAAATTTAGGCAATTACAACAAACCCAACAAACAAACAACACAGAAAGCCTATCCCAAAAAAGATGTGCAGTTTACTCCATCTCCATTTGTATTAATCCAATCTATTTCAGAGACTTGCTATCATCTTTTCTAACCTTGAGTTAAATAAAAATTGCTGTAGCCACTCATGGTATGAGAGCGATGCCTGATCCATCCAGTAACAAAGAATTACCTGTTTCACTGTTAAGGAGATCATAGCAATGTAGTACCTCCTTTCCAGCACCGCTGTGCCACTATAACCCCCTACTATGCAAACTTCGGGTTTAAAAGGCTCATCTAAGCATAAAAGAGGATCTGCTTTGGCTTTGATTTGCGCCCATAAAGGAGCTACTTTGATGTAATCCCATAAAATATGATGTAAAGACCCCTCAGCTTGTCCACACCTTGTGCAGATAGAGGAAGATAACTTACCCATCTTAACCAATTTTAAGGGTGTGTAGTAAATATGTAGAATATAGAATTGAGTAAGGTGGACCTTATCATTAGAAACACACTTATAGAGATCTTCCCATATCTTTTTCCAGTTAAAATCAGACTGTGAAAAAGCTGAGGATCAATATAGTGACTGCCCAGTGACAGTAGGGAAGAGTAGAGGGCAAAGGAAGGCTGAGATATATGACACTGAATGCGGTTGTGCTGCCAAATCCATGAGTGACTGCAGGAGTTCACTACAGTCAATCAACAAGAGTACAGAGCCGAAGTGCTGGGAAACAGCATGTGGTAGTTGGAAAACTTTAAATGTAGATTTAGTGAGCAAAATCAATTTTCCTGATATATCCTGGCATGGTAAAAGATGCCCATCTTGAAGCAAGTCACACACCTTTATGTCCTCTAACTGGGGTAGACAAGCCTCTGACAAAAATGTACCCCCATCTTAAAATTGGGATTGCGGAGAACTGGCTGAGTTACATCAACAAAGGGATTATATTATAGTTGCCTACATAGCTGAGCATAGGCTCTTAAAGAGGTACCAACCACAGAGTCTCAAAGGGACACCAGCAGAGATTTAAGTGGGTGTGTGAAATACAGTGTGAGAGATAAACTAGCTTTAGTAATGAGAGTTCTCTCTAATACAAGCCAGATTGGGATGTAGGAAGTTGTCTCACCCTCTGAGGCCTGGGCAGACCATTGAAAATACTTATGAGCATGGCTGGCAAGATAATACAGATAGAAATTAGGCAATCTGAGTCCCCCCAAAATATTAGATGCCAACAGGCGATAAAACGCCCTTCTTGGTGGTTTGCCCTGCCAGGTAAAATCGGATATTACTCTGTGAAGAAGTTGAAACCAGTACTGGGGTAATGTAATATTCATAGCATGGAGGGGATAAAAAATACGGGGAAGCACATTAATTTTGATGATATTTATCTGGCCCCAGAGGGTGAGCGGCAGGGTTGTCCACCTCTTTAAATCATAACTGTAAACAACCCATCTAAATTAAGCTTCCTAGACAGTGCTGGACTCTTCATTAACACTATACCCAGATACTTGAGTTGCACAGGGGCCCAATTCGAACCCATAGTTACAATGTCTGACTTAGAAGCACTAGGGGTTAATGGCATCATTACGGTCTTGTTGATATTAAGCTTATAGTGGGAATACTTCCTGTATTCTCGAATAACTGGCAAGGCTGTGGAAATGGAGGACAGAGTCTCTTTAACATGCAGTAGAATATCGTCAGCATAGGCAGACAATAACATGTCAGTGTCCCCTACCTGTACCCCAGTCAGACCCAGAGAGCCCTTAAGCTTGAGTAGCAAAGGCTCTAGATATAAGCTAAAGAGTAGAGGGGACATGGGGCATCCTTGTTGAGTCCCAGAGCACAATGGGAAAACCGAAGAGAATATCCTGTTACAATAAATTTTGGCACTGAGGTAAGAATAAAGAACTTTAATCCACCCAATAAATTGGGAGGAAAAGCCAAGTTTATGAAGTGTAGCAAAGAGGAAAGCTCAATTTACCCTATCGAATGCCTTCTCCCCATCCAGGGGGACCAGAGCCATAGGGGATCCAGCCTCCCAGGGAGAATATATGTTAATTTCTGATGGTGATCCACTAAAGAGCATGATGACATGATACCAACTTGTTCATGACCAAGAAGACCATCTCATACCTTATTAATCCTGGTAGCTAGGATCTTGGTCAGTAATTTAATGTCACAGTTCATCAGGGAAATAGGTCCATAACTAGAAACCCTGTCTGGAGGTTTATGTGGTTTAAGTAAAACCACTATCATTGCTTCAACTAAGGTGGTGTCTGAAATTACAGAGTTACATATATAAAGAAAGAGCTGGTGTAATAGGGGAAGTAGTTCTTTAGAGAGAACTTTATAAAAGTTGGGAGAGAAGTCATCTGGCCCAGGGGCCTTGTCTGTCGATAAAGACCAGATGGCTACCAAAATTTCATGTTGGGTAATTGGTTGCTTTTATCTAAGAAGGATTGCTGGGCAGGCAGCAAACTATGGAGAGGGATCCCATCTAGGTAGGTTTATAAATCCTCATCTGAGTGTGGAAAAGAAGGCGGGCCATAGACAGACTGATAATAAGTTTCAAACTCATCCACTATTTCTCAAGGCATCACTTTGGAGGAGCCATCCAACTCAGAAGTAATGGAAGGGATAATGCAAGATGCCTCCTGTCTGTGCAGTCACAGAGTAAGGAGGCAGACTGCCTTGTCACCCTAATCAATATATTTAGAGCGGGTCTTGAAGATGGCATATTCAGCCTTCTCCCTTAAACTCTCTTCATACTAAACATGAAGAGTGAGAAGTTCACCCCACTCCTCCTTTGAGGATGTGGAAAATAATCGCTTCTCTAAGTCTCTGATACAGGTGAAAAGATGATGGGTTTTGGAGTCTCTGTTATGTTCTTTTTTGTGGCCAAGTGAATAAATTCCCCTTGAAGGAAACATTTTAGAGCACTCCACTCTATATCCCCGCTAGTTGTGAAACCCATGTTCTGAGCAACAAAAAGTTCAATCAACTCCCTAAGTTTAGCGAGAACATCCTGATATTTTAAAAGTTGATTATTTAACTTGCAGATGGTGTCTTTCTGGGTAGAAAAAGGAATCTATGCTCTAGCCAAACCAAGGAGTGGTCTGACAAGACACATTGGGCTATCTCACTGCTCAACACCCCTCCACGACACTCCGGCTTATAAGAAAATAGTCTATGCGACAGTAGGACCCATGAGCTGAGGAAAAGTAGGTATAATCCCAGATGGATGGGTACAAAAGCTGCAAGGGGTCACAAAGACCCAGAGTGTCTACCATGTTGCAGAGAGAGCACTGAGCCGGAGATAACCCTGTCCGAGTTCTATAAGCCCTGTTCAAGTCCTGGGTAAACAGAAGATTCCAATCACTTCCCAATATTATTGGGAGAGAAAGAAAAGGAGCAAGGAGGATAGATAGCTCAGTAAAGCAAGAGGGGGTATCAACGTTGGGCCCATGTGCACTACCCAGCAATACCTCAGCATGATCTAAAATACCTTTTACAAAAATATAGCGCCCCTGTGAATCTTTGAGACTCTGTAGGTGCTGAAATTTAACCTCCTTGGAAATTAAGATAGCCACCTCTTTACTATTTGTACTGTTGCCCGCAGTGAACAGATGTCCAATTGACTGCCTACAGAAAAGAGACCCCTCTGAGGCAAGCAAATAGGTTTCTTGAAGAAAGGATATTTGGCAATGTAATTGCTTCAGATGCTTAATGATTTGGTATCTTTTCACCCTGGAACAGGCACATTTTACATTCCAAAACACATATTTAAAACCTAAGGACATATATAAATTAACTTGGCTGAAATAAATAACCAGGGTGCTGAAATAAGAGGGAAAACACCCCAATGCAAAGAACCAGTCTTCCACTGACAACCCCCCAAATTAATCCCCCTCAAAACACTAAGATAAACTGACAAAAACATATTTTGAGCCACTGTGTAAACCAACCTGAATAGCTAACCCACCCCAAACTAACCAAATGTTGAGTCCCAAAAACCCCGTTCCCAAAAACTATCCTCCTAAACATCTCAAGCCCAAATATTATCCCACCCAGTCACTGCCATATGATCTCATGGGAGCTCCCTTCCTCCAGATATCCAACCTTAGCTGTAGATTATTACACAGGGGCTAGCTGCCTCCCACAGAGCTTTTCAGAAACCTGGAAGCAAACACTGTAAACCTTTAGTGTCCCACATAACAGCTTAAACATATAGAAACCAGATCCCTAAAATCAATTGTATTACGTGACCTAAAAGCAGAGGGGTATGGGTGCATAAAGCACCCCCCATATCAAGCAATTAGGCCAGTTTAGAGGTCCAATAATTATAACAATATTCTGAACAAGTAAATGTGTATAATAATCTTAGCCCATCAGGAGCCTTTTCCAATGTACTACATAGTGGGGCAAACCAGGGTAACCCCCCCAAAAAAAGTAGATAACTCAGAATGGAAAACACAGAAAAGAAACCTAGACTAGGACTCCCCTTAGTAACCTGATGTCTATCAGGCTCAAAATAATTAGCAAAAGAAGGAACTTAAACCAAAAGGCTCCAAAACTAAATATTCCAAATGTTGTTGACATTCTAAATATCTTCAAAGTACATCTAAAATAATATCAGTAGACAGGATTAGTCAAAGTCCAGAACAACTAGCAATAAGAGTGCAGACATCATTCCTTAGGCAGCAAGTCTTTAAACTGAAGATCCGATTGGAGGAAACCTTAAAGTAAAAGCAGCAGTTGGTCATCATATTTCAGACAATGCAATTCCAGTCTGTTGACAGAGGTAGTCCGCACAATGAAGAAAGTCACACTGAGAATATATCAGATGATTCCTAAAGAGAGAATTCTTCATGAATCCATAGATGGTATGGCAACATGAGTAAGAAATGAAAAAAAAAAGGGAGAAAAGCCATGTCCAGTTGAAGTGGGTCTATGCACTAGTTAGCATTTTGAATAACTGCCACAGATTGAAAGGTTAGCTCTGAATGGGATCATAAGTTGAAGGCAAGTCTATACAATAATTGGCATTCTATCTGCCATAGTGATAGGATAAATCATACACCATAGTAGAGATCCTTGGACAGAATAGCATTTACACAGTAGCGGCTCTATGACTGGCAATTCCTGGAAAACCATACACCTGTCCACATAGCTGTTAAATCAAGCAGAAGCTGAGGCACTCATAATTATTCAGCTTGGCTTACCTAGAAAAGTCACACTGTTTCATGTTAAGGAGGTGTGCTGAGGATCCCAAACCACACTGAATGCTATGAAACAGTGTAGGTGCAGCAAGATACTAAAGCATCAGAGACAAGGTTCAGAGAAAACAAAACAGAAGCTGACGGTCTAAAAGTCATTTACTCCAGATAAAAATCAGGACATGCAAGGCTAATAGAAGGTCCAGAAATCTTTACAACATAATCAATCATGGCTCACTCCTTTAGAATAGGGACACCAAACAAAGATATAGAAGTAGGAAGTCTGATGCCTGATCGAGGTGCTATAATGCCAAATCAAAAAGTCCAAAGATCAATTGGACCAACCAACAGAATGAAATTAGGTGCTGTTAAATAGTCGGTACTCCACTAGGGCAAATTACAATATAGGCATTAACCACAACAAAAGTTCCAACCAACCTGTGGCTTATCACACAATAGATCGACAGAAGCTTCCAATACTCTATCCCTGACAGAGATAGATGGGAGCTTCAGGGAAGCCTTCAATAAGTCAGGGAACAAAAGCTTTAGGTCAGAAGTAGCATGATCAACTGTTTCATAAGACCTCCATGATCCCTGATGCAAGACTTAAAGCTCTGCAGGATACAGCATCTGAAATCAGATGCCAGCAGTGGCTATCTTAGATACAATCAGGTGAAAAGAGGACTGCCATTGCTGGACAGTTGCTGGTAGGTCTTGTGCAACTCGAATATAGGATCCTTCTCAAAGAATTTCATGGAGGTCGTGCATCTTGGTTAATAAGTGCTGGCAGTCCAAAAAATTCTGAAATATGAAAATATGAAAATAAAAGGCTGGGGTGGTGCTCCCTCACCAAGCATATGGTGAAGAGCCTTATGCACCCGCTCAATTATGTATGCCGGGCCATTTGGAGAGGGACAGGCCAACTTCTCAATTAGCTTTTGTGAAAATAGAATAGCATTGGATCCTTTAGCTCATTCTGGGATACCTAATATAACAACATTATTCTGTTTGCTCCTTCCTTCGAGGTCTTCCAGCTGGGATTCTAGTAGGGACATTTTCTACTGCATATTAATCATTTCAGGGTCTAATTTGGATCTCCAGTCCTTGAGGGAGCTGGTACGGGCCTCATTGCCCCCAACCTATCTTGTGAGGGCATCCACAAAGGAATGAACAGCTTTGACTTCCATAGGAAGTCCTTCAAGCATTTCATGCAGGTTATTGAATTCCTTGAGGAATGTATCTTTGGTTAAAGCAGGTGATCTGGAGGAGCTTTTATTGGTAGTCACCGACTGTGCTTTAGGCTTTATCTGGAGTTACAGGTGGAGTATGTCAGGGTGGTGCCGACTTCATTACTACCTCCATCCTGACTAAATCCTCAATTTTCTGAAGGAGAGGAGAGACAAGGAGGATACGATAGAGGCATTCAAGTACCTCAGGGGTATAAACAAGGTACAGGAGAGTAGCATCTTTCAGAAAAGAAGGTGTACAAGAACAAGGGAACCTAATATGAGGAGTGGGTAGGCTCAGGGGCAATGTCAGGAAGTACCTTTTCACAGAAAGAGTAGTGGGTGCTTAAAACAGCCTCCCTGTGGAAGTGGGGGGGCAAAAATGATAAGGGAATTTAAGAATGCATGGGATAGACATGAGTACTTTCGCAAAAGAGAAGAGAGGATCTGCAGTATTGCAATAGGTAGGGAAAAGGGGCAGACTAGGTGTGCCACATGGTCCATATCTGCCATCACCTTCTATGTTTCTATGTTATTTACTAAACATTACAGTCTGGACATTACCTCCCACAGACATGCTGGCTTTGGTCTTGCGGTCCTGCAAGGCCTCTTGGCATGATCGCTTATCAGACTTTGCCAACCACCATGGGAATGCAACACTTGGAAATCATTCCAAAGGTGTGGCCCAATGGAGGAGATGTCATCAGTAAAGATAGACCAGTTACTTACCAGTAGCAGTAGATCTTCAAGAAAGTCTCCTCTACTGGGCTACAGCACACACACACACACACACTCTCTCTTCCCCCTTTTTTTCAGGTACCAGTTGGCTTGTTTTTCCTGCTGCCTTTGTGGAAGGTATGGTATGTTTATGTGTCTTATGTCACCACTCCCAGCCTCCCCTTGTCTGCCTGGTCCTGATGTGGTCTCCTTATTCCTCTCCATCAGTGGCCCTCCAAGCTATCTCCAGTGGGGACCTGAGGAGTGAGGATGTGGCCCACGTTTTGTAGGCACTGATGTTACATGTCATTGTGGGTGGCCCCCAGTGAGGCAAAAGTTTCCAGATGGTCCTGAAGCTGATGGCTTCCAGTTCCTAAGGTGTGATGCAATGGAGGAGATTCTTTCAAAGAGTTACTGTTGCTGGTAAGTAACCTTTCTTGTCCACATCCCCCAAGGTTAAAAAGTAAAATATTTAACCTTTTATGGTAGGACACACAGCAGTACTCAAAGAGTATCATCTGGATCTGCATGACAAACAAGCCTTATCATTTTCTTAGAAAATATCTATAATTTCTGGTCATTACTGTTCATCAGAACAGGTGCTGTGGTCAGAGACTTGCACAGTGCAGAGGTACCATATTAATTCAGGAAGCCCATCTCATTTTGTTTCCCCATGTGAAAATTTCCAGACAGAATAATTTATTAGACTGATAATTCCTAGCCAATAAGGTTCAGCCCCAAAAGTGCATTAGTAGAACTGTGTTGGTGGGACTGACCCACAGCCTGGCACAATTTAGAAGCATGCCGTAGCTTGACATATTTGTTCTGGTAGCTGAGAAAAATTCTGGGAGAACATAATTTCTTTATATTGTGATTTTCAGACAATTTCACCTAACGTGCATTACAAGAGGTGTGGTGGGGGAGTGACACACAGCGCAGCACCTTATAGCAACACGCAGCAGCCTTTCTGGTAGTTGAGAAAAATTCAGGGTTGACAGAATTCATGTATATTGTGCTTTTCATACCATTCCCCTAAAATGCATTACAAGAACTGTGGCAGTGGGACAGACACACAGAATGGCATCATGTAGCAGTATGCTGCAGCCTGATATATTTTTTCTGGTAGTTTAGAAAAATTTAAGGTGCACATAATTTATAGAGAGTGCATCTTGCACATTTCCCCTAAAGTGCACTTCAAAGAACTGTGGCAGTGGGACTGATGTACAGCACAGCACCTGGCAGCAGTTTGATATATTTCTTTCTGGTAGCTGAGAAAAATTATTGGACCACAGAACTGATGTACAGTATGTGGTGCATTTTGTACCACATCATTGATGTGGTCAGTGTTGTAGAGTCATGCATATGCCTCTTCCTCCAGCTTCTCCACCACTGTGTATGGTCTTATTAAAGTAAATCCATCCTCTGTATGCAGTGTGAATACTGGTCATCAATCTGATGCTGCTGCCAGAGACTACATTGTCACACAGCCAAAAATGTCCAAAAACAAGATACACAAGAGCAGAAAACAGACATATGAATAACATTTATGAATTTAAAGATAATAAAAAAAAAAAAAAACACTTAACCTTCCCTGGTAGGAAACACTGCTAAATTAAATAACCAGATCGGGGCCAGACCCATGCAGCAACAGGATTTCATCACCCTAATGATAAATACCTGAAAAAAGAGAAACATGAACAAAAGCTGTTTAGAAATTTTTGGCAAGGTTGGAGGAATGGTCAAAAGTATGGCAGCTTAGATTCAATGCAAAGAAGTGCAAAGTAATTCACCTGGGAAACAAAAATCCAGGGGAAGAGTACGCAATGGGGGTGAGATACTAACAACAACAAAAATGGAAAGGGACCTGGGGCTAGTCATATCAGATGACCTAAAGGTGGGCAAGCAATGTGAGAAGGCAATAAGGATGACAGGAGGGATACTGGGATGCATAGGGGGAGGCATCACCAGTAGAAAACGGGAAGTTGTTATCCCTCTGTACAGACAGTTGGTGAGACCCCATCTGGTGTACTGCATGCAGTTCTGGAGAACCCATTTCCGCAAGGACATAGACCGGATGGAGGCTGTCCAAAGGAGGGCAACTAAAATGGTGCAGGGTCTGCACCAGAAAACATATGAAGAGAAAGTAAAGGAGCATAATATGTATACCCTCGAGGAAAGGAGGAAAGGAGGGAGAAGGGGGACATGATAGAAACTTTCAAGTACCTCAAGGGAATCAACAAAGTCCAAGAGGGTAGCATCTTTTAGAAAAACAGATGTGCAAGAACAAGGGGGCACAATTTGAAGATAGAGGGGGGGATGGCTGAGAGGTAATTTGAGGAAGTATTTTTTCACATAGAGGGTTGTGGATACATGGAACGGCCTTCCTGAGGAGGTTGTGGAGTCAAAAACAGTGGGAGAATTCAAGAATGCATGGGACAGACATAAGGCAATTCTAGTTGGGGGTAGGGGGAAGTAGGCTGTTGGTTAACTAGGATCTGTAGCTTATCCATTAGGTAGGGAAATGGGCAGACTAGGTGGGCCAAGCAATCCTTATCTGCCATCAAATTCTATGTTTCTATGTTCTCTGTTTCTAGAAATATACTGTTTCAACACTACCCCAGGTGAAAAAGTGTAACATACAAAATAAATACTTACCTTTGCTGGTAGGACACACAGCAATACTCAAAGATTATCATCTGGATTGGCGCCCCAAACAGGTGTTATCATTTCATGAGAAAACATCCAGAATTTCTGGTCATTACAGTTCATCAGGCTGGTGCTGTGGTGTGTGACTTGCCCGGTGCAGAAGCAACATATTAATTCAGGGAGCATTACAAGAACTGTATTGGTGACACTAACACACAGTATGGCACAATGTAGCAGCATGATTTATAACAAATCCCAATTTTTTTACAGTTTTCCAGTGACATACAGTAAGTCCATGTTTGTCTAGGAATTCATCACATGGGCAATTCCCTTAAATTCCTGATTAATTTTGTCATCCTTTTCTGTATTCTTTCCAATATTGTCTTGTCTTTATTAGCATATGGGCTGCAAACTGAAGAGCAATAATCGAGATGCTATCTAAGTTTCTTTACAGTGGGAAAATGACAGATTTGTTTTTAGAGATGAGGCATCATCTAATACATCTTAGGCTCCACCTGATATTTGGGGTAAATCCCAACACTGACACTGCAGTCCAGTGCTAAGGGGTGCTGCAATATTTGAGGTCTGTCCTTGGAATGACAAGATACATTTTGTTCCCTTTTGTCCTACTTCTGCTGTTCACCCAGGTGTGAGTTAAAGATCCATGGCCTTTGTCAAAAGAAATGGGCAGCTGTGTATGGTGGTCTGACCAATATTTGCTTAATGGCTGCTGCATAAATACCACATACAGTTCCTGCACTGTCAGTATTTATCTAACTCATTGCACTGAAAAGCACCTTGTGATCAATCATGTATAAAAGCTGCTATATAGTATCAAACCAATTTTTATGTAAGAGTAAGTTTTGTAAGTTTGAAAATCATCAAAAACTTTCATATAAAACTTATTCTATTCATTTATTAATATATTGCCATAATTTATAAAAAATGGGTAAGAGAAATCCTACTCTGCGACTGGTGAAAACTCATCAGACTGTGCATTATTTCCCAAAGACTGAGTAACTGCATCTTTTTTTGTATGTTTCTTCCTAATATATTAATTTTGTGCCCATTTTATAAGTGTAATCTCACACTGCAGAGTGTGTGTGTAGTCACACTCTTGCAGTATATCTGTCCCTCTCAGGTGGTTGAAGGGACTTGGCTTTGCCTTGAGTTTCACAGTGCACCCGCAGTATGAGTATATCAGAGCACAACCGCACACCTTGATATTGTTTACATATTGCATACTGGATATTTTACGCTTCTTGATAGTGTAGATTAATAGTTAGAGCACAGAGCTGTGAACTTGGAGACCCAGTTTTGAATTCTGTCACTGTCATCACCAATCCACCACTACTTGCTCACTGTATAACTTTCAGCTGTTTACTTAACCTCCATGCACTTAACATCCTCTTTATACCTCTGTGCTTCACATCACTATACTTTCTTCAAGCTCCCTAATCTCATTTCCTCCTTGTGACTGCCTAGTATCTGCTGTAAGTGGTTCAGGGCTTATAAAGCACTTTGGGATACAACGTATATGAAAGGCCCTACACTAAACCAAATTCCATCCTTCCATTTGCTCTTTCAGTGCAAGAATATTGTCTCTACCTGTATTACAAAAATGTCCATTCTGTTTAATTGCTGTTGCCTTCTTTAGAATACTTGATACCACTATGACACTTGGTTTTGTAGGAGCTGTACACATTTCTTTGTGTTTATGGTCTGAATTATGGCATCTATACTGTACATGCAAAATGCTTTGGTAATCTATGGAATCTTCAGGATGCCAAGGATAGTGGCAATTTTAAGCCAGATTTATTTTTGTCAGGAGGGATTAATGTGGTATTTATGCCAGTACCCCATTCAACAACAGCACTTACCTTCTTTTCCCAGGATGAAGTGTGGATTTGGTGGAAAGGTCTTTGCATTTGCAGCACCAGATATCTGGAACAAACTCCCTCTCCAGCTAAGGAATGCTTCTAGCTTGCAAGTGTTCAAGTCCAGCTTCCTCAGAAGCTCCCTTATTTGCATTTGTCCAGTATCTTCCCTCTCCCTGATCACGATCATGTTGCATAACAATGCTCATGCTCTTACATACTTCTCAACTGTCCCAATTTTTTCAGGATTTACCAAATTCAGACCCCTGTCCCGATGTCCTGAGCAACTTACAAATGTTCCCAAATTTGGAGACTGCCAGTGTTCCTGGAAATGTCTCCATCAGCCTAAACAATCATTTCCTTGTTTTGAAATGTCCACTGGCATCTGACATAATGCACCCATGGCAGCAGCCAGTCAGAGTAGAGCTATACGCTGACACGGTTATTTAAAAAAAAAAGAACATCAGTTGTTTTCCTGCTGTGAGAGCTGTGAATGGGATTAGGGCACCCCCTCCTTAGGTCTATCTCCAAAATATGAAAGGAGTCAAGGAGATGACCTTCTGGGCTAAGCCATCATTCCTTCCTGCTTGATCCAACTTCAGTGCTACAGCACCAGTCAGGATTAGCAGCCTGAGTCCAGGACTGTGATATAGAGACATATGGATAACAAAGACAGAGAGAGAGAGAGAATGCAGCACCAGAGAGCGGAATCCACAATACAATCTCCTTTCCTGCTCCATGACTTGTTATCGGCTGAAGCTGTCCTGCAGAGCACTTTAGCCAGACCTACTGCATGTGTCTGAGAGAGCAGGCAGCCACACTAAAAAGAGCCTTGTGACTTGTTAAGTTTGAGTTTGTTTTCTAAGCACAGCAAAAACAGAAGACAGCTTGAAATGGAGTCTTGTGAATGGACGATCCCCTTTTTATGTTGGCCCACTTACGCAGTCAACATCTTGCAGTAGTGCAGATTTGGAGGCATGGTCACTGTTGGGCGAATGCAGGGCATGCACCAGTAGGTGCGTCCCACATTCCCCAATCAGCCAGCAGCAGGGGCTGACACCCTGCCTAGCTAATGAGGTGAAGACATCACAGAAACGGTCCGCTGCAGTAAGAGTGAAGCTGTCATGCAGCGTGACCACAACACGCCTCCCCCTACATGCAGACAACATGGAGGGAGTGACTGCCGCTGTTGCCTGTCAACCCCTCCTTTATTGTGTACTGATGGGGGTGCCCAATCCCCATCGGCATCATGTAACCCCCCCTTTTTTTGATTGCCGAGGGGGTGCCCAATCCCCCTCGGCATCATGTGCCCCCCCAACTGTTTTTCTTTGCTGATGGGGGCCCAGTCCCCATCGGCATGTATCCTTCCGTGTCCTTGAATTTTGCAGATGGGAGAGCCCAATCCCTGTCAGCAAAATGTGGTCCCCCCCATTTATTGCTTGCTGAGGGGGTGCCCAATCCCCCTCAGCTCCTGTGGCCCCCCTTTCCTTGTTTGCTGATGGGGTGCCCAATCCCTCATCGGCTAAAGCACCCACCCACACACACACACACATACACTCAGGTGGCACACTGGGAGCCCACCCCAACATGCCAAAGCACCTATTTAAATGAAAACGGTCCCCCGATGTCTTTAATTTTTTTTACCTATAAAGCAAAAATGGTGCCTCATAGTCTTCCAACCCCCTTCCCACAACCCACACCCCCCACTGCACACTCTACCTCCCCACACCCCTCTCACCCCATACTTACCTCCGGAGTCCAGCGCGATGATCTTTGGTGGACCGGGAACACGTTTTCACTCTTCAAAGTTGACCGAGAACTGAGGAAATGCCGGTAAGCTGTATAATGGAATAAATAGGGTTTTTTCAACTTTAATGCGTATCTCAGGAATTTTTGGGAATTTTTACACCAAATTTTCAACATGGGTTTTTTGGGACTCCTCCTCATGAATTCTGGCACTGTCATATCGTTACTCAGTCCCGAAAAGTGATTTTGAAGTCACTGCATGGAATTACCTTTCGGGACCAAGTAATGAGATGACAGTGCCACTGTTCATGAGGTGGGCTCTGAAAAAGCCTATGTTGCAAATTTGGTGGAAAAAATCCCCAAAATCGCTGTTTTACAAGCGTGCATTGCATAGCTGCTATACAGGCTCATAACTTCATGAATTCACAACATTTTCACACCAGATTTTCAACACTGTCATTTTTGTACACCTGCTTGTGAACAGTACAGTTGTTATTTTTCGCATCCTGGCCAAAATGTGTTTCAACACTTCTGGCGCACAATAGCACGGTTGCTGTAGGAAATCAGAGTTCGGGCCAGATTATGAAAATGACAGTGACACTATTCACAAGCAGAGGTCCTAAAATGCCTATGTTGAACATTTGGTGATGATATTCCATAAAATGACTGTGTTATGAGCATGCATTGGCAGATTGCACACACGCTCATAACGTCATGCATTTGTAATATTTTCACTCTGGATTTTCACCATTGGCATTTTTCCACACCTCTTAATGAACAGTACAGCTGTCATTTCACATATCCTGCTCAAAATGTGTTTTCGCATGTCCGGTGCAGAATAGTGCGGTCGCTGTGCAAAATCACTTTTTGGGATAGTTTGAGGAAATAACAGTGACACTGTACGTGAGCAGAGGTGCTAAAATGCCTATGTTGAAAATGTGGTGCTGAACATCCATAAAATGACTGTGTTACAAGCGTGCATTGCGCATTTCCCATGCACCCTTGTAGCTTCGCAAATTTGCAATATTTACATGCCACATTTTCAACACTGACTTTTTTTACACCTCCTTATGAACTGTACAGCTGTCATTTTTCACATCCGTACTGCACTACCAAAGCCAATACCAGCGCAACAACATTCGGCATTGACAAATGCTTGTTTCAGCTCTGTTGTGTGACAAGTTAATACTGAGGTGAGTGATGCTGAGCATTGCTTGATGTGTGATGGCAGTCTGAAAACTCTGCATCTGATCATGTTTATTTCTTTACATTAAAATGTATTTTAAATGTGTCCATGTTCCTTCCTGATCACTGGCTGCTACTGCTACCCTGCTTATTAAAAAAAAAATAAACTTGTTCTGATGGTGTTTGTCTATGCAGCAAAACTAATTGCAAGCAGGGATATGATGTTTTGATGTTTGTGATAAAATCAGACAGATTTTAAATCATGAATGTGTTGTGCTCATACAGTGTCTTATTGAATATGCTTTTGACTCTTCTCACTTATAAAATATCAGTGACAAGATAGATAATATTCGCAACTTGTCTAGAGTATAAGATTGAGAATAATCTCTTGCTCAGTCAACGTGTTTACTTGTGCAGTTCTGTTCAGTCAATGTATCTTTCTTTTACCTATGCATGCCTTTTATAAGAGAGTACTGTATGTATTAATGGTAGTGGCACAATGTTACCCTTAGGACAGGTGGTGGCATGCATTTGAATAAATGTAAAAGTTGTGATGCTATGCCATACTATATGTCGAGTAAAAATGGTGTTCCTGGTTTTCAGCATTTGTCCCTGATTTTAATAGGCAGTGTCCCTCATTTGGGCCCTGGCAGGTAGTGAGATATGTGCTCTTAATCTGCTGTGACAACACTTTATTAGCTTGCTTTATATGCTGTTTGGATGTACTTATCTTTACTGTTTATTTTTTGCCTTGTATATTTTTTCCTGTATGTACCAATTCCTACTGCATTGTGTTTACCTGCTACCTGTTGAAGTCCTCTCCAGGACCCTCATGAAAATGAAGTGCTGCATCTCAGGGGGTTATCCCAGTTGCAATAATTTCAAATAAAAAATAAATAATCCTGATGAATTATAAACAAACTATTATCACAGAAAAGACATATAGAAAATATTGATAAAATCAAGACACCAACTACTGGGAACACATTTGTTTTAACCCTTATAAAAAGCCACACTTAAAAATATTCCCAAGTTCAACACTTACTGATTTCTACAGGAAGACTATTTCACACACTGTGTATACAGAATAACTAAGTGATTCTCACCCTTGGATTTGAATACAATGGAAGTCACCAATATATTTTGTGGGACCCACTGGTTAGGATTACATGTAGAAAGAAAAGGTTCTTTTTCCAAGCATTTGTTTGGTTAAATAAATGTTACTTAGCAGAACTTGAGCCCATCTGTTTGGTCAGGCAAATATTTATGGGAGAGAGCAATTTCTTCTACAGTTTGCCTGTTATGTGTCCCAGTATCCATTACTCACTGACAGAATCATTGAACATCAAGAGATACAACAAATACATGCAGGGCTATCCAGTGACCAGATCTGAAGAAAATGTCAGACTCATGTAAGTCTAGCCACAATGGGCAAAAGCATTTCTTAAAAATTACATCATGTCTCTACAACAGTAGGGCAACATCAAAAGTGTAAACAAACAGGATTAATTGATTGACAGGCCCTTGGCAACTGTGAAACTTTAGAATTTTATTGAACAAAAACAGTATAGTTGTTTTTATTCAAAACTAATTTTCTTCTTTGCTTTAAATATTGGTTTGGTAACATATTCTTATTTTACTGTAACTGGTATTATTCAAATGGGCCATTGTGACAATTACAAATTATAGGGAGAGGGAAGACCCAGTAAAAAGGTGAAGGGCTGGTGCTATACGGTATATAAAAAATCATTTGCAAGTAAATGTAAAATCAGTAGACATTGTATAGGTGGATCAGGAATTGGCAGACCGCTATGAGACAGAAGGTCTGCATTAACGGGAAATATTCTTGGTAGACAGGTGTGATGAATGTAGTCCTACATGGTTTGGAGCTAGGGCACCTACTGGTCAACAGTGTCATAATTTACCTAGATGAAGGAATGAGAAGCTACAGTACATCTCAAACAAATTCTGGTAAGAGCCAACACAGCTGCTTCAAAGTGGCAAGTCTGAGTGAAAACCACTTGGAGCTCCCTCCGCAGCTGATGCCGTACTTGGACCATACCTAAGTTGGCCACCGTGACAGAAGTGCACATGCATGATACTCACAAATGTGCAGTGACCTGACAGCAGCCATAGTGGGCACAGTGGCCTTTTTTGTTTTGCCTGCAACTGTGGATGTGTCAGGTGAATACAAAATAGTTCCCCCCCATGGGGGGGAGTTGTGTGGCCCATGGAGGGGAGGGGTGGTTTAAAACCAACTCTGTGGACATGACCATAATACTGTGGAAGAACACCAGAGAGGTATCCAGTCACGTGTTTCCACAGTCCATTATCTCTCCTACTTCATAGCAATATGACAGCATGACTCCACCCATGCAGCTGTAAAAATGCAGATGATATTAAAATAGAAGGTATACTTATACTAAGGAGGATGGGGGGGGACTAAATGCAGATGATACTAAAATAGAAGGTGTAGTTATACTAAGGAGGATTAGGGGAAACAGCATGTTATAGATCCAGCATTTTAATCCACTGAGTTCTCAGTAATGCGTTTTTGTCATCAGCATGATTTAATTTAATTTAATTTCATTTTTATTTTATATGGGAAAGGCATGTGGGCAAAAATGTCCATTTTCACATATGTCCAGTAGGACATTTTCATCTGGACACTCTGCTTGACACACACCAGAAGCCAAACTGTGGAAACCCAGTGTGGCTACAAGGACTAAAGAAACTGAGAACTTTCATCCACTCTTTCTAGTCTTCAATTAACTGCAGTAATAAGACAGACTTTTTAGCTAACAGTTTTAGTGCATTTCACTGTACGTTTTTCCATTTTTGTTTACGTACATTGTAACTCAAATTAATATCCTCTTTTTAGTTGCAACTGTATGTATTTAAGTATTTTAGAAAAACTCGTTTTTCTAAAGAATATCTACCTGAGCAAGAATTCCTTATATTGTATGTGTGACTGTAGAAGATTTATTACTAATCTGTGACAACTGTTACTTCCTTAGAAGTGCCACTTTAAGCAACCAGATTGAGAAAAGGGTCTGTAAGTGGCATATGTAAGGATAGGGAGAATACCACATTCTCATACCATAGTCTGCAGGATTTTGAACCAGGCTGTTGCATGTCCTGTATGGAGAAGGCCAGATCAGGTGTTACGCTGCTATCCCTGAAGAGAGTGATGCCTGGGTCTTCAAGACTGGTATTGTGTCCACTGAGCTCACAGTGTTCACCCTTAAGTGCAATCCATGATGGGGGGGGCAGGGATACCCTCTTCATCCTTTAGAATGCTCACTGAGGTCACGACTGCACCTCTGCCATAAGGATCCTGGGCATCCCGCTAACTCTGAATAAGGGCACAATGCCAGTCTCAAGTCTTGTGGCCAAATGTGAACCTTTCCTTGGCTATTACAGAAAGGAGGAAGACCCAGGTTCATACTCTCTTCGGGGTAACAGCGTAACACCTGATTTGGCCTTCTTCCTACAGGACATGCAACAGCCTGGTTCAAGATCCTTGCAGGCTCTGGTAGTCTCCCTATCCTTCCAGATGTCCCTTACAGACTCTTTTTCAATTTGGTTGCTTATGGTGTGACCCCTTTAGCAATACAATTTTGCACAGATTATTAATACTGTTTTCACAATTCACACACAAGCTTGTGTATATGTATATATATATATATATATTATATATATATACACACACACACACACACACAATGAGGGTGAGTGGTAAATGAGTGTGATAAATTATATTTTCACCAGGGTGTGATAAATATAAAACCTGGCATTTATCACACCCGCGCAAAGCTGTGAAAAAGCCTCGCAAAGACACACATACTGCGCAAAGCCACGCAAATGGTACATTTTGCAACAATGAGGCCACCATTGTATATATCGAATACATGATGGTCACTCGTGCGATATGGGAAATATGTTCAGTCCTGTACAGTGACCTCTGAAACCTCACTCGTGGCTTCGCCACTCATGAGTATTCAGAGGTCACTCTATAAGAGTGAAGATATTTTCCATATCACACTCATGCCCATCATGTATCCTATATATATATATATATATATATATATATATATATATATATATGATCTGTCACAAACACACTGCTGGGGGTAAGGCCCACTGAGCTCACAGTGCTCACCCTTAAGTGCTATCTGTGATGGGGACAGGGATACCCTTTTTGAGCTTTTAGAATGCTCGCTGAGGTCATGACTGCACTGCACCTCCTCCATGAGGATCTAGGGTGTCCCTCTAGCTCTGGATAAGGGTACAATACCAATCTCAAGTCTTGTGGCCAAATATGAACTCTTTCCTTGGCTATTACACAAAAGAGGAATACCCAAGTGTCAAACTCTCTCCGGGGTAGCAGTGTAAGCCTGATTTGGCCTTCTCCCTACAGGACATGCAACAGCCTGGTTCAAAACACCTGCAGACTCATCTCTGAGACTTTGCTAGTATCACTGTCCTTACAGATGTCCCTTACAGACCCTTTTCTCAATTTGGTTGCTAATGGTGGCCCCTCTAAGCAAATAATAGTTGTCATAGATCATTAATAAACCTTCTAAAGTCACACGTACAATATAAGGACTCTCATGAAGGCAGAATTTCTTTAGAAAAGCAAAGTTTTTGTACTTAAATACAGTTACTGCTAAAAGAGAATACTAGTTTGGGTTACAGTATACAGAAACAAATGGGAAAAAGATACAGAGAAAAACAATGCACTAAAACTTGTTACCTATGTTTCTACCATAGGTATAAAGATCTCAAAGTCCAGAGAATTGCTGGTTCACAAAAATATTTCAGTCTTTCTGTAGCAGCCTTTGGTTTTTAGGCAGTCTCTGTGCTGGCAGCTGTTCTCTTGTGATTAGGAGAGTTCAAGCAATGATTCAAGATTAAATTGCATATCATATTCTTATTTACTACTGACTCAAAAATGCATACTGTTTCCCAGATTGCAGGCCTGCTGTCTACCAGCACTAATCAAATCTCTGCCACAACAACAGGCTACAGACATCTGTGATCCTTATCGCAATGCCTTGCATCTACTTCTGTCTCTGGTTACACCAATCCAAAAATCCCTCCTATCCCCCCACCATGCCAATCCCTCAAAGAACTAGCAGCAGCTCTAGGCATCAAGATGCACAGCCCTCTACAGCCAATAAGAACATCCTCAGGAACTGCTGAACCCAGGCCAAGAAAAGGGCACTCATGTTAGCTACTTGAATCATGTGAGCCCCATCATCTACTATGTACTACAGGAAAGGAAACATAAAACTTAAAACCATTTGCCATATGTTACCACAGTTTTCATTTGTTTAATGATATTTGGCAGGGATCTGTCCTTGACCCTTTGCTGTTCTCAATACACATTAACTCCATCACACTACTCTCCTCCTTTATGCAGATGACCTGGTGTTCTTCTTTTATATTGGCACTAGAACCTTTTTTAAGCACTATTAGAAATTATAAAAATATAAAAGGGATCATAATTAGAGATACAGAAGCAAAAATAAATGCTTTTGCAGGTGATATTGTGTTAATTATACAAGACATTAATAACTCATCACCTATTATTTTGGAGGAAATTGAAATATATAAGGCCCTCTCTGGATATACACTTAATGAATCCAAATCAGTCATTTTGGAAATATATGACCCAATTATACACTAGATAGTACCATTATACAGAATTTCACAGTTAACAAACAATGTAGATATCTGGGAATCATACATACCAAAGATCAAAGTGAAACTATAAAAAGAAATTATAATAATGCAAAAAATAAAATTGTGGCACAATTGGATGGATGGGAAAAAATGTCACTATCATTATGGGTGAGAGTGGAAACAGTGAAAATGATGATTCTTGCACATTTGGTTTACACTATTCAAAATGTGATTGGTTTTCCCTCAGAAAAATGGTTCAATAATATTCATAGGAAGTTTCTTAAGTTTCTTTGGAGAGGTGGGAAGCCCAGGATACCTTGGTCATGCATGATATACTTTAGGAAACACGAAGGTTATAGCTGCCCAGATCCTATATTATATGCCCTGGCCTATCAAACTAAGATAATCTGGGAAGGGCCTTTTTTACCGGATAAGGGGGACTATGACGAATCTCTTTTCTGGGGAAAAAATAGACAAATAGAGTATGATAATATGATGCAGGAAAATACTCCCAGAATTAAGATTCCAGAGATTTTTCAAGGGATTAAGAGAGGACTGAATATAGCCATAACTAAAATTAAGGAGAACAATTTGTTTCCCTGAAGTTATTTAAATTTATGGGGATGTACGGCTATTAAGGGAGTGAAAATGTTAAAGAGAATGAAACAAGTTAACAATCTGGATTGATTAATGTGGGCTCAATTAATAGAAGATGTAAAATTTATCTCATTTAACAAATTTAACTCCTTTTTTCCTAAAACAAAAAGTGTTAACTTTGGCCAGCCCAGTGATGCTGAGGGCTGAGGTGCTGGACACCTCAACTCACACTACGCTGGTGACCCATGTTTGGGAACAAGCACAGGCCACTGGGGGTTGACAGGGGAGGAGAAGGACTGAGCGTCCGAGGGACTGCTCTCCTTCTCTGGGAAGGGGGGTCATCAGCAGTCAGTGCATGACTGGTCCCTAGTGGTGGGTGGGGAACAGTGCACTGATGCTCCAGAAAGGGAGAGGAGAAGAGGCAGATGCTTGGAGGAGCACGCGTGAATGTGTATGCACTGTCTCCATGGGGCATCATTGCATGCTTCCTCTCCTAAGGGGAGAAAATGAGGAAAGTGTTCCAGGCATGGCAGCATGAATCCCAATCCCCACAGGCCCCACTCTCATGAAAGGAAGTAACCTCTGCCCTGGATCCATTACAACAGGTTGAGGGATCCCCATCACCCCACTATGGGGGACAAGCCGTGGAGGTAAGTGGAAGGTAAGCTGCGAGCAGGAGATGGGTCTCAGGGGTTGGGTAGAATGGAGAGTCATCTGGAAGGGGAAAGAAACTAACAGTAAAAAAAATAGTGTTAACTTTTTATATTGTCATTCCTTAGATAACTTATTCAAGAAACAGATGTTCCAGGGAGATAAATTTAAATTATGGGGGAAAGTGACAGATCATGAGAAAATAATTTGGAGAGGTCAAACCAAGCTATCACAACAGATTTATATGATATTAGTGTTTGGTGAAGAGAAGACATGGATTAAAATTAATAACAAATGGAAAAAGGAAACTAAATTATCCTATTCCATCCAGCAATGGAAGAATTTAAGGATTAGAATCAATAAAGATTATGTATATGTTAAAAATAGGATTATTCAAAAGAAAATTTTGGATAGGGCATATTTAACCCCACAGATACTAGGGAATATTAAATCAGGTGGGGAAAAAAAATTGCTGGCATGGCTGTGGAAAAATGGGGGACTTGTTTCACTGTCTGTGGGAATGTGACTATATATTGGATTGGTATTCTAATACAAATGATTTTTTGATAACTTGGTTCAGCATTAAACTTCCTATGAGCTTTGAGAATATGATTCTGAATGATATACAGGAAGCTGAAATGTCTATTTCCCAGAAAAAAGATTTACTGTTTAGCAACTATGGCTACTAAGAGAATGATATTAGCCAATTGGAATGTAGAGAAGATATAAAAGTTTGATCAATATAAATGGGCTTATTGGTTACAAGAAGCTATACAGATTGAGCAATTATGAGACCAATATGAGGATGAAAATAAAGAAATGGACATGCCTTGGAATGAATTGAAGGAAATGTTATCCCCAGTGTTAATAAATGGAAGTTAACCCATCTGCATATGTCTTTGGGAAGGAAGGGGGGAGGGAATATAGTAAGGAATTTATGTAAGAAATATAGATTGTTACTTTTTATATTTATTGTATGAATGGGAATAAAATATTCCTAATGTATTATTATTATGCTTATGAAAATAAAAAAATATTTAAAAAAAAAGATGACATGGTGTTCTGTCATGCCCCTGGCATATCTGACATTAACCAAGAACTCGCATCAGTCCTAATCTTGGTTTAGTCTTGGCTCAAGGACAATAAACTCCTCTTGAACTATTTCAAGTCCCAAGCCATGCTTTTTGGAACCCCCTATAAACTGAAAATTGTACCCTCCCCTTAACCATGATAGCTGCGAATGGCACCACCTTCAAAACTGTTTCCACATTCAAGTATCTCGGGATCACTCTTGACCCCACCCTTGATTGCTCATCTCACATTCTCTCCATGTTTAAAGGCATCAGCTCCAGCCTAGGCATTGCATATAGGGCCAGGCACAACCTTTGTCCTTCTGCATGCATCATGGTTGCTTGCTGTCTTCTTCTTCCCAAGCTTTCTTATGGGCTACCTGTGTTTGCTCACTCCTCCAATATCCTGTATCACAAATGGTCAGTATGCTTCAACAATATCTGTAGATTCACCTTATCCTGCAATCATTTCACTCATCGCTGCTTACTATACAACAAATTATGATGGCCCTCCCCTACTGCCCTATTGGACTCCTCTCTAGGTAAGTTAGTATTTAACATTATCTCTTCACAGAAGTTGGTCTCCCTGCCCCCCTCCAGTACCTTGGTCGCACCTCTATGCTCTTAGATCCTCTGATGATGAGCAATTGTCAATCCCTAAATCTCATTCCAAATATGGCTCCATGGCTTTCTCCGTTGCTGCTCCTCCTACACAGTGGAATAGTTTTCCTGCTGCACTGCGCTCTTGCCAAGAACCTAGCACTTTTAAAAGACAGCTCCATTCCCTCTTGGTGGACCATTCCATATGTGCCTGTCCCTACTCTGATATCCCCATCCACTCCCTATTTCCATTAGTACTCCTTCCCCCATCTCCTCCCCTCTTCTACCCCCACACTAGCTCTGCCCCCCCCCCAGTGTGCCCTGCCTTATTCTGTTGCTTGCAGTCAAATTACTGTTCAGGTGCATTGTATAATGAAATAACTTACTCTACCTATGTAATTATTTATTCTCTTCAAAGTCTCCCTATTACCTGTTCTCTTGATTGTCATATTTTGTTAGTTAAATTGCTTGTTCTTTGTTAATTGCTATATATTGTTTTTACTTGCCATGCTGTCTCCCTATGTGTACTATATCTCTCCCAGGTCATACCTGAAAATAGGTACATGTTTGCCTAGTGTACCTCACCCAGTCAATAAAAGCTAAACAAATACAAGTAAATACAGTGTGCAGTAGTAACGTAAGGAGTGTGGTGATATACCAGGGAAGGGAGCTGAACTAAAACTTAGAAAGGGAGGTGGCACAGTCGGAACAGTGCCTTCCTTCTAATGAGAGGAGGGATAGATTAGAATAGAGGGAGCAAGTGCAGGACAGAGGGTAATTTTAGGCAAAGTGGCAGAGAGAGTGGAAAAGTGGATCCAGACTGTCTTAGATGGTCTTGGGGATTTACTTTAAACCAAGCATAACTTACACTGACAATAAAAATAGCATTTGCTACAAAATATCAAGCAGCAGTTGTATGCTGCTAAAGTGACTGAAATGACAGAAAAACTGCTAGAAATTCTTACATAAATCCTATGGTCCTGACACTTCAAACTCTTCACAAACAGTGGCTTATGAAATCTTTGAAAACAAAATGCCCATCCTGGGTAAGATCTGGATAAGTCATGGATTTGAAAAATGAGAGACTTCAATTAGCATAGCTGCCATGTAGTACTGTTATGTTAACAATTATAACAATGGAAATGTGTTAGAGATTTCAACCAGATTTTCTAAAGCTGGATTTGTAAACAGCAGGGATGTTGATTTTCCTGTTAGTGATAGAAAGACTGACAATTAACAGAAATCTCTTCTACTGCAATGACACATCTCATTGTTCTGAGCTACTCTGCACAGCACTTATTTGAAGTTTGGTTAGACTGTAGTTAGCTAAAAGCCTGCATTCCTGTTAATTATAACTAGGCCATGACAGCAGTTGTTTTCGAAGAATTCTGAAGTCCCCAGACTGTCTTATTGTCTGATGGCAGTTCTTAGTTTTCTGCACCAACTTAACGCATTCACATATTGCAAAATGTAGTTAAAAGGCTATTGGCACAGTGTCTCCTTTAATTAGGTACAGTAGCTGGTATTCTCTGCATACTTGTATGAGTACAGTCTTATAGCACTTTAAAAGTTTTGAAATTCTCAACAAATCTGTCACAGATGTGAAATAAAACTGAATGAATTTATTTAACTCTCACAAATTAAGCATACTTACTTACAGAACTCAAAACAAATACAACTTATAGAAAAGCACCCACGGGGCTTCAGGCAGTGGGTCAATATATGATTCTTCTGACCTTTTATACTTCACCATCACATTTCTTACCATATTTACTGAAAATCATTTGGTAAAATATTAGAGAGAATGGATTTTTCTCTTGAATATTTTACCAAATGATTTTCAGTAAATATTGTAAGAAATATGATGGTGAAGTATAAAAGGCCAGAAGAATTATATATTAACCCACTGCCTGAAGCCCCATGGGTGCTCACTTATAAATTGCATTTGTTTTGAGTTATGTAATAAGTATGCTTAACTTGTGAGATTTAGAAACACTCATTCAGTTTTAATTCATAAACTGGGACTGTTGTTTTTATAAGAAGAGTGGTGGTGTCAAACAACAATAATGTTGGAACAAATATTAGAAGTGGATCTCCCCTTTCGGAGTGATGGTTATCTTTTTAATAAAATAGAGGGGCTTAATTTTTCTAAATGGAATGAAAAGATTTTTGCACAGGCAATAATTACAACCAAAGATTAATATTAGAACAAATGGAATGCAAGTGCTGTAACAAGTTTTAAAAAAGACATATGGTGTAATTTGCTTAGAGAGACACTAAGTTATGAAAAACTAAGTTACAATCTGGATACTAGTATAGATGATCTAAATGGTATGTGTTGGAAAGAGATTCAAGAGAAAAGTTCCAGCACTCTGTGCCGTTTTTAAAAAAGGGTCTGAAGTTCCTGTATCCCCCCACCTCAAACATTATATTCTTTTTGAAAAGGAACTCAACTGTTAACAATGTACTGAATCGTCTCCATATTTGGATTGTTTTCTTTTTGCAACATCTGTATCTTTTCATTTGATCAGATTTACATGTTTTTTATGTCAAAATAATAAAATGTTTATTAAAAAAATGGAGTGGCTTTTCTTGTCTGAAGGAAGAGGCTGAATTGTCGTTATCAAGAGAATAATTTGGAAGAACCATCCTTATGAAAGATGTTAACAGAAACGTCTTCTAATGTTGTATATTTAATGGAATCCTCCATTGCTAAATTATAATTGAACAATATATAGCAGTCATGATAGGATGACCACCCCCCTTTCAAATAAAAGGCATCCAACAGCAAGGAATGTCTGTAGCTTCAGTTACCAAGCAAATTATAATTCTTTTTTTTTCAAACTCTGTTTCTCTCCCCCCAAACCTGAACTCTCTCAGGCTACCCCAATTCACTGGCTAGTTCTACTGCCTACCATGGTCCTGCTTCTCATATTATGTTACTGTCCTCTGCTGATCCCAAGCCAGACAATCCTCCCAGCTCTGAGTCCCCTGAGGTAGGGCAGCCTCCACTTACTGGTGCTCTATCTGTAATCTAGAGCATCTGGCTAGGTCAGTGGAGAGGCAGAGAGGAAGGAGACAGAGATCTGGTGTTGGGCATGTGGCTTCTAGTACTGTGGGGAACCATCACCTTTCAGGCATCGGAGGGGGTTTTCTGCTTTTTACTCCCTCCCCAAAGCATGGGCCATGCAGTGCTGCCCAGCCTGATACCTGAGTGCTCCCACTCATGTCCAGAAGGCGGATACCCAATGTTTACCCCTACTTGTGTGGTCCTATGTCTGTAGTACACCCGATCTCCACTGGGTGTCACTAGGCACACGAGACAAGTCCCCCCTCCCTCCCAGGGGAGGAGAGCAGTCCTCCAGATGCTCAATCCTCTCCTTCCCCTACCAACCCCCAGTTGCCTGGGCTCATTCTCGAACCAAGGTCACTGCGTGATGCGAGGTGTGGCATCCAGCGCCTCAACCCTCAGCGCCACTGGGCCGGGCATTTATAATTCATTTATGTACCCCACAATTGGGTAGCCTTCAGGATGAGAGCAACACACATCTTCCTCAGAGCTGACCACATTATGTAAACCACATTACAGTCATTTCACATATTTTGAGGAGAAGAGCAGTACTGGTTTGGTTTGGACGAAAGTATAAGCATCTCAGTAGCTAAGGTTTAAATTTACAACTTGAAAATTTGATAAATAATTAATTGAGCTGAAAAATTAACATGCCACTAAATCATTACAGATGTGTTATTGACATGGACCTATAAAGATGATAAAAGTGGCCCATTAAAGTGTTTTTAAAGGGTTTTTTAATTAAATATTTCAGTGTTGCTTTTTTCTGTGCATATTTTGTTTTGATTAAATGTATTGTAAACAGGTTCAAAGGTTGAACATTTTCTGTCTGTGTTACTTTAGTAATGCCTTGATACATCTCTTTGTTTTGGAACAATCATGCTGTAGAAAGGGGTTACACTGCCCAGGTATCACAGCTTCATATTTTTCATTATGGTCTACCACACAAAGCATGACAGATGGTGAGCATTAGTACTACTGATTCCATTAGATGGTCAATGCTTAACCATACTGTGTGAAACAGGAAGGAGTTAGTTTCTAGCATGACTGACGTAGAAGCGGTCACCATGGCAGTGCTATAGCAACCTACTGAGCATCAAAACCTGCAACCTAACATTTTTGTAACACTGCTGTGTAGGAATTTATGCAGAATGCAACTCCTTTATGTTTGCAGACATACCCGGGCATGCAAACATTCCATGCACACATGCAGGCAAAGATATGATGGGATGAGGGGGTAGAAAAGACAGACTATGGTGGTAAGCCATAAGGCAGCTGAAAGATGTTAGTAGAAAGGAAGTCTGTCATTTAAACCAGAGGGCTTCTGGGAGCCTAGGTGGATGATCAGCTTGGTTTCCATGTGTTTTCTTTGGTCAACATCCCAGAAAGCCTGCAGAAGGACACAAACAGATCACTGACATTATGATTATGGTCCCTGGAGATAAAATAGGATACAATGGATTTATCAGTATCTCTATTCCTGACTGCCCTGTAATGTTCCCTGAATTGGTCAGCCATGAGTCTGCCAGTTTCTCTGATGTAGACAGCTGCACACTTCCTGCAAAAAATACAATTTACTGTATTACATTACATTACTGGAAGTGCATGAGAACTCTTTGATGATGTGAAAAACACATATGGGACCTTGAATTTCAGTGACACTAGACATAAATTTGCAGGTATAACAGCAAGTTCTTTTGCAATCTTTAATATCTGGCAGGGAGGAATTGTTAGGCGTATGAAGGCTGCTTCGTACCAGGAGATTCTGCAGGTTAATTGGTTAGCAGTAGGAGGCAAGTGGTGGCTCTGTAAAGAAAGCTTTGATATTAGGGACAATTTGCAGAAGTGGGAAGTTCCTAGTGATGGTTCTGTGAAGAGAAGGCATATTAGAATGGAAGGGAAGCAGTACTGGAATGTGTCATTGTTGTTGTGTGAGAATATCCCTCCTGTGAGGGTCAAGGTTAAGTTCATATTACTGCCCCAAAAGAATGCTCTGTCCACTGTGCTTTCTGGATATTCCAGTAATAAAAAACTATGCATTAACTGAGCTTGATGACAAAATCATCATTTTCACTGCATAATCTGCAAAGTCTAAGAAACTGTGATAATGGCAAACCTTTCCTAACACGTTAGGGATGGAAGGAGCTGTAGGGGAGAAAGCAATGCAATCAATGGGCTTGTAATAAACCAATGTCATCAGACTAGTGTTCTGCACTGACAATTTGATATCTAGAAAAGGCAGTGTGAAGGAGGAGGATACTTCAACAGTGTACTGAAGGGAAGGATGGGCTATGGTGAACTTGCCCAGGAAGATTTGGAGGGTTGCCAAGGAGCAGGAGGTGGCCCCCAAGCAATCATCTATGTAGCATTTGTAGAGGTCAAGTACAGTCACTGTGATGGAGAGAAAGAATTGTTCCTCAAGCCAATCAGCAAACAGATTGGCAGAGCTGGGACCCATCCTAGCACCCATGGCAACTCCACTAACCTACTGAAAATACACTTTACCCCCCTTTCTGTTTATCCCTCCCTACTGCTTGCTGGCCCTGACCCTTTGAGGCATCCAAGGAGTCATCCTCCTGCCACACATGCCAATCTGGACTCACCCCTTGCTCCTCCGTGGAGCTTTGGTTCCCCCCCGAGCAAGGACAAGGCAGAGCACATTCACCCCATGATCCTTCATCTCGTCAGGTTGAGGTGGTGTCCTGGTGAGTGGGGCACATTGGAGGCACACGCCAGAAAATCCATCTTCCTGGAACCAGTAGTTGTGTTTCCTCTTTTTCTCCCTCCCCTGCAGTGTGCAACCCCTGACGTCAAGGTGCCAAGCACTGATGTCCACACTGTGAGGCAGCCACCTGTTCCCCTGCAATTGGGGCTTGCAGTGCTCTGAGCCTCCGCTTGGAGTCAGGCAAGTACACTGGCTATGGCCGCAACCCTTCCCTGAGAAGGCGAGCTGTCGCTGGACATTCAAGCCTATCTCCTCCCAGCCGACCCACCAGTGACCCGAGTCCACTTTTGAACCTAGGTCGCCGGCATGGAGCGAGGTGTAGCATCCAGCACCTCAACCAGCAGTGCCACCAGGCCGAAAGAAAATAAACTTTTATTTAAAGAAAAAGCATTACATTTAAGAACATGTTCAGCCAGATGGGTTAATGTGCATATGAGCAACTTACTGGATTTCTTACTCATTCACAACATGCTGCAGAACTGCCAGGCCATCATTGTGGGGGATCACTGTGTAAAGATATTTGATATCCATAGTAAAGATGATCTGATGGGAGACACTGAATCTGAACCTGACAAATAACTGGAGAGCATGGTTAGTGTCTTTAATGTAGGAGGGCAGGGATTCAATGATTGGTCTCGAGGTTGTCCAGAAATTCTGAGATCTAGGATGTGATGCAAGAGCAGGCAGACACAAATAGGGCATCCAGGTTTTCCTATTTTGTGAATTTGGGGAAGAAGTTAGAACCTGGATGTCTGAGGATGTTGAACTATGAAGCTGTTTGGTAGAGGCAGGGAGTTCTTTGTTTTTAGTAGAAGAGGTGATGGTGGTGGTAACCTCTATCTGATAGTTGGCAGGGGGGTCCTGCGGTCAGATTAGGTAACATTTTACACAGTTAACTTCTGGCTTTGACACACATGAGTTATGGCTATAACTACTCTCTTGTAGAGGTGTAAAGGATTAAGTGTGTCTGTGAAGAGCTAAGTGATAAATTTGTCAAGTAAAGCTTGGGGCAGAATACGCTATAAGGACCAAGACTGCATGGCTTATGTTCTCCTGCTTCACGCAATGCAATTACCACAGAGTTTTTCACAGACAACCATGCCTAGCAATTACATGGTTAGGTTGAAATAGGTTTTAAATACTTATACTTTAGGATAAAAAGTTTCATCTTTTAACAGAATCCCTTCTGTGTTTTATATAGAACATTAGGTATAGGCAATTGCATGTAGAGTCTTAGTTCCAGTCCATGTTGATTTTAAGTTGCAGTCCAGGTGTCTGTTCAGAGTCCCAAATGAAAAGCTCTAGTTTGTTGGTCTTTTAAAATATATAGTAAGTATTATTTTTTTTAAGTCAGTGTAACAATTATTTTGAAGAGTTTCAGTGTAGAGCAAGTGCTGTATTTTTTTGAATCTGCTCAAGGAGTTTTGCAATAGGTCCATACTAATGTTCTTTTTTCAGTTGTTTTTTTTTCAGCTACCATCCATTAATGGTGCCAGACATGGCTAGGACCATGTAAAAGGCTTAATGGTTATACGAGGGAAAGCAGTAAGGCAGGGGGTGGGAGGGGAAAGGTGTGCATAATAACCCCAACTAGATGTTAGGTCCTGAGGTAGGATAAGGCAAAACAGGGCAGACTGGATTTTTTACACTGGCCATTTTGCAGTCATGTTGCTTTTACTGTAGATTGCATTTATTTCAGGAAAGTCTTTTTTCTGCATTTAGATTTACTGAATTGAGTTGGGGTTTGGGGTGGGGGTTTGGCTTTACTTTTGTTATTTTACAGGCAGGTCAGTTTTAGTTTGCATTGTTTCGGCAGGAGTCCAAGACTGCATCTTTTTGTTTTTAGATTTCCTAATCATGTTGGGATGTGAGTTGGTTTTCCTTTGGTTGTTTCGTAGAAAGACCACTTTTACTTTGGCTTTGCAGGCAAGTTACAGAGTGTTTGAGATCAGTTATGGGTCAGGGCTACTTTAGTTTTGTTGCAGGAATGTCACTTTTGCTTTGGTTTTGCAAGCAGGTAATAGTGTGACATCATTTTAGCAAATACTCGAGTGTTACTTGAATAATATTCAGTGAAGCAACAGCATTTTAGTGAACAACAGAGTAGTTATTGACCTGTCAATCAAGCATTACTTACTAAAGTGATATTATCATCATAAGTGTGGGTAAAATGATTTCTCAACAACAGGAAATCAGTGGATAATAGTGATCAGCCATGTAACATGTATCATTCCACTGTAACCCATTATGTACAGACTGCCTACCAGCAGAAAGGGTAAGATCTCACCCCTGTAGAAATCTAATGACAGGACAAAAATAATTACTAGCCTATCTCCATCCTATCTGTGGCTATGTGGAAAACTGCACATCAGTAGACACAGGGGAGTGCAGAACTAGGGGTGGCTAGCCCCCACAAAGCAAGAAAACAAATGGTGCTACACTCCTTAGCTGCAACAGAGTAGGAGAAAAAATGGAGCTCAGAAATGAGGCTGCTACAATTTTATCAGTTACCAATGACATAAAAGGAGTTCTCAGCTCAGGCCAGTCACCTGGGAGGTATAGCCCCAGCATTTCACCAGTCAAGGCTTCATCAGGGGAGCCAGGCTTTGTCAAAGGGCAGAGTTCCAGAGACGCCAATCATTTATATGCAAACCTGATAGTGACATCTTGAGGTACTGTACATCACAGTGCACTTTAAACAATGTGTGAAGGCAGAATACATATACTGTACAAAACACAAAATTACAAAACTGCAAAAGTACAGATCACAAAGTACAAGGCAATAGCTAACTCTAGCAAAGAGCAAATAAGTAGAGCGTGGAGAAATAGTATATTTCAGGATAAACAAAGCAATCTCCTATAATCAATCTTTTTCTATGGATAGTCCTGGGGATCCACTATTGTGTTGTATCCATGATCCGAGTTACAGCAGAGAAAAGGATAAAGAGGTGCTAAGCCCATGTGCAATTCTTTCTGTAGGTAGATCAAAGGAGAGAAAAGTAAATTAGAAATCTGGAATCTGAACCTAATGTAAGCATGAAATTATGGATATCTCACTCAAAATACTATAAAGGTTGTTTTAAATCTCACATAAGGTTATATTCAGGGTTTCATAGAAATGGCTTTAAAACCCACATCTCATTCAGTCTCCTAGGGTTTACTGTGTCTAGTTGGAAAATCCAAAGGCTCTCTCTGTTAAGCAACATTTTGACCTTCCCCCCCCACAGTGGTTTAACACATTCGAGTCCCCTAAATTTAAGGGATCTGGGATTTGAGTTGTGGTGTTCCATGAGTATCTGCCAATTGAACTATCCATTCTCTTGCTCATGATATTGCAAACTTTTTCCTGTATGTGTTCCTTAAACATTCTTGCTTTTCTACCAGTGTAGGACAGTCTACAGCTGCACGATGCTACAAAGCTGGTTATACATGAGATAAAATCTCTAATTGCAAATTGTGTGGAGTTTTTATTGTTTTCAAATTTCTTACCTGAAACCATATAATTGCATATATTGCAAATAAAGCACTTGTGGCAACCACTAGATTTGCTTGGTCACCTGGTATGTGGGGTTATTTCATAATTAGCAAACTGACTATGTACTAGTCTATCTCTAAAATTCTTGCCCCTTCTAAATGTAACTCTGGCATGATTACCTATAGTTTCTTTAAGGGTCATGTCACTAAGTAATACAAGCCAGTTTCTCCAGATGATGTTGCCTATCCTACCTGCTACATGGTTATAATCAGTTATGAAAGTTATCATCCAATGGTGTTCATTTTCTTTGTTTCTAAAGGTTTTTTACAGACTCGGGCCCAATTTTAAAACAGCCCTTAAAGCAACACAAGTTGTATCACTCTATGGCTGTGGCAAACTCTGGATATATCAGGGACCCTGTGCTCAATTTTTATAAAAAGAGGGTTCCCTTCTGCAAAGACCCAGGAGTTGCTGTAGACACAGGCTTGTGCCAAACACTCAGCGCACCTGTGGTGATTGATCCAGGGATCCAGCCCCCCACCAGGCACATCACTAGAGTGGGTGTGAAGGTTGGGGGGTGAATCTGCATGCAAGGAGCAGTGCCGGGGCAGAAGGAACATGAGGGGTGCCCTGGGGGCATCAGGAAGACAACAGCACTTCCAGGGTTGTGAATGATACCCGGCAAGGGTGCCATATGGAAAGCCAAACAGCCAATAGGATGGGACTGCTTCCTGGGGGGTTGGCAGGGATGGACACTAACTTTGCCCCAGGTGGGCACAGCCCTGGTACCTACCCTATAGGTGCAACATGAACAATCCTGTAGGAAGAAGGAAGCCTACCACAAAGCACATGGGTGGGTACTACGGTATTGTTGCAGTGCCTGGAGAATGTTTCCCTCCACCAGTGGCAGCCCTCAGCCTGCAGATAAACCTTAATGCCTACAAGGTTGCACATGTTGCTCCTATGGGGAAGGTGCCAGGGCTGTGCCCACCTGAGACCATGTCAGTTTCCATCCCTGCCAACCCCCTAGGAAGCAGTCCCATCCTATTGGCTGTGTGGCATCCCACATGACACCCCTGCTGGGTGACACTGCACAACCTTGGCAGGGCTGCTGTCTCCCCAATGCCTCTGAGAACACCCCCTCATGCTCCTTCTTCCCTGGTGTCCCTCTTGGCAGGTCACCCAAGTGCCAGAGTGTGTGCCTGTGGCACAAGTCCCTTAGACCACCTCTTGCCTGGTCTAAGTGGAGCCCCCTGTTGCACCCCGGTGGGGCTTTGAAAATTGCAAATAATTGGATGATGCAGCCCCACCATGGTGAAGGCCCTTAGTGGCCTGGTGCATGGGCAATTCTATTGCAAGGCTGGCATAGGGTAGCTTGGGTGAAAGGCATCCTGATTTTGAGACAGCCTGCATTAAAAAATTGGGATTACCAAAAAGTTTAATGCAAGGTGCCACTAGTGTCATACCCATTTGGCACAGGACCCTTATGTCAAACATACCCTTTTGAAGATTGGGCCCTTTCTATCTAGGAGGTCTCTTTGCTTTTTGACTCTGACTTCTGCTTGTGCTTTGTCTAACAGGCTCTCATAATATTCCCTATTCAAAAACCTTTGTTTTAATTCTACTGCTTGCTTTTCAAAATCTTCACTGTCCATGCAGTTGCAATGTATGTGCAGAAATTGATTGTACGGGATTGTTTTCTTCAGGATTCAGGGTGTGCACTCTCATACCTGAGCAGAGCATTGGTTGTAGTATCCTTCCTAAATCCCTTTGAAGAGATTTTTGGGGTCTTGGAATCTCTCATTAAGGTAACACTCCGAAAAACTAATTTACGTTTTTCTCAATTTTTGAAGTGAACTGCAAATTAATGTTATTGTTGTTAAGCCACTTTACAAATTCCTCAGCTGAATCTTCTGTTCCCTCTGATATGCAAATACAGCTGTCAATATACTGGGTGGGATATTCAAAAGGATTGCGCATGGTGCAACAGGGGCAACCCACCAATGCGCCCCGGCGTGATATTCAAAGGGGCAATGCGCTGCGCAACTCCCGATGCCCCGGGGTGCATCAGTCATGTATACAGTGCAAGTGCAGGGGGCGTGCCCATGCATATTTGGCACATCCTGATATTCACCCTGGGATGTGTGGCACATATGCTGGCCCAACCCTACCTTGTGCCACTCAGGGAGGTGCAAAGTTGTGCCTGGGAATACCAGGAGCAAGTCCTGGCCACCCACAGATGAGCTGCCATATTGCAGGGTGCAACATGGTAGCCACCAGCCATGGGTGGTCACCCCACCCACCCAGAACACTGTCCACTAGCCCCCAGCCCTGGGAAAGTTGGGCCCCCCAGCCCGATCATGGGCATATGTCAATATCATTCCTGGTGGTCCAGTGGACCGCTCCCCAGTGCCCAATAGTGGGCATATGTAAATATCATCCCTCATGGTCCAGTGGACTGATTTCTGTTGCCCGATCCCAGACATATGATAATATCATCCCTGGTGGTCCAGTGGACCACTCCCTATCACCAGATCATGGGCATATTTTACAAAGATCCCTGGAGGTCCAGTGGAAACTCCCCCCCAGCACCCAATCATGGGCTGAAAAGATGCAACTGACACCTGGTGGTCCAGTGGTTCCCCCTCCCCACCCGCCCTGTGGTCCCCACTACCCAGCACCCCCAGTCAGTGGCGGGCAGTGGCATACCTGTATGCCGCGGCCGGCTTGCCAACTGACAGCATACAGTACTGTCTGTATGCCTCATTGGTCCACTTTCTTGAGCCAATGGGCATACAGACCATACTGTATTACACAGGTCCTACATGTGAATGAACATGTTCATTGACATATCGGACCTGTGTAGTACAGTATGGTCTGTATGCCCATTGGCCTCCGTAGTGGACCAATAAGCATACAGACAGTACTGTACGCTGTCAGTCGGCAGGTAGCTGGGTGGCATGCGTGCGGGGTGCCGCCGACTGCCACTGACTGGGTTGGTGCTGGGTGGTGGGGACCACAGTGGGTGGGTGGAGAGGGGGTACCACTGGACCACCAGGTGTGCAGTTGTGTTTTCAGCCCTCAATTGGGTGCTGGGGGGATCCACTGGACCACCATGGATGATATTATCTTATGCCCATGATTGAGCAATAGGGAGCGGTCCACTGGACCACCATGGATGATATTATCATATGCCTGTGATCGGGTGTGCAGGTGCGGGGCCCACCATGGGACTGTAGGCGTTGGTCCCTGACGGCTGCAGCCTGGCAGGGCACCAGGCGCATGTTGCCGGGGATTGGTGCACCGCATGCAAATGGGGCCATAATGACATACAAATGGCCCCATTTGTGCCCTGCATGCATAATGGTCTAATTTACATGCCCAGTGCTGAATATCACGGTTGATGTGCCTAGCGCAACTGCACTTGCACTGGTGCATCCCCTGGCTCCCCTCATGCCACTTAAGCAGGTGCAGTGCCACTGCACCATGTGCAGTGCATGCACCCTCAGTGCCATATTTAATGGTGCTGAGCCATGGTGCAGCACCATTTAATATCGCATGATCCATGCCCTGGCTCAGCTCAGTTGTGCTGTGCCCAGGCTTGCACCCCTGCCCGGCACAGTCTGAATATCCCACCCACTGTATATATGCCAGGACTTGATGTTATGTATCAAAGGGTTAACTTCCAGGTTATAGATGGTCTCTTGTTCTCATAAGCCTAAAAATTAATTTGCATATGTGGGTGTCATAGAGGCAACCATGGCTGTACCACCAACCTACAAATAACATTTCTGATCAAATTCAAAGGTATTATGTTTCAGGGCAAACTGTGAAGCTCTGGTGATGAAATTGACAGGCATGGCTTCATGCAGTGTTGTTTTTTTTTCTAAAAACAATATCTACTGGCTTTTATACTATCAGTATGCCTTACTGAGGTATACAAAGCCTCCACATGAATGCTAAGCCACATATAGTTCTGCCATGTTAATTTGGTGAGCTTATTGGGAGTGTATCCTGTATGTCTTAAGTAAGAGAGTAATGTGGTGGCACATGTGTGAAGGAAGAAGTTAATAAAGCCACAAGGGTTTTTTTTTGTGAGGATCCCTGTTCCTGACTCTATAGGTCTTTCCAGTGGGTCCACTTACATTTTATGTACAGTACTTTAGAAGGATGTAAAATGTAGGTATGACTGAGTTTTCACACCAGATAAATTTCAGTTCATCATTAATGACAGACCCATCAAGCACTCCTTCTTGTAGCAATGTGAGAAGTTCCTTTTTAAATGTAGTAATGGAGCTCCCCACTAATTTCTTATAATTATTTCCATCAGACAGTAACCCATGAACAATACACTTGTATTGGCTCCTACCTAGCATAACCACATTACCCCCTTGTCAGCTGGTTTAATTATAATCTCCATTTTTGACAATTTGTCTAATGCCTGTTTTTCAAGAAGGATGTTTGTGCCAGTAAGGATAACCATTCTTCTCCTAAACCTCTTTAACCTGGGTTAATACAGTTTTTTGAAATGCACTGATCATATCGTTATTCACAAAAGGGCAAAAATCTGATTTTTCTTTGAAAGCAGTATTTTTTTCTTCAAATCTTGCAAGTGTCTCACCTTCTGATAAGTTGTAAGAAATGTTCTCATTCCACAGTTCAGTGAATAAATTTAAGTTTGCCCTGTCCGAACTTCCTTCTATGAAATCCAGGGTGAGGTGATGTTGGGGTGACTGCTGAGAGGTACAGTTATTTATAACTGCAATGAAGTCATCCATTTCCTCTGGCTCTTCAAATCGATCCAGATACCCCATGTTAGTCCTGTAATACTGTTAGTATTCAAGGTGTCAGTGGTCAGGAAATAGTACTTTAATTTGATCTTTCTGAAGAATCTATAAAGATCCACATATACAGTATTTGGAAGCTGTTTTTAGCTGGTGTTGGTACAAAATTAAGTCCTTTTAAAAGAAATCACTCTTCTTGCTTAGAAGCTGGATAAAGGAAAGATATAAAGCTTGCAGTTCTGATATTTATTTTTCTCCTCAAGGTTCATTTTGTGTATGTCCCATTTTCCTCTCCATGTCTTTTTTCAATGTTTTTCTGTTTGTTCTGCCCCTGAAACTGGACAGTCCAATTTGTGTTTTTTGATACAAGGCTTTTTTTTTCTAAGTTAGAATGGTGTGCAGGGGTTGTTTGTGCTTCAACAAGATCTCATTCCTCAAACTAATGGCTAATTTTTCTATGTCAACTCCCAGTTCCAGCTGTGTGATCTCCCCCATCTGATGAAGCCTTGACTGGTGAAGCACTGGGGCTATACTTTCCAGGTGACAGGCCTGAGTTGGAGAACTTGTTTTGTCATTGGTGACTAATAAAATTGTAGAAGACTAATTTTTGGAGCTCTGTTTTTTCTTCTACTCTGTTGCAGGTAAGGAGTGCAGCACCATTTGTTTTTCCCATGGTTTTAATATCATCTCTTATTCTCTGGGTGAGGTCTCCTGGTATAAGTGAATAAGTGTTCTCAGCTGAGAGCAATTTCAAACACAACTCTGTATCTAGTGGTATTCATGACTACTATCTCCCTTCCTTATTCTAGAGTCTGTCTCTAGATTTTTATGTGCCTGATTTCCCGATTCAGATAGGTTGTATATGGGTATTGTGCTTATCGGTCTCCTCAGGTTCTCTTCTGCTTCTTGGGTGACCTTTGTGATGAAGGCCTCAACTTGACTATTTTTCCCTTTGGGTGGATTAAAATTTGATCTATATTTCAAACCCTGTTTTACTTCCTTCTTATGTAAATCTGTCTCCATTTCCCCTGAAAAATGTTCCTTTAACCATGTAGTCCTGAAGAATTTATGAAGGTCACACATAATGTATAATTTGTGTTCTGTTTGAGTCTCAGCAAAAGAAAACACCTTACTCAACAGTGCCATTTCTAATTCAGAGAGTGCTCTGTCACTTAGGTTGAAGATCACAACTGAATCCTATGCCTTTTTCTGTTGTCCCACCTCCTCCTCCTCCTCCTCCTCCTCTCCTGCTGCCTCCTCTCCCTCTCTCTTTCCTGTCCTAGTCCCTGACTGCATTCTTTATAATATGGCTGCTGGTTTCTGAAATTGTATTTGTTGCGTAATGGATACAGGTCCCTTGGTGGATATTGATCTCTTGGACCCTGGGCTGGTATTTTTCCTTGTCTCTCTTCTAAAAAAGGCTGTTGTTGTTCAGGTTTATTTTCTTGTCTGGAAGATTCCATTTGTGGTGGAACCAAGTAACTGTTTGCACTATCAGAATCTGTGTACTCATCCTTCCTTCTACATGGGGTGTGTTTATTTGCCATTTAGAGACTGTCCTGAATCTATAGTGGTTCTTGTCCCTTCTAAACTTACAGTTTAGTCTTTTTTTTATGTAATCTTCAAATTCTTCAAGTTTCTTTCTTTATTTCTTCTAGTGTAGACTTATTTTCTTCCATATTTTTGTTTGAGTTGTTCCTTTATTTTTGGATCTATTTTTGCTATCTTACTTCTCTCTCCTCTAAAACTGCTTTAATGAGTGCAAACATAAAATCATTGCTGCATTTGTTTCTTATATACCTTCATTCATCTGATAACTTTTACAGTTCTACACCCAAGTGACTGTGCCACTACAGATTACAGTCTTTTTTCTTCAAATTTTATAAGAGTGAAATGCTGACCATCGTTGTATGAACATGGTCATGGCCTGCAGTTAAATACAAATAAAGACTCTTGAAACTTTGGAAAATCATATCTGGAGTGTGGCTGATGGTTTTGGGATTTGTTCAATGTTGAACCCCTAACTTTGCATCTTAATAACGTTGCCCCACCTTCAATGTAATTGCATAAAATTTTGCATGCAGAGTCTGGAGGAAGGTCTCTTGATCTGGCAAGTTTTCTGACAGTTGGATGTCTGGATACCGAGATGCAGATAGTGAAAAAGTGAAACAATCAGTGGTGGTTAGGCCTTTTTGTTCTCACCTACACCCTAGATGGTTTAGAATTTTGTTCAGACATTTTCAATGTAGAAGGAGCTTGCCCTAGAAAGAGACTTTTTTGGTTTAGTGAAAAAATATTACTTGGTTTCCGAGTTATAAGGATCTGTAATTTCAGTTCTGAGCATGGTCAGTAGGGTCTTTCATTTACAGTATATGTGCAATGTAATAGAAGAATGTCTGGCTCACAAAAGAAGATTCTTCTTTCCTGAACCAGAATTATTCTTTTGTGAGCTGAAATTCTTCTTCCATATGGCTGCCATCTTGTTTTTGATTTTTTAAAACAAAAACTATTTAAAAACCCATAAAAAATGATGTCATAGAGAAAAACAAACACACAGATCTAGCTAAATGGGACCAGTTTAGCTCAATTCTGGAGTTGTGAGTTTTTAAAAAATGACCCCAAAATATGTATTTTTTCTCCTACTCTGTTGTAGCTAAGGAGTGCATCACCATTTGTTTCTCCATCATGTCTGCACTGCCCAAACCCCTGGAGAAAAAAATATGTTAATGCACACATTAGGTTTGAAGAACCCAAAGCGGGCAAAGTAAGGAAATGAAAACCATTAGGGTTTTGAGTCTCAGGAGTTTTGGCAAATCAGTGATGTGGTTGATCCCTGTTGACACTGTGGGAAGCATGAGACCATAGTTGTTTGTTCAGGGTAGGGGGGTGGGCATGAGGGTTGGTGCCCTGCATTTCCATGTGGCTACAGATGCACACACACCATGCCAAGAGTCCATCTGGCAGTGTAAGTGTGCAGCTATGAATTCGGAGGTGCAGGGCACACTGGTCAGTATGCATAAAGAGTTCTCTTCACTATATGGTTACTTGTTGCCTGTGCAGTCAACACTGCAGGCTGGGAGTGATGCTGCATGGCAGTGCCATCCCCCTGGCCTCGGTCCATCCAGCTGGCTAACTGAACTTGCCCTGAACTCAGTTCAGTAGCATGGGATTGCAATGTGTTACCCGCTGGGCCAATGGCCAGCCCTGCACACAATGGGTAGGATTCACAAAGATCATGAAAGGCCCGCAGCTGTGGCAAAACTTCTGTGCCATAGGTTGGCCACTTGTGAAGCCACAGGGGTCCTGCAGTGGTGGATATTCACAAAGTTATAGCTGGATTATGGCAGGCACCATGAATTATGGCAGCTTGCAGGTGGTGTTGCCAGGGAGATCACAGCAGCTGCAGACAGGTGCTATGGCCAGTGGGAGCAGCCGTAACACCCTCCATAACTGCTGCATCTGGGAATTGCAACTACTGCCGCTGCGGGTGATTTCAGTCCTCAACTGCAGTTGAGGAGCTGGACTTAGGTCCCAACAGCTTTGAGAATCCTGCCCAATGTTTCTTTGCAACATTTTATTTTACATCTTGATCCCAAGTTTTTAGCTTAGTGTTTTTATGACCCCCTCTTCTGAACATGACTGGTGTCATATATAAAATACTGACTGAAACATAATTTTACAGAAAAAATTCAAGAACACATCTTGGGCAGGATTTAAGAAATGACAGCTGCCACATTCATGAAGTGATGTGAAAAATAGTTGAAAAATTGGGGTCAAAATATTGACAATTGTAAAAGTTATGAGTGATCATTTAAAATGTTCAATGATCATGCATAACTTGGTAATTTTAACCATGTTGAAAATTTAGTGAAATAATATGTTAAAATGACCAAGTTATAAGTAAAAATTCAAAATACAGTGAGATACACTGACCACACAATTTTTGTTTATTTTAGTTCCCATTTGGCTTTGCAGGTGGAAGATGTTTTTCTTCACAGAGTGGATCTATGGCATTGAATACATTACAGGTGATTGAGTGGTATGGGGTGAATGAGATGCTCAGTGCTGAGTGGAGGGTCAGGGTAGGTGGGTACGGGGTTGGGGAGGTCAAAAATCACAGAGGGACTGTTTTCTTCTTTTCTGGTGTTTAAAAAAAAATTTTTGTGAGGGACTGTTTTCTTTTGGATGTCCTGCAGCACTGGGGGTGGACACGCCAGTGTCACCAGCTGTAGAAGGGGAGGCAGGCCTCACTGGAGGCAAGAGGGGCATCATTTACAGTGGAATCAGGGATGGGCACCCCAGTCCACTAATTATGCAAAGGGGGAATATTAGCCATCACAGGGGGTGTGTACCCCAATGTCAGGCACAATTTGTAATTGCAGCTAGCCAGCACTCTCATGCCCTCTAGGGCCCAAACTCCCGACAATGTCCAATTGGACTGCCACCACTCACAAAAATGTCTAATGTGACAATGTCCAACTGGACTGCCCTCCACCCACACACCCCCAGGTCCCCTCAGTCTCTCTGAAACCCTATATACTGGGGTTCCATGTTCTCATAAATAATCTAGAAAATACAGTAACTGAAGCTCTCTTATGGTAACAATGTGTCTCGTGCTTAATTATGTAAATGTCTGTATCAAAAATTGTAAATAAGTATGTAAACAATGTCTGCAATCATTACATGAAGGCATTTCCTGTATCCTGTATGCTCACTGTCTTCTGTCCTCCATGTGATGAGGTACCTTTGTAAATGAGCCGTTGGCTTAAAGGTTGTAAATTCCGATATTTAAAATAAAAATAAACAAATAAATGTTAGCCAGCATGGGGGGTTGGGCAGCCCAGTGTCAGAAATACACATAAAACAGCAGAGGGATTGGGTACCCACCATTCATTTTTAATATAATTCAGAACTGAGGGAAGATACTGGCAGGGTATTTGGGCACCCGCTATCTGATTTTATTAAACAAACTTCAGTTGGGATGGAGGGGGGATAGTAGGAGTGGGATTGGGCACTCACCATCCAGTTTTTAGAAATACATGTGGGTCAGGGGATAACAGCACCTTCTAAGGATGGCTGGATGAAAGCAGTGTGTTTGATAGTGATTTCCTTCATACTGATTTTGGCAGCCACGGCTGTTGAGAGCAGTGTTAAGAAAAGGAAATCATATAGTGGGAGAGGGGTTGTGTTTGAGAGAGGAATGGTTTTAGGTCGAATCATTTAATGAAGGATACGGTTAAAAAACTGGATAGACTATGTTTGATATTTTCTACTGTATCCCTGTCCTGTGGTTACCATGTTGTATATGAAGGAAAACAATAAAGTATACTAAATTAAAAAGAAAAGGAAATCACTATTGGAATTTTATCCCTATCCTTAGAACTTTTATTTTTTTTAACTGAGCATGTCGCTTGATCTCCAAATCAAATTTTCCAATGTCTCATCAGGGAGAGCACAGTCCTCCTGTCATTTCAAAAATATGTATCCACAATACTGAAAAATTATTTAGGGCTGGCCCAGTGGCACTGAGGGTTGAGGCACTGGATGCAGCACCTCGCGCCATGCCAATGACCCAGGTTCGGGAATGGACTCGGTCTGTTGGGGGTTGACAGGAGAGAGGAAGGATTGAGCATCCTACGACTGCTTCCTTCCCCTGGGGTGGGTTCAGGGCATGTGTCACACTGTAGTGGTGTCTAGTGGAGGCTGGGAATACTGTCAGGAGCAAGCATACTAAGAGGTTGGAGCGCAGAGGACATCTGCACATTGGTGCAGTTGACGTCATTGCACGTCCGGCTCCCATAGGGAATACAATGTCAGAAAAATTGTGGGGTGACTGCTGTGGCTCATGGCCATGCTCCGTGCCCCCAGACACGAGAGGTGTGGCCACCTGGTTCCTGGTCATGGGCCCCCGAGAGTGGGGGTGTCCCATTATTTTCATTGGGTTCCTGTGTGTGCCTGTGTGTATGTCAAACCTGATCTGGGGATGCAGGTGCCGGCAGCAGGTGGTCGTTGTGGCCTGCTCCACATAGGAGGAGGAGCATAAACTGTTAAATGACTAAAAAAAAAATTATTTAGATCACACTCTGTCCAGAGTGTTGCAATTTTATACCCATTAAGAAATCTTTCTTGCATATATCATTTTTGTAGGTTAAGCAGAAGACATGCTGTTACTAGATAAATGATTGATACTTACATTGAGAAATAATATTAAGTTCAATTTCCCTTTCAAAAGAAATCCAGATGTTCCCAGAAATATACACAACAAAGTTTTACATATTTCTTTCATAGACACACTCCAGCAATTCATATTATGTTTTATAGGTTCCTCTTGTAACAATCACTTTAAAATTTGTTTGTCAAGTATATTGCAAACATTACGCATGTTGTTACCACCTTGTGAACAAGCTACATGCAACTGTTGCACCAAAACGCACTCATACAGGTAAGCACCTCCTTTCACTTAGTTCAATTGTGAGTGATCTTATAGTTTAGAGGATCTTTTTGCTAAAGTACCTTAATGGACAAATGCTTATATCACCTAAAAAGGTTTTTTTAAGTGTGGGAAAAACAACTAGTTCCATTATTTACCAGTCACACATTTCTTACATGGTAATATTTTTAAATCAGTACTGATATTTTTCATGACAAAATGCCTATTCAGCAACTAATTTGATCTGAAATACATGGTGGATGGAAAGCATTCTTTATCCCCTGTGTCTCTTAAAGTTTTAACACATATCCTAGCTTGTGCTCAATATTGCTGTGTAAATTGAAGTTTCTTCTATGGCAAGGTTCTCAAACCAGTACTCACTTTTTTAGCTGTGTAATGCCTATTCAAGGTTTAATATTATCTGGAATAAGAAGTGGATAAATCCTAATTTTCAACATGCCCTTTTATGACCCCACCACATGTTCCAGATAGGTGACATTTTTCAAACCTGACCCGTATGGTACCTTCACGGTTGTTCTGTGAAATTACCTTTTGCGTGTGATTTGAAAGATTTGTCTTGACTGGTTCATGAGGTAGGGTTATAAAGAGAAAATGTTGAGAATTGTGAGTGAAAATATTGATAAACAATGAAGTCATGAAGGAAGGACACTACATGTCTGTATCTGTAGGTGCATGGAAGTGCAGGACCCAGAGGCCCTGCACTTTCACAGGAAGATGGACCACTCAGTTGGTACAGGGTCCTCTGAGCCCTGCATGTATGTAGCCACATGGAAACATGGGGCCTGGAACCAGATGGAGCACTGACTTGGCACAGGGCCATACGAGCCCTGGCCATCTGCATCTGTAGTCACACAGAGGCACAGAGACTGGGAAGGGCTGTGCTTCTGCAGCCAGATGGACACCTCACTTTGTGCAGGGCCCAGAGGATGATGATGATGCACAAATACAGATGCACAGCAACCTTTGCCAAGTGAGGTCCCTGTGCTACTGCAGCAAGATTAACTCTTCTGCTGGATAACCCTGTGTGTCTCCATCCTTGGTTGTCTGGAACTACAGGGCCTGAACCTGTAGATGGATGAAGGCAGAAAGGGTCCTCTGCCAAGTGAAGAGTCAGTCTGGCTGCAGAAGCATTCTTTAGTTGGAGGACAGTGCTGTGCACCTACATGTGTGTGACTGAGTGGAAGTGCAGGCCCGGAGGTTCCTGCACTTCTACAGCAAGGCAAATGCAGATGCACAATACTGTTCACCAACTGTGGAGTCTGTGGGCATGATTTTAGACTACCTCACCCAATGTTCTCATCTATATATACTATTTAATATATTTTTAAAATAAAAACACAGAAACAGTAAAGTGTAACAAAAAAAGATTTTGTAAAAGTAAATAAAATGTTTCATATATATATATATATGTATACAAAATAAATGGAAACATTCAAAATAAATATAATCATTGCTTAAATATAAAAAAAGCCTCCTCCTTAAAATGCTGAGAAAAATAAATTGTCCTTTTTTCTTATAGTGTATTTTCTCACATGAGGAGGCGCTCGCCCTGGTCCAGCCTGGTTGATGAGCAGGACAAGCTGTGTGTAGTTTCCCGTGGGGGTCATCAGAAGTGGAAACTGTGGCTGTGGTGATGTCCAGGGATGGGAGGAACTAGTGGAGTTAGAGCTCCTCGGTGTCACTCTGGAACACTGGGTGCTCTTCACTTAGAACAGGTTCCTGTGGAGTAACATTGATGCAGACAAGAAAGGCCTGGTCTTCCCTCTGCTGCTGTATCTGGTTCTGCTCATTCAGTTCCTCCAATTTCTGATGCTACAGGTCCTGTGTGTTCTCAACAGCAGCAATGTGGCCCTTGAAGTGCTCATTAAGATGTTGAATGGTCCTATTAAGGACCACCATGCTACCATTGTGAGCACACTGTGCCTCACAGGTTCACCAGTCAAACCCCTCATGGCACTGCACGCAGTCAGTTAATTCACTTAGGGCTACATGTACCTCTGGAAGAACTCAGCCAGAGAGCTGATCTGTTGTGTCAGGTGCTGCAGTTCTTGCTCACCACTGAAGGAGAAAAAAGAGCAAATTAGTACAAGTAGAGTATCATGCTGTACATATACTGTATGTAATTCCCAATGTGTTGTGGATACATTGACTGAGCACTGAATACAAGGCAGTAGCATCAAATTATTAATTTATTTATTTAGTTTTTGTTGACCAGGAAAGGACTAGGCAATTCTGCCTATTTTCAGCATCATCCTGGGGAGAGGGAGATACAGATAAAAAACAAATGATACTGAACCAGGTTAAGCTGTTGGTGATGTTTTTAATGAATGGGGTAAATTTGGCAAGAACACTGGGGAAATTCCCCTACTCTCCAGTAGGGGGACCCTTGTGACCAGCAGCCATCATGGCCACTCTTGGTGCCAGAGAGCAGGAGAGAGGAGGATTATTGAAGCTGCTTGCCCCGTTGGGGGAATCTGCTGATCCAGCAGCATTGGTAGAATCATCGCCACAGATACCATCAACTTTGCTACCGCATCCAGACCCGACCTACAACAGATACCCTATCCAGCAGAGTTTATCCCACAATGTTACAGAACTTAACTCGGTGATGGGAGTTAGTACATCTCTCTTGGATGACCCATTGCTATTGCCTGGATTCTTGAGACAGAGCCAACACTTACTGGAGATGTTGGACACATCTGACGCATCTCAGCTGATGGATGACAGTAGTGTGGTGCCAGACCAGGAAAGATTGGAGGCTGCCTAGCAGCCAACCCACCAGCCAAACAAGTATGCACCTGACAGAGTTGCAAGGAGATGCCCGGAGCCCGGATTGCCCCTGGAGTCTGCTGACTCATCAGAATGGGAGCAGCTCATTTCATCACAGCCGGTAATGGTTTCACAAGATGCGGAAGCAAGCCTTCAGAGCCTGATAAGAAACAAAACTGATTCTACTGTGTTTACACTGGGAATGGTACAAATAGTTGTAGGTAGCAGGGATGATTCTGAACTTGGGCTTAGGTATAGTTTGTAGTTCGCCGGAGTGAACCTATGGGAAGCTTCTAAACTGTCAGTGACCCGAGCAGAGGACTTAAGGACTTACAGGATCAGTTCCTGTTGCAACATACCATTCAGCCTGTTTCTCAACTAGCAGGCCAGCAGCCTATAGTGACACTTACTGCAGGTCAGGCTATTTCTCCCATAAACATGGACGGATCCCTGAGCAACTGACCTGTAATTCACCACTAGCACAGGAGGATGTTTCCTGGGCTGATTCTCCTAGTGTGGGACAGAAACTGGTTACAATGGGGGCCCAGTCAATTCTTTGCTCTCCTGCTTGGGTGGCCTCAAGCAACTTGACTACCACAGAATACTGTAAACATCTAATCAGTGGCTCACAGCCATAGGATTGTGAGCCAGACAAAGCACAACCAGTGCCTTGGAGCCCCAAGCCTTTGCCATCCACCTCAGAAGGACACCAGAAGGTGCCTGTCCAGACCCTGGGTGGTAAAGAAGACACAGCTAAGGCTGGATGGAGCCCAGAGAAGGTGTTACAGAAAGCAGGCTGGATGGTGGGTCAGGAAGATCATTCTTGGATTCCAGACCCAGCCCTTATGCTGATGTATTGTGTGGAAATGGCAGGATTGCCTACACAGGTACCTCCAGAACTTCTGTTAAGTTACCCACTGCTCCCAACCTACATGGAGCAGATGGTGACTCCTCACAATGTACTTTACAGCCCCTTCCCCAACCCAGGGTTACACTGGTGGATCGGGAGATGCCTGAGTCAGTGGAATTAAACAACACAGCTGATGCCTCCAACCCCCCCCCAAGAAGCCCCATTATGATTTTCAGACCTATTTGCAGCCCAGCCAACTCTGGCTCCATGGCAAAATGCATATTGGTGTGACCAACAATTATACAGACTTTCTTTGGAACATGGACATATTGCTGCTCAGTGCCAAAACAGGATGAGATGTAGTGTTTGTCAAGTGGAAGGTCAGACTTTCTGGGAATGTCTGTGTGCAGCCCATAATAGTACTACTTAAGGGAGCCACAATATAGTTCTACAACCTATTTCTACTCCACTGGACAATGTTCCTGGCCTAGACCTTATATTGGGTTTGCCACCAATTGCCCATATCACTTTCTACTATCACCTTAGACTGCATTTTGTTGGACCCACCGGAGGTGATTTTAATACCTGCTTCAGAGCTCAAAACCAGCACCTCTTGTGACCTCAGTCCTTCCCCCTTCAGACTCAATAGGGATAGAGAAGCCTAGGCTTCCTCTGGCCATCCTGGAGGTATCATCTATGCCTCCTTCAACCCCCTTCATAGAAAAGCCCAGATAGAGGTCCCTTCAGACCAGACCTCATCCACTCACCCTTCAACAGCAGCCATCTCAGCCTCTCCCTCTCCAGAATCATTTTCATCCATTGGCAACATCGAAAGCATGGGGAAATATGGATGTGGACCTTGGCACAGATGCTTCTTCCATAATGTCCATTGGCTTTGACAGATCTCAGGATACCGACGATGACATCCCTCTACAGATCTCCACCTGTAAAAGAAAAGTGAGCTCTTTGCCTTGATCAAAGGTTAAATTCAAGAAAAAACATACTCAGCCACCTTAGTTCAGGGTGCCTGAGTTCTGACGACTGTTTTCTTATTTCCTTTGAACGAGGGTGGCTTCACTGAATGTCAACAGTATGTTGAATCCCATGCAATGGAAAGTCCTTCTGCAAATGCAGCAAGGTACTGGTTCAGAGCTCACCTTCCTTCAAGACACAAGATTATGGTCCTTGGCTGACGCTGCCATCATACAACAACTTTGGACTCCCGGGGTTTCCTACTTTTCCATAGACCTTGAATATAGCCCAGGTGTAGCCATTTTGTTTAACCATCTTTTTCCCCAGGTAACAAGAGTGGTGGACATACAATCAGGTCTGGCTCTCATGCTGGATTGCACTTTAGATCAAGGGGCATACCATCTGATAGTGGTTTATGCACCACAAATGAAATTTGATAGGGTGTCTTTTTTAAATCCATGCAACCTTACTTATGCACCTCCAGACTGGTTATTGTTGGGGGAGATTTTAATTGCTCCTTCACGTTCATGATAGTGAAGCACAGACATCTAAGTTATTTTGTGATTCTTTATGTTTGCAGGCCGTAGTTAGGGAATCCCACCTGGTTGATTCTTTTCATATGCTCCACCCTACTGGTGGTTACACTTACGACAGGGTGACATTGGCAACCTGTATTTTTGTCTCCCGTACATGCTCAATCCGGTAAGCTCAAGTGTATCCAGTTGGACTAACTGATCATTCATTTCTCCATTGTGTATTAACTGTTGTTTCTTTGCTTCAACCTAAGAAGCCCTACTGGAAATTGAACAACACCATTTTGACTGACTCTTCCTTTTCAGATAGTTTAAGATCATTGTTATGGGCACATTTGTCCATCCTGGAGTTGTACCCAGATGTGTTGCATTGGTGGGGCCATACTAAATGGTCCATTGGGGTGTGGCATGGAGTCAGGCCAAGTTTTTGAAGAGGTCTTCTTACCTGGCACATTTGAAGTTGTGTTACAGACTCCAGAAATTGCTTTCGTTACAGACCGATAGAGGGGTGACCCTTACTGCCCAGATTTACTCAGTGATGGATCAGATGAAAACTCTACAGTAAGACAGAGTGTACTCCCTGACTTTTGAATAAAAATATGGCACACAGAGTAAGCACCTAATGAGCGACATCTCTACAAGTTGCTTCTATAGGGTGCAACTCCGCCAGATGACTTTCTTATTCAACTAATCAGGGAGGGAATTTTCCACTTGAGAAGGGATACGACGGGTGGTTCAAGACTTTGTACACCAGATGGTCGGTATGTGTTTTGTGATTGGGGAGTCAGTGCCCCATTTTTTGGACTCCCTTTCCCTGCCACAGGTTCTGCAGGCTGGCAATGCTCTCCTCACCAAGCCAATAGCCGATTCTGAAGATCAGTTGGCAATTTGATTCATTCAGAGACAGATTTCACCCCTGAACAGATAGGCTCACATCTGAACTATATCAGCTGTACCCCACAATTTTTGGTTCTATACTCACCTTGATATTTATTTATATATTGGCATATTTTTCTTTCCCGGGGACAATGATGGAAGCTATCCAGATCTTTTTGTTTAAATCAGGGGATTGCCACAGTCTGTTAAACTGGAGACCTATCTGCTTTCTGAACACAGACTCAAAATTGTTAACACATATTTTTTGTCAATGACAGACTCAAATGTTTCCTAGTATTATACATCCTTTCCAGCCCTGTTCCACTCCTGGATGCAAGATACAGGATAATCTACTGTTGATCAGAAATGTGATCATCTATTGTCAGTCCAGACAGGTGGGACAGTTCCTAATCATATTGGATCAAGCTACAGCCCTTGATAAGGCATCCCACAAATATCTGTTCCTCATACTTCATAAGTACAGATTCTCGGATGTTTTTATCCACTGGATCAAACTACTGTATTCTCATTCGTCCATTCTACTGGTTGTTAATGGCTGGCATGGTACCAGCATATGGGTACAGTGGTAAGACAGGCAAGGCTGCCTGCTGAGCCCCCTTTTATATACAATATCCTAACATTGGATCCCTTATTGAGGGCAGTGATGACAGCACCACAAATTGTCAGGATCCCCCGGCCCCTCACTACAACATTGGTCAAAGTGTCCGCTTATACAGACATTATTTGCTTACTTGTAAACGATGCAACATCTGTGGGGAATGCCATAAAGTTGATTACTGATATTTACAGTGTTCACAGGTACAACCATTAATTCCTCCAAGTGTCAAGTACTTCTGATAGGGATGCATGGGACTCTTCTGAGTTCTATCATGTCTATACCAATTAGTTTGGAACTGGTGAACATTCTTGGCATATATTTTGGGAGTTCAAATTTGCTGGCCCTAAATTGGACTAGTGCTTTGGATATAGGGATGGCCTGAGTGATGCTTTGGAAAACCTGGCAGCTGTCCAAGAAGAAGAAGATTGGGGTGATCAAGACATTTTTCATACCCACCTTTCTCTATGTCAGCACCATATTTCCGCTCCTGGTTGATTTGGAAACCAGGGTATATAGTGTGTTTTTTATGATGGTTTTTGGAAACTGGCTTAACCCGATTAAATTGGATGTTCTCTATCTCCCATATGACATAGGAGGAATTAATACAGTGAATCTGTGGGTGTTTTTTTCCAGTATTTATTTCCAGTGCAATATCTTTCCTTGGGCGAGAGGTACCTTCTCCTTGTGGATGAAATGGGCTACACCTTGGATGACACCCCTAGTATTGGGATGGGGAGACCCAGCTCTGAAATTCAGACCAGTAACCAAATTCCCCAGGTTTTTAATGCCTTTATTGACATTTATTAAATGCTGCTGGTTATTGTGGGATGTTATCCGTACCCAACATCAGAAAACTTTTTATAACGGGTTGCTTTCAGAAGAGGTGCCAGTTATGCTAGGAATACCACTTCCCCTCAGGAACACTGCCCTATCCTATTTGAATGATAAACTTCTCCCTCATCAATATTGGGATGTAACCTGGCTGTGTTACCATGGCAGATTGCATGTCAAAGGGAATAACAAAGACAAGTGTGACACAGAACAATTTTGTCCAAGAGATTGTTGACCTACTGAAGTGGAAACTGTCCAACATTTGTTTTTTGACTGTCAATATGTCCGTCCCTTCTGGACATTTTTAGGTTTATCATGGGTCAATCCATTGTGGAATACTCTTCCCTATAATGCAGTGGTTGTCAACTGGGGGTCCACGAGTGCCCGCCAGGGGGGCTGCAGAACAACCCGGTAAAATAATTTCCTTTTCGACTGTGGTTTAGAGCTCGATATAATATTTAGAAAAATGAAGCTGCCCAGTTTACTCTCCGCCCGCTTCTGTCCATGAAGGTGAGTGTATATCCACATACAGTGACTTTCCCAGCTCACAAGGTGCCCCTCATCTATATTCACTTGCCACCAGTAGTGCGCAGCTCAATGCCAACTAATGCTGCGGATTCTCCCTATTCACAAGGTGTAATTGCCGCTGGTTTCTATCACAGTAGCCGCCATTGCTGACATCTCCATTTGGATTAATGTAGTAGTAGTTGTAGTAGTAAATCTTTTTTATTCATATGAATAAGGGAAACATTCAATTGAGCATAACTCATTTACAATGAAGTCCCAGTATCAAAAGCAGCAAACATCAAACATTAGTTTCAAAGAACATAACATACAAAACAAACATTAGTTACAGTATAAAAGAATGTTTAATATACAACAAGGAGCAATATATGTAAACAATTAGGATTAATAAATATCACATTGATTACAGTGGGATAGACTACTAGCTCATCCCAGGTACCATTTATTCAAATCAGAGAAATCTGATATACTTCCCTTAAGCACACAGGAGTTTTATTCCACACAGTCATCCCTCTAAAGGATACCGATGACTTACTCACATTCAAATTACGTATAGGAATTAAATAATGTATTCCTTGAGCTGCCCTGAGATTGTCTTTCATACTTCTAAGAGGAAATAACTGAGAGATGTAGATTGGAACACCTTTTTTCCAAATTTGAAACATAGATTTAAGAAGATGTAAATTCCCATGCACAGAAGACTTTAGCCAACTTAGGTTATTAAACAAAACGCACCTGTGAGTTCTGTATGGGACCTCCAGTACAAAACGAACCATCCTATGAAACATCAGGTCCACCCTATCCAATAAAAAAAACAGGGCTCCACCATACAGGAGATCCCCATAGCCTAAAATAGGTATTAATAGGGAGTTCACAACATTTAAATGGACATCCCTTGACATATATTTTTTAAACCTATGGAGAGCACCCAATTTTCTATTTAATCCCACTATCATATTATTTATGTGGAGGGACCAAGACAAGTTACAATCTAGTGAAAGGCCCAAATACTTATAGTGATCCCCTTCCATTATAACAGTACCATCCAAAGTTGTTATAATCAGACCTGATGTTTGTTCTTTACAGTGCTTCTTCCTGAATAGAACAACCTGGGTCTTTTTGGAATTTAATATTAAGAGATACCTCTTGAAAAAATCCTGCACCTGATCGAAGGCCATCTGGAGCTTAGGTCTAATCAGGTCCAGAGTTGGACCCTCAACATATATTATAGTATCATCCACATAAAGATGATACCTTATGTCTGTGAGGTCAAAACTAAGGTTATTGATATAAATGTTAAATAACAACAGTCCCAAGATTGACCCCTGTGGGACATCATTAAAAATATCAACTAAATTTGACCTAAAGGGACCAATCTCCATGAATTGTTTTCTCTTATTTGAGTAAGATGAGAACCAATTAACGACTTGAGTAGACATCCCGATCTGGCTGAGCCTGGACAGGAGCACCTGGTGGTTTAAAGTATCAAAAGCTTTATAAAGATCTATAAATAAAGCTCAAACAATTTGTCTCTTGTCCAGGCTCAGCTGCAGATCACTAACCACCTTAACCGATGAGGTATTGGTACTGTGTTGGGACCTAAAACCAGACTGATAAACAGACATTTTGCCGTTCAGGTCCAAATATTCTCTCAACTGAGTAGAACTAATTCTCTCAAAGATCTTTGAAATCTGTGACAGGAGCAAGATGGGCCTATAATTGGTTACAGCAGCTGGTGCAACTACTGTAAGAGGTGCTGTGACTTTGCTGTAGGATAGGAGGGTGAGTGAGAAGCCTATGCAGCAGCTGCCTTGATTTCAGCTCAGCATATGCATAATTTGCCCCATTGGCATAATGTGGCTATATTTTAGTTAATAAGTTGACAGACTTTAAACTGCTATATACACTGCTATGTGTGTGTGTGTATATATCTATATATATATATATATATCTATCTATATATATATATATATATCTATATATATATATATATATTTATGCAATGGGGTGGACGTATATTCAGTGTGATAAATGCATTTATCTGAGTCACTGTATGTATAAATAAATTTATATATACAGTGACCATTTATACACACAGTTACTATGTCACAAATCTCTTTAGAATTCATTTAGAATGTTCGGCCTCAGAAGCAGTACTAACCATATTGAAATGGAAATAACTTTAAAAAGTAAAGAGATAGCATGGTACTGTGAGCATGAAAATTATTCAGCACAAAATTATCTACAAAATGAGTGGTGTTTCATGCATAGATACCTTATAGATTTTTTACTTTTAGCAAAAAAGCAGAAGAAAATGTAATTTTTTGTTCACTATTTTGACAAACAAATATGAATAACTTTAAAACAAAAACTGACAGCATGGTACTGTGAGCACGAAAAATGTTCAGCACAAAAATATCTACAAAATGAGTGGTGTTTCATTTATAGATACCTTTAGTTTTTTTTTTCATAATTAGCAAAAAACAGCATAACATTCAATTTTCTTTCCCTTTTTTGACAAACAAATGTGAATAACTTTAAAATGAAAAAGGTAGCATAGTACTATGAGCATGACATTTTTTCAGCAAGAAGTTTTCTACAAAAGTAGTGGTGTTTCATTTAATAGCAACCACTATGCTAGGCAGACATACTCTAGGAAAGTTAACCAAAACTCCCAGAAATTATAATTTAAAATAAAGATAAAACAGTCAAAACCAAATATTCCTGCACTGATAGAAAGCATCCCTATTGCATAAATGAAATATACAATGGTGAGCTGTCTGATAAATGATTTATCTACACTTGTGCTTTTTGACCTCGGACACCTCACTCGTGGCTTACGCCACTCGTGAGGTTACCCAAGGTCAAACAGCACTGTGTGTAATAAATCATTTATCTGACAGCTCACCACTGTATATCCCATATATATATATATATATATATATATATATATATATATATATATATATATATATATATATATATATATATATATATATATATATTTTTAAATTAAAATAGCATAGCTGTATAAAGGCTGTACAAAACACTAAATGCTAAATGTGGTACCAAATCTATAGATATTTGGTAGGGGGTTCCTGGCATGGCTGGCAGCTGTTCAGGGGGGCCACAAACCAAAACATGTTGACAACCACTGCTATAATGCACTAATCTATGTATCATTATTAGGCTATGCCCTGGTGCATGATTCTTCCGTGTTGCTTCTGATTTTTTCCTGTCTTAAGGTTATGATATGGAGGGTCTGTTGTAAATACATGTTGTAACAAGAGGTGTTGGACCACCCCACCCTGTTAAGCATGGTGGTATCTGACTTTAGCAGTGTGCAGCAGAAAGGACCAACCTTTCACCAAGGGCATGGACGAGCTACTGGAAGCACTGTTCATGGGTACTTTTTTTGTGATCTTGGATTGGCCATGCCATTCCTATTGTAGTCTCACAAGTGATGACTCAACATTTCCGTGGTGTGTTTTCCTTTAGGTTCCCCTTTGTCCCAACATTGACATATGTACTAGAGTGTTTTGGTTGGGTAGCACTGTATTTTTTTTATTAATGCTTTTTATATGTTTTCTTTTTGTATTGTTTACTTGGTTGTTTTAAATTTTGCTTTACTAATTTTGTACCATTAACCTTTGATTTTCTTTAATAAACAATTCCCCTACTCTTCAGTAGACATCCCTAGGCCATCTGACTATTTGCCAAGATGGCTGCTCCAACTTTGATGGATTGTTTAGAGACTGTGGGAACAGGGGAGTGAACCTCCTCCTCTGTTTCTCCTGCTTAAGAGGCTATGCTTTTGTCTAGTTCTTCACCTGATGATTTCTTGTTGGATTCCCTAGTGGGGTCTGCTGTTTTTTTCACTTCTGCAGTGTCTACTATGGTTCCTGTTGGTGAGGAAGATTCTGTTCAGCTGGCCGAGAATCAGCTCAAGCTTTCTTGTGAAGCTTGAAAGGAACAACTTTTGGCACTTATGGCTGAGGAAGACCCGATTTTTGAACTGAAAAAGAAACAGCTTGTGACTGCTTCATTTAGCCTTTTTCATGTGGGCATGCCTCTGCCTCCTGCTGAGACTGTTGTGAATACCCCCTTGCTATCAGATCTACCTAGATTTTGTGCAGTTCAGTCTGTTTGGGGCCCTCCTACAATGTCTGTGCTATCTCCAGTTTCCTGAGTCTTGTCCTATGGTGTATTGCTTGGATTCCATGGCTGCGGTCACTCCAGTGCCTCCCTCTGCTTCAGTTATTGAGATAGTATCCACTGTGGGTGAAATGCCTGCTCTGTCTGCAGTTGCATGGGACCTGAATGACTGTAGCATTCTGTCCTTGACCAGTGGGGCTGCTCCTGCTTTCTTTAAGCTTTGTCCTCCTCTGTTCATTGAGTCCCCAGTGAAACTTGTTTCTGTTATAAGTCCAGCTCAATTTTCTTCTGCTGCTACTGTTTTGGAGACCCCCCAAGTACTGGGACTTCAGCTGTTGCTCTTCTTATGGATACCCCTTCCTCATCACAGGGGTTGCTCCTACTTACCTACTGTATCCATCCCCATCACTGTTCAACAATGATCCCCCACTAGAAAGTCACTGGTCCTCAGAGGTACCCTTGCTGACTGCAGGATGGATACAGGCAGAAGATAGTGTCTCGTGGGTGTCTGCACCCTTTTCCACCCAGTCTACTTCTATGACATCCTCTTTTTCTGATGGGTGACAGGTTGCTCAGTCCTTGGAACTCCCTACTGTTATTTCTACCTCTGCTAGTGTCCCTTCGGGTTCTTTTACCTTTTCCCCCAAGGCTCCTGAAGCTGGACCGTCTCACTCTGCACACCAGACTGTTTCTGCACCTTCTACTGATGTACCTAATTTCAAAATTTCAGATTTATTTCAATCTGTTTTGAGATCCTGTGCAGACAAGGAATGTTGTCCACCTTCGGTATCGTGGAGGCATGGATTTCCCCCTAATAGGGTGCATGTAATTAGGAAACTCCTGAGTCCTTTGGTTATTTGACTTCTGATCTCTATGCTGTTATACATATTCCTGGGGAGGAAATATTTGATATTAACTTTTACACCTCTACTTCCTTAGACAGGTTTTGCTTTAAATATGAGAAAATTAAGGAGGCTCCTTTATGGTTCCCTTTTATTGCCTTTCCCCTGTCTAAGCCCACGGTAAAGACAGTTACTTTCCTTTACCGTAATAAATGTGTCAACATTTCTGATGTCCTTTATTGGGTCAAAAAATGCTGTGAGGTGCTTGATATCCCTGTCCCCAAAATGGATTCTGAACAGGTCTGGACAGGGGGTTGTATGACTGAAGTTAAATTGCAGCAGACTGCTGCTGGGATATGTCGTCTCTCTCTGATAGCTTCCTTATAGGTCAGGACAAGGATATCTGTTTTTATCCTGGCCAGCCTAAGATCTGCCACAAGTGTGGCTCTCACACCCTCCTGAGCTCTACCTGTGATGCAGCTCACTGGAGTAGTTGTCTGTAGTATGGCCACCTTTCCCGTAAATGCCCTAATCCCTTTCGCTGTAACCTTTGTGAGGAGCAGGGCCATTCTTTTGGACTCAATTGCATGGATGGCCTTAATCAGTATGCTATCCTTGCTAAGGAACAATTCTTGATTGCTGATGATTTTTCTGCCCTATTTCTTCTAATGTCCATTCTGTTGTGGACATGCCTTGCTCTGCCCTACAACTGCCCACTAAGATTCTACAGGTGTAACCCCCTGACTTTGTTCCTGCTGTGCAAAATGATTCCCCTTTGCTGCCTTTTCCTGCCTGTCCTCCTGATCCCCCTCCTCCCATGCCCCCTCCACCTCAAGATATGAGTTTGCTCCAGTTCATATTAAGAAAAAAATGAAGCCATAGATTAAAGGATAAACCAAAGCCTACTTCTTCCCCCACCCTACATTTGAGTAATTATTTTCAAGTCCTAGCCCCCTCTTCCCAATGGAGGGAATACAGAGGATGAAAATGAGATATCTGATGCTGCCCTGTCTGCCTCCCAGAAGGATGCTCCCTCTGATGTGGAGGATGGACAAGGTTCACAATCAGTGAAATGGGTCAGAGGTCGAACCTGCTCTCAGTCAATATTGGGTGGGGGTTTGCCAAGCTAAGCCTTTTTTCTTTAATTTCTTTCCATGCATCTCTTATTTTTGACATTAACAGCATGAAGTTTTACAGGAAGAGACTTCTTGCATTTTCAGTCCTTATTTCTCTTCTGGGAGATATTATTTTTTACACTCACATTAAAACATCTTATGAACTCACTATGGTCCAAAAGGTATGGTATCATTGCCCACCCTATTGGTCGCATAGTTTGGATTTGTGTGATGGGATTGGAATTCTCATTAAGGGTTTTGAAGTGAGCTGGTTAGGCTCCTTGAGTTGTCCCAGGGGAGGGCATTGCTGTTGGTCTTCCTAGTTGGACCTTTGTCTTTGTGGGTTATTAATATATGTGCCCCTTAGTCCAAGGCAGCCTGGGTACAACGTTTTCAGCCAGTGCAACCCTTCCTTCAGACTTCCCAATTGGTTATCTTAGTGGGAGATTTCAGTTGTGATTTGGGTCTGTTGGATTGTGGTGGGAAAACATCTATGGAATTTTGTGATTCTGTTTTTTTGAAGGCCATGGGTACCACTGCCTGCCTCAGTGATAGCCAGGAGATTTTTCCTGGTGCCCCCACCTTCACTTTTGTGAAAGGATCTCTTGCCACCCATATTACATAGTGCATACTGTACATACAATTGCCGGCAGATAAGGACCAATATGGGCCACCTAGTCTGCCCCATGATACTCTTATCTATTGGGTATCCCCTTGCCCCCTCCCCAATTGTTACCTGATTTCCCATTGACCTCCTAGTTACCCCAACCCCACCCCACACAGTCTTAGGATCCCCTTGTGTCTGTACCATGCATGCCTAAAACCAGAGACAGTTTCAGCCCTTACTACCTCATCCAGCAGCCCATTCTAGGCATCCACCACCCTGTCTGTGAAAAAGTACTTTTTTTATATTTTCCCTAACATTTCCTTCCTCCAACCTAATGCCATGACCCCAGTTGTTGAGCACTTTTTCCTCTGTAATAATCTTCCCTCCTGTACCCCGTTAAACCTCTTTAGATATTTGAAAGCCTCAATCATGTCCCCCCTCCTTCTTTTTCTCATGGAGTACATATTCAGATTCATCAGTCTGTCCTCATATGCCCTCCCTTGCAGCCCATGAATGATTTTGGTGGCCCTCCTTTGGACAGCCTCCACCCTCTCAATGTCCTTATTCAGATGTGGCCTCTACAACTGGATGCAGTACTCAAGATGAGGCCTAGCCAATGTATTGTACAGTGGCATAATGAACTCCCTCCTTCTGCTAGCAATACCCCACCGTATATATCCCAGCATTCTGTTAGCCTACCCTACTGCCTTTTAGCATTGACTTGTCACCTTGAAGTCAGTCATGATGATGACTCTGAAGTCCATCCCCTGCTCTGTGACTACTATTTCTCCCTCCACCTCCAAGCACATATTTTCCCATAGGGTTCCTATGCCCTAAGTACATAATTTTTCACTTCCCCTTGTTGAACCCCAGTCTTCACACATTGGACCACTGCTCCAGCTTTGCTCCTGTCCAGGAGGGGAACCAGGATCCTAGGTGATAGGTTTAAATGCTTCATTGGCAAGCATTTAAACTAGCAAAGGGGGGAGGCACTGGAAAGAAGCAGGGAAATCCTAGCCCCCCCCAAAAAAATAACAGTAGTAAGTGCAGTAAACACCAACATAGAGGTGTCGATAGGGAGAAGGGCAGGGGTACATGGAGAAAGAGACAAAGGCAAGAAGGACAGGGATGGGGCAAAAAGGAGTAAGGCCATCAGGAAATGGAGGGTAATGAGTACCAATGCCCGTAGTCTGGGCAACAAGTTCCCTGAGCTGGTGGCCTTGATGGAAGAGGGATGCCTGGATATCATAGCAGTCACAGAAACATGGTACACAGAGAACCATGTCTGGGATGTTAACATACCAGGGTACATAATCTACAGGACAGACGGGCAGGGGAGAAGAGGGGGAGGATTAGCTCTCTATGTTAAGGAAGAGATAAAGGCAACTGAACAAAAGAGTCAGCAGGGAGGAGAGGAGGCACTGTGGGTCACCTTGGAGACTGGAAAGGGCACCACAATCCGCACAGGGGTTGTGTAGAGACACCCATATCAGGGGGACAGAATGGATAAGGATATGATAGAAGACATTCTTAGAATGGCAGAGAAAAGGGAGATACTGTTGATGGGAGACCTGAATATGCCAGATGTTAACTGGAGCACATTTGCTTGCAGCCACATCCAAGAGCAGGGCCATTCTTGTTGCCCTACAGGTGGCAGGCCTCAGACAGCTAGTTTCAGAACCCACTCAAGAGGGAGAAATCTTAGACCTCATACTCTCAAATGGGGGCAGTGGGAGGATCTCAGATCTAGAAGTGGGTTGCCATCTGGGAACAAGTGACCATCAAACAGTGTGGTTCATGTCAAACTCAGCTATAGAGTCAAGCCATACAAAATTGAGGGTACTGGACGTCAGGAGGGCTGACTTTGGCAAGATGGGAGAGTGCACTAGCAAACAGGCTAGAAGGAGGTGTGGAGCAACAATGGGGAATCATCAAAACTGCCATCACAGAGGCAACAAGCCTTTGTGTGAAGCAAATAAACAAATCAAAATGAAAGAAAAAGCCACTATGGTTCTCAAAAGAGGTGGCTGTGAAAGTCAGGAAAAAAAGATAGCATTCCGGAAGTATAAGGAAACACGGAAGGAGCAGGACAGAGAGCTGTACCAGTTAAGGCAGAAGGAAGCAGGGAGGGAAGTCAGAATAGCAAAGGCCCAAACTGAGGAAAAGATAGCCAACTCAGTTAAAAAGGGGGATAAAACCTTTTATAGGTACATCAGAGAGCGTAAAAGACAAAAGGAGGGATAGTGAGGCTGAATAGAATGAACGGTGGGTGGGCAGAGGGGGACAGTGAAACAGCAGGGATACTGAATGAATATTTCTGCTCAGTATTCACAAAAGAGGAGGGGGAAGTGCCTAATCCAATTAACAGAAGCACTCTTGATAGCGGGGTCAATCCCAGTCCTTTCACAGAAGAAAGGGTTCTGCAAGAACTCCTAAAACTGAAGGTGGACAAAGCAATGGAGCCTGATGGAATTCACCCCAGAATTCTAAAAGAATTAAGGGAGGAACTAGTGAAACCACTGGCTACTCTTTTTAATAAATCATGGGAGGATGGGGTGGTACCAGAGGACTGGAGGAAGGTGGATGTGATTCCCCTTCACAAGAGTGGGACCAAGACAGAGGCAGGAAACTACAGACCTGTCAGTCAGACCTCTGTGGTAGGGAAAGTGATGGAGTCACTTCTGAAGGAAAGAGTTGTTGGTACCTAGAGGCCAGTGGGGCACAGGACCCAAGGCAGCATGGGTTCACAGCGGGAAGGTCATGTCATATGAATCTAATAGATTTCTTTGACTGGGTGACCAAGCAATAGACCAGGGAGGGCTGTGGACATGGCCTACCTAGACTTTAGCAAGGCATTTGGCTACAGTCCACACCAAAGATTAATAGTCAATTAACCAGCCTGGAGTGGGTCCCAGGGTGGTAGCCTGAGTTAAACATTGGCTGGACAACAGGACACAGAAGGTAATTGTAAATGGAGTCCACTCTGAAGAAAGAGGGGTTACTAGTGGGGTACCGCAGGGTTCAGTATTGGGTCCAATCATTTTTAAAGTCTTCATAAGTGACATTGCAGAGGGGCTGGAAGGAAAAGTATGCCTCTTTGCAGATGACACAAAGATCTGCAACAGGGTTAATACACAAAGAGGTGTGGAAAGGATGAGAAGGGACTTGGCAAGGTTGGAGGAATGGTCAGAAGTATGGCAGCTAGGATTCAATGCAAAGAAGTGCAAAATAATGCACTGGGAAACAAGAATCCAGGGGAAGAATACACAATGGGGGGTGGCAGTAACAACAATAAAAAAGGAAAGGGACCTGGGGGTAATCATATCAGATGACCTTAAGGTTAGCAAGCAATGTGAGGAGGCAGTAGGGAGGGCTGGGGGTATACTGGGATGCATAGGGAGAGGCATCAGCAGCAGAAAACAGGAAGTTGTTATCCCTCTGTACAGACAGTTGGTGAGACCCCATCTGGAGTACTGCATCCAGTTCTGGAGACCCCATCTCAGCAAGGACATAGACAGGATAGAGGCAGTATAGAGGAGGGCAACTAAAATGGTGCAGGGTCTGCAAGAGAAGCCATATGAGGAGGACTAAAGGAGCTTAATATGTATGCCCTTGAGGAAAGAAGGGAGAGGGGGAACATGATAGAAACTTTTAAGTACCTCAGTGTAATCAACAAAGTCCAAGAGGGTAGCATCTTTCAGAAAAAGAGACATGCAAGAACAAGGGGACACAATTTAAAGATGGGGGGCGGTTCGGGGCAATGTGAGGAAGTATTTTTTCACAGAGAGGGTAGTGGATGCATGGAACAGCCTTCCTGAGGAGGTTGTGGGGTCTAAAACTGTGGGAGAATTCAAGAATACATGGGACAGACATAAGGCAATTCTTGTGGGGGGGGTAGGAAGAAATAGACTGTTGGTTAACTAGGATCTGTGGCCTATCCTGTAGATAGGGAAATGGGCAGACTAGATGGGCCAAGCAGTCCTTATCTGCAGTCAGAGTCTATGTTTCTATAAAGTCCTCCCTCATCCTGCCAACACCCTCCGGTGTTTCCACCATATTATAAATCTTTGTGTCAGCAGCAAACAAGCACACTTTCCCCTCCAGTCCTACTGCAATGTCTCCAATGAAGAAACTGAATAGGAATGGTTCCAAGACCAACCCATGTGGTACCCCACTTGTTACCCTCCTCTCACCAGAGAGTACCATGCTAACCATCACCTTCTGGATTCTGCTGGAGAACCAGTCTTCAACCTATTTTACTAAAGCTGATCCCACCCCAAGACTGCCTAATTTGTTCAATAGCCTTTTATGAGGAACAATGTCAAAAGCCTTTCTGAAGTGCAGCTAGAATATGTTCACTGTTCTTCCATAGTCCACCCCTCACATCACCCAGTCATGAACCCAGTTAAGTTTGTTTGGCAGTATCTCACTCTGGTAAATCTATGCTGCCTGGGGTCAACCAGCCCTCTCCTCTTGAGGTAGTTCATTATATGCTCCTTCAAGAGTGACTCCATTATCTTCCCAACAACCAATGTCAGGCTGACAGGCCTATAGTTACCCAGCACTTTCCTGTCCCCACCACTGTGTAGTGGAAATATGTTTTCTTTTTTCCCAGTCCTCTGAGACCTCACCCATTTTCAGTGATAGTATAAACAGCTCTGCTAGAGGTGCTGCTAGTTCCTCCCTGAGCTCCTTCAGTGCTCTAGGGTGCACTGCATCTGGTCCTATTGCCTTGTTTGCCCTAATCCTCAGTAATTCCTTCATACCCCTATCTTCCATGAAGAGCATGGTGTCCATCCCCTCCCCAACCCCTGCCATCCAGTTTCAGCCCCATGTCCTCCTCTTGCTTGGCAAAAACTGAGCTGAAGTATTTATTTAACATACTGTATTAGCCTTTTGATCATTCTCTACATATGCTCCCTTCTCCCCTCTCAGTCTTATTATCCCAGCTTTAGTTTTCTTCCACTCTCCTATGTATCAATAGAATGCCTTGTCCTCATCCTTGATTGTACTTGCAATATTTAATTCCATCAGTGCTTTAGACTTTCCAACTGCTTTCCCCACCTCCCTCTGTAAAGTCTGGTAATGATCCCTGTCCTCCTCCCTCTGGGTTTTTTTGAATTTCAAGAATGCCCTTTTCTTGACCCCCACCTTGTCCACTACTTCCCTTGTATACCACATAGCCCTCCTTATCCTCTTACTTTTCCTGACATGCCTGACTCCCATCCTGGTAGCATTTCAATAATCCCCCTTATCCTTCTCCATTTCTCTTCCACTCCCCTGTATTCCCCCATCCCCACTGGGGCATCCCTCAGGCCCTGCTTCATCTTTCCAAAGTCAGCTCCCTGGAAATCCAGGACCCTTGTTCTTGTATGGCTGTTCTCCACTTTGATTTTTATCTCAAAAAACCCTGCTCTATAATCACTGGTTCCCAGTGGTTCTGTCACTTCCACCCTATCAATACTGTCCCTATTTGTGAGGACAAGAACTAGTATAGCTGCCCCCCAGTTGGTTCCTCCACCAGTTGACTGAGGCCCACTCCCAGAAGCAAATCCAAGAAGTCCTTGCTTCCAGGGGTTGCCACTGCGTGGAGACCCCAATCCACAACTAGTAGGTTAAAATCCCCACCACCAGCAACTCGCCCTTGCTTGCCATCTTATGTATGTCCTGTAGCAAGTCCATGTCCATCTCCTCACTCTGTGTAGGGGGCCTGTATACCACCCCAATCTCAGAACTATCCCCTCCCCCCTTTTCTAAATGAACCCATACCTCTTGCCCCCCCAATACCTCAGTAGCATTTATGGAGTTCTTCACATTAAGTGGCACCCACCCCCTCTTTTGCCAACCCTGTCCTGTGTGAGCATGGTGAACCCCAGGATGATCAAGTCCCAGTCCTGGTGTTCCCTGAACCAGGTTTCCATGATAGCCACCAAGTCCAACCCCCCCCCCGTAATGCCCACCTCCAAGTTAAGGATTTTATTACCTAAACTCTGTGTATTTACACACAGGGCCCACCATTCGTGAGACCCCCAAAAAAAAAAAAACTCTGCCATCTTACTTTCTCCTTCCTGAAAGGGAGTGCCAGCAAGGACTACATTCCCCCCATCCTTTCTCCCACTCTTCCTAGCTTTTATTTATTCTCTTTTTCTCTTCCAAGCTTTAGAACTTTCTTGGTTGGCTTTGTATCCAATTGAAACCTCTGATCAGTCAGCTTTTGTTTGCTCCTGTGAGGTAGAACCCCCCCCCCCCCGGTGCTCACCTTTGGTGCCTTCATAACCAGTTGTTGGCTAATTCTCTGATTTACTTTCACTGATTGGAGGAATTTCATGCCCACTGGTTTATTTTGGGTGTGCATGAAGATTCTGTGATGTAACAGGAGGATTCGAAGCATGCTTTTAGCCATTTGTTTCATCGTTCTGCTTGGTCCCTCCATACCAATCATTATTTGCAGTATCTTAATTTAGTATACCATTTGCAGCAGTTTATTTCATGTATGTTCACCTTGAATGTTGATCTTACTGTTGAGCATGAATCCCTTAAATCTCAGATGCTGTCTTACCAGTATGATAGGGCAAAGTCCCTGGAACAGGAATCAAAGTTAAGCACCCATGGGTGCTCTCAATCGCTGGATGCTTTTGAGGCTTGTCGTGCACACTTTCAGTGTAGGTATATGTGGTCTCTATGCCCCTCTGCTCATGACACCCCCTTTGGCTGACCTTAGCAGTATCCTGGATATTGTGCATGACCACGTGGATATGAAATTTGGGACTGCTATTTCTTCTGGCTCTTCCCACCTTTTTGTTCCTCCCTTAGATGTCCCCCATCCTCCCACATTTGCAAGGCCTTTACCTCTCCTATTTCATTGTCTGAGGTGGAGAAATCTATTAAAGGACTTCCGTCCAATGTGGCCCCTGGTTCAGATGGTCTCACCCATAGAAACAGAAGTTGATGGCAGAAAGAGACCATTAGGTCCATCTAGTCTGCCCTTTGTTTTAGACCTATTTTGACACTCTAGCTGACCTTTGATGTAAGGGCTCCCTTGTGTCGATCCCATGCATTCTTGAATTCCACTACAGTGTTAGCCCCCACTACTTCTGGGGGCAGGCTGTTCCAGGCATCCACCACTCTTTCTGTCAAGAAAAACTTCCTGGTGTTGGCAGAGAACCACTCTCCTTTTATTTATTATTTATTTATTAGAATTTTGATGACCAGGTGGGCCCAACTGAGACAAGCATGTCCCTTTTTCAGGGGTGACACAGGGAACAGTACATTCCATACTTATCTAGAGTAGGCATTATATTACAATGTGGGAAATACGTTTTACAATGCATACAGGTAATGACAAAAGTGTGAGACACAATAAATCATACATTGTACAACATTTCTATGCAGATTTCAAAGTAGGTGAAAGGTTACAAATGCATGGTGGGTTGACAGCCCTTTGAAATTATAGTTAATTCTCAACATTCATACTTAGTCCAAGTGGGACTGAAGATGGAGTCTGAGAGAGAAAAAGGTAAGGAGAGACATAACAATAGTTGGGTTAAGAGAGTGATCCCAGAGGGATAGAAGGAGGGATAGGGGAAAGTGGGTAGTCAGGAGTGGTATTACTGGCAGTTTCCATTGCAGATAGGTGGCAAGAAGAATGATTCCTTAAACCATTGTTTGAATAATGGGAGAGACTTACACACAAGTAGAGATTGTGAGAGGTTGTTCCACTTTTGGTGTGCCACAAAGGAAAAGGATCTTCTACCTATGGCTGAGTTTTTGGTAAACTTAATATTGGGAGGTTGGAGGATCTAAGGGTCCTGTGAGAGGTTTTCAGGGTGGGGAGATTAGGTAAGCTGGGAGGAGAGGGTAGGTAGATATGAGTTTGAAGGTGGCACAGGTCACCGGGAAGTCCATCTTGGCTTCGAAGGATGGCCAACCCAGTGTGCTTAGAACATTACAGTGGTGGTCTCGGGCTGGGGCCTTGGCAGCAAAGCAAGAAATTCTGTGATAGGCCACTTTTAATTTGTCTAGAAGTGTTGACTTGGCTAAGTGAATTATTGGGGCCCATAGAAGAGATCTGGGATGAAGGCAGCTAAGGCTATGGTCCTCCTTGCACGGTTGGAGAGATAGGTAGTGGTACAGTAAACTAGGCCAGTTTTCTGGTTGGTGGTCTTAACTATGTTAGTTATGTGTGTATCAAAGGATAGGTGCTTGTCCAGGGTCAGACCCAGGTATTTGAAAGAGGGGCTACCCCTTCTAGTGGTACCCCGATGAGGATTTGATTGCCAGAGGAGTAAGGAAAGTATCAGAGAAGGTATATTGGAACAACATGGATTTTTTTTTGGTATTAAGGACCAACAAATTACCTTTAAACCACTATTTCAGTGTATGGAATTCATTTTCTAGGTCTGAGTTTATACAATTGACATCTCCAGAAGCTCTGTAAAGTATGGCATCATATGCATAGAGGACGAATGCCTCTTCACAATTCTGCAGCATGTCATGATGAAAACTGAGAATAAAAGTGGTCCAAGAATTGACCCCTGGGGGACCCTGTCAGTAACAGGGGATGGGGAAATATTGCACCTGCCCATTTGATGCATTGGGACCGATTTGATATATAGTAAGAAATCCAGGAGAGGGAATTATCCTCGAGGCCAAGATGGTGTCTCTTGGAGATGAGGACTGTGTGGTTGACAAGGTCGAAAGCCTTCATGAGGTCCATGAAGACCGCCCCTGTAGCTTTACCTTGGTTCATGGCCAGTAGTATGTCAGTGGTGACTCTTTGGAGAGTGGATTCAATACTGTGCAGCTTTCAAAAACCATGTTGGTGAATGGTAAGGCACTGGTCAGTTCAAGATAAGAATATAGCTGATTATATAGTATTCTTTTATGAGTTTTAGCGATAGGGCATAAGATGGATATGGGTCAATAGTTTTCAACAAGGTTGAACGGACCACTGTTATGGACAGGAATGATGATTGCTGCTTTCCATTTGTTAGGGATGGACTGAATGAAGAAGGATCTGTTAATTAGTAGGGCGCTAGGATAAGCAAGTACAGGTGCTCCCATCTTGAGAAATTTAGGTGGCAGGGAGTCAAAACCAGAAGAACTGTCAGGGTTGAAGCCAATCAAGAGTTTGAATACCTCTTTCTGTGAGGTTGTTTTTATGAGGAACTGGGGATGGGTAATATCTGAATGCAGCCTTTTATCATGTCCTTGGAGCCTTTGATCATGTTCTCTGGTTCTGCTGACCTTCTTTAAGTGAAAAGGTTCCTGTGTCTGTACCTTGTGCATGCCTTTTATGTATTTGAATGCTTGAATCATTTTCCCGCTCTCTTATCTCAGCTCCAGGGAGTACATGTTCAGTCAAGGAAGAGGGTAAGGCTCTTGAATTTTATAAGACATTTGCAAATTATCTGGCTCTTTTGCTGCAGGTCCTGTATACTCAGTTGTTGTCTACAGGCTTCTTACCCCCTTCCTTGACTGATGCATTTCTTATCTTCCTTGAAAAATGACTAGCTCTGGCAGCTGATACATTGATCTCTCCATCACAATGCTGTGCCATCCCTTCTGTCACATTTATGAGAATTTGCTTCTGCTACATGAATTGTCTGAACAGGGTAAGTGGGGACAGTGCCATGGCTTTGTTCTATCCCTTGATCAAGAACGAGCTTAATTATGACAGGGTTCTCCATCTAGACTTATTTTATGTTTCGTTTCTGTATGGTCTTCCTCCCCTTTTTGTATCCTGGATATGTCTATTGTATTCTCCTGCTTGTTTAATCCCATATGTTAAGTCTGCATTGGGATCTCCTGTTATGCATACATGAGGTGTACAGCAAGGCTGTCCATTGAGCCATTTACCATATATTTTTGATTGACCCCTTACTCTATATTTTGAATGCCTCCCATTTCCTTTGAGGCATACCACTTGTTCCAGATACCCCTGAACTTGCTGGCCCAGTGGCACTGAGGGTTGAGGCACTGAACACCATACCTCTCACCATGCCGGCGACCCATGTTCAGGAATGGGCAAGGGCCACCAGGGGTCGGCAGGGGAGGAGAAGGATTGAGCATCCAGAGGACTGCTCTCCTTCTCTGTGTAGGGGGGAAGCACAGTTTCAGCTCCCACTTACCCCCTGGTGGTGGCTGGGGGGCAAAAGCACCATTTGACAGTTGGAGAGAAGCTGAGGGCAGATGCATGGAGGGGAGCATGCATGGATGCGTGCGGGCTCCTCCTCTACCTGCATCATTGCACACCCTCAGCTCCAAGGGGAAGAAAAACTCAGAAAATGCCGGCTCCCAGCTAATGAGCCAGCTCTGGTACCAACCCCTCTAACCATGACAGTTCCACCTCAGTGGCCCCACTCGGGAGGGGCATCCCTGAGTATGAGGGAGTCAGTTGCCAGAGCTTGGCAAGCCCATCGAGGGGCTAGGAGAGCTCAGATACTAAAATAATAATTACAAAAAAAAGATACCCCTGAACTTTGAATACTGGCTTATGCAGATGACCTTTGTGTCTTTCTGTAAACCTCTGCCTCTGGGGACTGTATAAAAACTCTCTTACAGGACTTTTCATCCTGGTCTGGTTCTAAGATTAATTTCCATAAGGGTATAGCTATCCCTTTGGGTAGTTCTGTCCACTCCCACGCCTCTTCTTTTGCTGGGGTTTCCCATAGAACTGCCTCTGTAAAGTTGTTGGGTGCTTATTTCAATCACCTTGATGCGGCTACCTTCGTTTGGGAATGCTGTTTACAGGATGCTGAAAAAACCCTTGCTATTTGGCAATGCAGGAATTTGGCCAAGTTGCGACATCTTTATTTGATCAAAATATTGTTACTGCCCCATTTCACCTACCTTAGTTATGTTTTCCTACCTCCTATTTTGTTAGAAACAAAACTGTATAGTTTGTTCTTTCGTGGGTTGTAGGGATCTTGATTAAATCCAGTTAAAAGAGATGTCACTTATTTGTCAAGAAAAGAAGGCGGTCTGCACATGGTGCACCCTATTGTTTTTTATTTCAGCATAATTTCTTTCTAGTGATTTTACTCCTGCACTTCTGGCAGGGAAGGTTTTTATTTATTTATTTAGTTTTTGTTGACCAGGTAAGTACACTAGACAAATACTGCCTATTTTCAGGCACAACCCGGGGGAGGGGGATACAGATGAATGCCAACTGACCTTGAACCAGATTAAGCTGTTGCTGGTATTTGTAGTGAATGAGGGAAATTTGGCCAGGACACCGGGAAAATTCCCCTACTCTTTTTTGATAAGTGCCACGGGATCTTTATCATCCACCTGAACTACCACCAATCCAGGCAGATGGGACCTCGGTTTAACGTCTTATCTGAAAGATGGCACCTCAGAAGTGCAGCACCCCTCTCATGCTGCACTACAGTGTCAGTACTGGGATATTAACACAAGTGCCAGATGTGGGAACTGAACCCATAGCCCTCTTATCTCCCAGCCTCAGAGGTGAGTGTGCTACCTACTGAGCCACTGACACTAGCCTAGGTTGCCTAGGTGCCCTTGGTGGAAGATTGGCTGGTTCCTTTTTTGACCATTTGGAATTCTCATGGGGCCGGAGCACCAGGCTGTTCCTTTGTCCATGTTATACCTGACTATATATTGCATGGTTCAGAAACTTTTCTCCTGGCATTTGTCTTTTGATGATTGTGTTAATTTCTGGAGAAAGGCTTTATATTGCCATATCCTGGGTCGCAACTTTGCATCTGCTTTGGAATTGCCATTTTGTCCAGCTAATAAGTTAGAAGTTGCTCTGTCACAATGCTGCCATTCCATATTATATGTGCAATGTACTCTGGCTTAGACACCATGGTAGGTTGGCTGTATGAGCTTCACTGAAACACAACTCTGTTGTTGATAGGGTATGTCCTAGAATCACTTGTGCAGGACTCCTTGAGTCACAATCCAATTTGTACTTTGCTTTTAGTTCAGCTTTTTGGCAGCATCTTAGCACCATGTGGCACCGCCCTGTTTTTGCCACTGTTACATAAGAAATTGTTGTGCTTGGTATCTTCCCCTAGCTTGGTCCAATTGCTCACAGAGCGATTTACAAATTTGTTTTGCTATCTGTAAATATTATCTCTGACAGGCCCGCTGTGTTTTGGAATTGCAACAAAAAGACATTTTACCTATTGCTGTTGTCTGAACGGTACACTTGGCAATGCAATGTATATATCATAAAGACAGGCTGTCATCCCTGTTTTGCTGTTTCAAAAGCAGTGGTCAGGTGTTCACTCTGTTCTTGGTTAAGATTTCTTGCATTGTTTTGTTTTCTTTTTGATTTTTGTTTGTTTTGTGTAGCACATTGATTGTACGATAGTTTCTTGCTGATAAAATTCCCTTACTCTTTTTTCGAGAAGTGCCATAGGACTCTTTAACCTTCACCTGAATAACAACCAGAACAGGCAGACAGGACCTCAGTTTAATGTGTCAACCAAATTACATAAATTAATTGATCTGAAAATTAATATTGCATTACTCTATGTAGTGGACATATGTAGAGCAAAAAAAAAAAGAAATTCAATGGTAAAGATTTGACAACATTTAATATTCAAGTAACACACCATTCTACACACTCAAATCCCTTAGCATAATTAAACTACAGCTATGGCCAGTTGTATGATAGAGCAGAATGTTCAGTGGTTATTGCAGGACATGCCACAAATGAATTAATTAGTACAGCTTGCAGTGACAAACATAAGCATAAAAATACAATAATATTGCACCAAAGTTCAACATACTATAACTCTTCAATGGTAAAGATTTGACAATGTTTAATATTATTCAAGTAACACACCATTCTACATACTCAAAACAATAATCATATCCAAACTACAACTACAGCCAGTTTCATGATAGACTAGGACATTCAATGGTTACTACAGACGTGCCACAAATTAATTACTACAGCTCGCATATCACTAACAAAGCAAGGATGCAATGGGTGAAAGGCTGGAAGGTTGTGGGGAGGATACAATCACCAGTGGTGTTTGTGTCATGTGATGAGACACACATAAACATATAAATACCATAATCGTGTACCAAACTTCAACATCTTATGAATTTTGTTCTTTGCAAGGGAACACCTCGTCATCATAATGACTGTTCAAAATTAAACTAAAAGTAATATGTAAGGCTGGACATGAAATACAAAGAAGGGGGTTAATACTGTGACTGCATGGAAGGTGCAGTTATCACCATAGAAACATAGACTTTGATGGTAGATAAGGACCACTTGGCCCACTTAGTCTGTACATTTCCCTACCTACAGGATAAGCTGCAGATCCTAGTTAACCAACAGCCTATTTCTTCTTACCCCCCACAAGATTTACCTTATGTCTGTCCCATGTATTCTTGAATTCTCCCACAGTTTTAGACCCCACAGCCTCCTCAGGAAGGCTGTTCCATGTGTCCACCACCCTGTCTGTGAAAAAATACTTCATCACATTGCCGCTGAACCCCCCCATCTTTAAATTGTGTCCCCTTGTTCTAGCACCTCTCTTTTTCTGAAAGATGCTACCCTCTTGGACTTTGTTGATTCCACTGAGGTACTTAAAAGTTTCTATCATGTCCCCCCTCTACCTCCTTTCCTCAAGGGTATATATATATATATATATATATATATTATGCTCCTTTAGTCTCTGCTCGTATGGCTTCTCTTGCAGACCCTGCACCATTTTAGTTGCCTCCTCTGGACTGCCTCTATCCTGTCTATGTCCTTGTGGAGATGGGTCTCCAGAACTGGATGCAGTACTCCAGATGGGATCTCACCAACTGTCTGTACAGAGGGATAACAACTTCCTGTTTTCTGCTGGTGATGCCTCTCCCTATACATCCCAGTATACCCCCAGCCCTCCCTACTGCCTTCTCACATTGCTTGCTAACTTTATGGTCATCTGATATGATTACCCCCAGGTCCCTTTCCATTTTTGTTGTTGTTACTACCCCCCTTGTGCAATCTTCCCCTGTTTTTTTCCCCCAGGTGCATTATTTTGCATTTCATTGCATTGAATCCATGCTGCCATACTCCTGACCATTCCTCCATCCTTGCCAAGTCCCTTCTCATCCTTTCCATGCCTCTTTGTGTATCAACCCTGTTGCAGATCTTTGTGTCATCTACAAAGAGGCATACTTTTCAAGTCCCTCTGTAAAGTCACTTGTAGAGACATTAAAAAGGACTGGACCCAGTACTGAACCCTGTGGTGCCCCACTAGTAATCCCTCTTTCTTCAGAGTGGACTCCATTTACAATTACCTTCTGAGTCCTGTTGTCCAGCCAATGTTTAACCCAGGCTACCACCTTGAGACTCACTCCCAGACTGGTTAATTTGACAATTAATCTTTTGTATGGGACTGTGTCAAATGTCTTGCTGAAGTCTAGGTAGGCCATGTCCACAGCCCTCCCTGGTCTACAACTTTGGTCACCCAGTCAAAGAAATCAATTAGATTCATCTGACATGACCTTCCCGCTGTGAACCCATGCTGCCTTGAGTCCTGTGCCCCACTGGCCTCTAGGTACTCAACAATTCTTTCCTTCAGAAGTGATTCTATCACTTTCCCTACCACAGAGATCAAACTGACAAGTCTGTAGTTTCCTTCCTCTGTTTTGCTCCCACTTTTGTGAAGGGGAATCACATCCACCTTCCTCCAGTCCTCAGGTACCACACTATCCTCCCATGATTTGTTAAAAAGGGTAGTCAGTGGTTTCACTAGTTCTCCCCTTAATTCTTTTAGAATTCTGGGGTGAATTCCATCAGGCCCCATTGCTTTGTCCACTTCAGTTTTAAGAGTTCTTTCAGAACCCTTTCTTCTATGAAAGGACTGGGATCAACCCCCCCTAGCAAGAGTGCTTCTGTTAATTGGATTAGGCACCTCCCCCTCCTCCTCTTTTGTGAATGCTGAGCAGAAATATTCATTCATAGGTAAGCTAACAAACTACTGATGAGTAGTGCTGCACTAATAGCTTTCTTTTGGATGTTATAGCCCTCATCCACAAAACATCATACTGTTTGTATGTGACTTGTACTGTGAAGTAATGTTAACTATCTTGAGAACTGTATCTGAAATGTACTCATTTAGTCCTATGTACAGTGAAACACACACAACTTTGATGTACAGTAGTAGCCACAGACATTGCCAGCTATTTCCAGATATTTCGCAAAATTTCTGAAGAGTTTCTCTCTGCTGCCCCTACTGTGGAAATGCAGAAAGCAGGAGATATTTCTGGAAATATCACAGAAATTTCGGGAAATAGCTGGCAGTGTCTGTGGCTGCTACTGTATGACCCTGAACTGTACATACTGTGGTCCCGATTCTAGAAAGGTTACACCTGGCATGACAGCACTTGTGCCAAGTAGAATGGCGCAAGTAGCAACTTATGCCAGCAGTTGCAACATGCATGATTCTACAATGTGGCCTGTGACATGTTGAAGGCCACTGGCACTGAAGACCTGTTAAGTCAGCAGTTGCGCCATAAACCCCCTGCAACATGGCACTAGGGGGTTAATGGCAGCAAATGGCAGGACAAATGGCAAGTGCTATTGGTGATGCTAGTAAAGGAAGGCAGGATGGGAGGGGGGAAGGGCGGAAGGTGGTTACCCTTAATGCTAGGAGCCTTGGGAGGAAAACTGCAGAGTTACAGGTGCTTATGGCAGAGGGAGTGATGGACATTGCAGCCATCACAGAAACATGGGCCATCCAATACAATGACTGGGACATGTCTGTACCAGGGTACAGGTTATTTTGTAGGGACAGGGTGATTGGGAAAGGGGGTTGTGGCACTATACATGAAGGAAGGACTGAAGTGTGTAAGGAAGGAAGGGGAGGATGATAGTATGGAGTCCCTTTGGATGCAAATCCAGGATTCCAAGAATAGGATTCTTAGAATGGGAGTGGTGTACAGGCCACCATCTCAGATGGAGGAGTTAGACAGAGAACTAGCAGGACAGATCAGGAGGACCTGCAAGAAGGGTAGTGTGGTGATCGTTGGGGACTTTAACATGCCAGGAGTGGACTGGAGTACCCCAACAACCAGGAACAGAAGGGAGCAGGTACAGCTGGCTGCCTTCCAGGACAGCTTCCTGCTGCAAATGGTCAGTGAACCAACCAGGTTAGGGAATACCCTTGACCTTGTGCTGGCAAATGAGGACTTTGTGAGAGAACTTACAGTGGAGGAACCGCTGTCAGGGAGTGACCACCACTCAGTATGGCTCACATTGGATATGGGCAAGGAAGGAGTAGAATCTGGCAGAAGAGTGTTGGACTTCAGGAGGGCCAACTTTAGGAGGATGGGGGAAGTGGTAAAAGGGTACCTGGCCAGAATTCAATCTAATATGGACATTAACCAGAGGTGGGCACTCATAAAGCTGGGGATAGTGAAGGCAACCAAAACCTGCTGCAAGGTCCAGAGCAAGATGGCTAGGGCTAAGAAACCAAGCTGGTTGAGCAAGGAGGTCATGGAAAAGGTAAGGAGGAAAAGAGCTGCCTTTAGGAAGTACAAGAAAACAGGAAGGGGGAAGGACAGGGAGGAGTACTTGACAGAATTGAAGGAGGTGACAAGGGCAGTAAGGGGAGCCAAAGCATCTATGGAACTCAGGCTGGCACAAGGCATTAAGAAGGGAGAGAAGGACTTCTTTAGGTACATCAGGGAGAAAAGGAGCTGTAAGGGCCACATAGTAAGGATTAGGAAGGAGGGGGGTTGGGTGGAAGCAGGGTGCAATAAGGCAGAAGCACTAAATGAGTACTTCTGCTCAGTATTTACTAAAGAGAAGAGGGGGGTGACACCCAAGGGGGGAGAAATGGCAGAAACGGGGGGGAAGGGGTGACAGATGGGGAAATCATGGAGGACAGAGTTCGGGAGGGTTTGAAGGCACTGAGAGTGGACAAGGTACCAGGCCCAGATGGCATCCACCCCAGGGTACTGAAGAAGCAGGCAGAGGTCCTTGCAGGACCTTTGGCAGACCTATTTAATGCCTCACTACATTCGGGGTGTGTACCTCAGGACTGGAGGGTGGCTCATGTGGTGCCCCTCCACAACAGTGGCCCCAAGGATGAACCGGAAAACTACAGACCAGTGAGCCTCACATCCATCGTGGGTGAGCGAATGCAGACTATCCTGAAGGAGAGGCTGGTGGCCCTCCTAGAGGCCAAAGGACTACAGGACAGCAGACAGCATGGCTTCATGTGGGGCAGATCCTGCCAAACCAACCTGGTGGAGTTCTATGACTGGGTATATAGGCAACTGGACAGGGACATGCAGTGGATTTCCTGTATCTGGACTTCAGTAAGGCATTCAACTTGGTGCTGCATGGAAGGCCGGGAAGTAAGTTAGTAGGCACAGGGGCGGATGCAAAGCTGGTGAGATGGGTAGGAAACTGGCTTCAGGAAAGGCAACAGAGGGTGGTGGTGGGTGGGGAGCTCTCACAACCAAGGGTAGTGACAAGCGGTGTCCCACAGGGCTCGGTGTTCGGACCAGAGTTGTTTGGGATATTCATTGCAGACATATCATGAGACATCAAGAGCAAGATCAGTCTGTTTGCTGATGATACCAAGGTAGGAGCGGTGGTGGATAACCTAGGGGGATGGCAGGGGTTGAAGGTTGATCTGACAAAGATTGAAACCTGGTCAGACACCTGGCAACTGGGGTTTAATGCCAAAAAGTGCAAGGTGCTGCATTATGGGATGAAGAACCCAAAGAGGAGTTACCAGCTGGGGGATGTGAAGCTAGCCCAGACAGAGGAGGAGAAGGATCTGGGTGTGCTCATTACAGGGTCAATGAACAACTCAGCACAATGTAGGAAGGCAACTGCAAAGGCCAACAAAATGCTGGGTTGTATTGCAAGGGGTATATCCTCGAGGAGGAAGGAGGTGATTCTGCCACTTTATAGGTCATTAGTTAGACCGCACCTGGAGTACTGCGTGCAGTACTGGCACACGTATCTGAAGAGGGACATTAAGTTACTGGAGGGGGTGAAGCACAGGGTGACAAAGATGATCAAGGGGCTGGGGGACTTATCATACGAGAGGAGGCTGAGGGAGTTGAACATGTACTCACTGGAGGAGGGGAGGGACGGGGGGACATGACTGAAACCTTTAAGTACATGAAAGGAATAAACAAGACAGGTACAGAGGGGCTGTTCAAAGTAAGGGAGGGGAGGGACACTAGGGGCCATGATATGAGACTGGAGGGAGGAAGGTTCAGGAGGGAGATGAGGAGACACTTTTTTACAGAGAGGGTGGTGGCTGGGTGGAATGCGTTACCTGCAGAAGTGGTATCCAGTAGAACAGTGGACTGCTTTAAAAGGGGATGGAACAAGACAAGGGGGAGGGTTAATGAAGAGGAAGGGTGGAAGGGAGGGGCAGCTGCAGAATAAGGGGTGCTAGCTGCACATTCGAGCAGACTTGATAGACCTCTAGGCCTTTATCTGCTGGCAAATTTCGTATGTTCATATGTAGTTGCGCCCCATTCCAGAAGGGCAGCAACAAAGTCCCTAGTGCCAGGATTCTACAAGAACCCCCGGAGGAGAACCTGCAATGTATGTTACACCAGCATTTAGCTGGTGTAACTGTATGTATGGCCTCCCAGGGTCCTGTTGAACCACCTGCAGCACAGCACCCTGTCCATGTTCCCTCCCCCCATGCCTAGAACACTTCCGTTTGTGCCCCACTGGGCATCTCACACCCCCATCCCATTCCCTGTACTGTATATGCCCCCCATACCCCCACACAGTAAAAGCCCCACAGGGCTGCCCACACACCCCATGCCCCTGACCCCCACCACTAGAGGCCTCGCAGGGTGACACTGTCAACCCCAATCCATGCCCAGACCCCGAGACAATGCCACAAAGAGAACAGCACAATATCCCTGGTAGTCTAGTGGCCCCCCCAGCCAGCAGTGCCACTCCACCCAGCACCATCCCCACCCATCCCCAGCCAGTGACTGACACCGCCCTCCTCTCACCATCATGGCCAGCCACCGACTGAGCTCTGGCTGAGTGCTTACTGCAGAGACATGCTCAGAAATGAATGTATACATTCATTTCTGGCTTGTCTCTACAATGTCTCAGACAGAGCTCAGTCGGCTAACTGTGTGAGAGGAAGGTACTGTCGTTAGCTGAGAGATAAATGAAAGAAAGAAAATGCTAGTGAATAACACTACTGGGTGGTTGGTTGGGGAGGTGGGGGGCCACTAGACCACCAGGTGTAACTGCAAGGGACCATGTATGGTATACTGTACATTCTGTACAGTACACTGGCAATGGGGCAGCAGATGGGGTTGAGACACTGCGACAGTAGGTAGGGGGCCTCTAGCCCTGCAGGGCACTGGCAGTGTGTGGGCAATGGGAAGGGAGCACTTGTGACTCCCGGTTGCGGCTTGTGACATCCTCACCAGGTCCGCCCTCTGTTCCGCGTACCTGGTTGTATGTCACAAGTCACAGGACTTAGACGCAGGGACCCTGCACCCTCTAGAGTAGGGTGCAGGGTTCATGTTGCACCAGCGATTGGTGCAAGTCACGTTTGGTGGCGACTTGTGCCAACCTTTTAGAATTGGGACCTGTTACTGTTGTGAGCTAAACAAACTTAACCTTTAGTCTTGGGCATATTATCTCAACAGAGTACCTCTATGTGGAATATTAGTTGGTACATTACAGTTTGAGAATATATAGTATACAGTATAACACTGTTTAACATATGTAACTTGAATTAATGTATAATTTACATTGTTCAAGTCCAGCCAGTAGTGAGTGGATCTGTTGAGGGGAAAATACTTAAAAGATGTGTAGATTAAGACTATAATTTTAAAAGCACATGATGACTTGTTTTCATGTGCAACACATGTTTTTCTTTTGTGTAAACAATAGGATCTTCATAAGTAATAATTACATTACATATTCATTTCCAAAATGAACTTGTATTAAAAGATTATATTATTTAAGTCAGCACTAAACTGTCTGTGCAAATTGTTTCAGCATTTCATTTATGTAAAAGAAATCAACCTAGCTAGCACTTCTGTGAAATATGCATGCGATGCATCAATGTTCACTACATCTGGGCCCTGATATCATGATCTACAAGTATATGGTCTTGAAGATCCCTGAGTCAAACTGTCAGAGCCACTTTTGGATACGGTAGGTATAACCAGGAACATGGTAACACAATGTAACTTATCACAATAGGTGTAGTACAATGTTGGTACAACAACAAAAAAAAAAAAACAATTTTAAAGTTATGTAATAACTATTGTACTTACGTTTTTGCGTGAACAGAATCCCTTTGCAGCAGAGCTGGATATACTGGATGGACCATCCCGGGGCTCATTTATAAAGTGGTATGGCTCAGATGAGCCACTGGTGCTCAGTAGTGCAGGTTCACGACCACAAGTGGGAGAAGGAGTTTTAGTGCTGGCTCCCTCTGTGGCCCTCTTTGTTGCGCCACTGGTGCCATCGCCATCTGTGTCATGCTATGCAATACATAATAGATAGATTTTAGTAAGATTAAGATTCTGTTGTAAAATTATTGACAGTTCACTTATTTTTCAAGTATGTTGCATACTATTCTATACCATATCTATCCTAAGAACACTAGCACAATAAGAAAGCTGTGACATTGCTGTATCTTCATGTTAATTAATCAATACTTTTTTTTTATTAATGCTTCTTGATGCCCCCTTCCTGTCCACTCCATACCCACTGCCTCCAGCATCCAGGACGGAGCTACCCCCATCATGTCACGGTTTGGTCCCCCCCAGGTGGGAAAGGGGGAGGCTTATTCCTCCCCACCAATCAACCCTGGTGTTGGGCCACTCTGTTTTGGGCACTGGCACTGGGCGAGGGAGCAGGGCCATTTTCTTTGTTTTGTCCTCACCTCCCTGAGAATGGCAGCATGTAGTGGGGCCCGAGGAGGTGGTGCACGCTGAGACATGACACCACTCTGGATCCCTGCTGACATCCTCCCCTCACACATGGCACTCCCAGCTGCACCTCCACCTGTGTGCACCTCCAGATGGTGGTGTTTCAGCAGGAGCAGCAACCCTCTCTCCTTGGAGGAGGAGAGCATCCCCAGGACACTCAATCCTCCTCCCCTGGCTGGCCCTCCAATGATTCAAGCTCATTCCTGAACCCAGATTTCCGGAGTTCAGGTGGTAGGGCTACCTCTGCACCAGCAGGCCAGCAGATTAATCAATACTTAGTAAACAGCTGATGTAACAGTAGCAGTTGGATATTGTGGCAACATAATAATATTATGCTATAATTAGATCTTCCTGTGACATTTTTAAACAGAATGTTTATTCAAGTGTTATGTAGGATTCTGTAGCAATATCATTGACAGGTCACTTATTTTTCATGGATGTTGTCTACTACACTGTATCTATCTTTAGAATAGTGCCATAAATAAGCAATGACATTGCTATATCTTCATGTTAACTGATTACTGCTTACTAAACAACTGATGTAACAGTAGGAATAAGTTACTGTGGCAACATGGTAATAGTATCCTACTGTATAATCAGAGCATGCCGTGACATTTTTAAAGTAAATGATTGCTGACAGTTCAGGAATTTGGAGCAGTGGTACTGATACTGCTGTTGGTGTTGGTAATCTGAGTTCTGTGGTGATCCTGTGTTCCTGGGGGAAGTTGTGGAGTGGGAGACAATGGAAAGGAATTTTTGTTCATCTGGATTGGGTGCCAAGTAAACATTTGCCACATGAACACCACATAGTTGATGATAGCTGGTGATGTGAACAGAGTGGTTAAGGGGTTGGTAAATGTTCTCTATGGAAAAGGTCATAATTCTTTGCATGGAGTGTCATGTTGCTCACTCCATTTAATGTCCTTGGGAGGGTGGTGGTTGGGTTGAGGGTGGGAGAGAATAAAAAGAAAACTTTTTTTTATAAGTGTTACTATATGGACTGTAAATTGGAAAGAATGACAGATAATCAGAATTAATGTAATAGGCTGTGGCTATGTAATTGTACTATACTTTGTTCTGTGATGAGGACTATGTCATCCTCCACAAGAATTTGCTCCTCTTCTATCAGTTCTTCTGGGACTAGTTCCTAGATATGACCTCTGTGCTGGGGTGGCAGGGAAGCCAGGATGAACTGAAACAAGAAAGAATCGAGAAAGAAAAATAATAAGACATGTATAATATGATGGCGCATACTCTTTTTTGCCAAGAAACAGTGTGATACTTATGATAATTTTACAAAGTAATATTTAACAACTTTGATGATTTACTAGATATTGTTATATTGTGATATTCTATGTAGTTGAGATATGCTGTTATAATATCCATGGTAATAATGCTTACAGTCATAGTGTGTTGAAACAGTATGAAACTCAGTTTTAGATTATCTCATAGTTAATGTAAGTTTGAAATTAATTAAACATTCTAACAATTTAGCATAGGATGTGCTTACATCTATTACTGTTCTTTGCAAAATCAACTTCTTTAATGCACCAGTTAGGATAACTTAATGCCAACAAAAGTAGGGAAATGTGGCATTAGGGTTTCCAACCTTATCTCCCCACATCCCAAGTAGCAAAAGGAAAAATATTAGGGTTTTGAGTCTCTGGAGACTTGGTGAATCAATGGTGGGGTCTTCCTTGGGGTTGTCAACCCTAATGTTCACACCCCCACCCTGTAGCCTCCAGTCTAAAGCACAAGGTACAGCTCCAAGCCAGTGCCTCATAGTGACACACTCTTCAAAGGTAGAGAAGTATGTCTCACCACATGTTGCCAACACAATTTGTTGTAGCTTTCTTCAGCCAGGGCCTTGCCAACCCTGAGTGAAGAAAGAATATCATGTGCGATGTTTGCTCAGGGAACTGGGTGAGTATTAGGGTTGAAAACCCCAAGCAAGACCTCACCACTGATTCGCCAAGACTCCAGAGACCCAAAACCCTAATGTTTTTCCTTTTGCTGCTTGGGGGGTAGGGATGGGGAGTTAGGGCTGGAAACCCTAATGCCACATTTCCCCACTTTGATGGTGTTAACATACCCTAACTGGTGCATTAACAAAGTTTTTTGCAAAGAATTTCCTTTCTTTTTGAAAAAGTGGAACCATATTCTCATTCACATAGATCCCTTTGGGACTTGCATGAACAAGTGCTGATGTGCAGGGCCCTTTGGGCAGTGCACAATGGGAAGACTCCATCTGCCTACAGAAGTGCTGGGCCGGACACATTCACTCTTTACACATTCACTTTTACCACATTCACACTTCACACATTCAGTCTTCACGCAGTCACTCTTTACACATTCACTCTTCACACATTCAGTCTTCACACATTCACTCTTCACACATTCAGTCATTTTTATTTATTTTTGTTTCCAAGTTTTAAAGACAGTCATTTTATGACTTCCTTATACACATGGCCCCAGATATTCAAAAGGGTTGCCCATGGCACAACAGTGTTGCGCCATGCACAACCCACTGATGTGCCCCAGTGTGATATTTAAAAGGGAAAAGTGTGCCTACACAAACCCCAATGTGCTGAGTGCATCAGTAATGTATGCAGGCACAGGTGGGGGCGTGCCCATGCATAAACTGCACAGCCCGATATTCAGCCCGGGCCGTGCAGAGTTATGCAGGCACAACCCCAACCTGCGCTTGCACAAAGTTACACTGAAAAAAGGAACAAGTCAAGGGCCACCCACAGGTGAGCTGCCACATTGCAGGGTGCAACACAGCAGCTGCCACCTGTGGGTGGCCCTGGACTGTTCCACCACCTGGCGGTGCCCCCCATGCCCCAATCACAGGCTGAGTGTCACACCCCTGATCTAGACCATGGGCATAACGGCATTCTTCCCCATTAGCTCGACCATGGGCATAACTAAACGCCCCCCACTCCACCCAGTAGCCCTATCATGGGCATCAGACCTCCCACCAAAGTTCAATATCCCTGGTGGTCCAGTGGACCAAGTAGCCTGATTGCAGGTGGCATCCTCACCCCCACATCCGAAATCCCTGGTGATCTAGTGGCCCCACCTACCGCCCATGGAGCCCCACCACCCGCTCCCCATCAGCCGGCGGTGGCAGCATCCACCGCCTGCCGCCCGCCACTCACCGACTGACAGCTCTGTAGGGGCTGCATGCTCAATGGTTCAGAGCATGAGCCAATGGGTGTGCAGCCCATACCGTACAAGTCAGTCCAGATATGATGGGGACAGCGGGTGGTGGGGCCCGTGTGGGGTGTGGGGACCACTAGATCACCAGGAATTCCCCAGACGGGTGGGGTGAGGATGCCACCTGTGATCAGGGCTACTCATGGTCCACTGGACCACCAGGGATATTGGACTTTGGGGAGGTCTGATGCCTGCAATCGGGCTACCTAGGGGGTGGGGGACATTTCAGTTATGTCCGTGATTGGGCTAATGGGGAAGAATACCATTATGCCTCAATCAGGCTACCCGGGGTGGGGGAAGAATACCGCTATGCCCGCAATCGGGCTGCTGGGGAGAATGCTGTTCTGCCCACAATCGGGCTGCTCGGGGGGAACACTACTGTTCTGCCCGTGATCGGGCTGCAGGGGGTGTCAGTCCCCAACAGCTGCTGCCTGGCAGGGCGCCAGGCACAAGTCGTTGGGGATCAGCACACCTGCATGCTAATGGTATGCAAATGGGGCCATAATCAGATGCAAATGGCTCCCCGTGCACCTTGCATAAATTATGGCTCCATTGCATGTCACCCTTTGAATATCGCAGGTGCTGTGCATGGCACAATGGAACTTGTGCCATGGCATCTCAATGCTCCACTCTGACTACTTGCGCTGATGCAGTTCCACTGCGCCATGCATAGTGGGTGTGGCCAGGGGGCGATATTCAAAGAAGTTGCGCCATAGCACAACTCTGTTGAATATCACCCTGGCCACACCCCTGCACAACTATTTTGAGTGGCGCAGGGGCTTGCACCACTAAATGGTGCAGTTTGAAAATCTGGGCCATGATATACAACATTTATAGTATACTGGCCAAAATGCCATTTCACACCAGAAGTACAAAAGATGTCTTATCCAGGATTTAAAAAATGACACCTGTCACATTTATGATGTGGTGCAGAAAAATGGCTATGTTGAAAGCTTGGAGTCAAAATATTAAATATTAATGAAGTTATGAGAGAATGCTGAAATACTGCAATGTTCAGTCATAACCTAGGCATTTTACCATATTTGTACACCAAATTTCCAGCATAGCCTTCTTATTACCTTACCTCATGAACCAGGTAGGTGAACATTTTTCAAATCGCCACTGATGCATCACTGGGCAGCACCAAAACATTCCATGCAACAGATGCAAAAATACATTTTGGCCAGGATTTGAAAAATAACAGCTGTCACATTTCATGAAGAGGTGTAAAAAATGGCTATACTAAAAATTTGGGCAAAAATATTTAAAATTACTAAAGCTATGAGTGAGCCTGGTGGCACTGAGGGTTGAGGCACTGGACGCCACATCTCATGCCACACCAGCAACCCAGGTTCGGGAACAAGCTCAGGTCATCAGGGGTTTGGCAGTGGAGGACCAGGATTGAGCATCCACAGACTGCTCTCCTAGTTCTGGAGAGGGTTGGGGAAAACCCATTGTGCTGTAGTGGACCCTGGGGACACCCGGGGGCACTACTAGTACAGGTGTGTGTGAGGGAGAGCACAGCAGATGTCGGCACACAGTGCCTTGACATCATTGCACATCCATGCTCCAGTGTGGAGATAAGGAGACAAATGGCTGGGCACGACTGTGCAGCTTGATGGCTGCACCTTGCACTGCTGGGAGGACTGTCATTGGAATCACACTGGGGGGTCCTGGGCTGGCCTGGCATGGTAGGGTACAGGGAGGCCCTCCAGCGGGTTGGCAGATGTCCATACCAGATCCCCATCATATGAGTGAGCCTGCTGCTCTCTCTGCAGGCAGGGCTGGTGGCTGGGTGCCCCCACCAGTAGTCACCACAGCAGGCAATAAAATAGCAGATGTGATAAAAAAAAGAATTACTGAAGCTATGAGCAAGCATAGAAAAATTTTAATGTATGCTAGTAAGTTTGTCATTGTTACATATTTTGACCCCACATTTTCAACATAGCCTCCTTTTGACCCCACCTCATGAACAATGGTGGTGAAAATGTTCAAATCTTTTCTAAAAGGAGATTTTGCCAAGTGACAGCAAAATCACCTTTCTGGCTTGATTTGCATAATTCCACCATCACTGGTCATGTGGTGTGGTCCCAAAAAGTCATGTTGAAAATGTGGGGTGAAAATATGCAAAATGACAAAGTTATGCATCAAATTTCAAAACCCAATTGAAATACATTGAACCACACTTACCTTAATTTCTCATATTGTAGTTATTGGTTTTAGCAGCAAGACATGTCTTTGATCAGAGAGTGGATCTATGCTGTGGGATATGTTCAGGTGAGTGAGGGCTGTGGGTCATGTTCAGGTGAGTGAGGGAATGTGGGGACATTATAGGGGTTTGGGGTGCTGGGTGGGAGGTCAGGTGGTGTAGTCAGATTGGCGAGGGACTTTTATATTTTACAGGTTTAAAAAGAAAAAATTGAAGGACGGTTTTCTTTATTACAGCTGAGAGTCCGACACTTGGGATTGAGTGACCCAGTGTTGGACTACTCTTTGGGGAATGGAGTGGGTGAACTAGAGGGGAGGGGGTGTGGAGAAGCAGTGGGGGGGTGGTTTGGCACCCTGCTCTGCTTATGTATTAGAAAAATAAACATTCATAATGGCAGGTGGATAACATGAAGGAGAGGGGAAGGGAAAAAGAAGCAGAAGAAGCAGTACTGGGGTTGAGCACCCCAGTCCACTAGAGAGATAGATAGATAGATAGATAGATAGATAGATAGATAGATAGATAGATAGATAGATAGATAGATAAAGAGAGAGACAGAGGCAGACAGAAGAGAGGATCGATGGCTTATTACTCTCACAGCAACCCACAGCATGACTTTCAGCTGTGGCTGCAGAACTCAAGAAAGTCCCACTGTTCTCATAAAGAGAACACAGGTAAATAGCTGCTCTCGTTAAGCTGGGCACCATGGATTTTGGGGTGCCAAGACAAGGTATTTCTAGCAAGTTTTTTTAAAACCCAAACAGCAGAATAGCTCAGGTGTTTGTTATTTTTTTTTTAAAAACAGATCATTGTAGTGCGTTTTTAGGAAAAAGAGATTTTTTATTTGCAGGTTTTTTTGTTATCACCTACAGCCCAAACCACTTGCAATTTTGATCTGAAATATTTAGGGTGGAAAGGGATTGCCACAGAATAGTGTCTTTCATTAGTTTGCTTAAAAAATATTAATCTGTTACCAAGTTATAAAGATTTGGAATTTTGGTTCTGAGCATGCTCAGTAGGGTATCAAACATCTCTCCACAAGATTCTGAGCATGATCAGAACTGAGATTTCAAATCCCAGACCAAAATTCCAAACTGTACGGATGCTAGTTGATGACAAACAGGAAAACCCCTGATTTTCTTAAAAATGCAATGAATGGATCTCTGAATCCACACATCTGACTGGAACAAAGCATGGCACATTAACAGTCTTTGCCATCCAGAATGAGCATGGAAAACTTTGTGCAAATCTGTAGAATGGGGTTAAAGTTATTAAACTACAAAGTCAGTGGTTTAACATTAAACAGCCTACTTAACCCAAACTGTAATGGCACTACTGTACCACTTTAGCATTGAACAGCCTACTCAACCCTAACTGTAGTGGCACTATCGCACCACTATAATATATTTAAGTTGCAAAAAATGCATCAGTTAGGGTCAAAGTGACAAAAGCTGGGAAATGAGGCATTAGGGTCTCCCTAACACCCCACTCTCCCAAACTAGACAGAAGAGCAGGTATGGGGAATGCCTTAGCTTCTCAAGTCTAATGCTCACCCCATTCCATCTGTAAATAAGGTCAGATGTGTAGACTTTATGAGAACGGGGTGAGTGTTAGGCTTGAGTAGCCCCTATAATATATACATCACAAACAATTTGGAATTTTTGTCTGAAATGTTAGGGTAGAAAGAGATTGCCACAGAAAGGTGCCCTTTATTGGTGTGGTGAAAAAATATGTATCCATTCCCAAATTACAAGGATTTAAAATTTTAGTTCTCAAGGTACTCAGTAGGGTATCAAACATCTATCTAAAAGACTCTTAAACTATTACAGTGCAAATTTAGGGGTTTAACATTAAATAGCCTACTCAACCCTAACTGTAATGGTGCTACCTTGTCACTTCAACATTGAACTGCCTACTCAAACCTAACTATAGTGGTACTACTGCACCACCATAATATACAGTATGTATATGTGTGTATATATATATATATGTATATATATATATATATATATATATGTGTATATATTTTATATATATATATATATATATATATAGGTAAAAGGACTTTACTTGGGTTTTAGAGCAGCAGCAGGCTAGTGCCCATTAATAACTGCCCCCCACTTCTCAGTGGATTTAGGTAAACAGGCTGCCATCTTTTATCAAATTGTGCAATTTAGTTTAAAAGGTAAGGAAATGTTTAGATACACAATGTCCTGAGGTAACATATTCCATATTCTAACTGATCTTGGTATAAAAGCATACTTCCTAATATCTCTTTTAGGAATTTTTTCAACCAATTGTACTTTGTGACCTCTTAAATCATGTTTGGGTATTTTGAAATTCTAAGCTCAACTCATGGAACAAATGTTCATCTTTAAAAATTGTAAACAAGAATAACAAGTCACTACTATATCTTCTGTCCCTCATTGATAACAGCCCTATGTCTTGAAGCCTCTCACTATGAGGTTTATCTTTACATTTGAAGATCATTTTTGTGTATTTACACTGTGTTTTTAAATGAGATCAGTATCCTTCTGTTAATATGGATTCCAAATCTGAGTACAATAATTCAAGTGTGGACAGATGTATGTCCTTTAGAATGGCAACAGTACAGCCTCAGATCTGTTCTAGAAAGCATGTTTCACACAATTAACTAAATTATTTGATTTAATGTTTAGAAGGATCACCGGTCTTAAGGTTGTTTGCTAATACATATTCCTAAATCAATAACATTATTAATAGATCTGAGTTTAACACCATTGATGTAATAATCTTGAGAAATATTAGTTCTGCCAAAATGCACTACACATATATCAGTATTAATGTAAATGGTTGTTATTAACCCAGTCTACTATACTCTCAAGATCTGCTGAAAGCCTTATTCTATCATGAACCAGAGTAACTAAGCTGCCCAATTTAGTATTATCTGCAAATTTCATTAAACAATTATTGCTGCTGGCTCACTGGTGCAGTGGTTAGCTTTCTGGCTGTGACACGCCGATGACCCAGGTTTGGGAACAGACTTGGGTGTCAGAGGGCCAGCCAGGGGAAGTTGACTTGAGTGTCCCACGACAGCTTGCCTTCCCCTGGGAGGGAGGGGGGTGCATGGTCCAGTGTTTGCTGGCCCCTAGCAGAGGCCAAGGGCATGGCGATGCATGGGACCTCCAAATGTGGAGGAGCATGGCAGACATTGGCTCACACCTTGATGTAATGTGACACATCATGCTCCCCAGGGGGAAAAAATAGAAAATGGCCCCCCTGACTGACCAGATGATGACTGCCAGTCCCTCACTGCCACAAACCCCAGACAGCCCTGACTGACCACAGCAGCACCCAGGTCAATGAGGATGCACCTACTGACACTTCCTCCCAGGAAGGGGGACCCACCTGATGAAGGGAAATTCAGGTTTGCTGGGGGTCTACAATGTGGGGCAGTAGGTGGTGGCGAGGAAGGAGGGTGGTGAGGTGCACCTAGGTGGCCCGAAAGAGGGGCCAGTCAGGGTTGCAGCAGAGGTGCAAAAAAGGAAAAAAAACAATTATTGCTCTTAATTTGTAGATCATATATATAAATATTAAATAGTAGTGGACTGAGGAGTGACCCCTGGGGAGTGCCATTAATCACCTTACCTTCTTCTGGTACAAAACCATTTATTCTAACCATCTGTTTCCTGTTTGACAGCCAAGCCTGAATGCATTTTATGAGTTTGTCACTGATGCTCAAATTAATAATTTTAGTTATTAAAAAAACATGGAATACAGTATCAAATGCTTTTTTAAAATCCAAGTAGATGACATTTATATCATTGTTATTATCCACACTTCCACTAACTTTTTCAGAGAAAGAAATAAGATTAGTGTTGCAGGATCTACCCTTAACAAAGTCATGTTGCGCATAATCAATATGACCCATCCAAGACATATCTTTTATAATTCTGTCCTTTATAATATCTTCCATGAGTTTACTGACTATAGATATTAAACTAATCGGTCTATAATTACCAGGTATAGATTTACTATCCTTTTTAAACAACCAAATTACCAATGCCACACTCCAGTCCATGGATACAATATCTTCATTTAAAGATTTATTACATATCATTTTTAAAATTTGTGCCAGTTTGAGACTTAGTTCCCTCATTAGTCTAGGGTGTAACCCATCAGTGCATGCTGACTTATTAGAGTGCAGGGATGAGAGTTTATTATAAATAATGCTAACTGAGAAATAACAGTTTGGGATATTTAAAATCAAACCATGTGCATATTTCTTTATTTAAAGCCTTCACTTTCATATATCCAAAGTGTCAGTGGCTCAGTAGGTAGCACACTCACCTCTGAGGCCAGGAGATCAGAGGGCTGTGGGTTGAGTTCCCACCTCTGGCACTTGGGTTAATATCCCAGTACTGACACTGTAGTGCAGCATGAGAGAGGTGCTGCACTTCTGAGGTGCCGTCTTTCGGATGAGACGTTAAACCGAGGTCTCATCTGCCTGGATTGGTGGTTGTTCAGGTGGATGTTAAAGAGCTGATGGCACTTGTCGAAAAGAGTAAGGGAATTTCCCCGGTGTTCTGGCCAAATTTCCCTCATTCACTAAAAATACCACCAACAGCTTAATCTGGTTCAAGGTCAGTTGGCATTCATCTGCATCCCCCTCCCCCGGGTCGTGCCTGAAAATAGGCAGGATTTGTCTAGTGCACTTACCCGGTCAACAAAAACTAAATAAATAAAACATAAATAAAGTTTCAAGATCATTATATCAATCTCTTCTTCAGGGAAAAGGCTAAAATTATATAAATTGCACTTTTAGTATACTGTAACAGTGTTGTACTACACAAAAAGTTGTTTTATTAAAATTGTGTAAGCTAGGAGTGGAAAAAGCTCCTAGTAACCGTTTCTCTTATCACAAGGGTATGGACAATCTTCTCTCCATCTTTAAATTATAATTCTACAATTTGCTGCAACATTAGGAAAAACAGATTCCCTTACTAACAAATTTATATATTTTTTCCTTTTCTTATTGTGAACACTTATCTGTGTTCTAAACTTTATACAGTGTTCTCATAGCATAATTATTTGAGAAAGAAATTATCAATACTTTAAATATTTGTCTTAAGATAGTTATTTAGAACATTTTATGATCATCTCATTTATTGAAAAAATATGTACATTTTCTAATGTAATAGTTCTGAAAGTATTGCACTTTATCTTATCTGTTATAGTTGTACTTTGTGCTTTCAGTCTGCTTATTCATACTTTTTGTTTCTTCAAACACTAGTTTCTTTACTATAATTCAAACATACAAATGAGATCTATTTTACTCATTGATCTTCATACTGTTGTGTTGAAAAGAACTGTATGTTGCATCACATCTAAATTCAGTTTTTATCTTTGCTTACGTTATTGAAATTGCTCCCTTACCATGTGTTGCATTTTATAAAGAGTTTACTTCCACTTTGAGATTGCATTATCTTCCTGCTATAACAAATACAATCCTTTTAGAAAAATGCTTTGCTGTTAGTTTTTAATTCAGCATTTTTACTGAACTAGCTTCCTTACCATGTTTTACTGCAAGTTAAATTTGCTGTTCACTGCCTTGCACTAAAGTGTTGTTTTCTACTTCATGGCAGCAATAAATAAAAAATGCATTAAGTTTGCATTTATCTAAATATTAAATTTGATAGTTTAAATTGCAGTGAAGAGAACTGCATTTTACCATGTGGTTTAAGTTCTTGATGCTCCATTCTTGGCGTCCTCACATCACCATTGCTGATGCTATCAAAGTCTTCTTCTCCTCCACCTTTTAGGTGAAAAGCATCTGGGCAGGATAGTAGGGGCATGCAACGCTGAGACATCACTTGCTCCAGTGCCAAAATGACACCCATTCCTGCCCAGTCCATATTTGTATAAACCCTTTAAACCTCATGACCATGAAATGAACAGGCCTAATGCTCTTTGTCTCACTGACAGTATGCTATGTAATTTTCTGCTGTTGTACCTCAATTTTTATTTGATCTTTACAGATTGCACACATTAATTCTTGTTTTAATATATTAGGTTTTAGATAGGGTAAGGATTGTCTAAAAGGATTAATCAGGGAAATCACAGTTCGGGTTGGGGAGAGGCTAGTATGAAAACAAACTCTCAGAATCTGTATTAACCATATATTTATGTAAAGTCTAGATTTATGGAAATCTCAAAGAAAACAAATAAATTACTGTGATTTGACTCTGCTTAAGGATTCTATTTATTTGTGTCTGTATACTTTAAATGTTTGTTGCTGTTTTTACCTATATAAGAGGAATCTGGTTTATCTCACACAAACCCTTTCCATTCAATCACCTCATTTAACCCATGTCTGGGGCTGATACAATTTAATCTGTCTATCCACCAACCTTCTCTTTTTAATAAAGCATGTTCCCAATCCCCTCCTCTTTAAGGTTTGGGTACCATTTCGGCTGCAATAAACATTAGTGTACTTATATTCTGTCTAGCTGTATTAAAGTGTCTTGCTACTGAACATTTTTAGTTATTATTTAAAATAGAGCTTTTATGGCAACTAATTTGATTTTTTAGTGGTCATGTGGATTTTCCAGTATAGATTAAAACACAAGGGTAACTTAACATGTAAACTACATAATTGGAGTCACAGGTTATTAACCCTTGCAGGGCCTCAGACTGATATATCAGTCTAGAACTGCAGTACGTTCTAATTCTGTTTCGCAGTCTAAGGGTTAAGTCACGAATAATGAATTTCTACTTTTTGCTGCTATTTAAAAATTCCTTGACTTTTAATCCAACAGAACAATGAATACACTTCCCACAGTTGAAAAATATTTTTATTTCAGGGCTTTGTCTAATCGTTATGGGGTGGGGGTGGGTTCCAGTGTTGTATTTTTATCAATTTGTATTTAATGTTGCTCATTCTTCTTGCTGTGATCCAAGGTTTTGTTGCAAAACTCATTTTCCCTCTTTCAGTACTTTGTAGGATAAACCAGCTTTTCAAAATAATATTTTTGATGTTAGAAAATTGATCACAGTATGTGGTGATCATGGATAGATGATTTTCTGCACCCCTTTTTGGCATCGTTACTTTTAAGCAAGTCTTCTCTGGTTTTCTGTCTGCCTTTCCCACTGCTTGTTGTAATACACAATTTCTATATTCTCTATTTTTAAACTGCTTAATCAAGGTGGATTTGTTTTTCTCATATTTTTAATATTTCCAATACTCTTCTTGCAACATAGTAGTTGGCTATATACTGTAGTATGATTTCTAATAATTTTTTCGGATGCTATTGGCATGTAGCACTGTATTTCTAGCTATTTCTTTTGTGTAGAGGTGTGTAGTAATCTTGTTTCCTTCTTTGATAACCATAAGATCGATATATGGAATACATTCAAAATTGTGTTCCATGGTGAATTTTAAGTGTTGTTGACACTCATTTAAATACTCAAAACATCCTTCTAAATCTGTTAAAATTCCATTCCACAGCAAGAAAATATCATCTATAAAGCATTGCAACAATATTATGTACTTTTTGTGGTTGCTTGCATGCATGTGCAAGAAACACACTGCGTCAGCTTCCTTTATAAGCAGGTTGTGGAGGCGCGGCAGTGTTGTGCTGAATGGCAGCAGTCCTCTCTGGGGCTGGTCTGTGCCGCAGTGAATTAGAGGAGCATTCTGTCGATGATGGACGTTAATGAGCATGCCACTATGCTCAAAGCATTTGACCGCTGCAATCAGAGAGTGCCCCATCACTACACAATCAGCTGTTTTTGCTGCAGGGCGGTATCTGACTGCAGCAGTCAATTACAGCTGCATTGTGTGGTGTTCCCTTTCAGTAAACATTGTGACAGCTTCTCCATCAGCCTCTCACAGTCCCTACAAAGCCAACAGAATGCCGTCACCCACCTCTCCCTGTTTTTAAAGCTGACGTGGTGCCAAATCCCCCTGTCAGCTTGCCCCATCCCTGGTTCATTTGCTGATGGCGCTGCCCAATCCCTGTCGGCATGATGCATCTCCCCATTTGTTGTGTGTTGAGGGGGTGCCCCATTCCCCTCAGCTAATGCACACACCCCCAAGCACACTGTCCAATTCTTGTCAACTCCAGGCCTCCCAAAAGAAACATCCAGGTGTGCCGGCATGCTAGGAGCCTACCCCAGCAGGATAAAATGCATCCCACATTGCTGTTTATCTTTTTCAAACTGTAAAAACAGAAAATGGTCCCTAGCAGTCTCTCTTGCCCCCTTCCCAACCTGCGCCTACCCTCTGCACACCCTACCTCCCCACACCCCAGCTCACCCCATACTTACCTCCAGAGCCCAGCACGATGCTCTTCGGTGGACCAAGAACACATCTGCACTCTTCAAAGCCTACCACAAACTGGAGAAATGCTGGTAAGCTGTATAATGGCATAAATAGGGTTTTTTCCAACTTAGGTGGATATCTCAGCCATTCTGGGGAATTATTTCACCAAATTTTCAACATGGGGTTCTTGGGACCCCACCTCATGAACTCAGTCACTATCATTTTGTTATTCAGTCCCGAAAGATGATTTGAAGGTCACTGTATGGAACCACCTTTTGTGAATTATTAACAAAATGAGAGTGTCACAGTTCATGAAGTAGACCCCCAAAAACTCTATGTTGAAAATTTGGTGAAAAAATTCCCACAAATGACCATTTCATGAGCATGCATTGCACAGTCCTACACACACTCATAACTTTGAGAATTTTTAATATTGTCTCTCCAGATTTTCAACATTACCATTTTACCACACCTCCTTATGAACAGTACAGCTGTCATTTTTCACATCTCACCTGAAATGTGTTTTTGCATATGTAATGCACAATGGTGCAGTCGGAGTGTGAAATCAATGTCTGTAACAGATTAAGAAAATCACAGTGACACCGTTCTTGAGCAGAGATCTTACAATGCCTATGTTGAAAATCTGGTGACAAACATCCATAAAATGACTGTGTTATGAGTGTGCATTACGCAGTTTCCAAACACCCTCGTAACTTCACAAATTTGTAACATTTTCACTCCAGATTTTTAGCAATGGCATTTTTCCACACCTCCTTATGAACAGTACAGCTGTCATTTTTCACATCCTGGCCGAAATGTGTTTTCGCAGTTCTGGCACAGAATAGCACGGTCGCTGTGGAACATCAGTGCTTGGGACAGATTAAGAAAATCACAGTGACACTGTTCATGAGCGGAGGTCCCAAAATGCCTATGTTAAAAGACTGGTATAAAACATCCCGAAAATAATTACATTACGGCTGTGCATTGTGCAGTTTCTACTCAGGCTCGTGACTTCACCAGTTTTTTTTATATTTTTACTACAGATTTTCAAGATTACCATTTTTTTACACCTCCTCATGAACAGTACAGCTGTCATTTTTTCACATCCTGTTCAAAATGTGTTTTCACACCAGTGGTGCCAAATGGCAAAGTCGATGTTCAAAATCACCTTTTGGCTAACAAACTGATAGTGTCACTGTTCATGTGGTGGGGTCACAAAAAGCCCATGTTGAAAACTTGGAGTAAAAATACCAAGGAATGCCCAGGGCATTAGGGTTTCTGACCATAATGCCCTACCCTGTAGGGACTGACAGGCATCAGGAATGTGACTTGGGACTGTCAACAGTAATGCTCACGTCATTCCACCCCCACCCCCACCCTGCAGCCAGTGATAGGCATCGAGGTGCACCTTGGACTCTTTGGTCACAGAGTTCACCCCATTCTCCTATACTGCACCCATTTCAGTATATTTCCTTATGGAATGAAGTCAGTGTACAGCCCAAACACCCCAAGGAATACCTCAACACTTGTCAGTGTAGGGTGAGATGAAATGTCATGACCGTTATGGGTGATGACCCAAAGGCACACCCCAATGCCTGTCCATCTCTGCAGGGTGGGGGTGGAGTTGACATCAGTTCAGTACTTCACTTCCATTCCTATACTGCATCTGTCTAACTCCTGCACTTCTACTGCTAATGCCAGTAAGCAACTATTCGGCATTGACAAATGCTTGTTATATTTGTAGTTAGTTTCTGAATAAACATAATTTTTTTCAAAATGAATCATGAAAATGTTGACATAGGTGGGTGCCATGCTTGCCCCATTACAGTTCTTTCTCTGGGGAGAAATGCTTCATTTTCAAATTTGAAATAGTTATTATATAGGACCAATTCTGTTAATTTCAAAATAAATTCATCAGGTGGTCTCAAAACATCTCTTTCATGTAGTGCTTCTTTTAAAGCCTCTAGACCCTCTGTATGTGGAATAGAAGTGTATAGATTTTTAACATCTACTGTGACTAAAATCATATTCTCAAAGTTAAGATTACTTTTATTAAATTCGTCCAGTACTTGAATCAGGTGTCTTAAATCTTATATAAATTAATTAGAATTGATCCTAAATAAAAACTATTTCAAATCTGAAAATAAAACATTTCTGTGAAAAAAAGAAACTGAATGGTGGCAAGCATGGCATCCACCTATGCCAACATTTTGAAGAAAAGTATGTTTATTTAGAAACTAACAACACATATAAAAGTACATAATATTGTGGCAACACTTCATAGAGAATATTTTCTTGTTGTGGAATGAAGTTTAACAAATTTAGAAGGATTTTTTTGAGTATATAAATTACTGTCAACAACCCTTAAAATCCACCGTGGAGCACAGTTTTGAATGTAGTCCACACCTTGATCTTATGGTCATCAAAGACAGAAACAAGATTACTATAGACCTCTACACTAAAGAAATAGTTATAAATACACTTCTACAAGCCAACAGTTACTATCCAAAAAAAAAAAATATTAGAACGCATACCATATAGCCAACTACTACGTTGTAAGAGGAATTGTAGTGACATTGAAATATATGGGAACAAACAAATCTGGCTTGATTAAGAAGTTTAAAAACAGAGGGTACAGAAATTGTATATTACAACAAGCAGTAGAAAAGGCTGACGGAAAACCAGAGAAGACTTGCTTAAAAGTAAAGATATCAAAAGGAGTATAGAGAATTATCTATCTACGATAATTGCATACTGTAATCAAGTTTATAAGATCAAAAATATTATTTTGAAAAATTGGTTTATTCTTCAAAGTACAGAAGGAGGGAAACTGAGTTTTAGAACAAAGCCTTGGATCACAGCAAGGTGAACTAGCAACAGCAGCACGAACAAGTAACATTAAACATAAATTGATAAAAATGCAAGACTGCCCTCCATAACCGTTGGACAAGGTCCTGAAATAAAATAATTTTTCAGTTGTGGGAAGTGTGTTTATTATTCTGGTGCACTAAAAGTCAAGGAATTTTTTAATAGCTGCAAAAATTCGAAATTCATTATTTGTGACTTAATAACATGTGACATCGATTATGTAGTTTATATGTTACAGTGCCTTTGTAGTTATATCTATATTGGAAAAACCACACAACCACTAAAGAATCAAATTAGTGAACAAGAAAGATCTATTCAAAATAATGACTTCAAATCACCAACAGCAAGACACTTTAACACAGCCAGACACGATATAAGTACACTAAGGTTTATGGGAGTTGAAAGGGTACAGAATCCTGAAAGAAGAGGGGACTGGAAACAAGGTTTATTAAAAATAGAAGGTTGGTGGATAGACAGATTGAATTGTATCAGCCCCAGACATGGGTTAAATGAGGAGATTGAATGGACAGGGTTTATGTAAGATAAATAAATTAGGTTCTGCTTATATGCAGTAGGTAAAAACCAGCAACAATCATTGAAAGTATACAGACATAAATAAATAGAATCCTTAAGCAGAGTCAAATCACAGTAATTTATTTGTTTTCTTTGAGATTTCCATAAATCTAGGCTTCACATAAATATATAGTTGAATTCGATTCTGAGAGTTTGTTTTCATACTAACATACTAAAATGGCAGCAGAATAGGCCTAACGGTCTCTCTCGAGTCTGCTTGATTTTCAGCACCTGCACTGAGGGTCGATTTTGGTGTCCCTCCTTCTCCCTTGGGTTTTACTGTCCCCAGTCCCAGATGTTCCACCTGTGCTGGGCCTGGTCAGATTTACTCTCCCCCTGTACCTGTCCCATCCCCATTTTCAAACTAGCCTCTCCTGCCCCCTGACCATGATTTCCATGATTACTCCTTTTAGGCAATCATTGCCCTATCTAAAACCTAATATGTCAAAACAAGAATGAATGTGTGCAATATGTAAAGTTCAAAAAGAAGTTGAGGTACAACAGCAAAAAAACATGTAACATCCTCGGCACCCAACTAAGGAACTAAGGTTCGAGCAGACTCGATAGACCGTAAGGCCTAATCTGCTGGCAAATAGTATGTTAGTATACTGTCAATGAGATAGAGAGCACTAACCCTGTTCACTTCATGGTTGTGAGGTTTAAAGGGTTTCTACAAATGTGGACTGGGCAGGAAAGGGTGTCATTTTGGCACTGGAGCAGGTGATGTCTCAGAGTTGCATGCCCCTCCTATCCTGCCCAGAGTGCTTTTCACCCAAAAGGTGGAGAAGAAGACTTTGGTAACATCAGCAATGGTAATATGAGGATGCCAAGAATGAAGCATCAAGAACTTAAACTACATGGTAAAATGCAGTTCTTTTCACTGCAGTTTAAATAAGCAGATTTAATATTTAGACAAATGCAAACTTAACGCATTTTTTTTATTCATTGCAACCATGAAGCAGAAAACAACATTTTAGTGCAAGGCAGTGAATGACAAATTTAACTTGCAGTGTAATGTGGTAAGCAAGCTAGTTCAGTAAAAATGCTGAACTGATATCTAACAGCATTGCTACCCAAATATCGTATTCCGCTGGAATTCATACAATGGGTAAAAATCTTGTACATATCCCCCTCCACACAAATCCAATGTAATGGGGTTCTCTCTACATCTTTCTCCTTACTTCAGGGCACCTGACAGGGTTGCCCCTCATCTCCTTATCTTTTTAATTTGTTTTTAGAACCTCTCATTAGAAAACTCAAAAATTCTCCACTTATAAGAGGTATATCAATAGGTAACTTGGAGTATAAGATCTCTGTGTATGCCAATGATATACTTCTACATATCTCTTATCCTGCCCAGTCTCTCTCAACTGGCTTTCAGATTATCTCCCAGTTCAGGTCCATTTCAAACTATAAATTAAATTTGGATAAAACTGAATTCTTTCCCCTCAACAAGTATACACTGAGAGCTGATGTTGATCATCTGGGACTACAATGGCATATAGGTAAATTAAAATACCTAGGGATCAACCTTCATCCCTCCCCCCACATTATGAAACAGCTGAATCTGGATGCTACTGTAAGCACAATAAAAGAAGATTTCAAGTGGTGGTCCAAACTACCCTTATCCCTGTGGGGTTGTATGAACATAATCAAGAGGAATGTACTACCTCGTATTTTGTACCATCTATAAATGCTTAGTTGGGCCAGCCCGTTATCATGGTTTTCACAATTACATTGACCCATTAGCTCCTTTCTATGGCTTTGGGAAAAAGTCAGACAAAACTATTTTAAACTTACTCACCAAAAATCAGATTGTGGTCTTCAAGCCCCTAACTTTTACCTATATTATTTAGCCATTCACCTAACCAGACTCAGATATTGCTTGCTTCCCACAGACTTGGCTCCAGACTCTCCTTACTGTCCCCTTTGGGTGAAAATTGAACAGATATTGTGGTCAGCACACAATATCAATCCTAAAACTCTTCCCTTTGTTGCCAAAAGCAACCTTCCCAAATACATACAAGATACTCCTCTAGGCTCTATGGTCCAAGCACAATACCAACTTAATACCTTTCTTAAAATGGACGCTTATAGGGACAGGCACGGGGTCATATTGTTGCATGACAGTATGCCACATGGCAAAATCACGCCCCCTGAACCCCCCAATAAAGATTTTCAACTTGGGGGGGTCAACTTCAGGAGCACACAAAATAGAAAATAAAAAGTTTCTTGGACCAGAAATCAAACCCGGTCCCAGAAGCACTGCCTGGGTTCCCTGCTGTGGTGACTCAGTCCATTGAGCCACAGCAGCTGCTCAGTGGAACCCACTCCCAGCAGAGGTCTTATCCTCTGCCTGGGAGAGTGAAAATGGTGCAATACCATGTACAGCAGTACACATGATATTGCACCATTCACTCACAGCTTCAGCGCTGTACCAGTTTAGCCATAATGTCGTACACTATTAAGCATGCGGCATTATGACCCAGTAGGATAGGACATAGCACAGACCCTCTTTTTTAACCCTAACCTTTTAATTTCTGGTAAAACACTTAAACCTCACCTCTTCTGGCTGGACATGGATGTGGAAAAAGTGGAGGATCTAGTAAAGGACCAAAAATTACTGTCTTTTCAAGAATCCTGTTCCCTTTTTAAATGGATCAATGCACATGTTTTTAAATATTTTCAGATATCCCACATGTTGGTACAACATTTTGGTTCTGGTACATGGCCTAGGTCCTTTACATCTACCCTCACTACATACATCAGTGCAGCCCCAACTGCTCACCTGATATCATACACATAAAAGCTTTTATTAACCATGATTGCTACACTAGAGGGTCAAAGATTCTACTGGTGGGATAATATACTACCACCGACTATCCCCTCTAGGCCTTGATCAAAACTTTGGAACCACTTGCACAGGTACATCAAGTGGGACAGATACAGATACATGCAATTTCAGATCAACCATAATCTGTACTATACTCTGGTTAAACTCCATCAAATAGGCAGGTTGCCCTCTAGCCAATGTCCCAAATGTCAAAAAGTACCTGGGGATTTGCTCCATATGTTGTGGTCTTGTGAAAATGTTGCCCCCTTTTGGCAGACTATTCAAAACCACCTCAACCCACTACTTACATTGTCTGATAATTTCACACCTGAAATATGCACTTTGGGAGATTATACAAAGCTGAGAGGGCACACTCAGAGAGCTCATATGTCCCTAATGTCAGCTTGTGTGAAGAAAGTAATTTTGAGACATTACCTGATTACCCCCAACCATGTTGAATGGTACAAGGAAATCATGTTTGCCCTGCAAGCTGAGTGCATCATTGTAGGAATCACAAACAGGATGGACAAATATAAACAAAATTGGGACACACTGTATACCCTAATATTGACTGGCTAGAATCGATCACTTAAGCAGACTCCCTCTAAAATAATTCTCACTTGTTCTATGAAACTGCTTAGTTTAAAACTCATAAGTTCAACTCTTCATTACCAGCCTTATATAGTAGTCAGCGGCAGACAGGGGTGGGTTGAAAGGGTAGGGTGGGGGGAGGAGGGTGTGCAGACAATTGTAACAATTCACAGTTCTTTTATCTTCACATTTCCTTTGCTGAATGTTGTATATTATTGTACTTTGATAATACTGCTTGTATACCACCTCAGCATTACCATGTTGTCTGTACAATGCGCTTGTGATTGCAAAAATAAAGCATACTTATCTAAAAAAAAACTAACAGCAAATCATTTTTTCAGAAGGATTGTTTTTATTACAGCAAGGAAGAAAATGTAATCTCAAAGTGGAAGTAAACTCTTTATAAAATGCAACACATGGTAAGGGAGCAATTTCAATAACTTAAGCAAAGATAGAAACTGAATTTAGATGTGATAAAGCATATAGCTCATTTTAATACAACAGTCTGAAGTTCAATGAGTAACATAAATCTCATTTGTATGTTTGAATTATAGTAACTAAACTAGTGTTTGAAAAAACAACAGGTATGAAAGCACAGAGTATAAATATAAGTAGTAAGATAAAGAGCAATACTTTCAAAACTGTTACATAAAGAAACGTACATGTTTTTTCAATAAATGAAATGATCATAAAATGTTCTAAATAATTGTCATAACAGAAATATTTAAAGTATTGATAATCAATAATTTATTCCTCAAATAATTATAGAAACATAGAAACATAGACTTTGACAGCAGATAAGGACTGCTTGGCTCACCTAGTCTGCCCATTTCCCTATCTACAGGATAAGCTGCAGATCCTAGTTAACTAACAGTCTATTTCTTCCTACCCCCCACAAGAACTGCCTTATGTCTGTCCCATGCATTCTTGAATTCTCCAACAGTTTTAGACCCCACAGCCTCCTCAGGAAGGCCGTTCTATGCGTTCACCACTCTCTCTGTGAAAAAAATACTTCCTCACGTTGCCCCTGAGCTGTCCCTCCTCCATCTTCAAATTGTGTCTCCTTGTTCTTGCACATCTCTTTTTCTGAAAGATGCTACCCTCTTGGACTTTATTGATTCCACTGAGGTACTTGCAAGTTTCTATCATGTCCCCCCCCTTACCTGAAGGGTATACATATTAAGCTCCTTCAGTCTCTCCTCATATGGCTTCTCTTGCAGACCCTGAGCCATTTTAGTTGCCCTCCTCTGGACTGCCTCCATCCTGTCTATGTCCTTGCGGAGATGAGGTCTCCAGAACTGGATGCAGTACTCCAAATGTGGTCTCACCAACTGTCTGTACAGAGGGATAACAACTTCCTGTTTTCTGCTGGTGATGCCTCTCCCTATACATTCCAGTATCCCCCCAGCCCTCCCTACTGCCTTCTCACATTACTTGCTAACCTTAAGTTCATCTGATATGGTTTACCCCAGGTCCCTTTCCATTTTTTTGTTGTTACTATCCCCCACTGTGTAATCTTCCCCTGGGTTTTGTTTCCCAGTGCATTATTTTGTACTTCTTTGCATTGAATCTAAGCTGCCATACTTCTAACCATTCCTCCAACTTTGCCAAGTCCCTTCTCATCCTTTCCACTCCTCCTTGTGTATCAACCCTGTTGCAGATCTTTGTATCATCTGCAAAGAGGCATACTTTTCATTCCAGTCCCTCTGCAATGTCACTTATAAAGACATTAAAAAGGACTGGACCCAGAACTGAACTCTGCGGTACCCCACTAGTAACCCCTCCTTCTTCAGAGTGGACTCCATTTACAATTACCTTCTGTGTCCTGTTGTCCAGCCAATGTTTTACCCAGACTACCACCCTGGGACCCACTCCCAGGCTGGTTAATTTGATTATTAATTTTTTTTGTGTTGGACTGTGTCAAACGCCTTACTAAAATCTAGGTAGACCATGTCCACAGCCCCTCTGGTCTACTACTTTGGTCACCCAGTCAAAGAAATCAATTAGATTCATCTGACATGACCTTCCCACTGTGAACCCATGCTGCCTTGTGTCCTGTGTCTCACTTTCCTCTAGGTACTCAACAAATCTTTTCTTCAGAAGTTATTCCATCACTTTCCCTACCACAGAGGTCAAACTGACAGGTCTGTAGTTTCTTGCCTCTGTCTTGCTCCCACTTTTGTGAAGGGGAATCACATCCACCTTCCTCCAGTCCTCAGGCACCACACCATCCTCCCATGATTTGTTAAAAAAGGTAGTCAGTGGTGTCACTAGTTCTCCCCTTAATTCTTTTAGAATTCTGGGGTGAATTCCATCAGGCCCCATTGCTTTGTCCGCCTTCAGTTTTAGGAGTTCTTTTCTTTTGGAACCCTTTCTTCTGTGAAAGGACTGGGATCAACCCCCTATCCAGAGTGCTTCTGTTAATTGGATTAGGCACCTCCCCCTCCTTCTCTTTTGTGAATGCTGAGCAGAAGTATTCATTCAGTATCCCAGCTTTTTCACTGTCCCTCTCTACCCACCCACCATCCTTTCTATTCTTTCTTACTATCCCTCCCTTTGTCTTTCTATGCTCCCTGATGTACCTATAAAAGGTTTTATCCCCCTTCTTCAGCGAGTTGGCTATCTTTTCCTCAGTTTGGGCTTTTGCTATTCTGACTTCCCTCCCTGCTTCATTCTGCCTTAACTGGTACAGTTCTCTGTCGTGCTACTTCTGTGTTTCTTTATACTTCCTAAATTCTATCTTTTTCTCTTTAACCTTCCTCACCACCTCTTTTGAGAACCATAGTGGCTTTTTCTTTCACTTTGATTTGTTTATTTGCTTCACACAAAGGCTTGTTGCCTCTGTGATGGCAGTTTTGATGTTTCCCCATTGTTGCTCCCCCCTCCTTCTAGCCTGTTTGCTAGTGCTTTTCTAAGGCACTCTCCCATCTTACCAAAGTCATCCCTCCTGATGTCCAATACCCTCACTTTTGTATGGCTTGCTACGAGAACGGTGTATGAAATTTAAGAACACATTTAAGTGTTCACAATAAGAAAAGGAATTAAATATTATTTGGGTATTCCCTAATGATGCAGCAAATTGTAGAATTATAATTTAAAGTTGGAGAGAGGATTGTTTGTGCATACCCTTGTGATAAGACAAAAGGTAAATAGGATTTTTTTACACTCCTAGCTTTCACAATTTTAATAAAAAAAACTTTTTGTGTAGTACAACACTGTTACAGTATACTAAAAGTGCAATTTGTAATATTTTAGCCTGTTCCCTGAAGAAGAGATCAATATAAAGATCTTGAAGTGTTGGATATATGAAATTTAAAACTTTGAATAAAGAAATATGCACGTGGTTTCATTTTAAAGGTCAGATCTGTTATTTCCCTATTAACTTTAATCTGGCCATAAGAAAAGGATCAATTTGGACAATATAATTAATAAGGAAATGGACCTTCTGGATGTTGTTATTTATTCATTATGTGGAAATCTTTACACCAGAGGACTGGCTCCAGAGGTTCCAGAAACTAAAACATTGGAAAAGAAGAAAGAAGAATTTAAGAACTTGGGACTTTAAAGGACTAGTTAACCGAGTAGCTGTATCACCCATTCATTATACACCTTAACTACTTTTTTATTCACAGTAGCACAATTAAAAAAAGGTCAGTACTATTTTCCATTTCTCTTCCACAAAAACCTGTACAAAACATGGCTAATTTTGCAGATTTGGATAAACTGGCAGAAACAAGATCTGAAACTAAGTTTCACAGACAATGATGAAACAAGAATCTCTAATTTAGTAACACACACAAGGAATTTGGACAATCCTAAAGGAAATAAATCAGAAAGTCATAAATTGGAATTTTGAAACAATGTGACATTTGTTTAGTTTGTTAAGCAGTCATATTAACTGTATATGTAAAATAAAAAAGGATACTAAGAGGTTTATGTGTCCTAGACAAGCCAACTTTAGGATTTACTGTTGATAGATTTCAAGAGAAATGGGATGGTTTACAGTTTAAATGTTCATTTAATTTCATGTTATTATCCTTTGAATCTTGAATTAATGAACAAAAAAGCTCAGAAAGAAACAGAAGATTTAGAAACAAAATTAAAGGGTACAAAGGAAACCAATGAACTTAAAAATATCATAGCCAAAATCTCAAAAGGCCTAGAAGAATATGAGGAAAACTGGAGACAAGTGAAGTTAAGTAAATTTTGTTGGGACATTAATGATTACAAAGACGGGAACATTTAAAACTGGAAGAAAGACATAAAAATTTGCCAGATATTTAATTTACAGGGATCTAGTTCCAGTCTGAATTATAATGACTCAATCAGCACATGTGAAACAAAAGAAGCCTCCTATTATCCATCAACACAAAGTTACAGGAGAAACTGACACAGATATAGACCCCAAGAAGAAATTACTATAGTCGGTACCAGGCACCCTATTAGCGTAGGGAATACTAATGGTATTTTCAGAGAGAGAGCATGGGACAGAGAGGAGGAGAGAACACATCATCAGAAAGTGGGAAAGAGATGCCAGGTACCTCTCATCAAGAAATAACAAGAGAAACAGTCACTATACAACAGAAAACCCATATCAAAAGACAACAAGGGAGAAGAATCCATAGTATTTAACCTCAGTAGATGAACAGGTATTGAACAGAATCTGTGGCTTTTGTTTAAATCAAAAAAGCAGTGCATTTGAACTAACATTGGTCATGGAGAGATTTCTCAGGAAAATAAGGGTTAGGTTCTTTTTTGATAATCGTCAGACAAGGAAAGTGCCAGCACCTGCTAACAGCTAAATTTTTCACTTGATCCTCAGATTCTTAGTGCCCATAACAGTCAGTGTAATAACTGGATAGAGACCAACCTACTGGTGAATTAGTGCTTCATTTTATTTTTCGTGACACACACCATTGGAGCTTCTCCCTCCAGCATGCCCGGTCCACTCGCACTCAAACCCACTGGCATGTTCTCAAAGGATGACAGTTACAGGACATATTGCTCCTTAAATCAGGATTCCCTTAAAGGAAAAGTGATATATAAACGTGCATAGTGCAATGTGATATTAAAAACATTTTTTCAGGAATAAAAAATATGTCATAAATACAACCAAAACCTATTTACACAAATAGTCAGTTTTACATTAGAAAATCTTAAAAACAGGCAATAATACATAACATTTTCTTTGCACCTTATATCCCAATAATTAGCACTTACAGTATATCCATATATTCCTTATCTACAGTCACGTTTTCAGCTTTACCACTATGAAAAAGTCCACTGGTAGTGTGCTTGTTTCAGACACGGTTCCCCACAAGTAATCACAAGAGTGATGAAACTTCAAAGTGCTATCACAGGGTTTAGGGTGCCCTAAAAGTTAAAAACAGGTATAATAAATTATTCAGTCTATTTGACCTGTGGAAAAGCAACATATACTATTTTGAATGATGAAAAAACACAAGGCATAAACACATTTCTTCTTGTACAGTCTGCTGAGGTTGTAATTGGGGGGGCAAATGTGCTTGATTCATATGATGTTCTTATTTTTTAAGAAAGGGTCTTAATTCAATTCTTTCATTGAGTCTTGGTTTTTCAGAGCCCCTTGTAGAGAAAATCCAAAACTGTTCCTGCTTCATCGGGACAGTATTGTAGCTGCCCCCTCTGGTTTCTCTATTCCCACAAATGAAAATTTATGTTAACAAGCAGGAACAGTATTGGATTTTGGAATGTGTTTATGCCTTGTGTTTTTGCTTCATTCAGAATATTATATGTTGCTTTTTTACAGCTCAAATAGACTGAGTAATTTATTATACCTGTTTTTAACTTTTAAGGCACGCTAAACCCTGTGATGGTATACAGAATAATAACAAAAAAAAAAAAAAGAAGAGGGTGGGGTCTCTGATAAAGGTAACTTAATTTGACCATTGATTCAAGGAAGCCTTTGGGACAGACACAGAAATGGGGGGCACTTTGATCGGGACACTAAGGCAGTCTGTTAATATAAGAGGATAATTGTTGAACTTTGTTTTGCAGCTTGTTACAACAGATTTAATATTGCTCCTAAGAAAAACAAGATGACGAAGTTGGACACTCATAAGGCTAATTGTGGACCTGGCAGACAGAGCAAATAAACTCTGGGAGTTGGCTGAGGGCATGGAGATCGGACAAGGGGAGAAGCAGAAGGTGGAAAAGGGGAAGAAGGATAAAGACAACAAAAGGCCACTGGCAAGTCCTGCTCATCTAACACCCAGGGACCCAGAGGTGGCTTTGCCTCTTCCCCCAGTGCTTGAGCCTATCCCTCTATCTATCCCAGAGCCCACTCCCATGCCTTTGCCTCAATTAAATTGAAAAAGGCATTGGCTGAAATCAAAAAAGGAAAGGGGGAAGAAAGTCAAGACTGACACAGAGATGGCTGTGGGGGAGTGGCTGGGTATGAGGGAAATAGGATCCCCAGGTATGAGACTAGGGGAACATGTGCCGTTAGCTACAGTACAAAAGAAAAGATTTGGAAAGGGGAATTCAGTGATATATTTGCACTAGTGAGTAAGAAGGCTATAACAAAATATGACAAGAAGTAGAGCATAGGGAAGAAGGATATGGCAGTGGCAGTGGTCCTTTTAGGAAAAGGGGAGGAGGATAAAGTCACAAAAGGGAAGACATGGGATGCCTGGCTAGTGAGCTTCATGATTTACTCAGCCATTGTGATATAAAAAATGCCTGAGCTGGCTATACAGCTGCTCACATATTCATTGATAATACGAAAGGCCAAGATGCAGGGTGGGAATAATTGGTTGCAAGACGATGAGCAGTTTCACCAATGAATGGCTACTTTTGGTGACGTCTGATGGGATACCTGGCAATCCAATGTGTGGCTGAACTGCCTGATGGACACAGGGAGCAATAAAGGAGAGGGGAAAAGAAGGTGAGCTTATTACAAAAATGCTGTTGTGGATATAACAGAGCTTTTTGCTCCTGGCCACAGTGTCAATTCTGACATGCTTGTTCAAAGTGCGGTGGCAGCCACACAGCATCCAAATGCAGGACCAACTGGTACACTAACAGCAATGGGGGGCCAACAACAATCAGGGTAACCAGCCCTTTCGGGGTCAGGGGGTTACTGTGTCAGCAATTGGGGTAGAGGGTACAGGGGAAGGGGTTATGGGGGAGGGTGGGGGAACAGTCAATAAACCACAAACAGAATATAGCCAACACAAAAGACCAGACAAATACTGGAAGGTGGTAACCCCTATAAAAATAGACATTTTGGAAAACTGGATCAAGGACTACCCAGACAGGGAGACAGCCAAAAAATTAGGAAGGTTTTCATGAAAGTTTTAAATCACAGTTTAAGGGTCCCAGGGTAGGTAGTTTAACTAGGAATTTGGGATCCATTAAAGGTAAAGAGTAATTGTTAGAACAAAAAATACAGAAGGAAGTGAAAGCAGGCAGGGTAGAAGGACCTTTCATGGAAGTGCCCCTTCAGAACCTTAGGGTGTCTCCATTGGGCCTGGTGCCAAAGAAACAACCAGGGGAATTCAATGTGATACACCATCTGTCCTATCCAGATGGGGAGTCAGTAAATGATTTAATTGGAGAGGAGGATAGCAAGGTGACATACGCCACCTTAGAGGAGGTGGTGCAACTTATTAGGGCCACCCAGGGGTGTGGTTAGCCAGAACTAATATCGAATCAGCTTTTAGACTCCTACTGGTGCACCCGGACAATTGGGACTTACTTGCGTTATGGGTGGAAGAATATTACTACTTTGACAAGGCCATGCTTATGTGCTGTTCTATTGACTGTGCCACTTTCTAGCTGTTTATCAGCTGGCTGCAATAGGTCTTTCAGCACAGGTATGGATATAGATCAGTGGTACACCATCTGGATGACTTTCTACTGATAGGTAGCAAAAAGGTGGAGACAGAACACATGCTACAATACTTCCAAGAGCTCTGCCAGGAGCTGGGCATCCCACTAGCCCCTGACAAGACAGAAGGGGCTGAGCCAGAAGATAGCATTTCTGGGCATAGAAATAGATGCAGATGCAGAGCGTTTTTGCTCACTACACAAGAAGGCAGAGAGACTTAAGCAACAGTTGCAAGTAACCAGGATAAGGAGAAGGGTGCAGCTATGACAAGTACAACAGCTGATGGGACATTTAAACTATATCTGCAGGGCAATTGGGCCAGGTGGGCATTTAAACACCTCCTGGACAGGGCAACAAAGGGGGCTATGAGACTGCACCACTGGGTAGACATCTCAAAAGGCACTAGGGCTGACTTGGAGATCTGGGAAGTCTTCTTTAAAGATTGCAATGGGAAAACATTTTGGCTAGAAGACTGGGTGTTTAACACATATTTAGAGTTGTACACAGATGCTGCATGGGGGGCTAGGAATGGGGGCATATTTTAGAGGGAGGTTGTTCTCAGAGGCATGGCCAGTTGAATGGAAAGTGGCAGGTTTAACAAAGGACCATCACATTGCTGGAGATATTACCAATAAGGGTCAGCAAACTGCTATGGGGGAAGAGTTGAGGAACCAGAAAGTTACTTTTTGGTGTAATAACAAAGCAGTAGTGGTGCTGCTGAACAAATGGGTGGCCATGTCTGAGACCCTAATGAGAGTTTTATCACAGTTAGTATTGCAGGTCCTTAGGCTTAACATGTCATTTAGGGCTAGGCATATTGAGGGGGCACAGAAAAATATAGCTGACAGCCTCTCCCGTCTGCAGCTGGACAGGTTCTGGGCCATTGCTCCAAGGGCAGAGGTGCAGCTAATACCAGTACCAGAATTCATTTGGGAGATTGGCTGGAAGGAACTGAATTGCTGTTCCATAACTCCTGGCCACTTAGGACCTTAAAGGCATACGAAGGGTTTTGGCAATTTTTTCAGGCCTTCAGAGAGGGGCAAATGATGGAGGTAAGTGGGACAGTTACCAAGGACCTAGTGGGGACATTCGTGGTGCAAGGGTGGCAAAGAGGGACAGCACATGCAACAATGGAGGTTCATTTGGCCACCAACAGCCCTAATCTGTAGCATGAAGAAATGGTGGGATAACCCAAAAAGCATGTTAGTCAGGAGGATGATGCATGGATGATTGCAGATGAAAGGAAAAATAGAGGATAAGTGACGGCCTATATCCGAGGCTATGTTAGAAGGTTTGGTTCAGATGATGACAAGAGTTTGCAGATCCAAGGATGAAGCTACATTATTTGCCACAATTTACATGGTGATGTAACATAGGGCTTTCAGGGTCAGTGAGGTAGTGAGGTATGGCAAGGGAGACAGTCTGGGAGGTTTAAATTGTGAGGATTTAACCTGGGGCAAGGGAGAGGTAGCAATACAAATTAAAAGGTCAAAGACAGATCAGATGGGTCAAGGGGCTAGGGTGGTACTAAGACCGGGTCAGAACAAAATTATTTGCCCATTTCAGGCACTGTGGGCATATGTCACTGTGTGTGGGCAAAGAATGGGTTTGTTATTCAAACATGGGGATGGTAAAGCAGTGACAAGCACATAGGTGGTCACCCTGCTAAAGAAGGGTGTGGAGTTCATGGGGGAAGACCCCAAAAGATATTTGTCACACTCCTTTTACATTGGAGCAGCCTCTAAAGCCCCAGCAAAAGGGGATTCTAAAGAGGATTTGAGGGTTCTAGGATGCTGGATATCAAACTACTACAAAAGATACGTGAGACCTCTAAATGACTGATGTGTTGACAATGTTTCTGTTTTTCCTTACAGATTTAAAAAAAAAACAGGCAAGAGAAGTGTGTGTGTGTGTGTGTGTGGGGGGGGGAACGATCAGTTTTTATACATACCAGTGTGCTTTATCAACAGGGACGAGGAAGAATTTAGAAATTTGGTTTGCGGGCACTCGCTTATACTCTGGGTGGAAAGAAGAGCGACATGAAGACTGGGGGGTCAGCAGCTATACCAAGATCCAGGCAGTGTAAATTAAGATGGAAAGGATTCAAAGGGATGAAGTGGGCCCAACTGCTACCAACACTGCAGGAAATGTGGGTGACCCAACCAGTGCTGGATATGATAATCATCCACTTTGATGAAAATGATATTGGGTTCAGCCCTGGTTGGACCTTTACTATCAGATTATGGATGGCATTACACAAATCAAAAAATGGTGCCCTGGGACCACCCCTGTGTGGTTAGATATGGTCCCCAGAAGGATATGGTGGTATACCCACAGCCATAAGGCTATTGATAGAGCCTCCCCAAAAAAGAATCAGTGGTAGGGACCTTCATCCTTGCAATGGGGGGGGGAGTGATCAGGCAAGGGCTTCAGGAGAAGAATGATGAATTTTATAAGGGATATGGGGTTCACTTATCTGAGATGGGTAATGATATGTTCAATTTGGAGATAGCAGGTTGTATTGAAGGTTGGAGAAAGGAGAGAGCCCTATAGTAAGGGGGAAAGCCTGCCATCCTTTGCAAGCTGGAGGCAGGCTAATGGAAGACAAGATAAAATGGGGAAGGGGAGCAAGGGGGAAAAGGGAAGGGAAGACAGGTGGACGCAAAATCAACCAAAGGAAGAAGGGCGATGGTGTACACCAGTGCCTGGAGAAGAAAAGAAAAAGATGAGACTGGTCCCCAGATGTACATCTGAAGGGAGAAGGAGAAAAAGAAAGATAATGATAAATGAATGATAAATGAATTACTGGAAAGATAAAAATGTAACAATGAATATGTATATTGAAAAATGGGGATTGTAAATAATGTGCAGGGGAAAAGGGTGGAACGTGATATGTAAAAAGAAATGATTGTATATGAGGATGAACAAAACAAAGTGATGTAAAGTGCATAATTTATGGAATAAAGTTATTTTCCAATCTGGGCACCCATAAATGGGTTTCTGTGATTTATTGGGCAGGGTCTCAAGAACAATGACACTTGCTTGGTTTAAAGGGCAGACCCTGTTGTCCTAGGGTCCTGGCCAATGATGGTTTGCCCAGTAGCAACAGCAAAAGGATGGGGGGAGAGGGGAGGAGTAAGAGATGAATGGGAAGGAAGGGATAATGACATCACAGCTTGAGGTCACAAAAAGGGATGTGGGCAGCATACCATAGGAAGTAAGGTGACTGGGCCATGAGGTGTGGGGGAGGAGTCAAAAGTGGGGTTTATAATCTGCTCCCCTAGCCCCAGAGCTCACCATTTTTGCTGCTAAAGGAATTACCTCCTGCCCACCCAACTTGAAATAGGAGGAAGGAGTTATGGTTCAGGTTAACCCAAAGATGTAAGGGCAATGAAATTTAAGGGAATAATGTAACAGGGTATGCAGGTGCATACAGGATGTGGCCGAAGGTGGACGGCCAACACATGAGCAACTAAAGCAAGATAAAATGGGTGGACAAAACAAAATGGGGTGGACAGGTGGACACAGAAGGTCACAAAATCAACCAAAAGAATAAGGGAGGGAGAAAGAAGGAACCAACAGTGCTCAGGCAGTGGTGCTGCACCTGAGAAAAATAAGCAGCACAAAAGGAGAAGTCCAAGATGCCGCCCAAAAAAACCATTACGAGAATCCAGGAGTGATGCAACTGTCATTTACTGTGCACAGACTAAAAACCACAAACTGACTTGTACCCCAGCACTTCGAGCCCTTGTGGAGTCTTCGAGAGGGGGGAGGAGTGACCAATGGAACCATGCCTTCATTTAAGGCTCACCATTAAAATTACAGTGTAACCGATAAATTGATAACACATTTAACTATGCATAAAAAGTAAACTAGAAACAAGCATTTCTCAATGCCGAATGTTTGCTTGCTGGCATTGGCAGTGGTAGTGTAGAAGTTACAGAGCTGCGTAATAGGAATGGCAGTGAAGTATTGAACTGAAGCCAACCCCACCACCACCCTGCAGAGAGTGACAGGCATTGGAGTGTGTGTTTGGGTCGTCAAGCATAACGGCCACGCCATTTCACCACACCCCACCCTGCAGACACTGACAAGTGTCATGGTGTTCCTTGGGGTCTTTAGCCCTTATGCGCACCCCATTTCATTAGGAAATATGGTGAGATGGGTGCGATATAGGAGAATGGGGTGAACTTTGGGGCTGAAGAGTCCAAGGCATACCTCGATGCCTCTCACTGGCTGCAGGGTGTGGAATGGTATGAGCATTACAGGCAAGAATCCCAAGTCACACCCCTGATGCCTGTCATTCTCTACAGGGTTGGGCGTTATGGTAAGAAACCCTAATACCTCAGGCATTCGTTGGTATTTTCACTCCAAATTTTCAAAATTTTTTTTTGTGACCCCACCTCATGAACAGGGGGAATATCAGTTTGTTAGCCGAAAGCTGCTTATGCACAGTGACTACGGCATTTGGCACCACAGGTGCAAAAACATTCCGAACAGGATGTAAAAAATGACAGCTGTACTGTTCATGGGGAGGTTAAAAATGGCAATGTTGCAAATCTATAAAAATATTAAAAATGGTGAAGTCATGAGCGCATATAGAAACTGCTGCAACGACACCGTAATATAATTAGGTTGGGATTTTTTACAGCAGATTGTCAACTCAGGCATTTTGGTGCCTCCGATCATGAACAGTGTCACTGTGATTTTCTTTATCTGTGCCGAACAATGATTTCCCACAGCGACCACGATCTCTGCGCTGAAAGTGTGAAAACACACTTCAGCCATGTTGTGAAAAATGACAGCTGTACTGTTCATAAGGAAGTGTGGAAAAATGCCACTGGTGAAAATCTGGACTGAAAATATTACAGTCATGAACTTACGAGGGTGCATGGAAACTGCTCAATGCTCACTTGTGACACAGTCATTTTATGGACTTTTGTCACCAGATTTTCAACATAGCCATTTTAAGACCTCTGCTCATAAACAGTGTAATTGTGATTTTCTTAATCTGTCCTAAACATTGCTTTCGCACACCAACAGCACCATTGTGCGCTACATGTGCGAAAACACATTTTGGGTGACATATGAAAAATGGCAGCTGTACTGTTCATAAGGAAGTGTAATAAAATGGCAATGTTGAAAATCTGGAGTGAAAATATTAAATTCGCAAACTTACGAGCATGCATAGGAACTGCGCAACGCACGCTCATAAAACAGTCATTTTTAGGAATTTTTTCACCAAATTTTCAACATAGCCATTTTAAGACCTCTGCTCATGAACAGTGTCACTGTGATTTTCTTAATGTGTCCCATACATTGATTTTGCACATCGACTGCACCATTGTGCGCTACATGGGCGGAAACACATTTTGGGCAAGATGTGAAAAATGACAGCTGTACTGCTCATAAGGAGGTGTGGTAAAATGGCAATGTTGAAAATCTAGAGTGAAAATATTGAAAATTCGCGAACTTACGAGCGTGCGTAGGAACTGCGCAATGCACCCTCGTAAAACAGTCATTTTTAGGAATTATTTCACCAAATTTTCAACATAGCCATTTTAAGACCTCTGCTCATGAACAGTGTCACTGAGATTTTCTTAATTTGTCCTGTACATTGATCTCACATACCAACGGCACCATTGTGCGCTACATGAGCGGAAACACATTTTGGGTGAGATGTGAAAAATGACAGCTGTACTACTCATGAGAAGGTGTGGTAAAATGGCAAAGTTGAAAATCTGGGGTGAAAATATTGAAAATTCACGAACTTACGAGCCTGCATAGGAACTGTGCAACACACGCTCGTAAAACAGTCATTTAATTTTTCACACTTTGATGGTTTAATCTTTGACGATGTCTGTCAGCGTAAGAGAGGCCCAGGCGGTGATTTTGCACAGTCACCGCGCAGTGACTGTGAAATCACCCTTCGGACCTGAATAACGCCATGACAGTGACATCATTCGGAGAAGGGGTCCCAAAACCCCATGTTGAAAATTTGCGAAATTCCAAAAATGCCTGAGATATGCAATAAAGTTGAAAACCCCTATCTAGCCCATTATACAGCTTACCGCATTTCCTCAGTTTGGCGGTCGGCTTTGAAGAGTGCAGACGTGTTCCCAGTCCACCAAGATTGTCATGCTGAGCTCCGGAGGCATAGGTGAGGGGGTGGGAGGCAGGAAAGCGAAAGGTGCAGGTTGTGGAGGGGGCTAGGAGAAGCGCTCGTGACCGTTTTATTTTGCAGGTTAAAAAAGACGATGTGGGATGTTTGCCACACTGGGTTGGGCTCCCAGCATGGCACAAGGACAGCTGGGGGGGCCATGGAGCCAACAGGGGATTGGGCATCCCTGTCGGCCATATGATCAGTTGCCACGCTGGGAGCACCCAGTACTCAGGGGGTGAGGACAGTGGAGCCGATGGGGGATTGGGCACCCCCATCGGCTATTCTATCAGTTGCCACACTGGGGTGGGCACCCAGCATGGCATGTGGGAGGCTTGGGGGAGCGCAGCACAAGCCGACGGGGGACTGGGCACCCCCGTCTGCTATACATGTGTGCGGGGGGAGGGCAGCATGCAGTATGCGTGGTGTTTCTGTGTGTGTGTGTGTGTGTGTGTGTAGGGGGCTGTGCATGAGCAGGCGATATCTTATCGCTGCTCACTGAAGCGTAGCCCCTCCTTTCAACTGTATGCCACTGCATTTTGGAGCTTGTCATAGACAGCACCAGCATGCATTGGCTTACAGGGGCCGCGCCTGCCAACACACTGACTAAATTGGAGGAGGAGGTGACACACCTCCGAAATCTCAGATGATGGCACTATGTTTCTTGCACATCCGTGCAAGCAAACATAAAAATGGTTTTACAGAAGTGGTGACAAGCAAAAATAATTAGCTCAGGAAAATAAATCTTCAAGATAATCACAGCCAGCTAACTAGAATTATTAAAACCAGAAGAATATAGTGATCCAAATGTATAACTTTAACAAGGTTATTGCAGCAGAGTAAATGTCACACCACTACAGCAATGGCTCCAGGAACCACCTATTTGTGGTGAAAAGTGTACCCTGAATTGCTTTAATTTTTATCTGTATTTATGGATTGTTGTTTTTATCTTATTGTACAGTGCCTTGAAGCGTGAAAGGTGCTATATCAAATAACATTTATTATTATTGCATTATTATTATAAAAGAGAAAACAAGAAAAAAGTAGCAATGAAGGTTAAACAAGCTAGATTAGGCATAATAACTGTGTGGCAGTCTAAATTACTGACACACTATTCTATGACCATGTGAACAAAAATTGTCCTTACAAAATATATAGTTAGCAGTTCAGCTCAGGTACATGGAAAAAAATCCATGTCCATATATTCTTGACCTGGACGATGTGTAAGGGATGAAAGACAAAAACATTTTAAAAATAAAAAATAAATAAATGAAGAAAAATAAAAATAAATGTAAGGGACACTAATAGGTCTTACATAGCAAACATTTTTTTTACAGATAGGGTGTAATGACCCAATTCTCATTAAGTCCATTGGGGTAAAGTGCATTTAGTAGAAAGATGTGTCTGCCTTCCCTTTGTAATAGCTTCTCTCCGCGATCACCCCCTCGGGGTGGATGGCACATGATCAAGAACCATAAATATACAAGTATGTAGATTTTGTCCATGGCAGGCATCCCAGTGGGATCCCACTTGGGTGTCACAACAGCCATTTAAAATGGAGTGAGCTGGGGAGATTGAGGTATGAGGGGAAGAGTGCATCGGTAGGAGGGCTGGAAACTGAGAGTATTGTGGGGGCACCACAGAGAAGGAACAGTGGGTCAAGGGAGGGGGGAGGTGGTAAACTAGACAGGAAGCCAGCTGATGATGGGTGGACTCTAGTAGGACATGGAAAAAGAGGAGCAGCAGTAGGCAGGAAGGAGGATAAAGCACATAGTAAGGCAAAAGGGGATAGGGAACATGTTTACTTTACTAGCAACACATGGGAAAAAGGATGCAGGAGGTGACTGCACAAGGGATAGCATTCACAAAGAAGAGGGAGTGAGGGGCATTACTAGTGGAGAAATTGAGCATGGTGTGGCAGGGGGAGGGATAATACTTGGAGAGATGAGGAGGGAGAGGGAGGTTGGCAGTTAAGCAGGAGGGGGGTAGGGTCTTAATTGGGAGGGACAGAGGGAAGACACTGGGGAACATGGTAAAAACACAGTCTTAGTGGCCCAAAAATGAAAACCTGGGGGGGTGGCAATGGGCACAAGGAAAGAGGAGGGGGTGTACTGTTGTTGGGGGACTCCATACTCAAGGGGATCAGATGGGGCAGCAAGGGGGGAGGCACAGTCGGATATGGGTGCAGTCCATACCAGGATTAAAGGCAGACATGGCAGGACATCCTAAGGTGCATAAAGAGGGGTAGGAGGAAACCACACATTGTGGTACATGTGGGGACAAATGACCTAGTGGGGGAAATGGTGGTGATAACAAGGGAGAGGACTGAGGATGTGGGAAGGTTGTACGAGGAGACTGGAGAGTCTGTGGCCTTCTCTGAAGTGCTACCAGTGCCCTGCACAAGCACAGTGAGAAAGGAGAGGATTAGAGAGTTGAACACATGGTTGGTAGAATGGTGTCGAACAAAGGGATATGGGATTGTGGGCAGATGGGGCAGTACCTGGAATAATGGCAACCTGTTTGCAAGGGATAGGCTGCACCTGAGTGGGGAGGGGAAGGAGGTATTAAAGCAAGGACTGGGAAGGTATATTGTGACAAGGGTGGATTTAAACTAGATGGGGGGTGGCAAGTGGACAGCAGGTAGGCAGGTATCTGATAGAGTGGAGTCACAGTCTACCCCCCCAGGGTAGAGGGAAGGACTCAGGATGACCAAAAAAGGAGGGAGTAGAAGAGAGGATGTGGAGGCTAGTGAAGGGAAGGGGGCATTATGGAGGGTGGTCTCATTGAATGCAAGAAGGCTAGGAAACAAATCCGCTGAGCTACAGGCACTCTTAGCAGTGTGGTGGGTGAATATTACAGCTGTCACAGCAACATGGGAAACTGAGCACCAGGACTGGAATCTGGCAATCCCTGGATACAAATTATACAAGAAGGACTGTAAGGAGGGAAAGGGGGTGGGGTGGCAGTCTATGTGAGGGATGGGATAAAATGCACAAGGGACAAGGGAGAAGAAAGGAGAACAGAGGCAATCTGGCTGCAGCTCTTAGACTCAAGGGGTAGGAAATTGAGGTTTGGGGTGGTATACAGGCCGCCCTTCCAATCTGAGGAGCTTGACTGGGAGTTAATGGGACAAATCAAAAAGGTATGTAGAAAAGGGAAGGTGGTCATCGTGGGGGATTTCAACTTGCTTGGGGTTGACTGGTGCATTCCGGTCACCACCAGTGCTAGGGAGCAAGTGCTCCTGGATGAAATTCAGGAGGGTCTCCTGACACAGTTGGTTACTGTACCTACTAGGCTAAAGAACACTTTAGATCTGGTATTGTTGATGGGGAGGCAGTGAGGGAAAAAAAGGTAGAGGACTCACTAGCCAAAAGCAATCACCAAATGGTGTGGTTTAATATCATGATCTGTGGGAAGCCAGAGAAATCAGTTACTCGGGTTGTAAACTTTGAGGGGTGGACTTTGGAAGGATGCAGGAGGTACTGAAAGGGAACTGGAGGGCATAAGGCAGGAGATGAACATGGAGCAGAAATGAGATATTATTATATGGGGGGTTACAGAGGCAACAGAAGCCTGCACCAAGGCACAGAGTAAGAGGAGCAGAGCAAGAAATCCATGCTGGTTAAACAGTGAAGTTGTGGAGGTGGTGAGGGCAAAATGAGTGGTGCATCAGAGATTTAGGAGGATGGGGAAGGAAGTGAACAGGCAACAATATGCAAGATGGTTCAGGGAGGTGACCAGAAAAGTGAGAGAAGCCAAGCCAAGAGGGAGCTGAGATTAGCACAGGGAATTAATGGGGGGGGAATACTTTTTCAGATACATCAGGGAGAAAAGGAAGTGCAGGAAAACACTAGTGAGGATAAAAAGGGGTGGGGAGTGGACAGAAAAGGGAGAGGAGCAGGCAGAAGCACTGAATGAATACTTTTGCTCAGTGTTCATGGAAGAAGGGGGGGTGACTGCTACCGGCATGGGCTGGGAGGGTGGGGCAGGGGGAGAGGAGGCGACAGATCGATGAATTAAGGCAAGTAGAGTCCTAGAGGGATTGAGGGCACTGAAGATAGACAAGGCACCAGGGCCAGATAGTATCCACCCCAGGGTGCTTAGGGAGATGGTGGAGGTGTTGGCAGAGCCACTGGTGGATCTCTTCAGCACATTACTGGAGTCAGGATGTGTGCCACTGGACTGGAGGATGGCACATGTAGTACCATTACACAAGAGTGGGTCAAGGGATGAACCAGGTAATTATTGTTCGGTAAGCCTCACCTCCATAGTGTGCAAATGCATGGAAATGATACTAAAGGAAAAACTTGTGTCGTACCTGGTGGACAATGGCCTCCAGGATGTGAGGCAGCATGGGTTTGTTTCAGGGAAGTCTTGTCAAACCAGCCTCATACAATATTATGACTGGGTGACAGGTGAGCTGGATAAGGGTCATGCGGTAGATGTTCTTTACTTGGACTTCAGCAAGGCCTTCGATTCAGTGCCTCATGGGTGGCTTGGGGAGAAGCAAACTGGTGTATTGGTAGGGGCAAAAATTATGAACTGGATTACAAGCTGGCTGAGTGGCATGCTGCAATGGGTGATGGTGAGAGGGGAATGCTCAGCTCCAAGGGCGGTGATGAGTGGGGTGCCACAGGGTTCTGTGTTGGGGCCAGTATTATTTGGGCTCTTCATATCAGACATTGCACGTGGGGTGGTGAGCAAAGTAAGTCTGTTCACTGATGACACCAAAATCGGAGCAGTGGTGGATGGAGAGGAGGGATGGAATTAGTTGCAGGGGGACCTATGCAAGCTAGAGGAGTGGACAAAGAGGTGGCAGCTGGGGTTCAATGCAAAGAAGTGTAAGGTTATGCACATTGGGGTGAAGAACCCAAGGAGAGAATTTTGGTGGGGGGGTTAAGCTGGGGAACACTGAGGAGGAGAAGGGCCTGGGGTAATGATAACAGGGACCATGAACAACACTGCCCAGTGCAGGAGAGTGGCTGCAAAAGCTAACAAAATGCTGGGATGCATAGTGTGGGGGTTGTCATTCAGTTGAAGAGAGGTGATCTTGCCCCTCTACAGGTCACTGGTAAGGCTGCACTTAGAGTATTGTGTGCAGTTTTGGAGGCCATACCTATAGCATGATATCAGGCTACTGGAGGGGGTGCAGAGGAGGGCAACAAAGATGATATGTGGAATGGAGGGGAGAGACTATGACAGCAGGCTGGGAGACCTGAATATGTACACCCTGGAGGATAGAAGGTCGGGGGGACATGATAGAGACATTCAAGTATTTGAGGGGAATCAATAAGGAGGGGGCAGATGGGGTCTTGAAGTTAAGGAGGGGGAGGGTCACCAGGAGGCAAGGACTAAGAAAAGAGGGGGAAAGAGTTAGGAAGGAAATGAGGAGACACTATTTCACAGAGAGGGTGGTAGTAAAATGGAACACCCTACCAGAATGGGCGGTATCATGTAAATCTGTGAACAGCTTCAAAAGGGCATGGGACAGTGAATGACGGAGAGTGAGGGTGTTGGAGGTGGGGTGGCAGTGGGATGACAAAGGGGAGGAGGGGTGGGGCAGCTGCAAACTAGGGGTGTTGGCTGCACTCTCAAGCAGATTTAGATAGACTGGGTGGTCTGTTTTTGTTGGCACATTTGTATGTTCATATGTATGTTCATATATGCTCCTTTAGGCTATGAGTAGTCTTACCCACATACAAATTTGGGCAATTGCATCAAAGTGCATAGACTACATAAGTATTGTGACAAGTAATAAAATGCTGAACTTCCAAGTTCATCCCATTTGTTGGGTTAATGAATGTCTTGCCTCATTGCATGTACTGACAAACATTGCTGTTGCCACAGCAGTGAGAGCCCAGTGAGTCTAGTGGCATGGCCCTTTGGGCTGGTGAGACTTCAGTGGTAAAATGGCTCCTAACAACATGATCTTTAATAGATTTTCCCTTTCAGTACACAACCCTAGGATTATTAACAATTTTTCCTGTAAGGTCCCGATCAGCTTCTATGATGTGCCAATACCTGCATAGAGCTCCAGCCACCTTAGGTGTGAGTGTATTAAACTCAGTAATAACATTTACATGATCACCTGAGTCTCTATATTTCACTTTAGGTGTCAAAAGTTCCTTATGGTCCTGGGAAAGGGTGTAATTAGTGGCTTCTTGAATCACTGTAGAGTCATAGCCCCTTTGGAGAAATCTCAAAGTTAGGTCCCCAGCATGTTCCACAAATGAAGATGTAGTGGAGCAGTTCCTCTGGAGTCTGAGGAACTGTCCCTTGGGGATGGCTTTGACCAGATGTGGGGGTGAGAACTATCTGCTAGGAGCAAAGTATTGCCCAAAGATGGCTTATGAAAGTTCTTAGAAACAAACTTGCCATCTGGGGTTGCACACAGCTTCAAATCGAGAAACATAACAGATTCTGGATCTATCATGTAAGAAAATACAAATTCCAATCACTGGAATTTAAGTATTCCAAGAAAGTTTCAGCTTCCTGCTGCATGCCCCCCCCCCCACAGATGCACAAGATATCATCAATATATCGCCCCCAGTATCTGACCCTGCTGCTGTGTTTGTTGGCTCTGGGGTCGAAGATGGCAATCTCCTCCCACCAACCTAAAACCAGGTTGGTGTAGGAGGGCACTATCTCCAACCCCATCGCAGTGCCACACAACTGTAAATACAATTTTGAATCAAAGGTGAAAAAATTGCTATTCAAAACAAAATCCAAAGCATCCAACACAAAATCAGGATCCAGCATGTCATCATCTTGAAAAAAATCCACGAAACATTGCACTGCATGCAGTTCCAGATGGTGTCTGATGCTGGTGTAGAGTGACTCAGCATCTATTGTCAGCCACAAACAGCCAGCATCAAATGACTGGTGCTTAAGGGCTTCCAAGTAAGACATTGTGTCCCTAAGGTAGGAGGGCAAGCATAATACCAATGTAAACAGAAAGCCATCCAGAAATCTTGAAAGATTTTCTGTTAGAGAGCCCACCCCTGAAATAATGGGAGGTCCTGGTGGCCTCAGCAGGTCTTTGTGCACCTAGGTTGATGATAGAATGTAGGGAATGCAGGAAATTGCTGAAACGGGTACTTAGATTCCTGTTCAGTTAACACACCTTTGCACCTGTAAGAAAAAGGATGAGCATGTAGCTTTGCTTTATAGTATTCAGTTGGATTACAGTCCAATAATCTATAATTATTAGTATTATGCAACTGTCACAAATAGTTCATAGGTTCATAGATAGAATACGTGATCGAAGGACAAGCCCATTTTGATCATGCCACCTACGCTAGGTGGACTTCATATTTTAATTCATCTATGTACGAATCAAGCTTTAATTTAAATTGAGTTAAATTATCACTATACACAACTTCATGTGGGAGGGAATTCCATATCGGGATTATCCTCTGTGTAAAAAAGTTATTTCTCTTTGAAGTCCTATTTGTATTGGCCTTTAATTTCAGATTATGTGATCTAGTAAGACAAGCCGAAGGATGCCAATTCAGATAAATGGCTTCAAACAAAAATTCATCCTTCATAGCTCTGAAGAGTAAGCAAAGGTCTCTTCTCAAGGAATGATATTCCATAGTGTAGAGATTTAATTGTTTTAATCTTTCATTATAAGATAGGGGGCACATACCAGTGATGTGCTTCAAAAATCTTCTTTGAATTCATTCCCTCGATAGTCTGTCTTGAATTAAAGTGGGAGCACTAAATGAGGAACAATAATCAAAATTTGATCTCACACTGCTGTTGTATAATGGAATCAATACAGCTGGCTCCCTACTTTTTATATTTTTTAGTATGCAACTAGTCAAATGGGTACACTTTTTAACCATATTATTTAAAAGTTCAGAGAATTTTAAGTTATTCAAAATAATTACCCAGATCTTTTTCAGAGCTAGTTTTACTTAATAGTTGATCATTAATAAAATAATTGACACACATATTATTTTTCCCAAAATGCATAATTTTGCATTTTGCATAATTGAAATTTAGTTTATGAGAGGCAGCCCAGTCTGAGATTAATTTCAGATTATCCTGTAAATTTTGAGCAGATGTCATATTATTTACAATACCTCCCAACTTAGCATCATCAGCATACTTTGTTAGCCAGAGTCCATCCTTAGAGCTCATACTAGCTATTAAGATGTTAAATAAGATTGGACTCAGGACCGAGCCCTGAGGTACACCACTAGTGATCTCAGTCCATGTAGACGTATACCCACGCAGGGTAACCTGCTGTCTTCTGTCAGATAACCATTGCAAAATCCAATCAACTATATGTTTATTAAAATCCATCTTTATCATACATTCAATTAAGATTTTATGTGATACAGAATCGAAAGCTTTCTCAAAATCCAGATAAATGACATCACCAGAAAATCCTGGTCCAATGCCTCACTAACAGGTTCAAAGAAATTTATCAAGTTAGTATGACATGATCTACCTGATTGAAAACCATACTGTGAGATATCAGAGAGCCCTTTATCCAAAATATATGCACTGATCTTGTGAGATATTAATTTTTCCATTATTTTACACACAGAAGAAGTCAAGCTTATAGGCCTGTAATGGTTCAGTTCTTGCCTAGAACCACTCTTGTGGATTGGAATAACTAGGCCATTTTTCCATTCTTTGATGACAATCACTTTAGCTATTGATTCATTAAAGAGCAATGTCAACACACCAGCTATTTCATAAGAAACCTTTTTTAATAAAATAGACTGAATAATATCAGGTCTAACCGACGTAGAAGATTTGAATGAATTAATAGTTGAATAGGTGTCTGCAACAGTGAAAGTAACTACAGGATCAAAGGGAGAGCAATTATCAATAGATGGGATATCCTTTTTTTTGAAAATATTAGCAAAATATTGATTAAAGTTGTTTGACATTAACTGCTCATCATTTATTATTTCACGATTCATTTTTAGTGGTTCAACTGTACTTGCTGTAGATTTAAGAGAACCAATGCAATTGAATAACTTCTTTTTGTTATCAGTCTGAATGCTTGCTAATTTATACTCTAAATCTTTTTTAGCCTGCCTTATGGCATATTTAGTTTTTTTTTTTGCCTTTTGTGTAAATTTTTACCAATTATGATCTTTTTTATTTTTATTATATTTATTGAAGGTTTTTTTTTGGCCAATACTAATCTTTTAATAGATATAGAATACCAGAGTGGCAGCCTTTTCTTATGAATGTATTTTGTTCTAATGGGAACCCACTCTGATATACAATACTCAATGTTTTCTTTTATACTATTCAAAATCTTATTAACTGATAAACCATATAGATCTTCTTTACAATTCCATTTCATTAAAAAAACTTCAGTAAGGTAATCACTGGTATTCTGGACCACTACCTGGCCCCCTTTATCAGCCAATTTGACTGTTAAATTCTTCATTGCTGATAGTTCTTTCAGGGCTTGTGATTCTTCGGTGGTGACATTCCTTTTGTTGTGCCAATGAGTGTTGGACACAATTCTGTCAACCTCGCTAAGGACCAGTCTCTTAAATACAGAGATAGCTGGTGAAATTGATTTAGCTGGGAGGAAGATTGATGTAGGGTGGTACCACTCCCTTCTCCAAATGGTAGCAACTGGATCAACATGGCAAAATGCTCAAGGGCCCTTTCCGGGTATCAGCTATCAGGCAGGGGGTTTGAATCTGTTGAGAGTCCCAGTGATTCTTCACTTTCCAGTGTTACAGCACTTTTGACCTGATGGTTGATATTGATGTTCAGTGGGAATGAGGAAGGGTGGGGGGATTTGAATTATTTAGAGAAGTATCAACTAGCAAAGTACTAGTGTTAGTTCTACACATATTTTCTCTTTGAAGAAAAAATGTTTTAAGACATAGTTTTCTGAAAGTTTTTTCTATTTGACTTGAAAAGTAAATCTATCAAACTGAGGTTCAGGAACAAAGGATAAACCTTTAGATAGCATTGAAACTTGTGCTGCTGTAAGTTCAATATTGGAGAGATTTAAGACTTGCCCTTGCCCTGCAAATTGTGTTGTTTCTGGTGGTCTTGTGGAAGGCCTCTTGCGGTGTCTGCTCCCCCCTCTGCACCCCCTCCTTGTTTTTTCCCATAGTTTTTTCCCCCCAGATGTTCTGTCTCTTCCTACAATCGAGTTTGGGTCCCTGGAGATAAAATAAAAACTCACCTTCTTGGGCTCTGAGTAGTTGAATTTGCTGCTTTAAAGTTACCAGATCAGTTTTTGTTAAAGCACTTTGAATGCTTGTGGTTCCTTGACCTCCCACAAGATTGTTACCTTCCCCTTGGCTGAGACTCAGTGCACACATCCCACTTATACACCTGTCCCAGGATGAAATCCTTGGTATCTCTTAGGTATTTGGGTTGTTTGTGGGCAATGACTACCTTCTCATGTGCAATTTTATCTAATAGCCTGGTAATGAGAGCTTCAAAGTCCTCTGCCAGCTCAGAATGAACTATTTCTTGTTCAATGGTATGTGTAATCTTCAAAGTATTGGAATGCCTTTTTGTGTCTTGATCCACTAAAATGCCAATAAGTGTGGAGGAACAGGTAGAGAGGGCCTTTTCCTGCATATCCTGATAACATGGCTTATAGAATCCCACCAAACCCATAGGTTTCTGTGATTTATTAGCAGGATTTCAAGGGATAATCAAAAGTTGAGAGAATCGTTAAACATCAAATCAACTTTCTCCCCTCCTGGACTAATACCAGCCAATATACAAACATATAGTGAGATAGTAAGGAAAGAAACTGAACACATAATTAAAGAAAGTGAACAACAAACCAGCAGATTTTATATCTCTAAATTACAATATAAAGCCTTACAGAATTTAAAACAGGAAAAAAATAATTATAAAAAGTGCTGATAAAGGAGGAGGGATCATTATAATGAACAAAAATGCTTACCAAGAAGAATGCCATATTGAAATGATGAAAACAACTATCAGATAGTTCTTAGAATTCCTTCTGATATTTTGAAAGAATTGATTAGACACATAGTCGAAGAAGCTACAGATAGAAAATAAATAGATAAATGGGTAGGAGACGTTTTATAATGTAAATTCCAAAAGACAGCATTGTTTTACATTCTCCCTAAAATACATAAAAATCCATTGAAACCTCCAGGGAGACCTATTATTTCAGGACAAAACTCGATTGTGGAACCTCTATCCAATTTTATTGATTTTCATAGTAAATACTTAGTTGAAAAATCTAACTCATTTCTAAAAGACTCAAGACACCTGATTGGAGTACTGGAAGAATTTAATAAAATAAATCTTAACCTTGAGAATATGACCTTAGTTATAATAGATGTTAAAAATCTCTACACTTCTATTCCACATACAGAGGGTCTAGAGGCTTTAAAAGAAGCATTACATGAAGGAGAAGTTTTGAAACCACCGGATGAATTTAGTTTGAAATTAGCAGAACTGGTCCTAAATAGTCACTATTTCAAATCTGAAAAAAAAAACATTTATGCCCCCCCAAAAAAGCAACTGCAATGGAGGCAAGCATGGCGCCCACCTATGCCAACATTTTCAAGATTCATTTTTTTTAAAAAAATGTATTTATTCAGAAATCAACAATTATAAAAAATACATAATATTGTGGCAATTTTTTATAGATGATATTTTCTTCTTGTGGAATGGGAGTTTAACTGATTTAGAAGGATTTTTTGAGTATTTAAATGAGTGTTAATAACACTTAGAATTCACCATGGAACACAATTTTGAATGTAGTCCATACCTTGATCTTATGGTTATCAAAGAAAGAAACAAAATTACTACAGACCTCTACACAAAAGAAATAACTAGAAATACACTGCTACATGCCAATAGTTACCATCCAAAAAAATAAGTAGAAAGCATACCGAATAGCCAACTACTACATTGTAATAGAAAAAGTTGCAGCATTGAAAATTATGAGAAAAAAAATCCACCTTGATTAAGAAGTTTAGGAATAGAGGGTATAAAAATGTAATAGTACAACAAGCGGTGGAAAAGACGGATGAGAAAACTAGAGAAGACTTCCTTAAAAGTAAAGATACCAAAAGCGATACAGAAAATTGTCTATCCATGGTAATCACATACTGTGATCAATTTTATAAGATCAAAAATATTATTTTGAAAAAGTGCTCTATCCTTCAAATTACAGAAGGAGGGAAACTGAGCTTTGGAACAAAACCTTGGATCACAGCAAAACGAATGAGCAACATTATACAACAAGTATTTGTCAATGCTGAATGTTTGCTTGCTGGTATTAGCACTGGAAATGCAGGAGTTAGACAGATGCAGAATAGGAATTGCAGTGAAGTATTGAACTGCATGCCAACCCCACCTCCATCCTGTAGAGATGGACAGGCATTGGGTAGGTGTTTGGCTCATCGTCCATGACATTCATGCTATGTCACCTCACCCTATTCTGCAGACACCAACATGTGTTGAGGTGTGCCTTGAGGTGTTTGGCTTTACAGTCACCCCATTCCATAAGGACATATGCTGAAATGGGTGTAGCTTAGGAGAATGGGGTGAACTCTGGGGCCAAAGAGTCCAAGGTATACCTCAATGCCTGTCACTGGCTGGGGGGGTGGGAGTGGGATGGCATGAGCAGTGCAGTTGGCAATCCAAAGGCACACCCCAATGCCTGTCAATCTGTACAGGATGGGACATTATGGTTAGAAATCCCAACACCCCAGGCATTTGTTGGTATTTGCACTACAAATTTTCAACATGGCCTTTTTGTGACCCCACCACATGAAAGCATTTGGGACCTCTTCTCATGAAGAGAGGCAGTGTGAATTTGTCAATGTGTCCTGAACTTTGAGTTCCAACAGTGACAGTACCATTCTGACCACATGTACAAAAACACAAATTGGGCATGATGTGAAGAATGACATCTGTACCATCCATAGGGAGGTGTAAAGAGATGGCAGTGTTGAAAATCTGTAGTGGGAATATTAAAAATGCTCACACTTCTGAGCATATGTAGAAACTGCGCAATGCATGCATGTAACACAGTCATTTTTTGGACTTTCATCACCAAATTTTCAACATAGGCATTTTAGGACCTCTGCTCATGAACAGTGTCACTGTGATTTTCTTAATGTGTCCCAAACACTGATTTCCCACAGTGACCATGCTATTCTGCGCCAGAAGTTCAAAAACACATTTCATCCAGGATGTAAAAAATAACAGCTGGACTGTTCATAAGGAGGTATGGAAAAATGGCAATGTTGAAAATCTGGAGTGAGAATATTGCAAATTCACAAAGTTATGAGCGAGCATGGAAACTGTGCAATGCACGCTTGTAACACACTCATGTTATAGACTTTCATCACAAAATTTTCAACATAGGCATTTTAGGACCTCTGCTCATGAACAGTGTCACTGTAATTTTCTTAATGTGTCCCAAACACTGATTTCCCACGGTGACCATGCTATTTTGTGCCGGAAGTTTGAAAACACATTTTGGACAGGATGTGAAAAATGGTAGCTATACTGTTCATAAGGAGGTGTGGAAAAATGACAATGTTGAAAATCTGGAGTGAAAATATTGCAAATTCACAAATTTATGAGGGTGCATGGAAACTGGGCAATGCACGCTCCTAACACATTCATTTTGTGGACTTTCATCACAAAATTTTCCACAGTCATTTTAGGGCCTCTGTTCATGAACAGTGTCACTGTGATTTTCTTAATGTGTCCCGAACACGGATTTCCCACAGCAAGCATGCTTTTCTGTGCTGGAAGTGCGAAAATACATTCCGGCCAGGATGTGAAAAATGACACCTCAACTGGTCATAAGGAAGTGTGGGAAAATGGCAATGTTGAAAATCTGGAGCGAATATATTGCAAATTCGCGAAGTTACATGCGTGAGTAGCAACTGCGCAACACACGTTAGTAAAACAGTCATTTTTTTTTATTTTTCCACCAAATTTGCAACATAGACTTTTGGAAAGCCCACCTCACGAACACTGGCACTGTCATTTTGCTAATCAGTCCTGAAAGGGGATTCCGCGCAGTGACCGCAAAATCACCTTTTGGGACTGAATAATGCCATGACAGTGGCTGAATTCATGAGGAGGGGTCAAAATTCAAAAGTCCCAAAAATGCTTGAGATATGCAACAAAGTTGAGAAAACCCTATTTATGCCATTATACCATTATACAGCTTACCGGCATTTCTTCAGTTCACAGTTGGCTTTGAAGAGTGCAGACGTGTTCCCGGTCCACCGAATATCATCACGCTGGGCTCCGGAGGTATGTATTATGTATGGGGGTATGTGGGGAGGTAGGGTGCACAGAGTGTGGGCACAGGTTGGGGGAGGGACTGCCAGACTCAGCGAGGGACTGTTTTCTGTTTTACAGGTTAAACACAAAAAGAAATTGCGGGATGGTTTTGGTTTTTAACAGGGACATTTTGGCATGCTGGGGTGTGCTCCCAGTGTGCTACCTTAGTATTTTTCTTTGTGGGGGCAGTAGCCGATGGGGGATTGGGCACTGCTGTCAACACATACCGGGGGGCAAGAACCAAGGGGGATTGGGCACCCCCCTTGGAACAAAACAAAGTGTTTTTGGGTGGGGGACAGAATGCTGATGGGGAGTGGGCTCCTCTCTCAGCAAACTGAACTGGGAAGGCAGGGACTGAAGCAGATGGGGATTGGGGCCCCTGTTGGGAAACAAAGGATTTTGGGGGGGGCACATGATGCCGAAGGGGATTGGGCACCCCCTCAGCACTGGAAGCTGGTAATATTGTTTGTAAACATGGTGGCTGCTTGCCGCTGTATTCATAAAAAATATTACACTAGGCAAGGTACCACCCTGCAATGATGGGTCGCTCCCTCATTGCAGCGGAATGTCTGACGCTGCAATGACAAGGCTGCCCCCGATTGCTGCAGCAAAAACCTTACAAATTGGTGGCACTTTTGGAAGCCAGTGTCATCAGCAAACTGTGCCTCCATTAGTCCACTAGTGCCAAGCCCCCAAATGCAATGCCTCCGTTGGCTCACATAGTGCCATGCCTCCACCCGCTTCTCTCCTAAGCTGCCATATAATGTTTCTTGCGCATACACACAAGCAAACATAAAAATTGATAAAAACACAGCACTGGACCCCCCCCACACACAATATCGATTAGATAATGTCCTAAAATAAAACGATTTTTTAGTTGTGGGAAGTGTGTTCATTGTTCTGGTGCAATAAAAGTCAAGGAATTTTTTAATAGCTGCAAAAATTAGAGATTCATTATTTGTGACATAATGCCCTGTGACCCCAATCCTGTAGTTTATATGTTATAGTACCCTTGTGTTTTAATCTATATTGAAAAAATCACATGACCACTAAAGAATTGAACTAATGAACATAAAAGCTATATTCAAAATAATTACCAGAAGCACCAGTACAGTAGCAAGACACTTTAGCACAGCCAAACACAATATAAGTACACTAAGGTTTATAGGAGTTGAAAGGATACACAAACCTGAAGGAGGAGGGGCTTGGAAACATGATTTATTAAAAACAGGAGGTTGATGGATAGACAGATTGAATTGTATCAGCCCCAGACATGAGTAAAATGAGGAGACTGAACAGATAGGGGTTATGTAAGATAAATAAATCAGGTTCCCCTTATATAGGTAAAAACCAGCAACAATTATTCAAAGTACACAAACATAAGTAAGTAGAATCCTTAAGCAGAGTCAAATTATAGTAATTTATTTTCTTTGGGATTTCTATAAATCTAGGCTTCACATAAATATATGATTAATATAGATTCTGAGAGTTTATTTTGATATTAGCCTCTTCCTGCCCCCTAACCATGATTTCCCAGATGTCTAAATGTTGCATGTCCCTACTATCCTGCCAGAGTGCTTCTCACCTAAAAGGTGGAGAAGAAGACTTTGTTAGTATCAGCAATGGTGTTGTGAGGACGCCAAGAATGGAGCATCAAGAACTTTGTAAAATGCAGATCCTTTCACTACAATTTAAACAAACAAATTTAGTAATTAGACAAACATAAACATAATGCATTTTTTTATTCATTGCAGCCATGAAGTAGAAAAAACACTTTAGTGCAAGGCAGTGAATCGTAAATTTAACTTGCAGTAAAACGTGGTAAGCAAGCTAGCTCAGATAAAATGCTGAACTGAAAATTAACAGCAAAGCGTTTTTCTAAAAGGATTGTATTTATTACACCAGGGAAGAAAATGTAATCTCAGAGTGGAAGCAAACTCTTTATAAATGCAACACATGGTAAGGGAACAATTTCAATAACATAAGCAAAGATAGAAACTGAATTTAGATGTGATACAGCATACAACTCTTTTTAATACAACAGTATGAAGTTCAATGAGTAAAATAAATCTCATTTGTATGTTTGAATTATAGTAAAGAAACTAGTGCTTGAAGAAACAAAAAGTATGAATAAGCAGACTCAGTGAAAGCACAAAGTATAAATTTTAGTAAGATAAAATACAATACTTTCAAAACTATAACTTTATAAAACACATTTTTGTCAATAAATGAAATGATCATAAAATGTTCTAAATTATCATAAGAGGAATATTTAAAGTATTGATAATCAATAATTTATTTATCAAATAATTATGATATGAGAGCAATGCAAAAAGTTTAAGAACACATATAAGTATTCACAATAAGAAAAAGAAACAAAATATTAATTTGTTATTAAGGGAAAGAACCTTCTGGAGGTGGTGATTTATTTATAAATATTGTTAACATCAATCAAGGGTTCCATGTCATAACTGTGATTGCCAAACCACGATCACCATTACAACGAGTGTACATTGCTGAAAATCAAAAAAGCAATGTACACTCCCTGGTGAATCCACTGTATCTATGCATCACTCCCCGCACCCCCCTAAATTAGGATTCTCAACTCCAGGGTGGTGCATGTCAGGAAGGGGGGTAAATTTGGACATAAAAAAAGTAAGTGTCTCACATGTTAAAAAAAATATAATCCCTACCCAGACCCGAGCCCTAGACCTCGCTCACTGCAGCCCACCACCCTCACCACCACACCAGAACGGCAGCACACCACCAAACTACAGCCCACATACCTTCTACTTCCTGAACCCTCCTCTTCTGTTCTTTCACCTCCTACTATCTAGCTCTTTTTTCCATACCTTGAAACTATAACTGTGCCTCACTACCCTTTCAGGGTAGCTCACATCACAGGTGCTCAAAATGAGTCACTCAAAACTGATCCACTCTCTTTGAGTCACCATTGTAATGCGCTACCTCTATCAAGTCCTGTGAGGTTGTATTCGAAAAGGTATCATAGCTGATACTTGCTCCACTTTGTTTACTAAATACTGAACAGAAATAGTTGTTCAAAAGATTAGCCATATCATGTGGATCTCTTTAATTAATATTATCAAAAACCAATAGAACTATTACTCTAGAATTGCTTTTTGCTGAATTAATGTAGGAGTAAAAAGGCGTTAGATTATCCCCCGAATGAGCAAGTTTGAATACCAATTTCTCCAACCCATCTTTCTGGTCTTTCTAGTAGCCCTTCATGCAATTTTATTGTTCTTAACATTCCTTTCTGTTGAGTTTTTCTTCATTAGTAAGAAATACTTCTTTTTCCTATTAATCATCAGAGGTGGTTGTGCTGTCTACATGAGTGACTCTCTCTCATTGGACATGCACTTCCACCACATAAACTTGATAATGGGGTGCAAACCCTCACACTAAAAATCTCCCCCAACCCTGGTAAGGGCCCACTCTTTCTCACTGTTGCCTTTATTTCCCCCAGAAAGCAAGACCTCATCATTCAGGCACTTGCTGAATACCTCTCTGGCCTACTGCCCAAAATGGCCCAGATAAGTTTTGGTGACCCGAATATCAACTGGCTGGCTGCCATGGCCTCCCAAACCAGAGATATCTTTGTTGCTCTTGACATGTTTTAGCTTGTCACCACCCCAACAAGAGTCAACCCCTCTACTGACACCAGCACCCTCCTGGACATCACCATTACCAACCACCCCCAGAGTGCGCTCAATATCAGTGTACTTCCAAACTCACTTAGTGATCACTCCCCAGTCATATTCTCTTGGTCTGCTACCAACAGCAAACCTGCACCACAAACCAACCAGCGATGTCGCCTACTCCCAGGTGGCCTGTGTTGCCTTAAACTGTACCTCTCACAACTGGATTGGTCACCAATCAGGCTTACACCATCCATAGATGAGGCATTGGATTTTTCACTTGTACTTTTAACTCCGCCTGTGACGTCTATGCCCCTTCACTAGAAATCACACCAAAAAGCAAAGCATGCCATTGGTTACCCTCTCCCTCCTTCATAAATTTAAAATGAGAGACAACCTGTGGCACATTGCTATGGAATCTGGCAAGCCAGCTGATAGGCAAGCATACAATGCTGAGCACAATACGTGTACTTGGACCATTTGACAGGCCAAAGCCCAGTACTACCAATCCACTCTTGTCTCCTCCTGGGGTTGAGTAGGAACTTTTGGGATAATGTAAAATAGCTGAATGGGAAATCCTGCTCCCTATCCCCCCTCTCAACTATCCTTTAATGGAACTGTCTGCTCTGACTCCCTTGGCATTGCAGACTGCCTAAACCACACTTTCTCAGACCTGAGGTCAGTCCTGCCCAGTAACTTCTTTGACCCCATCCCAGTAGCAGCCCTGCCCAATCTCCAGAGACCTCCTTTCTATCTACATACCATCTCCCTGCTGGCGGCTAGACCCCTTCTGCAAAAAGCCATTAATAGTAACAACCCTGGCACCAACCTACTGGACACTAGGCTACTTCGTCTGATGTTGGATACTATCCTGGTCCAACTTACCAAGCTGCTCATCCGCTCTCTGTGTTTGGGGCACATCCTAAAGAGTGGTGCTTGAGTGACCCCTTGACAACCAGCTTGCTGAATACCTAGCCATGCACAATATCCTGTTTCCTGAACAGCTTGTCTTTCATGCAGGCCACAGCACCACAACCATGCTACTTGAATTCTCCAACTTCCTGCACTCTGCTCTCAATGCCAGAAGTCCTGCCAGTGCCGTGTTCATTGACCTCTCCAAGGCCTTTGACATGGTTTGCCATCCCCTCCTACTTGATTCCCTCAGATGCCTTGGTTTCTCCCCTGGTCCCCTTGCTTGGTTCACCAATTACCTCTCTGCCAGAACTTAGTGTGTAAAAATCAATAGTACCCTATCTGACACACGATCTGTCCACTCTGGGGTTCCTCAGGGCTCCATTTTAGGCCCTCTCCTCTTCTGTCTCTACCTCAACTCACTCCTCTTGGCCTGCCCAAGTAAGAGCCTCCTCTACGCCAATGACACTGTGCTCTTCACCTCTGAGTAGGGAGTAGGAGCCAAGAGGTAGCCCTGCCTCACCCCTATATCAGTGCTAAAAGGAGCTGTAAGATGACCATGTTAGTTGTAGTGTATTCTTGCCCAGGTATCTTTATGTAATCTTATTAATATGTCTAGAAGTGTACTATCTAATTTTAGGTCTTCTAAAGTTTCCCAGAGAATCTTTCTGCTAATGCTGTCGAAAGCAGCTGTAAAGTCAACAAAGCAACAGAATAATCTGCAATTCCCTATTTTAGTATATTTCCAGATTAAGTGTTGGAGCACATAACAATGTTGTACTGCAGATCTGTGCCTTCTGAAACCATTCTGTGCCTCATGTAGAACCATATTCTCATCTAACCAGTCCACTAGTCTGTCCAAAATCATTTTAGAAAAACATATTTGTGAATCATCTGTCAAACTAATAGGTCTGTACTGTACATTTTTGGGTTGTTAGGATTCTCCTTTTTATATATAGTTAACATAATGCTTCCCAACCAGCTTGAATGAAAATCTAAAGATTGAGCAAAGGCATTGAATAGTCTGAACAGTAATGGCATGCATGTTTGGAGCAGTTGTAACTACTCTAAGTGAACTGAGTGGTTTTATGCAGTAAACGTAAGATTTGTGGTTACTAATCCCACCATCTATTTGGTTCAGGTTGCTTCTGCCCACTGGTCCTCCACAATCCCAGGTAACCCCACTAAAAGACACAAAGAGCCTAGAAGGAAGAAACAGGCTCGCTACTAGCAAAACCTAATTCCTGATGTACAGTTAATTCTCAGCAAATATTTGTATAATGACTGGCCTCCTTCCTGACTGAGCTGAATGACACCGACAAACACTGCTTGTCTCTGCCCATGTGGTGCCTCTGCCCACATGTCATCTCCATTCACACTCTGCTCTTCTCACTAGGAGCCAAGTTTTAAAGCCCAAACCCAAAAGTGTTACCCAACTGGGTAGGTGCAATGAGTGCCTAACTAAAGAATTTAAAACAGTACTGAAAATTAAAATAAATCAAAGTCCACCTTACAGCATGCCTGCACTAGGCTGCTGCAACAGGAATAATGTAAAATAAATGCCTTTTCCCAGCCCTGTAGTCCAGCTGGTGTTTAGGAACTACATTTCCCAGCATCCTCTGGTGGCAGTCACCAAGGCAGCTGCCCACAGCCCACAGTAAAAATGTTTTTTATGTTTTTATAGTTTTATTGCTCATTTCTATGCAGGCACACAGGACAGTTTGGAGATTAGGGAGTAAATCATGCACACACACACTTCACAGTATCTAACTCACTGAGTTCCCTTGCTAGAAGCTGAGTTTTAAAGCCCAAACCTGGATGTGTTACCCCAACTGGGTAGATACAATTAACACTCAACTAAAGAACTTAAAACAGTACTGAAAATTAAAATAAATCAAAGTTAGCCACACAGCAAGCCTGTGCTAGGCTGCTGCAATAGGAATAATGTAAAACAAATGTTTTTTCCCAGCCTTGTATTTCAGCTGGTGTTTGGGGACTATATTTCCCAGTACCCTCTGGTGGCGGTCACCATGGCAACTGCCTGCAGCACAGGGAAATAAATTATTTTAATCATTTTATAGTTTTCTTGCTCAGTTCTATGCAGGAATTCAGGATAATTTGAGGATTAGGGAGTAAATCATGCACACGCATACTTCCCCTTGCCCCAGAATGGTGCATTTCATTGGTTTGGGGAAAAAATATAAATCTGTCCCTAAGTTATATATGGAGTTTAAATTTCAGTTCTGAACATGCTCAATAGGGTATCTGATGTCTAGTGAGCATGTACAAAAGTGAACTTTCAAATCCTTGTAAATTGTGAATGGATTAATATTTGTTCACCAAACCAACAAAAGTCACCATTCTGGGACAAGTCCTTTCTACTCTAAAAATTTTAGACTAAGATTCCAAACCATTTGGGCATTAGATGATGACAAAATAAAACAGCAAAAAAGCCTAATTTTCCTAAAAATGTACTATACAGATCTTGGAATCTGCAGATCTGGCTAGAATAAAACTTGGCATGTCAAGAGATTTTGCTCCCAGATTGCACATGCAAAACTGTGTGCAAATCCACTAAACGGGTCAAGTTATTAAAGTCTAAAGTCAAATGATTAACATTAAACAGTCTACTCAGCCCTAAATATAGTGTTGCTACCCCACACTATATTATATATTAAAAGAACGAGGTAGCACCCCTATGGTTAGGGTTGAGTTGGCAGTTCAATGATAAATCCATTTTTTTGCACCTGAATAACTTTCCCATCATTTAATGAATTAGCACAAAAAATGGAATGCACTATCACAATCTCAAGGTGTGAAACATTTTGTGATGGCATGTATGGTTTTGAGATACGGAGGGTCAAAAAAATGAAAAAAAAAATTACTTTTCCCCCCTATAGTTAACCTTGGAGATTTGTGCTCTCCCCTACAGTCTAGATAGCATGGAACTTCTTCATGAATTTCTCAGTGATGATGGGACATCTGCCAAGGGTGTGCTTTGGATGGTTTGGTAAAACAAAATTATACAGTTTTTGAATTATGATTTTGGGGATAACATTGAAGTTTGAACAATAAAAAAAAAGTCTGATTGATGAAATAACATTTGCAAGTGTTAACAGGTTATGATTTACTGTTCGTGTGCAGAGAAATACTGCTCACGAAATGTAAAAAAACACATGGCAAGTGGTTATTTATATGATTTACTTGCCGTGCCTGAAAAAACACTCGAGATGGCCACCATTTTCTTTTTACTGTTTTAAACTTACAGTGATAGTACATAGAAATGATGTATTTAAAATAAAAACAAACACATGAACCTAGCTAAACAGGACCAGTTAATCTAGATTCTGGTGTGTTTTTTTAAGCTGCCAGAAAAACTTTCTCTGGGCACCCAAAATCCCAAGTGCCCAGCTTAGCGAGAGGAGCTGTTGACCCATGTTCTCTGTATTAGAACAGTGAGAATTTTTTGACTTCTGCAGCTACATCTCAACCTCATGCTGCAGGCTGCAGTGAGAGCCATGAGCTGCCATTTTCTTGTTTATTTTTATTTATTTTGATGATCAGGTAAGTGCACTTGTGCCAAAACCTTTTTCAGACATGACCCAGGTGTGACTGTTAGTGGTGTCCTTTCATAATGCTGTACTTTGTATAGCTCTACTGTGAGCACCATGTCATGCTACCGTAAAGAATGGGAAGAACTGTATAAAGTTGCATCAATGATTTCTAAACTACGTGCCTCCTCTCTTGACTGAGGAAGGATGCCCCTGCTAGAAAATTTCACAGGCAAAAGCTTATCCAACCGGAAGACATCCCAGCAAGGTGAGGGCTTTTTGCATTTGCATTGTGGGCTATGCCTTTTGAGATCCCCTTTAGCGTGGTTCTAAGAGTGCTATGCCCAATCTTACTTGCTCTTCACTCTTCACTCTCAGGTGTGCAGCTGATTCACACCTAAGTGCCCCTCGAGTGTCCATGGTGGCTTTATAAGAGGGTGGGAGAGGCGGAGCAGAGCAGCAGCAGCTCAGTGCAGTGATAGTAGCTTCCTGAGTGTACACAGTGCAGTGTATCCCTGCCACCTACACTTTTGTCTACCAGCCGAGACTAGGAGCCAAGCAATGATACTGAGCATCCCCTCTGCCACCAGCTGCATATTCCTGCTCCTTTCCTGCACAGTGCTTATGATAAAGACTACTGAAGAAGGCACTTAAAAAATTGGTCCATCACCTTAACTGTATAGTGCCATGATGTCTAACACTGATACCAAGCTCACTTATTCACCTGCCAAGAATATGATATCTAACATATCTCTCTTCAGAAGCATTTCTTATTCACAAATTCCTTCTTTTTTCTAAGTAATGTATTTATTACATTTTCCAAGGCATAGTTATAAACAAAGAAAAAATAATGTGATGTGAACAAATAAAAAATACAAAACATAATACACTACACCATTATCAGTTACATTCTATATTGTATATACTGTCTAGTCATAAATGCTTGTGGAAGATATTAATTATGCATAATATTTGCTAATGCAAAGTCCAGCATTTGAGCAACAGAATACCCTAACTTAAAAGTGTCAGTCAAGAAAGTATATAGCAAACAGGGAGGGATATTCAAAGCAGTTGCACACGGCACAACTGAGTTGCACTGGCGCAACTGAAGAAATGCACCAAGGAGCAATATTTAGCATGAGCTAGTGCACAGCACAAGTTGCAGTGTGCCAATGCACAACCCTAATGAATGAATGCGCAAGGGCAGGGGGCGTGCCCATGAATATGCGGTGCAGTGCGATATTCAGCCCCTGACCCATGGCACAAGTGTAGAGCAATGGCCAGATGCACCGAGCAGACTTAAGCTTATAAATACAGGTTACAAGCATGGGGACAGCACTTGCACCAGGGGTGAGAGAGAGAGAGAGAGAGAGAAAGAGAGAGAGAGAGAGAGCAAGCAACTGGATGTTGGAGTGGAACAGGCAGCCTCAGGGGTGTGGAACAGAGGTGGCAGTGGAGTGCCAGCCAGGGGCACAGGGAGCAACAGGGAGAGGCAGGCAAAGAGAAAGGCACTGCCCCACCATGGCAAGCAGACCACAGGAGCCGACCGCTAAGGGGGAGACAGGACAGCAGGAGCCATGGCCAGCACAGCCTTCCAGGTGGAGGCTGTAATGAGCGGTTTGAGGAGGCAGTAAGAAGAGAGTCATGGCCGTTGAAGGGCCCATCAGCAGTATGCCTGGAACAGGTGGTACCGTGCCTGCACCACCTTTGAGAACTACTCTGATACAGAGACTATGGGCTGGTATCGCCTGAACTGGGCAATTCTGAGGCAGCTCTCTGAGCTGTGCAGTGAGAAGATGCAGGCACCCACTAGATAGAGCCATACCATGTCAGTGGAGATGAAGGTGACAGCTGTCATGTGCCTGCTAGCCACGGGCACCTTCCAGAGACCAACAGGGTACACCACAGGCATAACCCAGTTGGCCACATCATGCCTCCTCACACAATTCCTCAATGTCCTGCTGCCACATGCTTCAGAATACATCCATTTCCCCAGCACACAGGCATAGCATACAACAACCATGTAGGACTTTCACAGGGTAGCACAGATGCCTGGCATGCTTGGGGCTATTGACAGCACCCATGTGGGCATCTGCATGCCACCTGGCCCTGAGGGCATAGCATACATCAACAGGAAGGGCTACCCCAGTGTCAACTGCCAAGTGGTGTGCAATGCCAGGGGGCGCATAACCAATGTCTGTGCCACACACCCTAGGAGTGCACATAATACTTTCATCTGGCACAGCTCTATGCTGTGCCACAGGTTCGAGCATGAGGACATCCCCAAGGGCCACCTAGTGGGTGAGTATGGGATGGCCAAGGGGAGCTAGGAACAGCAGGGCATGAGATGGGGCTGGCAGGGTGGGTGCACTGGCGAGGATGCCAGGGATGGGCAAGGGGCACAGCAACATAGGATACTAGGCTAACCATGTAATTATTCACACAGGTGACAGTAGCTACCCACTCAGGCCCTGGCTGCTCACCCCCTACCGGTGCCTGTCTTCCCCAGCAGAGGACCGGTACAATGAGGCACATGCCAGCACATGAAACATCATTGAGCGTGTGTTTGGGATGCTGAAGGCATGTTTACATTGCCTTGACAGGTCTGGTGGTGCCCTAAAGTACAGCCCCTCGAAAGCCTGTGGCCTATTCCTGGCCTGCTGCATACTGCACAACATGGCCATTGACCATGGGATAGCTGTCAAGGCCAAAGAGGGGCATAGCAGTGAGAACGATGAGGGCAATGGGCTGGAGGGCAATGTGCAGCCCCCCCAGGCTGAGGGATTCCCTGCTCCTGCAGATGGCACACCAGCACTGAGGCACAATTGCACAGGAGCACTGTGGTGCTTGCAGGTAGGTGGAGCAACACCCATGCATTGGCCACACACAACAATACGACACATGGGCATGGGCGGGCATGGCAATGGGCATGCACACACAGAGGCTTGGTACAGGGGTGGGGGTGGCAGTGCCACACAGACACACACAACAGCATGCAGCACTGTACAGCAACATACACACACATGCACCCAGGTGCCAGCAGGTGGAGTGGATCAAATGCAGGGCACCGGTGCACAGGTGCAACTAGTTCTGCTCTCATGAAGCCCATGCCACATGGGCCAGTGGCTGGGCAGGTGCGCACACAGGCAGCATGCGGCATGACATGCAGTTGCCATGACTGGCATGCACTCACACACATCACCCTTGTGTGCACAGGGCAGTGGCAGCTGACTTCAACCAGGGCGGCATGCACATCAGGTCCACTGCACAGAACCATGGCCTCCGTGGTCATGGGGGCAGCCATGCAGGGCCAATCATCAGTCACTGTCTGCTCATCAGCCATAGGGGATGTATGCAACTGCCCCCAAGGGGTCATACTGCGGGACTGTGACCGGGTCTGAACAGGGGTGTGTATGCTGGTGTGCCAGTGCTGTAAGAAAAGACAGATGTCTTAGTGCTGCATTGCCCCCCCATATGGGCTTGGCATACATACCATGCAGTGATGGGCTCCTTCCTCTCTGGAATCCACCACCTGGCACATTCTCAGTGGTGCTGTGATGCATGGTGGCTGCCACCAGCTCCTCCTGCACCGTGAGCTGTGGCACATCAGCATGCTCCCCTTCAGTGGCTGACCTGACTGCCCGAATGGCCACTACCTTCTCTTTGATGCAGCATTTATTAGTGCCCACCTTCTTCCTGCACTCCTGCACAGACTGCTGGTGGCTGCCCTGCTGGTTCACACACGCTGCCACCTCCACCCAGGCTGCAACTCTGGCCTGTGGTGTGCCTGTGGCATCACTCAGCAGTTGCTCCCTGTCAAGGTAGGCCTCAAACAGGGCATCAGCCTCTGCCTTTGCAAAGTTGGGCCTGTGCTTGCGAGCAGGCCCACACTACTCAGTCTCCCCACGTTCAGACATTGTGCTTCCTGTGGACATGGACATGTGTGTCAGTGACTGCAGCTGCCCACCCCATCCACCCTACTGTGCTGACTGGTCCCACAGAAGGCACAACTTACCTCAGATGGTGGCAATATCAGTCCCTGGCCTGTGCTGTTTTGCAGTGCCTTTATAGCGCATTGCATGCAAATGAGCATTGGCATAGCGGTAATGACATGCTAATTTCCCCAGTGCACCATACATTGGCTGATGAACTCATTAGCATGTGGTGGCTGAATATCGCAAACTTGCTCCCTGCACAATGGAATTGCTCTGGCACAAGTCACGGCACAATGCCAAGACATGCGCAGTGTGTTGGACTGCAGTGCACATGCATCAGGTGCAGTACCACCACCTATTGCACTCTGGTGTACTGTGCACCAGGTGACCCCTGACCCCTATTGTGACCCTTTGCCCCTTGGAACTATACCACCACGTGCCGGGTGGGTCATGCCCATTCTGTGCATCCATGGTGATTCACGATTGGTGGATGTGACGCATGTTGACATGAGGCACACATCCCATGCATGTTGTGCACACGTATGCCTCTGGAGGCCATTTTGACCCAACTTCTTGTATGGATATGATGGCACAGTGAGCTGTGTAACATGCCCGTAACTGATCTGACCTGGAGCTGGTCAACCTTGTGGCCCTTGTGCATCCACATGCACCAGGGATGTTTGGTCAGGTGCCCCTTCAGCAGGCCAGGATGGAGGCCTGGCAGGCCATCACTGCAAGCCTGGTATGGGACACCCGGGTGGCAAGGACCGGTGAGCAATGCTGCTACTGATATGGGGACATGATGCGGCAGGACCCTGAGTGGCTGAGGCAGCTGCAGGCACACCTCTGCAGAGGGGGGCAATGCCATGGCCAGGTAAGTCATTACATGCTGCATGTGTGCCCTACTGATGTACTGTGGTATTGGCTAGGCTGCCTGACATGTTCTGTGAAGGGCTACACTGTCAGAATGCACATTGTGGAGTGGCATTGCTGGCCACCAGTTGCACTGCGCTACTGCCTTGTGGGCCATTTTGGGCGGGGCACATGCTGTGCACAGGGGTGGGGGTGGTGGGCACATGCTGTGGTTGTTCTCTGATATGTACCTGTCTTTGTTCCATTCCTAGGGCTTGAGGATTGGCACCATGCAAGGGTGGCAGGGATGCCTGGCAGGGTGCAGCAGGCTGCTGCAGATCTTAGTGGTGGAGGAGGAGTGGCAGCAGAGCAGGCATGAGTGGTGCCACAGTGGGCAGGTCGGCACTGTTGTGTTCCTCTACTTAGTACCAGGAGGTCAGCGGGGGTGTGGCTGTGGCCATGGCCACCTGTGCCATGTGCCATGTCAGCTGTGTGCTGCACACTGTGCATGGTGCATGCCACTGTGGGGCAGCCATTGCACACGTGTACCAGCTGTTGGTGGGTTGGGTGTGCACATGGCTGCCACCAGTGCTGCTGTGGTGTTGCTGATGCCCTGTGCCATCTGCCTGTCACTGCACGGTCTGGTGGCCATTGGGTGGCAGTGTCCACCGCCGTGCACTGTCGTGGCATGCTGGGATGCTGGAAGGTATTGGCCCACCCACTGTGGGTGGCCAGGGTGCCACTCCAGGGGTGTGTGTTCTCACTGCCCATTGTGCACAATGGGAGGGAATGGCTCATAGGGACCTTGCACTGATCACCTGTCCATTCCTTTGTCATAGGCATCCAGAGGGGGTCACAGCTGCCCCTGTATTGCTGCCACTTATGGCCGATCATCCTCATCACTTCTACAACTCTGGAGGTGGCACAGCAGACAAGGTGGATGGTGCTCCAGGACAGATGGAGGTGGAGGTGTCAGACGGCAGGCAGTGGCTGCTCATAGATTATCTCCACCATGTCCCTTTTACCCCTGCCATCCCTTCCCCATCCATCCCCATCTCACTGTACAGTCCATGTTCCCTGTCCCCTTCCCTCCCTCTCCTACCCTTTCCCACCCCATGCCATTGTAAATAATTTACTTGTTTAATACAGTTATTCTGCTTACCTACCTGTGTCAGTGTCTGCTTTGCAGCTGGCATGTGGAGCCATGCTGCAGTGGCATGGTGGGTGTCTATGTGGTGTGCCTGTGTCATTGTGTGGGTTGTGCATGGTGGTGCCCTACCCTTTGGTCAATGGCTGTGCCTTGGGGTGGCCATGGGGTGGCTGTTCAGGATGTGTAGCATGTGTGTTAGGTATCATGGTCTAGGGTGTGGCTGGCCGGGGTCTGGGTGGATGGGTGGGGGCACAGCTTGCAGTGGGGGGGTTCCAGTGGCAGCCCTCCCTTGACCATTGGTGCCACCTGTTCCCTGCATCCTGTGCCACGGTAGTGTTCTGGGGGGCTGGATGCCTGTGTGTGCCCTGCAGTTGGTGGTCACCTGTGGCCTGCCACTGTGCCTCCCTCACACTGTCCCCAGGTGTGTTTCTCTGCCTGCCCCATGCTTTCCCTCTGCTGCTGTGCTCCCACCATTGACTGGAGCTGGTCCTTGTGTGCCTTGGTGCTTGTCCCTTTGTGACCTGGTGCATCTCTGGTTGCACTATGGAGCAGGTCTGGTTGCTCCCTGGCGCAACTCTGGTTGCACTATGACGCAGGTCTGGTTGCTCCCTGGTGCAATTATGGTTGTGCCATGGCGCTTCCGTGCCATATTCAGCCATGTTGTGTTGGTGCATGTCACCATGGGCACACTTTGAATATGGCACTCATTGCACCATGGCACATCAGATTTGCACTGCTCCTGACTTGCACTGGGGTTTGGCATATTTCTGAATATCTGGTCCATAGTATCTAACTGTTTATACTTTATTGTGTATTACTAATAAGAAACAAAATAATAAAACATTTAATAACTTTATTTTAAGATACTTTATGTAGTCATTTTATTTGAAGAAGACAGAAAATAATACATAGGTTTAATCTGGTCATTTGATATGCGTTCACCCTATTACATATCGGTATGTGTGTCTGATCATATAAAACAAATGAATAAACGTGTATGCTGTAATATATTTCTAATTTGAAAAAAATGTAATATGGTGGTAGATGTGTCCATCAAGAAGCATTTTTCTGTAATTTCTATGTTGATGTGAATGAGCTCTGGAACACTGTGACATGCTAGTTTGTGTTTAGGTGCCTTTCAACTTTAGCACAAGCTCTCTTCCACTGTGGTTTTCTTTCCTGTTAGTGGCTGCATTTAGTGATTGATTTGGGGTTGATTTGTTTATGTTTTCATGCCTAATCATGCTAGTAGTGCTGGGGTTTGGATTAATTTATAGAACATTGTTAATATCATTTTTTTTACCATACTTAGCGGTCACTATGCCCACTGTCACTCACTAACCCCACTTCCTTCTTCCCACCCCACTCCCTCATCTTCATGGCTGACTGTTTTGTTGCTATATGGTGACACATTCCTCCAGTGGTAACCACATCATCTGTCATGTCAATATGGCCAAATCATGTCTATATGAGTGAAACTAATACAGCCTGTGCACCCCCCCCCCCACACACACACACAAAACCACAAGTCAGGTTCAATGTTGTACTTTCATTACTGGGTCTCAAACCCTGCAGCTGGAAAAATGGTCCCAATTATAACAGCCCAGCAACAGGTGCCAAAATCCGACAATGGTGCTAACCCACTGCCAGGTTCACATAGGAGCAGAGGGATCAGGAACTTGCTTAATGCACCTTGAGAGTAAATACAATACATAGACACCATGCAGTTTCTGTCTGCTCCTGAGTCCCTCCCCTCTGTTTGCTCAGTGATCAAGCGAAGGTGCAATGCTACAGCATTCGAATTGTACATCAGCTGATAAAGACTGATTAAGACTTACATGAGTCTAACACTTACAGAATGTTTCACACAGATTAAGCAGGGTTAGCAGGCACAGCAGGGTTGACTAATGTGGATTGGACCGTCCGTCTAAACAACTCTAGAGCAGTTGTTGAGTTGAAGCAGGATATGGGTTTTCGGCTCAGGACTGAGACAATTAAAACTAAAAACAAATTTAACAAATCTAAAGAGAATATAGTAGTGTACTGGTCAGCTTTTGGTTTATGATGTAACAGCTGTAACTCTGGCCCTCCCACTGAAAATGGTCCTTCATTTTTTTTCTTCTAAGACTTTCTAAAAACAGGGTGCCTCACCAACCTGACTCATGCCACCCCCAACCTCTCACTCAGCAGTATATCACAGTAGTTTAAGGCTCTGAGCTGCAACTCTAGAGACCTCGGTTGGAATCCCACAGCCCCCACTTGCATACTGTGTGACCCTGAGCAAGTCACTTAACTTCCATGTGCTCCCAGGTTGCACCCGTAAACAAGCTTTCAGCTTAGTGTGTCTCTCCTGGTTAAACAATTGGAAAAAAAGCACCCACCACACCCCCAGTACACATATTCACTCACCTGAATAGGTCTCAGTGTGAAGATATACTTTCCAATTGAAGACATGTCTTGCTTCTGGAACCAGTGAGTGCGTTATGAGAAACTAAGAGAAGTGCAGTTCAATGTATTTTAATGGGGGTTTCAACTGTGATGCAAATCTTAGCCATTTTTCATATTTTGACACCAAATTTTCAGCATGACCTTTTAGGGACCCCACCTCATGAACAATGGCAGTGGAATTCCACAAATCTCATCCGAAAGGTGATTTTGCAGTCGCTAGGTGAAATCACTTTTTAGGTGAGATTTGAACATTTTCACCACCCTTATCATGAGGTGGGTCATTGGAAGGCTATGTGGAAAATTTGGGTCAAAATAAGTAAAAATTGCAAAGCTATGTTCATGCATTGAAATTCTGCTATGCTCACTTGTAATGTTGGTATTTTTAAATATTTTCACTCCAAATTTTCAACATAGCTGTTTTTTACAACACCTTATGTGCGGGACAGCTGTCATTTTTCAAATCCAAGTTAAAATGTGTTTTCTCACCTGTGGCATGGAATGACATTTTGGCAGGGATTTGAAAATTCTTAGCATGGTGTTCATGAGCTGAGGTAAACAATAAGCCTATGCTGACAGTTTGGTTGCTGTTTTGGCTGAAATGCAAGTATAGGGCCCTGCAACATACATGCATGCATCTATGGAGGGATGGGTGGGCTCTGCACTCCCACAGGGAAATGAGGATTATAATATCTCAAAAAGTAAGGAAATTCTTTGCAAAAAAAAAACTTCATTAATGCACCAGTTAGAATAACTTAACACCACAAAAGTAGGGAAAGGTGACATTAGGGTTTCCAACCCAAATGCCCCTCCTACCCCCACCCCCCCAAGCAGCAAAAGGAAAAAAACAATAGGGTTTAGGTCTCTGGAGTCTTAGCAAATCAGTAGTGGGGTCTTCCTTGGGGTTGTCAACCCCAATGCTCCCCCTCCCCCCTGTGGGCCCTGCATAGGGAAAGGAGATCACGTGTGATGTTTGTTTGTTCATGGAATGGGGTGGCCATTAAGGGTGACAACTGATTCATCAAGACTCTGGAGACCCAAACCCAAAATGCTACATTTACCTACTTTTGTGGCATTAAGTTACCCTAGGGTAGAAAGGGATTGCCCCAGAAAGGTGCCTTTCATTAGTTTGGCAAAAAAAAAGTAGTAATCCATTCCCAAGCCATATGGATTTGAAAATTTGTTTCTCAAAATTACCTTCTTATTACTTTACCTCATGTATGTCACAGCTCTCAGTTTTTCAAATCCTACCCAAAATGTGAAAAAAACGATTTGAAAAAAATTTAAAATCCTGCCCAAAAGGTGATTTTGCAGTCTCTTTGTGAATTCACCTTTTGGGTGGGATTTGAACATTTTTCCAGCCCTTGTTCATGAGGTGGGCTCGTAAGAAGGCTATGTTGAAAAGTTGGGGTCAAATATTAAAAAATGGCAAAGTTATGACCATTGACTGCAATTTTGTTATTTTTTTTAGTTGTTTAACCAGGTATAGCACACTAAGCTGAAAGCTTTTTTACAGGAGTGACCTGGGAGCACAAGGAGGTTAAGTGACTTGCTCAGGGTCACACAGTATGCAAGTGGAAACTGTGGGATTCAAACCCAGGTCTGGCCTGCTGGATGTCACCAGATTTGCAGCTCAGAGCCTTAGACCACTGCGCTATACTGCCTCCAAATGCACACTATGTTATGCACACTCGTAACTTTGGAAATTCTAAATATTTTGACAGCAGATTTTTAACATAGCCTTCCTATTACCCCACCTCATGTATGTTACAGCTGTCATCTTTCAGATCCTGGCCAAATTATGTTTTCGCACCTGTGATGTGGAATGGTGTTGCAGATGTGTGAAATTACATTTTGATGGAGATTTGAACATTTTCTGTACCAGGTACATGAAGTGGGGTAATAAGATGGCTATGCTTACAATTTGATCACTGTTGTACTATAAAAGGAAGTGCAGGGGCCTTCCACAGTTACCTACATATATGCATCTATGGAGGGATGGGAGTGCAGGGCCCAGAGGGCCCAGTCCTCCCACATGCAAATAAGGATATAATTATGGAGGGATTGGAGTGCAGAAAGGCCCGGCACTCCCCCAGGAAATAAGGATACCACTATTCTATCTCAAAAAGTAAGGGCATTTGTTGCAAAAAACATTGTTAATGCACTAGTTAGAGTTGAAGAGACAAAAGTAGGGAATCCTGACATCCCACCCCCACCCTGCAGAAGGCAACAGGCATAAGGTATGCATTGGGTTGTCAACCCTAACACTCACCCCAGTCTTATATTCTGTACCCATCTCAGCTTGCTTACACATGGAATGGGGTGAGTGTTAGGGATGACAACCCTAAGGCACACACCATGCCTGTTGCTGCCTGCAGGGTGATCTTGGGGTGTTAGGGTTGGAAACCCTAACACCACATTTCCCTACTTTTGTCACTTCTACCCTAACTAGTGTATTAACAAGGTTTTTTGCAACAAAAAAAAGTATAATATATATATATATATATATATTTTTTTTTTTTTTTAAACTTTATTCTTTGGTAACTGGGTAAGGCCCACTAGGCACAGGTGCCTGTTTTAAGGGGTGACTCAGGAGCACTGGGGAGGTTAAGTTATTTGCTTAGAGTCACACAGTATACTAGTGGAAGTTGTAGGAATCAAACCCATGTCTTTCTGCTGGATGTACCAAGCTCATTCACAGCTCATTGTTCTAACCTCTAGGCTATACTACCAATATAGAAATAGATATAGATATAGATATAGATATAGATATCTAACTATGGAATATGCCATAGCCCTACCAGAAATATCATTGATATTCTCCCGAGTGCAGTTTGACCTTATGACATCACAAGTGGCAAAGTCATGAGTGATGTGAAAGGTCAAACTGCCTGAGGGAGAATGTCAATGGTATTGTAATATTTCTGGTAAGGCCATGGCATATCTGATTTATGCAATATGCCCTACTGTTTTTATTGTTTGTTTTGTTTGCCGGGTCATTGTATGTCTTGTTTTGTTTTTCAGATGGCCAAGTATTTTTCAGGCCAACCAAGTGAGGGTTCTATGACACGATGTGTGTGACAATTTTGTGTGCATCACCTTGTCTTTTCAGTGGATCCTGAGTCATGTGGTTCAGCCCACTAGTAAGGTAATCACTGCAATGGAGCAAATGGACTTGGCCTAATGAGAGGCCAGGGCTTGGCTTGGATGCTGACATATCAGGTACCAGAGTGCCCATCACAGAAAACTATTCTACATGGTGGAGAAATTGGGAGAGGTAAGAAAGTGGGAGTTTTCTAGTGTACTGTATGTTGCACTGACAATGGGAGTACAATGATGATGGACTGAAATGTTTTGAGGGCAGAATTTTAATTTTATTAATAAAAAATTGCTGAAAAAAGATATGGGGAGAAAGTAAAAGTGTTCTGCGTGCTGTGGGAGAAAAATGAAACTGCTAAGTGGGAGGGGGCGCATGTGCACAAATTCTGAGATGGCTGCCTGAACCAAAGGTTCTGCTCCATCAGAGTTAAATCCATAATTTTGGGTGACTATTTGTATTACTCAACTTACCTTTTAAGTAGCATTCAAGGGCAGTATGTTTGTGCCAATATTTGATCCAGTTTTTGGGTTGAAATTTGTCACTGGGGCTGTGTTGAAGATCTCTGTGTCACTGCTGGTGGCAAATTTGCTCCCAACTCCAACCATGGCAACCTCCAAAACTCATGTAGCTGTTGGCTTGGAGGATTGTTCTGATATTCATGCCATGCTGCAAGCCTTGACTCAAGACATCAGAAATGTAAAATTATCAGTCTTCCAGGTGTAGGATTGGGTGGAGGCAGCCAAACAGAGGATAGCCGAAAATTAACTTTTCTCTATGAATGTGGAATCGGAGACAGCTAGGCATGGAGACTGAATTTTCCAACTTGAGCAACAACTGTAGTTGGCATGAGCAAAGACTGAAGATTTGGAGAATAGAGGGTGGCAAAATAACTTGAGGATCATCGGTATTCCAGAGGGGTCAGAGGGCCCTAACATGATTGAGTTTTTACAGCAATTCATATCTCAGACTATGGACTATTATTGGGACTCTTTATTAGAAATAGAGAGAGCCCACATGTCAGTGGATCCCCAATCAGCAAGAGGAATGACCCCCCCAACCCATACTGGCATATTTTCTAAAGTTCTCCATTGAAGAGCAGATATTGCAGCTGGGCACACAATCCACATTTTCAGGACTTCTCCAAGGATCTCATTGCCTGCCTCAAAGCCTTTGTCCCATCAGAAAGGAATTGGTCATGAAGAAAATTCAATATGCGGTAAAACATCTGGTGATTCTTACTGTGTTGTGGGATGGCCAGTGGATTCATTTGGAATCTCCCCAACAAGCTGAGTATTTTCTATCAGAGCATATTAGGTCTGCTTAAAGCCTCGGCATCATCTGTTTCTAGACTTGGTGCTCCTGGGAAAAGATACAACCATGTTGCAATGCGAGCAATAAATAGCCCCCCTTTCTACAACCCCTATGATCATGAGACGCTCCAGATAAATCTGCAGTGGTTGTCACCACCAACATAGTGTGCATTGGATAAAAGCCCAAGCACCAGAGGGATCTGTAACTCTTCTCAATCGTTGCTTGAAAAACCCATCAGGAGGCCAGCCCAGTGGCATTGAGGGCTGAGGCACTGGACGCCTTACCTCAAGCCATGCCAGCGACTCATGTTTGGGAATGAGCATGGGTCATCGGGGGTTGGTAGGGAGGAGAAGGATCGAGTGTCCGTTGGACTGCTCTCCTTCTCTGGGGTGGGGGGACACTAGCTGTCAGCACTCCACTGGCCCCTAGCAGCTGCTGGGGGCAGCGTGCTGATGCTACAGCTGAAGGGGAGGAGACAGGCAGATGCTTGGTGAGAGCATGTGCAGTAGCATGCGTGCTCTCACCACAGGTGTCATTGCACACTCTGCCTCCTCACAAGGGGAGAAAAGTGGAAAAAAGCTCCAGCTGGATGACATGGTCCCAGCAGCGCCACCTCTGAGAAGGCATCTCCCTGGCATGGATCTGTTTGGGGTGGGTTGAGTCACTCCCCACCACCCTACCATGAAGGGTAAGTCATGGGGTGCACAAGGGAGGGGGTCTAACCTTCGGGAGAGGGCTGCGCTGGGGGACAACTGAAGGCAGAAGCTGGGAGCACAGAAGAAATAATACATAGAAAAAAAAAAAAGAAAAACCCATCAGGAAGAAGCTGCACCTTCTTCATCTGAATGAAATGGAACTTGCCTGGAATGATCACCCCCTTTAACTAATCAGGGGTGGTTGACAGATCCTGATCCAAAGCACCCAAGATTTTCTACTATGCTACTTTTTATTTATTTTATTTATTTATTGAATCCTCTGAATTACAAACCTTTGAGTCAGAGACTCCTTTACAAAGGCTCCACGTCAGACAATAAATGGTTACAGACAGGTTGAGATACAACAAATTAGATAGGTTTCAATACATAATAACGTAACATAAATTGAGTAAAAAATGGTTTGTAAATTACAGTACTATGTTCACCAGGTACTATAGCAGGCAGATAGAAATCATTCAATAGTGGAGGAGTTTAGAGAGCAGTCAGAGAAAGACTTTGTCATATCAGCAAGAAGAGGGGTAGTGGACATGAGACCAGGAGGTGAAAGTGGGTTAGGGACAGTCACAGCATCCCTACATCAAGGAAATGCCCATCCCAGTGATATGGATTGGGCTGATTTCCTAGAGGATGAGTTACTTGAATCAGTGCAGTTGGAACAAAAAGGGACTCCTTCTAGTATGGCTCCTGGCACCTCCATAGATGTCTTTTCTCATCATCCCACAGGACCATCTGTAGGGGAATCATCAGTTGCATGTATTAAATCAGTGGAGTGGGATGTTGGCCATTGAGTCTGTTGATTGATCATCAGATGAAGGCTTTCTTCGGTTCTATGAGGAGTGCCAGATATGTGGTGAACTTTTCATTCTAAGTTTATGGACATTTCTGCTGGGAATGCGGTAAGGAGGGTTCACTTTGGATTCTTGAGGTATCAGCCTTGGGTAACTTTGCGTCCCTATATACTAGGATGCACAGTATAATGTTCATAATGTTTTTTGTCCTCCCCTTAATATTATTATTAATCATTTTCTTTATGAATAATCCCAGCAGGGCAAACCTTGGTGATTACTATGCGTGTGGGCACACGTACACTGCTCTGGTTATTTCATGCTTGCTCTTTATAGGTACTTATTGTATTATATATTATTGTTGTGCCACACTATTGTCTCTTAACAGGATATTGATGTGGGTGGGAAAAGTTCTTGTTCAGCCAGACTAAGAGTGTCTCCTTGTGTCAGGCTAGCATGCCTGTCATAACGTCTGCTGGGGAGTGGGAAGGCCTGGACAAGTTACATCTGTCATCCCTTGGATTCTCACTTCCTAAGATGTTAGTTTTGTCCTTTTGGTTACTGTTGATGCCACGTAGCTGGTTAGATAAAATGTTGTGCCTTTCTTTATTAATGGGGGGAGGGGGGTTGGTGTATAGTTAGAGGGCTATTTACACAGTTCAGTGTTGTTATAGTTCAGTACTTTTTGATAGTACACTTTTTGGTAAGTAAAGGTAATGAATTAGTTTCCTCATGTTTGTTTAGGATATGTCTATATTCCATTCCAAAGTATAAGAGTTTCAATTACTGTTTAAGCCCAAATGGGGCTGAGGATGTTGCATATTGTTTAGTTTATTGTTCCCTTGTTATATTGTTAACACTTGTACTTGGTTTTGTTAGGCAATATCTAAACATGGCACTATATGCTTTTTTGTTTTTATTTGTTACAACCATACTAAGCTTGTTTTCTGCTGTACAGATCTTGTTCTTTTATCTGTCTGACAAATGGTGGATATTAAAATAGTTACTTGGAATGTTCAGGGTACAAATCACCCCATTAAGAGGAAGAAGATGCTTTCATGTTTAGTGTTACTTAATTGTGATGTTTGTTTTTCTTCAAGAAATTCACCTTTTGAAAGAAGATGCTTCAACATTACTGAGAGGGTGGGTGGGCAGAGTTTTTTTCCAGTACTTTTTCCCTCTAAACAGTGTGAAGTTTTTTTTTAAAAAAGGTTGTCCCCTTTAGATTGCAAGCACTTCCCTAGATAAAGAGGGCTGAAGTATTCTCATTTTGGGAACATTGTTTGGTACTGTATTAAAATTGTGTTGGTTAATATCTGTGATACCCCAGATTTTTTCCTGCAGCTTACTCAGAATCTAACCGATTGGTATCAGCCTCCCATGTATATTATAGTGGGGATTTTAATATGGTTCTAGATCCCTTTGTAGATAGAACCCCAACAATAGGAGATACTGTACCCCCTCCCATCAACACTCTAGAGCAGTTTTAAACCAACTTTGCTCTGAATTTAATTTACTTGATTTTTGGAGAATACTGCATCCCAAGGATCCAGGATTTACTTTCTGTTCACACAGATTTCACTCCTGTAGTAGGTTAGATTTCTTTCTCGGTAGTTACCCCTTGCTGTCTGAGTTGCTAGTTGTTGCCACACTCCCTATTGTAATATCAGACTATGCCTCAGTTCCTTTGATTTGGTAACCAAAGGGGAGCTTCCCAAAATCCTCTTGATGGAGGTTCAACCCTGCACTCCTGTGCTCAGAGGGTTTTCAGGAGTGGATTAAGCCTGAAATTCATTTTTATTTTCAGTCTAATATTGACACTAACATCTTGCAGTTTATTCTTTGGGATGCTTTCAAAGCATTTATTAGGGGTCGTGTTATATCTTATGCTTCACATGAAAACAAAACCCGGAAAAAAGAAGTTTCCAACTTATCAAATCAGATCAAAAAGGTGAAGGATGTTATTTATCAAGTGCCCTTAGCAAGCTTGATCCAGGTTCAACAACTTTTAGAACTTAAATATAAGTTGAACACTATATTGTATCAACAGGCTTTAAGAGTGCTATTTTTTACTCCTCAAGCTTACTGGGAGTCAGAAGAAAAGGCCAGAAAACTATTGACTTATCATTTACAAAAAAGGGCCATGGAGACTCAGATAGAATATTTAAAGCAGGATGGAGACCGTGTGGTAGCAGATCCTTGGCAAATTTCATGTCTTTTTCGGGAGCATTACCTAACTCTTTATAAGTCCCATATTTCCTCTTCTCAGCCTGATTATGATTCCTTTTTTGCAGGACTTACATTACCCCCTTTGCTGCAGTATGTTAGGCAGGCCTTGGAAGCATATGTCTCCCTCACCAAAACCCAACTGGCTGTCCATCATCTGACCCCTGGAAAGGCCCCTGATCTGGATGGCCTGAGTACAGATTTGTACCAGGCTTTACCGGGTATATTATCACCCCATCTCTTGAACCATTTTCGGTATATTAGGAAGATGGAATCCATGTCTTCATTGATGCAAGAAGCCACTATCACTGCCTTGCCTAAACCGAACAAGGATCCAACTTTATGTGCAAATTATTGGCCTATTTCATTGCTTAATGTAGATTGTAAAATATTGGCTAAGATTTTGGCATCACAGCTTGAAAACGCACTTCCATTTTTGGTTCACAAATCCCAAACTTGTTTCACAAAAGGTAGGCAGGGCAGTGATAACATTTAGGCAGTGGTGGACCTCATCCAGGTGGCTACCAGGGGTCTGGATTCAGCAGCCATAGTCACAATAGACACTGAGAAGGCATTTGATTCTATCGCATGGAATTATTTATTCCATGTCCTTTCTGTGATGGGTACTGGACCAATCTTTTGTTCTTGGGTTCAATGTATGTATGTTTCCCCTACAGCTAGAGTTATAGTGAATGGAGTGTTATCATATTCCTTTACTTAATTTTGTGGCACAAGACAGGGGTGTCTGTTAAGCCACTTATTATTTTTGTTATCGATGGAACCACTGAATGCAGCCCTTAGGCAGTTTCCAGCTATTCATGATATTGTGGTTGGCACTAAATCCTTTTCTATTTTACTTTATGCTGATGATCTGTTGCTTTTGTTATCTCAAGTAGAACTCTCTCTCCCTCACACATGGCAGGTTTTAGATGCGTTCAGTGCAATCTCAGGCCTGAAAGTAAATTGGTCTAAAACTGAGATTTTATCCTTATTTTGGGGGGAACTGTAGTTGGTCATTCAGCTGCACGCCTTCTTTAAAGTGGTCACCAGAGGGAATAAAATATTTAGGTATGCAAATCTCTAGTGACATGCAGGACATGTGCCTTAAAAACATTTCATCAGTTTTGGCCAATCTGAAATTATCAAATCATATCAAAATGTTGTTTGTATACTGGAAAGTATGTGAGCAAAAATGTCCATTTTCACAAACATTCAGTGGTGAATACATCATAAAATGTGGAAAGAGCACAAAAAACTTACATTTAAACAATATTTATAAATGGTGACGGTGTACAAAACAGGAGTTGAAAGGTTTCCCATCAGGAAACAAATATATAGGTAGAAAACAGATAGACATTTATACAGTGAATAAGGTACAAAATTAGTGCTATGTTTCCAATTAGTTTCATTGCACAGAGTATCCAAGAGCAGTAGGAAGAAACTAGGTGATGTTGGAGAGAGAGACAGGGGGAGAGGGAGCGAGAGAGAGAGAGAGAGGGTGGTAGAGGTGTGGGAGGAGTGAGTTAGAGGGAGCAGAGGGAAGGAAGGAAGAAAGCTAAGAGTGGGGAGAGTGGCCCTGAGGGAGGCCAATAAAGTTTGGGGAGGGTTAAAGTGAGTAAGAGGGGAGACCATGAAATTCAGGCGGGGTGGTCGGCCAGTGCAGGTGCAGGTGTACGATTTGAGAAGGTGATCCTTAAGGGAAGCATTGATGGAGAAAATGGTTCTGCAGACCTGAATTTCAGGGGGCAGTTTGTTGTACAACTTTGTGCCCTTGTAGGTTATAAAATTCTGCACTTGATTGGTAGGGAAGAAAGGGGTGGCGAAAACCCGAATGGAAAAACCTCTTGTCCAATGCCCCGGGGCTGATCTTGGGAATAGAGAGTTGACACTGGACGCCAACAGATTGAGGCGAATTTTGTGAAGGAAGGAGAGAATTTTAAGTTGGTACCTGCCTTCAAATGTAGGCCAGTTGAGGGAGGAGTAGAGGGTGCAGTGGTGAGTCTTCCAGAGGAGGCCAGTTACAACACATGCTATATTATTATATGTAGACATGAGTCTGCAGAATAGTTAGACTTGAATAAGTGGTCGAAGCTGTATCTAACCCTTCCAGGTAAGATAGTGGCTATAAAGCAAATGGCCTGCCCCAGAATATTCTATTGTTTGAGTAACTTACCTATGCCTATTTCCCCTTGTCTTTGGAATAAGATAGACATACTTTTTTTCCAGTTTTACATGAGAAGATAAACCACCATGGCTTGCTAGAAGGATATTGAGGGCCAAATGGTGGGTGGAATCTACATTGGCCTTGACCTTCCCATATGGGCTTAGGTGTTAAATATGCAATTCAGTGGCTATATTCATCTTCTAAAGTGTCCCCTCTTTGGTTAGATATTGAAAAAGAAATATTGGGTGAAATTTCTTTGCCAGCTGTACTCCAGAATCCCAAGTATAGTTCTAACAAATTTCCCCTCTCCATGAAGTTTACACTACAGAGTTGGAAATGTTTTTTGAAAATGTTTCATTGGTCATCTGAGCACTTGGGCCCTAATGAGCCTTTGTGGAATAACCCTCGGATCCAGATTGGTGGTTCACAGATCCACTGAGTTTCTTGGATTTCCAATGGGATATGCAATGTGGATGATTTATGTGACTTTCAAAATGGGGCACTTAAAGCTTTTCCCCCGATTGCAGCAAGAGTTCTCTTTACCTGCTCGTGATCACTGGCAGTATTTATAACTGCGTCATGTGTTAAAGCCCTGTTTTACTAAAGACTACATTTTGGTTAACTCAGATTTTATTATAAGAGTTCAGAGATTGATCCAACTCCCTAGGGGACAGATAAATGTCATTTACATATTAATCTGGGATTTATATTTACCAAATTGGGAGATGCATAGACTCAAATTGTCCTCAGAATTGCAATGTCAGATTGCAGAGGAGGACTGGGTACAGTGCTGTAATGAAGCACATAAGGCTGTATCAAACACAAAGCTGCAGCTTATATAAAAGAAGGTCCTTAGCTATTGGTACAGAACCCTTGACAGGTTGTTTTCCATGGGCCTAACCACATTTAATCTTTGTTGGAGGTGTACTGACACCCCTGGGACCCTGTACCACACACTGTGGGGTTACCCTTTACTTTTGCATTGGTGGGGTAAAATTATTCATGTAACTGAAGATATGTTTGATTTATACTTGCCCCATTCACCCAGTTTTGGGATTTTGGGATACCCACTTGTACTTAGCCAATCAGCCTTGAAACATAAGTTTTCATATTTTTATATACAGTTGCTTTGGAGGCCAAGTGGTTCCTCATTCTGCACTGGAAATCTACTTCTCTTCCCACTTTTTTCACTGGCAACAAGCCATGTCTAAAGCTGCCTTATTTCAAAAAGTATTATTTTGGAAAAGCAGAAGCTTGCTGTATTTTATAAGGCCTGGGCACCATGGCTTTCTCATTTTGGGGTGGATAATATTACACCCTAGATCTATTTTTAATGATGGACAGTTGGTTTGTCCTTCTGATGAGTTAATTGCAACATTTTTTCCCCTCTTTTATGTTATATAACATTGCAGGCTGTTTAGTATGCTTACGTTAACATTAGAATTTGCCAGGATGTAGCCATGTTCTCTGTTATTGCCTATGTGTTCTTTTTTAAATAGTTGTGCCGTGTCAGTCTTTGCTGTATGATGGGAACTTCTGTTATCTTTATTCTGGTATAAGCTACTCTTATATGTTCTTTTTTTTTGTGATATTTTGTCAAACTTTTGTGCTTTTTATCACTGTTTAAATTTCAATAAAACATTTAAATACAAAAAAAAAAGAAACTGCCAAGTGGGAGCTGGCATGCAAGTGAGCAGGTGAATTCTGATTGTGCTGTTCATGCTGCCAGCTCCCACCAATCAAAACTTCTATGAGCAGCTGCAGTTAAGTACAGTATCTGCCTGTGCTGGTCCTACTGTGTGGATAAATGACCTTCAGTGAGGATAAATGCAATATTCTCACTGTAGGTCTGACCACACTGAAGATATATATATATATGTGTGTGTGTGTATATATATATATATATATATATATATATATATATATACATATATATAAATACACTCTATGCAAAAAACTTTGTTAGTGCATCAGTTAGGGTTCTTCTACAGTGACAAAAGTGAGAAAATGCAATTTTAGGGTTCCCACCCCTTGCACCCCACCCCCACCAACAGGCATCGTGGTGTGCGTTGGGGTCGTCGACCCTAACTCTCACCCCCATTCTCCTACACTGCACCACCTCAGCTTGTTTACACATGCAATGGGGTGAGAGTTAGGGCCGACAACCTCAACATGCACCCAGATGCCTGTTGGTGGAGGCTGGGTGGGGTTGGGGTGCAAGGGGTGGGAACCCTAAAATCAAATATATATATCTTCATGGCAAAAAACTCCATTTCATGCATCAGTTAGGATTGTTCCACAGCGACAAAAGCAAGGAAATTCAGTGTTAGGGTTGAAAGCCCCCCTTGCACACCCCAGCCCACCCCCAACCAGCACCAGGGTGTGCATTGGGGTCATCGGTCCTAACTCTCACCCCATTCTCCTATACCTCAACTTGTTTACACAATGCACACAGTGGGTGGCTGGCTGTGGAGGTGAGAGGTGGACTGTGCTAGTCACTAGCTGTGGATGGGTGGGGGTGCTGGGTGTACTGGCATGGCTGGGTGGGGGCCACTAGACTACCAGGAAATGGGTGATTGTATTTATTTTATGATGATCGAGATGCTAGACTACCAGGGATATATAGAACTATATCAATTTTATACAGATCAGGGGGCTGCTAGACTACCAGGATAGAAAGACCATTATTTATTTAATGCACATGGGGGCTGCTAGACTACCAGGGTTGTACAGAACAGTATACACTTTATACAGATCAGGTGGGGGGGCCGCTAGACTACCAGGGATAAGGAGAACATTATTTTTTGTTTACACATCAGGGGGACTGCTAGACTACCAGAGATCTATAAAAAATATTTATTTAATACACATTGGGGGGGGCTGCTAAACTACCAGGGATAAGCAGAACATGATGTTTTTTATACAGATCAGGGGGACCTCTAGACTACAAGGGATATTTAAAGCATTATTTATTTTATACAGATCGGGCAGAACGAAGCCCTTTGAGCAAAACTCACCCTCATTTGACTTCCTAGGGCACCCCTGGGCTAAGAAAATTGATTTGTTATTCTGGCCATCTCATCCCTCACTCGCGATGCATGATCACGATCAAAAAATCTCACGATCAAAGAATTTGCATGATCATGATCAAAGAATTTGCAGGGTCACAACCAAAGAATAAAAACTGTTGTAATTTAAAAAATACAAAGAATTGCGGTAAACCACCACCATGGTTTGTCAGAACGAAGCCCCCTGAGTAAAACCCACCCTCATTTGTCTTCCTAGGATACCCCTGGGCTGAGAAAATAGATTTTTTAATCTGGCCATCTCGTCCCTCACTTGCGATGCATGATCACAATCAAAGAATCTCATGATCAAAGAATTTGCAGGCTCACAAACAAAGAAATCACACGCTCATAACCAAAGAATAAAAAATAGTGAAACCTGATTTTTTTTGACCGATTTAAACAGAACCAATGGCATGCCTTGATAGAACAAAGCCACCTGATAAAAACTCACCCTCATTTGTGTCCCTAACCCACCCCTAAGCTGAGATATTTGTATATTTAGCTCACGATGCAGGATTGTGATCAAAGAATCTCGCGATCAAAGAATTTTCATGCTTGTGATCAAATATCATTAGCTAGCTGTTATCAAAGATTTTAAAAGCTTATAACTCTATTTTTTGACCGATTTGGATGAAACCAAAGGCATGGCTTGATAGATCGGAGACCCCTGAGACCCCATCAAAGTTTTACTTCAAGAGTGATGCCTGAGCTAAGATATTTGTGTTTTTCTGATCGGAAAACCGAAAACAAGATGAAAGAATTTTGAAAATTCTCAGGGACAAAGATTCTTGAACTGCTAGGCTGCAAATTCTTTGATCGCGAGGTGGGATCAGATGGCCAGAAACCCCATTCTTTGTTTGCAAAACATACATATAAATTTTCCCATTGTCATATAGTGGGAACTTAAAACTGCTATAACTTTTGAATGCCTCAATATTTCTTCACCAAACAAAAAGCAGCATGTTCCTCCACCAAAGCTCTTTCAAATGAGCCATCCAACAGAGCAGCACACCACACAACAGCTGTGCAGGGCCACATCCAAAATCCCCAAAGCTGCCTCCAAAAATGGATAATTTTACATATTTCAGTGTTTTTGTATGCAAAGACCATAAGTTGGACTGAAGTGAAATTTGACAAAGCAAGAGATCTACCATGCCCCACCGAGCATACCAAATGTCAGGCAAATCCGTTGAACAGGTCAAAAGTTATTAACGTGCAAACTTTTGAGTTTAACATAGAAATGACAACTGAACCCTAACTATAGTGGCACAACCGCACCACTAATATATATATATATATATATATATATATTTAGAGCAAAAAACTCAGTTTAATGCATCAGTTAGGGTTGATCCACAGCGACAAAAGTGAGAGAGTGATTGTTGGCTTTGAGCCCCCTTGTACCATCAGCACCCCCCACTGCATCGGGTGCACATTGGGTCACGGGCCCCAACACTCACCCATTACAAGTATAAAGAAGCAGAGGTATAGGAGAATGGGGTGAGAGTTAGGACTGAAGACCCCAATGCACACCCCGATGTTGGTTGGGGGGTGGGCTGGGGGTCCAAGGGGGGCTTTCAAGCCTAACACTGAATTTCTTCACTTTTGTCACTGTGGAACAACCCTAACTGATGCATTAAACAGAGTTTTTTGCCTCTAATTTCCCTTCTTTTTGAGAATGAGGATGATAAATACTGAATGGAATGCAGTGGCGGAAGCACTCCCACCACATGATGTCTTGTTACACAGTAACAGGAACTGCAAAGCAAATGCAAGTGGCAACAGTTACGCACATGGTAAAGCAAATGTAAATGGTAAAGAAAACATTAATAGAAACACAAGCGTAAAGTGACGCTGAAGCGAACAGTGACACAAATGGACACCCAAGCACGTACAAAAATGCAACTGGTAACACGCACAGTGATGGCACTGGTATTGTAAATGCAAATGTTAAGTGTTACAGCAACAAGAATGCCTAAGGTAACAGAAAGAAAATGGGAACGGAAGTGGGCACTTAAACGTGAACCGTAACGTGCACGGGCACGGTACCACAATTGTAAACACAAATGGTAAAGTTAACGTGAGCACTAACACCAAAGGAAACAGAAACATAAACAGGAATGCAAACACGTACATAAACGTAAACTGTAACACGCACGGTCACTTTACCGCAATTGTAAATGCAAATGGTAACGGTAACAGCAACAATAACGTTAAAGGAAATAGAAACACTAAAGGAAATGCAAGCACATATGGAAACACAAACCTTAATGCGCACGGGCACAGTAATGCAATAGGAAACGCAAATGGTAAGAGTTACAGCAACGAAGATGCGAAATGAAAGAGAAATGCAAAGGCAAATGAAAGGGCTGGCATAAATACAAATGGCAATGCACATGGTGACGCAAACTGAACCATAAACACAAAGAGTAGTGGAAACGCAAATGGTAACAATAACGCAAATGCAAGGGCAAATGAGAATGCAAAGGATAACGCACACGGTGGTGTACATGGGAAAGGTTAAGGAAACGGGTACGTAAACGCAAGTGGAAACAGTAACTGTAACATTAACAGAAGCATACACCCTGTTTTTCCCCAACAGCTGCATAGAGAAACACAGTGTGTACAAAGAATGTATGCATAATAATGGGGCTCGGAGCCGAAAATGAGGTGTTGGAATACTAAATTGCTTATATTTCAGTAACCATACGACATCGAAAAAAAAATTCACATGATTCATGATTTTCCTGGCTATGCATTGTCACAACAAAAATTCCGTATCTCGCACCATTTTCGAGATACAAACCCCAAAAGGAGCTGTGTACGCCACCATGTTAGTCTATGGGAAAAAATGCCAACTTCGGAGTACAGTAACTTTGCAGCCATGCAATATTTTTTTCACCAAGCCACCAAAAGGCACATCTGTGAGATGTTGGCTGCCTTCCCTCTAAATTTTTGCTCAAAAGACCAAACCTTACTTTTGCAGCAGAGTGGCAAAGAACTGCTGTCATTTTGGCCATAGTCTGAAAAAGTAGTGTCGTAATTTGCGAAAGCTTTCGCAAAAATTTGTGAAACTGTTGTGAGTGTGACATTACTTTGCGACACTACTTTTTCCAGAAATTTGAAAAACATATTTTTAGGGTGTTTAACCTCAAAATAAAGACATGCCTAGCATCCTCAGTGTCCGACTAGGTAATACCAAAAAGAATTGTGTCCCTAGATGGTCCCAATTTTAAATGCCAAGCATTTTTCTGATCACCAACTGAAAACTAAATGGCAGATTTGCAACACTACTAGGGCCATTTGCGACAGTAAAAAGTGAATTTGTGACACTGTTGAACTTTTTGTTAACTTTTCCCATTAACTTATAATGGGAACTTGTTTTTCAAATAATTTTTGAACCGTTTAATATTTTTTCATAAAATCTTCAAAAGGCACATTGGGGACCCTGGCAGCACATTCCCTGATGTTTTCAGACCGGTCGCACAAACCATGTAACCTGTAGGCACGAGCAAAGAATTCACCAAAAAACGTAAAAGCACGTGCTGATCTCACTTAATAACTCTGCAGCTGTATATCCGACCACTACGAAAGTTGGCAGATCACAAGATGTATGGTTCTTGATCATGCAGTCCAAATTGCAGGCAACTCCATTGAACAGTGGCAAAGTTATTAAGGTGCAAAATTTGACCCTTTAACCTTAAAAGGGCTACTGAACCCTAACTATGGTAGCACTACTGTGCTACCATAATATATATATATATATATATATTTAAAAGTTTAACCAGGAAATACATACTGAGCTTATAACAGATCATTTCCAGATGTGTCCTGGGGGTGAGGGGAGAAGGAGAGAGCTAAGCAATATAATTTCTAAAATACAAGAAGGCATATACAGTGATATAGAAATACAATCAGATTCATAAATATTAGAGGCAATTTAGTAATGAAATGCAAGCAGTAAAATAAACAATCTATGTATGTAGGAAGGGAAAAGGATGTGAAACGGTATGTACAGTGCAGAAACTAGAGAAGAGGGGTACAATAGAACAACCAGAAGCAAGTAGTGAGGATGAGGAAGAGGACAGGGTCATATACAACTGCAGGAAGGAGAACAAAAGTCATAAAGAAGAGATTTTATGGAGGAATTAGAAGAAGCAGAATGAATAGAAAGGTGAAGAGAGGACCAACGTTTAGGAAAGTAGTAAGAAAAGGTAGATTAACCAACAGCTGATGTTCTAGAAGGAATATAGAGGGAATGGGAAGTAGCATTGAGGAGAGGGTAGGAAGAAGGAGGAAGGAGGAAGGGATAGGAGGGATGTGAAATAAGAGGAAAGGGTGCAAAACCAGAGTTTGGATAAAAAAGAGACACAATGGAAAAGGTGCTTAGCATCCAGAGAGGAGACTGACAGGGCTGAGTAAAGAAAACAGTGGGATAGATTTTAGTGGCGAGATAGCACCACTATAGTTGGGGTTGAGTAGCATGTTCAGTGTTAAACCCAAAACTTTGTACACTAATATTTTTGGCACCGATTAATGAAATTAGTTGCAATTTTCCATGTGTAGTGTAATAGGCAAGGTCTTTATCCATGGAAAGTTTTGTGACAGCAGCTTATACAGTTTCTGAGATCTGCATGTGTCAATTTCTAATCAATTCTGACTTCTTTCCCATACTTTAACATGTTTTTTTTCCTCTCACCTACAGCCTACATGGAATGGAATTTTTTTCCTGAAACTTGCAGAGGACATGTGTCATGCCCTAAGGTAGTGCAATTAATAGGTCTGGTGAAAAAAAAAATTAAATGGCTGCAGAGCTAAAAGGCTTTAAAGTTTAGATTTTTCCATTCTGCACATGTTCAGTAGGGTTTTTGAGATAACATATTGGTGTGAAATGAAAAATTTGATGTTGAGAAACATTTTTTTGGTTTTGTGCCACTTGTTTCTGGCTTTGGGAAGCATTCTTTGCTCCGTGAGCCTGACATCCTGTTTTTTTCTTCCTCAAACAAAAAAACATAGAAAACACATTAAAAAATTATGGCCCGGATAATCAAACTGCGCCCAAAAAGTGTGCAACAGCAGTAGCAAGTGCAAGTCCACTGCTACCATGCGCAAGAAGCATGATATACAAAAACTGCACAGGTCAAGATGCACCTGCGGCACACGACTGAATATCGTGCCACCTGCATCATAGCGCAACCAGGGATGTGCAGTTGCGCAGTTCAGATGTGCCATAGCACAACCAGGGATGCTCAGTGGAGCAGTCCAGATGCGCCATAGCACAACCGGGGATGCCCCGTGGAGCAGGGCAGCAGTGCAACAGCACAACCAGGGATGTGCAGGGACAGGATGCAGGGGTCCACAGATCCACAGCCAGGACATGGTGCCCCAGCACACCCCCTGGCAAGCTGTGACCGGCACACAAGGAGGGTCGACCACCCTGTGCCACACCATCCCACCAATGCAGAGCACACCCTGCACCATGATCCCCATACACCCTTCCCAGAAGTAGTGCCCAACAGTGCAGGACACGCCATGCATGCCACCACCTCCACTGTGACAATGCAACCCTGTGCACCATGGAGCCATGCAAGGCAGCCCCACCATGAGCACCCTGCAGTGGGTGGCAGCAGACAGCGATGCAACAACTGCATACACAGTGCCACCCTGCACGTTCCCCCAGAGGTACAGCTGAGAGATCGACCATATGTCGGCACACGAGGTACCTCACATGCAACAGGGCATGCCCCGGACCCCACCACCAGTGGTACAGCACCCTGCACACCCTCCCAAGGACACATCCTGTCCCAGCACTGGCCACAACAGCCAGCACAGACACACACAGTGTTGCATGGAAGCATGCACCACACAGGATGCAACACAGTGCATGGACAAACACCCACCCATACCCAAGGGCACACCAACACAGGGACACAGTAGCGGGTCAACCAAGCCACTGGCATGTGGCCACAGCAGCCGTGTACACATGGCCAGCATCCCTACATGGCACAGGTGTGCCAGCCACCTTGCACAGGCACCATGAAACTGTATGGCGCTAGCATGCGGCCGGAGCACAAGTGACAGACAGTGGAGCACATCCCCTGCAACAGACACAAGTGACAGCATGGAGGTGGGACAACAACAGCGGAGGCCACAGTGCCACCCGAGGCAGATGGGCACCACACCGGTGACAGGAGGCAACCTGTCATTGTGCTGGGTACAGTGGTTGTCCAGCATGGACAGCCACAACTGACATGCCAGTAGATGGTGCATATCACAGACATGCAAGGGTGTCAGCTGCACAGCCCATGGACGGTCTGACAGGGGTGCCATGGACACAGAGCATGCTCCATGGGCCACTGCACAGGCAACCAGTACACAAAGGACAACATACAAACCACAGACAGTGACTGATTCCCTCAGCCACACCATAGGTGGGTCCCTGCCGGACACACACATGCGCCCATGCCTGCACCACCCCCGACGCCATGCACACCACTGCAGCCAAGCACCTGTAGCCCACTGCAAATAAGAGATCACCACAGTTATCATAACAAAATGTATGTATTAAACAATATAAACAATCAAACATATTTACAAATATATACAAGGGTGGGAGGAAAGGGCCACAAACCAGGTGGGGGCAGGCATGGGGCAGGGGTGTACAAATGGGAGAGTGAAGAAGGGGTGTGAGGGTGGGTCCAGGGGGGTTAGATGAGTCAGGGGGTATGGAGATCCTATTGTCTGCCCCACTCTCCACTCTTGTGGCACCTCCAGGTGCTTCGTCTCCGGACCCTGTGCCACTCCATTCTCTCCAGAATCACCAGGGACACCCGCACCAGCTGCAGCAGCTCCTGCATGCCACATTCTATGGCCATCCAGTGTTGTCCACCTAGGACAAGGGAGCAGAGTCAATATGTGTGACTGTCCAGCGCCCTGCAGCCCATACATTGTGCATGGTATACAGCCACGTACCACGCCCCTGTGATGGTGTGAGTCCACCCACAGTGACCACGTCCACAAGACCTGCCCACCCAGGCACCCACAGCCATGTGGACCACTGCACACACCCACCGCCCATGTCCCACACAGCACCACCATGGCCGTACAGTGACATGGCTATGCGGTGCGAAGGCAGTGGCACAGCCATGTACCTGGTGCACGCATGGACCACCATTGATGTACTCCCAGACATGCAGTGCCACTGAACAGTGCTGACTGTAACAAGTTGCATGGCAGTGGTGCCAATAGATGGTGGCCATGCCCCCCTGCCCACCCTGTTACACAGCATGCACTAGTAATCATGGATGTAAGGCACTCACCATCTTCAGGCTGGTCCCTGCACGTGTGTGGTCTGGCATCCCTCCCAGCCTGCTGGTCACCTTGATGCCACCTCCTCTCGCCCTCACCCACTGGTGCTCCTCTGGGTCTAGGATGCAAACATGGAGAGAGGAACATCAGTACAATCCGGTAGCAAAGTCCCCCCACCCCCATGTGTGTGCAATCCTACACAGCCATATCCATCCACCCCCTACCCCACTACAACCACCACAGCCAACACTGGATGGCCCCCCCATGTGCTGGACACATGCCACCGTGATACCCATATGGACATTAACAGTGTATGGATGGGGCACCTACCTGGCCATAGCACAGTGACCCTCCTGGCACATGCCCACAGGTGGGCAAGCCTGTCCGGGTCCCTGCGCTGGAGGCTCCCATATCGGTGGCGACACTGCTCAGCCATGCGCCTGTTTCCTGTGGCCTCCTCCAGCACCACCACCACCTCCTCCCATACTGCACTCCTGGCCCAGTCCAGGGGTGCATCTCCAAAAAGTGCCCCAGCATGGGGCTCTACTATGGCCACCAAATTGGCCAGCTCCACCTGGCTCCAAACAGCAACCCTCCTTCTTGCCATCTCTGCAGCTGGTTGGAGTCAAAATGGTGATCAGTAGCATGGTCCACCAGGTGCAGATGTTGCGCAGTACAGAACTGCCATTCCCTATCATGCTGTCACCGAACATCACGATAGTGGTGCACCCATGCAGATGCATAGCACCTAGGGGGCAAAGGTCAGGCACAGGGTCAAGGGTCTCTCGTGTACGGACTGCCACAGCACGATTGGTACTCACTGCGTGTAGTGCAGTTGGGTGCCTGTGTGCCACCTCCTGTAGTGGCCTACCACGCTGTGGCACCAGAGCGCCATACATGTGAACAGCACAGTAGCGCCACTGGCACAATGGTGGTCATGCCCTGCATTGCCTCCCGCACACAGCATGTCAGCAGCGCAGCAGGCGTCTGTGTCATCACCCCAGGCATGCGCCGTTCAGTGTCTACTGCACATGTCACAGAAATGTGCCCTTGCCTAAGCACGTCCAACACAATTGCGCAAAGAGCAACAGTGTGCTATTCAGTTGTCATATGCAAATCAGCTAATCAGCTATTCAATGGTGCAGATACTGCATTTGCATCCACTTATAATTGCGCCTCACTTCATTTGCATGTGTTGTGCTATAAAAATGAGACATTGGGCTGCAGTGGCCATAGTCTGTTATTGTAGTCTATTGTGGTGAGTTGCATGCTGTTTGGGAGTGTGGACTGTGGTGTGTGGGACATGCATGGGACTGCACAGTCACAGGTAACACCTGTCATTCTCACAGGATGAAGAATGAGCGATCGTGAGGTGGAGGAAGAGGAACAGAGACATGGGAGGAAGAGGAGGCCTAACTTCACAAAGGCAGAAACAGATGCCCTGTTTGAGGCCTACCTCGACCAGGAGCCGCTGTTCAGCAGGTGGTGGAGAACACCACAGACCCGTGCTGCTACATGGGAAGAGGTGGCACATGCCATCAACCTACATAGCAGCCACCAGCGGTCCATGCAGGAGTGCAAAAAGAAGATGGGCACTGACAGGTGGAGGATTAAGGACAAGGTGTCTGCCATCAGGGCAGCATGGGCTGTGACTGGTGGGGGACAGCTGGCCGTGCAATGCCTGACCCCACAAGAAGAACAGATTGCTGGCAGCATGCAGCGTTGTGCCATTGAGAGTGTTCCAGGTGATGGATTCCAGATGGGTGGTAGCCTGTCACTGCATGGTAGGTCCTGGTCTGTCAATGGGGGGGACAGGGTAGGGCAGATACATTAATGCTACTGTGTTTCCTTACAGCTTCTGAGTGTCTACATCGGTCAGCGTTGGTGGGCTTGTCCACTGAGGGTGATACCATGGACATAGAGGAGGGCCCATCCACCTCCACAGGCATCCGAGGGTCAGGGTGACAGTGGGCCCACCTGGACGTCCAGACTGATGTTGGTGAAGCAGGTGCAAACAGGGCCCTGTCCATGTCCCAGCATGCAAGCATCCATGGATGCCAGCATGCTGAGACTCAGGCTGGTGCCGGATCCATCACTGATGATGATGGAGCTCACTTCATGGACAGTGATATGTGTGGGTCACAAGATGGCCACACAGCAGGTGACATCACGAGCATGGCCGTGGGTGGTGCCACCGTGGAGGCCTGTGTGACATCACAGTCCCAGCCTGAGCCTGTCTGCACCAGTAGGGCAGCACTGGTGTGTGTCCAGGACAGTGGGGCTGTTGCGCCCACTGCGGCAGTACCATTGAGCCCTGGAGAGCAGCAGCCGGAAGGGCAGTGTCAGCAGTCGGCCAATGGCCATGGGGGTACAGTGTCAGGGGTGGCATCAGTGCACCACCTGTGGACATGCCCAGGCCTGACCCTGGTGTGCAGCACCCACCCTCAAGGGGTGCTGCCCATCAGGGCCATGAACACTGCGAGGGACAGCATGCCAATCAGGCAGATGACCTCTTAGACGAGCACACCTGCATACTCCAAGAAACAGTCGATCAGCAGTTGCGGCTTGTGATGGCGGTGGATGCACTCATTGTGGCTCTGCACCAGGCAGAGGAGCAGCGCAGCAGAGACACCGCTCTGCTTCTGGTAGGGATGGACCGGAGGTGGGAGGATGTGACCACTGCCATTGGCAGGCAGACTCAGACAATCACAGCTGTCATGGCCATAATGAGCACACAGTTATTTGCACATGCATCGCAGACACCACGCAGTGCAATGCCCATCCCTGTTCCCGGCGTCATGCCACACCCTCCTTGTCGACACCGGGTTCAGCTGTGGGCATCCCGAGCATGCCTGGCACAGGCATGTTCGGTGTGCTGCAGACCCCTGCGCGTGCATGGTCGCATTCATGCAGCGGAACCCTTGGGGGACCGTCAGTGCCATCCCATGAGGCCATTGGTCAGCCTGTCACTGCTGGTGGGTCTTGGTGGGGTCGCCCATGCATCCATGGTGGCCTTGGCACTGTGGCATGTGACTGACCTGTCTCCCACCACAGCTACTGTCTGATACTGCCCTGTGTGCATTGTGTTGCTCAACGTGCATTGCATGGGTGGGGTACCCAGCTCTGCACACACACACACACGTTCCATCTGCACACCATCCCGGCTTCTGTCCAGTGTGGCATGTGCATGATGATGCCTGCATTGCACTGTCCACCACTGTGCAATGGTGCCCAGCGTCTGACACATGCACAATGACAGGCACTGGGCGTGGTGGTTTGTGGACGTGTGTGTGGCTAGGGGTGGCAGTTGGGGTCGGCGTGCCTCCTACCCTTTGTGCATGTCTTGAGGGGTGTGTGTATGTGTGCATGTGTGTGTGTGTGTGTGTGAGACCGCATGCCATGTTAGACCTTGCCCATCCCTGATGGCGTGTGCGGTTCCATGCTTGGCCAATTCCCTTAACAACATGCACCCTTGGGGTTTGTCCATGTTGTTTGTGGGTTGTGCACTTGCCACTGGTGGTTGCATATGGCCCCATGACTTACCTGGTTGGTTGAAGTCCTCCCCTGTGATGGTGTCCCACTGCAGCTGTGCCATCCGGATCAGTCAGGAGTCCCTTCGACCAAGGGGGGCTGCCCATCACCATCTTCACTAGCATCCTCATCGTGCCCATCGCTGTCCCCCTCTTCAACCTGTATGGCTATCCCATAATTGTTGGCCATGTTGTGCAGGATGCAACAGGCCAGGAATAGCCCAGAGGCCTTTGAGGGGCTGTACTGTAGGGCACCGCCAAATGTGTCCAGGCAATGGAAACGTGCCTTCAGCATCCCGAACACCCGCTCAATGACATGTGTGTGTCAATGTGTGCTCAATGCGTGTGGTGACATGTGCCCCATTGTACCGTTGCTGCGATGGGGTCGTGGGCCACCGGTATGGTGTGAGCAGCCAGGGACGGAGTGGGTATCCACTGTCACCTGTGTGTAGAGGGTGGACATTAGTTTGGTGATCAGCGTCGCCTTGCCTTGGGCCATCTAGGCCAATACCCATGACACCTCTGACTATGCCCCTCCCAAGCTCCAAGTCTTTCTGTGTGGTTTGCATACTCACCCACTAGGTGGCCAGTGGGGATGTCCCCACTGTTGAACCTGTGGCACAGTGTCGACTGGTGCCAGATGAAGGCATCATGTGCTCCCCCAGGGTGCGTGGCACAGACATTGATTATGCGCCCCTTGGCATCGCACACCATCTGGCAGTTGATGCTTGCATACCCCTTCTGATTCGATGTGGCCCCTTTGGGCCAGGCATATCACGGATGGCCCACATGGGTGCAGTCTATTGCTCCGAGCACACCAGGTATACGTGCTACCCTGTGGAACTCCTGTATGTTTGCTGTGTGCTCCATCAGTGTGCTGGGGAAATGGATGTACTCTGCAGCATGTGGCAGCAGTGTGCTGAGGAATTGGGTGAGAAGGCATGATGTGGCTGACTGGGTTATACCTGTCGTGTCCCCTGTTGGTCTCTGGCAGGTGCCCGTGGTGAGCAGGCACATGACAGCTGTCACTTTGGTCTCCACTGACAGAGCATGGCACCATCGTGTGGGTGCCTGCATCACATCACTGCACAGCTCACAGAGCCGCCTCAGGATTGCCTGGTTCAGGTGGTACCAGCCCACGATCTCAGTATCAGTGTACAGCTCGAAGCTGGTGTGGGCTCGGTACTGCCTGTTGGGGGCATACCGCTGACGGGCCCTTCCATGGCTGTGCCCACTGCCTGCCTTCTCACCCCCCTCATAACTGCCTCCATCTGGATGGTTGCACTGGCCATGTCCCTGGCTTGTGTTACCCCCCCGGCAGCTGTTTCTCTGTTCTACCTGCTGTCCTTGCTGCTACTTCCCCTCCACCAGGAACACCTCCCTGTAGTGGCCATACTGCCCACTATCTGTGCCCTCAGTGCTGTGTGGCACTTCCCCCTTTTGTCCTGCACTGTGGCACAGGCTTCCCACACCTTCACTGTTCCTGGTGGTTCTAGGTGCTCTGTCCTGCTCCTGCCCTGTCCTGCTCCCAGTTTCTGTGTTCCTGTGTGGCTGCCTGCAGTTCACCAACATGTGGCTTCCCTGTAGCATTCTTGCACCTCTCTCTTGTTCCTTTTTTTTCCATCATTTCCGCATCGCCGCTAACTTCTGTTTGCCCCATTGCGACAGCATGTTGTTGAACATCGCACTGCGCCATTTATGCATGGTTCTTTTTTACCCCTTCAGTTGCACATGCATTCATTATCATTGCACTCTTGTGCATTGTGATTTGGGGGGAGTATCTGCCTCCCAGTGAATATCGCAGAATGGCGCATTTTCAGACTTGCGCTGGCGCATCCCTGTTCCGCATGACGCAACCCTTTTGAATATCTGGGCCTATGTCTTTAAAAAACAAACATCAAAAAAACAAACATCTGAATCTAGCTAAATAGGATCCATTTCACTAGATTCTGGAGTTTGTTTAAAAAAAAACAATGCCAGAAATACATTTTCTGGGCAGCCCAAGACCCAGACTGACCAGCTTAGTGAGAGGAGCCATTGACCCACATTCTCTGTATGAGAACAACTGGACATTCTTGACTTCTGCAGCCACAGCTGGAAGTTGTGCTGTGGGCTGCAGTGACAGTAATGAGCCACCTTTTCCTTGGTGTCTAGTGGCACCCCCTCATTGCATCCTTGATAAACAGTATTATTGACCCTCATTTGAATATGTTCCTTTGTATACTACAATACACAATGTATTGTCACTCCCTTGGGTTGAGACAGAGGGGGACTTTTTTGCATCTCCCGAAGAAACACCAGCTGAGCTTGCTGCCCCACTCAGTGTTCTGCCATTGGAACATCGCACTCCCTGAAAGTCGATGGTGGAAGGCTGGGATCCCATAGGTTGGACTCCATGGACTCAGCTGCAAGGGAGAGTACCATGGAAGGTGTGGCTCTGCGTGACTGAGGGGAAACATTACTGAGGTAAGGGCTGCAATGGCAACCACTTGAAGCTAATGAGCATGGGAGAAAACCCCCTGCAGTTGTTGCTAGAAAGCAGCAGCCCTCTGGACTCTATCTGTTTCGGGAGAGTGGAGGGGGCACTGCTGTGTAATGAATTTAGGGCTGAAGTGCTGCTGCCTGAGGTTAATCAGTGCTACTGTCTGACAGTCAGGTTAGGAACAAGATCTGTCTGGGAAATGCCGCTGAGAAGCAATTGAGAGCTTCTAGCTTTGGGATGTTAGATCATTGTTTATTTTTAGACAGCGGTGGCAATGTTACAGTGCCCAAGGAGGGGATGATTAAACAGGCAACATGACCAGTATTAAAGTCTAGAACTGGGAGTTAAGTGAGGAAGAAGTGGACTTTCTTAGCACCAGCTTCATTCATCTCATTGTTGAACATGCTTGCTGCCTCTCTCCTGCTTGAATCCCTTTTAACACACATGATGCAGTTATTGGCTTTGCTGGAGCTGGCTATTAATAAATCTCCTTGAAATCATCACTTTTGACTTTAGATTTATGACAGACTGTAAGGCACTAGAAATGTGTCCATACAGATCTGGTTTAAAATGGATAAAGAAATTATAGTGGCGTATGAAGCACAGGATAAAGGTAAAGCCTGAAAATGAATTAAATTACTTGAACTGTGTGCGTTTCCATTGTACTTTGTCAACAGCAAATGCAGAATTCTTATGTTCAATAGTCAGCAACCCTTTAAGGCATGTTTTATGCAACCATAATGATGGATTTAGGTGATACTTGCATTTCAAACACTATGAAAGTTGATCAATGTTTTAGAGTTTCTATAATAATATGAAAGGGAGATGAAAATATTACAGTACTTAGTTTGCTTCTAGGTGTGTGTGTGTGTATTGTTTGAGAAGATAAAGATGTTCTCACAATAAAACAAAAACAGAACAACAATTAAACAAATGAATCCGAGTTCAAATGTACAGTATAAGTTAACAGAACTGCCTCTCTTGTTTAGCAAAGAATCAAACTTTCTATTTGCTCTTTATGAAACTAGAACTACTTCAAGTGCTTGTGAGAGAGATATAGTTTGGTGAACTACTCCTTTGTATTGTAAAACTGACCTTTCCTCATTTCTGCTTTCTCCCGTTCTTGTATCTGAAGTTACAGCATTAAGTAGGTGAGATCATCCTCTTTGCCTGTTGTTCATCTGTTAGTGTGCATATGTGTGTGTGTGTGTGTTTTAACAACTGGAACTGGTAATATAAAGGGCAGTATAGTTCCATGTTGGAACCCAGGGTACTCTGGACAGTATACACTTGAATGGCTGTTTTGGGTTTTATTATGCTAATAAGGCCAACTGACTGTGTACGTGTGCGCACGCACGTGTGTGTGTGTGTGTGTATGTATATACAGTATATATTTTTTCAAACAAAAAGGGAAATTAGTTGTCTAAGCAAATGAGAATTTGATTATACTATCTAAAAAAGTAAGGAAATTCTTTTAAAAAAAACTGCATTAATGTACCAGTTAGGTTAACGTAATGTCACAAAAGTAGGGAAATGAGGCATTAAGGTTTCTCACCCTAAGGTTACAAACATTATGGCTAGGGGTCTCCAGAGTCTTGGCAAATCAGTGGTGGGATCTTCCTTGGGGTTTGTCAGCCCTAATACACATCACATTCCATAGGCAAACAACATCACACATGATCTCCTTTCTTCATGCAGGGCCCACAGCGGGGGAGAGCATTAGGGTTGACAACCACCAAGGAAGACTCCACTACTGATTCATCAAGGCTCTGGAGACCCAACAACCTAATGTTTGCTCCTTTTGTTGCTGGGGGGGATTAGGGTGAGAAACCCTATCACTACATGGTGGGGGTGGTGGAACAGAGGTGAAGCCCCCTAGTTGTACCTTTACACAAACCATATGCCAGTCTGGCAGAGCAAGGTTCCTCTATGATGGCTCCCTCAGTGGAGACCAAGAAGAATGCTGAGGACACCCACAAGGGAGACCCACAGAAGGGTGGCAAGGAACACCACAGGGGAAGGAAACAGCTTCTGATAGGGGACTCAATTGTTAGAGGGGTAGACCTGGGGAAGGAGAGGCAAGGGAAGTAAGGTGCCTACCTGATGCCATGGCTTGGAGGGACAAGAAGCGAATCCTCAGGATTGCAGAAGCAGCATCACAGGAGAGGGAACTAGATATCATTGTCCACCTTGAGACAAATGACCTAGCTAGGCATGGGATCAGTGCAGTGCAGGATGAAATTATGGAGTTGGGGAGGGGCCTCAGACAGGTAGCAAGCACGGTTACCTTCTCAGAGGTGCTGCCAGTCCATGGCAGGGGTGAGGCTAGGGTATGACACACCATGCAGTTTAATGAATAGTTGCAAAACTGGTGCAGAGCACAGGGCTTTGGCTTCATTGGGGACTGGGGGTACACCTGGAGAGATGAAGGTCTATACTGGCATGATGGTCTGCATCTGTCCATGAAGGGAACCAAGACCCTAAGTGACAGGTTTAAATGCTTCCTTGGCAAGCTTTTAAACTAGCCATGGGGGGAGGTGCTAATAAGAGGCAGGAAATTTCAAGCTTCCCCCCACATAACATGATGGGTAGTAAGGTAAACACTGAGGTACAGTGCTCAACAGAGGGCAGGACAGGGGTAAATGGAAAAATAGACAAGAGCAAAAAGAGCAGGCATGGGGGAAAAAAGGATAAAGCCAACATTAAATGGAGGGCAATGAGTATCAATGTCCGTAGTCTGGGAAACAAGCTTTCTGAGCTAGTAGCCTTGAAGGAAGATGAAAAATTGGATATTGTGGCAGTCACAGAAACATGGTACAAGGGGAACCATGACTGGGATGTCAACATACCGTGGTACACAGTCTACAGAAGGGACAGGGAGGGGAAAAGAGGAGGTGGAGTAGCTCTATACATAACAGAAGGGATCAAAGCTACAGAACTAAACCATAAACGGGGAGGACAAGAGGCACTCTGGGTCACCTTGGAGACAGGGAATGGCATCACAATCCGCACAGGGGTTGTATGCAGACCCCCATCTCAAGAGGAGGAAAGGGACAAGAAAATGATAGAGGACATTCTCAAAATGGCTGAAAAAGGGGAGATACTGTTGATGGAGGACCTGAATATGCCAGATGTTAACTGGGTGATATGTACTGCAGCCACATCCAAGAGCAGGGTAATTCTCGATGCCCTGCAGGGGGCAGGCCTTACACAGCTAGTGTTGGAACCCACTCGGGAGGAAGCAATACTAGACCTGGTACTCTCAAATGGAGACAGGATCACAAATTTAGAAGTCAGTAGACATCTGGGAACAAGTGACCACTGCACAGTGTGCTTCACAATAAGCACAACCATGGAGACAAGCCATACAAAACAAGCATACTGGACTTTAGAAGGGCTGACTTTGGCAAAATGGGTGAATACCTGAGGAATACACTAGCAAATGGCCAAAAAGGAGGGGTGGAAGAACAATGTAGAAAAATCAAAACTGCCATCATAGAGGCAACAAGCCTTTGTGTGAAACAGATAAAGAAAACAAAGTAGAGTAAAAAACCACTATGGTTCCTTAAAAGAGGTGGCAGGGAAGGTTAGGGAGAAAAAAGCTGCATTCAAAAAGTATAAGGCATCACAGAAGGAGCATGACAGGGAACTGTATCAATTAAAGCAGAAAGAAGTGGGGAAGGCAGTCAGAATAGCAAAAGCCCAAACTGAAGAAAAAATAGCCAAGTCAGTTAAGAAGGGGGATAAAACCTTTTATAGGTACATTAGGGAGCATAGAAAGGATAAGGGAGGAATAGTGAAGATTAATAAGGGAGAGGGGAGGTGGACAGAGGGAGACAGTGAAAAGGCAGAGTTACTGAATGAATACTTTTGCTCAGTATTCACAAAAGAAGATGAGAAGGAGTTACCTAAACCAGACAATAGAAGCACTCTGGGTAGGGGGGTTGACACCAGTCCATTTACAGAAGAAAGATTCCTGAAAGAACTCCTAAAACTCAAGGTGGACAAAGCAATAAGGCCTGATGGGATTCAACCCAGAATCCTAAAAGAACTAAGGGAGGACCTAGTGACACCACTGACCAAACTTTTTAACAAATCATGGGAGGATGGGGTGGTACCTGAGGACTGGAGGAGGGCAGATGTGATTCCCCTTCACAAAAGTGGAAGCAAGGCAGAATCAGGAAACTACAGACTTGTATGTCAGTGGTAGGGAAAATGATGGAATCACTTCTGAAAGAAAGAATTGTTGAGTACCTAGAGGAGAGTGGGGCACAGGACCCAAAGCAGCATGGATTTACAGCAGGAAGGTCATGTCAGATGAATCTAATAGATTTCTTTGACTGGGTGACCAAAGTAATAGACCAGGTAGGGGCTGTGGATATGGCCTACCTAGACTCTAGCAAGGCATTTGACACAGTCCCGCACAAAAGATTAATAATCAAGTTAGCCAGCCTGGGAGTGGGTCCCAGGGTGTTAACCTGGGTTGCAAACTGGCTGCACAACAGGACACAGAAGGTAATAGTGAGTGGAACACATTCTGAAGAAAGGGGGGTCACTAGTGAAGTACCTCAAGGCTCAGTACTGGATTCAGTCCTCTTTAACATCTTTATAGGTGACATTGCAGAGGGTCTTGAGGGAAAGGTATGCCTCTTTGCAGATGATACAAAGATCTGTAACAGAGTTGATACACAAGGGGGGTAGAAAGGATGAGAAGGGACTTGGCAAAGTTGGAGGAATGGTCAGACATATGGCAAATTAGATTCAGTGCAAAGAAGTGCAAGGTAATGCACCTGGGAAACAAAAACCCAGGAGAAGAGTACACAATAGCAGGGAGGTACTAACAACAACAAAATGGAATGGGACTTGGGGGTAGTCATATCAGATGAGCTAAAGGTTGGTAAGCAATGTGAGAAGTCAGTAAGGGGAACCAGGGGGATACTGGGATGCATAGGAAGGGGCATCACAAGTCAAAAAAGGGAAGTGGTTATCCCTCTGTACAGACAGTTGGTGAGACCCCATCTGAAGTACTGTGTGCAGTTTTGGAGACCTCAGATACGCAAGGACATAGATAGGATGGAAGCAGTCCAGAGGAGGGCAACTAAAATGGTGCAGGGTCTGCATCAGAAATCATATGAAGAGAGAGACTGAGATAGCTTAAAATGTATACCCTTGATGGAAGGAGGGATGGGGGACATGATAGAAATGTTCAAGTACCTCAAGGGAATCAACAAAGTCAAGGAGGGTAGCATCTTTCAGAAAAAGAGATGTGCAAGAACAAGGGGACACAATTTAAAGACAGAGGGGGATGGCTCAAGGGTAATGTGAGGAAATCTTTTTTCCCAGAGAGAGTGGTGGATGCATGGAACTGCCTTCCTGGGGAGGTTGTTGGGGCTAAAACAGTGGGGGAATTCAAACATGCATGGGACAGACACAAGGCAATTGTAGTGGGGGGGTGGCAGGAAGTGGGCTGTTGGTTAACTAGAATCTGCAGTTTATCCAGTAGGTAGGGAAATGGGCAGACTGGGTGGGCCAAGTGGTCCTTATCTGCCATCAAAGTCTATGTTTCTATGTTTCACATTTCCCTATTTTTGTGGCATTGAGTTACTATATATATTTATACAATGGGGTGAGAGCAATATGAGTAGGATAACTTCAGTTATTTCCACTGCAGTCTCTCTACATCCAACTTTTACAGGAACCTAGTACATATACCCCATGCAGTATGCATAAGCATTTTACACAACCTATTACTTTACATAATAAATTTGAAGCACTAGCACTTGAACAAGATGAGGATATCAGCAACCACAAATTACAAACCACCAGAATACCTGATGTTGTACACCCTCCATCTTGCATTCCCCCAAAAAATGGATCCTGTGATATAACCCCTGAGTTACACAGAGACATTGTAGTGATAGGTGACTCACTATTAAGGGGAGTGGATAATATAGTGTGTGAAGGGCATAAAGCACACACAACAGTTATTTCACTCCCTGAGGTAAAAACTAAGGATATTGTGGCACTACTAGATGGGTTACCTGAGAATACCAACCAACCTCTGGTCCTTTTCCATGTTGGGGTGAACAACCTCTCCACATGTACTATGGCTGATACTCAAGAAGACTTTAAAAAAATTGTTACAATGATTAAAGACAGAGGGGTGACATTTTGTCTGGCATTCTGCCCATTACTGGGAACCAGACATACAAAAACAGTCAAGCCCAAAAAATTGAATTACTGTATTGGCTTAGAGAATTCTGTCTGTCCGAAAATATTGGGTACATGGATAATACTCACACATTTAAAAATGATATTTGTTATAAAAGGGATGGTCTGCACCTTAACCATCTTGGTATAAGGATCATGGGGAAAAATTAATCAAATTATTAAATTCCATTTAAACTGGACTCGGGGGGTGGGGCACTGCTTCACAAATAATTTAAATATTACTAATAGTCACCCTGTTAAAACCAAAAATTATGGATGGAACTGCATATTAATCAATGCCAGAAGTTTAACAAACAAATTTGATGAATTTAAGCTTCTCCTCAGCATTAATAATGTTCACATTACCCTCATCACAGAGACTTGGTGAGATGTAAATGACTCTTGGGATAAAAATGTTCAAGGCTATGATTTTTATTTTAAAAATAGAGAGCATAAAAAAAGGAGGTGGGTGGCTATGTATATTCACCAAACAATAGTTAGTGAAGAAATGTCTGATAGCACTAACTTAGAAACTGTTTGGGTTAAAGTAACCCCTCATATGGGTCCCTCATTTATTCTGGGTTTAGTATACAGACCTCCTTCCATGTCTCCTGATAATGATGAGAAATTGTTAAATTATCTTGTGAATCTTGATCCATCAAATAATTTTTTGATTATGGGTGACTTCAATTTAACTAGTATAAATTGGGCCAGGCATCTGCAACTATTAAAACTGATCATCTCTATTTGGACTTATTCAATGAAATGGGGCTAGAGCAACTGGTCCAACATGATACAAGGAACAACAAAATTCTAGATCCCATATTAACTAATATTGCCCATTGTGTATCTCAAATTAATATAAATGCACCAGTAGGTAACAGTGATCATAACACTGTTTATTTTTCAATCTCAGATGGTAAATCCCAACCTGCTATTGGGGTCACCAAAGTATTACATTTCTACAAAGCCAACTTTAACAACATGAAACATAGTTTAGTTTGCTGGGATTGGCCTGTATTATTTAATAAACTATCTGTAGAATCTAAATGGCATATTTTGGTTAATAAATTAAATTACGTAATTAAAACCAATATCCCAACAATAAATAAATATGGCACCAAATATAGTATAACACCTGGTTGGATGACCCCTAAAATAAAGTCCTTAATCAATAAGAAAAATAAATTATTTAAGCAAATAAAAAAGGGGTTCTGTCATCTTAACATCAAATATAGGGAGTTATTAAAAACTATTAAAACCATGATTAGGAAAGCAAAATCTCAATTCGAGATACAATTGGCATCAAGGGTCAAAGATAATAAAAAAACGTATTTTCTTACATTAATAAAGCTAAGGGTAATTCAAATACTATTGGACCATTTACTACAAACTCAGGTTGTATAGCCAATAATTATGAGGCAGCAAACATACAGAACCAATACTTTTCCTCAGTCTTTAATACAAACATACAAGGTAAAATAAGCAAGTTAGAGACTTCTGTACCTGGTCAATTTGTTATCCAACCAAAAGATGTTTTGGATAAACTAAAATAAATTAATATTGATAAATCCCCTGGCGCAGATGATATTCACCCCAGGGTATTAAAGTAACTTGCAGAATATATTTATTTACCCCTAACTAACATCTTTCAGCACTCACTAGATTCTGGGGAAGTTCCATATGACTGGAAGGTGGCATCGGTGGTTCCCATTCACAAAAAAGGATCAAAAAATGAACCTGAAAATTATAGGCCTATTAGCCTTACCTCACTTCTTGGGAAAATCTTGGAAAATTTTATTAAAGACTTTATCCTGAAACATATTAACTACAGTGAACTAACTGATAACCTTCAACATGGTTTTACAAAATCTAGATCATGCTGAATTTATTAACCTTTTATAATAAGGTCACAAGTGCAATAGATGAGGGAAATTCAGTGGACCTAGTATTTATAGACGTTGCTAAAGCCTTCAACAAGATACCACATTTTGAGCTCATTGAAACATTAAGGGCATCCAAACTAAATAATAATATCATAAACTGGATTATTAATTGGCTTGAGGGTAGGAAACAAAGAGTCACTATTAATGGAGAACTTTCAAATTGGGCCCCGGTTACAAGTGGTGTCCCCCAGGGATCTGTGCTGGGTCCCTGTCTATTTAATATATATGTCTCCACCTTAAAAATCGATGATGACAATATCTGGTTGCTGAAATTTGCCAATGACTGTCATATAGGCTCCATTATCAATAATAAAAATGCAAGTTCTGCTCTCCAGTGTTTTCTGGATAAAATTGCGAATTGGTCCTGTGATAGAAAATTAGCCCTAAATATTGATAAATGTAGAATAATGCATCTGGGTATTCATAATCAATGCTTCCAATACACATTGGGGTCCGAAATATTACACCAGACTACCGAAGAGAAAGATCAAGGAATACTTGTTACTCCAGATTTAAAATTTTGAATCTGATTGCACCATTCAAGTAAATAGGGCACACCAGAACCTAAATTGTATTTTTAGACATGTAGCCAGTCATTCATTGGAGGTACTTTTGCCATTGTACACAGCATTGGTTAGGCCTCACCTTGAATATTGTGTTCAAATGTGGTCTCCCTTTCTTAAAGAAGACATTTTAAAAATTGAGAGAGTCCAGCGAAGATTCACCAGGGCTATTACGGGCTTGGAGGGAAATTCTTATGAGGAAAGGTTAAAAACCCTTAATATGTACACTCTGAGGTATAGAAGATTAAGGGGAGATCTGTGCCTAATATATAGTTCACTAAAGGATCCTACCCTTGCAACAGGACTGGGCCTAATTGAATCTGAACACAAACTTAGTAATCGGAAACACAGGAGACAAGTATTGATGAGTATGTGGTACACTTTAAGAAGGAAAAACTGGTTCAATCTGAGATCCATTCCAATTTGGAATAATCTTCCAGCTTTAGTGGTAGATAGTCGAAACATGGACCACTTTAAATCTAAGTTAGATTTAGCAATGACTGATTCTACCAAATTTAGCCTAAATTTTTAGTAACCTAATGGCAAGCATTATGGACTTTTGTCTTCTCGCTTGTAAAACCAATGAAACTGATGAAACCTATGACAACACCGGAGTTAAAATAACTTACAAATATACTGTACCTACTCTGCTGATATCATCACTCACTCACTCACTCACTCCAGCCTGCATACTAAATTGAACTTCTCCACAAATCTGATTCTCACTGCTACTTGCAAGTAACGCAGTTAACACTGCAAAGGACATTTAGCTGTTTCCAATAGTGTGTGTAAAACTCCCTACCCATTACTACGCTACTGTCAATTTCAAGAAAGCTTGAATTTTAAATAATAATGCCTCACAGTTTCTGTTTCTCACTGCCACTTACAAGTAACTCAATTAACATTGCAAAGTACATTCAGCTCTTTCCCATACTGTGTGCAAAGCTCCCAGCCCAGAACTATGCTAGTCATTTTCAAGAAAACCTGTATTCTAAATCACAGTGCCTCACAGTTTGTTTCTTACTGCTTGCTGACATTAACTCAATTAGCACTGTCAAACACATTCACCTGTTTCTCATAGAGTTTGTAACACTCCCATCCCATTCAGAAACACTTACACCCACTCAGAACACACATAAATAATGCTCTCAGTATAACCTATAGGTTAGAGTAATGAGCTTTAAACAAACTTGATACATCCAGCACACCAGACCTGGGTTTGATTCTCACAACCTCCACTTCAACACTGCATGACTCAGAACAAGTCACTTAACTCCCTAATGCTCTCAAGTCATCCCTAAAAACTTACCTAATTACCAAACATTAAAATAAAAAAGACAGAGGAAAAGGATGCAGAAAAATATAACAACACTTCTGAAGCTCCTACCACATTGTATAAATAGCACACATGATGTGCAGATCATGGAATATGGAAAATATTGTCACTCCTGCAGAGTGAGCTGTGCATTCTGAATGCAGAGCTCACTCTACAGGAGTGACAATATTTTCCATGTTCCACTCCTGACCATCATGTATTTATATATATATATACAGTATGTATGTATATATATATATATATATATATACTGTGTGTATATATATATATATATATATATATATATATATTATATGGTATGCACGGTAGTGCTACCATAGTTAGGGTTGAGGAGCCATTTATATGTTAAACCCAAAATGTTGCACCTTAATAACTTTGCAACTGTTTGACATATTTGCCTGAAATTTGGAATACATGATCAAGACCCATTTGCCTTGGGATCTGCCAAGTTTCGTACCAGTCGCATACACAGCTGCGGAGTTATTAAGCGTGATCTGCACGTGCATTTACGCTTTTTCTGGAATTCTACAGTCGCGCCTATGGGTCACATGGTTTGTGTGACCAGCCCAACATCTTCAGGGAATGTGCGGCCAGGGTCCCCGATGTGCCTTTTGAAGATTTTGTGAAAAAATATTAAACGGTTCAAAAGTTATTCAAAAAACAAGTTTCCATTATAAGTCAATGGAAAAAGTTAACAAAAAGTTCAACACTTTCGCAAATGCATTTTTACTGTCGCAATGGCCCTTTTACTGTCACAAATCCACCATTTTGTTTTCAGTTAGTGATCAGAAAAATGCTTGGCATTTAAATTTGAGACCCTCTAGCAACCTAATTCTTTTTGTATTCACCTAGTCCGGCCCTGAGGATGCTAGCCATGTCTTTATTTTGGGGTAAAACACCCCAGAAATATGTTTTTCAGATTTCTGGAAAAAGTACTTTCGCAAAGTAGTGTCGCACTCACGAAAGTGTTGCAAATTTTTGCAAAAGCTTTCGCAAATCACGACACTACTTTGCGACACTATGCCCAAAATAACAGTAATTCTTTGGCATCCTGCTGCAAAAGAACGGTTTGGAGTTTGGGGCTGAAAGTTGGAGGGAACGCAGCCAACATCTCAAAGATGTGCCTCTCAGTGTTTTGTTGAAAAAATATTACACAGCAGCAAAGTTACGGTACTCCGAATGTTTCCCATAGGATAACAATACAGCATACGACACATTGCAGCAATCGTTTGGCGCCCTACTGCAAAATAACGGTTTGGTCTTTTGGGCTGAAATTTATAGGGAACACAGCCAACATCCCACAGATGTGCCATTCAGTGGTTTGGTGAAAAAATATTACAGGAAGGCAAAGTTATGGCACTCTGAACTTCTGTTTTTTTCCCCATAGGATAACATTACGGCGTTCACCGCACCTTTCAGTGCCTTATCTCGAAAACAGTGTGAGATACGGACTTTTCATCGAAAAAGTTCTTAGCCCTCTCATGGGGGATAAGTACAAAACTAGCCAGGAAACTTATAATTCATATGACTTTTACATTTTTTTTCTATGTCGTACGGTTACTGAGATATAAGCAATTTACTTTTCCAAGTCCTCATTTTTGTGTTCCGAAAGTCATTATTTTGCATACATTCTTTGTACTCACTGTTTTTCTCTATGCAGCTTTTGGGGAAAACCAGCCTGTGCACTTACATTACTGTTACCATTACCATTTCCGCTTGCAGTTCCGTACCCGTTTCACTTACCGTTCACATTTACGCCACCATGTGCGTTACCCTTTGATTTTCATTTGCGGTTGTGTTTGCATTGTTTTTAACATTTCTGTCTACAGTACTGTTTCTCTTTCTGTTTTAAACTGTAGCGACCATACATTACGATTTGCATTTGCGGGCACAATGTTACTATGTGACAAGACATCACGTGGCGGGCAGCGTTGGGTGCCTGGAGGGCGCATCAACCGCGATTACATTCACTATTTCTCATTATCATTCTCAAAAAGAAGGGAAATTAGAGGCAAAAAACTCAGTTTAATGCATCAGTTAGGGTTGTTCCACTGTGACAAAAGCAAGGAAATTTGGTATTAGGGTTGAAAACCCTAACTCCGAATTTACCCCCCCAGCACCACACACACACAGACACACACACGCACACATGCAAGTACGGAGGAGGACCAAGGCAACACGACCAATAACAGACAACCAGCAGTAGGTGACAGAAATAACAAACAATTGTCTAAATGTACTGCAAGACATCCCCACCCACCTGACCAGGTACTGCATGCTCAGTGGAGATCAACAGCAAAACTGAGACCATGTACACCAAATGTACACACCCCTGATTGCAGCTGCACACAACATACCAACGTAGTTGCATGGCCTTACCTACCAATGTCCCACGCCACACCACAACTGATACTGTGCCGTTAGTCAATATAAATGCTGAAGGTGCATGATCATAGTTGTACAAAGGTTTTAACACTAGTGAGCATACATTAATTAAGAGAACTACATAAATTGACTACAAAACACAGCCATGCTCAAGATAAAAGTAGTGTTGCATTTAGTATGTGATTTACATAGTAGTACATTTACTGCAACTGTTTACTCAAGATAGAGAGGCTGATGTAAAAGTATGGAAAAGCATTGCCTGTTCAACGCTGTGAAATTCGTACTGCCAGTATCAGATGCATTTTTACTGATGAAGGTGTACTGCTGATGTACATACATACATATACCTTCAGTGTGTTTGAATACTAAAGATGCAGTAAGTATTCTTTGTTAGAAACAGTGTAATTGCATGGATCAGGCCAAGCAACTTCTAAATATCATAACACTACTGAGCCAACAATGACGTAGCTGTATCGGAGATGTTTATAGGATAGATTTTCCTGTAGGCACTTACTGAGTATGTTGTACCTGATAAAGACAATGTCATTGCATCTGTGATGACTAACTTATTGAAATAGTGATACATTTACTATTGTTGCAATGAGTGATCTATGCCACCTATGGACACAGCCTAATTTTTTTAACAGTTGTTTCATACTCAGGCTGTATGCCTAGTGTTTGGGTTTGCCACAATTCTGTCACTGATGCTATCAAAGTGATAACTATGTTAAATTGTGCTACAACAGGAATCAAGTAGGTATAGTGTAGATATAAATAGAATGTCTTTTAGTATTGATTTAACTCACAATGGGATAAGTGTACTAGGATGGCAGGGGTTATTCTCTATCACTGACTCTGTCAGTTATAATCACACTAAGGTTTCGATGACTGTAATGATCAAGTTACACTGTTCATCTTCATGAGTTCATATTCACAGTCATTCTCCAGTAACTAGACAGTGGATGGTGTAACTGGGTGGGACACTGTGTTGCAAAGCTCCTGCAGTGCCTAGCAGAGGGAGAGTATCTACACATGAAGGTAATTAAGCAATAAGGCATGACCAACAGTTATGTTAAATGGTCTGTTAATCACCCTCTAGGGGTTTAATGTTGAATGAGGCATTGCTGAGTGCCACATGTCGCTAGACAGTGATAAATTGACCGTTAACATAATACCTGGGAGTGGCTTATTGCTATCATAATAAAACTGTTTTTCTAAACAACATTAAACCACCTTCATCATATGGTTAGGCTCTACATGTGTGTTAATAAAAACTAAACATAAGGCTGTTAAAATGTTTACAGCTGATCAGAAAGCTGCATTTCTCAAACCCTTGTTATAATCAGAGATATTATACCTGTACAACTCCTTGGTTTTGCTTAACTCTATTGCTCAGGTGGCCCACCACATGTGGTGTGGTGTGGGGCATTGGTAGGTAAGGCCATGCAACTACTAAGTGTGGTACGTTGTGTGCAGCTGCAATCAGGGATATGTATGTTTGGTGTGCATGGCCTCAGTTTTGCTGTTGATCTCTACTGAGCAACCCTAACACCAAATTTTCTCACTTTTGTCACTGTGGAAGAACCCTAACTGATGCATTAAATGGATTTTTTTGCCTCTAATATATATATATATACATTTTTTTGCAAAAAACTGCGTTATTGCAACATTTAGGGTTCAGGCTTAAGTGACAAAAGTAGGAAAATGTGGCTATAGGGTTTCCAACTCTAAAGATACAACCCATCCCTAAAACAAATCAGGGGTGCAGTGTTCCTTGGGGTTGTCAACCCTAAAGCTCACCCCATCAGGTGTGTATGTTTCTAGAGTGTACAGAGTGGGGTGAGCTATATGCTTGACAACCCCAAGGAAACTTCACCCCAATTTATTTTAGGTGTGTAGGTGGGGCTTTAGGTTTGGAAACCCTAAAGCCAGATTTCCCTACTTTTGTCACTTTAGCTTGAATCCTAAATGTTGCATTAAGGCAGTTTTTTGCAAAGAATTTCCCTACTTTTTGGGATAGTATAATTGTATCCTTATTTGCCATCCATACTTTTGAGATAGAGTAATTGTATCCTTATTTGCCTGTGGGAGCTGTGCTCCCTTCCTTCCATAGATATGTGTGTGTGTGTGTATATATATATATATATATATATATATCTAGATCTATATCTATCTATCTATATATATATATATAGATAGATAGATATAGATCTAGATATATATATATATATAGATATATATACACACACACACACACACACACACACACACACACACACACACACACATATATATATATATATATATATATATATATAGTCTTGGCAAAAAAACTCAATTTAATGCATCAGTAAGGGTTATTCCACAGTGACAAAAGCAAGGAAATTCGATGTTAGGGTTGAAAACCCACCCCTTGGACCCAAACCCATCCTGCTCCCCCAGTCGGCATTGGGGTGTGCGTTGGGGTTGTCAGCCCTGAGTCTCACCCCATCCCATATGTAAAGAAGCTGAGGGGTGAACTATAGGAGAATGGGGTGAGAGGACCGATGACCCCAATGCACACCCCGATGTCAGCTGGGGGGGCAGGATGGGGGCGGGTCCAAGGGGGGGTTTCAACCCTAACATCAAATTGCCTTGGTTTTGTTGCTGTGGAATAATCCTAACTGATGCATTAAACAGAGTTTATTTACCATGAATTGCCCTTCTTTTTTAAAATGAGGACTATAAATAGTAAATGAAATGTGGTCATGGGAGCGCAGGCCCTTCAGGCCCCTCACTCCCACCACATGATTTTTACTCAAATAGTAATGGTAACCACAATAGAAATGCAAGCAAAAATGGTAACACACAGTGACGGAAATGTAAATGGTAATGCAAATGGTAACAGAAACGCAAGTGCAAATTGAAGCCAAAGTGAACAGTAATGTAAATGGAGACACAAATGCACTTATGTATGGAAATGCAAACCATAATGTGCCCAGCTACGGGACTGCAACTGTAAACGCAAATGGTAATAGTAACAGCAAGAATAATGCCAAAGGAAACAGAAGCACAAATGCAAACGTGTACGGAAATGCAAACCGTAACACACATGGTCACGGTACTGCAATTGTAAATGCAAATGGTAATGGCAACAGCAACAATAATGCCAAAGGAAACAGAAATGCAAACGCAAATGCAAGCGATTATGGAAATGCAAACTGTAATGCGCATGGTCATGGTAACACAATTGGAAACACAAATTGTAACAATAATGCAAAATGAATGAGAAACGCAAACAGAAGGGTGGTCGCAAATGCAAATGGTAATGCGCATGGTGATGCAAACAGAAATGCAAACGCAAACACAAACAGTAGTGGATATGCAAATGGTAACAGTAACGCAAGCGCAAACAAAAACGCAACGTGAAACACACACGGTGACATACACGGGAACACTAACGCAAACAGGTACAGAAACACAAGTGGGAACACTAACTGTAACAGTAACGGAAGCACACACCCTGGTTTTCCTCAACAGCTGCATAGAGAAACACAGTGATTACAAAGAATGTATGCATAATAATGGGCCTCGGACGAGAAAATGAGCTGTTGGAATACTAAATTGCTTATATCTCAGGAACTGTATGACGTAGAGAGAAAATTAAAATTTCATATGAGTAATGACTTTCCTGGCTAGGTTTTCACTGACTGCTGAGCCCCCAAAGGGGCTCAGCATTTTCCCAATGAAAAGTTCGTATCTCGCACCGTTTCTGAGATACTGGCCCCGAAAGGTGTGGTGGACGCTGCAATGTTAGTCTATGGGTAAAAGCATCAACTTCAGAGTACCATAACTTTGCATCCCTACAATATTTTTTCACCAAATCACCAAAAGGCACATCTGTGAGATGTTGGCTTTCTTCCCTCCAAATTTCAGCTCAAAAGACCAAACAGTTCTTTTGCAGCAGGGCTGCAAACAATTCCTGTCATTTTGGCCATAGTGTTGCAAAGTAGTGCCATGATTTATGACACTTTCACAAAAAAATCACAAAAGTGTCACAGGTGCAACACTACTTTGTGACACTGCTTTTCCCAAAAATTTCAAAAACATATTTCTGGGGTGTTTAACCCCAAAATAAAGACATGCCTAGCATCCTCAGGGCTCGACTAGGTAAACACAAAAATAATTGTGTCCCTAGATGGTCCCCATTTTAAATACCAAACATTTCTGTGATCAGTAACTGAAAAATAAATGGCAGACTCACGACATTACATGGGTCATTTGTGACACTAAAAACTGCATTTACGACACTGTCAAATATTGTGTTTACTTTTTCCATTGACTATAATGGGAAACTTGTTTTTTGAATAACGTTTGAACCATTCAATATTTTTTCATGAAATCTTCAAAAGACACATCAGTGACCTTGGCTGTATGTTCCTTGAAGTTTTTTGACCAGTCGCACAAACCGTGCAACCTGTAGGCACGAGCAAAGAATGCACAAAAAAGCATAAATGTGTCCAGAGATGTTGTTTAATAACTCCGCAGCTGTATATCCAACCAGTACGAAAGTTGGCAGGTCCCCAGATCTATGGTCACATCCTGTGCCTACCAAATTTCAGGCAAATCCGTTGAACAGTGGCAAAGTTATTAAGGTGAAAAATTTCACCATTTAACCTTAAATGGGGTACTCAACCCTAACTACGGTAGCACTACCATACTACCTTAAATATATATATATATATATATTCTATGCAAATAACAATTAATGCACCAATTGAGTTATTCTACAGTGACAAAAAGAAGAATTTGACATCAGGGTTCCCACCCCTTGCACCCACCCCACCCCACCCCCACTAACAGGCATCAAGGTGTGCGTTGGGTCATTAGACCTACTCTCACCCAATCCCATGTGTAAACAAGCTGAGCTTGTACAGTGTAGGAGAATGGGGTGAGAGTTAGAACCGATGACACAAGACACCCGATACCTGTTGGTAGGGGCGGGTGTGGGTGGGGTGCAAGGGGTGGAAACCCTAATGTTGAATTGCTTCACTTTTGTCACTGTAGAATAACCCTAACTGATGCACTAACAAAGTTTTTTGCATAGAATTTCCTTTGGGCCCCGCGCTCTCACCAACTTGTAAATGTCAGACCACATTACACACCTAATGACTAAAAAATAGATTGACAACACCAAGGCCAGCCACCAAACAAATATTAATGTAGTAGAACAATAGAAAATGCTGTCGCAAAATGTAAACTGCACCACACAATATCTCCAAAAAATGTATTGTCTGACACATAAACACCACAATTCACATCTACAGGACATGCCATCAACACCCTCCAAATTTCAAGTGAAAAGACCAAACCATGTCCGAGATATAACATGTCAAAGTTTGAAATTTTCATTTGTCAGAGTGGCACAGTTCCACACCGGTTGACATTTAACACACACAATGACTGAAAACTACATCCATGACACTAAGGCTAGGCATCCTATCAATTTCAAGCCACTACCACAAGGAAAACACTGTCCGCAGAACGTAAACTGCACCACGCCATATCAACACCAAAAATGTTTTTCCGACACATAAACACTGTAATTTATTTCCACAGGACATGCCATAAACACCCTCCAAATTTCAAGTAAAAAGACCAAACCATGTCTGAGATATAACATGCTAAAGTTTGACATTTTCATTCATCAGAGTGGCACAGTTCCGCATCTGTTGACATTTAACACATACAACAACTGAAAACTACATCCATGACAGTAAGGCTAGGTATCCTATCAATTTCAAGCCACCCTCACAAGCAAAACACTGTCCGCAGAACATAAACTGTGCCACACCATATCTCCACCAAAAAAAAATTTCCAACATGTGAACACTACATTTTACATCCACAAGACATGCTGTAAACACCCTCCAAATTTCAAGTAAAAATACCAAACCATTTCCAAGATAGTCAATGTTAAAGATTGGTAAAATTTCCCTATTATAATAAAACAAATCTGGCCATCTTGTCCCTCCCTTGCGATCAAAGATGGGAATCAAAGAATCTCATGATCAAACGATGTGCAGGCTCACGATCAAAGAATTTGCAGTTTCATGAACAAGAATAAAAAAATGCTATAAATACAAAAATTGAAGGCATTGCAGTAAAGCACTGCAATGATTCAACAGAATGAAGCCCCCTGAGCAAAACCCACCCTCCTTTGACTTCCTAGGGCACCCCTGGGCTGAGAAAATAGATTTTTAAATCCAGCCATCTCATCCCTCACTCATGATGCACGATCGCGATCAAAGAATCTCACGATAAAAGAATTTGCTGGCTCGCGATCAAAGAATTTGCAGGGTCATGATCAAAGAATTAAAAATGTTGTAATTCAAAAAATACAAGGAATTGTGGTAAACCACCACCATGGTTCGACAGAATAAAGCCCCCTGAGCAAAACCCACCCTCATTTGACTTCCTAGACCACCCCTGGGCTGAGAAAATTTAATTTTTAATTTGACAATCTCGTCCCTCATTTGCGATGCATGATTGCAAATAAAGAATCTCATGATCAAAGAATTTGCAGGCTCATGATCAAAGAGATTGCACTCTCATGATCAAAGAATAAAAAATGGTGAAACACGATTTTTTTTTCACCTATTTGAAGCAAACCAACACCATGGCTCAATAAAATGAAGCCTCCTGAGCAAAACCCACCTTCATCTGTGTCCCTAGCCCACCCCAAGCTGAGATATTTGTGTTTTAACCTCACGATGCAAGATTGTAATCAAAGACCTCGCGATCAAAGAATTTGCAGGTTCACGACCAAAGATCGTTAGTGAGCCTCGAATTAAGATTTTAAAAGCTTATAACTCTATTTTGTGACTGATTTGGATGAAACCGAAGGCATGGCTCGATAGATCGGAGCCCCCTGAGTAAAACCCATCCAAGTTTTACTTCAGGAGTGACCCCTGAACCGAGATATTTGTGTTTTTCCAATTGGAAAACTAAAAATAAGATGGCAGACCTCACGATCAAAGAATTTCAAAAATTCCCAGGGACAAAGATTCTTGAACAGTGAGGCTGCAAATTCTATGATCGCCAGGTGGGACAAGATGGCCAGAATCCCATTCTTTGTTTGCAAAACATACATATAAATTTTCCCTTTCACTTATAATGGGAACCTAAAAGAGCTTCGGTGGCCTAACATGCCACTTTTCATTTGGTGAAAAAATATTAAGGCATTCAAAAGTTATGTCACTTTAAATATCCCATTATAAGTCAATGGGAGAATTTATATGTATGTTTTGCGAACAAAGAATGGGGTTCTGGCCATCTGATCCCGCCTGGCGATCAAAGAATTTGCAGCCTCCCGGTTCGAGAATCTTTGTCCCAGAGGATTTTTAAAATTCTTTGATTGTGAGGTCTGCCATCTTGTTTTCAATTTTCTGATAGGAAAAACACAAATATCTCGGCTCAGAGGTCACTTCTGAAGTAAAACTTGAATGGATTTTACTCAGGGGACCCCAATCTATCGAGCCATGCCTTTGGTTTTATCAAATTGGTCAAAAAATAGAGTTCTGAGCTTTAAAAATCTTTATTTGTGGCTCGCTAATGATCTTTGATTGCGAGCCTGCAAAATCTTTGATTGCGAGATTCTTTGATCACGATCATGCATCGTGAGCTAGAGGTGAGATGGCCAGATTTTAAAATAGATTTTTGCAGCCCAGGGGGGCCCTAGAAAGTTATATGAGGGTGGGTTTTGCTCAGGGGGCTTTGTTCTGCCCCATCTGAATAAAAAAAAATATGTTTTCAATATCCCTTGTAGTCTAGCGGCCTCCCCGATCATGATAATATAGATAACGATGTCTGTATCCCTGGTAGTCTAGTGGCCCCCCCAATGTGTATTTATTAATATTTCTTTTTTTTATCCCTGGTAGTCTAGTGGCCCCACCATGTGTATTTATTTATATTCCTTGTTTATATCCCCGGTAGTCTAGTGGCCCCCCCAATCTGTATTTAATTATTATTATTATTCATATCCCTGGTAGTCCAGCTGCCCCCCATCATAATGAACTAGATAAGTGTTTTCCATTTCTTGGTAGCCTTGTGGCCCCACCCCCACCCAGCTGAGCCAGCTCACCCAGTACCCCCACCCTTCCCCAGCTGGTGACTGGCACAGCCCACCTCTCACCTCCACGTCCCAGCCACACTGTGTGTATTACGAGCGCTAATGGAAAGAGGCACTCAGAAATAATTTCAGAGCTCCTCTTTGCATTAGCACTCATAATGCACAGTCGATGGCTGGCAATGGAGGTGAGAGGTGGGCTGTGCCAGTTGCCGGCTGGGAAATGGTGGTGGGTGCTGGGTGGGCTGGCACGGCTGGGTGGGGGGCCACTAGACTACCAGGAAATGACAAATGCTTATCTATTTCATTATGATGAGGGGGCCACTAGACTACCAGGGATATGAATAATAATAATAATTAAATACAGATGGGGGGGCCACTAGACTACCAGGAATATAAACAAGAAATATAGATATTTATAAAATACACATTTGGGGGGCCACTAGACTACCAGGGACACTGAGATCATTATCTATATTATCATGATCGGGGGGGTGCAAGACTACCAGGGATACTGAAATTTTTTTTTATTCAGATGGGGCAGAACGAAGCCCCCTGAGCAAAATCCACCCTCATATAAGTTTCTAGGGCACCCCTGGGCTGAAAAACTATATTTCTCAATCTGGCCATCTCATCTCTCACTCTTGGTTTGTGAGCGAGTAATTTCTTTGATTGCAAGCCTGCAAATTCTTTGATCGCAAGATTCTTTGATCGCAATCGTGCATCGTGAGTGACAGATGAGCTGGCCAGATTAAAGAATCAGTTTTCTCAGCCTAGGGGTGTGCTAGGAAGACAAATCAGGGTGGGTTTTACTTAGGAGGCTCTGTTCCAATGAGCCATGGCAGTGGTGTACCACAATTCTTTTCATTTTTTAAATTTGAACAGTTTTTATTCTTTGGTCGAGACCCAGCAAAATTCTTTGATTGCGAGCCTGCAAATTCTTTGATCACGAGATTCTTTGATCGCGATCGGGCATCGCGAGCGAGGGACGAGATGGCCAGATAAAAAAATCTATTTTCTCAGCCCAGGTGTGTCCTAGAAACACAAATGAAGGTGGGTTTTACTCAGAGGGCTTCGTTCTGTTGAACCATGGTGGTGGTTTACCTCAATTCTTTGAATTTTTTAAATTAGAACAGTTTTTATTCTTTGTTTATGAGTCTGCAAATTCTTTGATCATGAGCCTACAAATTCCTTGATTGTGAGATTCTTTGGTCGCCATCTTTGATCGTGAGGGGGGACAAGATGGCCAGATTTTTTATAATGCAATAGATAGGGAAATTTTACCAATCTTTAAGATTGAATATCTTGGAAACGGTTTTGTCTCTTTAATTGAAATTTGTAGGGTGTTTACGGCATGTCCTGTAGATGTGAATTATGGTGTTTGCGTGTCAGAGAAAATTTTTTTGCGGAGATATTGCGTGATGCACTTTCTGTGTTGCGGACAGTGTTTTGGATTCTGCTGGTGGCTTGAAATTGATAGGGTGCCTAGCCTTAGTGTCATGGATGTAATTTTCAGTTGTTGTGTGTGTTAAATGTCAACAGATGCAAAACTGTGCCACTCCGACAAATGAAAATTTCAAATTTTGACATGTTATATCTCAGACATGGCTTGGTCTTTTTACTTTAAAATTGGAGGGTGTTGATGGCATGCCCTGTAGATGTTAATCTCGATGTTTATGTGTTGGACAATGTACTTTTTGTAGAGATACTGAGTGGCGCCGTTTACATTTTGTGGACAGCATTTTCCATTGCTCTACTAGATTAACATTTGTTTGGTGGGTGGCCTTGCTGTTGTCAATGTACTTTTTAGTCATTGGGTGTGTAATGTGGTCCGACACTTACAAGTTGGTGGGAGCGTGGGGCCCAAAGGGCCCCATGCTCCCACCACCGTGCACAACATTCTACTTTTCTATTCTTTCTTAAAAAGTAAGGAAATTCTATGCAAAAAACTTCATTAATGCATCAGTTAGGGTTCTTCTACAGCAAACAAGTGAGGAAATTAAATTTTAGGGTTCCCACCCCTTGCACCCCATCCCCAGTAAACCCTCACCAACAGGCATCAGGGTGTGCATTGGGGTCATCGGCCCTAACTCTCACCCTATTCACCTTTACTGTAGCATGTCAACCTGTTTACACATGGAATGGGGTAAGAGTTGGGCCTGATGACCCCACGGCACACCCCGGCATGTGTCAGTCTATGGAGGATTGGGCACGGGTGGTTGGGGGTTAGGGACTCAACCCTAACATCTCATTTCTCCAGTTTTGTTGCTTTAATCCTTACTGATGCTTTAACAAAGTTTTTGGCTATGATGATAGATTGATAGATAGATACTGTAGATAGATAGATAGATAGATAGATAGATAGATAGATAGATAGATAGATAGATGGATGTATAGATAGACAGACAGATAGAGAGATATGCTGCTCATTAATAGGGGAGTCATTCATATTAGTGAGCAGATCGTCAGTATTAATGATCAGTTCATTAATATTCATAAGTAGCTCATTAATATCCTTGAGCAGCTTATTTTGATGTATATATTCAGTCCCAGAGCAGTCTTTGGTATTCTTTAAACAGATAGTTTTCCACCATCAGCTCCACTGCTCATATCTCATCTAAGCAATTCTGGGGCCCGGGAGAACTGGGATAGCTCCAGAAGCACACGTATCATGCCATGTAAATGGATGCGCAATACCACACGTGTGCTGTCCATCTCACACATTTTTGGTTTGGTTGCAAGCTGTTCTGCATCTCACCTCTGGCCCCTCTTTACAAAGAAAAATGGTATGTGTCTCACCAAATTTTCAACATAGACATTTTGGGACCCCACCTCTTTTCCAATATTACTGTCATCTCGTTACTGGGTCTCAAAAGGTGATTTCGCGGTGACTGCACGGAATCAGGTTTTTGGGATGCAAAATCAACTTTTGGGACTGATTAATAAAATGGCAGTCCCAGTGTTCAAGAGGGATGGTCCCAAAACTCCCATGTTGAACATTTGGCGCTCAAAATCCTGAAAATGGCCGTGTTAAAAGCATGCATTGCGCAGTTTTTATGCACACGCTCGTAACTTTGCCAATTTTTTTGTATTTTCACCCCAGATTTTTAACATTGCTATTTTTTCATACCTACTCATGAACAATATAGCTGTCATTTCTCACATCATGCCAGAAATGTATTTATGCTCCTCTGCTGCAGAATGGTGCGTCACTGTGCAAAATCAGCTTTCAGGATGAATTAATAAAATCACAGTTCCAGTGTTCATGAGAGGATTTCCTTAAAAGCTCATGCTGAAAATGTGGTTAAAAAATTCCCCAAAATGGCCACGTTATGAGCATTCATTGTGCAGTTTCTACACGTGCTCGTAACTTTGTCAATTTTTAATAATTCCCACCCCCAGTTTTCAACATTACCCTTTTCCACACCTCCTCATGAACAGTATACAGCTGTCATTTTTCACATCCTGCCCAAAATATGATTTTGCACCTGTGGCGCAGAATAGCAAATTCGCTGTGCGAACTCAACTTTCTGGACATATTAATGAAATGACAGTGACATTGCTCATAAGGTGGGGTCCACAAAATATCATGTTCAAAATTGGGTGGAAAAAATCCTAACAATGCATGAATTACCGCCCGTATCTCGAAAATGATGTGATAGACAGGTCTCATCAGCTGCATCTCATGTGGACGTGTCATTATAATGATTACAACCATACTTGAATTTTTTTCCTTGCTGCTACGGTTCTGAGATATTGGCAAATTAGTGTTACAAGGGTTCCTTCCCCTATTGGACTGCTGTATGGCTCTGTAGCTCTGTGTAAGTGGGAACGCAGGGCCACAGAGCCCATGCACCAACAGGTACCTATCATTATGCTCAATGGGCAGCTTGTGGTGGGCCCCATACTCCCAGCAAAACATGCTATTTAATACTTATATTAAACTTTTCTAAAAAGTAAGGATATTCATTGCAAAAAACTTCATTAATGCATCAGTTAGGGTTAAAGCAACAAAATTGGGAGAATGAGATATTAGGGTTGAGCCCCTATCCTTCCCCCCACACCCCCATCCTCTACAGACTGACAGATGCTGGGGTGTGCCATGGGGTCATCAGGCCTAACTCTCATCCCATTATCCTTTACTGTAGCATGCCAACCTGTTTTCACATGAAATGGGGTGATAGTTGGGTCTGACGACCCCATGGCACACCCTAGCATGTGTCAGTCTATGGAAGATTGGGCATGGGTGGTTGGGGGTTAGAGAATCAACCCTAACATCTCATTTCTCCAGTTTTCTTGCTTTAACCCTTACTGAAGCATTAACAAAGTTTTTTGCTATGACAATAGATAGATCGATAGATAGATAGATAGATAGATAGATAGATAGATAGATAGATAGATAGATAGATAGATAGATAGATATGCTGTTCATTAATAGGGGAGTCATTCATACTAATGAGCAGGTCATCAGTATTAATGAGCAGTTCATTGACTTTCATAAGTAGCTCTTTAATATTCTTAAGCAGCTTATTTTGATGTATATATTCAGTCCCAGAGCAGTCTTTGGTATTCTTTAAACAGATAGTTTCGCACCGTAAGCTCCACTGCTCATATCTCATCTAAGTGATTTTGGGGCCTGGGAGAACTGGGATAGCATCAGAGGCACACCTATCATGGCAAGTAAATGGATGTGCACCACCACACATGCACAGTCCATCATCTCACACATTCTTGCTTTGGCTGCAAGCTGTTCTACGTCTCTCCTCCAGCCCCTCTTTACAAAGAGAAATGGTATGTGTCTCACCAAATTTTCAACATAGGCATGTTGGCACCCCACCTCATGTACAATATCACTACCATCTCGTTACTGGGTCCCAAAAGGTGATTTCACAGTGACTGCACAGAATCACCTTTTGGGGATGCAAAATCAGCTTTTGGGACTGATTAATGAAAATGTTGAAAATGTGGTGCACAAAATCCAGAAAATGGCCGTGTTACGAGCGTGCCTTTCGCAGTTTCTACCCATACTCGTAACTGTGCAAATTTTTAATATTTTCACCCCAGATTTTTAACATTGATATTTTTGCACACCTCCTCATGAACAGTATAGCTGTCATTTCTCATATCATGCCTGAAATGTGTTTTCTCTCCTCTTCTGCAGAATGGCGTGTCGCTGTGCGAAATCAACTTTCGGGATGGATTAACAAAATCACAGTGCCAGTGGTCATGAGAGGATTTCCCTAAAAGCTCATGTTAATAATTTGGTTAAAAATTCCCCAAAATGGCCAAATTATGAGCGTGCACTGTGCAGTTTCTATGCGCGCTTTTAACTTTGCCAGTTTTTCATATTCCCCCCCCCCGGGTTTTCAACATTACCCTTTTCCACACCTCCTCGTGAACAGTATACAGCTGTCATTTTTCACATCTTGACCAAAACATGATTATGCTCAAATGCTTTAACCCTAACTGATGCATCATTAATGCATCAGTTAGGGTTAAAACAACAAAAGTGGGGGAATGAGATGTTAGGGTTAAGCCCTTAACCCCACCCCCCGCAACCCATCCTCTACAGACCGACAGATGCCGGGGTGTTCCATGGGGTCATTATGCCTAACTCTCACTCCATTCTCCTTTACTGTAGCATGTCAACCTGTTTACACTAGGAATGGGGTGAGAGTTGGGCCTGGCAACTCCATGGCACACCCTGGCATGTGTCGGTCTATGGAGGATTGGGCATGGTCAGTTGGGGGAGTTAGGGACTCAACCCCAACATCTCATTTCTCCAGTTGTTTTTCTTTAACCCTTACGGATACATTAACAGTTGTTTGCTATGACAATAGATAGATAGATAGATAGATAGATAGATAGATAGATAGATAGTATGCTGCTCATTAATAGGGGAGTCATTCATACTAATGAGCAGGTCATGAGCATTAATGAGCAGTTCATTGATATTCATAAGTAGCTCATTAATATTCTTAAGCAGCTTATTTTGATGTATAGATTCAGTCCCAGAGCAGTCTTTGGTATTCTTTAAACAGATAGTTTTGCACCATAAGCTCCACTGCTCATATCTTATCTAAGTGATTTTGGGGCCCAGGAGAACTGGGATAGCTCCAGAGGCACACCTATCATGGCAAGTAAATACCACCACATGTGCACAGTCCATCATCTCACACATTCTTGATTTGGCTGCAAGCTGTTCTGTGTCTCTACTCCGGCCCCTCTTTACAAAGAGAAATGGTATGTGTCTCACCAAATTGTCAACATAGGCATTTTGGGACCCCACCTCTTGTACAGTATCACTGTCATCTCATTATTAGGTCCCAAAAGGTGAGTTTGCGGTGACTGCAGGGAATCACCTTCTTGGGATGCAAAATCACTTTTTTGGACTGATTAATGGAATGGCAGTCCCAGTGTTCATGGGGGTGGTCCCAAAAAGCCCATGTTGAAAATTTGGTGCACAAAATCCAGAAAATGGACATGTTAAAAACGTAGGTTGTACAGTTTCTACACAGGCTTGTAACTTTGCCAATTTTTATTATTTTCACCCCAGATCTTTAACATTACTATTTTTTAACACCTCCTCATGAACAGTATAGCTGTCATTTCTCACATCATGCCTGAAATGTGTTTCCGCTCCTCTGCCGCAGAATGGCTTATCTGTGCGAAATCAACTTTTGGGATGGATTAACAAAATCACTGTGCCAGTGTTCATGAGAGGATTTCCCTAAAAGCTCATGCTGAAAATGTGGTTAAAAAAATTCCCAAAAATGGCTATGGTATATGTGTGCGTTGTGCAGTTTCTACGTGTGCTAGTAACTTTGCCAACTTTTCATATTTCCGCCCTGGTTTTCAAAATTACCCTTTCCCACACTTCCTCATGAGCACTATACAGCTGTCATTTTTCACATCCTGCCCAAAACATGATTATGCTCAAATGCTTTAACCCTAACTGATGCATCATTAATGCATCAGTTAGGGTTAAAGCAACAAACGTGGGAGAATGAGATGTTAGGGTTGAGCCCCTAACCCCACACCCCATCCTCTACAGACTGACAGATGCCATGGTGTGCCATGGGGTCATCAGTCCTAACTCTCACCCCATTCTCCTTTACTGTAGCATGTCAACTTGTTTACACAAGGAATGGGGTGAGAGTTGGGAATGATGACCACATGGCAGATGTCTGTCTGTCTGTGGAGGATTGGTCTTGGGGGGGGTTGGGGGGTTAGGGACTCAACCCTAACATCTCATTTCTCCAGTTTTGTTGCTTTAACCTTTCCTGATGCATTAACAAAGTTTTTTGCAAAGACTATATATATATATTAATTCATGGCAAAAACCTCCATTTAATGCATCAGTTATGGTTGTTCCACAGGGACAAAAGTGAGGAAATTTGGTGTTAGGGTTGGCACCGGTTGCACCCCAAGCCCACCCCATTCCCACCAACAGGCATTGGGTGTGTGTTGGGGTCATCAACCCTAACTGTCACCCCATTCCATGTGTAAATATGCTGAGGCAGTGCAGTATAGGAGAATGGGGTGAGAGTTAGGACTGATGACCCCGATGCACACCCCAGTGCCTTTTGGTGGGGACAGGGTGGGCTTGGGGTGCAAGGGGTGGCAACCCTAACACCAAATGTCCTAATTTTTGTCACTGTGGAGCAACCCTAACTGATGCATTAAATTGATTTTTTTGCCATGAATTTCCCTTCTTTTTTGAGAATGAGCTCTATAAATAGTGAATGGAATGTGATGGTGGGAGCGCAGGGCCATTTGGGCCCCATGCTCCCACCATGTGATTTTTTTGTCACATAGTAATGTTAATGGTAAAGCAAATGCAAGCGCAAATGGTAATGCACATGGTGATGCAAATGTAAATGATGACGCCAATGGTAACAGAAACGCAAGCTCAAATGTTAATGAAAACAGAAATGGTAATGCAAACAGTAATGGAAACACTAATGGCAACAGAAATGCGAATGTTAATGAAAACAGTAACACAAACACTAACACAAATGGACACACAAACAGTAAGAAAAATGCAAATGGTAACACAAACGCAAATAGAAATGCAAACAGTGATGAACATGCAAATAGTATCGGTAATGCAAATGGAAATGCAAACAGTTACAGTAGCAACTACGATGACGCCAAAGCAAACAGTAACGCAAATGCAAATGCAAGTGTGTATGAAAACACAAATAGTAAAGTGCACAGTCACAGTACCACAATTGGAAATGCAAATGCTTACAGTAACATCAGCAATGACACCAAAGGAAACACAAACGGAAACGCAAATGGAAGCGCATACGCAAACGCAAATGGTAATGCACACGGTGACGAAAAATGAAATGCAAACAAAAATAGTAATGGAAATGCATATAGTAACAGTAACACAAACACAAGTGCAAATGCAAAGGGTAACACCTACGTCGACGTAAATGCTAATGCAAACCGTCATGGAAATGCAAGCGGAAACACTAACTGTAACAGTAATACAAATGTACTCACTTTTTGTCCCCAAAAAGTGCATTCAGAAGCACAGTAGATACAAAGAATGCATGCATAATGATGGCCCTCGGAGCAGAAATGAACATTTGGGAAACTAAATTGCTTGTATCTCAGGAATCGTACAACGTAGAAAAAAAATTAAACTTTTGTATGATTTATGACTTTCCTGGCAAGTTTTGCACTTAGCCCTCTAGTGGGGGGCTAAGCATTTTTCTGATGAAAAGTCCGTATCTCGAAGCATTTCTGAGATACGGGCCTCGTAAGGCGTGGCAGATGCCGTAATGTTAGCCTATGGGAAAAACAGTCAAATTCTGAGTGCTGTTACTTTGCAGCCCTTTATTATTTTGTCACCAAACCACCAAAAGGCAAATCTCTAGTATGTTGGCTTTCTTCCCTCCAAATTTCAGCTCAAAAGACCAAACCATTTTTTCGCAGCAGGGTGGGAAAGAATTCCTATTATGTTGGCCATAGTGCCTCAAAGTAGTGTCCTGATTTGTGACACTTTCACAAAAAAAATCATGAAAGTGTCAGAAGTGCGACACTACTTTGCAACACTACAGTTTACAAAAATGATAAAAACATATTTCTGGGGTGTTTAATGCCCCAAAAAAGACATGGCTAGCATCCTCAGGGCTTGACTAGGTGAACACAAAAATAATTGTGTCCCTAAAGGGTCCAAAATTTAAATGGCAAGCATTTCTGTGGCCAGTAACTGAAAATAAAATGGCTAACTCAGTACACACAGGAGTCATTTGCAACATTAAAAACTGCATTTGCGACACTGTCAAATAGCTTGTTAACTTTTCCTATTCACAATAATGGGAAACCTGGTTTTTGCATAACTTTTGAACAGTTTAATATTTTTTATAAAATCTTAGAAAGGCACATCGAGGACCCTGGCTGCATATTCCCTGAAGGTTTTGGACCAGTTGCACAAATCATGTGACCTGTAGGCACGAGCAAAGAATGTGCAAAAAAGCAGAATTACCACATTCTACGGTGCTACGTAGCTCCACAACCATATATCTGACCATTATGAAACTTGGCAGATCCAGAGATCTATGATATTGCTCCATGTCTGCCAAATTTCAGGCAAATCCATCATACAGTGTCAAAGTTATTAACCTGCAAACTTTCAGACTTTAACTTTAAATGGGGTAGTCAAACCCTAACTATAGTAGCACTACTATGCCACTATAATACATATACATCTACATATACATCTATACATATACACATTATATATATATATATATACATATATATATATATATTCATGGCAAAAAAAACTCTGTTTAATGCATCAGTTAGGGTTGTTCCACAGCGACAAAAGGGAGGAAATTCAGTTTTAGAGTTGCCACCCCTTGCACCCCACACCAACCCTGTCCCCACCAACAGGCACCAGGGTGTGCATTGGGGTCGTCAGTCCAAACTCTCACCCTATTCCATGTGTAAATAAGCTGAGGTGGTGCAGTGTAGGAGAATGGGATGAGAGTTAGGACCGATGACCCCAACGCACACCCCAATGCCTGTTGATGGGGATGGGGTGGGCATCAGGTACAAGGTGTGGCAACCATAACACCAAATTTCCTCCCTTTTGTCACTGTGGAACAGCCCTAACTGATGCACTAAACATAGTTTTTTGCCATGAATTTCTCTTCTTTTGAGAATGTGCACTAGAGATAGTGAATGGAATGTGGTGGTGATGGAAGCGTGGGGCCTCCCACCATGTGATTTTTTGTCACTCTGCAAAACCTGTATGACCGACTGAAATGAAAATTGGTAAATGAAGCATAAGGAACCAAATTTTCATTCATCGGACTGGCATAATTCTGCACCTGTTAATGTTTAACACATGAAACCACTGCAAGGCAACTCTGAGCCACGAGGGCTACCTATGCTATTAATTTAAAGACAGCATCATCATGCAGAACGCTATGTGCAAAATGTTAACTGTGTCATGCAATATCTCCGCAGTGAATTATTTTTCAAACATGTAAACATAATAATTCATATCTCCAGGACATCCACTCAACACCCTCCAAATTTCATGTGAAAAAAACAAACCATTCCAGAGCTATTCAAGTTCAATATTTCTGTACCTTTAAGAAGTCTTCCACCACAAAATGGTGGAAATTGCGGCCAACAATGCACTAAAATGGTGGACTGCGAAGCGGGCTAACTTCAAATGGCAATAACTCTAGAATGGAACAACATGTTTTTACCAAACAAAAACAGGCACTTTCCATGAACAAAGGTCTGTCTACCTGGCAAGTGTCAGACCAATCAACCACACAGTGGCTGCGCTATGTGTCATGGAAGACAGTGCATGAACATAGCAAAAACATTATGTTTTGCACTGCACTACGCAAACGGAAAAATAGAAACAGTAACATTACTGCAAATGGTAATGGAAACAGTGAGGTAGAATAAAATAGTAATGCTAACTGTAACACAAACGCAAGCACAAATGGTAATGCACATGGTGACACAAAAGGAAACAATAATGGAAACGGTAAGAGAAACACAAACGCAAATGTTAATGTAAACAGATATGGTAACGCAAATGGTAACGCAAACGTGCATGGCAACAGAAACACAAACGTTAACGAAAACAGTAATGGAAACGCTAACGCCAATGGAAACGCAAACAGTAACGAAAATGCAAATGGTAACAGAAACAGAAATGCAAATGGTAATGGCAATGGTGACGCAGAAGGAAACAGTAATGCAAATGACAATGGAAATGCTACCGAAAATGCTAACGCTAATGTCAACAGAAATGCAAATGGTGATGAATACGCAAACAGTAATGGTAACCGCATTGGAAATGCAAATGGTCACAGTAACACCAATGATGATGCCAAAGGGGAACACTAACCAAAACACAAATGCAAGCGCGTATGCAAATGCAAATGGTAACGTGCACAGTCACAGTAAAGTAATTGGAAATGCAAATGCTTACAGTAACACCAACGATGACACCAAAGGAAACACAAATGCAAATGGAAACACAAACGCCAGTGCATACGCAAATGCAAATGGTAACTCGCATGGTTACGGTAACACAATTGGGAAATGCAAATGCTTACGGTAACAACAACAATTATGCCAAAGTAAACACAAACAGAAATGCAAACAGAAGCACATACGCAAACGCAAATGGTAATGCACACGGTGACGCAAATGGAAACGCAAACAAAAGCAGTAATGGAAACGCAAATGGTAACAGTAACACAAACGCAAGTGCAAACACAAACACAAAGGGTAATGCACACGGTGATGTACATGGAAATGCTAATGCAAACGGTAATGGAAACACAAGCAGAAATGCTGACTGCAACAGTAACGCAAACGCACACACTTTGTTTCCCAAAAAGGTGCATTCAGAAGCACAGTGAATACAAAGAATGCATTCATAGTAATGGCCCTCAGAGCAGAAAATGAACACTTGGAATACTAAATTGCTTATATCTCAGGAATCGTACAACATAGAAAAAAAAATTAAATTTCGAATGATTTATGACTTTCCTGGCTAGTTTTGCACTAAGCGTTTTTCTGCCGAAAAGTCCATATCTCTAAACGTTTATGAGTTACGGGATCCAAAAAGCATGACGGACGCCGTAATGTTAGCCTATGGGAAAAAATCATCAACTTCGGAGTTACGTAACTTTGCAGCCCTGTAATATTTTTTCAGCAAACAGCACATCTGTGGGATCTCGGCTGTCTTACCTCCATATTTCAGCCCAAAAGGCCAATCTGTTGTTTTGCAGCAGGGTGGCAAAGATTTCCTCAGGGCTCGACTAGGTAAACACAAAAAGAATTGTGTCCCTAGAGGGTCCCAAATTTAAATGCCAAGCATTTCTGTGACCAGTAACTGAAAAAAAAAATAGCTGACTCACGACACTACAGGGGTCATTTACGACACTAAAAACTGCATTTCTGACACTGTTGAACTTTTTAACTTTTCCCATTGACTATAAAGGGAAACTTGTTTTTTAAATAACTTTTAAACCATTTAATATTTTTTCATGAAATCTTTGAAAGGCACATCCTTATTCCTTGCCATGGCATGGGTGAGAAAACACATTTTGGCCAGGATTTGAAAAATGACAGCTGTCACATTCATAAGGGGTATAAAATAATGGCTATGTGGGGTCAGAATATTTAAAATTGCTAAAGTTACAAGCGAGCATAGCCAAATTTCAACAGAAGTGCATAACTTTGCCATTTTTACATATTTTGACCCCAAATTTTCAACATATCTTTCTTATGACCCCACCTCATGAACAGGGGTGGTGAATATTTTGAAATCCTGCCCAGAAGGTGATTTCACCAAGTGACCATGAATTTACCTTTCAGGCTGGATTTGTGTAATTCCACTGACATTTTTCATGAGGTGAGGTCTCAAAAAGGCCATGTTGAAACTTTGGTGTACAAATATGCAAAAATGGCAAAGTTATACATCAAAGTTGAAAAACCCATTGAAATACATTGAAATTCAGTTACCTTACTATGTCATATAACAGTCAACGGTTCCAGTAGTAAACTATGTCTTCAACTGGAGAGTGGATCTTCACCCTGGGACCTGTTCAGGTGAGTGCGGGTGTGTTGGGTGTGTGGGGGGTGCAGGGTGGTGGGTGCTGAGTAGGAGGTCAGATCAGCGAGAGACAGTTTTATTTTTTACAGTTTTTTTTAAGTCAGAGGGCTACAATATATGCCCCATTCCTTAAATTACCCGATGCAGATTATTTAAACATTACAGTTGAGAAACTTATAAAGGTGAAAACTAAAAGATCACTCTCGCTTGAGTGACTTGCTCAGAAGAGTTGTGGGGTAGGAATCTAACCCAGGTCTGCTGGATCTCTAGATTTAGCTTGGTGCTCTAACCTCTAGGCTATTACAACTGGGGAAACACAGCTTTTGTACACAACTCACTTGTTTTGTTACAAGAGTTACAAGGATGTACTTTGACAAGGTAACAGCAGTAAGAACAAGCGAATTGAAGAATTTGACCAGATTTGTCTGACAGGACCTCCCTTGTTCGAACCCGTTCTGATGTTCATCCTGCAGTCCATTCTCCTGCATGAATGCCACCAGCCTTTCTTTCATGATGGTCTCCATTAGCTTAGAGACTAGTGGTGGATGAAGTGGGCTCAATCCGCTCTGCAAAGTGATTCGCGGAGCAAAGGCAGATTCGCGGAGTGCTCCACAATGCAAAGTGGAGTAATTTGCATTATGATGGGTAATGTGAAGTCCATTGAAAACACTGACTTAGTGTTACTTCACCTTCCCAGACCACTACTCAACCAAAATCTTAAGCAAAGTGCATTGAGAGCAATGCACTTTGCCTCACTTCATCTTGTTTTTGAGCTCTGAAGGTGAATTTTGCAGTGATTCATGGGATTTCAGGTCACATGGACCCTATATTGATCTGCACAGCCTCAGCTCGGGGTAGTGCGTGTAGGAAGCAGTAGGAGACAGTGTGCTGTGAAAGCTGTCTGTGATTGAATCCTTCTAAAAGCTGTTAAAAAAGCATTTTTGCATTTTTTGGGGGGCTCTACCTTTAGCTCATCGATTGCAGGAAACCCTCTTGTGCTCATATCATCAAACATTTTTGTTTTTGTGTGGATTTTGAATGTTAATGTACAACACTGACTGTGTGTAGTGAAAGACAGTGAAAGTGTGGGGGAGGGCTGTGGTGTAGGTAGATTTACATTGGAGAAATAGTGATGTCTTGGTTTTTTGGTTATATTTTGGTTATATGACTGACTGTGTTAATTTACACACAGTAATATTGTCAGTAATTGTTTAAATGTTCTTGCTGATTGTGTGTGGTGTGTATCTGGTGCAGCAGTTCATAATTTCCAGTTGTTTACATTTCAGTATGTGGCATATTACTGAACTTTTCAATTTGCTATGCATTACTCATTCACTATCGTACAGAAACTGGTGTGTGTGTGTGAGTGGTGTTGTGTGATATCAAATAATACACCTTTTATTGTGCCACAGACTAGTGTAATTGCAGGTGTAGCAGTGTGAACTTGCTAGTCACTGCAGCTGCCTGATTTTGTACTGCGATCGTGGTATCTGTTCTTTGTTTTGTTGCTTGTACTGCAGTAAAAATCTGCAGTCAGTGCTCCCCCCACCCCCACCGGCAAAAGGAATTTTTTACCAGATTGGATTGTTTTTGTGACCTCATCAGCACAACTGATTACTGAAGTTGTTTTCATTGCATGACAATCATGGCTATCTGTTGCTAAAGCCACAGTTGTTTTTTTGGCTTCATATCCAGCGTCCCCCCAATTAGAGAGTGAACGTATCAAAATCTAAATTTGTTTATAATATTGTTGTTGATTCCCCAAAATGCCCACAAAGAGATGTGCAAGTAAAGTTGGTTCTCACCATGACAATGCTCGCAGTAAGATAGTCTGTGGCCATGGTAGTACGCAGATGCAGAAGTGCATTGCTGATGTGAGGAAAGGTATTTCTCCTGCAATGTTTTTTACAGCCCAATCAGTAGCTTCACTCATAGTTGTAGGAGATGTTTTCCCAGCCAGTGGTGTTAGTGCTAGTGGTGTTAGTGGTGGTGGTAGTATTAGTATTGGTGCCTCAAGTTTGAATTCTGACCAGTGTACCGTATTCAAAAATATAGTGGAGTGTGAAGCAATGCAAGTGAGCGGCAGTGTAGATGATGTCATACTTCCCAGTAACATCCCAGTAACCGAACCTGAGGATTCTGATGATCATGTCAACGATTGCATACAATGTGATATTCCAACAACCATGGTAGTTAATGTCACACATTTTCCATGCAATGAGTCACAGCGTGGTGAAAAAATATCAGGTGATGGTGGTGTATATGATGATGATGTTGCTGTTGTTGCAACATACAGTCCACATGCTAGCATCCAAGCAGAAGATGTTGATGTGTGTGAAGTTGATGAATATGATGATGATGTAATTGACCCCAGTTGGGAACCAGAGAAAAAAGAAATTCAAAGTGGCTGTCTGTTTGCAGAAATCCCCCCCCCCATAAAAACTTGTGATTTACCAGTTTTAGTTGATGACCCAGTAATAATGATAGGTAGTCGTGGTGGTCAGTTGCAGTCCAGGTGTGCAGTGCCCGAAACATCACATGCCCCCCCACTTCAGTGCTTAAAATAACAAAGTTAAATAAGCAACATCATGGACATGTTAAAAGTAGAGCATCACAATCCCTTGTTTGGGATTTTTTTGTTCAAGATGCAAATGATGAGTCAGTTGCAATCTGACAGGTTTGCCATGTGCATGTGAGTGAAGGTAAAAAGGGGAGCCATCTGGGCACAGGAGGACAACATACACATCTTAAGAATAGGCACATGGCACTGTGGACCCAGCACAAGCTGGCAGCTAATACCACAGTGGGGCGGCGTTCTCCCTCATCACCAGCAACCATAACGAGCATGTTATCCCCATCCATGACTGTTAAGTTCAGTAGTAAATTAAACATGTGCAGTAGGGCGGTAATAAAAGCAAAGGATTACTACAGGCATGATGAGGTGAAGAAGCATAATGACTTTGAAATGTTGTCCAGTGCTGGTGGGAGTAGCAGTTTTGGTGGTGGTGGTGGTGATGAATGCAGTATGTCTAGTGAAAGTGGTACATCAACCCTGGTTGGCAAATCTGGCAAAATAACTGCATTTCTGGGTTTGTCATCATCACCTGTGCAACCGTCTTCATCAAACGTCCACACTCCACCCCCTGCCAGTGCCATCCATTACAGAGCACAACCATTTGTGATCACACTGCGTGTAAAATGTTTAATCAGCCCACATTACAGAGTGTTTTTGTGCTTAAGCTGAAGTACCCCCCAATCATACAGTGTCACGTGAACTTAATGCTGCTGTAGCTAAAATACAGGCAATTGATCTTTCGCCTTTCTCCTTTGTGGAGAATTCTGGGTTCTAGCAGTTTGCTGCACGTGCCTGTCCAAAATGGAAAGTCCCATCCAGGACATACTCTTCTACCTGTGCTGTCCCCGAGTTGTTCCACACTGTGTCCAACTCAATAAGACATGCCCTTCAACATTCCTCCTCTCCATTCATCCATTTAAGTATGGAAAAGTGACAAGTGGCAGAACAGCGGGGAGTTCATATTTGTGTATAACTGCACACTGGGCGTAGGTGCTGGGGGTTGTTTGTGATGTTGGTAGTGTGAATAATCAGTGCAGTAAGGTGGATTGTCGTAGTAGTAATCTTCCAGGAATTCGACAGCATGCAATGATTGTTATGCGAAATGTGACCTGTTCACACATTGGTGAGAACATGTTGGATGTGGTACTGGCTAAAATTGACAAATGGCTAAACCCCCTGTCCCTGAGAGCTGGGTTCGTAGCAAGTGACAATGGATCAAATGTGGTGAAATGCATCATGAATGGTGTTTTTTTTTTGTGTTCCATGCATGGCCCATTATTTAAATCTTCTGGTGCAGGAGTTTCTGCAGCACCCAGATGTAAAGGAAATGCTGACCATTGCACAATGTATCTGCTCTCACATTTCATGATCTGGAAAGGCCCATGACCAACTGCAGCAGTTGCAGATACAAAACAGCCTGCCTCAGCACTGCTTGGAGCTAGAAGTTGTCACCCAATGGAACTCCACTTTATACATGGCAGAGAGGTTGCATGAACAGTACAAAGCCATCTCAGAATATATTGTGATGCACACTAGCCATGACACTTCCGGGGCCTCCATGTCTATGACGACTGAACAGTGGTGCCTCATGGACTCTGTAATAACAATTTTGTGGCCTTTTGAACTTGCCACAAAGGCAGTGAGCGGCGAGTTTGCCTCCATTAACCAATCAATTCGACTGCTGTGGGTGCTGAGGCAGACATTGGTGAATGTACAGCATGGCCTTGATGTTGCCAGAGATGGTGGTAGCAGTATGTTGCTGCAACACATGCTGACAGTATTCAACCAGAATCATCACATTGTGAGCAGTCAGCGTAGTGACAGCTTTTCCATAGCAACAATGCTGGACCCATGATACAAACATGGAATTGCATCAGTACTGGAGGGAGGGCCTGAACAGGTAACAAAATATCAGTGGTCAACTGGTGCGCTTGGTTCATGGGGCACAGAAGTCACGTGCCAAGGTCAGCAAAACTCAGCAGCATAATCCCGGCCGAAGGTGTACCTGGAGGACCATCAAGCATATCCTGCACAGGGAAGGGGACTGCAGTTCTAGGTGGTCTGTCATCCAAAGTGTCTGGCATCAACCCGCTTTGGGAGCCTTTGTCCCAAGTGGGTATTTGTGAAATAAATGATTCAGGAGAACAGGATGATGCATCAACAACTGGACTTAGTGCAGCACAGAGAATGGTTGAGTCATATTTGTCTGAAAGCAGGCATCTGAAAATAACTGGAGATCCTCTTTTGTACTGGAGTGGAAAGGTCAGTGAATGGACAGAGCTGACTGCAGTGGCACTGAAGTACCTCACATGCCCACCCTCCAGTGTAAGTGTTGAGAGGGTATTCAGCTCAGCAGGTGCAATAGTCAGGGATCATCAGACAAACCTGTCTCCTGCAAATGTTAGTTTGCTAACATTCATTAAAATGAATGAGGAGCACATACCAGCACAGACTGCAACCTCAGTATTCATACCCTGGCCTAGTCATGGTGGTTTTGGTGATGTGGAAATGGACCATCCTGGTGGCACTGGCAGTGGCTGCCTGAAACGGCACACCACTGATGTAGATGATGACACAATGGAGAAAGAATTTCCCAGTGGTCAGACTTCAAACATAGATGACTGTGAGGGAAGCTTTCTTTATGAGGATGATGATGTGGTTAATGTTGGCAGGTTTTAACTGCTATTGTTAAAAGGTGGTGTGCCACCCTGGACCACCACCACCACCACCGGGACTGATGTTAGCCACTGCCACCATTGAGCATGAGTCTGTCTGCACCCTGGACCACCACCACCACTGGGAATGACGTTAGCTACTGCCACCACTGAGCATGAGTCTGTCCGCCCCCCGGACCACCACCACCACCACTGGGAATGATGTTAGCCACTGTCTGCATCCTGGATCACCACCACCACCACCGGGGCTGATGTTAGCCACTGCCGCCACTGAGCATGAGTCTGTCCAGACCACCACAGCCATCAGCCACAGACACAAAGCTTCTTAATATTTCAGCCATAAAGTGAGTATGTATACTCATGTTTGTTATGCTATTTCACTTCCTTTAGTTGTATGTTTTGTTTTCTGTAGCTTTTCAGAGCCACAATGGTCAAACACATATGGTACACTTATATTGTTTTTTTTTACAGGTTAACAAAAAAGTCTCCTTTGCTGAAACTCAGTGAGAATGGTACTGCAGCTGTACCGTACAGAGGAACCTATGGAATATCCATGTGAAATCCATTCTGGTAAGTATGAAGATTTTATTTAATCCGTTTCATTGTTTTGGAAAGACTGCAGCAAATGTGACTGAGTAAGATAAACTAAGTGACATGTGTACATCACCAAAACTATTTCTGTAAGATATCATTCATGCACTGTATTCTGAACTTGCAGCTGTGCAGCCCTGACCATGACAGTGTTCAAAAAGTTGCACACAGGTTGTGTTACTTGGCAAGATGTGGGTTTGAAATGTAACTTGACTTGAGATTTAGAACCAGGGAGGGACAAATTACAATTAATTTGAAAGAAGTCATTCCTTTCTTTTTATAGGAAACTTCCAGATGCTTTGCTGTTCTGTCAAAGTGGCCTTATCCAAACAAGTTCTTCAACATCAGGTACCCCCCTCCCCCGAGCTGGGGCACACATGCAACACACAGAAGTCATTTCATTAGATGACCATCATTAACAACCAGACTCCAGAAGGATGCAGATGAAATCTGTGAAGAAGTAACAAAATAAGAAACCATTACAGATAAACCTGCAAATATGATTCCCCCACCCCCCAAAAAATACTCACCTTCATGTGCCTGAGTTATCCATTTCCAATTTCAATGCAAAAAATTCTCATTGAGCACTAGAATGTGCACACCAACAGTTTCTGTGACCTGTGATACAGAACAATACCATGAGTACATGTCCATGTCAACCCCCCTCCTCACTTACAAAATACACAAATATCTATCTACATATATCAACTCACCAAGGCTACTATTAGTGTGCAGACAAAGGGTACCCTTCCATCCAATTGAGATGATCACATTGCCTTTGCTCGAATCACCTCACAGAACACATTGTACCAGCAACAGTTCACTCACGGTCATCATTTTATTCTGGGGGACTTTGAATGTGCTGAAACATTCCCATTTCACTTTGCTACCACTTGTCAATTTTCTGCACACAAGGTGGATGCATTTTGGGCATGCAGAAAAAATCTGGGAACTCTGTGCCACCACTGCGCACATGACTGAGTGCACCATTAATTCTGGGGGACTTTGTAAGTGCTGAAACACTCCCACTTCACTTTGTTACCACTTGGCAATTTTCTGCACACAAGGCAGATGCATTTTGGGCATTCAGAAAAAATCTGGGGATTCTGTGCCACCACTGCGTGCATGACTGAGTGTGCCATTAATTCTGGGGGACTTTGTAAGTGCCGAAATGCTCCCATTTCACTTTGTTACCACTTGTCAATTTTCTGCACACAAGGCGGATGCATTTTGGGCATGCAGAAAAAATCTGGAGACTCTGTGCCACCATTGCACGCATGACTGAGTGCACCATTAATTCTGGGGGACTTTGTATGTCCTGAAATGCTCCCATTTCACTTTGTTACCACTTGCCAATTTTCTGCACACAAGGAGGATGCATTTTGTGTGTTGTGTGATTGTGAGTTCATGATGTCATACTGACATTATCAATTAAAGAAGCATTGCAAGAATGTTGTGACAATTTTGAACTGTACTTTTTTATGCTACTTTACATTGCCACAGCCTCTAGTTACCTTCGAGTTGTGACTTGAATGATACGCTTCTTTTCACAATTTCAGTCTGCTTTACTTAGTTGACTACTTTTTTATGTATATTGTTCTGACCAGGTTTGTATTTATTTCCAGCTGCTTTTCAATAAATATGGTTCTGTGGTGTCAGAAAACACTGCCTGCTGCATAACTAACTAATTGATGTGATGGAGAAAAGCAGAGGCAAACAATGACAAAGACCTGGTCAGCACCAATTTAAAAGTAATGCTCCTTTCATTATTTCACAGATGAAAAAAGGTAGTACAGCAGACTCAACTACTGGAAATTCTCATATCATTCGAGTCAGGATGCAAGTAAAGGAAGTTGTAACATAGCATTAAAAAATATAGGTCAGAGTTCTCAACAGATTGTTGTGCTGCTACTTTACAGAGATTCACCATGTTACATAGTTATGGTGTTGCACATAACCTAATATGTAGGCACCTTACTTCCAGGGTAATCTTTCTTGCTCCACATAGTGCAATACATTTCTGTGAAAACCACCTGTAATTTCATTACAGTGTGTCACGTCATGGAGGAATTCCAATTCAGAAAAGCCACCCACATTCTGCCCTACTTTCTCAGCAACGTTAGGATGTGATGCCAGGGGGAACGCAGGTGTGTGCTCTACTATAGTGAATGTCCAGCAGCTATCCAAATGTTTCTTTATGTTATAAGGTACACTTTGTGGTGAAATGTGGGCCTGTTTCCACTAACAAGGCTCTTCTTACTGGAAATGTGCCCACACGTTTCACCACAAACTGACCATTATAACATAAAGAAACATTCAGAAAGCTGCCAGACAATCGGACATTCACTATAATGGAGCACCACCTGCGCTCTCCCTGGCATCACATCCTAATGTTGCTGAGAAAGTGGGGGCAGAATTTGGGTGGCTTTTATGAATGGAAATTCCTCCATGACGTGACACACTGTAATGAAATTTTCACAGAAATGTATTGAACTATGTGGAGCAAGAAAGATTTCTCTGGAAGTAAGGCGCCCATATATCGGGTGCAATGCTGTAACTTGGTGAATCTCTTTCATGTCTATTTCACAAGCAAAATAGTTATAGAGCCTCAGTAATGTTTACTTTGTGTTGGGACTCATGAATTGGATTTTAAGTGTTTCACAAACAGCATGAAGACTGAGCAATACGAGTATGTTGTGCTAAACTGCATGTGTGCCATCACTGTTCTTTCTGGTGTGTGAATACATTGTACAGCTTTATGCAAACATATATATGGTAAGACTTGTTGCATTATCAAGAATAAAGATAACAAAGAATACATAATGTATATTTTATTGGTACCATCAGCACCAGTAGACTAAGTGATATGATATTTTTTCAGAGGTATTGGGTCACTGTGCACCTCAGTCACTCACAGTGCACACATGACTTTGCAGAGATCATAGCACAAAAAAACACATGCTGTCCTAAATGTTATGTGTGCAGTATAGTATATAATGTGACTAAGGTGCACTCTGGCCAGACACCTCTGAAAAAGTATTGTATCACTTAGTCCACTGATGATGATGGTGACAATAAAATATATCGTATTCTGCTCGCTATTCTTTATAGCATAAACACTGTCTGCAGCAAGTCAGCAACAACAATATATATTTCCAACACACTGCACAATGTCTGATGTCTCTCACACACACACACACATGGAACAACCCTGACTGCACACATGCAATTTTACACATCATACTTGCACTGCTCACAACAGCTTGTCCACAAGCACTCCAAAACAAAAAGTAAACATTACGAGGCACTGCAACTACAGAAGGGAAAATGTGTATTATTAAACAACAACAAAAAAACACACAAAAACAGTGCAGCATAGTAGTAGTGTGAGGGGGGTCCAGAAAACAATCCCTTAATGTGGGATGCCATGGTGTTCCAGCAGCAGGTGCAGCATTCTGACTATTTGCAGCTGCTATTGATAGATTGTATCTACCTGCTGCTGCACAGCACCTACCCTCTCATTGTTCTCCTCCAGGGCTGCCCACACCAGAGCAAGGTTGGCCTGTGTTGCAGGCACTGTGGCAGGGTCCACTGCAGGTGGAAACTCAGGTAGTGGCGGTGGTGGAGAGGGTGGTGCTGGTGGCTATGGTGGTGGTGGAGCAGCTGCTGCAGTTGCCCTTCTCCTGCTGAGGTGGCGAGGCACAACTACAACCCCAGCAGCACCCTTGGCCACTGCCACAGAAGGGCCAGCAGGTGGACACTTGGCCCCTTCCATGGCAGCCTACCACTCCACCTTGTGGTGGTTCAATATGTAGGTGCGCTGGCACCAGTCTCAAAATGTGTCCCCCAGGGGCCACAGCGCATCAGCACACCACACAGATGGCACACCATGACTGTGCTGTCTCCCCCCACACAGTTAAAAAGCTTCCACACTAGAGACCTGTGGGGGGACCAGATACAGTTCTAGCACAACCTATTTTTCCTGGGGCACTTCCTGTGGCTGTGGAGGTGGTGGAGAGGGTGCTGCTGGAGCTCCTACAGCTGCTACCGGTGGTGGTGGTAGTGGCAGAGTAGGTGGCTGCACAGCAGCCACCGTTGGCACTGGTGATGCTGCTGCTTCCACGGGGAGGAAGCACCCAAGAGTTGGGAGTGGTCCAGCAACACATGACCACCCCCACTTGTGCACACTCCCCTCCTCTGCCCACGCCCATGGGCCAGAGACTCTCCTTTTCCAGGGTCCATCCCACACAAGTCCCAGACCCTGACTATAAATGAGTCCAGAGTTGACACCCAACCTTCACCCGGGGGCCGCACACGCTCTCACACTCTCAGACACACACACACTGACACACACACAAAACAAAACTTAAAAAAAAATTCACTACCAAAAAAAAATCACAAACACAATACAAAAACTAAATAAAGATGTAGCTTTTAAAAAAGTTGTTGTTTCCAGCACAAAAGTAATAAAGCACTTTCTGACATACAAACTGCTCTCCTCTCCTCTCTCAGCAAAAAGTCTTCTCCCTCTACAACTGCAAAGGAGAAAGTGAAACTGCTTCTCTGACTCACTTCCTTCCTGCCAGGCTAAAGCTTGTGACTTACAGTACTGTAAGCCATGTGATGTGTGGGGGGCTGTCTATTTACTTGTCACTTCACCTTACTTCGTGTTAAGGCATAATGACAATGCAAAGTAATAATGAGAATGCAAAGGGAGCACTTTGTGGTGCCCACTTCGCATTGAGCTCTACCAACGTGACGTGGCCACTTCACATCCACTTCGCCAGGGATTTAAAATTCACTGCATCTCTATTAGAGAACACGGACACCAAGTTTGGGTACAAGATGTATATGCTGAAAAAGTAAGAGTCAGCACACCTTTAACCAGCTGCTGAGTTCATTTGTTGAGGGAGATTTTTCCCCTCACGAAAAAGGACTGACCCAAAATGAAAAAGGATTCCTTTTTAATTTCATACAGCTATTTCAAACTGCTTACTGAGAAAGCGAGTCATGAAACAGAATTGATAATTTTCAAACAGTAAAGTGCAGAATCCACCTGACAGTGTCTCGATGAGCCAGATAGATATGTTGGTCTCTATCAAGGATGGCATTTTTTCAGCTTTTTAACTTTTTTAGAAAAAAACAGAAACAAGATGGCAGCAAATGAAAAAGGCAAGGCAAGACAATTTTACTTTTAAAGGGTCCAATACCAGAGGCTCTGGGTGCCATACACAATATAACAAAATACATACAAATACTCTTAGAAGCAGCAACAAACTAAAATCAATACTCAGTAATTAAAATTAAATATAGTATCAATCACAGTAAAGACAGGGTTGGAAATAAGTTATTCAGCAAATGTCTTGCTGAATAGGTGGGCCTTAAGCCTCTGCTTAAAAAAATCAACTGAGGGTGCCTCCCAAACTGCAGGTGGAAGCGTGTTCCACAGGGTTGTTCCAGAGACACTGTGAGTTCAATCACCAGAAGTCCTGAGCCAAACCTGGGAACATCCAGAAGGCCCCTAGGGGAGGAGTGGAGGGAGCAAACAGAGGTCACAGGTGTCAGGAGCTCTGACAGGTAGCCAGGAACCAGTCTATATAGGGCTTTATAGGTGAGCAAGCCCACCTTGAAAAGGACCCTCCCCTTGACCAACAGCCAATGCAGAGCATGCAGGACCAGGGTCACATGACATGACCTGAGTAGGCCTGCCAGTAACCGGGCCACCATGTTCTACACCAGCTGCCACCTGTGGATGGTCCCTCCTGCAACACAGAAGTAAGGAGCACTGCAGTAGTTGAGCCTGGAGGTAACAGAGGCATGTATGAGGGTTGGCACATCCTCGGGCGGAACGAGGGGCTTGATCCTGGTGATGTTCTGTAAATGGTAGAAACCACCCATAACAACAGATGACACCTCACAGGTCAGCCTGCTCTCCAGGATCACACCTAGATCATGCACCCTCAGGGAAGCAACCAATGGAGCTGACCCCAGGAAAAGACCTATGTCTGCTCCAGGCAGCAACCCATCACACCCGTGACCTGGCTCAACCATCAGCACCTCTGTCTTATCCGGGTTAAGTCTCAGCCAGCTGGAAGCCATCCAGTCATTGATTTTAGCCAGACAGATATTAAGCATGTCAACCTCACAGGATGTTCCAGGAGCAAATGGCAAATACAGCTGGGTATCATCTGCATAGCAGTGAAACTCCACACTGTATTGCCAAATGATCTCACCCAGGAGCAGCATATACACCGCAAACAGCATCGGCAACAAGATCGAGCCCTGTGGAACTCCACATGACAGAGGCATTGGAGAGGAGGAGAAATCCCCCATCATTTATCCACTGAACCCTATCTGAGAGATAGGACTAAAACCATCTGATGACAGTATCAGTGAGACCATGAAACTCACAGAGCAGATCAAGAAGCACAATGTGATCCATGGTATCAAAGGCTGAAGAGAGATCAAGAAGTACAAGAACTGACCTGTCTCCTCTATCTCTAGACCTGAGTAGATCATTATGCATCTCACTAGTGTCATTTCTGTGCTGCGCCTAGCTCAAAAACCCTATTGAAATGGCTTATAGATGCTGAAGGACATGAGAGTATCCTTGAGCTGATGTGTCACCAATTTCTCAACAAACTTGCACAAAAAAGGCAGGTTGGAGATAGGATGGTAATCCGCCAGGACGTCTGGATGGAGGGATGATTTCTTTAGGAGGGGTCTCATCAGCGACTCTTTCAAGGACACTGGGAATACCCCCTCTGCTATTGAACACCTGGCAATCCTGGTGAACACCAGGCCAACAGCCTTGGCACATCCCACTAAGAAATGTGTTGGTGCTGGGTCCAGTTCACAAAATGTGTGCTTCAGCTCTAAAATCACCCCAGTCACTTCCAGCACCTCCACTGGCCTAAATTCCTCCCAGAGAGGCAGAGAGCTTCTGCTCCCACCAGTCCGGCCACTACAAGGCATAAGTTTCCCTGACAGAATCCCCAACTCAATGGACAACACCCTGTCAGAGAAGAACAGAGCAAACCCTTCACACAAGGTGGATGAAAAAGTATTCTTTGACTGTAGGCAGGGTGGATAAAAGAGCCTATCCATAGTCCAAAAAAGCTGAGCAAGTTTGTTCCTCACTGCTGCAATCTCTCTGAACAGGAACTCTGCCTTATTGTGGGAGATTGCCTCCTGGTACTCACCACAGTGGGCACGCAGGACCAGTTTGTTGCCCTCAAGCTGAGTTTTCCACCAAGAACACTCCAACTACTGACCCTTGAACTTCATTACCTTGAGATCCTCATCAAACCAAGGGGATCTCAAGTGAGAAGATCTGGGTCATATACAAACTGGAGTGATGGCATCCAGTACTTGGGACACCACCATATTATAGGTAGCCACCACTTCACTGGAGCCAATCATACAGGCTGCCTCAACTCTAGATAGGTCAGCCAGTACCAAAAGTCCTTCTGGGTCTAACCCCCTTAAAGGGTAGTAGCTGACCATTTCCACAAGGGAAGGACTATCAGGGGATCCCAAACATGAACCCCACAGTGCAGTGATTGGACCAAGAGATCTGATTGATCTTAAGGTTATCAACCTCAGGACCCAGCTGGAACACCAGGTTGAGTGTGTGGCCATGCTGGTGGGTTGCAGAAGCAACTGCTTGTGTCAGGCCCAGTGAAGACATTAACTGGAGGAGGCCATAACTGAACTGCAAAGATTCATCATTGACCCAAGCATTGAAGTCCCCCCAGGATTAAACACCTAGAGGACTCCAACACCTGGTCAACGATGAAGTCCACTACCTCCTGCAGGAATTCTCCTCCTGCCCCAGGAGTGCAGTAAATAAGGAGAATCCTGCAACCTGCACCTGGACCCCCACACACAGCAACGCATTCAAAGGATCTGGTATTACTAACTGAATGCACTGTGAGGCCCAGGCAGGCTCTAAAAATGATGGCCACTCCCCCACCCCTGCGATCCTTCCTTGGGCAGTGTGCAATGGAGTACCCATCGAGGACGGCAGGCTCTAGAACTGGACCAGCATCGTCAGCCAGCCAGGTCTCCATAATGCAAGCCAGGCCAAAAGAGGAAATCAAGTCCGCAAAAAATAGCAGTCTTGTTCCTTATCAACCTAGCATTGCAGAGCACTGCCTGAAGAGGATTAGAGGAAGCATCCAGCCCTATAGCTGTCTGCCCACTCTGTCCAGTGGGACCCCTGGGTAGAGGGACCAAACACATCTAGCATCTCCCTTGGCCCTGTTTAAATCTGGGGCATCTCCTGGACCTTACAATCTCAAGTTTCCTCACCACCCCCTCCTCCGCTGCCCTCCTCCAGCAACAACTCACCCACCTCCTTGCTATCACAACCTCCCTACAGCATCTAGCTGTGGTGGAAGGGACAGAGAGGTCAATAAAAGGGCAGAGGTCAAACAGCAGAGAGGTAGCAAAGGTGATTCTTATGAGGCCCATGCCCTGACACATTTCAGCCCGACCAAAGCAACCCAAACGAGCTCACTAAACACACAATTAAAATTCTTATTCACACATACCACACAGTCACTCAACTTTACTACATTTTTCTAACTGCTCACACACCACCACCCACTCACCCCCTCCCAAATCTTTAAATAGCTCCCATAACATGGGAAGTATAAGGAAACACAGAAGGAGCAGCACAGAGAGCTGTACCAGTTAAGGCAGAAGGAAGCAGGGAGGGAAGTCAAAATAGCAAAGGCCCAAACTGAGGAAAAGATAGCCAACTCAGTTAAGAAGGGGGATAAAACCTTTTATAGGTACATCAGGGAGTGTAGAAAGACAAAGGGAGGGATTGTGAGGCTGAATAGAATGGACTGGTGAGTGGGCAGAGAGGGACAGTGAAAAAGCAGGGATACCGAACAAATATTTCTGCTCAGTATTCACAAAAGAGGAGGAGGGGGAGGTGCCTAATCCAATTAACAGAAGCACTCTTGATAGGTGAGTTGATCCAAGTCCTTTCACAGAAGAAAGGGTTCTGAAGAACTCCTAAAACTGAAGGTGGACAAAGCAATGGGGCCTGATGGAATTCACCCCAGAATTCTAAAAGAATTAAGGGGAGAACTAGTGAAACCACTGACTACCCTTTTTAACAAATCATGGGAGGATGGTGTGGTATCTGAGGACTGGAGGAAGGCAGATGTGATTCCCCTTCACAAAAGTGGGACCAAGACAGAGGCAGGAAACTACAGACCTGTCAGTTTGACCTCTGTGGTAGCGAAAGTGATGGAATCACTTCTGAAGGAAGAATTGTTGCGTACCTAAAGGCCAGTGGGACACAGGACCCAAGGCAACACAGGTTCACAGTGGGAAGGTCATGTCAGATGAATCTAATTGATTTCTTTGACTGGGTGACCAAAGTAGTAGACCAGGGAGGGGCCGTGGACATGGCCTACCTAGACTTTAGCAAGACATTTGACACAGTCCCACACAAAAGATTAATAGTCAAATTAACCAGCCTGGGAGTGGGTCCCAGGGTGGTAGCCTGGGTAAAACATTGGTTGGACAATACGACCCAGAAGGTAATTGTAAAGGGAGTCCACTCTGAAGAAAGAGGGGTTACTAGTGGGGTACTGCAGGGTTCACTACTGGGTCCAGTCCTTTTTAATGTCTTTATAAGTGACATTGCAGAGGGACTGGAAGGAAAAGTATGCCTCTTTGCAGATGACACAAAGATCTGCAACAGGGTTGATACAAGGAGGCATGGAAAGGATGAGAAGGGACTTGGCAAGGTTGAAGGAAGGGTCAGAAGTATGGCAGCTTGGATTCAATGAAAAGAAGTGCAAAATAATGCTGCTGGAAAACAAAAACCTGGGGAAGATTACACAATGGGGGGAGGTAGTAACAACAACAAAAATGAAAAGGGACTTGGGGGTAATCATATCAGATGTCCTTAAGGTTAGCAAGCAATGTAAGAAGGCAGTAGGAAGAGCTGGGGAATACTGGGATGTATAGGGAGAGTCATCACCAGCAGAAAACAGGAAGTTGTTATCCCTCAGTACAGACAGTTGGTGAGACTCCATCTGGAGCACTGCATCCAGTTCTGGAGACCCCATCTCCACAAGGACATAGACAGGATAGAGGCAGTTCAGAGGAGGGCAATCTAAAATGGTGCAGGGCCTGCAAGAGAAGCCGTACGAGAAGAGACTGAAGGAGCTTAATGTGTATACCCTTGAGGAAAGGAGGGAAAGCCCAAGAGGGTAGCATCTTTCAGAAAAAGAGATGTGCAAGAACAAGGGGACACAATTTAAAGATGGGGGGAGATTCAGGGGCAACGTGATGAAGTATTTTTTCACAGAGAGAGTGGTGGATGCATGGAACAGCCTTCCTGAGGAGGTTGTGGGGTCTAAAACTGTGGGAGAATTCAAAAATACATGGGACAGACATAAGGCAATTCTTGTGGGGGGTAAGAAGAAATAGGCTGTTGGTTAACTAGGATATGTAGCTTATCCTGTAGGTAGGAAAATGGGCAGACTTGGTGGGCCAAGTGGTCCTTATCTGCCGTCAAAGTCTATGTTACTGTGTCTCTATAACAATACTCCCCCCACCCCAAATCACAACCATAAAATAATTGAATTGAGTAAATTTAAAAGAGAGAGATCAAAACTGCGGTGTGCTGTATTATTAGGTCCAATTCACTGCTGGAACTGGACAAGAGCTTTTCAGTCTTTAAAAGTTTAGTGTCCAGAGGATAGCAATCCATCTAATCCAGATATTTAAACTCTACAAGGGCAACTTCAGAACTCAAAAGTAAATGAATAGTGGTGCTCAGACCACCATGGTCCAAAACATACTGAAGTCAGAACAAAAGGCAGTTTTAAGAAGCAAATTTAAAGCAAACAAAGGTGCATTTTAGTACTCCTCTCACTTGTGCAAAAAGCAGCAGCAGTGAGGTCTATCAAAGGGCACAAAACCAATCAGAGAACTCCAGTCACTAAGGGAAAAGCTGCTCTTACCAGATCCTCCACTTCACTGACTAATGTCCTGCCATAGTGAAAAGGCACACACCCCAACACATTGGGGCTAAAGCTTGCAGGGCTACCGCTTAGGAAAACACCAGAGGAGTCGGTCAGATTCTCAGGGCACCAAGGCCGTACTTCATGTCCATACAGTAATCTCACTAAGGGACCCACCTCACAGATGGGAATAGGCTTCGGCTCACCCAGAAAGAGCCAGATCAAAAGAGGGCCACTTCTGTCAGGCTCCGCATTTGACTCTGCATTCCGGTGGAAAACAGTGAGACAGCAGTGGGGTTTTCCTGGAAGGCAGTGGAACATGCAATGTTCATGTACAACACTAAATTAAGGGGAAGGGTGGACAGTTAGGAACCAGTGAGAACTGTACAAAATGATTTGAAAAGGTTAGAACAATTGTCTAGTATCTGGCAGCTGAAATTTAATGGCAAGAAATGTAAAGTGATGCATATTGGCAGGAATAACTTTAGAATTTTGACTAAACTATTGACTAAACGGGGTCAAACTCAGTGACTCAAAAAAGGAAAGAGATCTAGGAGTTATTATTAGTGACACCCTTAAACAAACTGGCCAATACAATGCAGCATATAGTAGGATCAACAAAATGCTGGGATGCATAGGGAGAAGATTTGACAGTAGGCACAGGGAGGTGATACTTCCACTGTACAGATCTATGGTGAGACTATTTGGAATACTGTGTACAGTTTTGGAGACCATACCTTAATAAGGATAGGGACAGGATAGAGACCATTCAAGGAAGGGCAACCAGAATTATACAGGGGTTTCAGAGGCTGCCGTACGAGGGGTGGCTGGAAGCGTTAAACATGTGCTCACTTAGGACAGAAGAGGGGATATGATAGAAACCTTTAAGTAGATGAGGGGTTTAAATTCAGTACCTTACATTGAACTATTCACCAAGGCTCCCAACTCAAACATGAGAGGGCATGGATGGAAACTGAGGGGTGGGAGTTTCAGAAGGGATCTTAGGAAGCACTATTGCTCAGAAAGGATTGTGGATCCATTGAAAAATTACCTGCAGAGGTGGTAGGAGCTAAGACCATTTCAGATTCAAAAGGGGTTGGGATAAGGAGTATGCTAGAATGAAATCCACAAGGGAATCTACCAGCTAGTACCCAGGATCACCTAGGATCTCAGGATCTCAAGGGTAGAAGTGTTGGACCTTTGGTCTCCTTTTGCTGTTTCCTTTCTATGTTTTAAGATATATATATATATATATATATATATATATAAATTAGAGGCAAAAAAACTCAGTTTAATGCATCAGTTAGGGTTGTACCACAGCAACAAAAGTGAGAAAATTTGGTGTTAGGGTTGAAAGCCCCCTTGCACTCCCCCGCCCCACCGCCCAACTGCCAACGGAGTGTTCTGGAGTGCTTGTAAAATTTTAGGCAAATCTATTCAATGGTGGTAAAGTTATTAAGGTGCAACATTTCACCATTTAACCTTAAATGGGGTACTCAACCCTAACTATGGTAGCACTACTGTGCTACCACAATATATATCTATATATCTATTTATTTAGTTTTTGTTGACTGGGCAAGTGCACTAGACAAATCCTTTGTATTTTCAGGCACGACCCTGGGGAGTGGGATACAGATGAATACCAACTGACCTTGAACCAGATTAAGCTGTTGGTGGTATTTTTTAGTGAATGAGGGAAATTTGGCTAGGACACTGGGGGAATTCCCCTACTCAACAGTAGGGGGACAGGTCATCAGAGTGCAGGATGGCCACTCAGAGCAAAGCACTGAAGCAGGCAGACGTCTGTTTGGTGGGGGAGCTAGCCTCCTCTCCCACCGATGCAGCTACAGAGGCTAATCATGAAGTAAGCAATATGCTGGAATCGGACGAAGAATACCAAGATATCTTTATTTCCATGGAAGATTTGCATATTCCAAATGAGGATCACGAAATGGAGATTAAATCGGAGAAAGAAAGCAACAAACAAATGCCGGAGAAACCGGAGGTAAATCAAGTCATTTTTGAACGCACAAAACTGGGAAAAAACACGGTGTTCTGTGATTTGCAAAATGCAGTAGAGCTCCCTGTCAAACCCAGCGGTAGGCCTGTCAGTGCTCCTGATGACGCAGGAACTTCAAAGGCCATGTCGGAACAGGGTGAGTCAATTTCAAAGCATTCCAGCACTGTGATTATCCCAGAGGTAAATACAAGTTTGAGCAAGGCTGGCAGTTCAATCGTTGATGGAAACGAGTGCCAAAAGCTGGTAAATAAGCAAGAAAGGGGAAATGAATTAGTAAATGCTGTTAAAACCCTAGTTTCTCATGATAACTGTACAGTGGTTCATTTTAAACCTGACTCAGCTTTCTCCACAGCCATTAGTATGTTGATGACGAAAACTGCAGGGTTTATTTTTTAAGGACCTGCAAGTGTTCAGGGGGATAAACCTTCTCCAATTATTTATCAATCAGATCCATCCTCACAAAAAGGTGCTACAGACTTTATGCTTCAAGGTGCAGAAATGTCAAAACAGCATCATGCTTCCTTTTCAACTAAAAACTGGAGTAAAACTGAAGCTTTGGGTTCTGATATAGTGCTGAATTCATCCCCTGCTTTTCCTACAGAGACATGGTCTACACAGAAGGCATTAACTGGGGCTGGTTGGAAGCAAGCCCCGACTGGTACCTGGGTCCCTGATCATACTTGGGATTCAGACTTTGATCTCACTCAGTCTTCACCTACTTGGAAACCAGGTTTTTCTCACAATAAATATCAAGGGGAGAACAGTAAGGACAGTGACAAAAAGGAATCAAGACCTGCTATATCTGAAAATGAACAAATAGTTCTTAATGAAAACCTTAATCCTGGGTCTACTTTACAGAATAAAGAAGCTTCCTTGGATTCAGTCCACACTTCTAGCCCTCAGCAAAAGCCTTTGATGTCGGAATTGTTTTCTAAAGTCAAAAGGGAAGCAGCCCCCAGAAGAAACGCAGTCTGCATCCACTATAAAGGAGGCCTTGAAAACAGACCAGATAGATATTATGTGGGCAAATGTTTATTGAAAAACTCTTTGCATTTTTCTCTGAAAGACATTTTTGCATTTATAAATATATCTGTGGAAGATAATTTTGATGTTAGTTTTAGATCTTCCTATGCATTGGATTTATTTTGGGAAAGGTATGGTCAGGTTAAGTTTTCCCTACATGGACTCCCTTTTTAGTAATTCCCCTAACTAAACCCCTGATAAAATTTGTAACCATTATGTTCAGGAATGAGAGCATCCATGTAGAGGATATAAATTACTGGTTGTCACAAAAATGCGAGGTTCTGAGTGCCCCTGAACCTATTCTGGATTCAGAGCAATTTTGGATGGGGGGGTGGAAATATAAAATAAAATTAAGGCAGACTGATACAGGTATCGAACATGTTCCAAATTCCTTTATGTTGGGCAGAGATTGGGGAGCCTGTTTCTATGGGGGCCAGCTGAGAGCTTGTTACAAATGTGGTTCTAGGACTCACCTTTCAAGAGTATGTGATCAGCCTCGGTGTGATAACTGTGGGGAGATCGGGCATATCACAATGCAATGTGCAAATCACACTAAATGTGACCTGTGTGAAGAATATGGCCATGTTTTTAGTGAATGCCCATGGGCAGCAAAAAATAAGGCCACTTGTATAAGTGCAGACCTGCTGATTCAACAAGCTCAGGAAGCAGCACAACCACCCCCTCACATTCCACTGACTCAATTGAGTTGTCCCCACAAACTGTTAAGATTGACACACCTGACAAACATAATTTGGATTCAACAGACACCTCCCAAGCATTAGTTATAGTTAAGGAGGAACAAATCCAGGTAGCTCCTCCTAATCCTATTGCATTGCTCCCTGTCTGCTATGTAGATCCAGTAGACATCAGAAAAGAAGAAGAAATTACAGCACCCCCCATGCCTCATAAAAAATCTTCTAGGATACAGCCAAATTCCCCCCCCCCCACTGCAATTGAAACTAATAAGTCCTATGCCACTCTGTTCACTACATGGGGAGATTCAGAAATGGATTTAGGAGATTCTGATTCACAGAACTCTATTCATGCATCCACTATACTACCTACACAGGATTACAAGGAAAAGAAAAGAAAAAGAAAAGGTGGAAAAAATAGGACAACATTCTGCACGGTTAAGTGTCTATGACTAATAGGAAATGGGGTTCACTAAATACTCATAGTCTATTAAACCCATTTAAAAGACAGGCACTATTTCAGTGCATTCATGAGGAAAATATTGCAGTGAGTTTTCTGCAAGAAACATGGATGTATTCCATAGAACAAATATCCATTTTTAGAAGGGATTGGCCCTGGGGACCATCTTATTGGTCTTTTGGCACTGATAAAGCGGATGGCATAGATATTCTGTTTAATACTTTTGATTTTTTTTACTGTTTAAACTAATAGATCTTTTACCATGGTGACTATTAATATTAGATAAAGAATCTCTGTGCACAAACATTGAGGCAAGGGTTACCCCAAAGGGCATTTGGCTGGGAAGCCAAGTTTCAAGAAAATACAAAATCACATATGCCCACACAATGCAAAACATCATGGGCTGCATATGCAAATCACCACAGAATGTTATGCTGGTTCAACTTTAAGCAAAATTGCATGGTGCCGAAAGGCCTCTCACACGGTTTGCAAAGGGTGGTAACAGATTAATATTAGATGGTAAATGGAATAACATACACTGTAGATTTATTAATATTTATAGCCCACAATCAAAAGCAGACAGGGTAGTTTGCATGAAAGCTGTTCAGCCTTATTTAGTAACTTCAGCCATGATTTTTTGGGGAGGTGATTTCAACTGCAGTTTAATCACTAAAACTCAAAATAATAAAAAAAATATATTGTGCCTCAAATGCCTTAGCTTCCATAATTAAAACTGCTGGATTAGTTAATTAAGTCACATACTGCATCTGGCATACGGGCACACTTTTACGAAGGAAAACACAGACCACCATTGATCATATGTTAGTTTCTCCATTAGTCCTGATAGTATCTTTAAAGATTAAACCAGTTGAGTTTTCAGAACATCTTATGGTGGTTTGTACACTAGAAGTAGCAGGATCAAGGGTTCATAAGCAGAAGATATGGAAGTTGAATACTTCAGTATTAAATAACTCACTAGTACAGTTTATCATTCCAAAAATTCTTCAGGCCTGTCTATCAGTAGTTTTTTATATGAAAATTTAGGGGACTAGTGGATAGACACTAAACAGGATTTATGTACTTGGTTTAAAAAATATGGAAAGTCTTTAAGGAATGAAAATTTCTTCAAATACCTGTCACTTGGGTATCAACTGCAGAGTTTGATAACTTATTCTTACACTTCTAAATTAGATTATTCTAATCAGATCAATTGAATTAAAGCAGAAATGAAAACATTTCAATACGATAGAGCACAGACTATTCAAGTCATGCTCTCATCCAGTACCAAGAAATCTCCCATAGGTGACCCATTTGAAGCATGTAAGGAAATAAAAGATTCTATGGTCATTGAATTTCTGATAGATGACAAAGGGAATAGAGCTGACTCAGCTGAACAAATAGAGAGTTTAATTACTAATAATTATAAATCTTTAGAACCTGATGCTCCCATTTTACACAGGATATTGACTCCTTTTTAAACAAATTAAATCTACCCTCTGTCGAATGAGAGGCATCACTTCTAGAAAATCCTCTACTACTTCCTGAAATTGAAGGTGTGATACAAAACTTAAAAAATAATGTTGCACTGGGTTTAGATGGCTATCTAACCAATTTTATAAAAGTTTTAAGAAAGAACTAGCTGAATGTCTTCTAAAAGTTTTTCAATAATTCATAGATTCAAACTTAATGACAGCTTCTTTTACAGATGGTTTCTTGATATATATTTTTAAATCTGGAGATAGACATAACATAAAAAATTGAAGGCCTATCACATTATTAAATTCAGATTACTAGATATTTATTATGCTTTTAAACAATCGCTTGAAATCTTATGCCAACATGGTTATTTCACCCTCTCAGTTTTGTGGTCTCCCTGACAGATGAATACAAACAGTGATAATGACAATAAGAGATGTTACAGAACACTTATCACTGAGAGGTATCGAAGGGTGTATTATTGCAGCAGATATTGGAAAAGCATTTGATAGAGTTCATCTCCCTTTCTTATTTACAGTATTGAAGAAGTTTGGATTACCTTTAAGAATGCTTAACATTATAAAACTAATTTATAGATCTTATTTGGTATTCCCCTTTATGAAAGGTGAGTCTTCAAGAAGCTTTCAGCTGCATACACGGGTAAGGCAAGGATGCCCCCTGAGTCCCCTATTATATGTTTTCTCCTTTGACCCGCTTTTACATTACCTCACTACCTCCCCCAAATGGTATGGTATCATAGGGGATAATCCCCAATTTCAGTTACACTTGCAAGCATATGCAGATGATGTATGTTTATTTTTTTCAGATCACACACAAATACATAATTTTTTGATGAGATTTCAGCTTTTTGCAAACATTTCAAATGCTAAATTAAACATTCACAAAACCAGAGGCCTCTTTATAAGTGAAGATATAACTGCAATTACACTTCAAAATGGGATTCTTATATCAAGACAGCCTATTAAAATATTAGGTCTTTTATTTGGCTCACAAAATCTTCCTTTTGAGAATTGGGAAACAGAAATTCTGAATATTGAAAGAAATGTAAATAGATGGAGGCAATGGAAATTGTCTAAACTTAAACAAATGTCTATTATAAAACAATATTTAGTATCCTGTCTACAATTTGTAGCTATGATTTTTCCTCTACCATCTCATTTAGAGACCGAAATTTATTGTATTTTTTCCAGATGTTATGGGGGAACAGGCTGAATCCAGTTAAAAGGTGTTATACCTATTTAGAGGAAAAAAAGGGGGGGTTTGGCATGCTAGACCCGATAATCTTTTTTCATGCTATATTTTTTATCCAAACAATAAAAAAAGGCTTCTGCCTTCTGTAGAAGGGGGAGGGTCATGGGTAAGGCTGGTGTTGGGAAGGTATTTTTCAGTATGGCATAATATGGCCCCGAAATCAAATCTTTAGATACACATCCCTATGTTTTTTAAACCAGCTGTGCAAAAATTATTTAAGTGGCAAATAACTAAGGATATAATAAGAAATAACGTACATATCCTCTATAATTGGATTAAAGAGAGTATACACCCAAAAGATCTTTGTTTTAAAAACTGCACAACAGCTCAAAATAGGTTCATTTTAGCCCAACTGAATGATTTAAGACTTCCCAGGTTTATGTGGGAAACACAATGGCTAACCATGTATGGGCAACTAAATGTTAGGGGTAATGCTAAGCATAAAGCAATAGAGGAAAGAAATTGTCCTTATCCAGACTGCATAAATGAGGAAGGAACTATGGAACATTTTTTCCTACACTGTTCCTATGCTAAAAACCTATGGATTTATTTGGCAAAGAAATGGAATTTGAAATGGCTTGTTACCTTAACTTGTAACATATTAGTGATTGCCATTTACCCACCAAGTTTTCATATACAGTATATCATAACAGTACTTTGGGAATATTATTTAGTTGTCTAAGATTTTACATCTGGCAGGCAAGATGTCAATGGGAGCTTTATCAAAGAAAAATATCTTTTGAATGTTATAGTCTATTGGTTACTAGAGAATTAATGAAAATATACTTAAAGGATGAACAAGTAAATGATTCTGCGAATGTAAAAAATTGGTGGAAGGGTTTTTATTACTTTATTAAGTATAAATAAGAATGCGAACAGGGATTACCTGAACTACATGTATCTTAATATAATTGTGATATTTGAATCCTCTGTAATATAGTTTTTTTATGGAGATTATGAGATGTACGATTTACTTTGAGTTGTACCTAATGTTGATTATTTCAATAAAAACTCCCCTACTCTTTTCGATAAGTGCCATGGGATCTTTAACATCCACCTGAACTACCACCAGTCCAGGTAGATGGGACCTCGGTTTAATGTCTCATCCAAAAGATGGTACCTCAGAAGTGCAGCACTCCTTTCATGCTGCACTACAGTGTCAGTACTGGGATATTAACCCAAGTGCCAGATGTGGGAACTGAACCCACAGCTCTCTGATCTCCCAGCCTCAGAAGTGAGTGTGCTACCTATTGAGCCACTGACACTGCCTAATATATATAATATATATATATATATATATATATATATATTTATATTTATTAGTGACACCTCAATAACTTTGCCACCGTATACCAGATTTGCCTAAAATTTGGAATGCACTGTTTGGTATCATAGATCTCTGGACATGCCAAGTTTTGTTACAGTCAGATGAACAGTTGCGGAGCTACAGAGTACCAACAAAAGCATGCGTGTTTGTTTGCTAGTGCCTACAGCCCGCACGGTTCATGCGATCGGTCTTAAAACTTCAGGGAACATGCAGCCGTGTGCCTTTCAAAAATTTTTTTGAAGAAATATTAAATCATTGAAAAGTTATTCAAAAAACACTGAATTCCATTATAGTCTATGGGAGAAGTTAACAAACTATGCGAAAGTGTCTCAAATGCAGTTTTTACTGTCGCAAATAGCCCTTTTTTTGTGATTCAGACATTTTTTTTTCAGTTGGTGGTAAGAAAAATGCTTGGCATTTAAATTTGGGACCCTATAGGGACACAATTCTTGTTGTGTTCACCTAGTCGGATCCTCGACGGGTGTTTGACAACATTTTTGTCATATGACCTGACAGCAAAACCTGCAGGTCGACTGAATTTTGCAGTCAGCTGCGGTTTCCAGTGCCCAAAGTGTTTTTCGAGAATTAAACCAACCCCTTTATTATTGAGGCTGCACCCCACACCCCTACTTAGGATTATTAACTCAAGATGGAGCTGATTTGAGGGTACAGGACCTCCAACAGACAGTGCCAGGTTCCAGTGGATTCCCTACAGTGGCATGGCACTGTAGTCACTGCAGGGGACCTTGCTGTCAAACTGTCACTGTCAGGTGGGTATACCCACCTAGTCGAGCCCTGAGGATGCTAGCCATGTCTTTTTTGGGGGGTAAAACACCCCAGAAATGTTTTTAAAACTGTTTTAAAAGTAGTGTCACAAAGCACTTTTGCAAATGTGACACTTCCATTTTGTTTTGCAAAAGTGTCATGATTTGCAAAGGTAATTTGCGACACAATGCCCAAAAGAATAGGAAATCATTGCCACCCTGCTGCAAAACAACAGTTTGGTCTTTTGGGCTGACATTTGCAGAGAAGAAAGCCAACATCACACAGATGTGCCTTGTGGTGGTTTGGTGCCAAAATATAACAAGGCTGCAAAGTTACGGCACTCCAGATTTGTCGATTTTTCCCATAAGATAACATCATGGTATCTGCTGTGCCTTTTGGGTCCCCTATCTCAAAAATGGTTCGAGATATGGACTTTTTTTCACAAACATTCTTAGTCCCTCACTGGGAGGACAAGTGCAAAACTAGCCTGGAAAGTCATAAATAATATGATATTTTAATTTTTTTTCTACGTCGTACGGTTCCTGAGATATAAGCAATTTCGTTTTCCAAGTGCTCATTTTCCTGTCCGAGGGCCACTATTATGCCCACATTCTTTGTATTCACTGTGCTTCTGGATGCACCTCTTTCGAACACAAAGCATGTGCGTTTGCGTTACTGTTACTATTAGCATTTGTGTTTACGTTTCTACTTGTGTTTCCATTATCGTTTGCATTAGCGTTTCCGTTTGCATCACTGTGTGCATTACTGTTTGCACTTCCATTTGCGATACTGTTTGTGTTACTGTTTCTTTTTGTGTCACCATTGACATTACTGTTTGTGTTTGCATTACCGTTTGCATTTCCGTTACCATTTTTGTTAGCATTTCCATTTGCATCACCGTGTGCATTACCGTTTGTGCCTGAATTTACATTTGCATTACCATTTGCATTTTTGTTACTGTTTGCATTACCATTTCCATTTGCATTTCCTTTACCATTAGTGTTTGCATTGGCACTTGCATTTACATTGTCACTTGCGTTACTGTTTCTTAGTGCATCGCCATTGCCATTACCGTTTGCATTTGCATTTATCTTTGCATTACCATTACCGTTTGCATTTTGTTACCATTTGCATTAACATTTGTGTTTGTGTTTATGTCTGCACTTGTGTTTCCATTACGGTTTGCATTATTGTTTCCATTTGCATCACCGCATGCATTACCATTTGTAATTGCACTTGTGTTTGCGTTTCTGTTTGCATTACAGTTACTGTTTGCATTTCCATTACTGATTTCATTACCGTTTCCATTTGCTTTTACGCTTGTGTTTGCATTACCATTTGTGTTACGTCCTTTTGCATCACTATTGCCGTTACCATTTTTGCTTGCAAATGCATTACCATTACTGTTTGATTTTTGTTACCATTTGTGTGTGCATTTCCATTATCACTACTGTTCTCATTACTGTTACCATTACCATTTGCGTTTCCATTACCATTTTCATTAGCATTTCCATTGGCATCACCGTGTGCGTTACCATTTGTGTTTGTGTTTTCACTTGCGTTTGCATTTCCATTTGAAGAGGGATGCCTGGATATCATAGCAGTCACAGAAACAGGGTACACAGAGAACCATGACTGGTATGTTAACATACCAGGGTATACAACCTACAGGAGAGACAGGGAGAGGAGAAGAGAGGGTGGAGTAGCTCTCTATGTAAGGGAAGGGATAAAAGCAACTGAACAAAAGAGAAAACGGAGGAGAGGAGGCACTGTGGTTCACCTTAGAGACTGGAAATGGCACCACAATCAGCACAGGGGTTGTATACAGACCTCCATGTCAGGGGGAGGGAATGGATAAGGATATGATAGAAGGCATCCTTAGGATGGCAGAGAAAGGGGAGACACTGTTGATAGGGGACCTGAATAGGCCAGATGTTAACTGGAGCACCTTTGCTGCAGGCACATCCAAAAGCAAGGCCATTCTCAATGCCCTTCAAGTAGAATGCCTCAGACAGCTAGTTTTGGAACCCACTCATGAGGGAGCAATTTTAGACCTTGTACTCTCAAATGGGGACAAGGAGAGAATCTCAGATCTAGAAGTGGGTAGCCATCTGGGAACAAGTGACCACCAGTGTGGTTCATGATAAACTCAGCTAGAATCAAGCCATACAAAAGTGAGGGTTCTGGACTTCAGGAGGGCTGACTTTGGCAAGATGGGAGAGTGCCTTAGAAAAGCACTAGCAAACAGGCTAGGAGGAGGGGTGGAGCAACAATGGAGAAACATCAAAACTGCTATCACAGAGGCAACAAGCCTTTGTGTGAAGCAAATAGACAAATCAAAATGAAAGAAAAAGCCACTATGGTTCTCAAAAGAGGTGGCGGTGAAGGTTAGGGAGAAAAAGATAGCATTTAGGAAGTATAAGGAAACACAGAAGGAGCAGGACAGAGAACAGTACCAGTTAAGGCAGAAGGAAGCAGGGAGGGTAGTCAGAATAGCAAAGGCTCAAACTGAGGAAAAGATAGCCAACTCGGTTAAGAAGGGGGATAAAACCTTTTATAGGTGTATCAGGGAGCATAGAAAGATAAAGGGAGGGATAGTGAGGATGAATAGAATGGATGGTGGGTGGGCAGAGAGGGATAGTGAAAAAGCAGGGATACTGAACGAATACTTCTGCTCAGTTTTCACAAAAGAGGAGGAAGGGGAGGTGCCAAATCCAATTAACAGAAGCACTCTGTATGGGAGTTCCATCCCAGTCCTTTCACAGAAGAAAGGGTTCTGAAAGAATTCCTAACACTGAAAGTGAACAAAACAATGGGGTCTGATGGAATTCACCCAAGAATTCTAAAAGGATTAAGGAGACAACTAGTGACACCACTGACTACCCTTTTTAACAAATCATGGGAGGATGGTGTGGTACCTGAGGACTGGAGGAAGGCAGATGTGATTCCCCTTCACAAAAGTGGGAGCAAGACAGAGGCAGGAAACTACAGACCTGTCAGTTTGACCTCTGTGGTAGGGAAAGTGATGGAAACACATTTTTTTTTACTTTCTGTTTTAACCCCCTCCTTTCTACCCTCGGTGTCCTCTCCTTCTGGCCACACATTCCAGCCCCCTTACACTGGAATTTGGGATCTGCCCTAGAGTGCTTACCCCCTTCCTCCCTTCTGCACAGTGGGGTCTGTCTGGAACCGGTGGACTGGGTGGCTTGGGGTGGCTGTCATCCAGGACCACTGAGGGTTTTTTTCCTGTTTTTCTGTGTCCCCATTCCCAGCCCCTGAAATGTCAGTGGCGCAAGGACATATGTCCAGAAAGGTGATGTGCTGACACATGCCTCTCTCAAGTGCCCAAATGTGTCTCCCCTCCACGACTCCGGTATACAGAGCCACCATGCCCCTTGTGAGCCTGTGTTCCCACCAGCCCACTCAGGATGTCGGGTGTTATGGTTGACACCCCTGGTAACCCACCCCAGAGGGAGGAGAGCATCCATTGGGACACTCAATCCTCCCTCTCCCCGCCAACCCCTGCCAACCAGAGCCCATTCTTGAACCCAGGTCACCAGCGTATAGTGAGGTGTGGCACCCAGCTCCTCAGCCCTCAGCACCACTGGGCCAGCGATGGAAACACTTCTGAAGGAAAGAATTGTTGAGTACCTAGAGGCCAGTGGGGCACAGGACCCAAGGCAGCATGGGTTCACAGTGGGAAGTTCATATGAAATTAATCTAATTGATTTCTCTGACTGGGTAACCAAAGTAGTAGACCAGGGAGGGGCTGTGGACATGGTCTACCAGACTTTAGCAAGACATTTGACACAGTCCCACACAAAAGATTAATAGTCAAATTAACCAGCCTGGCAGTGGGTCCCAGGGAGGTAGCCTGGGTAAAACATTGGCTGGACAATAGGACACGGAAGGTAATTGTAAATGGAGTCCACTCTGAAGAAAGAGGGGTTACTAATGGGGTACTTCAGGGTTCAGTACTGGGTCCAGTCCTTTTTAATGTCTTTATAAGTGACATTGCAGAGGGATGAGAAGGAAAAGTATACTTCTTTGCAGATGACACAAAGATCTGCAACAGGGTTGATACACAAGGAGTTGTGGAAAGGATGAGAAGGAACTTGGCAAGGTTGGAGGAATAGTCAGAATTATGGCAGCTTGGATTCAATGCAAAGAAGTGCAAAATATCTTTTAAGTACCTCAGCGGAATCAACAAAGTCCAAGAGGGTGGCATCTTTCAGAAAAAGAGATGTGCAAGAACAAGGGGACACAATTTGAAGATGGGGGAGACAGCTCTGGGGCAATGTGAGGAAGTATTTTTTCACAGAGAGGGTGGTGGACGCATGGAACAGCCTTCCTGAGGAGGTTGTGGGGTCTAAAACTGTGGGCGAATTCAAGAATGTATGAGACAGACATAAGGCAATTTTTGTGGGGGGTAGGAAGAAATAGGGTGTTGATTAACTAGGATCTGAAGCTTATCCTGTTGGTAGGGAAATGGGCAGACTTGGTGGGCCAAGCGGTCCTTATCTGCCGTCAAAGTCTATGTTTCTATGTTTCTATGTTACTGTTTCCTTTGGCGTCACTGTTGCCATTACCGTTACCATTTGTGTTTGCGTTTCCATTTGCATTATCATTTGTTTTCGTTACTGTTTGCATTACCATTTGTGCTTGCATTTACCATTACCATTAGCTTTTGCATTTGCGCTTACATTTCCATTGTCACTTGCATTACTGTTTCCTTGTGCGTCACCGTTGCCATTACCATTACCGTTTGTATTCATGTTTGCATTTCCGTTTCTGTTACCTTTTGCGTTACCATTAGTGTTTGCGTTTAGGTTTGCATTTGTGTTTCCGTTATCAATTGCATTATTGTTTCCATTTGCATCACCGAGTGCGTTACTGTTTGTTCTTATGTTTGCATTACCGCTAGCGTTGCTGTTTCCTTTTGAGTCACCATTGGCATTACCATTTGCATTTGCATTACTGATACCATTTGTATTTCCAGTACTGTTTTCATTAGTATTTTCATTTGCGTCACCATGTGCGTTTACCGTTTGTGTTTGTATTTGCCATTTACATTTGCATTTCTGTTTGCATTACCATTACCATTTTCATTTTCATTGCCATTTGTGGTACCATCTGTGTTTGTGTTCACGTTTGCACCTGCATTTCTATTACCATTTGCATTACTGTTTCCATCTGCTTTTGTGCTTGCATTTGCATTACAGTTTGCTATACCATTTGCATGTGTGCTTCCATTACCGTTACTGTTCTTGTTACTGTTACCATTACCAATAGTGTTGGCATTACTGTTACCGTTAATATTCCCATTAGGATTACCATTACCATTGCCGTTATTGTTAGTGTTACCATTATCTGTTAGGGTTATTATGCACAAATGTGAAGCATGGTGGGTGTGCAGGGCCCAAAGGTCATTTGCGTTACCATTTGCATTACTATTTCTTTTCGCATCACCATTGCCATTACTGTTTCTGCTTGCATTTGTGTTACCATTACCGTTTGCATTTTCGTTACCATTTACATGTGCTTTTCTGATACTGTTACTGTTCTCTTTACTGTTACCATTAGTGTTGGCATTACTGTTAGCGTTAATGTTCTCAATAGGATTACCATTACTATTGCCATTACATTTACTGTTAGCATTACCATTACTGTTAGGGTTCTTATGCATAAATGGGAAGCATGGTTCAGGCTCCACACTCCCACCACCAGATATCATTCACTATTTATAGTGCACATTCTCAAAAAGAAGGGAAATTCATGGCAAAAAATCAATATAATGCATCAGTTAGGGTTTTTCCGCAGTGACAAAAGCGAGGAAAATCGGTGTTAGGGTTGCCACCCCTTGCACCCTACGCCAACCCTGCACCCACCAACAGGCATCAGGGTGTGTATTGGGGTTGTTGGGCCTAACTCTCACCCCATTCTCCTATACTGCACCACCTCAGCTTATTTACACATGGAATGGGATGATAGTTAGGGCCGATGACCCCAACGCACACCCCGATGCCTGTTGGTGGTGGTGGGGTGGGCATAGGGTGCAAGGAGTGCCAACCCTAACACTGAATTTCCTTGCTTTTGTCACTGTGGAACAACCCTAACTGATGCATTAAACAGAGATTTTTGCCATAAATATATATATACATACTTTGCATACAACTCTGTGGATGAACTAGTTAAGGTTATACCAATAAAAGTAGGGACATATGGCAATAGGGTTTCCAACCCTAACCCCCAACCCCACCCTGCAGACAACAACATGAAAAAACATTGCAGTATCACCTCTCCTACATATCCGCAAATCAGGCATGGGGTGTGCTCTTTACTGTGTTGTGTCTATTTCTTTATAAATAAGAAAATATAGGATTGTGGATGTGCAACTATGCACAACCAAACTGTTGTGCCAATGAGGGGTTCTGATTTACTGTGACCTTGAGAGCAAAGCTCGAGAGGTCCATGGGAATCAGATCCCCAGGGTGGCACAATGCACTGGTTGTGCATAGAGTTGCCCATCTGCTATTCTATATAGAGTATGGGCATCCATGCCTATTTTGGACATTGCACTTTGTTTCAGTGAAATGGTGGTTGGGGGGCAATTGAGGGTTGGTGGTAGGCTCAAATTACTGACACAGTGTGCTGCACATGTTTCTGCAAGTTCAAGTTAAAAAACAAATTCTAGCTTAATTGGAAAGGGGAAATTAAGTATGTGGCAGCATTCCAAGTTGCTCTGCTGCAGTAGTGACATCACTACTGGAGCAGAACAACATAATTATGTCACTACTGCAGCAGAACAAGCATATTGCAGGCATAGAATTCCATGCATAACAGCATTCCACAATACACTATATGTGTCTTAGTTGTGTTACAAGTAGGACGTCAAGAAATGGCCTCATGTTACAAGTACTGTAGGAAGTCAAGAAATGTCATTGCTGGAAAATGGTACTAAATGAACATTACATAAACATTACTTTATAAAAAAAAATAGGTGACTTCTCCGCATAAACACTAAATGTATTTTGCAAAGTGGCATCTCTAAAACAACAGTGTCACGTGAATAATGGATGCTGAACATAGCTGAAAGATATCTGCAGAAGAGCTCATGCAGAGGACATTGCTGAAGACGTGTATTACTTGTGTGGTGTAAAAACAAACAAAAGGAAACAAATTCATTCAATATACTTAGGGATGTAAGTTTGTCATGGATGAGGTTTTAATGTCTTATTGCTTGTTCATGAAATCATTAGTAAACAGTAGTAAATGTTGCGGCACTGTCATCATTGCTACATTCTGATGACACTAGTGAAAGTCATGGAAGTCCTGAATAAAGATCAAACGTCATGGAATCAATGACGTGTATGACTACCATGACAAACTTACATCCCTAGATATACTGGCCCAGATATTCAAAAGGGTTGCGCCATGCGCAACGGGGTTCTTTGTCTTGTAGTCTACATTGTGCCATTCTGTGATATTCAGCAGGAGGCAGTTGCGCCACTGAAAACAGATTGAGCAACAGCGCAATGCAAATGAATGCATGCTCAACAGGAGGGAGGAACCATGCATAAACTGCGCAACCCGATATTCAGTCGGTTGTGCAGAGTTGTGCAGGCGCAACCCCCAACCTGCGCCTGCACAACTGTGACAAAAAAAGATCAAGTTGAGGCCACTTACAGGTGAGCTGCTGTATTGCAGGGCGCAACACAGCAGCTGCCACCCGTGGCTGGCCCTCAACCCAGTCCCTGTGCCCCCCACCAGCCCAATCACGGGCAGAACATAAAAACAACCCCCACCAAAACATCTCCCAATGCCCGATCGCTGGGCAGAGCGTAAAACAACCCCACCGCCCAAACACCTCCCAATGCCCGATCGTGGGCAGAACATAAAAACAACCCCCAAACAGCTCCCAATGCCTGATCATGGGCAGAATGTGACAACCCCCAGTGCCCGATCCGGGCAGAATGTAAAAGACCCCCAACCCGAATATCTCCCTGGTGGTCCGGTGGAGCCGTAATGCCCGATCGCGGGCAGAATGTCCAGTGACAACCCCCAAACATCTCCCTGGTGTCTAGTAAGTCCTTCCCACCCCACCACCCATCAAGCCCTCCCACTTGCCTCCGGCAGCCGGCTGGCGGTAGTTATCTCACCCACTCACCTGTCGCTCGCCGTCAGCTGGTCGATTGCCCGGTGGTTGGTACATTGGTGTAGAGTTGATTAATGGGTGTGCTCATACCGCATGTCAGTCCAGATTTCCAGAATGGGTTCAAATTTGATTGTCATATGGTATGGGCTGCACGCCCATTGGCTCTAGCTCTGCACCACGGGGTGCAGCTCCACCGGACAGTCAGTCGGTGGGCGTGGCAGCGGGCGGCAGGCGGGTGAATGTTGCCGCCCACCGCTGCCGGGGAGCAGGGTGGTGGGCTTCGTGGTGGGTGGGTGGGGACACTAGACACCAGGGAGATAAGCTTTGGTGGGGGTTACTGGACATTCTGCCCGCACTGGCACTTACGGTCCACTGGACCACCAGGGAGATATTCGAGTTGGGGGTCTTTTTACATTCTGCTCGCGATCGGGCACTGGGGTTGTGCCACGCCTGCCCGCCGATCGGGCATTGGGAGCTGTTTGGGCGGGGTGTTGTCATGATACATTCTGCCCACGATCGGCATTGGGAGATGTGGGCGGGGGTTGTTTTACGCCAGCTCACGATCGGGCTGCAGGGTGCATCGGTCCCGATGGCTGCTGCCTGGCAGGGCGGCCAGGCGCAAGTCCTCGGGGATCGGCACACCTACATGCTAATGGCATGCAAATGGGGCCATAATCAGATGCAAATGGCCCCCCCTACGCCTTGCATGAATTATGGCCCCATTTGCATGTCACTTTCTGAATATCGGAAATTTGCGCATGGCGCAATGGTACTTGTGCCACCGCAAGTTTAATGCTCAACTCTGACAACTTGCGGTGGCGCAAGTTCCACTGCGCCATGCACAGTGGCTGTGGCTGGGGGGGTGATATTCAAAGAAGTTGCTCAATAGAGCAACTCCTTTGAATATTGCCCCGGCCACACCCCTGCTCAACTATTTTGAGCAGCGCAAGAGCTTGTGCCTCAGAATGGCACAGTTTGAATATCCGGGCCACTATCTCAAAAATAAAGGAAAGTCTTTGCAAAAAAAAACAAAAAAACTATTAATGCACAAGTTAGGGTTATGGTTAATGCCACAAAAGTAGGGAAATGTGGTGTTATAGAGTTTTCAACTATAACTCCACCCCCACTCCTCCCATGCAGCCAAGGGACAACACTACACAAGCAACCAAAGACAGACATCAGTGGGTAAGGAAAACAACATACACCTCTTCCCAGATGACACAAGAAACATCCATTGTCATTGTCCAGTGTTTCTGTAGCCATGGATACACATGCACACTTCAACACATACACAACCGCTTCAGGCTGCAAAACTGCAGGACCTACGAAAAACTGTGCATTTGCATGAAATTACTTATGACATTAAATGGCCTTTCTCAAAGCACTATTATCATTTTCTGTCCTTTCTTAGCATTGGCATTACTGTTTGAATGATATTCTGTATTTTATTGTACTGATTTTATTATGCATAAGTGGTGATTTTAAACAGTATCTAATTGTGATTTTATTGTTCAGTGCCAAGAGTCCCAGGAATTGGGCATTTTATAAATAAAATATCTATCTATCTATTATTAGCATACTGTCATGATTCCATGCAAATATAAAAAAAAATAATTTTTGAACATTTGCGTGGAATTTTGATCCTAGTGTAGTACTGTCAATAAATGGTATTTCTAAACACAATATTATAATTTTTGTCATTTCTTACTTTTGAGATTACTATACAATAATGATTACATGGAAGTTTTCTAAAAAAAATTGTGGGGACCTTTGCATGAAATTCTGATCCCAGTGCAGTAATGTAAATAAGCACTATTTCTGAATGTACAATTATCATTTTGTGCAATATGTTAGTATTGACATTAGAATACAGTCACCATTCCATGCAAATGTCAAGCAAAAAAGTTTATATTTGCATGCAGTTATGATCCCAGGACATTCATGTTAATAATTGATCATTCTGAATGCACAATTATCATGTTCTGTCATTTCTGATTTTTAAGCAATAAGGCATGACCAAGGGTTATGTTAATGGTCTGTTAATCACCTTCTAGGGGTGTACTGTGGCACGAGGTGTAGCCGAGTGCCACATGCCCCTAGAAGGTAATTAACTGACCATTAACATAATCCCTGGGAGTGCCTTATTGCTATTATAATAAAAAATGTTTTCAAACAGTGTTAAACCTTGTTTAGGATATGTCTAAGCTCTACATGTATGTTAATAAAAGATTAACATAAGGCTGTTAGAATGTTTGCATCCAATCAGAAAGCTCCATTTCTCAGAGCCTTTTTATAATAGACATTATGATGTGATCATGACTGCATGTGAAAACCTCAATCACACACACACACACAAACATTTTGGATGTTTGCATTAACGTTTGATCCAAATGCAGCAATGTCCATGATTGTTATTTTTTCAAAATAATATTTTTGCCATTTACTAGTGTGCATATTAGCAAACAATCATGATTTGATGCAAAAACACCACAATGTTAAGGACATTTGTAAGTAGGTTTGACCCCACTGCATTCCTGTCAATAACTGCTATTTCTCAGGAGACTATCATTTCCTACCAATGCTTAATGATGAGAGTAGTATACAGTCAGTACCACATGAAAACACAGAATAACTGGACATTCACATTTAATTCTAATTCAATTTCTTACTATTAAAAATAGCATGCAATCATGATTACATTTAGGTATACAAACAAAGAACATTTCAAACATTATTGCTCAGGTACAGTAACACTGTCCCACACTAGATAAAATAACTGCAGTCTGAAGTGGGTGTGTATGTGCTGAACTGTGCATGTGTAGCAATGGCTACAGAAGCATGGACCATGATAATGGATGTCTCTTGTGTCATCTGGAAAGAGTAATGTGTTGTTTGTCTTACCTGATGATGGCTGTCTGTGGTTGTTTGTGTTGTCTTGTCCTTTTGGCTGCTTGGGGGGGGAGGGTTAGGGTTGGAAATCCTACCTACCTGGTGCATTACATGTTTCATTTTGCAATGAATATAATAGAGAGTGAGAGAGATGTTGGGATATTCAAAGGGGTTGCACCTGGCACAACTGAGTTCCACTGGCGCACCCCGCATTGCGCCCAATGAATCCGTAAAAGGCTGCATGGTGCAGCGCCAATGTAATCTATGCGGCACAGATGCAGGGGGTGCCATGCATATGTGGCACATCCCGATATTCAGCCTGGGATGTGCAGCGCATATGCTGGTGCAACCCCTACATGCACCGCACACTGGTGTTCAAAGTTGAGCTGTACAATAGAGGTTCAAACGCTGGCCACCCACAGACAGGCAGCTGTATGGCAAGGTGCAACACAACAGCTACCAGCCGTTGGTTGTCACCTGCCCAGTGGGAACACCGTCCATAAGCTCCTAGACTACTTGGTAGTCAAGTGGACCCCCCTCCCACCCCGCTGCCCAATTGCGGGCATCAGTAATTAAAATATAGATCCTGGTGGTCTAGCAGTCCCCCCATTGCCCGATCATGGGCATCACTACTTAAAACACATATCCTGGTGGTCCAGTGGTACCCTCTACCCCACCCTCTCACTGAGGACCCCCGGCCACCCTGCACCCCCCAATCATTGGCAGGCAGAAATGCCCACCTGCATACCACCCAGCTGCCCGCCGAATGACAGCGTACAGTATGTTCTGTATGCCTATTGGTCCACAGTGTGGACCAATGGGTTTGCAGACCATACTGTACTACACAGGATCAGATATGTGAATGAACGCTGTGCCCGGGCTTGCGTCACTGCCCGGCCCAGACAGTTTCCAGTTATCTTTGGCAGCTGTTGCATTTATAATGATTTTAAGTCACACAGTGATGGTTCATGGTTAATAACCCAAAACTTGTGTTTGATTTTCCCATTAGGTTTCTGAGAATTTTGAAATGGTGTTCTCAGATTTTTTTTTTTATTTAATTTTTATTAAGAGAAGCACATATCACAGCATTTGTACATCTTGTGTTTCACATAAATGATAAGTAACATGAGTCACAGATATAAAATAAACATCTTATTCTGTACAGTAAGACTCTTATCAAATCTCACGTAAGCATTGTAGATACTTCCACAGAACCCAACTTATTCTGTTAGAGAGTACAAAATGGGGAAAAGAACCTGTTAGACATACCTCCCCCCTTCACAACAACAGCACCCTGTCCAACCCTGATCACACAGCCTTTCAAGGGACAAATCCTATGTCCACCTGAGCCATATACCACACCCATTTCTGCCATTTCATGGTGAATAGGTTAAGCTTTTCATGTAGCCCAGCCATTAGTCTTTCTAGATGGTATATATCTAGCATTATTTTACAACATTCAGCTAATATTGGGATAGTGGGTGTCATCCATCTATTGGTTATGACTTTCTTAGCAGTAAGTAAAAATATTGGTAGTAATGTTTTGTGCCAAGGGGGGGTGATGTTGAGGAAAGATCACCAGCAGCACCATCTCGGCTGTTAATTCAACTGAGTCACCTAAGCACTCTCCCAGTTCATCTTAGAAGGTGCACCAGAATGATATCAGCACTGGACAAAACCAAAATATGTGGCCAAGATCTGCTAATTGGCAGCCTCACCCCTCCGACAAGCACCATAGGCAGGTGGTGGCATATATTTTATCAGGACTGCTGGAGATTGAAAATATCTATACCTACATTTCCAGGCATATTCTTTCCAAAGGAGGCAGTATAGTGCAGTGGTCTAAGACTCTCACCTGCAAATCTGGTGACATCCAGCAGACCAAACCTGGGTTTGAATCCCACAGCTTCCACTTGCATATTGTGTGACCCTGAGCAAGTCACTTAACCTTTTTGTGCTCCCAGGTCGCTCCTGTAAAAAAGCTTTCAGCTTAGTGTGCTATACCTGGTTAAACAACTAAATAAAAAAAAAAAATTTTAAAAATGGTGGAAATTGTAATTTCAACTGCAGGAAGTGCAAATTTCATCCAGGAGTCAAATGACACTGAGAGGTCTAGGTCCTAATTCCAGCTATCTACTGTAAGATTGACTGGGTGGAGTCTCCCAAAGCATCCTGTAGGATTTTGTGCAAGTTATCTGTTAAGTGTCTCCAGGAATTACCCTATTGTGTTCTATTAATATACAGTACTTAGCAAGGAGGGGTTTAACATTACAAAGTTTAGTGTATTCTGGGCATTGACATAGAATATAAATCCTCACTTGAAGATACCTATAATGTTCTCAGTTATTTAGGCCATATTCCCTTTGTAGTGCCTCAAATGTAGTGACCCCTGCTGAATCAAAAATTGATAAATATATTGGAGGCCTAGTTGCCTCACGCATTTGAAAGCAAGATCTTGTTGGGCCGGTATAAAGTTTTCATCCACAGACAAGGTTGTCTCTGATTGCTGATTAGGCCTTTTCACAAGAAGTCAGTTGTTAAGTGAATTGTAATGGCAAAACTTTTTGCAACACATTTTCTTTTTCTACCGTACTCACCGCTATGCCCTACAGTTGGTATGTCAGATAAAACTAGACCGACTGGATGGTCCTATGGTCTTTAAAATATTAAGAGCTGTGTTACTGCAAACATAAACTGCAGTGAAGACAGGTATAACTTAGGGTGGGATAACAATTCTAAACTGTGCATTCTAGCAGTCGGTAAGCACAGCGAGGTCTGAAAAGTCACTATCAAGGGAGCCCATATTCATAGGGCAACTTAATTAGGGACTGTGAAATTAGGCCTAAGTAAGAGTTAGTGATAAGTTGTACATATTACAATAATGATATTATCACATCCAGGTCCCAGGGAGTCAGGGAGCTGGTAAGCTGTACAGGCTTGCAGTGTAACTGTGTTCCTGAGAGTGCTATTGAAATATGGGGGATATCTAACCTACAGCTGGTTCAGTGCTCTAATTGCAGAATTAGCTGCTAAAAAGGCTGACATGCAGAGAGAAGATGCCTTGTGTATCACTCTCACTGCAATCACCTAGAATCCACAATAGGGGGTAATTGGAGGTGGAGTTCATTTTGCTGGAGGTGTGCAATGGAGGGGTGAACCCCAGGTGATGACCTATAACCATTTTGAGCCACTGGATGAAAAAGCACTGGTCAAACCACCTTATGAGACTGAAAAGTGATCCACTTAGAGGGCCCATGGCATCTGCAGAGGACACTGGTGGGGAAGGTTATAACCAAGTGCAGGGCAAGCAGGAGAATAGTGGTTATAGGGGACTATTTTTAGAAGGATAAAAGTGTAGTGTGTGATTCCTTTCCTGGGTTGAGACCAGTGCACTGCTCCCTTTGTGCAACATGAACAGTATCATCCCTAAGGTAAGAAAGTTCACTACTGTAGGCAAAGGAGGTCAAATGTGATAGTTCACCTAGGGATGAATGATGTGGCTTCAGAAGACAGAGGAACAATTTGGGAGAACTTTAGGGTGTTGGGCAGGAAACTCAGGGAAGAAGCAGCTGCAGTAAATTTTTCAGTGGTTCTACTGGTGCCATGCAAAGGGGAGGACAGACAGTTAAATGGTTGGTGTCAGGTGGATGGCTACCATTTCTAGGGTAACTGAGAAACTTTTTGGAGGAATTGGAGGCTGTTTAACAGATAGCCTCTATCATAGTGTTGAGTGAACTAGAGTACTGGGGCAAAGATTGGCAGAATGCATCAATATAAATTTAAACTAGGAAAGGGGAGGGCAGTGCTAGTGTAAGGATGTTACAGGGTGTATCTGTGTACATGGAGTGGTTTGGGGCACACACCCAACATTAATATTACCCAGCACAAAGCACAGGATTCAACATTCTAAGGCAACACTAAGGGGGGGCTTGTAGGGCAAGTGTATAGGGAAGAGACAGTGAGAAGACACTAAGAATATCATTGGGGCATCATGAGAGATGGGCAAGGGCAGGGGATGATGTACAGTATATGTCAGGAATTCAATCAAGAAGGCTGAAAATAGAACAATAGGAAAGCAATGGGAAATCAAGACACTTTGGATTCAGCTTTTGAGAACAGGGAAAGAAGCCTGCAAGTAGGAGTGATCTACAGACTACCAAGTAGGATATATGAAGGGGAAAATTCCTGTGAGAGAAAATAAGGAAGGCAGAAGTCTCAGGTAGTAGTGTCATCATGGGTAATCTTAATCTTCCAGATGTAAACTGGGACATCCTGGTAGCAGTAGTGATAAATGTTTGGTGTTTTTTGAGGCCATACAGAACTGCTTCTTTAACAAATGAGTCTGGGAGGAGATCAGGTGGGTGGCATCAGTGAGCTTGTACTTTTCCATCAGTAGTGACATGCTAAAGTCTAATGTACAGCTTATCAAGGCATATGAAAAGACTAGCATAATACTGAGATTCGGAGGAAGGGGCATCATTAGTCTAAGGAGGGAGGTGATACTTCCTCTGTTTAGTTTCCTGGTGAGGCTGCATCTGGAGTACTGTGTATAGTTCTGGTCCTATCATCTTAAAAAAGAGAGATACAGGCTGGAATCAGTCCAGAGGAGGGTAACACAGATAACTGATTGAATTCAAGATAGCACATGTATTGAAAGATTACAGATCTTAAATATGTACTTCCTGGAAACCAGGAGAGAGAGGGAGAATAGTACACATTTCTTGATGGGGTTAACAGGGTGGACACAAGTGCATTGTTTACAGTGAAAGGGTCCTCAGTCACTAGGGGCACAACTATAAGTTTATAAAGGGTAAATTCAAAAAGAATATAAGGAAGTTGTTCTCCACAGAGATGGTGGTAGAGAGATGGAACAGCTTGCACAATGAGGTGTTAAATGCTGGCACTGTAGCAGGGTTCATGGCAGGTGGGACATATATTGAGGGGGTGGAGTCATACTAGAAGTCATACTTGGAATAGTAGAAGCAGAGAAGGCTGAAAGCCCATTGATAAATTAATGATCCTAAATATTTTAGTGGTTACCCATAAGGTGTCAGTCTAACCATATTTTAAATTCATGCTTGTTTCCACTTAAAACTATATATTCAGACAGGCTATTCCAGGGCTCTATAACATGATGGGTGAAGAAAGATTTTCTGACTGTGTTTTTTGATTGTTGTCCCTGAAGTTGTAAGGGGTGGCCTCTAATGTTTATGGAGCACTGTTTGGAGGAAAAATTAATTTCAGATGTTAGGTATAGGTCTTGGAGGATATCATAACCAAGGTGGGATTTCATAAAGCTGGGAATAGTTGAGGCAACCAAAACCTGCAGCAAGGCCCAGAGCAAGAAGGCTAGGGCAAGAAAACCTAGTTGGGTGAGCAAGGCGGTCATGGAAAAGGTAAGGAGGAAAAGAATTGCCTTTAGGAAGTACAAATAAACAGGGAGAGGGAGGAAGGACAGGGAAGAGTACCTGAAGGAATCAAAGGAGGTGACACGGGCAGTAAGGGCAGCCAAGGCATCTAAGAAGCTCAAGGTGGTGCAGGGCATTAGGAAAGGGGAGAAGGACTTCTTCAGGTGCATCAGGGAGAAAAGGAGCTGTGAGGACTATATAGTAAAGATTAAGAAGGAGGGGTGTGGGTGGAAGCAGGGGGTGATAAGGCAGAAATGCTAAACTATTACTTCTGCTCAGTATTTACTAAGGAGAAGGGGTGATACCCAAGGGGGGGAGGGAGGACAGGAACAGAGGGGAAGGGTGATGGATGGGGAAATCATGGAGGGCAGGGTTCTGGAGGGTTTGAGGGCACTGAGTGTGGACAAGGCACCAGGCCCAGATGGCATCCACCTCAGGGTACTGAAGGAGCTGGCAGAGGTCCTGGTGGGACTTTTACTAGACCTATTGAATGCCTCACTACACTCAGGGTGTGTACCTCAGGACTGGAGAATGACTCATGTGATCTCCTTCCCCCCACAAGAGCAGCTCCAAGGATGAACTGGGAAACTACAGACTGGTAAGCCTCACATCCATCATGAGTAAACTGATGCAGACTAAGCTGAAGGAGAGGCTGGTGGCCTTCTGGGAGGCCAAAGGGCTATAGAACAGCAGACAACATGGCTTTGTAAGTGGCTGATCCTGCCAAACCAACCTGGTGGAGTTCTATGACTGGGACTAGGCAATTGGATGGGGGGCATGCAGTGGATGCCCTGTATCCGCACTTCAGTAAGGCATTCAACTCTGTGCCAGATTGGAGGATGGGAAGTAGGTTAGAAGGCACAGTGATGGTTGCAAAGCTGGTGAGATGGGTAGGAAACTGGCTTCAGGGAAGGCAACAGAGGGTGGTGGTGGTGGCGGTGGGTGGGGAACTCTCATTCCCAAGGGTAGTGATTAGCAGTGTTCTGCAGGACTCAGTGTTGGGACCAGTGTTGCTTGGTATATTCATTGCAAACATATCATTGGGCATCAAGAGCAATACCAGTCTATTTGCTGACAACATTAAGATAGGAGTGGTGATGGATGAACTAAGGGGGTGGCAGGAGTTGCAGGATGATCTGTCAAAGCTGGAAACCTGGTCATACACCTGGCAGCTGGGGTTTAATGCCAAAAAGTGCAAGGTGCTGCATTTTGTAGAGAAAAACCCAAGGAGGAGTTACCTGCTGGGGGGAGTGCAGCTAACTAAGACAGAGAAGTAGAAGGATCTGGCGAGGCTCATTGCGGGGTCAATGAACAACTCAGCACAATGTAGGAAGCCAGCTGCAAAGGCCAACAAAATGCTGGGTTGCATTGCAAGGGGTATATCCTCAAGGAGGGGGAGGTGATTCTGCCATGGTACAGATTATTAGTTAGACCACACCTGGAGTACTGCGAGCAGTACTGGCACCCATATCTGAAGAGGGACATTAAGTTACTGGAGGGGGTGCAGCATAGGGTGACAAAGATGAGCCAGGGGCTGAGAGACTTACCATATGAGAGGAGACTGAGGGAGTTGAACATGTACTCGCTGGAGGAGAGGAGGGACAGGGGGATATTATTGAAACCTTCAAGTACATGAAAGGAATAAACAAGATGGGTATGTGGGAGCTGTTCAAAGTAAGGGAGGGAAAGGACACCCGGGGCTATGATAAGAGACTGGAGGGAGGAAGGTTCAAGAGGGAGATGAGGAGACACTTTTTTACAGAGAGGGTGGTAGCTGGTGGAATGCATTAGCAGTGGAAGTGGTATCCAGTAGAATAGCAGGATGCTTTAAAAGTGGCTGGGACAGGGCAAGGGGGAGGGTCAAGGGAGGGGGAGGGGAAGCTGCAGAATAAGGGGTGCTAGCTGCACATTTGAACAGACTTGATAGACTACTAGGCCTTTATCTACTGGCAAATTATGTATGTTCGTATGTTTGCATAATAGTAATAGGTTCTCCCTAAGTCTCCTAACATGCAGTGGCATTAGTCTGAAAGTGTCCAGCCTATGAGGGTAGGTGAGGTTTTTTAATCTGTTTATAGATTTTGTTGCCCTACATTGAATACGTTCAATTTTATTACAGTGTTTTCTTGTATAAGGGTTCCATACTCGACTAGCATTTGCCAGGAGGATCTGTAGATCGGTAGACTTACCTCAGGATCTCTGCTTTTTACATGTTTCTTGATTGATTATAGTATTTTGTTCACTTTTGAAACTATTGATGTACATTGTGCATTACATTTAAATTAGTTTGTAACCATGATTCCCATGTTTTTTTCTTCCGTTACTGATTTTAAAGCAGCATTTCTGAGAATGTATTGCTCTTTGGGTTGTTGTATTTTTTGCCTAGATGCATTACACTGCATTTGTTTAGCATGAACAGCATACTCCATCTGTAAGCCTATTAAATAATTTTATCCATGTCAGTTTGTAATGAGCTGAGCTGTACACTATTGCTACATGGGCCACATAGTTTCCTGTCACTGGCATATCTGGATATCCAATTGGAGACTTCTGAATTCATACCAGAAATGAACAATGAAAATATAATTTGCTCAAGTATGGAACCCTGGGAAACCCCACTTGTGACATCCCCATTACTGGAGTGGTGTATGTTTATAGCTACCATCTATGTTCAATTGGACATCCAGCATGCTACTCAGTCAATAATATTTAATTTATTTCCATTATAATCATTTTGTCAATGATGGCCCATTGCCAAATGCAATCAAATGCCTTGCAAAAGCCAACATATGTAATTTCCACTGGGATACCATTATTAAGGGCCTTGCTAACCTTTTCATAGAAATGGAGGAGATTTGTTAAGCATGACCTGCCCTTTTTAAATCTGGTCCATGCTGTTCATTGTCATTGTTGTTGGGCTTTGTAAGGTGCCCTTTAATCCTGTCTGCTAGTATGGATTCTATTATTTTGCCTGTAATTAAGGTTAGACTTCTCAGATGATAGTTTTGGATATTGCCTACAGTACCGTTTTGGAATAGTGGAATAACTCTGACTGCACTTGTCTTTCAGCACTTTCTGGTGTTGATGTATTTATTGTAAAGTATGGTTACTGGTTTTATGATGCTTTTGCCCAAAACTTTTAGTTTTAGCATTTCAGCTGATATTTTATCAGGGCCGGAAGAACTGTGGTTGTTCAGATATTTTACTTTTTTGTTCAATTTCATTGTCTAGAATGGCTTTTTATGTTGCTTATTTATAACAGTAGCTTATCTATTGTACCTGGTAGAAATGAACAAAAATATTTATTAAATTCATTAGCAATTTGTTTCAGGTTTTTAAGTGTATTGTCTTTTATATTTATTGAACCTATTGTTTTGTTGTTCTATTTTTAATAAATGTATATAACTATGGAATTGTCTTGAATTGTTTTTGTTTGCATTTTTTGCTAATTCAATTTATACCTTTTTTTGCTTTTCACATTGTTTGAGTATAATTGTATATTTAGCAGACTGCCATTTCAAATATCTGTTATAATTTTCTTTTTCTTGCTTATCCTTTTAACTTCTTTATCATACCATTTTAGTTTAAAACCTATGTTGTGTTTTTAGTTTTTTGATGCATAGATCATATATATTATTAATATGGGATTTGATCCCAAAGTGATCATCTGTTTATTTCTGATCTTTTGAGTATTTGCTGTGTTGTACCTCTATAAACAGATCTCCAATTTGCCTATTGTCCTGAATACAGAATTACTTATAGTAACATAAACAGTGTTATAGCCACTGTCAGCTATACATGCTCCCACAACTCATTTAGTTATATTTGTGGTATCTGATTTGATGACAAGATCAAGCTTTCCTAGTGGCCTGACTAACCACTTGTTGTAGATTTAACAGTGTATAAGTGTCCATAAAAATCTTCCCCAGATCTACTCTTAGCTTAGTGTTAAAGTTAAAATATTGGTAAGTTAAAGTCATCAGAAACCATAATGTTACCATGGTCACAAGCTTTCACGAATTCTCAGTATATTTCTAAATCAGTCTCTACAGCTATATCTGGGGGTCTATAATACAGTCCCGATATTAGCCCTGCAGTCTTAGTATTTATTATTTTAATCCAGAGGGACACAGTTTTGGGTGTGTTTTTTTTATAGTGGAGGATATGTCTGAGCCTGTAGGTTTCCTGATATGTATATAATGAGTCCACTTCTCTTTTTATGTGTTCTGTCTGGATGCAGCAGGTTATGCCCATTCATGGTGTTATGGTTTTTCCCCATGTATCTTCTTATACCCACCAGGTCTCAACGATAAAGATAATATCTACCTGCCTGACAGTGATTTCAATTTCCAGGTCTTCCATTTTATTTTTAAAGATCAAATGCAAATATATTTTAAAAATCAGTTTTTTTTGTCATTAAAGGACAACCAGGTCTTCTATAGTACAAATAAACTGCAGGAATTGCAAATTCTTATGCATACATTCTATTTTATTGCCTCTCTAATTTGATTGCTTCACAGATAACCCTCAGACTTTTTCAAACCAGCTGGCAGAATCCTTGGGTGGGGTGATGATGTAATTTAAACAAGAATGACATAATTTTCCTCAGGGTCCTGGCAGCTTAGTATACACATTGTATATCAGATTATGAAATGGCAAAAAATCTGTTGTCACTTCAAACAGCATTAAATATGCTATTTAAATATCTAGTAACTTTTGCTGGCTAATGGGTAAAAGTTTGGGGGACAATATTAAATAAGAGAAAGTGTGCCCAAATCTCATCAGTTCATGGCAATTTCCCCCCATTTTCCTGTTTGACTAATCTAACTGGAGTTCTGTTTGAGTTACCCCATTTGCTGAAGTTCTACCACACTCAGTATTTATGAGTTTTCTCTGTAATGGGTCTCCTCTCAGAATTTGTACTGCTGCTCTTGTAACTCTTACAAAATATGTAATTATGCCCTGCACCTCTTCCTAATTTGTAAATCTACCCTGTCCTCTGCTAATGACAGGCCATTATTCATCTTTTCCAAACTGTGTACCTTTTACTGCACTTCCTCTCTCAAGATTTGCGCTTTTATACCTACGCCCACCCAAATAAACCCCATCTTCTGTAGCCCTGTCTCAAAATTAGCACTTTAGCCCACACCACTATATATGTGAGCACTTCTCCTGCACTCCTCTCAAATATACATTACTTGCACCCCTCTCCAAATTTGTGCTTATACCACTCCCAAAATATTCACATACATTCCTGCAAGCATTTTGAAATTTGAACTTGCAACCCAACAGTTTGCACTTGTACCCCTGCACCCATCCTGAAATTTGTACTTACACCACTGCATTCCTCCCCAAAATTGCACTTGTCCCAGAATCCCTCATACATTTGTACTTGTACCCTTACACCCCTCCCAAAATTTATACTTATATCCCTCAGTCCCTCCCAAAATGTGTTCTTGTATCCCATATCCCTCTCAAAATTGGTACATGTACCACTGCACCCCTCCCAAAATTTGTATTTGAACCCCAGCACCTCCCACCTCCCTCCCCAAATTTGTATTTTTATCCCTGCATCCCTCACAAAATTTGTACTGGTGCACCTGCACCCCTTCCAAAATTTGTACCTGTACCCTTGCACCCATCCCAAAATTTGTACTGGTACCCCTGCACCCCTCCCAAAATGTGTACTTGTACCATTGCAGCCCTGCCAAAATTTGCACTTGAAACCCTGTACCCCTCCCATAATTTGTACTTGAATCCCTGCATCCTTCACAGAATTTGTGCTTGAACCCTTGCACCGCTCCTGAAATTTGTACTTGAACTCCTGCACACCTCCCACAATTTTTACTTATACCCCTGCACCCCTCCAAAAAATTGTATTTGTACCCTTGCACCTTTCCCAGAATTTGTACTTGAACCCCGATACCCCTACCAAAATCTTTACTTGTACCTCCCGCTTCCCTCCCAGAATTTGTACTTTGACACTTGCACCCCTTCCTAAACTTTGTACTTGGACCCATATACCCCCCTAAAATTTGTACATGTACCCCTGCAGAGGTATACATTTTAGGAGGGGTGTAGTGGTAAGTATACATTTCAGGATGTGTGTGGCAGAAGGGGTGTTGGTTATAAGAGAGGTGCAAGATAGAGTTGCAAACTTGAGAGAGATGAGTGGGCATGTTTGAAACAATTTCAAGGGACACCAGGATAGAGGTGTACATTTTGTGGGATTACACATTTTAGGAGTGGTACTAGGGTAGTAGTACACTTTTTGTGAGTGCTGTGGAACCTCAGTAAAAGGAGTGAATCTGAAAAGAATAAATAAATAAAGAGGGAGTTGTGGTGCATTCAGGGCTGGAAAGGGAACACAGGAAAGCAACATTTAAATTTTACGAGTATGTTTTTTTTGGGGGGGGTCTTGTTACAGTGCTCAAAAAGTCCATGCTCAACCTAGGGCCTTTGCCAGATATTTATCATTTTGTTGTACTAGTGCACAGTAAGTCCATTAATAAAAGCCCCATCAGGAAATTGGTAGCAAAGACTGAGTTTTGCCCTTCACAACTTGATATACTGTGTGCTCTAAGCTAGCAGGACCTGGAGGAAAATTATGTTATTGTTGTTTGAATAACATAAGTGCTCACCCAAGATTCCACTGGTTAGTTTAAAAAAGTCTGAGGGATTTTTGTAAAACCACCAAATAAGAGAGGCAAACAAAATAGCATTTATGCATGAGTAATTGCAATTTCTGAACTTTATTTTTTACAAGTGAGGCCTAGCTGTCTTCATGGTGGACAAATAGTACAAAAGCATTGCACTTGATCTTTAAGGCTCCTTGCATTTAATAATACACAATTCAATGTGTTTATCTGATTTTTATGTTACCTTGCACATGCACAAGAAATATCTTGGTACAATTAACAGGTATTTCAGAGGTGTGTCACTGCCGAGTCTATCCCAGCTTGCCCTGCAATAGTCTTGGCAGTTCAGACCAATGACCAGGCAAGTTGATTGTGATGCTAATCACAGTCTGATGGGCATAAACTTTGTGTACTTGAAAGGACTGAAGCCCTCCAATGAGAGAGCACTTCAGTCTTTTCATTTGCATTAAGCCAGCCAGCAAATCAGCTGAGTCTGGAAAACAGAGCATGTGTCCCACTGGACTGCAATGTTTTTGTGTCAATGCTTGAGTCTGTCCTTCATTTGCTTTTTTAATTTTCCCAGAACAAAAAGGAACAGGCAAAGACTATGTGGGCTAATTCCAAGATGGCCAGTGTGACTTGTAAATAATTGTGAGTTACACCTGTCTCTTCTATGCCAGGGACCCTACACTGCATTCCAGAAGTGACAGGATCCCAGCACTTGTGACATGCAAGATACACCATGCATGTGGTGGCAGCCCACGTATGGCATATCGCAGCCACATGTCACAAATTGCAGCAAGCGGCAGGTGGCCCTCCCAAAGCTCCCCCATCCCCAGACCACCTCAGCAGAAACCAGGAGGTATGGGGGCTGGACATATGGCACTGTCATCCTGGGGGGGTACACCAATATCAGACACCTGGGGGTTCTAGACAATCAGGGGGTTGGAGGGCAGGGGTGTGCTGCAGGGGGGCTAGGGGGTCCCTATGGGGCCATCACTGGGGCTCTGTGTGGTGTCATCCAATGGTGCCAGCCATTGGATGCCACTTTGGACAGCCCTGAGCTGTCAGAGTTTCCCTAAATCACTGCAGCTTCGGGAATCGCAACTGCGGGTTATGACAGCTGCCCGCCTGGAATTGGCTATGTGCATGTCATAACCTGCAGTTGCACCAGACATTGTGGGCTGCAGTGTAAGTGGTGTCTGAACTTGTGATCGCTGCAGCCTGCAGATGCACTGGTGTACAGCACCTCTTGGAATGGCACCGGGTGTATCGCTTGGCATAAGTCATGGGATACACCATGCAGAGTGGCATATGCCACCCTACGCCAGCGTAGCCCAACATGGAATCAGGCCCCATGTGTTTGTTATCACTGATTTAACCTTGCTCAGATGTAGCTTAAAAACACAGCATCTTCATAGCTCAGAGGTCTGCCAGCTGCATGGCTCCATGCTGATGCAAACAGTTCTGCATCTTATGAGGCTTGTTTTAAAATAAACAGCTTTCATTTCTATTTTTCATTTAGGATGCAGAAGTTGACTGTGTAAAGTGTCATATTTTTTATAGGTGTGAGCTGATCAAGTTTAATAATGCCCACATTTGAACTTCTGCCAAGAAGTGCAATCACGACTAATAACTAATTCAGACAGTTTGACACTGTGCACTCTGTGATAAAACATGATCATCTTGCCAGAGAGTTAGTTATTTATGTTTCTAGTTACCTTTCCTTAATGCAGATCACTACTGATCTTGTTAATATTACCTAAATAAACCCTTGTTTCACAGGCAGTAGCCTGCACTCTGCCAGTGTTATACCTGTATTACACAGTACAGTGCTGTAAGCAGAGCACCCCACTCAGTTGTCTATGCGATCATTGCAGGTCCTTTATTTCAAAAGCCAAAGTTGTCCTCAGATAAGGTTTTGATAGTTCATATACAATATTACTGGTAAAGCTTTTGTTCAGAAAAATCAACCATTTATGACATCCACACCTCTAAACTTGTAAGTTGCCTAATTTTCTTTTTCCCTGTTTAGAAGTCAAGTACTTCCTTTTCCTTATGATGTTGTTGCCTTTGACATCAAACACTTAATGTGAGTCCTTCGTCCTCCACCTTTGCCCCAAAATGGAGCTAAGTGAAGCTTTGCTTGTAGTATAATGAAAATAGAAAGAAATATCAGTGGGCAATGGTTTCAGTGCTGTCCTATTTTTGACCCCATGTGAAAGTCCTCTAATGAAGCATAATGACATTCAATAGGCTCTTTGAACTAGATCTTCCTGCATCATAATTTTTACAGATTTTTAGTTTTATAGGTTACTACTTTCAGTGCTTGAGAGATATTTGAATTAACAAACACCTGTTGCAACTGATGTGTTTGTTACCACAAAATTACAAACCAGCTCTCAAAATAATATTGCTGATGGAATTTCTTAACCCCTTCCCTTGCCTCCCCCAAAAAATAAATATACAAATAATGTAGGGTGTGCCCTGTTGTCTCACCACTGGGTAACAGCATTCTGAAGACCATGCTTGTTGCCAGGATAGGATTGCTGCACCATGCTAGTGAAGGAGATGAGTGCCATCTACAGAGTGTCTACTTTTTTCTGTTTGAGTTCAGAATTAAAAGTAAAATGCACAGCTTTTTAAAAGAACAATTACACTCATAATCCAGGCATTGTAAAACAGAACTTGTGTTTGCCAACCAAATGGAGATTTTTTTTAAACAATTGAATATCACTGCATACAGAAGCTGTCAAGATCAGAAAAAAAAATTGGCAAGATGAGGATGGAGGGAACCAAGAGTGACATTTTGTGATTGTCCAATAATGCCCGTCATGGATCTGTTGGCATTGGCAGCTCAACTCCTGGAATAAGCCCCATCATAACAAGTGTCCCAACACCTAGAACAACACCCCTTACCCACAAGAATGGGCTTTCTGTCTCCCAGAATTTGTTTCTGACAATTAGTGACTAGGAGAGTGAAGTAAGCTGAGTCAAGGCTGGTTTCTAGCTGTGACCTGGAAGATGAAATAACAGGTGGTGGGTACAAGTGCAGGCCTCCCAGATCTACATGGATTGCTGTATTTTGTAGGGAAATGGTGCAATCTACAGGGACATTGTTCCTATAGACTTGCTTTGTTTATATCGGAAAACAGAGCAATTCATCTTCCATAGGAAACAATGTGATATACAGGAAAATCCAAGAAAATTGCTGCAAAGATACAGGGATACTGTTAAATTGGTCTGGGAGCATTGCAAGTGCAAGCACAATTAAAGAGTAAGGTGGGTTTATAAAAGTGTTCCACATGGAAAGTGTGTATAAAGTTGTGGTTCACACCCAACTACACTGTTTTTCAGAATTACTAGCAAGATATTTATGTTTCCTTGTGCATGTGCAAGCAATATCTTGGTACAATTAACAGGTATTTCAGAGCTATGTCACTGCCGAGTCTATCATAGCTTGCCCTACAATAGTCCTGGCAGTGTAGACCAATGATCAGGCAAATCAATTGTGATGCTGATCATAGTCTGATGGGTGTAAACTTTGTGTACTTGAAAGGACAGAAGCACTCCAATGAGAGAGTACTTCAGTCCTTTAATTTGCATAAAGCTGACCGTCGGATCAGCTGAGCTTGAGAAATGAAGTGTGTGTTCCACTGGCCTGTTCTGTTTTTGCGTCAATGGCACAGGTCTGTCCATCATTTGTTTTTTTAATTTTCTCCAAACCAAAAGGAATAGGCAAAGACTATGTGTCTGTTATTGCTGACTTAACCTCGCTCAGACATAGCTTACAAACACAGCATCTTTGTAACTCAGAGGTCTGCCAGCTGCATGGCTCCTCGTTGATGCAGACAGTTCTGCATTTTGTGAGGCTTTTAACAGCTTTCATTTCTATTTTTCATTTAGGATGCAGAAAGTGATTGCGTAAAGTGTCATATTTTTTAAGTGTGTGAGTCTATCGAGTTTAATATTTCTCACATTTAAACTTCTGCCACGGAGTGTGATCACAAGCAATAACTCATTCAGACAGTTTGAAACTGTGCACTCTGTGATAAAACATAGTCATCTTGCCAGAAAGTCAGTTGTTTATTTTTCTAGTTACCTTTCTCTAATGCAGATTACTATAGATTCTGTTAATATTTATCTGGATGTGGTACTCTGGATTTTAATTTTTTTATTTATTTAGTTTTTGTTGACTGGGTAAGTGCACTAGACAAATCCTGCATATTTTCAGGCACGACCCAGGGAAGGGGGATACAGATGAATGCCAAATGACTTTGAACCAGATTAAGCTGTTGGTGGTATATGAACAATAACACTCAGTAATTCACTGTGTGATTGATAAAAATGTATTGAAACATTATACTTATTTTTTCAGAAAGAAAAGTAAAGAAAAGCCAGGTACTTAGATCAATAAACCACACCAGAGTGCCAGCAGCAAGCGAACAAATGCAGAGGATCTAGAGTATCACAACCAGATAAATAGTGTTAAAATGTCTGAATCAGTCATCAGTCATGATTGCACTCCCTGGCAGAAGTTTAAATGTGGGAAATATTAAACTTGATTGGCTCACACGTGTAAAAAAGTAGGACATTTTACACAGTCAACTTCTGCATCATAAATGAAAAATAGAAAAGAAAGTCATTAATTTTAAAACAAGCCTCATGAGATGAAGAACTGTCTGCATTAGTGTGGAGCCATGCAGCTTGCAGACCTCTGAGCTATGAAGATGCTGTATTTTTAAGCTACTCCTGAGACAGATTAAATCAGCAATAACAGACACATTGCCTTTGCTTATTCCTTTTTATTCTGGGAAAATTAAAAAAACAAATGACGGACAGACTCATGACAACAGAGAAGCTATTCTAGAATGAGGGCTCTCATGTTACTTCTATTGACATCAGTCATTGAAAGACATCAATGGCTAAACTCGCTCAGCGGAGACTGGGGAAAACCAAAGACTTTTTCAGGGACCTACATGTCACTGACAACCTGTTATACATTGAATTGTGCATAAAATAAAGACAAGACACATCAATAGGTGGTATAGTAAGGCCTTTTATTAATTACACAAAAACGAAACTGGATCGATTTTCATTTACCCTTAAACAATTTTTGCCATTGTTCTTTAAGTAAATGAAACCCAGTCAGGCAGCCACCCATGGATCTGCTTCAGAAGCTCCCACAGGGGTGTTTAGTAATAACCACCCTACAGCTTATCTACCTGATGAGCTCCTCAGTCGCTGTGTTGCTATCTGTTCCCCCCCAACTAGCAGTCTGTCGGTGTTCTAGCCACCAGCCATGTTGCAGCTTTGCGTGTTGCTCCCCTAGGGGATCCAACTGATTCTTCTCCATACTAATCCTGCTCCCAACTGATCCTGCCTCTCACTGGAATGGTTATTACTTTACTAAACTGTTTTCCCTTGGCTAAAAGTAAATAGTCTAAAAGCCTAGCAGGGCAGCTATATAAAATTAATGACGACCTTGGGACTACTCTGGGTCGACAATGAACTCTCGCAGTTTGGTCAGCACTTTCTCCAGTTGATAACTTCTCTGAGCCTTACACAGGTAGTTACCACTACTACTCATAAACACGGACACTCCCTTGACTTGGTCTTTCTAATAGGGATTAAGACTTATGACTTGGGGGTGGAATCAGTTGGATGGTCTGATCATTACACCGTGGGGTTTAGTTTTAGCACCCCCCTTCATAGGCCTACCCCTGTAGAGATGATGAAGTACTGTCCTTTATGAGATATTAATTCTCATAGCCTACTGATGGTGCTTGACCTCTCCTCCCTTTTGTTAGCAAGCAGTGATCCAGAGACCCTTGTGACGACCTATAATTCAGCCATCGCGGTAGCTCTAGATGTAATTGCTCCTGTCTGAGTTCATCCTCTCTCCCTTCGCCCTTGATCCCCTTGGTTTGATGGGACTTTGAGGGAGGTGCGGAGACAAGGACAAAGGTTAGAGCATTGTTGGTGCAAGTCTACCCTAGATAACGACCACCTTAGATTGATGGACCATTATGAAGCTTATCAATCTGCAATCTCCCATAAGAAAGCAAAGTTACTGTCCAGAGAGATTGCAGCAGCTCAGAATCGACCTGCTCAGCTTTTCCACACTGTAGACAGACTGTGCAACCCAGCCTGCCTGCAGGTGTGGAAAGCTTTTTCGCAATTAGAGTGCGATTAGCTTGCTCATTTTTTTTGCTAATAAGGTGTCTGACATCAGAGCAGCACTTCAACCAACACACTCTAAGCATGTGGCTTTTGATCAGTCTGAGGTCACTACACCATGGTTTTCCTGGAGTACCTTCAGCCGACCGGAGTTCTTGGACATCATGCAGATTATCCAGGTTGTACACCCTATGTACTGTAGCTTGGATCCCTGACCAACATCCCTAATTTTGGATTGTATAGATGTCATTGGTCCAGTCCTTGCATGGATAGTCTGGTGCTCCTTGGAATCTAGAGAGTTTCCTAGCTCTCTGAAGGAAGCGGTGGTGACACTACTCCTCTTGAAGAAAGCTACCTTGGACCCAGACTGCTATACAAACTACAGACTCATCTCGAACCTTCCCTTTTTGGGGAAGATAATTGAGAAAGTACTGGCAGCACAGCTGGAGGACCATTTGACCATCCATGATGTCTATGAACCACTCCAGTCCAGTTTCCGTAAGAGACACAGTACTGAGACAGTGCTGGTTCAGGTGTTCAATGAACTCCTGATGGCCAGAGATTGGAAGAGTCATTCTATCTTAGTCCTTCTGGATCTCTCGTCAGCGTTTGACACTGTGGACCATGGGGTATTGCTGGGGCACCTGAGGTACATCTGTGGACTGTCAGGGTACGGTCCTCAGATGGTTTAAATCATTCCTCCTGGGTAGAACACAGAGAGTGGTGTTGGGAGTTTATTCTTCAGACCCCATTTCTCTGTCATGTGGAGTCCCTCAGGGCTCAGTGCTTTCCCACATGTTGTTCACGGTGTACATGCTTCTCATCGGAGACATTGTAAGAAGGTATGGGATGAGGTTCCACTACTATGCTGATGATAACCAGCTCTACCTGTCTTTCACACCTGACCAAGTTGGAGCTGTCTTGGTTTATGACAACTGTCTGACGGAAATCCAGGAGTGGATGGATGCCAACTGGTTGAAGTTGAACTCAGGAAAGATGGAGGTGTTGTTAGTGTATCTGGGTCACCGGATAAGGGGGTTGGGAGTCGGTGCACCTTCAGGAATTTTTCTCAATGGTGTTTCACTCCCGGCCTCTGAACAGGTGCGTAACCTGAGGGTAATTTTTGATGAAGAGCTGACCCTGCATTTGCAGGTGTTGGCTGTTATCAAATCTTCCTTTTACCATCATAGGAATATCACCAGGATTAGGCATCTAGTTCCATCCTGAGACCTGCCCACCTTGATCCATGCCTTTGTGTCCTCGTGCTTGGATTATTGCAACTCCCTTTACCTAGGGCTGCCTGGGGTTGAAATCCACCGCTTGCAGCTAGTGCAGAACACAGCAGCCCAGCTATTGATGGGGTCTCCTCAATCCTGTCATAGTTTGCCAGTTCTGCATGAACTGCACTGGCTGCCTGTTCAGTGGCGTATCACCTTTAAAGTCGGCTTGCTGACTTTTAAAGCCCTACATGGACTGGGCCCTGACTACCTGAAAGAGCACCTGGTTCTCTGCTGCCCCGGACGATCTCTTTAGTTGGCCAACAAAGGGTTGTTAGAGATTCCAAGTGTATGCTTAAAACCTTCGGGGGCAAGAGCTTTTGAATATGCTGCCCCTACCCTTGGAATTCTCTCACCTCGACGTAAGCCCTGGAGTGCATTAACTGTGGAGGATTAAACAATCCCTCAAAACATATTTGTGGCTTCAGGCCTTTGATTAATTGATATAGATGATTTTATTAATTGATGTTTTCTTTTTAACTGTTGCCTTATCTTTGTCTATTAGTATTTTAAGGTTTGTTTATTTATGAATTGTGAGGCACCTTGGCTGTTGATAAGGCACTTAATAAATAAAATATTATTATTACTTACTCTAGCCCCCTGGACCACCAATGCTAACTTTATTTTATTGATGTTGGTCCACTAGCCCAAAAGAGTCCCACTGCCTCACCTGGGCTACTACTCTAAAATACTAGCCACTCAGACATCTAGGGGGTACTAAGGGGTTTTGGCTGAGCCCCACCCCCCAACAGCACTTCATCTTATCTTTTTCTAACTTTTTACTATTTTATTTTCTTCCTCTGTATCTCTGTTTTCCTACTTTTATCTAACTGTAACTTTAAACCTCCCCTTGTCTTTATTCCCGTGCTGTCCTATACCCCTTCATAACTCTGTACTCTCTGTTTCTGCTTTTGCTACTGTATTTTATCCATATTAACTTATTTTCCTCTTTAACAGGTCTGACAGGACACTGGCTCCTCCCCGATCAGATAAGTTTTATTCTGTGCCTAACCTGTCCTTTCCCACCCATGTACTAACTAAGAACTGTAGAGCCTTTGTGACCTCTACCCTATAATTTATTTTAGAGGTCTGATAGACATCATTCCTTCAAGTCCTACTTCTGACTCCCTATTACCCAGGTAAGAGACCCTCTACATATTATCTACACTTGTTTGGTTTACTCTAATGATTCAGCAGAGCTTGTTACAGAGCAGCAGTGTGTGTGTGTGTGTGTGTGTGTGTGTGTGTGTGTGTGTGTGTGAATTAAAGTTACTCATAGCACTGCAGTTTTTTCCCCTATAAAGCTTTTTGCCTTGGATGGTTGATGCAGGTGGGCTCTCAGCCCTGCCCCTGTCTCTTCCATTTAGCACTCACCTCCCCCCCGGCCCCTTGAACCCAAAGTCCTCACATGGATTGCCCCTCAGTTCAGTTCTGGGAAGGAAGGGTTGTCCTCCCTTCACCAGATGACTCCCATCCAGAACTGGGGCACTGGTTCATGTGGTGGTGGGGGGGGGGCTTAATGAAGCCTGCTCCAACAATTCTTCCATTTTCTCCCCTTGGATCCCCTGACATGGCAAACATCATGCACGGAAACATTCAGCACTGACAAATGCTTGTTTATTCTTCTTCTTATTCCAGTTTACAAGGGAAGTAATGTTGCTAGGTTGTGTATAACATGACCATCCTGTATTAGTTTACATTCATCTTTTCCCCTCCTTTCCCATCTAAAACTCATCCCCTTGCACTTGCCAACCCTGTTCCTGAACCCTTCCTTACTCTTGCCTGGCTTTTGACCACCTCTTATCTCTCCCCCCAACCTCATAGTTCTAGCAACTTTGTTGACGTTTTTCAGCCTGTTTTGACTCCTACTTTCAGCACCAGCTCAGTCTCCTTCACTCTGGCACTGTGCATTTTGAAACTGTCCAATTTGCACAGAAGATTTGTATACTAATTCATTTGTTCTCCATATGCAATGTTTTGCCATTTTGTCTGTATTGCACTCAGCCTATGCTCTTTATGTCATTCTCTTTGTAACAACATCACCTGACTGGCTGTAGTTTGTTTGTAATTGTGCTTCTCCCCTTTCCCTTCCACTGAGTCACACCTGGAAATGAGCCTCAGCTCAATGTGCCTCTCCAAGTTACCAGTTTTAAATAAATAGCTATCTAAGTTACAGTCAATGCAAAACAATCAGAGATTAATTTTTACAATGCTGGTGACATAACAATACTATACCTCTGTGCAACACTGAAACCAGCAGTTGAAATTAAAGAAAACAGTTACAACTCAACACAAATAGCACATTTAAAATGCATAACCCACAAACTGATGTTGCATAAATTGAATACACAATTGCCTGGCATAAAAATACTCAGTTTATCTTCACTTGTGGTTCTGCCATTTGTGAGTTATGTTCCCCCCCCCCACCCATCCACACACACACACACACACATACTGTACACACACACATGTACACACTTAAAGATAGCTTGCATATTTACTACTTGAAATATTTCCACAGAATTATTGTGCCTATGTTTGTAGGTAATTAGCTGCATAGATTACAGGGGCCCTACAATGTTTAGGTCAGTAGGGCCCATTTCTTCATTTCTATAGCTCAGTTCCAGTTTCTCTCCATTTCTTTGTTATTCCTCTCCTTTTCTCAGTAGACATCCCACATTTTTTTCTATCTACAGGCAGCATTTGTTTTTGTGCATACCATGCATGCCCATACTGACCATAATAAGAAATAAACTTGTGTGGCACCTTTACTCAGATATTTACTTTTGAGAGGAGTCACTGCTTGGACTTCACACACCATGAAAATCATATAAAAGAAACAAAGACATGAAAACTAAACTAGAGTCTGAACTTCTGATCATTATCTATATGCTACTGTGGACATGTTCTTAATCTTATATGCTCAAAGCAGCCCAGTTCATTAATTATAAGATTGGTAAGATATTGTAATAGCAGATTACAATTTCTCTGTCAAGAGGTAGGCATCTGTCATACAGTATTTGAAATAGTTCAGTCTTAAGATTAGAGCAGCTTACAAGTTCACCTAACAGACCCCTACAGCAGTTAAAACACATTCCATAAAGGGTTAATGGTGAATTTGTTTTGTCTGAGCCTGTTGACAAAAAAAAAATAGCACATTGACATTAAAAAGCAAGAGTACAGCCAGAAAATGAGGTTTCAAATGCCAGTGACATTTTCAACATCTCCTACATTAATGCTTCTTTAATGTTGCAGAGAGAATGTTATTTTAACACTTCTGCATCCACCCATAGGTTTCTGAAAGCTAACAAGATGATCTGCAATGACGACTTGCAAGCTTCAGGCTTATTCGTGTTCAGGAATGGGAGGGTCAGGGCCATTGACACACACCAGTATCCTGCTGCCTATTATTTCCTGCAAATTCTGGCAGCCCACCAAACCCCAACATGACAGGTGGATGGAGTTCACAAGGAAATAATGTCATGGGCCGGTTTTCCAGGAAAACTGTTAACTGCATTCACAGGCTGGGACCCTGACTGGCTTTAGAGAAACATGGCTACTGGGAACATACAGTAATGTAGCTTTAAAACAATTTACCCTCCCCTACTGCAGACCCTTCTTCCCAGAAAAGATATATTTAGTAAGTTAACAACTCAGAATGCCTTTTCTTTGTTCTGCTTTTCTCTTTGTTCTAAGACTAAAACAGCACGGATAACAGTTATATAAGCTTTTTTTACAGGTGTTTCTGCATGTGGTGCCTGTTTGATAGCAACGTACTTGAAAGCTGCTAAGACTAAAGGCACATATACATCTATAAATTGTTTTAGTTCCAGCCAACATGTATAAGGGTTGCAATCCACTTTTCCACATTTACACTTACCTTAACCATTCGGTGCAGAACATACTATTTTAAAAACATTTTCTCTACTCAGAGGAATACAATGGAATTGTCTTAGCTCAAACTTTAGGAAGAAAATGCTTTGCATTTATGTTTTGGCTTCTCAGCCAGGAAGTGGAGCAGAGGAGCCTAAAGTGGACAGTGTACACCTCCATTTGTAAAATGGTTTGTGCATTTAATTCACCAAATAGTTTAGAAATGATCAGTGTAAACTGGACTTCAAAAGATGTTTTAGTATCTAGCAAATAAATCCCACTTGGTAACAGTAGAACACAGTTACGCAAAATATTCCAAAAATGCAAATTTCAGAACCTTACTGAACACATTTTCTTTAAGGAATGATCCTTCCTCCTGACAGACTTCCTTGGTTGATTTTGTTTATACCAGCCATGATGTGAACATCATCTGCTTGTGACATCACAGTTTGTTGCAAATCAAGTGATTCTGATGTCACAGAGAGCTATAACTGTAGCACAGGAAAAACAGTAGGAAAAGATAATGTGCAAGAGGAATGGCATTAGTTTCCATACAAAGGTCTTCAGTAGTAAGACTACAATGTCATCATGTCCAAATTATTTGAGAATGCTATCAGATTTGTGTCCTGTTGATGCCAACTGTCATTTTTGACAGGAAACTGGAACATCACTTCCTGTTTACTTTGGGTTCACCAAAATTATATTGTAATTTGTGAGAACTCCATCTACATAAACATGATCTCAGAATGAAACTTAAACAAAAGCATTTAACAATATCAAGATATGGATGCAAGCATACTTTTATTAAAACATAGCTCTTTGCAATTTCTGCTGTATGCAAGTACCCAACCTTTTCAGAGATGTAGCATTGAATGAAACAAAGAGCTTTAAAATCCCAAGACTGATTAGAAGAAGCTATAGGAAACCCCTGTTATAAGGAAGTCCAATTTGCTCAGAGCAGGAGAACATGTCTATTAGGTCCATCTGTTTGGGGACAGGCATTATTTTGAATTGATTCTACTGTCCCATCTGATGTGGTCCAAAGCTATCAGAATTTCACATCCAGGGCTGTACTGGGACATCAATAAGCCTAAGGCCTGATTTCCCAGACCATAACATGGGCACAAATGGAACTGTACCAAACCGTTTGGTCAGATTCATTTTGCACCACTAGAGGATAAAGGCATTGCATAATTTTACTTGCTGATTTTTTGGAAGTAAATGAGATTTTCATTTTTAAATCCCATGTAAATGTTGCCAATATTGTTTGCCTTTAACTATGACAAAAATATGATTTAATCAAGTGAATTAATTGTATTATTAAGCAAATTAAGAAGGTATCTCTTGTTCACTGTTGCAACCATATGCAGACAACATGCATGTTACAAATAAATCAAATATTTGGTTCAAACATATGCAAATAATTAAAGGCAATGCATTAACCCTAGTGGAAATATTAGCATTTCTGAGAAACATTCAGATGGCAGGCTTTGTTTTTAGGCCTACATCTGTGCCTGTCAGTGCCAGCAAATCTGCAAATGGTAATGAAATGGACAGAATCATCACATATGTATGCAGTTCTTGGGAAAAATATTCACATACATGAGCACTCTGACTTTCTGAAAAATCTTATTCATGCAGCAACAGAACCATAATGGACAAATGTTGCAGTTCTTTGGAGACTTCTTTGCATATGAAGCAGAAGAACTTAACAGTAAAAAGGCTACAGTTTTTTTTGTTTGTTTTACTACAATCCAAATACTTGTAGTGTTTTGTGCAGCTTTGGCATTCTAGCTCTTAGTTTTCAAAGTATGCATACTGTAATTATGTGTTGTACCTTTCTATACATGAAGCAACGATTCTTTCAGAGAGTTTTCAGAGACTTGGGCCAAACAGAGCCCATCCCAGGCAGGCAGCTAAATATTCCAGAGCAAGAGACAGAGGCGGGATGTGATTTAAAACATATAATTGCAAACAAATTAATTCCAGCTGCCAATTTCATGTTAGCCATTACTCAGTGAGAGGTGCTATATTGCGTAATCTTAGAATGCATCCAGTAGAAGTATTTTGTATAATATTAAAACCATATGTATACAGTAAAATTAGGCAACAAGGCATGATAGGGTGTGCGTCACTGTGGGATATCACCACACCTTAGGTTGTGGCGTACGAGGCAAAAATGATATTAAGGACAGTCAGATGGGCCCATATTCTGATTCCATGGGACTGAGGTGGGACTGCACAGTGCCTGCACCTGGGCCACCAATGTTCTCATCTGTGGCTGCAAGTAATAGCATCATATAGGGGTTCATACAGTTATTTGAATGAGATGTGACTTTGTCAAGTATAACACAGGTTATGAGAGGTCTCATTGGATGATCCAGTGCTTGCAGCCTTTTTGTTTCTATGGACACATGCTTTTATTACCTTGTGCACTCAGCTGTTATGGCCTTCATGTTACTCACATTTGTGTTCCACTCTGCACTATCTTTCATGCCACACCATTTGTATTTCATATGGATCTGCTTTCGTCACTGCCTCCATGCTCTGCATCAACAGGCAATGCCATTTACGTCAATGATGCATCATTCAAGGGATGTTATGACATGGTCTGTAGTCACAGGCCTTGCCATCTGCCATGTAAACACCTTTCTGCCAGCCAGGTGGTGACTGCTGTGGGTAAGAGTGATATCCAGTGAAGAGCAGCATCAACAGGCATTTAATGGTGAGCGTCAAATGCCATCACACACATGTAAACAGCCTCATTATGAAATTTAAAACCATTGCATTATGCTGGGATATCATTGTGGGTTGATCTCAGAATTGGCCAGTCACAATGTGACATGCTAATGCAGCTTTGTATTTAAATTGCTATAAAAGGTGCAAGCACATGTTTCAGACTGATAAACAACCCCTTCCCCAGGTCCAAAGATGTGAAGGACAATTGAGATTTACATAGTAAGACAGGGGATAGAGGCCACAATTTTTTCATAGCTATCTGACAATACACGTACATTTAGATTCTGGACAAGGGATAGTGTAACTGTACTGTCAATACATTATAGCACCACAGCTGCTATGTATTGTAGCTAGCTTTTCCTTCTTTAGTGAAGAAGACAGCCACATCTCTCTGAATAACATTATAGGATGTCCAGAATGAAAAGGAAATAAAATCAGTCCCCAAGGAAGGATGTACTTTAAATTGTCTGCAATTTCCTAAATGAATTTGCAGTTATAAAAACATTAATATGATATTTCGCTGTGGTCCAGACTACCTGTCACAACCAGACTGTCTTTCTCCATATTTTCTGACAGGTAGTGTATAAAGATAAATATACATCTAGGCTATAAAAAAAAAAAATTGGCTCCGTTTACCTAATCTCTCAGCTGATTTTTTTTTTATGTATGTTTAAAGCAATCAAGAAATAAGTAGGAAAAAATGCACACTTTATTACAGTAAAAATTATCTCACATCCTGAATTACAGACACAAAACAACCACGCATTTTTCTTAACTACAGACTTAGGAATTCTGACACAGACAAACCTAACACTAGACATTGTAAGGGATTCAGTGGGATACAGTGTCTCCCACATCTCCTCACCATGGCTGCGTTAAAGCTGCATCCCACCCTGTTATTTTTAGTTACCACTGTGCTGTACTGCCCCACCCCTCATGTAATTACCACTCCCAATCCCCAAGGCCAACTAATACCAACACCCACCCTGCACTACACACTGGGAATGACCACGGAGATCTTGTATAAAAACTCTGTGCCTCTATGCTCCTCAGTATGGCCCAACTGCCTCATTTCAAAGCACCAAGGGTATAGCCCTCTGGGTTATGTACATATATTAGCAGCTCTCAGTAAAAAGCCAGGCTCACGCCATTGCCCAAACGTCCTTGTGCACAGATGGATTACTAACAAGCAAGCCCTCAAGATGCTTCAAACCTCCCTCCTGAGATTTCTACTACTGCTACTGCTCCTCTCTGGAAACATTCACCCTAACCCAGGTCCACCTGGACCATCTACCTATGGTCAGAACAGGAAGTCGGGGTCTCTTACCTTGGCGTCCATCAATATCTGCAGCCTCCTCAGTAAACTTGATATCCTCCAAACTTGGATTTGACAATACAACCCTGACATCCTCTCGGTCATTGAAACATGGCTAAATCCAAAGATCCCAGACAGTGCAGTTGCAATTCCCGGATACATGATTTTTAAGCAGGATAGGATCTCCAAGTGGGGAGGTAGCTGTGCCATCTACCTGAGGGATACTCTCAAGGGACACGCTCTCCCTCTTCCTAGCCTGGGATCAACATTGCAGGTCCTTACTATCAAAGTCCTACTCGGGCCCATAACAAAAACCTTACCATAGTCTCTGTTTACATTCCCCCAAAGGACCTGGTTAGTGGCTTCAGTAATGTCATGGAATGTCTCAAGGGTCTACTTCATAACTCAGAGCCCATTATCCTGGGAGATTTTAACATCAACTGGCTCTCTCCAGAGGCCCGCACCTACAAGGATTCAGTTACGGCACAACACTTCACACAGCAAGTCCCACCTCCTACCAGATGTAACTATAGGACAGGGACCTACACCCTTATTGACTGGATATTGTCCAAACACCCTGAAAGAATCTCTATGGTGTCTGTTCTCCCTGACTCCTTAAGTGAGTACTCACCCGTCATCTGCTCTTGGGCTAATAACTTCACTAAGCCCCCTCCTAGAATAATATACGCCAGGGCGCTCAAGAAGGGGCACTTACAGCTATTAAAATTCCATCTAAACAGTCTGGATTGGTCAAAAATAGACTCACTCAAGGATGTAAACAAAGCACTAGATCTGTTCATCAGCAGATTCACTGAGGCCTGTGATATCCATGCACCGCTAAAGAAAATGAAGGTAAAAGGTCGACCTAACCCTTGGATAAGCACCAAGCTTATTATGCAGTTCAAACAAAGGGACCATCTTTGGCACTGTGCTCATACCACAGCTGCCCAAGCAAACTTTCAAAAATACAAACAAGCAGGAAACAGCTGCACCCGTGCTACACGGTTGGCAAAAAGCAAATACTTTAGAGAAGTGCTCTCCAACTCTTGGGGGATGGGAAAAAATTCTGGAACAACCTAAAGGACCTATCTGGCAGATACTAAGTCCCCACTCACCATGCTCAACATAGATGGTACTCCAACATTGGACCTAGATATCATCTCTAACACATTTATCAATGCATTCTCTGACCTGAGCAGTGTCCTCCCACCTGACTTTTTCAATGCTCCCACCACCAACACCACCTCTGCCATAGCATCCCAAACACACTCTGCTCCACAGTTCTTCTTCAAAAGGATCCCAATGTACTTAGCCAGGACCTATATTTGTAAGACTCTCAGCAAAATTGGCTATAGTGGTGACTCACTCGATGTTAAACTCCTTGCACTAGTTCTTGATGAGATCCTTGAACCACTGACAATGATCTTCAACCTCTCCCTGAGGCATTGCCAATTCTCATCACTTTGGAAAAAGGCTATCATCACCCCTGTGCACAAAAGTGGACACAAATCACTACATACCAATTATAGGCCCATCTCTATCCTCCCCCCATTATCCAAAGCACTGGAGTGAATTGTCTCTGACCAGCTTGTGGAGTTCCTGGACAAACATGATATTCAGTGCCCTGAACAGCATGGCTTCCACAAAGGGCATAGTACCACCACAGCACTGTTGGAATTCACCGGTTGTATCCATGACGCCCTGGACCAAGGACTTTGTGGGGGGGGGGCCATATTCATTGACCTAACAAAAGTCTTTGATACAGTAAATCACCCACTCCTACTCAGCCAACTGTCTGCTCTTGGGCTCTCCAATGATGCACTGCCCTGGTTTGCTATCTGCCTTGGTGAGAGGGTCCAAAGTGTCAAAATTGCTGTAGTCTCTTCAGTTGAAAAGCCAGTACTCTTAGGTGTCCCTCAGGGGTCTATACTGTGTCCATTACTCTTTTCTCTCTTCCTTAACAATCTCCCTGTCATCTTCCAACAGAGGATACTACTCTACACAGATGATGCGGTCTTCTTTTCTTGCAGTCATGACTTCAATCTGCTTGACAGTCAACTGCAACATGATTTCAGGCTTGTGGAAAAATGGTTTGGCTCTCAGAAACTTGTCATGAACTATAACAAAACTAAGGTCATGTCTTTCTGCAATGCACATAGCAAGTATAAACCTCTACACTTCACCGACAAGAATCAAGACGGGGACCTCACTTGATTAGGTTCAAGAGTTCAAATTCCTCGGCATCACCCTGGACTGCTCAATCTCTTACTCCCAGCACATTGGGTAAGTTGCTAAGTCTGCCAACATACGCCTCAGCCTGCTCCACAAGTACAAGCACTGTATGACCCCTGATGCTCTTAGACTGGCCATTCACATCTCTGTTACCTCCATAGTCGACTACAGTCTAGTCATCTATGGCTCTGCCTCCCCTACTGCCCTTAGGAGGATATCTGTGATGCTCAACAAGGCCTGTAGACTTCTCATGGGGGCTGACTGCCTAACACACACCTGTGACCTGTACGCCCAGGCTGGATGGCTACCACTCATTAGTAGAATACAATACCGGACCTGTCTGATAGCCAAAAGAGTTCTCCTCGGACTCATGCCGCCAGGTGTAGCTAGGCTCCTTACTACCAACAGCAGCACCAAGCCGACACGTAGTTCTCATGACCGGACTTTCCAGGTCCCCAGGTGCCAGGCCTCATTGGGTCAGAGATCCTTCTTGCACAGGGCTCCTCAGTGGTTCAACACCCTTAACAAAGAAACTCTTGCAGCAGTAACACTACACCCCTTTAAAAGGCAACTACATCTATTCCTCCCCTCTATCACACAGTATGACTGCCTCCCCTAAGCTTTGCTCTATACCCCTTACCCTAACAGTAGCTGTAACCTGCTTTTCCGGCATTGCTTTCATGGCACCAGCCTCCCCCCTTTTGCCCCCTGCTCACCCATCCATCCCCTCCCTAAGGACACACTCCTATCTGTGGCCACTGGCCTCTGTCCCCCTCGCTCTTTCCATCCTTGTCTGACAACGGCACCTACCTGCCGGCTTCTTCCTGACTTCCTCCTACAAAGATACTGTTCTACCATGAATTCTGTTAAAAGCTAGCTTATGTTGTCCTACTTCAACATATTGACTGTACTATTTAGGCCTTAGTAATCGACGTGTTAAGTTTGTAGCCATTGTTCACCTTTGTGGTATGTCACCCCCATCCTCTGACGTGGAACCTTTGTAAATGAGCAGTCCTTGCTCAAGGGTACTTGTAATCCTAGAGTTTAATAAAGAAATAAATAAATGCACTTTAAAACTGAGAAACTATTATCAAAAGGTATTATCCTATGAATTGTATATAACTACAAACAGGGTGCAGCTAAAGAGGCAATGTTACTAAGTGTTCTTTGACTATTTATCTCACTAACTTTTTAAAAGTGTCTTAGTGCTAGTCCCCAGTTAATTCATGTTCTATCCTTAGTATCTCTTACTTACAAGGCACAGGTTTTTTTTTCCATTCTTACAATGACTAACTCACAACATGACACTGCCAGGTCTCTCAGGAAGGGAGAGACAGGAGAATGTGACAATAAAATCTGAATCAATTCCCACCCAAACTTCTTTCAGTTCTGAATGGTCATTTGTTTGTAAAATCTTGCAGAACTGCATTGCATAAGAATTCAGCAATGACATAAAATACAGATTCTTTTTTCCATTGTTCAAACAGCATTAACTAAACAAAACACCATGTACAGAATCCTAAAAATACAGTCTGTAATTTGTAACTGCTGCTATGCATATATGTATATAGTATGTGTATTTAAAGAAATAACATTTTTTATTTTGTGGTGCACATAAGCGCTCACCACGGGTGGATCAAAATTATTTCCTGGTGCTTTATAGCAGGGTTAATTACATGTAGTGGTTTGTTCTGTAAAAGAACAAGTCTATATGCACTCAGGTTTCGAAAAAGACTCCACGCTCATTCAGAGTACCACTTTCTGATTTTTCATAAGATGAACTGCCTGAGGAAAAGGAAAAATGGCTACAGTGACTGTAGAAAAGTAACTTTGAAACCTGTTTGAATGAAATTAAAGTCTTGTGTAGTTTCCACAAAAAAGAAGGACATGATAACGAAAGTGTCTAAAAGAAAAGTGGAAAAACATTTTTAAACTGCTATATTAAAAATAAAAATCAGAAACTGGTACTCTGAATGAGTGTGGAGCCTTTCTAGAAACCTGAGGGCATATAGACTTGTTCTTTTACAGAACAAACCACTACGTAATGTGTGTATTATCTGTCTGTCTGTCTATTTATCTATCTTTCAGTGTCTGTTTGTCTAAAAAGACAAAGAACCTCAGCACAAAAGCTCTGAGACAAGGATTACTCAGAAAGGGCACTGGCAACAAAGCCAGGTTTCAAATAAATACAAAATCACATAGACCCCTATAATGCAAAACATCATGGGATGTATATACAAATAACCATGACATTTTAGACCAGTTCTGCTGTAAACAGGAATGCATGGTGCCAAAGGGCCTCTGACACAATCTATAAAGGCTGAGAACAGAAGACACAAACACATGCTTCATCTTACTCAGGACTCATCAGTGTGCCTCATCTGTAACTCACCCCAGGAAAAAAACAAGCCAGCACTTCTGTTGTCTTATTGGTTTGGGTCATGGTGGGCCCAAAATACGAAAGCAAGCTGAAAAGAAAAGAATCTTAGCAAAAAGCACTGAGGCAAGGGTTACTCAAAAAAGGCATTGTCAACAAAGCCAGGTTTGAAAGAAATAGAAAACCACACATACCCCCACAATACAAAGCATCATGAGATGTCTATGCAGATTGCCATACAAATTTAGGCTGGTTCTGCTTTAAGTAGGTTGCATGGTGCTAAAGGGCCTCTAACACTATCTGCTTGGGCCCACCATGATACAAACCCATACAACCACACTAGGACACGTTTGTTGTTCCCCTAGGGTGAGATATAGACAAGGCACACTGATGAGTCCTGAGTAGGATGAAACATGTGTCTATGTCTCCTGTTCTCAGCCTTTGCAGATTGTGTGAGAGGCCATTCGGCACTATGCATTCCTGCTTAAAGCAGAATCCACCTACATGTTTATGGCATTTATCATAAACATCCCATGATGGTTTGCATTATGGGGATGTGTATGCTTTTGTATTTCTTTGTAACCTGGCTTTGTTGCCAATGCCCTTTTTGGGTAGCCCTTGCCTCAGTGCTTTTGTGCTGAGGTTCTTTATTTTTTTTAGCTTGCTTACTTATTTTTGGCCCACCATGACCTCAAGCCACAAGACCACAAAAGGGCTGGCTCATTTTTTTCCATGGGTGAGTTACAGATGATGCACATCTAAGAATCCTGAATAGGACAACACATGTTTTTGTGTCTTCTGTTTGCAGCCTTTACAGATTGCTTGAGAGGCCCTTTGTCACACTGCTTTTCTGCTTAAAACAGAACCAGCCTAAAGGTTCATGGTGATGTGAGTGATACATCCAATGGGGATTTGCTTTATGGAGCTATGTGTGATTTTGTCTGTCTGTCTATCTACCTACCTGTCTAGCTCTCTACCTACCATCTGTCATAACACAACTAGGTGTATGTGTATACGCTGATAAACACAAACTAAGGGGATTGCTGGTACAGAGTGAAGCTGAGTATCATAATCTGCTGAGGTATGTGTATAACAAAGTATATGCACACATCCTTGGAGAGTGCCTTCACACTTATAAAGTTGGGTTTTGTTCAGGAAAAAAAATGAAAATAGAGAATAAACTAGAAATAAGTCTTAAATCATGGGTATATCTTGAGATATACCATGGTCATGTGATCACATTGTTTCAATCATAGTGCAAGATTTTCCAAGCCCACTTGATTACTTAATAACCTGTGTATGTATGTAATCTGTAAAACACAACAAGGTGTCTGATTCTGCTGAAATATCTGGCTGCCTCAGATGTGTTGTGAGGTAAGGGGCAAAGTCAAGTGCCTTCTACCACCCTAGAAATATATTTCTTCTTGACCAGATGACTTGAATGGTTTTACAGTGTATGGTCATGTACCATTTTATATAGAGATTGATGGAAATACAGACTTGTTGTACCATTGTTGTGACATCAGGATGCTGTTGTACCATCCTGAATACATCAAGATGATGGTACAACCGAATGGAATGCCATCGCATGCCACAGCTTCAAACAGCATCAGCGATCATTCATTTTCTCACAGTCCACTTTCTAAACACTCCTGACTATTGTCCGTGAGCTGAAACGGGCGATCGTGATGTTGGACTCAACTGAAAATGGCAGTGTAGTCCCAGATAGAAAAATGTTTATTGCAGAGTGAGGTAAGGGTGTGTGATGCTTGGTGCCGGGGGGAGGGGTGGGAATTGTCACAAATGGGAATGGACATTTGGTTTTCTTCTTTTGGCTCATCTGCAGGTTTTTGGATTGCCGCTCCCTTCTTTTTCTCTGATATGCTAAATCACAGAACAATCACCCCATACACTATACACAATAATGTATGGACAACAGTTAACAACCTCGCTTTGTAAGCTTCTTGAGATTGCCATGACAACCATAGACTTCTCAAGCTGTACTCTCAAGGTCTACCTGGTTGTCATGGCAACCTCTCGAAGCTTACACAGAATGGTTGATAACTGTTGTCAATATTGTGCTTAAAAAATAGTCTTAAATTATTTAAAAAAATCAATTACTTGAATGAAAAATCAATCCCATGAGCTGAGCTGTCTGGTTGTACTAAAATAATTAGACACCATGTGACAGTTCTAAGCCACTTAGATTGCTGTGATGGGCCTAAGGTACCTACTGACCATTAATTTATATGTTACTGTGTATTGTGCTTGGTTCCAATATATTCTTTGCTATTTATTTACCCAGGATAAACTAGCAGAGATGAAACAAACCATTTCCAGAGGGTTTTGCTTCAGTTTCACAGGATTGGTAGACTGGAGCACTGGGAGGTTAGGTGAATTGCCCAGAGTCACACAGTGAGTATTTGTGACTCTAGCAGGGTTTGAACTGGAGATCCCCTGGTCTCCAAGCCATTGCTCTGACAACTAGACCACACTGTCTCCAAAATATAATAGCACTGGGCAAGGAGGAGGGGACGTGGCTTGGCTCCCAACATAATGGCCACCTGAATCTCATAATCTGTATCCCAGGGCGGTTTCCATCACGATATCACTTGCCTCTCTATCGGGTAAGCATGATAGAACTGAATATATGCGGTGGGATGTTTTTGGGAAGAACACGGTCAACTTTTTTTAAAGGAAATTCTTGAGTGAGCTGCATGATTACCGACAGACAAACTAGCAGCTTGGAGCATAATGAAGGCCCGTTTGCTCCAACCACTCTGGACGCTCAGCAAGCCAATGGGATGTTTGCTGCTCTAATGTGACAGATTTCGGATGTAACACTTGCTTCTAGTAACACTACCATGGCAATACAGCAAATGGATAGTCGGATCACTGCTAACGCATCCAAAATACAGGCGAACACTGGAGCTACTGAATCTCTGTCTGCAAAGGTCAAGGAGCAGGAGAGAATGATTCAATCTTTGCAAGCTAAAATGGAGGACATTGAGAATCGGAGCTGCAGGAACAGCCTGAGGATTTTGGGTTTTCCTGAGCAAGTAGAGTGGGGGAAGTGTGCTAGAATTTTTATATGATGTCCTACCTGAAGGTCTCCAACACGAGCTGCCCCCAGGCTTTATTATTGAACAGGCTCACAGAACCCCTGAATCCCATGCCCAATCCAGGAGAGAGGCCCAGACCTATTCTGGCTAGGATACTCAACTTTGCTGATAAGGAGTGGATTTTGAACCGAGCGAGGGAATTGGGGTCCTTAGTCGGGCAAGGTAAAAAGATATTGATCTTTCAGGACTATTCACATGAGCTGGCGCTCCGTCGGGAGGCATATACCAAGGCCAGGTGGGTAATGCATTCTCTGGGCATACGTTTTTCACTATGATACCCAGCAGTGATGAGGCTAGAAGTAAATGGCACTGTGGTATCCTTCTCCTCCCCTGAAGTCCTTATGGACTACCTGAATCGGAACTGGCCTGCGGCTAGGCCTAAAACCAACCCTGCACCAGCGCCAGCAATAGAGATTAAACTACCTGAAGACACTGTACGTTGGGGCCGAGAAGAAGAAGAAACATCCTCCTGGTATAAGGCCAGGAACCTTACGGTAAACGCCACCAGTAACTCGTCAGGCCTCCTGGCCAGGTCCAGGAAACGACAGTTATCAGCTAAGCATCACAAAAGAGACCACCCTCAGGACCGTCTGGATACAGGCGGTCAGAAACAGCAGAACACCACCGACATGTCAGACACAAGAAGAACTATTTTTGCATCACCCAATCAATATGCGTCACTGAATGATGAGAAGCAACCAGACGAAGAGGATTTCCCCACATACCCGGAGCAGGAGATGGTGCTTGAGGTTTCTAATACAGAAGAGAAAATACTCTCGGGGTCAGAGGCCTTTACCACAAGCACAGCCTCCACTCCAGCATGCTTGCATACCGAATGAGAAGACTCCAGCTGATCGCAACCTCCACTGAAGACCCAAGAAACGAAGACGACAGATCAATCAATACCAGTGCAAGACCCAACTTAGATAAGCACATTAAACTTACTCTTTACCAAAGTCGGGGTATGGTTTATGGCCCATGATTGAGTTTTAATTGACGAAGGCATTATTCCATATGGAACCCCCCCAGCTTAACTTTACATGCAGTCCCTACCTTGACTTTGTGCTAAAGAGACAAGTTTTTTGTGGGGTCATTTATAAATATATGTACTGTATAAAATTGTATAATTAGTTTGGACAACCCCTTCCTCTCCTTCCACTGATGGGGCGGGATGGACACTCCAAACCTCCCCCTTATTTATCTAAGCACCAACATGTGTTGGTTGGAGGGGCTGGTTAAGCTACAGGTCTAATACTGAGGTAGCCTTATGGACTACAACCTGACTCTCTCTGAGAAGGTTTTTCTCAACGGTGTTTGGTAGGATAAGGTCTTGTGTCAGAGCCAGACTGATCTCCAGCTGGTGCAGGCTGGTAAAGGGATAAAGGTGGGTGTACTTACAATTGTCAGATATACCCCAGGATCTGGAGCTGGGTAGGCCTAACCAAGCCACGGTTACTAGCGCAGCTACCTTCCACCCTCAGATCGCTGCCCAAGGGCAACGAAGAGGAGATCCACTCCCCTAATTTCAACTCAGACGGGTAGTCCAGATCGCGTAGGACACAATGTCCTCAATCACTGTATGGCCTACTTTGTTCAAATGGCACTGTGATGCTATAAATGTATATAGTTATTTAAGTTTTTGTTTTAATGAATCTGCTGATGCACCTTGTTCAGAACGGGACATACAAGCAGCAGCACCAGATGGGATGCATGCTCAAAGACAGGCACCAGCTGTGTCTCCCTCCTGTGTAGGTAATTCCCTCCCTTGGACGATAGGTGGGTGGCTCCCCCGCTCCAATGCTTATGTTAATCGATCTGATATTTTAGGATACTCCCAGGAATATGGATGACATATCTTATGTAACTTGGAATGTAAGGGGGCTGAACTCGCCCGCCATGCGAAAAAAGGTACTTATGCAGTTAAAAAGGGTGAAAATGCAGGCAGCTGTCCTTCAAGAAACTAAATTAATAAAAAAGATCAAAGGCTCATGGTCAAAGACTGGGTAGGGAATGCAGTACAAGCCAGTGCAGATACAAAAAAGAGAGGAGTCGCTATTTTGTTTCACAAAAATCTCACATGGTCCATATTGCAGAGCAAGACGGATCCGCAGGGTAGGTGGATGATGGCTCTTATGGATACACTGATAGGCCAGGTTCTACTAGTCAATCTCTATGCCCCAAACGAGGATGACCCTGCTTTTTTCCTAGAAGTAGTGTGTAAAATTGAGAGTCTAATGGGGCCCCATACTAACATTATACTTGGAGGAGATTTCAACCTCGCGATGGTCCCTATTTTGGATAGGAGTTCACAGGGGAAGGAAACCCATCTCAAAGGGGCCCAAGTGGCACACAGAATGAGTGAAGAACTCAACTTGGTGGATATATGGCGCATTATTCACCCTAAGGATCGAGATTATATGTTTCAATCTGGTGTACATGGGTCTTTTAGTAGATTTGATTTTTGGCTCATATCCCAGTCCCTTACCCAGTTTGTACAGGACTCCACTATTCTTCCTACTGTCATATCCAATCATGCCCCTGTTCAACTTATACTAACACTTGGAACCCATACCTCTCGTTCCCCTATGTGGAGATTGGATCCTCTCCTCGTGCAAGACTCCAATTTTGTGGAATGGGCCAAGAAAGAAACTGCCCTGTTCTTGCAAGAAAACCCTGTCTCTGGTACATCTGCAGGAAACGCTTGGGAAGCTTATAAAGCTAGCATGAGGGGTAAAATTATAAGCTATAACAAGCATAGGAGGCAGGAAAGAGAACAAGAGGTAATACGCTTGGAGAATGCCCTGGAAGCAGCAGAATGGAATCTTAAACAAATGTCCTCCCCCTTTCCATATTAGTCCTAATATCACTTAGTGCTGGAACTTCGGGTACAACTTAATGAACTGATATCTTGGAAAGTAGATCTGGCACTTCTTAAACTAAGACACACCTACTGGGAAGGGGGTGAAAAAAGTGGCAAGGTACTGGCATGCCAATTACGTAAACAACAGATGAATAGGCATATAGTGGGACTAAAGGACCCTCGGACGGGGGCTGTAACTACCAATCCTCAGGAGATAAATGAGATTACATGCAACTTTTACTCCCAGCTATACGCTACTTCAAGAACGGGCCCCCTCCCCGATATATGTTAGTTCCTTGCCACAATTAATACTCCTAGGCTGACTCCTAAAAAGAGAGAGTCTCTGGAGGGACCCCTCACAGAAACAGAAATAGCGGAGGCCTTAAAATCTAAAGCTGGGAAAGCCCTGGGGATGGCTTTCCAGCAGACTTTTAGCAGGCAATGGCCCCGTTGATTACCCCCCTCCTAACCGAAGTATACATGGAAGCTGGAAATGGGGGTACATTGCCAGACACATTGCGAGAAGCCATAATAACAGTACTCCCTAAAAAGGGCAAAGATACAACAAACATGGCCAATTACTGACCCATTTCCTTAACAAACGCTGACAGCAAAGTTTTTGCTAAGGCACTTGCTAACAGACTGACTCCAGTGCTCCCTTCCTTGATCCACCCCTCTCAGGTAGGCTTTATACAGGGTAGATATACTGCTGACCATCTTCACACCATACTCAGTCTCATACACTGAACCAAAAATTTACGAACCCCAGCTGCAGCCCTTGCAATAGACTTTGAAAAAGCATTTGATTCAGTGGAATGGGACTATGTGCTTGCTGTCCTAGAACATTTTGGATGTGGCCTTCAATTTAAAGCTGCAATACAAATGCTTTATACATCACCTCAAGCCAAAGTACTGACTATTTCGAGCTTGTCTGTACCCTTTAATTTGTATAGCGGCACTAAACAGGGTTTCCCCCACTCCCCTCTTGTTTTTGTAATGGCAGTGGAACCTCTTGCAGCTGCAATTCGACAACACCTGATGATAGAGGGCATAAGAATAGGTCACTCACAATATTCTACATTATTACATGCAGATGACCTACTGATCACTCTAAGCAATGTACAACACGCCACCCCTGCTTTACTTTCTTTACTAAACCAGTTTACAACAATCTCCGGCCTTAAAATTAATACATCCAAAACAGAATTATTCCCCCTAAATGATCTTTGTGGTCAACAATCCATACCTAATGTAGGTTTTAAATGGGCAAAAAACACTATAACATATTTGGGCGTTAAAATATGCACCCAGATCGGAAAGTGGAGGGATAACAACCTGCTACCTTTGCTATCCGAATGTAAAAGAGAGCTAGAGTATTGGCAAAAAAGTAATCTCTCATTGGTGGGTAGGATAGCAGCTTTTAAAATGGCTATGGCCTCTAGATTTTACTATTTGTTCTCCCACATCCCCTTGAAGCTCTCATGAAAATGGCTGCAGAAAATAGACCAGATGATAGGTTCTTTCCTGTCGGGTAGAAACAAACCTCGTTATAGTAAAAATACCCTTACAGCCCACTGGACTCGGGGAGGTTGGGGCTGCCCGGGATGGAGGGATATAAAATAGCATACCAATGCTCTCAAACCCTGAGATGGTTTCAGACGGCAACGCAGACAACCCCGCAATGGCTAGAGATTGAACAGAATATTGCTAATACCCCTATTCTGGCATCTCTCTCTTGGACTCTAGGCTCCCCTCATATTTAAAATCTCACCCAGTGGTAAATGCTGCCCATACCTATTGGCAGTCACTCCAACACAAACTGGGCTTTTCTCTAACCCCCCTTTCACTCACCCTGGTCTGGCACAATCCAAACATCACTATCGATGACCAAACAGTGATGCGTACATGCATGATGGTAGGCATCGGTATGAGGGAGACCTTCGACTTGAATACCTTAAAAGGCTCAACATATGCTAATATATGTGGGAGATGTTCCTACCCAAATCTGACTTCTGGAGATACTTTCAAATAAGAGCAGCATTAAAACCTATTCTTGCCAAATTTCGGACTCGAGAACCCCCCTCTTTGAATCTAGGTAATTGGTTACACTTATCTAAGGGCCTGGCTGAATTGATTTATACATCTCTTAGAGACACTCTCCCCAGTTCCACCTCTGCTTCATGGATTAAGTGGGAAAAGATGTTGCAAATTCAAATTTCAGAAAAAAGCTGGGGCAATGCTGGCACAGGTCACAGGCATATAGGGACACCCTGTAGCAGGTTGATTCATAATAAAATACTCCACTCATGGTATAGAACTCCAGAGATACTGAAAAAGGCCAAAATTCTCCAGCAAGATAACTGTTGGAGGTGCCAAAACCCGGGAGGAAATTCATTTCACATTCTATGGCAATGCCCTTTGATAGCTCCACTGTGGAAAACCACAAGTGTAGAAACCACCAAGATTTTGAGGACACAGGTCCCTCTAAATGCTCCTCTTTTATTACTGGGTATGAAATTGGAATCCCCTCCCCCATTACGCTGGCATTTCAGGTGGCTAATGCTACTAAGCATGCAAGTAAAAAGGATTATACTGAGAAACTGGAGAACTCTAAATATACCTACTCTGGGAGACATTTTTGCATCTCTTCCCCAGTTATATTAGCTAGACAGAAGGTCACATAGTACGCTAGATCAGAAAGCCAGATTTCAGCAATCTTGGGCCCCATATATGGCCTACTTAGCTGACAGAGCAGGAGTGGGCTGAATGGTATAATGAGTCAATCTGAGATTCCATGGTGATGATGTACCGCTGATTGCATATTCTGTATTTTACCATTAACCTTAAAATTAGTCTGACACACATACTATTTTATTAAGCATGTAGGACAAGATGATGTTAGCAGTAGAATAAGTTTTGAGTTCGGATTTCTGTTCTTTTTGTTTCTCTCTGTTCTGCTTAAAGTTGGAAAGTGTTTCCTGTACTTATGCAATATGGTACTTTTTCTTTTGTGTCTTACATGTAACGATAGGATGCCCCTTTGCACTGGAAGGCAAGTGCATGAGGACAGTTATAAAATGAGAGGGGAGATATAATGACTGTTCATGATTATTTGGTTACTCTGTGTTAATTTTTTATCTTAGGTATACTGCATGTTACAAAGGAGACCACTGGAAGGTACGGCTTTCTGGTCATCTATGCCTTGGCACCATCAGCAGTGGTACCTCCTACTTGGTCCTTTGAAGAAAGTTTGTCCAGGATTTAGACATGTGGATTCCCCTCTTACGCTACTGCGAGGTGCAGGTATGTGCGCAATCCAGACCTCAGGTAAGACTCCAGATTATATAGGTGATATTTAGTGAGGGAAGAGCCTTAACAAGATGTAAAAGTCGGGGCATAGGTTTGGAGATGATGTATAGGAAGCATATGTCTGTCTTTGCATTAAATTAAAGGTTTCAACATCAAAGCTTCTTAATATGTAACCATAGCTACCCAAGCAGACTGAAGTATGGTGTCATTGTTTGTAAAAGGCATTTCCATAATGTATGCACCATGTTTGTCAAATGCATTATATTTGGAAACCAATAAAAATATTTAACTGAAACACTGGGCAAGGTGGGTTGCCATCTTATTTTATTCTTTTGGTAACCAAGTAGAGCCCATTAGGCACAAGTGCCAGTTTTCAGGGGCACCCCAGGAGCACTGGGATAGTTAAGTGACTTGCTCAGAATCTCACAGTATGCAAGTGGAGGCTGTGGGAATCAAACCCAGGTCTGCTGGATATAGCAAGCTCATTCACAGCTCGTTACTCTAACCTCTAGGCTATACTGCCTATACACACACATATAAGGGTGTTGTTTGGCATGAGACATGATGCATACTGTAGCAAAATGGCTATAGATTTTACAATAGCAAAATTATTAAACGTTGAAAAACAAAGGCTTTTAAGGGTACTACATAATGTTGTTGTGACCCTTTAAATCTATCTTTCTTCCATGCTGCAGCAACATCTAAGATAGTGATGCACTTTCTTGCTTGATGCTGAAAGAGGCCTATGGAAATGTAGAAGTATCAGTTTTAAAATCTTTTCATAACATAGTGGCAGTTGTGAGTTTTGCTGTTTTAAAACTTAAGAGTTAGGAAGGGTTCATTTGTATGATGTTTTCTGTGTTCCATAATATGTTGCAATTTTAGAGTTGGGGTGCAGTTGTTGGGGGGAGTTCATATCAGTTTTTGTGCGTATTCTGATCTTTTGCATTTTATATTTTATAGTTTTATATTGGTTGTTTGAGGTTTGAAATGTTTTGATAGATGTGGTGCAGTTAGGTGACTCATTTTGATGCGTGGTTTATTGGGGGAACATGTGACTTACAGTATGGTTAGCTAATCAGAAGAGGAATTTTTATGTTCACGTTATTTATATAAGATACATATATATATATATACACACACACACACGCGTGTGTGTGTGTGTGTACATACATACATATATGTATATATAGAATTGCATAATGGTCTCCAGGACTACAGTACTGTATTTGCTCCCATATATCAAACTGAGATAATAATTTAGTATATCACAAATACTTTTCTTGCCCAGCAGGCATTTCTTGAAGCCTGTACACAGAAGGCAGCAAGAGGAAATGCAGCAGTGGGAGGGAGTGCTAGTCAGAGGTATGTTTAAAAATAATTTTCTGACCCAGCAGGGACTGCTGAAGACCCATGCATAGCAGCAATTGGGAAGTAAACAGAAGTAGAAAAAAAAGCATGAAGGTGGGGTTATATTTTTTTTTTAATTCTGCCCCAAAAAGTGCTACTAGTGACCTGCACATAGCATGCAGCCAGATGACCCTTGGTGCTAAGGGGAGGGATGTGGCATTGACAAATGTTTACAACAGTTAATTACTAAAAGGCTGCTCTGGGACCAGAACAGATTTGTCAGTTTAGGGATAATATGAAAGAATGAATGTGTAAGGGGGTTGGGAGGCGATCCTAAGTGAACAAGAAAGATGATTGTGGAGGGTAGAAGGGAGCTGAATAATGAAGGAAGCAAGCAAGTGTTTTAACCAATTGTGTGGGATGTTTGTTAGGCCACAGGAGACATCAAAGAAATTAGCAGAGCTGAAGAATGTCCAAGAAGTTCTGCTAAGCCAATTAAGTGACTGGAACAACAGGTAATTTTTTTTTGTGTGCTGTTGCATCAGTTTTTTAATCAGGTACACTGGCTAATAACAGAATGTGCAGTACTTCTAATCCAAACAGTCCTACTTACCACTGGAGATCACAGGGAGAAGTGATATTTAAATAAGGGTAGTCATTTGCAAACATGAATCAGTTTAAAAGCCTATTTACTTGACATGTATACTCTAAAAACATTCCAGGACACAAACACATTGCTGCCTTCTGTACTCATACATCAACACTGTATTGGTGGCAGTAACTCCACCTTGTATTCCTGATTGTAGAGTATGACTGTTTGGAAATGTTTGATTTCAGCACCAGGAGCAGAGTGTGAGCATACAGATTGTAACTTGTGTGAAACACGTAAGTTTTCATTTTGATTAGTTGCCTACACTGTGGTGGGGGCTCTAATTTCCCTAGACAGAGGAGGGAATGCTTGTTTATACTAGAAAGCACAGCCATTCTGAACCATGATGATATGCTAAAAAATAACTACAGCTGGAGAGCTCTCAGACAATCTGCGTCAAGGATTTTTCTATCCATTTCATAATATCCCTTGCACAATATATTATCACTGTGCACTCTACTGTATTTCAATTAACATATTGCTGAATGGCTCAAATTAAAATCAGATGTACTGTAACTCATCCTCAGCAGCAGTTAATGTCAGATATTTAAGTAGCGTCTCTCACTTTTTTCAGCTGGTTAATCCCAATACCTGCACAATTTGTTTAAGATACTGTACATAATTAGACTCACTCTCATTTTCAGTTAGTTGGCCTGACAATTACAGAGGATAAGAAGAACCCTTTTCAAGTTACAACAAACATTTGCATGAAGACCTCCTTCAACACACACAAATAACCACACACTGGAATCTGCTGGCAAACCTCTTTCCCACACCATCCTTGTACTTCTCTACCTCATCTGTGCTCCACTGCTCCTTCCAGGAACTGCTCCCTGGTTCACCAGTCCTCCTGGCTTCCCTCTCTACTAATTTGCAGGAAGGACACCCACCCCCCAAAAGATGCAATTGACTGGCTCCCAGTGCAGTCTCAACACCAAAATGTATTGTATTTATCATAACCAGTGCTTGTTGGGAAAAATGTGCATGTGTGGGGTTGGGGCTATATGTGTGCAGCTGAAACTAGCAAGCTGGAGAAAGGGCTATGAAAAAAGAAACTTGAAATTATCAGTAAGATCCACATATAGGATAAATTCACATGTAAGTCAAGTCCCATTTCCTGAGTGCCTATTTTTTAGCTCTACAAACTTGACATGTATGTGTATATGGTATGGTACAGAGAAAAGTGGCATTTTCACAGTAGTTTTCACCTATGAGTAAGCTACTGTGACATCAGCAGACTGTGATAGGACACTGCAGAATGTGATAACATCTTTTAGGAGTCTTCCTATGAGTCCACATAAATTGTGAATAATTATCTATGTCTATAGATCTGATCTGTCAGTCTGTCTGTCTAACTATCTATATAATGACACCCAGTGGGCTCACTGGGCATGATAAAATAAATGGATGCATTAGGTGTGCTGTTCACCAAGAACTTTCAACAACCTAAAAAGTCTGTGTATTTCTGCACAACTAGCCACCTCAGAGGGTGGTGTTATAGGGAAAGGGAAAGGGAAAGGGGAAATTGCTTATAAATCATCCTAAAACATTACAAAACCCAAGAAATTAGCTGCAAAAACCAAACTGTTTGATTATGCTGAAATACAGAGACATTTTGAGACCATTCTCAGCTGGTCAGATTGCTACATTTTTCTAACCTGTTTTATACAGACAGACAGACAGATGATAGCTACATGGATGATATAATATGCTGTAATATATAGTTTGGATCAATAAAGACTCTGTAAGTCACAGAAAATCCTTATCATTCATTGCTCTGATGTCACAACCATAAATTATACTTGAAATGCACAGCTCTATAGTGCCACAACAGTGAATTATGGATCTGCACATGCTCAGTTAAGTATAGTCTCAATGCATTGGGAGCCTTCTGGCTAAAAAAACGAACAAACCAAAAAAAGAAAAAGTTGGGATTTGGGATGATTCTACTGAGCCAGGATTCGAATTATGTAAACCCTATGATCTCTCTCTCTCATCCTCTACACACACACACACACACACACACACACACACACACGTGTCTCTGTAGATTATGGGTATGGGTGATATACAAGGAAATAAAGTCATAAAAGTGACTAGCCAGATCATAAAGTTGTAAGTCTTAAGGGTGAGTTTTTTTATGATGTGGTAAGCCCCACGGATGGATTTGTTTCTGAGTATAGTGGAGTTGCCTATCTTTTATTTTATATAATACATTTGTATGGTTACTGTTAGCTTTAATCACACTTGTGTATGTAGGAAAAGGGTATACAGGGAATAACTGAAAATCAACTCTGTAGTATATACTATATATATATATATATATATATATATATATATATATATATATGTAATACACATAAAAACAAATAATTTATCTTACAGTAAATTCCACATCTGGTGGGCCAAACTCTCAGTCTTATATTAAGGTTTTCCCTGTCCCCATCTTAATAGTGTGGGGGGGGGGATGACTACACATTGCCCTTCATTCAGAAGTGTGGTTGAGTTTTCACCTTCACATCTGACATGAACAACACACCTTGGTTAGGTAGTAGGGGTACCTGAATCCCAGGCAAACTTATGCTGTCTCCCCTTTGGAACTACTGCCCCATCTCCATGATATGCCTATCTTCTCCCAGTCTGAAGGCATGAAACCTGAAGTCACTTGCAAAGTCAGCTCTCCTAGAGCCACTGGGCTGGTATTGCTAAACCCCTTAAAGCAGCAGTGTTTGTGAATTGGCCAAAAATGTCATCATATACTGTAGTTTCTTTTAGCAAACATATATTTCTGACATGCTTAGATTCATCATCTGTGTACTTTTAATTTTTTGTAAAACAGCTGCTTTGCTAATGTTGTAATTAATGACTCACATCATTAAACATGGATGACACAATGTTTTAAAAATGTCTTCCATTGAGGTTACTTGATAAATGTGTATACTAGATTCATACTGTTAATGTATTAGGATGCTACTAGCATATGTTTCTGATAGTAAACAGTACAGCACTGTACCAAGATATTCCATTGTTTATGGTGGGCATGGTGACATGGAAAGTGGAGCTAATAAAAATGTCACAGTTTTGTATCTTAGGTCAGGTCAGGAATGAAAGAAAAGAAAAATGTGTATGTCTATGTTATTACCAAAATAACTTTCTTGTTAAAAAATAATTATATGGTGACTGATAAATATTGCTTTAAAGATCTATTTACAGGGCAGAGACATCCTTCCTGCATTGTGTAAGACAAAGACAACTGTCACGCTGGCCATCCACATTTGTGCTGGATAGTACTCCAATGAGCATGTAAGATCCACACTTGGAATGGCTGAACCTTTTTCAGGTTAAATCTGAACCAATTCAAATATGAACCCATAAAGAAGCAACAAGGTTCTTGCTTTCTAACCTAGTAATTTGCATTTGCATATTAATTATATGTTGCTTGAATGCTACAGTAATTGTTATTTTGCTTTTTAAATCACTACTCTTTAAAACAGAGTTTGTGGGGTTCCAAATTTGGTAACTAACCTGGTTTAAGAGAGTTCTCGTTTAGAAGTGGTTTGGCCTATAAAGATTAACTGAAGTCAAAATAAAAAAAAAAACCTTGACTATGGAGGAATTAGGCAAGATGTCCCAAACACTATGACTAAACAGTGCTGAGCTGGTGCTATTAATTACTTCTTATTTTAACCAATGCTATATAATTAGCCACAAGTTTAATTACAGTATTTACCCATTAAACTTTTTTTCCATTAATAGTTCCTAATAACTGTTATTCTTAGGAAGGCACTATACAGTAATGAGATAGCCATATGATTTAACCACCCCAAACAGATTGAATGACATTAGATACCATCATCAGATGTCCTAGTGATGCAATACTCTCCCAAGTAGCAAGTTACTGTAGCTTCATGCAGTGATTAAGTTAGCACTACGAAAGTGACAAAATGTGTAGTGTGGGTCTCTCTGATGCAAGCAAGTGATTTTATTATAGGGTCTGGTCATTCCAAGAACTGTAGCCACGCAAGTGCTCACTATAAATATAACTCCTAATTGCCTGTGCTATTTAAAAATAAATGGACTCCAAACAACCATAATGTAAACTTCTCCTTTTCTCTTTTCCTCTCACTCTTATCTCTTTTAGCTTTACGTTCCATTTATTTTATTACTACCAGGTAGATTACATAAATCATTTTAGGGCCCAGATTACAAAGGCATTTACTAATTAACTTCTTAAAACTTCTACTATACAACATTTTTTCATGAAAGTATCGTAAGTACAATTGGTCTAAGAGAAATAAAATGTTTATTGAAATGTATTCCTACTGAATGGTAAATTTCTGAAATGCTCAGTAGAGGTAGTATTTTAAGATCAATTGTAGCTTGAAAAAGTCATTATAAGGCTGAAGAAAGATAGGATATTGACTAATTTGAAATCCATATTATGAGCCAGCAGAGCATAATGTGAACATGTGTTAAAAGCTTTCTAAAAGGTTCATAAGCATGAAAAAATAACATTTGCTGAACAAAACAAAGAAGCATGGGGCTAGTGATTTTCAATATCTAACTCATGTGTTTTCAATTGAAAGAATATATAATTCTAATATTAGTGTAAATAAAGGTAACATGGCCTTGTGGTTAGAGCTCTTAAGTGGGAAACATGAGTACCCAGGTATGACTGCCACCATGGATACTGGCTCAGTATTTGACCTTAATCAGATTGCTTGGCCTCCCTGTGCTTTTTCACTCCCAGATGGAAAACTGGATATTAAAAGGACCCTACTAAAAACAAAATGTTGCATCTCAGTTGAGCTTACCCTGGGGTAAACAAGCTGTCCGCCTCATATCTCTTTGCTTGTCTGTCTGTCTGTCTATCTATCTACTGTATGCATTCTTCTTTCTAGCAGTATAGCCCAGAGCAAAGAGCACCAAGCAGTGAACCTGGATACCCATCAGTCCTATGTTTGAATCCTGCAATTGCCACATGCATATTATGTGACCCTGAGCAAGTCACTTAACCTCCCAGTGCTCCTAGGTTGCACCAGAAAATGAACTTCAGCTCAATGTGCTTTTTACAGGCAAAATTTCTAAATAAATAAATCTGTCTTCATATCTGTGTACACACACACACACACACACACACACTCTGAACGCATTTTAAAACTGTATACAAAGTCCAAACTAATAACACACACACACACAATCAGAATGCATTTTAAAACCGTATACAAAGGCTGAACTAATAAGACTTGTTAAAATATATTTTCTATGCCTGGATTACACAATATGTAAACCTGATGATAATCAGTTTGGAATTTTTCATGCCTGTAACCGTATGAATTTAAACATAGCTGCAAAACACAAACAAAATAAGGCTTACAGATGATTTGAAATGAATACGTCAATAATGCAGTGAACATCTTGCCTCAGTCATGAGTGGCCTATTTTTCCATGTTTGGGTGTTTTTTATAAACTAAAACATGTTATACGGTAGACAGTGTTGCTTTCATTACTTTACTTCTGAAACTAACATCTGATCATAGTAAAATGATATACCCATAAATAAGTGTAACAAAGCATGTGCCTATGAGCATGTCTGTCACTTTAATATTTCACTTTTCTATCTATAGCCTTAATAAATGTATCCAAAGGGCCCATTAATGCACAAGTGATATGTCTGAAGCTGCACTGATCTTCATCTCTTCAGCAAAAAGTGTTTGCATTTTTAAAAACTTTATGAAGAATCTTGGTCCCTGTTTATGTCAGTCAAATTGTTTCTTGAGTAACAGTCATACAAAAAACTATAATAGACTAGGGGGTTTCAAATGAAACAGAATTGCTGAGGCTGAAACTCTGTAAAATGAATTTTCAATAAACTGCATTTATAAACGCATGAACATTCCCAAGACTTTTAGAAACAAAAAAGATTCAACATCACAAAAAGACAACATACAATGTTTTTGCGTTTAAAGATCTGTGATACCCTTTTATTTGTAGCATCTGTTAAAACCAGAAAAGGCCTTTCTGCAATCCTAAACTCCAGTCTGCATGTGAACCGTGCAGTTGTCCCGAATCAATGTGTTTAATAGTATGTTACTTAATCTCTCCATGCTATTAGCAGTTGCCCCAAACCAAAGAAGTAATTACTTTTTTGCATTCACAAGCTGCATTGTCGACTCTCAAAGGTCAACAAATTGCATATGGGTGTTGACAGTGACCTATGCCATGGTAAAATAACAGAGTTTCCCAAACCTCTAGCAGCACTGAATGTTTATTATTTTAGAGGAAATGTACAGTCTTAATGTTTTATGTATATATAAAAGAAGATCATAAGTGCTAAGTCTGATAATTTTAACTTTAAAGTTAATTTACAAACATCTAGCCTTTGATGTGTACTCTTATTTTGTAATACTGAAGACAGTTTTGATAATTTTAATCACAACTACTGTCAGCTTGCTAGATCTATTTAAAAGTTAAACACATGTAAATCTTACTTTTTTAAAAAGTACCACAAAAAGTCACACTTATCTGAACAAATATGACTAACATCCAAACTTAACTTAATGGAAGAGATACATATGTAAGTAGTCCTTCAAAATATGTTATAACTTCAGTGAGTTAAAAGTAAACAAACCTTTTTCCAGGTTGCAGTATCTGAACTCTTAACAATTAATGACTTTTAGTGATTCCCACAGTGAGTGCATTGATTAATTAACCTTAGATTTTTTTCTGTGATCTGATTTATGGCACACCATGTCTATTTTGATATTTTTTCTTGATTTATTTTGGCAGTTATCCAAACTTTTCCAGGTGTTGGCCAGTCCTCTGCCCCCTGTCATGTGCAAACTCCCCATGTAGAACAAGCTTCATCATATGACAGTTCTGTCTTTTTTTTTTTTCTCTGAAACAAAAGCCACTTTTTCTGTGTTTATGTTGTTGTGGATGAACATTTGCTGCCGTTTTCTCACATTCTAGTCAATGCTACTACAATTTCAAAAGAGCAGGTAGTATACCTTTCACATTAACTGTTAACAAAACCTTCACTGAATTTGTTAGAAAGTTATGTCACAGGCTGTTACATATTTTTTTCAGTCCCATGACTTCTAAAAAAAAAAAAACACTTCTTCTAGGCAAGTATACTTCTTTGATTTGCCATTAAAGCAGTCTGGCTCTCTCTCCTTTTTGCCCTTTTTCTCCTCTGCCTAATTTTCCAGCACAGGGCACTAGAGGCCACCAGAAGGATTCCAGATGACAAAAGGACCAGTCCAAATACTGAGATAATTGATCCATGGGAATTGAAGCTGTATGCAACTGCAGTGACCACAATACCAGCTATAAGGATGACCACCCCAAAGGGAATGGTACAGCGATAACAAGAGAGCTCTGCTCCCCCAGTGGCTGCTGTCAACTGGACTTCATTAACCAATGGAACAGCTGTCACTACACACTCATTCTTATTGTTCTTTTCCATTACTACTGTATCTGGACACTTCTGTGTTCCTAATATCTCTTTAATGGGTTCTTCTGTCATATTGGAATTCTAGTTCCCTTAAAGTGCTTTTGTTTGATTCAGGTCTGGGTTTTCAGCAGTTCATATGCTTCACTTCAGAATATCTTGAGCTGTATAAATGGTAATACATTAAAACAAAAGTGGTAAGCAATGCAGGAATTTTTTTTTGTTTAGCTAAATGTGCATCACATATTTAGTCACTTTCAACTGATTTCAATCGAATATAGCATCATAAGAACATTTATAAATAAGTAAAGTTTACTATAACTGTTTGCCTTAAATTAAAAGATGAAGACAGATCTGCCATTCCCTGAAACAAAATGTACATTGACTGTAAGTAATGCACTTATCATCCACCATGTAAAACTCATATGTTCTAACAATTGGTAACACAGTATTACAAATCAGCTTCCCAATCTTACATGTCTAATCCCCCATTCCAAACCTCAAACAAATAGAAAACAGTCACTAGACAGCACTTGCAAAGGACAAGGACCACTTAGGATCAATCCAGAGGAGGGCAAATAAAAAGAGAGATGGGGAGCAGGGAAAGACCTATGAGGACCAAAATATCTACTAAACAGAGTCCAAAATGGAAAGAGGAGATGACTGAAATGTTCAAATATCTGAAAGGAATGAACAGGGTGGACTGGCAGCAACTGTTAATTAAGGCCATGTTAGGAGTCTGCAATAAGAGAATGTGACCATAAGCTGGTGGTGGTGAAGGGTGGTGGGTAGAGGGAGGGATTCAGGAAGGATTTTTGGAAATACTTTTTTACAGAGATGGTAATGGCAGGTGGAAGCATCTACATTGGCATCATCACTGAGATGATTACACTTTTCAAGAAGTGGGGAAGGGTCTATGGGGGACACAAGACTAACAAAGTGGGACTACAAGTTGGGAGCACTGTATAGGCCCACTGGTTTTAGACTGGTGGAGATTTTGGTAGGGATCATGCTTTGATGGACCAAGGGTCTTTTTCTGCCTGTTAAAGTCTATGTTTATGTGCACCCATTAGAAAGGCTCATGATGAACCATGCCTTACACAGTTGACACAATCAATGACAGAGGTATGCATAAGTGTTTGAACTTTTATAATTAATTTAAAAAAATTATGATAACTAGAAACTGCGTCCTGTCCTCTGCAGTGACAATAATCTGAAATGGGAGACTGAGAATCTTGGAAATGCCTCACGTCTTAAGAGGGCATACATGTTAGTGTGTGTGTGCTTCACTTTAACACTGCTACAACGACAATAATGATGTAACAAAAATTATGAAATCAGCAAGTAGGAGTATTTTGTGATGCATTAATTGGCCATGTTGAGCATGTATAACACTGACTACCATGATAAAAAAAGATGGATTGAGTGGAGACAGCACATCTGCTTTTCCAATTATCACTGAAGTTGCTGTGTTCTCTCATTTGAGAAGCTGGAAGTTGTCAGGTCTAAAAGTGATTTTAGGCCATACTTTTTCCAAATAGATTTTTCACAGATTTCAGTTTTGAAGTGAAAAAAAGTTTGTTGTTATCATTTTATTTATTTATTTATTGTTAATATCCAAATAAATGCAAACCTTAAAGGTTTTGTCTTATTAATAACACATACACTATGGGTAAAAATATGATATTTGATACAGCTCTACTGTACAAATCTGGTAACTGACAAGACTTATTTTATCATTCTGGCTGGCTCACCTCCTAAGGTAAACACATGCAGGCAAACCCCTTTTTGGGACCTTGCACTGGCAGTCCAGACACAAAAGCGTCAGCTTTTTTTTTTCTCAGGAGGCAGAATAGCATAGTGGTTAAGGGCACTGAGCTGCAAACCTGGAGACCTAGGTTTCAATTCCATCAGTCCCCACTTGCATACTGTGTAACCCCGAGCAAGTCACTTAACTTCCTTGTGCTCCCTGGTCGCACCTGGAAACAAACTCGGGCTTAGTGTACCTCTCCTGTTTAAACAATTTCCCCTTTTCCCTTTCCCCCATCACCCTGCCCACTTCAAACACATCTAAAGCTGACCCGAGTACAATGTCTCGAATAACCAGGTTTATATATTATTATAATCTGCCCCCCTCATCTGAAGGTCAGGCGATGACACATTATACTACACATTCCTGTATTTATTAATCGGTACAAGTCCTTGAAGAATTGATAATATGTTTAGCTTTCAACCTCCAATAGCCTTAATTTATAGTTCAGAAGGAAGTTCCAAACGTTTTTAAAGGCGTCGTTTGTAAAATGGTCAAAAGAATATTTAGCTATAAAGTGCCTGCTTTAACAGTCCTACAGCGCATCTCTTCCATAAAAAAATTACCACTTTTCAAGGTCATAGTTCTCTCCGTCAACATGTACTGTATGTGTTTGGAGCGGTGGTGGTATACCGTATTATTGCTGTGAAACACTAGCTACTAAATGTACCTACCTTGTATATTTGTAATCAAATGCCATTATGACAGTAAAACACTTATATACAGGTCCCCATGCAACATTGGTTGGTGCCTGGATCTTCCTCTAACACCCCCTTGAAAGGTGCACCAAAGTAATTAAGAAAGCTGCAAGACGGCAGCAGATCAGCGATTGCAATCTGTAGTCACGGAGCCTGTTCCATCCTCAGCGACAAGGCTCAGAAGGCGAATGCATCCAAATAGTTGTTTGCAGTGGGCGTTCTGTTTGCAAATGCCGCTCTTCTATGTTGTAACTTCTGCACAAACGTGATAGGGTTGGGGGTCTCTTTAGGGAGCAAAAAATCCCACTTGTTGTTCCTTCTTCTACTGCTCGTTTCATAAGCTGACGTGTTGTTGATCAGTCTGTGATCCAAGGCTTTCATTCATCAGATGTGCCATAAAACTCACAATGAAAGAGCTTGGTCAATGTGACCGGAGTACTGAATGAGAGCCGAAATGTGGCAATGCTGTCTGGAGAGCGAGCGAGCAGCTACAGTCAGAGAGAGGGGGAGGGAGAGCGAGTGAGTGAGTGTGTGTGTGCGTGAAAGGAGAGAGAGAGAAACAGTGTGTGTGTGTGTGTGTGAGTGTGCTGGGGGGGGGGGGTCTCCTTACAGAGCAGCGGTAAGAAACGTTGATGGATAGCAACAGTGTTTTAACCTGGGGTGTGCCGGACGATTCTTCATCCTTACAATCACAAACCAGCCCCCTCTCTAAAGTGTATCCTGTAGGTCCTCTTGCTGCCAGGAAGGAACATATACCCAACATACCTGTCAACTTCTGGTCTTGCAAATCAAAAACAGGGCTTACAAAAATCAGACATGAACAAAATCAGGGACACATCTTACAAAATGGAACTATGGGCTGAAGAAACTTGCTGCAGCTGTTCCTATATTGTGGCGCAAAGTGTCAAAAGCACTTTGCCTTACAGGGCACATCCCCTTTCCTTCACCTAAACCAAGGAGACAGACAACATGCTTGGAGGAAACAGACACAGACAATTAATCTGGCTTGATTTGCACAGCAAGGTAGTCCCAGCTGATCATTTGTTAATCATATCAGTCAATAATTATAGGCCCTCCACTCCCCTTTTGAAGGAGGCTGACATACTAGGTACAGCCTCACGAGGGACTCTGGCTTCTGAGGCATGAGGGATGGCTCTATGTGGGCTAGTTTTGAATGCACCCTCCCCCATCAGAAGGCACTGCCTACTGTGAGCCGAAGCCCCAGTTATCCTTTGCCTATGTCTGGCACCCCTCTGGTACCAGCCACCAAGGCCTCACCCCCACAGCCTCAGGACAAACCACCTGGAAAGGAGTGAGAAACAATGTTAACCCCTCTGTACAATCCTGAGACTACTGTGCTGCCCATCTTGCAAGACTACTACCATGCCACCATTACACCTGCATGACTGTGACAGACTGCCTATCTTATTTTATTTTTTATTTAGTTTTTGTTGACCAGGTAAGTGCACTAGACAGATCCTGTCTATTTTCAGGCACGACCCGGGGGAGGGAGATACAGATGAATGCTAACTGACCTTGAACCAGATTAAGCTGTTTGTGGTATTTTTTTAGTGAATGAGGGAAATTTGGCCAGGACACCAGGGAAATTCCCCTACTCTTGCCAGTAGGGGGCAGGCTGTCTACAGGATGGCCACTCTGTGCGAGATGCCGGAGGAGGAGGACGTCTGCATGGTGGGAGAGCTTGCCTCAGCTCCCACTGTTAGCAACACCGAGGCAGATTCTCATTGTAGCATGGATGTGGATTCCGATACTGAATTTCATGATGCGCCTGTTTCCACAGAGGAAATGGGCAAACTTCTTCTTCAAAACTCTGCTAAAGTGATACAGGCTCAAAATCATGATGTTTCTCTTGAGATTGAGGGTGTGCATGGACTATGTTCACCTGGGGAAAGAACTACGCAGCAAGCGACAGCAGTGGATTTTACAATGCAATTACAGCCTTCAGAGATGCTCCCTGTCAAAAGCGCTGCTGCTCCTGTCAGCTCTACAGCTGAAGCTGAACCTGCCGAAGGTCCCTCGGGGTGCAGTGAGTCACTACATAGCTTTCCTGATACAACGAGTGCTTTGAACTCTGCCGCTGTCAAACTACAGGCTGGCAATGATTTCACAAGCTTTAGCAAGTGCCTAAAGCCTGTTAGTTTGCAGCCTATGGATAAAAATGTTCCTTCTCTGGTTAATGCAACGGATCAACGAGAGGTCCCTGTAGTATTACCCTCTACAAAATGTACTCAAAATGTGACTTCCCTGCTTAGTAAATCGACGGGTTTCGTGTTGAAAACTCCTGCTAACAAGGAGTTACTAGCCCAGCCTGAAGTTGTGTATCAATCTACCGTGGAGTCACAGGTTGGGGTTACTGAGTTTTTCTTTTCAACTACTACACCTCAGCAGCAGAGTAATATGTCTATTAAAGATTCTATCCCTTTACCTGCTGATGCAGGCACTGCATTTTTTACTTTGGCTGCAACACAGGAGGCTTGGACTCCAGGTAAAGCCCTTGCAGGGGCTGGATGGAAACAGGCCCCGTCTGGTATCTGGACACCTGATCCTGACTGGGAAGCTGACTTTCCTTTATCGCAACACTCCCCAGTTTGGAAACCTGATATAAAGCTGAATATTCCTAAGGAGGTTCTATTGACAAGAAATTGTCTGATATACTTCAGCCTAACCCTTCCACCAGACCTTCAGATTTACAGGCCCCATAGCCCATCACTCCCAAGAATGATTCTGGTCGTCCTCTTCCAGATATATCTCCCTCATTGCAGGACTCTTCTCCGTTGAGCCCTCCTAAACAGAAGCCCCTAATGTCTGAGCTGTTTTCTACTGCTAAAAGAGAAGCAGCGCCAAGACATAATGCTGTTCATATACGCTACAAAGGGGGTTTGGCCAATAGGCTGGACAGATACTTTGTGGGAAAAACACTTTTGAAAGATTTCCTTCATTTGACTCCTAAGGATGTGTTCACCTTCAATATTTCTGGAGAGGACAATTTCAATATCAGTTTTAGGACATCACATGCCCTAGATTTATTTTGGGAATGCTATGGGCAGGTTAAGTTTTCTCTCACATGGACCCCCTTTCTGGTCATTCCCCTCACTAAACCCCTGATCAAATTTGTGACAGTAATGTTTTGAAATGAGGGGGTCTATGTGGAAGATATTGCCTTTTGGTTGTCACAAAAATGTGAAGTATTGAGTGCCCGAGAACCCATCCTAGATTCCAAGCAGTTTTGGACAGGGGGTTGGAAATATAAAATTAAATTGAGACAAACAGATTCAGGTGTAGAACATATACCTAATTCTTTTTTGTTAGGCAGGGATAGAAGGGTTTGTTTTTATGGGGGACAGCCTAGAGCTTACTACAAGTGTGGCTCTAGAACTCATCTCTCCAGCGTCTGTGGCCAACCACGCTGTGATAATTGTGGGGAAGTTTGGCATGTTACTATGCAATATGCTAATCACACAAAATGCGATCTTTGTGAAGAATATGGTCATGTTTTCAGAGAGTGTCCCTGGGCAGCCAAAAACAAAGCATCTTGTATTAGTCCAGACCTTTTAATTCAGAAAGCTCAAGATGCTGCAGACTCCTCCCTCCCTCCCCTCCCTCCTCCTCCTCCTTCTAAGATAGATGCAATTTGCCCTGAATCTACTACCAGGCTTTCCTCACCTGGACCTGACATGGTGGCTCAATCTTCTGTTTCAGGTCCTCCTAGGGATAAAAAACCCTGTATGGGACATCCTGGCCCTCTGAAATTTACTCCGGTTTGTTATACTGATGCTGATTTAGTTATTCCTGAGAAGGATTCTAAGACTGCTGTCCCTTTGTGTCTCCTCTGCCTCGCCGGAGATCTTCCAGGAATTTACACCTCAAACCCCCCCCCTTCCGCTTTCCTTATAGAATTTAGCAATTCTTATGTGGCCTTATTCACTCCATGGGGAGACACAAAAATGGAATTGGGAGACTCCGACTCTCAGAAATCCCTTCCCGGTCCCTGAAGAGTTGATGCTTTCTTATTTAAGATCTACTAAATCTCCTTCTGTGTTCACAGAAGCTTCAAAACTGTCAGGGCCCATTCATCGAAAGGAAATACTCGAAGCAATTCAGAAGTTGAAGCTGAATATTTCCCCAGGGAAAGACGGCCTCTCTAATAAATTATATAAAAGATTTCATGACAAGCTAAGTAAATGCCTTCTTATTGTGTTTAAATATTTTTTTGAGAATAATGTTATTTTTCCTTCATTCTCAGAAGGATTATCAATTCATTTATTTAAATTGGTAGATAGGAATGATATAAAGAATTGGAGGCCCATCACCCTGCTAAATTCTGACTATAAAATTTTTGCTAGCATTTTGAATACCTCGCTAAAAAATTATGCTAAGTGGGTGATATCTCCCTATCAATTTTGTGGGATTCCAGATAGAAGAATCCAATTTGCATTGATAGTTATACGAGATGTCATTGAACACTTATCACTAGCAGGCATTTCTGGGTGCATGGTTATTGCAGATTTTGAAAAGGCTTGTGACAGAGTCCATCTGCTTTTTCTTTTTTAATTTTAGAACATTATGGGGTTTCTATTACGATGGTTAATCTCATTAAGCTGCTGTATAAGTACAATGCAGTTTTTTTCCTTTTTTGAAAGGTTGTACAGCTGAAAGCTTTCATTTAATGACTGGGGTTCATCAGGGTTGCCCCCTAAGCCCTCTTCTTTATATATTCTCACTGGACCTTCTTTTGCAGACTTTAGTTAATTCACCACAGTGGATTGGAATTAAAGGAAACTTATCTGTGGATAGTCAACTATTTTTACAGGCCTACACAGATGATTTAATACTGTACTTCTCTGATTAGACTCAAATTTATAAATTTTTGGAAGCTTTTCGTTCTTTTTCAGTTTTTTTGAATGCCAAATTGAATTTAAATAAAACCAATAGGTTGTTTATTGGGGCAATAGGACCTGCTGCTCTGGTACTGTACATTATGGTATTCACATTTCCCACAGTCAGCTCAAAATTTTGGGCATACTTTTTGGTCCCCAAAATTTTACTGGTTGAAAATTGGGAACTAGTGCTTGAGAAGGTGGAAAAAAAAGTAAAAAGATGGAAGCAGTGGAAATTTTTCAAAACTGAAGTGCATACATATTATTAAACAGTTTATTATACCCTGTTTACAGAATGTGGCCATGATTTTCCCTCTTCCATCTCAATTGGAGACGAAGGCTTATAGCTTATTTTTTCAAATGCTTTGGGGTAACTGCTTAAATCCAGTAAAGAGACATTACACTTACTTGAGTAAAAAAACGGGAGGACTTGGGATGATTGACCCAATCGGATTTTTGCACCTCTTGTTTATTATGAATTCTATTAAATGTGGTTTGGCTTCAGCAGTAAGTATTGGACAAGGGTGGGTTAATAAGGCTCTGGGTAAATACTTTGCAATTTGGCATAACCTGGCTCCTAAATTGAATCCCCGCGTTCATATTCCTCAGTATTTTCGGCCTCCTGTACAAAAGTTATATAGATGGAAAATTACTAAAATGATTTTGAATAATAGTATGCAGGATTTCTATCAGTTGATTATGAAGGCATTACATCCACAAGACCCCTGTTTTAAGAATTCCCCATCAGCTTTGAATTCTAAGGTATTAGCTCAGCTTAACAATATCAGATTGCCTATGCTCCAGTGGGAAACACAATGGTTGATCTTTTATGGGCATCTGAATATTCGGGGCAATGCAAAATATAAAGTCATTGAAGAGAGGAATTGTCTTTATATGGACTGTATAAATATTGAAGAGACAATGGAGCATTTTTTCGTTCAGTGTTCCTGTTCAAAGGGTTTGTGGGTTTGTCTGGCTCAATTATGGAACTTTAAATGGCTTACTTCTGTTACATATGAAATTTTGGTACTAGGAATTTATCCAGCTAACCTTTCTCATTTCCATATTGGGACACTATCTTTATTTTTTTGTTGTTTGCAATATTTTCTATGACAGGCTAGATGCCAATAGGTCATTTATCAGAAAAAAATGTCCTATAAATGTTTTAGTATATTAGTTTCCAATTAACTGTTAAGGATCTATTCACAAGACTCACAAAGGCTTGCTTTCCCTAAACTTACAAAATGGTGGAATGGTTTTCTTCACTTTATAAAATGTAAGTAAATTGGTTTATTAATACTTGATTATTCTTCTTCCAAGATTAAGGAATTTTTTCTTTGTTTTTCTTTGTTTTGTTTTTTTCTGTTAATGTGATTTATTTGTTATTGTTACCTTGATTTTTCATTGTTACCTTGATATACTGTGTTGTTATCTATGTTTATTATTGCAATAAAAACTCCCCTAGTCTTTTCGATAAGTGCCATGGGATCTTTAACATCCACCTGAGCTACCACCCATCCAGGCAGATGGACCTCAGTTTAACGTCTCATCTGAAAGATGGCACCTCAGAAGTGCAGCACCCTCTCATGCTGCACTACAGTGTCAGTACTGGGATATTAACCCAAGTTGCCAGATGTGGGAACTGAACCCACAGCCCTCTGATCTCCCAGCCTCAGAGGTGAGTGTGCTACCTACTGAGCCACTGACACTGACAAATATATATCTAATCATATACTACTAACAGTCCACTGGAGAAGGCAAGACACTGGAAAACCAGATGGTGAAACCCAGTAAACTTCCTTCCTGACCCCCTAGGGTGATCCCCATAGTGAAACAACAGGTTCCCTAGCACTGGTTCCTCACCCCTGCTTTTTTGAGGGAAGAAATTGGGAGGGTATATGCTGGAGAGGGAAAAGTTGTAAGAAAGCAGAGCCTTCATACAGCAGCTTACATTACCAATGCTCCTGCCTTCCAGCAGGTAGTAGCCCCCCACCTCCTGCGAACCCTGACAACCTGCCTGACCCTAATGAGCGGGGATGGTACCCCCTACCTTCACCAGTGTCATCTGGACAGTGTGCACACAGACAAATCTCACCTGCTGCTATTCATTGCATGCTTCTTCATTCTGAAGGAGAAAACAACTGCAGCATTAATGTTTTGCAATATTTTATATTCAAATCTCTACTTTTCTGTGACAGAAATGCCAAATTTACAAGGGACAAAGGACATTTTTAAGGAAAAACCAGGGAGGTCCCTGAAAGTCAGGAACAATTGTTCATTGTACATTGAACATTGTATGTTCAGTCACTTCACAGTGGTGACACTGGGCTGGAGCTAGCAGGGGTCAAAGTGTTAAAAACAAAAGTGGTGGTACTCTGCACAAATCAACATAAAGTCACATATTAAATGTCTGGCTTGATTTCAGAAAGTGGTGGCACACTGTAACCCCCCCCCCCCATACACACACAAACACACACTTTGGCCCCTGCAGCTAGACAGGGTAGAATACAGACCCCAGCAAAAATCTGCTGTGCCCAAGCAGTGGCGCAGGCAACATAATCCAGGCTGAAATTACACACCTATGGAACATAAATTAAAAAGCCTCAATAGTACATGGCTTGTCAGTTTTCCCCACAGAGAAAAGGTGACATCACTGTCTTGTTGTGCCATTGATGTGAAGTCAAGATGCTGTTGTAGTACTGATCTGACATCAGGTCAGATTGATAATGGAAGTTCTATTTGGAGTGCTCCCTTATCAAATGTCTATGGAAAATCAAGTAAGAACCTGTTGAAAACATCGGAGGACAAACATTAGATCTTGATCTGTGATTTAAAAGCAATGCAGGAATGAGCAATACAAAATAAAATGAGATTCAACTCAGATAAGTGCACAGTTTCACACTTTGGAAAAACAGCCCTAAATACCTATATTATTTAGATAATGTGCAACTTCATTCTGTGGACAAGGAGAGAGATCTAGAAATTATAGTAAACAACAAGCTATCATCATTTGACCACTGTACTCAAGTGTCAAAAATCACAAATAGACTACTAAGATCTATACAACGATCATTTCTTTCTAGAAATAAAGCGTCCATTACCACTGTATAGAATTTATGTAATCCCTCACCTAGATTTTGGTTCCCCATTCTGGAACACATAGCTAAAGTGGAACATCAACCTGATCAAAAGAATGCAGAGGCGAGCAACGCAACTGATACGAGGGATGAAGACCATGAGTTATGATGAGAGACTTGTTGAATCAGGGCTATTTATCTTAGAGGAAAGAAGATGAGGGGATCTCTTATTATTGTTTCACATACTAAACAACACCAGGACAATGAATCTGAGGTCTCATAATAGACAACTGGTCATCCCGAAGGTCATACTAATAAAAGAAATAACTTTTATGGTATGTACAGCCCGTTTGTGGAACAAACTCCCCTATGACTTGATAAACAAAACATCATTTAGTAGTTTCAAACAAGGGCTTGATGATTATCTGCTGTTAAACAGAAACAAACACTAATATATCTACTGGGAGTGGGAGACAATCTTGATGGGCCTCTGGCCTTCTTTTGTCTTGCCAAACCAAAGTAAACAGCATACACTAACTAGTAAAAGTGGCAAGTGCTGAAGGCAGTACACTGTACATCAGAAACCTCCCTTAATGTGTGACAGACCAAATAACACATAAGCACAGACTCCCCAATGTTTTGCATTCTGCTATCACTTCTGGGGGCATTGATATTCCCTGAGCCCACTATTTCTAGTTGAAGTAAATTCCATAGCTTCACTACCCTGTTATTACAGTAATATTATTATTTACTTGTTCTGCTAAGATTGTCTCAGTTTACACAAATGCCCCTACATCCTCCTACTCTCAACATTTCCTCCAAATTCCCTGCTTTCCATTTCTATGATCCTCTGTAATATCATAAAGACTGTCACAAAATCCCCCCTTAGCCCTGTAAATTGATAATGCACAGACTCCACTCCCCCATCTATCCTCCTAACCCTTTTTAAACAAGTATTTGTCAATGCCGAATGTTGATCGTGTTGGTCTGTTGAGCTCGCTCAGTGGCTCTGTGTCACTCGCTCATTCTGTTTCTCCCAGTGCTGCAGGCTGCACCATTGTATGGGGCTCCTGGCTGCATTGGCACATTTTTCTGCCCACAAAGAAATCTGAGCCGTCCTGACAGAGCTGTGTTGAGGTGGGTCACTCACCCTCTCTCAGTCGCTCATTCTGTTTCTGCTAGAGCTGCAGACTGCCCTTTTGTACTGGGCTCCCACCTCTGTTGGCGGCTTTTTCTGCCCACAAAGAAATGTGCAGCAGTCCTGACACAGGTCCATTGAGCTACCTCAGTCCCCCTCTCTTGCTCGTTCCGTTTCTGCCAGCGCTGCAGGCTGGCCTTTTGTACAGGGCTCCTGCCTGCATTGCCATCTTTTTCTGCACACAAAGCAATCCACAGCAGTCATGATAGAGGTCTGTTGAGCTTGCTCACTCCCCCTCTCTCACTCACTCATTGTATTTATCCCAGCGCTGCCGGCTGCCCTTTTGTACTGGACTTCTGCCTGTGTTGACACCTTTTTCTGGCCACAAAGAAATCTGCAGCTGTCTTGACACAGCTAAGTTGAGGTCACTGTCTCTGCCTGTCTCACTCTCTCATTCTGTTTCTCCTGGTGTTGCAGGCTGCTCTTTTGTACTGGGCTTCTGCTTGCATTGGCAGGTTTTGCTGCCCAGAAAGAAATCTGCAGCTGTCCTGACACAGCTCCGTTGAGGTGGGTCACTCCCCCTCTGTCACTCGCTCATTCTGTTTTTGCTGGCACTGCAGGCTGCTCTTTTGTACTGGGCTCCTGCCTCTGTTGGTGGCTTTTTCTGCCCACAAAGAAATCTGCAGCAGTCCTGACACAGGTCCGTTGAGGTAGATCACTCCCCCTCTCTCACTCGCTCATTCCGTTTCTGCTTGTGCTGCAGGCTGGCCTTTTGTACTGGGCTCCTGCCTGCATTGCCGCCTTTTTCTGCCCACAAAGAAATCCACAGCAGTCATGATAGAGCTCCATTGAGGTTGCTCACTGCCCCTGTCTCACTCGCTCATTGTGATTCTCCCAGTGCTGCAGGCTGCCATTTTGTACTGGGCCCATGAGTGCATTGCTGCCTTTTTCTGCCCACAAAGAAATCCGCAGCAGTCCCAACAGAGCTCCATTGAGCTCACTCACTGCCTCTCCCTCACTCGCTCATTCTGTGTCTCCTGCTGCTGCAGGCTGCCCTTTTGTACTGGGTTCCTGCCTGCATTGGCAGCTTTGTCTGCCCACAAAGAGATGTGCAGCAGTCCCGACACAGCTCCGTTGAGGCCACTCACTCGCCCTCTGTCACTCGCTCTTCCATTTCTGTGGGGGCTGCAGGCTGGCATTTTGTACTGGGCTCCTGCCTGCATTGCCACCTTTTCCTGCCGACAAAGAAATCTGCAGCAGTGATGACAGACATCCGTTGAGCTCGCTCACTCCCCCTCTGTCACTCGCTCATTCTGTTTCTCCCGGTGCTGCAGGCTGCCCTTTAGTACTTGCCTCCTGGCTGAGTTGGCACCTTTTCCTGCCCACAAAGAAATCTGCAGCTGCCCCGACAGCTCCATTGAGGTTGCTCACTCTCCCTGTCTCACTCGTTCATTCTGTTTCTAGTGGCACTGCAGGCTGCCCTTTTGTACTGGGCTTCTGCCTCTGTTGGCATTTTTTTCTGCCCACAAAGAAATCTGCAGCAGTTTTGACAGAGTTCCATTGGCCTCACTCACTCCATGTCTCACTTGCTCATTCTGTTTCTTCCCACGGTGCAAGCTGCCCTTTTGTACTGGGCTCTTGCCTGCATTGCTGCCCTTTTCTGCCCACAAAGAAATCTGCAGCAGTCATGATAGAGCTCCGTTGAGCTCGCTCACTCACTCCCTCTCTCTCTCACTTGTTCGTTCTGTTTCTCCTGCTGCTGCAGGTTGCCCTTTTGTACTGGCCCCTGTGTGCATTGCTGCCTTTTTCTGCCCACAAAGAAATCCGCAGCAGTCCCAACTGAGCTCCATTGAGCTCACTCACTCCCCCTCCTTCACTCGCTCATTCTGTGTCTCCCACTGCTGCAGGCTGCCCTTTTGTACTGGGTTTCTGCCTGTGTTGGTGGCTTTTTCTGCCCACAAACACATCTGCAGTAGTCTCGAGAGAGCTCCGTTGAGCTTGCTCACTCCTCCTCTCTCAGTTGCTCATTCTGTTTCTGCCGGCACTGCAGGCTGGCCTTTTGTACTGGGCTCCTGCCTGCATTGCTGCTTTTTCCTGCCCACAAAGAAATCCGCAGCTGTCCTGACAGAGCTCCGTTGAGGTCGCTCGCTCACTCCCCCTGTCTCACTCACTTATTCTGTTTCTCCTGGCACTGCAGGCTGCCCTTTTTGTACTGGGATCCTGCCTCTGTCGGCATTGTTGTCAGCACTCCCAACACAGCTCCATTGGCCTCACTCACTCCCCCTGTCTCACTTGCTCGTTCCATTTCTGCCAGCGTTGCAGGTTGCCCTTCTGTACTGGGCTCCTGCCAGAGTAGCCACCCTTATCTGCTCACAAAGAAATCCGCAGCAGTGACAATAGAGCTCCGTTGAGCTCGCTGAGTCCCCCTCTCTCACTTGCTCATTCTATTTGTCCGAACGCTGCAGGTTGTCCTTTTGTACTCAGGCCCTGCATGCATTGCTGCCTTTTCCTGCCCACAAACAAATTTGCAGCAGTCCCAACAGAGCTCCGTTGTGCTCACTCACTCACTCCTCCTCCCTCCCTCACTCGCTCGTTCTGTGTCTCCCAGCACTGCAGGCTGCCCTTTTGTACTGGACTCCTACCTGCATTGTCACCTTTTCTTGCCCACAAAGACATCCACAGCAGTCCTGACAAAGCTCAGTTGAGCTTGGTCATTCACCCCCCCCAGTCGCTTGATCCTAATCTGTCCCAAACACTGATTTCCGACAGCGACTGCGGTACTATGCACTGGAAGCACGGAAACACATTTCGGCCAGGATGTGAAAAATGACAGCTGTACTGTTCGTAAGGAGATGTGAACAAATGCCAGTGTTGAAAATCTGGTGTGAAAATATTACTAATTTGCAAACTTACAAGGGCGCATGGCACCTGCACAACACACGCTCGTAACACAGTCATTTTATGGAGTTTCATCACAAAATTTTTAACATAGGCATTTTAGGACCTCTGCTCATGAACCGTGCCACTGTCAGTTTCTTAATCTGTGTGGAACACTGATTTCCCACACCAACCATGCTATTCTGCGCTGGAAGTGCAAAAACACATTTCGGCCAGGATGTGGAAAATGACAGCTGTACTGTTCACAAGGAGGTCTGAAAAAATGCCAGTGTTGAAAATCTGGTGTGAACATATTGCAAATTTGCAAAGTTACGAACGTGCACAGCAACTGCGCAATGCACGCTGGTAAAACAGTAATTTTTGATTTTTCCCACCAAATTTGCAACATAGGCTTTTTGAGAGTCCACCTCATGAACACTGGCACTGTCATTTTGTTAATTGGCCCTGAAAGGTGATCCTGCACAGTGACCGCAAAATCACCTTTCGGGGCCGCATAACGCCATGACAGTGCCAGAATTCATGAGGAGTGGTCCCAAAAACCCCATGTTGAAAATTTGGTGCCCAAATTCCTAAAAATGACTAAGATATGCATCAAAGTTGGAAAACCCCTATTATTCCATTATATAGCTTACTGGCATTTCCTCAGTTCGCGGTCGGCTTTGAAGAGTGCAGACGTGTTCTCAGTCCACTGAAGATCATCGCGCCCAGTTCCTGGGGTAAGTATGGGGTGAGGCGGGGTGTGGGGAGGCATGGTGTGCAGTGGGTGGGCGCAGGTTGTGGGAGGGGGCAGGGAGATCGCCGAGGGACTGTTTCCCTTTTTTACAGGGTAAAAAAAAAAGACATCGTGGAACTGTTTTTTCATTCACAGAGGCATGTGGCATGCTGGGGTGGGCTCTCAGCTTGCCAACGGCTTCTTGGTTTTTTTGGAGTGGCCGCTGTAGCCAACAGGGATTGGGCACCCCTGTCGGCAGACAACAAAAGAGTGGGGGTGACATTATGCCAAAGGGGATTGGGCACCCCATCAGCAAACAACCAAAGCAGGGGGGGTTTACGTAATGCATATGGGAGTGGGCTCCCCGTTGGCAGCATAAAGTGTGGGGCACATGCTGATGAGGGGGATTGGGCCTCCCTCAGTGGTGGGGTTAATATTGTTTGTGAACACGGCTACAAGCCACCACCATGTTCATAAACAATATCACTGTTTCAGGGTCCTGCCCTGCAATGATAGGTCACTCTCTCATTGCAGCGAATGGCTGATGCTGCAATGACGAGTGACCCCTGATTGCAGCGGCTAATTTTTTTACAAGTTGGTGGCACGCTGGCTGAACTAGTGTCAGCAGCAGTGTGCCACGGCATTGGGGGAAGCGGGCTAGCCTTTACAGGCTGCGGGGGCATTGGCCACAACAGTGCAGTGCCTCCACAGCCTGCTTGTGGAGAACCTGCTGCAACATGTTTCTTGCGCATGCATGCAATCAACATAAAAATGCTTGTTTGCTAAATGCAACACAAACATATGGGAATCAATTTGGGAGACATGGTGGCTTGGCAGCATCAGTGCATGGTCATCCTCAGCCAGTCAGTTTGGGGATAGTCAAGTGTGCTGGTTTATCATCACTAGTCAGCTTCTGCTTCCTAACAGAGAAAAGTAGTCCATTCTCTGTTTCCATTTAATGTGGAATAAATGTTTTTTGCAAACAGTTATGTGTGGAAGTAGTTTTTCTCCCTAATTCTTTCATGTGTGTGCTGGAGGTGGAAAATGCTCATTGCTGAAGGCTGATCAAGTGCATGTGAATTTAATATTATGGTCTAAACACATGTATCAGTCAATCGGAGTGCAGTAAATGGACAATCTGCTTTTCTGCTGCTTCAAACCAAAGAAAGAGCTTGCCGCTTGTGTTGCAGCATAATTAACTTAGCTCTGAGAAAAGTGTGGCTTTAAACAATCAAGACATCGGCTGATCAAGGGCATGTCATTTTCAAGCACACACACTGTCATCCTGCCAGCTCCCAATCTGGGAACAAACAATGGATGTTGATTGACTGATTGATTTTTGTTACTGGGGCCACTTTTACAGAACTCAAAACTTGCAATTTGTGAAGAAAAAACCTGCAATCTAAAAGTAAGCACAAGACTTTATGCACAAGTATTGATGATAACTAGGATGGGACAAATCAGTATCTGAGCTGGTGGTCAGTTTAGCCACTAGCTTTCAAAATATGGCAGCCAAATCAATATTTTTAATGGCCTTCAATTTTAAGGGCTCAAAAATCACTATGTGGGCAGGTAGCCAGTTGGTCAGTAACTTTCAAAATCTGGTAGCCACACTAATTGTTTTAGTGGCCATTGGCCACCTGGCTACCAGATTTGTCCCACCCTGATGATACCTATGGAGTGCTGCACCCCAATGTCAGATTTCTTAGGCTGTCAATCTCTGCAAATGGAGAACCCAACAAATGTAATTCTTTAAACACCCCCCCCAACTAACACTGCCAGTTGCAATGTAAAGGGGCACTATCAGTTATTTTCCTGCATCACTATATATTTTAAAGGCACACTGTAGCAGTGCAACCTGAGCTGTGGACTGGTCCACCTGGGAACATTCATAGGCAGACCATTAAAAAGGTGTCAGAGTTCCAAATAAAATTGCCTTTTTCAAGCAAATAAATAACAGCAAGGGGTCTTTTTGTTTACAACAGATTAAACACAAGGCAAACAAAAGAAGTTTTCTGCAATGAAAAAAGAAAATGAACAACTTGACCAACTGATTTTAAATGTCCTTTTTACGTTCGTTTGCGCACATGCACAAGGAACGTCTTGGGAGAATGGGACACTTTGGAGGTGTGCCTGCCCCGTGCAATCCCCTGCTCCATTGAGCAGGCGTGGTGGTCCTGCACCAATCGATGTGGTGCTGTGTATGATAGCGGTGGTCTTCTCTTCAAAGAAAACCACCGCTGTGTGCTGGCAGCACGTCACGCCCCCTCCAAATCTTTGGTGCCACGCTGGGAGCCCACCCCAGTATGGCAAACTTCCTGCGTCATCTGCTGATGGGGGTGCCCAATCCCCCATCAGCTCCACCTCCCCCCAAACAGCTTTCCTTGCTGCCACGCTGGGAGCCCACCCCAGCGTGGCAAACATCCCACATCATCTGCCGACGGGAGTGCCCAATCCCCCATTGGCTCCACAGCCCCCCCAGCCATCCTTCTACCATGCTGGGAGCCCACCCCAGCATGGCAAATGTCCCACGTTGTCAATTTAGAAAAAAATGTAAATTAAAACGCTGGTCCCACGCAGTCTCCCCACCCCTCCACAACCCGCACCCACCCATTGCGCACCCTGCCTCTCCACAACCCCCTCACCCCATACTTACCTCCGGAGCTCAGCACGATGATCATCGCTGGACCGGGAACATGTCTGCACTCTTCAAAGCCGACCGCGAACTGAGGAAATGCCGGTAAGCTGTATAATGGGCTAGATGGTTTTTTTTCAACTTTGTTGCATATCTCAGGCATTTTTTGGAATTTTTGCACCAGATTTTCAACATGGGTTTTTTTGGACCCCTTCTCATGAATTCTGTCACTGTCATGGCATTATTCGGTCCCGAAGGGTGATTTCACAGTCACTGTGTGAAATCACCTTTCAGTCCCAATTAATGAAACGACAGTGCCAGCATTCATGCGTGGGCTCTCAAAAGCCTATTTTGGATTGGTGAAAAAAATTCTAAAAATGTCGTTTATGAGCGTGCATTCCGCGCAGTTCCTATGCAGGCTCATAGTTCGCGATTTTCAATATTTTCATCTAGATTTTCAACATTGCCATTTTACCAAACCTTCTTATGAGCAGTACAGCTATCATTTTTCACATCCTGCCCAAAATGTGTTTCCGCCCATGTAGCACACAATGGCACAGTCGGTGTGCGAAATCAATGTATGGGACACATTAAGAAAATCACAGTGACACTGTTCATTAGCAGAGGTCTTAAAATGGCTATGTTGAAACTTTGGTGAAAAAATTCCTAAAAATGACTGTTTTGCAAGTGTGCATTGCGCAGTTCCTATGCACGCTCGTAAGTTTGCAAATTTTCAATATTTTCACTCCAGATTTTCAACATTGCCATTTTACCTCACCTCCTTATGAGCAGTACAGCTGTCATTTTTCACATCTTGCCCAAAACATGTTTCCGCCCATGTAGCGCACAATGGCACAGTCGATGTGCGAACTCAATGTATGGGACACATTAAGAAAATCACAGTGTCACTGTTCATGAGCAGAGGTCTTAAAATGGCTATGTTGAAAATTTGGTGAAAAAATTCCTAAAAATTACTGTTTTTCGAGCGTGCGTTGCGCAGTTCCTACGCACGCTCGTAAGTTCGTGAATTTTCAATAGCTGCACTCCAATGACTTCCAAATACCTAAACAGCACATAGAAGCAAGCAACATGCGGCATTGACAAATGCTTGTACTTCTTTGTCACTGATTTTTTTAAACCATGTCCAAGTGCCAAATACCACTGCAAATACCTGCAAGCGAACGTTCGGCATTGACAGATGCTTGTTTCCTGTCAGGGACGTAGTTTTGCACCCTGCAGGTTTTCTCTCCTTTTTCAGCCTTTCAGAACTGCACCCTTCACATTCACACTTCAGTTTTCTCCCCACAGAGACAGGTCTCCCTTTTCAGAATTGCCCCCCCCCCCGTAGCAGACTTCCTAACTAAATATGCTGGGTCTGCCCAGATAGGTTGCAGCTGCTTTAATTAGCAGAAGTGTGCAAGGACAGGCCCTGCAAGTTCTCATCAAGGGATCTGATCTCCAAACATCTGAGCCTTATTATCCCCACCAAGACAACTTCTTGTGATGGTTTGAGGGGGTGATGGGTGTAGGAATAATATACCCCATTGCAGACACTGTTGAACTTTCAACCTTCAAAACTGTATACAGTTTTCTGATGTCTTAAGAATGTTAACTGTAAACAAGGTATGGTTGTGCTATGTTAGTCCACACAAAAGCAGATGAGAAACAAGAAGATAATTTTTTTGCTGGGTAAAGATAATGGGCCAGATTCTCAAACTAAATTGGAATTAATCCCACATCACAACTCTAGTTGTGGACTGAAGTCTCCGCAGCTGCAGAGATTAGTATTTCCAGTGTGCCGTAGCTGTGGGAGATGTTATGGTTGGTCCCACCAGTTGTGACAGTTTTCCACAGCTGCAGGGAAAAATCACCCACAAACTGCCATAAATCATGGATCCTGTTGTAAACCAGATCCACTTTTCAGAATACCATAGCTGCATAGGGAAACTGTGGTTCCGCAAGTGGCAACCCATTTGCGCCGGGTTTTTCCTGCAGCTTCAGGATTTTCATGGGCTTTGAGAATCTGGCCCCATATGTTTATTAGACTAACAACAAGTTTATTTATTTATTTATTTATTCAATCTATGATTACAATACCTTTAAGCACAAGGCGCTCATTTCAGGGGCGGATCCAGGAGTCCTATAGATGGCAGAGCTCAAGTCAGATAAAAAATAAAAATACTAGTCTGGGGGTCTGGTGGGCCCCCTAGGTCCCCAGAAATTTAACATTTTGGTGCATTCTGGTGCATTTTGGAGGGTATTTCTAATGCAATTTCTACTCATTTCCTTCCTCCCCATGCTTTGTTAGTTGCACCCTAGCACCATCCCCAGAGTCCCCAGAGTCCACATGACAGTATGTTGCCCAAAATATCCTCCCCTACCCCCAAAAAAACCCCACAAAATACCAAAAGACTACAGCTGGGCAGCAGCACATCCGAAACACATAAAATAAGAAAAGTTGAAAGAGACTTGGTGATAAAGACAAATTGCAAACAAATTACATGACAATCCAAGTAAGCAAGTTCACAAATGTCACTCATTCAAGCACATTATGACATTACCATAAAGCCAACCCATCCCAGTTTGTCCTGCAGTACATATTAATGTATCCCCCAACCTTATCTCAGTAAAAAATAAATACAATAACTATAGAAATATGGGAACAAAGTCACTTTGCTATCTAGTTTCTGAAAATATAATTTCAAGTCTACTTGCTATTTTTGCAAAACATATTTTATTTTATAGAACAATTTATTCCAAAGAAAATACATATTTAAATAAATAAAATACTTTTTATTGTTTTAAAATGTCCTTTACTGGAATAACCCCATGGTATGAGGCATCTCAGTTTTATGATAGGCCCAAGAAGTCAGTTAGCAGACAGAAAAAAACAGTTTTTAAACAAATATAAAAATGTTTGTTTTTTTTTATTAGCAACAGCGCTTGCTTGGGTACATTACAACTCCCCCCCCCATTCAACACATATTATTACATAAACTAAATATATGATTCTATCACTTTTTTTTCCAGTTTTGCAACTGCCTGTGTCAATGAGCCAAACAAGGTCTTATGACTTCTGTTGCCAATTTTGCTCTTCAAGCATGCAGAAACTCCTGCACATGCCATAATATACAGCAGAACACCTTCAAAGTCCCTATGTCTATTAATTCTCTATGTGCTCATTCACGCTGTACAACCACAACTGAAAAGACAACACAGATTAGACATACTGTACATGCTGAAATTTTTACCTCAGTTCAAAGGTCTCATGTACCAGTTTTTGCCTCTCTTGGTTCATGCTGTTGTTGAGACCAGACCTGCCCCAGCATTAGTTTTGTACCATTCCTAGCATGGTACAGGAGGGAACAACTCTCCAACTCCCTCTCCTGCAAATCTACACCAAAATCAATTTACCATACAGGAGAAAACTAGCAGTGACCTTAAACAAATTTAATGTCATGAATTTAAGCTCCCCATACTAGAAATTAATAACACTAGTACTACATTTATTACACACCCAGTCTGATGGATCACTAATGTCCTGTCCAATCCCAGCAGCTGCCCCCTGCTGGTTTAACCAGCATCTTTTAATTAGTGCTATTGACTGCATTGAATTATTTGACTTCACCATTGGAAAAGAATCTGACTGAGCCTGGAGCAAGAACTTAAGTAAGCACGGTACTACTAATGTGTTCTTTTCTGTAAAGACAGGGACATCAAGACTGGGCACTCACACCTTCAATAATCTGATTTGCAAACAGGTTGAACAATTTAACTTTTCTGGAGGTGTGAGTGAGAGAGAATAGAGAGGATTATCATGGGACACCAGTAAGGTTACCACCTGTCAGTTTTTTACCTGGTGATAAGGTTTTCAGGGTCTCTATCAGGAAATCCAGTTTTGCTCTCTGCTGGTCAGGTTTTTAAACCATTTTGAGTGTTCACATACTTTTGAAACATATTTTATTATATCATTCATTGTTTCACCTACATGTCCAGGTTTCAAACAAGTTCTCTTGTCAATATAGCCCTTTGTTTGTGAAAGTAGTCAACCTGAGAGGTGTAAAGTATGCCCATTAACACCATTAGCACTTACTTAACCTAATCTTTTCCACTGCAGCAAAGCTGCCTCCACCTTTTCATAACAGTAACAGAGCCAGTTCTCTTCCACTTTCATTTACTGGTAAACGTTTTCATCTCTAACAACATTTAGGCATTTTTAAATGTTTAAAATTATTTTTTTTCCAAAAGAAAAATGCATGAGCCCTCAAGGTGCAGGGGAACAGTTTGCACCTAGCTAAGGCCAGTTGTGCTGGAGGACAGATGAGACTTGTGTGGCTCAGGTAGCTTTCATGGAGTCATTAGTGCATACTGATAAAGAATGCAGCACAGTGTGTTACTAATAGAGGAGCTCCACGATGGGGGAGCTATAGCACTCTTAGCCCCCCCCCTCTAAATCCGCCTATGAATGCCATTTACAAAGGTTCCACGTCAGTGGGGAGGGGTGAACAAACATACAGAGGTGGTAATACCAGGGCTCTAGATAAGATTTTTTGGGATGAGTATTGTACTTCTCATTTTGAAAGTGAGGTGAGTAAAAGCAAATTCCAATGTGTACAAATGTCTGGACAGAGTGGAGTGAGGAGTACATTTCAAAAGCAATGCAGTTTTTTTTTCTAGATAGGAATTGATCAGGTGCCAACAATGCTCCAAATAATGTTGGCAAGTAGAAGTAATTTACTCACCTGTTTTAAAATATAGTGACTAAAACAAAATTGGGATACATTCGAGTGCTGTAAATCCAGAAGAAAACTTCTTTTGAATCACCAGTTATGTTAGGAAGCAGTATTATTTGGCATGTGGTGTATTTACAAATGTTGGGTGAGTACTGGTACTCATTAAAAACCTTTTTTGAAGAGTATTTCCTAAAATGAGGTGAGTAAAACAGGTCAGTACTCCCCTTATCTGGGGCCCTGGGTAATACAAAGACTAGGTTCAAAAAACAGTAAAGTACATACTTTAATTATCTAGAATTCATAACTTTAGTAGTGGAGGAGAAAGGGGCAGGGGGGTTAATAAGAAAGAAGAAGAGGGGTAAGCAGCCAGAAGGCCTTGTCAGTAAGAATAGAAAGAGTGGTGGGTGCAAGTAGTAGGTAGGTAGGTAGGAGGGGAGGTGGTGGGGGTGGGACAGTGGGGGTAGGGTAGGAGGATATAGCAAGGAATGGAAAGGTAAAGCTTTTGGGTGGAAAAGAGGGAACTGGAGTGCGCACAGGTGGTAGTATCATTAGGTGAAGCAGTCGCAGGAACTATTTGTCGTAAGATGCTGATGGAGCCTGTGCTTGAAGAGACCTAATATTGGTATGGATAGGATTGCACTGGGAAGTGCATTGAATCCAAGTGAGGCTCTAAAGGCAAATGACTGCTGCCCTTGAGATGTCCTGCACCTAGGAATCTTCAGAGATTGATTGGCTGACCTTCGAGTGTGCTGGGAGCTGGAGTGAGGGCTAAGGAGGTTCACAGTTCCAAGGGGGCAAAAGGCTGAGAAGTGCTTTTTTAGCTAACAGGTATGTTTGGTACTGTATCCTTCCTCTTAATTGAAGCCACCCAGATTGGCATATAGGTTGCATGTGTGGGTAAGGCGTGCAACACCAGTAAGGAGTCTGTACACCTTAGTGCAATGGATATGCTACAGAGTGAAGAAATAGTAGCGGCACCATAGATAACCAAGCAATAGTTGACAGTAGGTAAAACAGAGCTGATAATTGCAGTTTTGAGGGCTTCGGGTATCAAGCAGTGTTTATGTCTGTAGAGCAGACCAATCTTGATGCTGATAGCCCAGGCAACATTGTCGATGTGCTGAGTATAAGAAAGTGAGCTGTCCAGGGTTACTCCCAGATACTTAAAGTGTAGGATTTGTTCCAGAGGTACTACCATGCAGTTTCGGATTATAAGTGGTTGAGATTTGTGCTTGCTGTGGGTGCCACTGAACACCATAATTTAAAATTTTTTTGTAGTTCAGGATCAATTTGTGAGCATTGAACCAGTCTTCAGCTTCTACAAAACTATGCTGTAGTTGACGTTCCAGTTGCTGTGGGTCAGGATTATTAGTAAAGATAGATAACAGCATCATTCACATATAGTAGCATCTGTTGGTGGCAGGCCTGCAGTAGGTTGTTCAGGAAGATGCTGAAAAGTAAAGGCACTAAAATAGAGCCCTGTGGTACACCTGAATGGATGAGCAGTTTGACCGAGGTAGCATTTGCTGAGGTAACATTTGCAGTTTTCACCTGTTGGGATTGACCATCCAGGTAACTCTTGAACCAATCTAATGTGTGAGAGGTGAGACCTATGGAGGCTAGTTGCTGAAGACGAAGAGTGTGGGAACAGTGTAAAAGGCCTTTGTAAGGTCTACAAAGGCTACTCCCACTAATTTGCCTTTGTCAAGAGATTGATGGATATAGCCAGTGAATTCCAATAGTGCCATTGTGGTGCTATGACCTTTTCAGAATCCATGCTGCTGCAGGCCTTGGATTGAGTATTTTTCAAGGTAATTCATTAATTGGTCTGCAACTATGCACTCAAGTGCCTTGGATAATGGAGGGAGTATAGATATGGGCCAATAATTTGCATGTAGGGTCCAGTCTCCGCTTTTGTGTATGCGTGTCACTAGGGCAGACTTCCATATTTTTGGGAATTGGGCCAGCTTCAGCGAGAGGTTAAGAACCTTAGTTAAGGGATTCAGTAGCTCATCTAGTGTGAGGGCAATGATTTTAAGATCCAGCAAGTCTCCACTGACTATAGACTTTCCAAGCACTTTGCACAGGTGTTTCTTGGCTGTTAACAAAGAGGCCTTCCTAAAGTAAAAGGAGAGAGAAATGATTGTCCTCTCCTTAGTACTGTGTGTGTAGGGGGAAGGATGAAATCTTCAAAACAATCCGGGGAGAAGATGCTGCTCAGGTCTGTGAAAGCATTGTTAAAAGTATTTGCTATGGTAAGTGAGTCCAAAGTAAGGGTACCATCAATGTTTAGCATTGAGGGTGAGATTTTTGATACTTTGCCAGTGACATCTTTAATGTTGTTCCACCAATTCTTACTATCCCCCCAGGAATTTGTAACTGCTTCCTGGTGGAATTTGGCTTTCACATGGTGGATTGCCCTTGTGCATTCATTCCTGACTTTTTTTATATTCCTGCATGTCTTCCTGTCTGCCCCTTTCTCTTGCACAGTGCCAGAGGCGATCCCTGTGTTTCATCCTGGAGATAAGCTATGGGGTTATCCAGGAGTTTGAGGTGCCCTGAACTTTCATCTTTTTGTAGGGAGCATGTATGTCACAGTCAGTATTGAAATGCTTAATGAGATGGTCCAAGGCTAGGTTGTTATCTTTAGTAGTGTCCAGTAATGACCAGTCTATATTACTCAGGTGCAGTTTGAGGGGCTTAAGTCGCCCAAATTTCAGCACCCTGCAATATACTGTCTGAGGGAGTGGCTTGTGGAATTTGTTTGTCCAGCTGCAGGTAATGGGGGAGTGATCACTTAGGGTATCTGGGCGCACAGTCACATCTGAAATATGGTCCGGTTGGTTAGAGAGGATCCAGTCAAGGAGAGTACTTGTTCCCATTCTGTAATTTGTCCTGTTGGGTGAGGGAATGAGCTACGAGAAATGAATCACAGAGATAGAGTCCTTGAAAGTGTCATTATCAGGAGAGAGCCAATTGACGCTGAGATCACCGAAAACTATGATTTCAGAGTGTAGTTTCAGGTTACAGATGTAGTCCATGATGCTGTGAAAGCCAATCAAGTATTCTTTGGGAGGGATGTAGATGAATAAGATCGTGAGGGCCTTATTATCGGCACCAAGGAGAACTTTAATTGCAAGTGCCTAGGTGGAGCATTCAAGGTTGGTCATGGGTAAGCTAAAGCCCTTAAGTGTCTCTTTGAGATGTATGGCACAGCCACCACCATGCTTAATTAGCCTGTCCTGTTGGAAAATGGTGTATCCTGGTATGGTGACTGCAATGTCAGGAATCTTCAGGGAGGGATATGTCTCAGCCACTGTTAATATATCAGGGTCATGCTGGTTGTTCCAGACTTTGAGGCTGTCTAGTTTACTTAACAGGCTGCAGATATTGACAGAGACTATCTTGATGGATCCCGTCTTTGCTTGGCCATGGGTTGGGCAATGCTTTCTGGGCCTGGATTCGGGTGAACATTGCCAGATATTAGTAGCAGGATGAGAATGATCCTGTACAGGTAACCTTTCAGGAGTCTGTAATTCACTTTGGTTGACTGTTTTTGGTTGGAGTGCCTCCTCAGGCTGGAATGCATCACTGTAAGGCAGATTCGGAGAGCCTGGAGAGGGTATGAGACAAGGACATCTGGAGATTGTCAGGGAAATGGATGTGCAGGAGCCAGTGCTGTGACCAGCGGCCATTTGTTAATGTGAAGAAGTTTCCTGTATGCATGTCTGGGTCATGGTTAAAATTGTAATTGAAATCAAGTTTAGAGGTGGGATGCTGTTTGCTTCCAGTTAAGTCGCCAAGACAAAGAAAGGCAAAAAGAAGAGGTACTAGGAGGGTGGTATGTGATTTGCCCATTTTGGTAAGAATTGAGTCAAAATCAGGGGAAGGATTAGGTTCACGTGAAAAAGCGCTGTATGAGAGAGTTAACAATGAAACACGAATGAGAAAAATTTTTTTTACATTTCATTAGCCTAATAAATCTTTACCCAGCAAACAGATTTTCTTTTTGTTTGCTCAACTGTACAGCAATGCACCAACCTCTATTTTCATTTTTTATCAACTGAATTAATATTTATAATATTTCTTTTTATTTCATTTTGTCCCTGGTTTTGACTGCAATTGCTTTCCCCGATGTCCTCTGTTGAGGTGCAGGGATTCTTGTATACTATGTCCCATTGTGCTCATGCATTTGTCTGTTATGAGTATGCTTCCTTAAGTGAGTTGTTTGTGAGCCTGCCCATGGAGCAAACACACACTCAGTGTTTTGTTGTCACAGTTGCTACCAGAATAAACTGGGAGCACAGAATAAAAGCTGGCATATATCAATTTCATTGTTGTATAGTGCATTTATACTGTATATAAGTATATCTATAAAATCTAAAACATGTACTATATAATAAGTGCAAAAGCAGCACACCCTCAGCTTGAAAATAAAACATGCTCAAATAATTAGGTTATTAACTTAGATTTGAAGGAATTCAAAGTAGGAGCACTTCTTATATCATGGGGTATAGCATTCTAAAGCTTTGGACTGTAAATACAGAAAGCTCTGTCCTCTCTAATCTCCAAATTGGATTCAGGGACAAATAACAGATTTAGAGAGCTTGTGTGACTGAATCTTGAAGCAGAGGCCAGAACCACTAGCTCAGTTTAATAACTAGGAGCAAGACACTGCAAACCCTGTAAACCAAAGAAAGCGTTTTCAAATGTACCTATTGTTAAACTCAGAACCAATGCAAGGATCTTAAGATAGGAGCAATACGGTTTTGGAGTTCTGACTTAGTTACCTGTATAACACCAGCTGTAGCATTCTGGAAGCACTGTAGCCTATCCAAGGTGACACTTGGTAACACTGCCAGCAACTAATTACAATAATCAATGCAAGTTGTAATCAAGTCATGACTTAATGTAGCAAGTTGATGGTAAGACAAAACATTGTGTAACTTTACCTGATTTTATAACTGATAAAACCTAGTCTTGACAGTTTTTGTAACGTGCATGTTGAAAGAAAGAAAATGAAGGACAACATTTACAGTAGGTTCTTAACTGGAACAAAAAATGTGTGTCTCCCCTACCACTTTACATTAACCATGATAAAACATGGACTATTTGCACATCAGTCCTACAGTAGAAAAGGAATACCTGCATTTAAAGAGCCTATCACAGTGGTTCTGAATTCATTTAACAGCATCTATAACAGTAACAGTATTCAGTATCCTTATTTAAATCTGACCATTCCCTGGCCTCTGTAATAATAATCCAGTAACTGTCTCATTTAATAACTTTTTTGTTAAAATCATCACCCCTCTCGTCTTGATCCACCCTCTCGAAGCCCACACATTTGAATGCATGCCCCATACCTGTCACAAAGTGATCTGCCATGGCATACTGTCTGTTACAATCCCTTATAGCTTTGATGTGTTCTTCCAATCTAACACAAAATTGTCCATTCATTTTTTTTATATAAAATGCACCCCATTTACAGATGGCTGTGTAAATCACCCCCTTAGTGTCACATGTTACTAGGGCACCTAATTTCACTCGATTTCCATTTTTTTGGGGGGTGCTTCCACATTTGTGGGCTTCAAAAAAGTATATATTGGGTAAGGTAGGATTGATGTGCAAATGTGTTTTACAGCCCTCTATATTATTGTTATAAATGTAGTCTATTAGGGATATGCATAGCCATGTTTTTCAATTATTTTTACTTTTAATATTAGGAATAAAGCTTTACATGAGAGAAAGCAGAGATCACAGGTTACCACAGGCTCGAATGGAGGCAACATCAATAAAGTTTGATCAAAGCCCTTGGAAGGAGTGGGAAGGGAGTGAAGGCATACATGAGTCTCCCTTTCCAGGAGAGGGACAAAGCGTCTCACCAGAAAACTCCAGGCCCTGGAGCGAGCGAGCAGAAAAGCGGCAGTCTTGCATTGAGTGGGGATGCAAAAAGGTCCAACTCTGGATGGCCCCGCCACTCAAATATATCCTCTACCATAGAGGTCAGGAGTTACCACACATGAGCATGAACAGGCAGAGAACAGCAAGAAGAAGGAGGTGCTGTTAGAACTATGCTTCTCTACTGGGACTAAATTGACCTCCTTCCCTCCTCTCCACCCCCTCCATGCCTAGCCAGTTCTACTTTAATAGGCACAGGATTTGACTTACAACAGGAACTTCCTGTTTGGGAGCAGGAAGGGAGTGATCACAGAGCCACAAAAGACTCACCATCCTAGAAGGAAAAGAGTAGCTCTCCATCCCCCCCCAGCTGCTGGAGGTCTGACTCTGAAAGGAGACTACTGAGAAATATAGGAACTTCCTGTCTCAGAACAGGAACATCAGGAGCTTTAAGGGCACAGAGGCAGTAGGTAAGTAGGAAGAAAAATAAAAATAAAAAAAAGTAAATAAACAGAGGAAAGAGTAAGTATTCAAAACAACAGTTAAGGGGCCAGAAATAAGACATGATGGGAGTGGTGCAGTGCAGTGGCTGTGGAGCAGCAGTCTTCTGGGAGACATTCTGCAGGATGCAGTGTTGTCCCATCTTCAGGCACCTCTCTGGGCTGAGGGAGGAGGTTGCTCATCTCCAGGCTGAGTTGGCCAGGTTTTGGGGACCTGCTCTCCCACCCAGGGACCACCAGTGCCTATGCCATTGCCTCAGAGGTTGTCAAGAAAGAGGAGCTGTTGGACCACAGTGGACTCAGGGAGAGTGAGGGTGAGGGTGATGGAACAGAGGCACATCCCTCCAGTTGTACCTCTGCACAATTCATATGCTGTTCTGGCAGAGTGTGGTTCCTCTATGGAGGCACCCACAGTGGAGACCAAGGAGGATGCAGGGAACCTCCACAAAGGAGACCCACAGGAGGGTGGCATGGGACCCCACAGGGGAAAGAAACAACTCCTGGTGGGGGACTCCATTGTTAGTAGGGTAGAACTGGGGGAGGAAGGGGAGAGGGAGGTAAGGTGCCTGCCTGACACCATGGCTTTGAGGGACAGGGGGCAAATCCTCAGGATCGTGGGAGCAGCTGCACAGGGGAGGGAGCTGAATGTCATTGTTCACCTAGGGACAAATGACCTGGCTGGGAGAGGGATCAGAGCAGTGCAGGAAGAGTTTGTGGAGTTGGGGAGGGGCCTTAGACAAGTATTATGCATGGTAACCTTCTCAGAGGTGCTTCCTGTCTATGGCATGGGTGAGGCTAGGGTGCTCTACACCATGGGATTCAATCAGTGGTTGAAAATCTGGTGCAGAGCTCAGGGGTTTGGCTTCATTGGAGACTGGGAGTCCACCTGGAGTGATGCAGGCCTATACTGGCATGATGTTCTGCATCTGTCCAGGAAGAGAACCAGGATCCTAGGTGATAGGTTTAAATGCTTCATTGGTGAGCATTTAAACTAGCCAATGGGGGGAGGCACTGGAAAGAAGCAGGAAAATCCTATCCCTGCCCCCCAAAAAATCAGGGTAGTTAGTGAGGCAAACACCAAGATAGAGACGTCAATAGGGAGAAGGACAGGGGTAAATGGAGAAAACAACAAAGACAGTAAGGACAGGAATGGGGCAAAAAGTGGTAAGACCATCAAGATATGGAGGGTAATGCATACCAATGCCCATAGTCTGGGCAACAAGCTCCCTGAACTAGTGGCCTTGATGGAAGAGGGATGCCTGGATATCATGGCAGCCACAGAAACATGGTTCACAGAGAACCATGACTGGGATGTTAACATACCAGGGTACACAAGCTACAGGACAGACAGAGAGGGTAGAAGAGGGGGAGGAGTAGCTCACTATGTAAGGGAAAGGATAAAAGCAATGGAACAAAAGAGTAAACAGGGAGGACAGGAGGTACTGTGGGTCACCTTAGAGATTGGAAATGGCACCACAATCTGCACAAGGTTTGTATACAGACCCCCATCTCAGGAGGAGGGACTGGACAAGGGTGTGATAGAAGGCATCCTTAGGATGGCACAGAAAGGGGAGATATTATTGATGGGGACCTGAATACGCCAGATGTTAAATGGAACACCTTTGCTGCAGCCACATCCAAGAGCAGGTCCATTCTCGATGCCCTACAGGGGACATGCCTCAGACAGCTAGTACTGGAACCCACTCAGGAGGGGGCAATCTTAGACCTCATACTCTCAAATGGGGACAGTGAGAGGATCTCAGCTCTAGAAGTGGGTAGCCATCTGGCAACAAGTCACCACCAAACAGTGTAATTCACGATAAACTCAGCTGCAGAGTCAAGCCATACAAAAGTGAAGGTACTTGACTTCAGGAGGGCTGACTTTGTTAGAAAAGCACTAGCAAACAGGAAAGAAGGAGGAGAAGAGCAACAATGGGGAAACATCAAAACTGCCATCGCTGAGGCAACAAGCCTTTGTGTGAAGCAAATAAACAAATCAAAATGAAAGAAAAAGCCAGTATGGTTTCCAAAAGAGGTGACGGGGAAGGTTAGGGAGAAAAATATAGCATTTAGGAAGTATAAGGAAACACAGAAGGAGCAGGACAGAGAACTGTACCAGTTAAGGCAGAAGGAAGCAGGGAAGGCAGTCAGAATAGCAAAGGCCCAAACTGAGGAAAAGATAGCCAACTCGGTTAAGAAGCGGGGATAAAACATTTTATAGGTACATTAGGGAGCATAGAAAGACAAAGGGAGGGATAGTGAGGCTGAATAGAATGGACGGTGGGTGTGCAGAGAAGCACAGTGAAAAGGCAGGAATACTGAACGAATACTTCTGCTCAGTATTCACAAAATAGGAGGAGGTGGCGGTACCTAATCCAATTAACAGAAGCATTCTGGATAGGGGGTTGATCCCAGTCCTTTCACAGAAGAAAGGGTTCTGAAAGAACTCTTGAAACTGAAGGTGAACAAAGCAATGAGGCCTGGTGGGATTCACCCCAGAATTCTAAAAGAATTAAGGGGAGAACTAGTGACACCACTGACTACTATTTTTAACAAATCATGGGAGGATGGTGTTGTACCTGAGGAGTGGAGGAGGGCAGATGTGATTCCCCTTCACAAAAGTGGGAGCAAGACAGAGGCAGGAAACTACAGACCTGTCAGTTTGACCCCTGTAGTAGGGAATATGATGGAATCACTTCTGAAGGAAAGAATTGTTAAGTACATAGAGGCCAATGGGGCACATGACCCAAGGCAGCATGGATTCACAGTGGGAAGGTCATGTCAGATGAATCTAATTGATTTCTTTGACTGGGTGACCAAAGTAGTAGACCAGGAAGGGGCTATGGACATGGCCTACCTAGACTTTAGCAAGGCATTTGACACAGTCCCACACAAAAGATTAATAAACACATTAGTGAGCCTGGGAGTGGGTTCCAGGGTGGCAATCTGGGTTAAAGATTGGCTGGACAACAGGACACAGAAGGTAAAAGTAAACAGAGCCCTCTCTGAAGAAAGGGGGGTTACTAGTGGGGTACTGAAGGGTTCAGTACTGGGTCCAGTCCTTTTTAATGTCTTTATAAGTGACATTGCAGAGGGACTGAAAGGAAAAGTATGCCTCTGCAGATGACACAAAGATCTGCAGCAGAGTTGATACACAAGAGGGCATGGAAAGGATGAGAAGGGATTCGGCAAGCTTGGAGGAATGGTCAGAAGTATGGCAGCTTGGATTCAATGCAAATAAGTGCAAAATAATGCACCTGGAAAACAAAAATCCAGGAGAAGAGTACACAGTGGGGGAAGGGTAGTAACAACAACAAAAATGGAAAGGGATCTGGGGGTAATCATATCAGATGACCTTAAGGTTGGCAAGCAATGTGACAAGGCAGTAGGGAGGGCTGGGAGGATACTGGGATGTATAGGGAGAGGCATCACCAGCAGAAAACAGGAAGGTGTTGTCCCTCTGTACAGACAGTTGGTGAGACTTCATCTGGATTACGGCATCCAGTTCTGGAGACCCCATCTCCGCAAGGACATAGACAGGATGGAGGCAGTCCAGAGGAGGACAACTAAAATGGTGCAGGGTCTGCAAGAGAAGCCATACGAGGAGAGACTAAAGGAGCTTAATATGTTTACCCTTGAAGAAAGGGGGGGGCATGATAGAAACTTTTAAAGTGATTTTCTGAGGTTTGCCATAACAAATGGGAGTAGTTGCCGATAGGAGTTGTAAATCAATCTCCTATCACTCAAATTGTCAGAAAATGCTGTTTTCCATGGAAAAATTGTTTTTATTTCTGTGCTCTACTTCATTTGCATAACCCTACCCTTTGTTTTACTGCAACCACCATGACATCATGCAAGGGAAACAAAGTTTTAGAACGGAGACATCTGTTGGTCAGTCTTGGTATTGCAGGCATCCTTAATCTTTCGGAATTTTGGACTCGTAGTATAAGCTTGACACCAAGGGGGGAAAAAAGTATTCTGACCCATAATTAAACTCCTGAACTACTTACAGTCATTCAGGCCCTATAACATAAACATAAAAAATTATTATCATGCTCCCACCTTCTGATAGGAGCTGTCACTTCAGACCTGTCACTTCACCAGCAGTTAGTAAAAGTCAAACATCTACATAGACTGGTAAATTATCTTTTTGGCCTACCTTTATCACAAAAACATTTTCCAGAAACTTTTCTTAGACTACTGCTGTAAACACTACCATAATAGATTGCACTTTGATTAGGTAGACATAAATGTAAAAATACAGTAGGAACATATAATAAATGTTCACATTGAAACCCAGCTGCCATACCATTGACCACTCCTCTAGTTTTCTCAGGTCCCTGCTCATCCTTTCCACCACCACTAGAGTGTCCACCCAATTGCAGATTTTGGTGTCATCAGCACAAAGGCAGACCCTGATTCCTAAAGTACCCTGTTAATCACCATCCCTTCCTTGAAGTGAACTACATCTACCACCACCACCACCCTCTGTCACCTATCCCCTAACCAATTTCAGATCTAGTTTACCTCCTTTGGACCCACTCATGGTCTACCCAGCTTGCTTACCAGTCTCATATGTGAAATGGTGTTGAACAACTTACTGAAGTCTAGGTAGGCCACGTCCACCACTCCACCCTGATCTAGTTCCTTGGTCACCTAGTCAAAGAAATCTATCAGATTAATTTGATATGACCTTTCCCCATGAAACTCTGCTACCTTGGGTCTTGAAACCCACTGGGTTCAAGATATTTCTCAATCCATTCCCTTCAGCAGTGATTCCATTAACTTTCCCATCACCAATGTCAGGCTGGCAGGCCTATAATTGCCGGCCTTCTCCCTGCTACCACTTTTATGTAGTGGGACTACATCCACCCTCCTCCAGTCCTCCAGCAACACTCTTGTTTTCAGTGAATTGTTAAATAGAATTGTCAAAGGTGCAGTCAGTATTTCCCTAAGCTTCCTCAATACCCTTGGATGCACCCCTTCTGGCTCCATTGCTTTGTCCACCTTCAGATTAGCAAGTCCCTTCAGGACTCTCTCCTCCAAAAGAGGACTAGTGCCCATCTCCCTCCCTCCCTCCAAAGCTTTTGTTACTTTTTTGTGGCCCTTCCCCTTCTTCTGTGAACACTGAACAAAAGTATTTGTTCAGGATGTCTGCCTTTTCCTGGCCCCCCCTTCCCTTTTTAACCTTACAATCCCACCCCTGATCTTCCTCTTTTTATTTACATACATAAAAAATGTTGTATCCCCTTTAATTACCTCCTGAACTATTCTCTCTCTCTTCAGTTTGTGCCTTTGCATTCCTTACTGCTTTCCGTGCTTCCCTCTTTTTCCTCCAATATACATCCCTATCCTCCTCCTCCTCCTCCCACTTGGTCTCCTTATACCTTCTGAATGCTGCCTTTTAGCTTTTACCTTTTCAGTCACCTATTTTGAGAACCATAGCAGTCTCTTTTTCCTCTTGCTTTTGCTCATTTGTTTGATGCAGAGGTTTGTTGCCTTTATTATGCTCCCTTATATCTTCACCCACTGTTCCTCCACCCAACCCAGGTCACCCACCCCTGCTAGGTCATCCCAGAGGCCTTTATCCATCTTTTTAAAATCTGCCCTCCTGAAGTCCAAGACCCATGCCCTTGTGTGGTTCAATTCCACAGCCATCCTTATATTGAACCACACCATATGGTGATCACTGTTCCCCAAGTGGCCTCCCACTTTGACGTCTGCAACACTGTCTCTGTTCGTGAGTACCAGGTCCAGTATTGCCCCATCATGACTGGGTTCAGTGACTAGTTGCCTGAAGAATGCCCCCTGCAGAGAGTTCAGGATGCCCCTGCTTCTAGCTGAAGCCACTGCTGGGAGGCTCCAGTCCACATCTGGCAAGTTGAAGTCCCCCGCCAGCAGCACCTCACCCTTTTCCGCCATCTTGCCAATGGTTTCCACCAGCACTTTATCTAATTCCTCCCTCTTTGCTGGAGAAAATTATTTTTTTTATTGTTTGGTAACCAGGTAAAGCCCAGTGTATCATTTGCCTTACTTCCCAGGTATTGGCTACTGCATAAACAATTGACACATTTTTGACTCCATTGTGAAGATGTTGATTGCTATAGTGTAATCCCTTATGCACTGTATTGTAAACCTTGGACTGGCTGAATAATATATTGATTTGCTGTAAGTGTATGTCCTAGTTCTTTGCAAGCAGAGAATCATCGCTTTGTTTGCATGAACTTGTTTTGTATGTCCTTAACCCCTTTTTTAAGATATGCTATTTATGTATCACTGTTTCTGATACCACTGTACTCACTGTATTATATGTTCCTACTGTATTATAACTTGTACCTATTGTCTGTGCCACTGTTCAGCCTGGATAGCAACTGAAAATGGTCCTTTGGATTAGTTTGCTCACCCGGTTACCAAAAACATAAATAAAGCCCACTAAGCACAAATGCCTGTTTTCCAGGTGCACTGGGGAGGTTAAGTGACTTGTTCAAAGTCACACAGTATGCAAGCAGAGATTGAGGGAATCAAACCAGGTCTGCAAGATGTACCAAGCTCATTCATATCTCATTTCTTTAACTTCTAGGCTATAGTGCCAGCTTGTTGTATGTCATGTACTCCTGTTAATTTCTTTGCAGCCCTCCCCCGTCACATCTGGAAACAAACCTTCCATGTCTTTGCTTGCCAACCTGGTAAAATATGTTTACATCAATCAATAAATAAAAATGTAAGACTTTGTCACATGGATTAATTATACAAGTGTATAAGCCAGATGTTAGCGTGATGTCACTAACATGGGGGATTGGGAGAGCAACAGGGATGGGTCCATGGCATAGTATCAGTGCATGGTGCCATGCTCGGAACAGTGCAGTGGGTTACCAGTGTTAGTTTCATCAGCTTCCCTCCATTCCCTCACCCCATACTTTTTGACTAGTCCATTGGGCATGTCCATTTGCAGTGGTTTGGTCCTATGCTGGTTCTTAATGGTCTAGTGGCCCTAAACACAATTCTTTAGTAATGGTCTTTCTCTTAGTCTCTCTCTCTCTCTCTCTCTCTGGTGTCTAGTAGATCCCCCTCACTAGCCACATTCCCATCCATTGTAATAATGGACAGTGCATTCACTGCACAAACCTTCCTGGAACATTAGTTCTGACTCACAAGGCATCATCACACTGAATAACTGCTTCAGACAGTTCTCGTGCTGTTGCTGTCACTATCACTGTATCTTGTGACTAGGGTGAGGGCACCAAAGAGACACTGAGCATCAGGGTCGGACTGGAGTACAGAGGGCCCACCTGGAAAATCAATAGAGGAGGGCCCAGGCTGACACACTTATATCAATATTCCACTTCAGTCAGATACACTGGCTCTGTGTTTGCATTTTACATTTATCAACAGTGTCCCAGATACCCCATTTAATTAGAAAAAAGAAGATAAATGCAAAGGTTTTCAGAGTTCAGAAGGTAACCACTTACCCAACTAAGGGGGGCCCACCTGGAAATTTCCAGGTATCCAGGTGGGCCAGTCTGACCCTGCTGAGCATAGAACTGCAACTCTGTGTATACTTAATTAACAGGGCCTCTCCAACCCTTTTTTACTGTTGTGTTGCACTGTGCTGTGTGATGGTACAGGAAAAGACCTTTGATCACTTTGTGTATAGCACAAATGGGTGCAAGAAGAAGTAGGCTGCCAAGTGGTCCTTGTGACCACATCATGGCACCAAATTTCCATGATGTATGGGTCCTCAGTGTGGTGAGCTGCCCAGCTGCTAGCCCTTATTTGTAGATATGATTGTGTTGTATATATGTTTTTTTTATGTAATCCTATGTATATGTACGTGCCAGTGTCAGCAAAGGCACATAGAGAAGAGACCGTTTTTTTTGTTTTTTTTTAAAGGGATTTGACCTTCTTCTGACTTTGAAGGTCAGCCTTCCTTGCAGGAATCTGACAAGTTCTTGTTAAAAAAACTTGTGGATACATGATCAAAGAGTATTCTTCTAGGTTAACTGGCTAAGGGAAACAGAAATAATAAAATCAGCTTGCATAATCATAAAACTTACAGGATCTTCCTTACAACTAATTAAATTAAGCCAGTTCAGGCTCCCAGGATGAGAGAAGCTATTTCCACTGTTTTAAACCCTTAAGATCAAAAGGGAAATGGTATTAGAGAAGAGGTGACAGAATAGGTTCTCACAGTACACTGACATGTTTTTTATAAGTGCCAGGAAACATCCTTCTAACAGGCCTGTGTGAGATTGTAATGTCAGGTGACAGAAAAGGTTCCCACAGTACACTGAAATTTTTCTAAATGCCAAGACTTTGAGAAAGTGCAAGAATGACACCTGGTGGCCTAATGTGGAAGGGCCAGCCTCTATTCACTGATCTGGATAGGCCAGTCTTTATTCACAGACTGGGGGTCTGTGTGGTCTTCTACAAAAACTCCCCAGCTCAGACACTCAGGGCATTTGGATGCCATTTTGCCATTCTGTTTGGACTCCTTCCTTCTGACCACAAGAGAACACCTGTCAGCACAGAGACTGCCTAAGAACCAAAGACTGCTACAGGAAACTGAGATACTTTGCAAACCAGTAATTCTCTGGACTTTGAAATCTTCATACCCCAGGTAGACTAGCTAACAGTGTTAGTGTGTTTTCATTCTGCATTTTTCCATTTTTTTTGTCTGTATACTGTAAACCAAATTAGTATTCTCTTTTAGCTGTAACTGTAATTATTTTAAGTATTTAACTAAAATATTTGTTTTCCCAAAGAATTCTGTCTGCGTGAGGATTTCTTATATTGTATGTGTGACTGTAGAAAGTTTATTAATAATTTGTGAAAACTGTTATTGCTAGAGGGGCCACCGTAAGCAACCAAATTAAGAAGAGGGTCTGTAAGGGATCTGGAAGGATAGGGAGAATACCAGAGTCTACAAAAATTTTTGAACCAGGCTGCTGCTTGTCCTGCAGGGAGAAGGCCAAATCAGGTTTTTACGCTGCTACCCCGAAGATAGTGTGATACCTGTGTCTTTCTTCTGTGTATAATAACCAAGAAAGGGTTCATATTTAGCCACAAGACTCAAGACTGATATTGTGCCCTTATCCAGAGTTAGAGGGACACCCTGGATCCTTGTGGCAGAGGTACAGTCGCAACCTCGGAAAGCATGCTAAAAGCACAAGGAGGGGATCTCTCTTCCCCCCATCATAGATTGCACTTAAGGGTGGGCATTGTGAGATCAGTGGGCCTGAACTCCAGGAGTGGGTTTGTGACACCCAGAATCCAGCTGTTCTATGTAAGTAGAAAATGCTTGACATTATATGAGCCACTACATTAGAATATACTAGTGGTATTTCATCAGCAAAAGCCACAATAATTTTTTCTGGTTACTGTTATTAATATTAGTTGCAGTAGTATTAATTATTTGCAGTTTAAATCCATATTGAAAGTTTTCAGCATTTACAGCCAGGTGCAGTACTGAGACAATGGGATGTGAATGTGGCAGTCATGTGCAGAACATCTAGTAGACAAGAGCAGAGTAATGTAGGCAATCTTATGTGCTGTCAGATATACAGTAGAATGAGGACTAGCCAGTGGTATGAACCTTATCATAAATAAGATAACCAGCAACTGGACAGACAGTGACAACCAACTGATTAACCTTAATTTGGAGGTTATATGGTGAGTGTATCCATAGATCTTGACATATGTGTGGGCATCCTGGGGTCATATGGGAGTAACTGTTGTCATCATCTTGTGAGGGGGCTTGCCCACCTAGTTCAGCCTGAGGCTGAGTGAGCTTAAAGTTATTACACCAGACAGATATGCCAGAAAAGGGTTCCAAACCTGGGTATACTCTCATACTTGGGTAAAGCTAAGTGACTAAGCCTCTCAATATGGGCTACGGTGCCAACCATTTGTTTCTGGAGGAGAAAGGAGGGGAATTCAGATATTCTCCATTGTTAAAAGATGAGGTGTTTGGCCTCAGTTGTGACTGCCGCTAGCCATTTGTTCTAGTAAGTGTTGAGATGGGGGACTGATAGTGGCCTCCACAGCATAAACAACAGTGGTGAGAGGGGTTATTGTGTCCAGAGGACCTTCTGGCAAGTGATAGAAATACCCTTCCAGGTGTCTTGTATTACTGGGCAAGACCAGAGGATATGTAATAGAGAACACCCTGAGGCTTGGCATCTCTAGCATTAATATACGGCTAGAACCCCTAACTTAGACAGAGCCGATGAGATTCTGTACCAGTAGTGTAGTACTTTATTCTGAATTAAGTGGCTTCTTGAGTCCCTATACATCATGTGGGCCATCTTCCAACAACTGGCAGGTGGGCTGCAAGAGGACCCATTCCCAATGCAGTTTGGCCCCCTGAGTCTGGTCCAGTTGAGTGTCTCTAATAGTGCTGTGGATAGACCCTGCTCTACCTTTTGGCATTTTGACAGAGGCAAGGGGGATCAAGGTTGGGTATACAGAGATAGGGCATATTTCAGTATGTGGCATAGGGCACTTTGTATTTATAGGAATCTTCAATGGTCCTTTCTGGATATAGTCATACTGGGGCCTATGTACTAATGTCAGCTGTCCCTGCATGGCATGTAACTGCTGTGCTTATGGGCATTCAGCACCTAAACATGCAGGCCATGACCATGCAGTATGCACATATGGCATTCAGGCACGCAGCTGCATCTCATGTGTACTACCACTGTGGCAGCAGTATGCATGGGCAGAGTGGAGTGGTCACATAATGGCATGGATGCATCACATGTACACACATTCATGACATTCAATGCATTAAGTACTACACCATGTGGAGGGCTGCCATAAACTGCTTGGCTGCAGGCCCGAAACACAGGGCATTCAATGTCAGACAGATTGCTGGGACTGTAAGGACCGTTGACATAGGACTGGATGGACCACGACTGTGGAAGACCTGTGGTGCTACACAGGTTCAAATCCAGCAGTGTAATAGTATAGAAAAAGGCAATATAAATCCACAGAGCAGGCCCAATACTGTGCAATACCAAGAGGCAAAAGACCCCCCATATACATATACACATGCTCCTGCTGCCCCCAACATGGAACATGGGCACTGTGCACACAGCATGCACCACAGTGATTGCCAACCCCCCACACACACACACAGCCACTGAGAAAACCAGTGGCCAGCCACTCCCCTCTGACAGGACAAACTAAACCCACCATGGAGATGACAGCTACAGTCAGTGGTATGCCACCACTGACTGGAAGAAAAACTTGGACATGAGGCATATGTACAAAAATATGTTTTACAAAAGAGGGTACAGCTGCTGGCCTGGGGTGCTGAGGGCTGATGTGCTGGATGTCTTACCTCACATCATGCCAATGACCTGGGTTTGGGAACCATCTTGGGTCATCGGGGAGCCCACACGGGTGGGGGCAGGATCGAGCAGCCAGAAGACAACTATCTTCTTCCCCGAAGGTTGCTCACCCATACGTAGTTCTGCTGCCATCAAGTGGAGGTCCAATGAGAAGCATAAGTGGAGGGGGTGGCAGGCAATTGCCATGGGTGGGGTGGAAGGGGCTGAGCTGGTACCTGGTGTGACAGGGTGACCCCTGTCATGGGTGAGGTGCCCCGATATGGAGAGGAGGGTCTTTCCTTGCCCCCTGTAAAATTGTTTTATACTTATGTTAAAGTGCAGAGCAGGAATAAGTGAAAGCACTTTAGCAATTAACAATTAAAACTATTTATGTACATAAGGGCATTTTTCTGATCAAGATTATGTATAAGAATGCTATTGTTACATCAGATTGCTTGCTACTAACAACCCGGCTTAGAAGTATCCTGTTATTTTTGTATAAGTGCAGGTTGCGAGCCTTGGAACCTTTGAAATTATTAAGTATAAAATAAATTGATGTCACATGACAGTGATGTCATTAGTAAAAGCATATAAAAGCCTACCACTAGCAATGGAAAGGTAGATAGAGTGTCAGTAGAGAGCTGACTGTGCAAGGTGTAAGACCTCTGATGCAAGAGTGTGTGTTTGCACACTTAATGATGCCGTATGTGTGCCACTGGGCACAACAGAGACTTATGACTTTAAACCTGCTGAACTAACTAATAATTTTCTTGAATTTGTTCAACTACTGATCATTTTATGAAAGGAAAATAAAATGATAAATACCACCTGGCATTTTTTATGCACTTGAGCTGTGGTCTGCCTGACTTCATTATCCTGAAATCCCTACCCCACTACAATTGGTGTTAGAAGTGGGATTCCTGGCTGAACATCCAAGGCATCCTGAGGGAGTTCAATTGGGGGGTGCTAGACATAGCACCTCAGCATAGGCAGAAAGTGCATGGCACCATAGAAGATGTGGAAATATGGAGTTGGTGGCCTGAGTGAGCCACCACAGGACCAGATGGCTGACCGGATGCGATTGTTGCAATGGATGAATGAACGCTGGCTGAAGGTGGAGAGTCGCTGGAGCGATGCAGAGCTCAGAGTGCAGAAGCTGAGGATCCAGCTGGAACAGGCCAGAGACCCATCCAGGAGGGAACCGAGGCAAGTCAATGACACCGTGGCAGAGGAGGATGGCTATGGTGGAGAAAGACCCAAGCTAGATTAATCTGCCGATGTTGCCGATATTCCCAGGATGTTATCTGGAGGAGGACTCCCCAAAGGAACTTTCGTGATCAGTGCTTCCTGAACTGCCTGTATTTCCAGGATGTTACCTAGAGGAAGATGACTTGAAAGAGGACCAGTCCCTAGGGAAGACAGTTCTTGTAGAGTCTGGGGCGAAGACTACAAGCAACAGAGAAGAGGCTATTATAGTCGAAGGGACTTTAAAATGTGTTGTACCCCTTCCCTTGAAATGTGATGATCTATGTATGGTAAATTGGGAAAAAGTACAGTTAGAGGATCCAGAAATCACCTAGCTTGGGGTGTATATCAAAATCCAAGATGGAAATCAGGTCAGTGGAGGTGTCAGGAGGAATCAGCTATGGTGGTATGAGAAGAGAGATGAGGTTATCTACCACGTGAGACCAAACCCCCCCAAAAAAAGGTGTATGCAATGGTTGTAGTACCCATGCGATTGAGATAGAAGGTACTGGAGACTGCAAGAGGCAGTCTTTTGAGGCATGTCCACCATGGGGAGGTATTGTCCCGCATCACGCCAGTTTACTATTGGCCTGGCATGTATCGGCAGGTGGCCAACTATCTAAAAGTTGGTGCTGAATACAAGTTCAGAAGTGTATCAGAATAATGGAGGAGTGGAATCATTTACAGGGGTGGAGTCAAAGGTAAATGGCACCCAGTGAAGAGATGGTGATTCCAGCATAGAGCTGCCAGATCAGTATGGTAGCCTATGTAAACCCTTTCTGTCTAAATGTTCTGACCATCTTGTTAAGTGATTTCCCAGAATGGTTACTTCTGTAAAAGGGGCAAGTGGTACTTGAGAATTCCCCCAAGATGACTATTGGGAAAAGGGAACACTGGAGATGTATCAAACATTTTGTTTAAGGACCCAGTACCAATAGTATGGGTCTGTCTGAAATGTCCATTACATGAAAGCAGCTGTAAGCAGCATAAAACTACTGGCTGGTGTTTAAAAGTGTTACAAATCAGGAAATATGTCTCAGGGTAATGCATGAAATGTGTGCCAATGATTTAGATCCAGGTGAAAGTTTAGTTTCATTATAAGGGACCCTGAGATGGAGCCAATGTAAGAGGGTGGGCCATGGCTCCATCCGCTTCCAGAGTGAGGGAGGGTGGTGAACAAAATGAACCTTTCATTTTCTCCTTTTACAAAGAAAAAACTGCTGTTGCAACAGTCTCTTCTTCTATTCTATTATTCCATGTATCTTCTAAAGTCTGAACAGTTGGCCACCATCGGGTGATTCCTTCTCCTTCTTCTGATCTTTCTAAAACTGCTGATCGTTTTTCTTCTTCTTCTGGCTCAGGACATAACCTCCATAAAGCATATAAGGTATGTAATTGATACGTGTCTTGGAAATGGGTGCCTGTTAGCACCATGACTAATAAATAGGAATATGGATTCTGAGTGATGAAAAGAATGCAGGAATTCCCAGATCTGTACTGATTGATACGTTTAAAACTGTGTAAGTTAAAGAGCTAGTGTACTGCTTGAAATTAATAGTAATTTTCAGATGCAGTCAGCTATCACTTCCAGTATCTGAAGTATTTTTTTATTTTCTGTTTGCTAATTAGAACATTTTCCACCTGGCAGTACTGGAGTGATGTGTGGAGCAGCACTCTGTCTGGAGGAAAAAAAGTCAGTTCTGTTCCTCCCACTACATCACCAGAACTGAGGCCAAACACCTTGAGGCACCACAATCCTTGCAGACTGAGCAGTGACTTTCACAAGCTACCAATCAAAATACTGAAAATTGTGACATCACTAGTAACCAGGGAGAGACAGTCCCTGTTGCTTCATGTGAAAGTGAAACCTGGCAGTAAGAAATCATTCTCATTGGTTACTAGTGATGTCATAGTCATTGTGGTTTCAGTGTTGATGTAGTGGGAGGAACAGAACTGTCTTTTTTTCCCCTCCAGACAGACTGCTGCTCCACACATCACCCCAGTACTGTCAGATGGAAAATCTTCAAATTAGCAAACAGAAAAGAATAAATACTTGAAATGTAAGAAGTGATGGCTGACTACATCTGAAAGTTACAATTAACTGCAGGCAGTTTCCAAGCAGTACACTAGCTCTTTAAAACTGTTAATGTAGATGTTTACTATGTGTAACAGGATAGTAGATAGCCTCAGGATAAATATTGTTGTGTCAGTATTGTTGTATACAATCGTTCAACATTGCAAATTCTGATTTATGGGACCCTGGGCTGGAGCTTCATGGTGTGGGTGGGCTGGAGCTCTGCAAAACCCCTTTTAGGGCTGGTTGGCAGTATCAGACAACCATAGGATGGTTGCCCTCTTAGGTAGGGAGGAATGTGACAGGGTGACCCCTGTCATGGGTGAGGTGGCCCTGTAGGGAAAGGATGGTCTTTCCTTGCCCCCTGTAAAATTGCCTTATACTTATGTTGAAGTGCAGAGCAGGAATAAGTGAAAGCACTTTAGCAATTAACAATTAAAACTATTTATGTATGTAAGGGCATTTTTCTGACCAGGATTATGTATAAGAATGCTATTGTTAATCTGTTTCAAAGTCAGTTGGCATTCGTCTGTATCCCCCTTCCCCGGGTCATGCCTGAAAATAGGCAAGATTTATCTAGTGCACTTACCCGGTCAACAAAAACTAAATAAATAATAAACATCAGAATGCTTGCTACTAACAGCCCAGCTTAGAAGCAACCTGTTATTTTTGTATAGGTGCAGGTTGCGAGCCTTGGAACCTTTGAAATTATTAAGCATAAAATAAATTGATGTCACATGACAGTGATGTTATTAGTAAAAGCATATAAAAGCCTACCACTAGCGATGAAAAGGTAGATAGGGTGTCAGTGGAGAGCTGACTGTGCAAGGTGTAAGACCTCTGATGCAAGAGCGTGTGTTTGCACACTTAATGGTGCTGTATGTGTGCCACTGGGCACAGCAGTGACTTATGACTTTAAACCTGCTGAACTAATTAATAATTTTCTTGAATTGTGTTCAACTACTGATCATTTTATGAAAGGAAAATAAAATGATAAATACCACCTGGCATTTTTTATGCACTTGAGCTGTGGTCTGCCTCACTTTATTATCCTGAAATCCCTACCCCGCTAGGGAGCAGCAGGCAATTGCCATGGATGGGGTGGAAGGCTGAACTGGTACCCGGCATGCGTGCCGTCTCCCACATGCATCTGGCGATGTCTGCTAGGATCTTGGGATCCAGGGAGAAAATGGGGGAAAATACACAAAAATTGTAAATAAAAAAAAAAAGAGGGTACAGCTGGCCCTGCACATGGCAACGGTACAGAATGCAGAATACAATTATGTTCCTATCAACAGACAGGAACATACAACATTGGAACACATAACACAGTTCTCCCCTGCTGCAGCCCTGGGAGACTGATGCGGGAATGGATGCCATTTATGACTCCTCCTCCTCCTGCTGGGAGTCCTCGCTGGACTCCTCGATGTGTAGGGGGTGTTGCCCCTCTCAACAAGCACTATGCAGCACAGAGGTCAGCAATATCCGAAAAGGAGAGGAACACAGAGGACAAGCATGAGACAGAGGCATATGCAGGGCCATAGCAGAACACAGCTGACACACAGTGCCCCCCCCCCCCAACATCACTTACTTTGGATGGCTCAGCCAGTGCCCAGAACTCCCCCACCACATCCTTGTAATTGGTGTCCTGGCCATCCATGGATGAGGAGGCATACTGCAACTGAAAACAGTATCACAGCATCAACTGCCAGATAATCTTTGATTCCACAGGCATCATCACTAATGTGTGTGTACCATGTACCCAGGTTCATTCCATGATGCCTATATCTTCAATGGATCTAGGCTGAGTCGTCGTCAATGCACATGGAGTCAGGGATAATGACTGATAGCTGAGTATCAGTACTCTACATAGGTGGTACAGTGGTGGATGCCTAGCAGGTACGCGATACTAATCCTGTCATTTACGCACTGCATTGGTGACAGCAGATATCCACTATGGCCATACCTGAGGACCCCATATCAGAGTGGTGGAGGAGGCATACAATGCAACACACAGGAAGACACTCTCCATGACTAAGAAGATGATAAAACTATTGAAGATGCAGTTCTGGTGCCTGAATCTGACAAGCAGCATGATAACGCTTGTGTCATGCTGCACAACATAGTTGTGCATTGTCAGCTACCCATGCCACAGGATGAACAGGTGGATATACTACCACGTGACCGGTGAGGGGGGCCATCCAGGGGTGAGGAGCAGAGTCACTGTCTGACTGGGTGGCATAATATGGACTTGTGCAGGGGACATTCAGCTGCTGAAGGGAAGGCGGCATGGCACTATGATGATGCCCCACCATGAGTGTCACATCACCCACAGCACAGGGGGACTATTGGTGTCTGTGCTTGGGGGTTATATGTGGCTGTGGCTGCATGCAGAGTTCCAAGGTGCTCTGTAAACTGCAATACCTGATGGACTGAATAATGATACAGATTTCAGTCCATATTTATAATTTCATACATTGTTTTTTCTCCTGTTTTTCTTTACAGGTTGGCTGCTTTAGACATGGAGTTTAAAGTTTGCCTAAAAGGATATCTGCATTTTAAAGTGGACATTTTGACAATTTAATGTACACTGTTCATATCTATGGATTATCTCCATACTTTTGGATGGCAGATTCCTTATAAATTTGGCCATACAGCCGTGATATAAGGGTTACTCCATCTTTTAGGCTTTCCTTCTGTTTTGTGTTTTAACTGTCTATAACTAGTCCAGGGTTTTCTGTTGACAACCCTCTATTTGTCCCCCCCCTTATTTCTTCCTTTTTCACCAGCATATCACAGCTCCTCCCTGCTTTGTTTTATCTTAGTACATTTCACTTAATCCTTAATGATTTGGAGGTAAAAATCTTATCCCACCCATTATATGCCTTTTGATCTTTAGATTTTTACTTAAAAAAATTGTTTCTCTCTTACCTAGGCCCCCTCCCCCTTCTCCTATGTGTTATAGTTCCTGATTTTCTTTCTCATAGGCTTTAATGCCCTTGAATATGACCCTTGCCTATAACAGCACTATGCCCCCACCCCGGTAATCTCCTTCCTTTTGGATTATCACCAACCTCCATATTGTTATATTTTTCTCATTTATCCCTGCACTCTTCTCATGGAAATTTGTCTCCTATGGCCCCAATTTCTTAGCTCTTAACAAAAAAGTCATGTAGTGCTGTAACTATGGCTATAACTATGCTATAAGGGACCCAGAGATATTGTTAAAGTCAGTATGGCAATAAATGGAACCTAGTATCCCTATTTGGTCCAGTTATGAATTTAATGGATATTAGTAACATACATGTTAAGTAGTATTTATCTAAGATGTTGGTAACTATTCTGTGTGAAAGTTTTTTATTTTTGTATTTTTCACGTAAAGGTGTGTGTGTCTTTAATTATGACGTATCAATTTAAAACATGTCAGTCATCCCTCAGACCCACCCCCTGAGGAAGGCCCTGTGTTGGGCTGAAGCGCTGGGGATGTAAGGTACTTGTTCGAGGTGACCTTGCCACAGTAAATGTTTGATACTTGCATCAGTGTTTGCCTTGTTCAAGTGCAGAGTGGACTTTCATTTGCTCTGTAGACAGGCCTGGGCTGGCAGTGCAGGGTGTGGTTCTGGCTGTGGATCGGGACTGTGTTTGTGGGGGATGGCTGTGTTAGTGTCCAGCTCCTCTTTGTCCTCCTGTGTGTCCCTGAATGGGTCATGGCAGTGTCCTTCTGCCCATGTTCTGCCTCTGCCATAGCAACGGGCTCCTGCTCTTCACTGGGGGTGTGTGGAAAGACAATCCAGGTGTTACAGGCTGTGGCATAGCTGTGGGTGTACTGAGGGTACATTGTGGGCCCCTGTGGGTACAACCTACAAGCACCTTTCTCCTGACTCTGGCCACTAGCACCGGTCTCTGGGCATGGAACCATCTCCGCAAATGTTGCTGCCTCCACATCAGGTGTGTTCCCCTTCACGGGGTCTGTAGGGTACAACACAGGGTGGTTATCATGGCCATGCTGTCCTGGCCCCCACCGGTATCAGTCCCTGTGGTGTACTTCATACCTCACAGTGTATCCATGCTCTCCTCCTCACTGTGCATTGACACCTCAGTTAGGGCCTCTGCCATGATCCACTCAATAGGGAACAGGATGTGCTCCCATGCAGGCAGGCTACCACTCATAGGGGTCTGTGACTACTTGATCACTGATAGCTTACACTTGATGGTAGACTGAAGGACACACCAGTTGTGCTTGATCACTGCCAGTAAGCATGCCTCTGACCCGGCAGCATTCACGACTTCCTGATTATCAAGCCATAGTCTGGCTTTTGTTTTGGACATTTGGACAGTGCCTTCAGGGACTCTGCCCCATGCAGGATGCCAAAGTGCTCCCATATGTCAGCAACCATGGCTGACAAATGTCCGCTAGAGAATTTGGAGGACAGTGATTGGCTGGCATCGCATGTCTGGCCATGTCTTCATGTCTGTGAACAGCCAAAATCCATTCCATTGGTTACCTGTGGTGGCCAGGGTACCTCAGACAGTGCCTTTCCCCTTGTTGTCAATCAACACATGTCTCTCAGCTTCCATTTCAGTATTCACTTCCACAGATGCACATTTGGTGATGTGAATGTCCATATATGGTGGGGTCAAGGAGTGTAGCCACATACTGTAGGCCTGGCCGGTGTCTGCTCCACATGGCCCTGTGCATGTCTATAGGTCCCACCTATGCCTCCACCTCCTCTGCACGTGTATGCGTAGTGCTTAACTTCACCTTCCTGCACTTCGCATAGGAGCGTGCCACCAATATGTCGCATATGGGAGTAGTTCACATGCCTTCATGCATAGGCACTATTATTGCAAAGAAATAAGAAGGACTAAAGTTGTCTTGAATGTGGGATCAGGAGGTACCTGACCCAAGAAAGACCACATGCTTTCCAGTTGTCCCATTTGAGCAGCTTCTTGCTTACTTTGATAAAGGGGTTGTCCCAAAGGGGCATGAGCTCAATGGGGCAAAGTTCTGTTTTCAAAAGTTTCCTTAGGACTTTCCATTCACTCCATGAAGCTGTCATGGTGGGGGTCAATCTCCTTTCTTTAGAAGGGTGAGTGTAGTAGAGATACACTTAGGGAAGAGCCTTCCATTATTTGTTGTTCTATCAGAACATAGAGGGGGAAGTACTGAGCCACCAGAAGGTTTGTGTACAGAATAAGGTCAGGTGATGCTCCTTGATCCATGGTAGTCCCACACCCCAATGTCCAGTGGACACATAAATTACTACTATAACATGGCAGTTTCCCCTCCCACAGAAATTAACCCATTAGACTGCCAATCCTTGAGAACCATCAATTGGGCACAGGTGGGGGAGGTAGCTAAACAGATACAGTAGTTTCACGGAGGTGAGCATCCACAGGGCCACCAAATTACCAACTAGTGAGAGTCTTAATGCATGCCGGTGGTCACATTCTGACCTGTAGTGGGGGGGTCAAGTCGGCCCTTGGGATAGAGGGGACGTCAGTTGAAATCTTCACTGTTAGGTAGGTGATGCCCTCTGCAGCCCACCTCAGTCCTGCTTGAGTGAAGGGTAGTGACTGGTATTGTTTTGTTAAGGGAAGAACTTGGGTTTTACTTTTGTTCACTCTAAGACCACAGAGATCGGAGAACTGCTGTATAGAATAATGGTCATGTCAGTATAGAATAATGGTCATGTCCTATTATCACACCTTTTATGTCCAGGTGTGATATGAAAGCCACTGCAAGTGGCTCAACTTCAATCAGGAAGAGGAGTGGGGAAAAGGGGCACCCCTGCCTCATGCCCTTCTGGAGAGAAAAGGGAATAATAATAGACCATTAGTGACGACCTTGGCAACCAGGCCGATATATATAGTACTTGAGCCCAATGTAGAAATTGCAGACATCATCCGAAGTGGGTCAGGGCCTTACTGTATATAGAAAAGGGCAATTGATGTAATAAAAGGACTTTTTAAAAGTCAATAGGGACTGCGGCTGCAGGGGTGCTTGATTTTTGTGCAGCTGACATTAGAGTGATAAGGGAATGCAAGTGGCTGGAGCTTAGCCAGCCTTTAACAAAGCCTGTCTGTGCTGGGTAGGCCAGCCTTGGAAGATAGCATTTAAGGTGTGTAGCCAGTACATTGGCTAATATCTTGCAGTCTGAGTTTATGAGTGAGATAGGGCAGTAGTTGGTGCAGAGAGCATTATACCTGTCTTTTTTAGGTATGACAGTGATGGTGACCCCTCACAGTGTGTGGGGTAGCTCTCCTGTAACATAGGAGTGCTCAGACATGGCTTTGAACTATGGGGCAACCAGGTCTAGCATAAGCTAGTACAGATAATCCGGGATGTCATCATCACCAGGGGCCTTGGAGGAAGAGAGTGCCTTAATGGCCTGAATTATCTCTGGCAAGGAGATAGGTTTCCCATGGAGCTTTGTTCAGTGAGACTGAGACATGGGAGTTTTAATTTTGTGAGAAATGTTTGTATATCTTGCTCTGTGGACAGCATGGTGGAGCTGTACAACACTACATAAAATGCCTTCATTGTGTTCTTTGTATCAGCAGAGGCATGCTGAAGTAAGTCCTACTTGTCACAGAGGATTCTATGTGCCTACTAGCTTGCTGTACCCAGAGCCAGTGGGCTAGTAACCTCTCCCCTGTCCCCTCCTTTCCAGTATCTGTGCCTTAGTCTAATCAAAGCCAGTTCAGCTTTCCTGAAGAGGAAGGTATTTAGGCCATATTTTAAAAGGGCAATGACTGACAGGTTCTGTTCCGAGATGTTGTTACCATTCTTGAAGGAGGTTTCTTTGGACTCCAGTTCCAGTGTGTGCTCTCTCTCTCCTCCTTTTCCCTACTTTTCCTCTTGTGTGAAGCAAATCAAATAATGGTTCCATAGAGGTAGGCTTTGTATGCCTCTCAGATAGATGCTGGGGAAACCTCAAGGGTTACATTCAGTACAAAGAAAGACTGTCTCTTGTTGCACATGTGTATGGAACTTAGGTCCACAAGTAACAGGGGGTCTAGCCACCAGCTGGAAGACTTGGGTGGGGGGGCTAGCTGAACAGATATTAGTACTGGAGCATGGTCTGACTGCTGCCACGATTTTGTCTGTATCAGCCAACACCAGTGATTGGATGACGGTGGAGACAGCAGCCAATAGCCAATCCTACTGCTTGACCTGTGCTCTGCAGAGGAGAAGAAGATGTAGTCCCTAGAGATAGGATGGAGCAGCTGCCATGCATCCACCAGTCTGTTTTCCTTCATGAGACAGCAAAGTGCCTGCAGAGCTGAGCTAGGTTGCCAAATGGTCAAGGTAAGTTTGTCCTGGGCACTGTCCAAGGTGAAATTATAATTGCCTTCAAGCAGGACTGGGAGGTCATCTGGGTTAAACTATGCTTACCTCCCCCACTATTCTCTGCCTACCACTCCTCCTTTTTTCCCTCAACCCACTGCTCCAGCTCCCCACATCCTGCTTCCCCTCCCCTCCACATAGCTATAAGCTTAATCACTCATATAGCCACACTGGCATCATTCATAATGAAAACATTCTTGCCACTAGGGTTCACCCCATCACAATGTACCTACACCTTCATGCTAGGGTGCTGTGGGCCCCACTGTCACCCCAGCTCTCAGAGCTCCTTCTGTACACACACAAAACTACCTCAATCAACTCCTCCTCAACAAAGAATTGCAAGTTCTCCCGCAGGGAATTGCGACTGGCCACCTTGAAACTCCTGCTCCTACTCCTGCTGATATCTGGAAATATTCACCCCAACCCAGGCCCTTGGTCTGCTATGAACTCCACCCAAACCAAGCGCGTTGGCTCCCTTTCCATTATCTGCCTGAACATCTGCAGCTTACTATCTAAATTGGATTAACTACAAGCCTTCGCAAATGCCCACCAGCCCAATATTTTTTCTTTTTTAGTTGTTTAACCAGGAGTAGCACACCTGGAGTTGGTGGTAGAAACCTGACTCACCCCCTCGGTTCCTGATCAAGCAATCTCCCTGCCTAGCTACACAATCTTTAGGATTGACCGAAAATCAAAAAGAGGTGGAGGCTGCGCCCTATACCTAAAAGACAACTTGATGGGGCACACTGCCCACACTAACCTACCAACACCAAATGCCCAGCTACTGCACATCAAAATCCTACTTGGAGCTCAGAACAAAGCCCTTTTGGTCATTACTGTATATATCCCTCCAAAAGAACAGGGACCGGGCCTCCACACAGTACTGGAGTACATCAAATCACTCCCACCCGACTTCGAAATCATCACACTTGGTGATTTCAACATTAATTGGTTGGGACCTGAGGCAGGCGATGCCAGGGACATGGTCTCATCGGTAAACCTCACCCAGATACTGGACTCCACAACCAGAAAGAACTATAAAACTGGCACCAGCACCCTACTGGACTGTATTCTGACTACTCACCCCTCCCGGATCTCTAGCTACGCTGTACTGCCTGACTCTCTCAATGATAATTTCCCCGTCAGCTGCACCTGGTCAAATAAATTCTGGAAATCTCTATCTAAGATCATCCTCAGCAGAGTCCTACCCTGTGGGAAGCTAATCCACCTAAAATCAAGACTGAAAATCACACCTACTAAATCAAGACTGGTCCCCCATCGACTGGGCTACAGACACGAACACAACTCTTGATCAATTCATACGCATCTTCAACGAAGCATGTAACATCTTTGCACTGCTAAAAAAGCACAAGATTAAAGCCCTCTGCAACCCCTGGCTCACGGGTTCCCTCTTAAAGAAGCTAAAACACAGGGACCACCTCTGGGAACTGGCCAGAACAACTGGAAACCAGACAGACACCCAAAACTACAAAAGAGCGAGGAATGATTGCACCAAATCCATACACTAACAGAAATCTGAATACTACAAGACTGCACTCACTGACACATGGGGAAATGCAAGAGCATTCTGGAATAACATAAAAGATGTTACCGGGAAGGAGTCCAAATCATCCCCGACTGCTATCACAATAACCGGAAATACTACACTGGACCTAAAAGTCATAGCCAACACCTTCAATGATGCCTTCACTGACCTCAGCAGCATCCTCCCCCCTGACTTTTTCAACGACAGCGACACTCCTCTTCGCACCCATCAGTCTACACAAAAAAAATGCCCCCCTTTCTACTTCAGAGCAGTAAACAAAAATACCATCAGGAAATGCATCTCTAAAGCCATCAAAAACACCAGAGCTAGTGCTGACACAGTGGACCTCAAACTTCTGTCCCTCACTCTTGAAGAAGTTCTGGGGCCTCTCACCAGGATCTTTAATCTCTCCCTCTCTCTCAGCCAGTTCCCTGACAAATGGAAGTCAGCAACAGCCACACCAATCCATAAAAGCAGTGACCGGACCACCCATGGGAATTACCGAACTATCTCTATCCTTCCACCCCTCTCTAAGGCCCCTGGAATGGATAGTAGTGGACCAGCTCACCGATCATCTGGGAAAATGCAACATCCTTTGCCAGCAGCAACATGGTTTTAGAAAAGGACACAGCACTGCCACTGCCCTTCTTGAGTTTATGACAGCCATACACAACTCCCTTGACCATGGTCTCCTAACCGGAGCTATATTCATAGACCTGTCTAAGGCTTTTGACACTGTCCACTATCGCCTCCTGCTTCATCAGCTACTGAACATTGGCCTCTCTGTGGAATCGGTGGCATGGTTCAATAGCTATCTTGATAACAGGACCTAATGTGTAAAAATAGCGGATGTGTTCTCTGACACTAAAGAGGTACGCTCTGGTGTCCCCCAAGGCTCCATCCTGGGCCCATTGCTTTTCAGTCTGTTCTTCAACTCTCTCCCGGACTCCACCCCTCAGCAAGTTATACTCTATGCAGATGATGCTGTGATTCTTGCCTCCCATCATGACCTAAGCCACCTGCAACAAACCCTTCACATGATTTTCACCAGCCACCAAAACAGGCACAAACATCTCCAACTCACCTTGTATACCTGCCTTGGCAACTCCGTGGAGCAGGTTGACTCCTTCAAATATCTAGGAATCTCCTTAGACCCCCACCTGTCCTTCGGAATCCACATAACCAATGTCACAAAAATAGTGAACACCACACTAGGTTTACTCTACCGGCTACAATGACACCTGACAAAAGAGGCCCTCGCTGCCGCTGTTCAAAGCTCCATCATCTCCCAGATTGATTATGGTCTTGTCATCTATGGCACTGCCACTACCTCGACACTCAGAAGAATAACCACCACCCTTAACAAGATCTGTCGACTCATCACTGGGGCCAAGCGTCTCACACACACCTGTGACCTCTACTCACAAGCAAACTGGCTTCAACTTGAAAATAGAATCCAGTACCAAACCTGTGTAGTTGCAAAGAAAATCCAGTTGGGAATTGCACCTCCCGGAGTCTGTTCACTTCTTCAAACAAAAAACAGCTCCAGAATCACCAGGGGATCAAAGCCACAGCTGTTTCACATCCCACGCTGTGGCAGCAGCGATCTCTTTCACCTACAGGGCCCCACTTGTTTTTAACAGTCTTCCCTATGATACTGTCACTACTACCGGGCTGGGGCCTTCAAATCCAGGCTCCAAAACACCTTTGTTACTTACAGCACCTGTGACTGCCATGGAAAACTATTCAACACCACTCCTCTGCTGCTGTCCCCTACCGAGCTCCTTGCCCATCACACTTGCCCTAGTAGGCCTCTGCCCCTTCCACACTTCTGAATCTGACAATGCCACCAGTCTGGCTGCCTCTCACCCACCTTCCCCCCAATCCATAGTCCTCCCCTACCATCTCCTCTCTTCTCCTCTCCTCCCTCCTCCTCCTTGACCTCCTGTTACTGCCCCTCCCTTCATCCTACCCCCCTCTTTTTTTCCTACCCACACTCTGTCTGTTCCATGCTACATGTATCCTTGTAACCAATTATGTGACACAAATGTTTATTATGTGATATCAATGTTTTGACGTGGAACCTTTGTAACAGAGCCCTGGGTTCAAGGGTAACTTGTAATCCTAGAATTGAAATAAATAAATAAATAAATTATTTAATGGTTTTGGTGAAGGTGGAGAATAAGCTGGAGTCTTCTTTGTTTGGGCCACAGACACTGCTCATCACAAAGTCCTAGTCTGGGCTTTTAATCAAAGCTAGTACCCACTAATCTTCTGGGTCACATTTATGACATATTATTTGCCATGGTAGGTGCCTGTGGAAAAGGATGGGCATCCCTTGTTTCCTTCTGGAGAAAGTAGCATGTACCTTCATCCCTACTGTTTCCCTTTTCAGCTGTATTGCCTCCTCTTGAATAAGATGGGTCTCCTGTAGGATGGCCACTACTGCTTCCTGTTTTTTGAGATTCTTCAGTACTCTTTCTTTTAATGGGGTGGTACAGGCCCTTCATATTTCATATGATAAAGTTAACCGCTAAGTGGGACATACTGGACAAGATATGGGGGTTATATGATTAGGGTCGGGGTTGTCTCAGTCAGCGAGCCCACAGAGTGCTGCTCAAAGGTACATCTTATAGACTGCACTGTCAATATATGTAACAGTACAGGTTATAAGTTGGTCGGTCAGTATACACAGAATATACAAAAAAACAGTAGAAACATAAATATATAAAACCAGGGCTGAGCCCCTGGAAAACCCAACACCTAAGATGACCTTTTGGCAGAGTACTAAGTACTCCCCCACCCTCTCAAATGAGTGGGTTTTCATTTCCAGGCTCACGGAGTGAAACAACAGTACTCCAAGTAAAAGGAGAGAGAAAACCCTAGGACATGAATAGAGAAGCTGTCATCTCCACCTACCCACTATCCTCAAACCTGTAGCTGTCCCATTGTTGATGTAAAGGTGCAAACCTAAAAGTTGGAAAGAAGGGTGGCGTGGTTGCCCTTTGTCAAGGAGATTGCAGCCCCTATTTTACCCTGGTGCTGACTTTCCTGCCCTGAGGTGCTTGCTTTTTGCCCATTTTAAGATTCAGAGGACAGGGAAGATAGAATGGCTTGAAAGAAAGGAGTAGTAGATTTACCCTCCTTCATCCATGTGCGGGGGTGAGTACTCCTCTGCCCTGACATCAGTCATATTGGTAAGAGATGTAGAACTGGGCCTAGGACAGCAGGAGGCTCTCATGAGGGTATCTAGAGTGAAAGTAGAATGAACAGGGAGCAGTAATAAAGAAGATACGTGAGAATAATAGCAAAACACAGTTAAGAACAATAGGCATTTGGCAAGTTACGTTGGGTGAGCTTAGTGGGAAATTATGGTCTGGCAGTCTGTGTTCTGGGTCCCTCTTCTGGTCAGTAATAGGGAGCAGCCCCCTTACCACCATTAGTTTTAAAAGGGGTGGGTGACAGGCAGCTTTTATTCCCCCCTGAAAGCCCTACCTTCAGCTTCAGATGCCCTTTCCAGCTTGGGGTTTTGAGTGTTTGTGCATGGGGGTGAGTACAGTCAGGGCCTGGTTCCCCCTAAGCCTTGTCTGACTGTTACTAAAGTGACTGTCTCTGTCCAGACATTCACCAGGTGGTTTGGGGGACAGATAGAAATTACTGGGGTGCATTCCCTTGTATTTCTGGGTTGATCTGATGTGGAGCCTAAATGGGCCAGTAGTGGTGCTGGCCTAGGCCCTAGCCCTCTCCTCCCACCTCAATATCTGGGTTTGAATGATCTCCCACCCACAATCCCCCAGCCCCGGTCTCAATTAAATGCGCTGAAGCCACTTACCCTTACATTTCTCAATCTCTAATTGGCTAAGCCATCATCCTCTTCTCCCCTCTCCAATTGGATAAGCATTTGACCACACTTCTTGATTGCCACCAATATGTTCTTTCCTCTCCCCAGAGCATAACTACTGCCCTATTCTTAAATTTCAAGGGCTCTGTTACAGTGTTGTCATCAACCTGCTCTCACCTGTTTGGATCTGTTACACTCAGCTTTAGTGGCCAAGAAAAGTTCTTGCACCTCACCTTGGTCCTCCTGTCATACAGCTTCGTGACTGACCCCCTCCCCCTGCTTGTACTATACACCCGTTGCCCTCTCACCAGTCTAGCTGCAAACCTCATAGGCTCTCTACCCTATTCCAGTGCTCACCTATTTTAAGCTAGCACCATGGTAACCTACATCAATCTGCCTCTTCTACTCTCTGGCTGCTCTTGCTGATACCCCTTTTAGACATCAGTGAGAGCCCATCAGTATCTTACTCACCCCACCCTGATAAATACTATTGGAATAGCTATGGGACTGGGAGTTGCGGTGCCACCAAGCACAGCGCTATCTCCCCTACCCAAGAGATGCTCTGGAGACCGCTGAAATGTACTCCCACTCTCTATTGTACCCCATTACTCTTCTATAGTGTTCAATCTATTCATCAAAATAAGCCTATACACCATGTAGGAAAAAGAGTGCTATTGCATCACAGCAAATTCCTTACCCAACTACTAAAATGCCTGCTACTCCTCCTTCTGCTTATCTCTGGGAATATCCACCCAAATCCAGGTCCACCAGGTGACAACCCCAATAACAAACACAGACTTGGGTCTCTCTCCATGGACAGCATTAATATCTGCAGCCTTCCCAAGAAACTAGAAGCACTCACTGCCTGAGCCATGCAATATACCCCAGATGTCATATCAGTGCAGGAGACATGGCAGTCCCCCCCATCCCAAATAATGCTATTGCAATTTCGGGATACACCATCTTCTGGCAGGATAGACTTGCTAAAAGAGGGGGAGGCTATGCCATTTACATGAAAGAGATACATATGGGACATGCTCTGATGCTACCCAGCACCGGCGCTGATACTCAGTTCCTTGCCATCAAGCTACTCCTCAGAGCCCACAACAAAGTCTTGACTTTAGGGTCAGTCTACATCCCTCCAAAACTGATGACTAGTGGACTGAGCTCCATTCTAAACTGCATCCACAACCTAAAACACAACTCTGAGGTCATATTTCTTAGTGACTTCAATGTAAATTGGCTGTCCCCGAATGCAAGCACCTACAAGGATGCTCTGACTGCAGTCAATTTCATGCAACTGATCCAGTCATCCACTAGGGTAAACTACAGGACCAGAACCAGCACACAGTTGGACTGGGTACTAGCCAACTGCCCTGACCATATCACGCACACAGAGGTCTTCCCCGACACTATAAGTGACCATTTCCCAGTACTGTGTCTGTGGACAAACAAATTCATTAAACCCCCACCTAAAACCATTAACAGTTGGATACTCACTTGTGGGCACCTCAAGCCACTAAGAAATCTACTGTGACAGCAAGACTGGTCGAAAATAGACACTGCAACTGACGTAGACACTGCCCTAGAATTCTTCATCACAAGCTTTAATTCAGCCTGTGATGTACATGCCCCATTCAAAAAATAGAAGGTCAGGGGAATTGACAACCCATGGATCACTTCTGATCTCCTGCAACAATTGAAATCCTGTGACCAACTGTGGTATCGGGTAAAGGCAATGGGCAAGCAAGCAGATGTACAGGCATACAAAACTGCCAGGAACACCTGTACCAGGGCCATCCACTCAGAAAAAGCAATCTATTACAGAAACATCCTTACCGACACATGGAAGGATGGAAGGAAATTCTGGAGCAATCTCAAGGAAATCATCGGGAAAGACTCTATAACCACCCCCTCCATGCTGAATCTAGATGGCATCATAACCCTTGACCCCACAGTGATTGCCAACACTTTCAACTCTGCTTATACCGACCTCAGCCATGTACTGCCTTCAAACTTTTTTGATGCCTCCATCAGTTCCACAACCAATGGTAAGCAAGGCTTGGCTCCAGCACACCCACCATTCTATTTTAGGGCTGTGATTGAAAGTGAAGCCAACAAAGATTTAACTAAAGTACTCGGTAAGACCAGGATGAGCGGAGACATGCTTGCCCTAAATCTCATTGCCCTCACACTCGATGTAGTTCTATCTCCCCTTACAAAGATCATCAGCAAGTCCCTCATGCTCGCTGGCCCGGTAGCACTGAGGGTTGAGGCGCTGGATGCCACACCTCGCGCTACACCAGCGACTCAGGTTTGGGAACGAGCCCGGACCACCAGGGGTTGGCAGGGGAGAGAGAGGATCGAGCATCCGATGGACTGCTCTCCTCTCTCAGGGAGAGATCCAGGGGTAGCCCAGTGCGGCAGCGGTCCCCAGTGGAGACTGGTGGCACTGCTATGCACAGGGGCTTACAGGCTTGGGGCAGCTGCCTTCCAGACATGGGTGGGAGCACCCACGTTGCAGGCTAGGCAGCATTGCATATCCCACGTCAGGGGCATAAACATTACTGAAAAAAAGCCTCCGACCTGGACAGACGATGGCCCTCCCAGAGCCTTGCCACCACACGCCCAATACTGGAGCCCTGCCACCGCCTCTTCAATCTCCTCAGGACCCTATGTCCCCCGTGGGTGCCCAGGAAGAAAGTAATGACCTTGAGGATGGCAGGGTTCACAGTGGGCGGTAGAGCGGCACTGGCCAGCAGAGAGGTCTGAGAGAGTTCCGGAGTTGGGGGAGATAAACAGAGTCCCTCATGCTCTCCCAGTTCCTCTACAAATGGAAGCTAGCCGTGGTGACCCCCATACAAAACAGTGGTGACAGGACCCAGCATGGCAACTACAGGCCCATCTCCATTCTTCCTCCACTATCCAAAGCACTCAAAAGAGTTGTCGCCGACCAGCTAGTGGGGTACATGGAAAAGTGCAATCTTCAATGTCCCCACCAGCATGGTTTTAGAAAAGGACACAGCACCACCTCCACTCGTTTGGAATTCATGAGCCATATCCAGCAGGCCATGGAGCTAGGTCAACTCATCGGCACCACCTATATTGGCCTCTCCAAAGCATTTAATACAGTAAATCACCCTCTACTGCTGGAACAGCTAGCTTAACTAAGCCTGTTTACTAACACCCTAGGCTGGTTCAGCAGCTACCTCTCTGACCATACACAGCAGGTGAAAATAGGCAATGCCCTGTCATCCAAGCATCCTGTTCGCTCCAGTGTCCCACAAGGGTCAATCATGGGACTGTTGCTATTCAGCATTTTTCTCAATAAGCTCCCTGCCTGCTGCTCGGAACAAATTCAGCTATACACAGATGGCACAGTAATCTTCACAAAGAACTCTGACCACTCCCGGCTGGAAAGTCAATTACAGGAAAGCTTCATGGAGGTCGAGGACTGGTTTATTGGGATGAAGCTTGTGCTCGATTATAAAAAAAACAAAATCTATGCTCTTCCACTGCTCACATAGCAAGCATAAAGCTAAACAGCTGATAGTTGGGAACTGCTCAGGCATAGTCTTGGAACAGATGCAAACATTCAAGTACCTTTGTGTTACTCTGGATTCTACCCTATCCTTTACTAACCATATTGAACTTTTTACCAACTCTGTGAATATCCACATAGAACTCCTCTACAACATAAGCACTGCTTAACCAATCAAGCTCTTAAGCTAGCAATTCAAAGCTCAATTGTCTCCATAATAGATTATGGGCTAGTGATTTATGGAGCTGCAATGGATTCTGCACTAAAGCGTATATCAATAGCTTGAATAAGGCCTGCCGACTTCTTCTAGGGGCTGCTCCACAGACACACACTTGTGATCTTTATGAGCAGGCTGATTGGTTACAGTTGCAGGGTCAAATTTCCTATCATACCTGTCTTGCTATAAAGAAGGCCTCCCTTGGTCTGCTGCCCCTGGAGTGCAGAATCTCCTGAGCCCATCCTGTAATATCCACCATACCAGAAGCTCTGATAACTCTGCCCTACTAGTTCCTCATTGTCGTACATCACAAAGACAGCAGTCTTTCACTTTCAGAGCCCCAAAATGGTTTAATTCCCTGCCCAGTGAGGTTGCAGACTCAGCCACCCTTGGCTCATTTAAATGGAAGCTCTGTGACTACCTTGTTGCTTGTGCCTTCTGCGACTGTTTCGCATAATCTGATGACCCCTACCCTAACCACTGTGCTATCCTTCAAATAACTTCCCCTTTTCTCTCCCCTACCCATCCTCATACCCCACCCCTCCAGCCCTACACACTCCTCCCATCTCCCCCCTTCTATCCTCCATCCTAACCTATCAACCCCCTGCTACCCTGATAAACCCTTATTTCCCCCTGCTAACCTGACAAAAGCCAACTTGGCTTAGTTTCCTTGCCTCCTCTCTCCTACTCCAACTGCCCTCTCCTAACCTGATAAACCCAGTTTACCCCCTGTGAAACTGACAAAAGCCTACTTGGCTGAGCTCTCTTTCCTGCCATCTTATTCTGCCTCAGTCACGAAACTTGGCTTGAGGCTTTCTTGCCTCTTGTTCCTGTCTCCCACATCTGTTGACAAGGCCTACTGGCTGCACCTTCAGGGTTATATCATTTGCAAATATCAATTTTCACCTCAGTCATGCACATGTTGTTTATCTACCACACATATTGTATATACAACAGTGTTGTCTTATTCAGTTATTTTGCCCTCCTATGCCTTCATGTTGTATTTGGTTTTCTCTTATTTGTTGTTTACTTGTACTGTATAGTGCCTGTGATTGTTTTGATGTGGAACCTATGTAAAAGAGCAACTGGCTCAAAGGTATTAATCTGAAACTCAAATAAATAAATTAAAAAAATGAAGGATAGGGGAGACAAGGTCAGAGATGGGAGGGTTTCCAAGGCTTGCTCATGCGCATGCTCTCATGGACATGTGCATACTAAGGCCTGCTCTGGATTGTGATGAATCAGCTGATAGTAAAATCCTGGAGTTTACCACAGGTCACTTTGGGCAATAGACATACAGTACAATAGAGTGATTCCTGCCTATCAGAGGGCAGAGTGTGTGTGGACATTCAAGAAGCCCATTTGAATGTGTGAGGTGAGAGTTTGAGAAGTCACCTGATGACCAGCCTGGTGGCCCAGAGAGATGAGGAGCTGGACATCTCACCTTGCGGCACACTGGCGACCCGGGTTCGGGAGCGAGCCTGGGTCGTTGGAGGTTGGCATGGGGGGGGGCAGGGCAGAGCTGGATGGAGCAGCTGGTGGGAAGCTCTCCTCTCCGGGGGAGGATGAGTGGCATCCCTCGCTCAATGGTTGCCCTCTGGTGGAGGCCAGGAGGCTGCGCAGGCTAGGGGAGCCTGCATTAGGCCAATGGGGTGGGCGGAAGGGGGTCGTTACTAGGCTTGAAGGCACATGTGCGCCTCTATGCACATGCGTCCTTCTCCTAGGGCCCCCGGGAGAAAACCAGTGGACGAAAAAAAAAAAACAACGGCAGAATGACGACCGACTCCTCGCAGGCACTGCTCCCGGACCAGGCGTAAGGTAAGCCCCGGTAATTCTGGGTGACAGGAGCTGGGGGAGTCGGTTAAATGGGGGCCGTCTGGGGGAGCAAAAATAGAAATATGATAAAAAAAAGGAGAAGTCACCTGATGCTCATTTTGTGGGCCAGGCATTACCGGGGGGAGAGAAAGGGAGGAGAGGTTTACTGTGGAATAATTTTAGACGATTAGAGAGGCACAAAAGTGTTAAGTGGCTCCTGAGTAAAGGAGTATAAATTGTGTGTGCATGTTCCAGAAGCCCCATCGAATGTTCAAGCAGGAAACTCATTGTGTGTTCACAGGCCTTCTGCTGCCAGCCATGAAGTAGTAGGGGGAGAATGAAGGGAGAGCTTTGGGCCCCATTATAGAGTGGCAATATGTGACAGCATCATTCTCAGCCTATAAAAAAATCAGTGGCTCAAGCCCTCAGTTCCTACTAAACTGAGATCCCCAATGGGATGCTGTACACTGGCTTGCTGATGCCCTCCCCTCAGCGAAGCCTACCCCTATTGAGGTATAGGGTCTGTTCAGGGGGTAAATGGTTAGGGAAGTGTGAGCAGGCAGGAGGGGTATCTTTGAGTTGCAGTAGTGTCTGTGCAGCTCTATGCTAAGTGCCTCCCAATAGCCCAGGTCAGCATTCATTGCCTTTTCGCTTTGAACCTCCCTCCCCCATCCCCTGTGGAGATTAGCAAGTAATCACAGGCTATTATGAAATTAAAAATCTATGTTTGAGCTATCCTGCCCTGCAGTTGGCTCAAGCACTAGGAAATGGATGCATCCCCTATGGGGGACGTGAGAGTGGGGCTGAGGGGAGAGACAGAGCAGATAATGAAAAAAGCTTACAACAGTTTTAGAGTCCACAAATTTATTTTATGTTTTTAGCCTTCTGGAATGGTGTCACTTGCGGCAGTGAGTGGCTGGCAGAGGGCTGAGACCGTTTCTTCAGTGCCTGAGGAGCTGCTGGTCAGGAGCACAGTGGTGGCCATGGTCTCAACCGAGGAAGTCAGTGGCTATGCTTGTGGTGGTGGGAAAGCAGTGGCTGACAAAGGAGGAGGAAATTCCGCCACTCTAGTAGATGCTGGCTGCCTCAGGGGTTCGACTCTTTTAGTCTCTGTCAGGAGAAGGAAGACCTCCATGGATGGTTGGCAGTAATGCCTGCAACTTCTGCTGCAGAAAAAAGCTATTGATTGGGATTGCTCCTCTTGGTTCCTAGAGTGGGGTTTGTGCTGATCTCTAGGTTTCTTCTCTCCTCTGCTGTGGCTTACCATCTTCCAGTTGTCCTCCCCCAGTGATGGTGCCCCAGGGGGGTTTCTCATCTGTTGCCCAGGCTGGCTGTATGTCTGGTGGTGACTATTGGGGTGGGTTCTGTAGTCTTGGGGCAAGTACTGGAAGCTGTGCGGGAGAAAGGATATGAGGACCAGAGCATATAAACAAATTGCTTCACAGCCACTAGCATTTGGAAGACTTTCATTACCCTGTTGACCATGATCCTGAAGGTGAATGTCCACCTCTTATTTGACAGCTCTTTAGAAAAGTCTTGGAAAACTTGAATGTGGAACCCCTACCATATCAGGGGGCCATGCTCTTGGGCTGTTGTAAGGATGTATTCCTTTACCAGGAATCATGTACTAAGATCAGGGGTGGACATTTACCAGCATTAGGTCAGGGTGCCAAGGAGCTGTGGGCCTGCTCCACATCATAATCATTAGGTCCTTGTCTGTATAAAAGGATTGTCAGCACACACTGTAGAAAGTCACACCAAGAGTGTTTCTCACTTCCCTCAGAAAGCCAACAAAGTGCAAGTTGTTTCATCAGCACTTGTTCTTCAGGTCCTCACCTCTATCCCAAAGGAGATGGATAATTCTGTCTTGATCTCTCAGTCAGCTGTGCAAGTCCATCACATTGTTCTCTATTCAATGGATCTGAGTTTCAGTACTAGACACTCTCTCATTCAACAGGGTGACATCAGCTATTGCTTGTGAGCAGGCTGCTCGGATTTCACGAACATCAGTGAGCAGCCTAAAGAACATGCTTTCAACTCGTCCCAGGCTGTCAATGCTCTGTGGATCTGTAGCCAACACCATGCTCCTTCGGGGGTTGGCTCACTTTAGGTAGACCTGGATTTTTGCACTTCAAATGACACTGTCAGGAAAACACTGTGGATGCAAATTTTACAATCAAGAGGTGCATCGCGACAAGGGCTAGTTGTAGGTGTTCATGGTTTTAGATAAGGTCATAGCTAAAGAGTCAGATGTCACTGGATTGCCATAGGGTATGATGGAGCTGCCTGCAAATCTAGGCAGCCATCTTCATTGGCCTCCAAGTCATGGCCCCAGTAGTAGAAATTATAATAATGAAACAAATGGATATTTTGTCATTATACAGCAGCCCTATTATTATAAAGAAACTGTGTTATTATAATACAGTTGCAATCAGACAGATAGGTGTCCAACCCTTTTGTTACCACCTCTTCCAGTGCCACAGTTACTGTTACAGGAAACAGACAAATACTATCAGTTCCTCAGGTGTCCTCCAACTGTCTTCACCTGCCCCACTAGTCCATTTTTAGTAACTGTGCCTCCTACAACTCTAAGACTCAGAAATCATTCATATTTTAAAAAATACCACATAGGTTCACAATTACCTACAAAGTAGTTGCATGCATTTACCAGTGAGTCAAAATCTGCATCATAAAAATGCACTAAAGGAAACAGAGGGTGGGGTGGTAAAATTTCCCTTCATCAGATCTTTGGACAAGAGCATTAACCCATGGACATTTGTCTCACACCACACATGCTGGGTCATTCATTTTCTCTCACTCACAACAATCTTATCTGACACCCAAAAGGCAGTACAAAGGAACGGCATTACCGAATGCCACTGGTATGGATGAGGAATGCACAACAGTCAACATGTGTGTCACTCTTGAAAAACTAGAGCAGGAATGTATATTTGGAAATGGATCATGAGAAGAAGGATTGTGGCAAATAATGGGTTTAACATGATACAGGGCCAGGCTAACAATGATGACAGGGTTTAAAGAGTATGTTCATCACTACTTTGCACACACATTAAATGTAGTTGTCTGCTTAAGGTGTTTTTTTTGCTTCCTGGTTAAAAAGAGGATAAAATGCACAATGTTCCCTTTGTGACTATGTTACATTGAAGTGCCACTGCTGCTGATGGGTTCATAATTCTGTGGTACCCTGTCACTATCACAAAGCTGTGGTGATAACCCTGGTACAAAAAAGTGGCCTTTGGGTCATTATTTTGAGAGCGGGTCAGACAATGCTCAGTGCTTTTGTGAAAGAGTGTATGTCCATCATGCTCCTTTCACCCATAAACAGCTTAATAACCCTGCAACACAGACGGTACAGATTTTGACAAGAGACTGAGCAGCAAGAAGTTTCTGTTATGCTGAATACAAGCTGTTTATTTCTTTTTCCTGTTAATGAACGTAAAGCAGATTTTATTTTAATTTTAAACTGGTCTCGGTAGTGTTCTCTTTTAGAGTAGTCCCCAGAAGCCACCTAGCTCACTACTCTCTCACATGTGGTTGGCTTTAGCAGTGGGATTGAACTCCCCCTTGTCTAAATAGTGGTAACATGGACTCAGACAAAGTACTGAAATGGCAGGTAGAACAGCAGGCACAACAGGTCCCAATGCAAAATGACAGGACTGCTCGGCAAGCGCAATTACAGGTGCAGAGAGAACAGCAGCAGCAGAAGTTTATGAAGCAGGTGCTGCTAACACAGAAAGAAACTGTGTCCAAGCTCCAGGTCACAGGGAATCCATTCGCTGTAGGACCCCACCCCATGCTAACAAAAATGTGTCCTGAGGATGACCCTGAGGCCAACCTTATGACTTCTGAGAGAGTTGCCAGAACCACTGCCTGGTCACAAGAAAGTTGGGCCACTCGTATTTCGCTGTACCTGACTGGAAATACCCAAACTACATACAGAGGCCTAACTGACTCTGCTGCTAGAGACTACGATCAGATAAAGGCAGCTATCTTAGACCAAGTTGGAATAACTGAAGGGCGCTTCCACCTGAACTCTTGCACTCTGGGTTTCAAGGTTGTAACATTACTTAGAGTACTGGCACAAAATTTGCAATACTTGACTAGTCAGGGATTAATCTGAAGGTATGCACTAAAGAGGAGATTATGGATTTGATAGTAGTGGAGCAGTACAAGAATGTTTTGCCAGATCATGTCCATGGTTGGATAAGCCAACATGAACAGACCACTCTGGCTGCAGCAGTGAAAATTACAGAACATTACCTGAAAGCTGAAAGATCAGAGGTCACCAGAAGAGTGGAACCCACAAAGAACCTCGGGCGGCAACCCAATGAGAAGCTCCCTGCAGAGGAGGGCAGAAAGGACTTTGGGGGGATGGGAACAAACAAGCTGGTATGGGTAAGTGGTCAAACCTAGAAATGTAGAAACACAGAATTTGTTGGCAGATAAGGACTGCTTGGCCCACCCAGTCTACCCATTTTTCCCTACCTACAGTATCATCATAGACCTGATTTGATCTCTGGCTATTTTTTCCTCCACTTATTTTTTTCATTAAGATCCCCTTATGCATATCACATGCATTCTTAAACCCATCATTATATTCACCCCCACCACCTTGGCTGGTAGATTATTCCACAGATCAACCACCCTTTCTGTGAATAAGTACTTCCTTATGTCCCTCCTGAACCTACCCCTCTCTAGATTCACAGCATCTCCCTTTGTTCTTATGCATATTTTCTTCTGAAAAATACTTCCTTCCTGTACCTTATTCACCACTGTAAGGTATTTAAAGGTTTCTGTTATATTCCTCTTCTCCCTTCTCTCTTCCATAGTGTATATATTGAGTTCCCTCGATCTCTTCTCATAGGGCTTGAGAAGAAGACCACTCACCATTTTAGTTGCTCTCCTGTGAACCACCTCCACTCTGTCTATATCCTTCCATAGATGTGGCCTTCAGAACTGTACACAGTATTCTAAGTGAGGTCTTACCAATGACCTATACAAAGGCAACAGTATTTCCCTTCTTCTGCTGGTGGTACCTCTCCCAATGCAACCCAGCATTCTACTAGCCTTTTCAACTGCTTTGTCACATTGCCTTGCCACCTTTAGTTTCTCAGAGATTACTGACATTGGTCTCTCCCTTGCTTGGTAGTCATTATTAATACACTATCCATTCTGTACTCTGACCATGGGTTTCTGTGCCCCAAATGCATTATTTTACTCTTCTTCACATTAAATCTCAGCTGCCAGACGGCCTCTCAGTGCAGTGGTAGTGCTACCACTTGCGATGCCAGTGACCCAGGTTTGGCAGCGAGCCCGAGTCACTGGAGGGTTGGCCAGGGGAGAAGGATCGAGCATATGTTGGGCTGCTCTCCTCCTCCTTCTCTGGGTGGGGTGGGTAACGCGCCTCGCTGCAATACCGCCACCACCTAGGTGACCACAGGTAGTGATGGTGCAGCAGAGGAGGCAGTAAGAAGGAGGGACAGATATCAGCCAAGGACCAGAGTAGAGATGTGTCTATTCGTGCCTCCAGCTCATTGGTCCTCCCTGCATGCAGACATCTGGAAGGCAGGGAGAAACAAGGAAAAATACCCATGACCGCACCTGTAGATGGGTCTCTGGTGCCACAGCTTCAGTGCATGCTTCCCCCTGAAGTATGGAGGAGTAAAGGGGGACTCTCCCTCCCCAATTGGGGGGGCAATCTGGGGGCTCTGGAACTTACAGGAGGCGGGGCACCCATAGGAGCTGGCAGAGTGCATGAAGACCCTGAAGAGAGAAGCGCTAGTAGAGAGAATGGGGCGTATAAAGAGCATGTTTAAAAAAAAAGAACAGCTGCCATACTCCCGACCACTCCTCAAGTTTTATCAGGTCTCTGTTCATTCTTTCCACCCCACCTGGAGTATCCAGCCTATTGCAGATTTTAGTGTCATCCACAAATAGGCAGACCTTTCCCTCCAGATCTTCTGCAATATTACATATAAAGATATTAAATAGGACCAGTCCCTGCACCGATCCCTGAGGCACCCCACTGGTCAGACTCCCCTCCTCTGAGTGAACTCCATTTACTACCACCCTCTGCTGCCTATCCTCCAACTAATTTCTTAGCCAGTTTATCACTTTGTGAACCAGTTCTAGGCTACTCATCTTGCTTAAAAGTATTCTATGTGGAACTGAGTCAAATGCCTTACTAAAGCCTAGGTAAGCCACATCCATCACTTACCCTGATCTTTTTCCTTGGTCACCCAATCAAATAAATCTATCAGATTTGTTAGACATGACTTCCCAGCCATGAATACATGCTGTCTAGGGTCTTGTAACCCATTTGATTCAAGATATTCTACTATTCTCTTTTAAAACAGTGATTCCATTACCTTTCCCACCACCGATGTGAGGCTGATTGATCTATAATTGCCAGCCTCCTCCCTGCTACCACTTTTATGGTGTGGGACTACATCTGCCCTCCTCCAGTCCTCTGGAACCACACCTGTTTCAAGTGAGCAGTTGAAAAGTACTGTCAAAAGTGCAGCCAATACCTCCCTTAGCTCCCTCAGTATCCTAGAGTGCACCCCATTGGGTCCTATTGCTATATCCATCTTTAGATTAGTGAGTCCCTTTAGGACTCTCTCCTCTGAAAAAGTACTAGTGTTCATCTCCCTGCCTACTGAGATCTTGTTACTTTTTTGTGGCCCATCCCCTTCTCCCTTCACTGTTAGCGGTGCTGGAAGGTAGTGAAAGCTGGAGGTGCTGAGGGTTGGGAGGGCACTTATTAGGGTACAAAGGGCACTTTTTCTAAACCCATTTTTGCCAAACAGAAATACAAGAAATGCACATTTATTATGACAATTGTATTGTTAGGCATATTTAATACAGAATATTAAGAGTTCAGCTGTCAACCCATTTCCTCCAATAGCTCTATGTGAAGTATGACCCATCCATTGTTTAACCTGATACAATGGCCGCCCAGGTGAAAAAGAATGATAGCATGGAAATATGTGTATTATTAGCCTCTAGCATATCATCTTCATAGAAGTGTGTTAGGAGTTTTTCGTCCCACTAACTTCAGGATAGAAATTAGCAGTTAAGCCCAACCACCAGCGACAAGATAAACTCCTGAGGCTAGGGAAATAATTACACAGAGCCATTAACATTACACAGAGCTTATTTATTGATGAATCACAGTGTACAATGTATAGTTTATTAATGAATCATAGTGTACAATGACAGCAAACAATATTAATTTACAATAATATGGGCACAACACAAAACAATGCACAATTATAATTGCTGGAGTCAGAGAGGTCAGCCTGCCAAAAACTGCACTTGCTGGCATGAGGACTAGATAGAGCACCTGGATAGAGGAGGTTCTTTGGAAGACTTTGACTCCTTCTAGAAGACCAATGCTTGTCATAGGTCAGGCCCAACCAAGTGTTGCCCATGACATGGCTGATCTTCTCCTGTACTCCTGCTCACATTGTTTGTTTTATTACAAAAATGCAATGACTATAGTAGTGTTGAACAGTAAGGCAAAAAGTCATTTTTATGACCTGCAGACTTTGGTACTCAAGCCAGAAGCACAGAGGCTCATTAGAAGAGCAGCGTCTTTACTACATGAAGAAGCTCTATTCTCTCCTGTGGTCCTCTGGGAACATCCAACTGATACAACAAAGTCTGGAGGAAGGAGTGGGATACACCTGCAAATGAGCCACTATTCCATAAGAATCCAACAGTGGCTATCTGCTCATTCCTCTACTGCTGCCACTGCATACCACAGACTTGCCAAATCAATGAATTAACCACCATATTTGTACATTTGCCAACAATGAATCCTTTAGAAGCTCTGATCATCACTTCAGGCTGGTACAGTATGCCCACACAATGCATTCCCAGGTCTTGAATCCCACAAAGTCCCAAACTCAGCCATGTTGACACCATACATATTCTTCCATTGAGTAAAGGTTATCAGTATCATATTTTTCCAAAAAAGTTATGTCGTCTTTTATTGCATTTCACAAACTCCCATACAATTTGTGTCAGATCCAACTTGTCTGTTCTCTCTTTGTGAATGTTCAACAGCATTAGGTGACTGTACCTCTTCTCAGTCATGGTGCTTCATAAGTAAGATTTTATCCTCCGCTGTGTTGAAAATGATCTCTCCCTAGTTGCTGTACTCATTGGGACTAGGAGGTAAATTTGAATGAGCTTCACCACTTCTGAATAAAGTATCTGCTGCTGGCAGTCTTTTCCCACTAAGGTATCAGTAACAGTGTTGATTGAAATTACTGTCTTCACCTCTGACAAAACCTGCTGCACAAGTACTGGAAGCGAGTTGAGTTGTGTATTCAGATTTTTAATGTCCAAATCATTATCTCCATATAACTCTATGACCTGAGGAGTAACTGAAAATGACTTTGCATTCGCTGTGTGAAGCAACAAATTCTCCATGGATGACAGCAAAGTATAGGTTTCTTGATCAAAACATTGGTCTAGTTCAACAAGACAAGCATCATTTACTTTATAATGCATTTGGCGATACCAGTCCTTAGTGATTCATGATGGTGATGTGGTGCACTACCATCTTACAGCCTTGCTGGGACAGAGCGCTGTCTAGGGAGTTTTGGCCCTTTCTCAATTTCCAGTAGTTGTGCTCTCTCTTTTATTCCTTCATAAATTTGGACAAAGTCATTGTGTTGTCTTTGCAAATTTTCCTTCAGGCTATTTATATTCGTCATTGTACTTTCTGCTGTCAATGTTTTTGTTTGCAAGCTAGAAGCTATCTGTTCCGATACACACTGAATATATTGTATGATACAACCAGTCCAGAATAGGTCTGAAACTTTTTCATCATTGACAACAGGCCCATGACTTTACATTGTACATTGGTAGATCTGTTTACTTTCAACTGTTGTAAGGTTTCATAAAGTGTTCGATAGCTTGTGAGAATCGACTTGATGCTCTTTGTTCTTGCAGTCCATCTTGTTCGACAAAGTGCAGCCCTTCTATCATCGCATAAGGGTTCTTGCTGTTGTCTGTTGCAATATTTTCATAATGAGCTAATCTCTGAGGTGAAGCATGAATCAACACACTTGCATCCTGGACAAAGCTGAGACCATCTTCAATGGCAATGCTTATTTTGGCACAGCTTTGCAACACCAGCTCTAAGGAATAGTTTGCACAATGGACAGTCAGTGCTGGTGGATTTTCTCTTCTAATTCTGGTTGCAGTTCCAAAAATACATCCACTCATATTTGTTGCTCCATCATATGCCTGTCCCCTCATGTCTTTCATTGGTAAATTACATTTTAATAAAATATCCTTAATAGAACTGGTGATGAATTCTGCATCGGTCTTAGCCATTTCATACATCCCAATAAAGTCTTTGTGTATAACAAAATGGGGCATGGAAATCCATCATATACTGTACATACAGTCATCTGTTCATGGTGGCTGATATCCCCAGATTCATCTGCTATAATTTCATACAGCTTTGATTCATTGAGAATCTCTTCCAGAAGATTCCTTAGCAGCTGATGGGCCATGAGTTCCATGATTTCATTTACAATATCTGCACTCTGATATTTCCCTTCCTGTGTCTATTTCAGTAGTTCTGATACGTCAGCTGCTCTACTCAGCAATTTCTGCCTCAAGTGGCTTTCTTCTTCTTTTTTGCCATGAATTGCCAGTCCTTGCCAAACTAGAAACTGTATTGCCCCAAGTTGTTTCAGGAACATTTCTCAGTTTCTCACCTGTTCTTGTGCATGATGCTGGCTGAGCTGAGCAGCAACATTCATCCTTGTGTTGTTCAAGGCAATATATACTTCTCAACAGCTTCACCGTGGAATAATGCTGTCTGAAGTTTCTTAAATTTTCAATTGCTTTCTTTCAGTCACTGATTCCTGATGAAGTGGAGGTCTGTTCACCACAGTGACTGCCTTTGATGATTTTTTTTCCCCACTGCTGCCTGACAGTGGTAGCAGAATAAATATCCTTTTGAAGCACAATATGTCAGCCAGCTGAAAGATGAAAACCATTGTGTTTGACAAGTTCTTGTTTCAGTTCTCCCATTGATTCTCAAAATCCCTTGTTTGATGGACATGTCTGTAACACTGCTTGTCTGAAAAACACTGTTAATATTGCTGCAACAAACAGAAGAGCAGGAGGGGAAAGACAAAGAGACAACAGATTTAGACACTGGGTCAGCTGCAGTGACCTGGGTATTCTCAGAGCAGGAGGGGAGAGACAAAGAGACAGCAGATTCAGACACTGGGTCAGCTGCAGTGACCTGGGTATTCTCAGAGACATGCATGATGTTGCCATCACTATTGCCGTT